>QYRS01000011.1:1309191-2618382 GCA_006503535.1 Arthrinium phaeospermum
ATAGGATACACGAACGAGCTGCTTGTTGGGCCACTCCTGTCTCTTTTTGCAAATATTAGTGATAGATCACACACAGTTGGTTTGCATTCGACGTTGTTTGTGTTGAGCTCTTCAAGTGATCAGGATTGCGTGAGAAGCATGAACAGGTGTTCGATTACGAGGTCTATAGATAGGGGCCTATGTAAAATCTGTGAAGGGTAGAAGCGCTTGACTACCTAGATTCATTTTCATTTCGACATTGCCCCCCTTTTATTCGGTAATATCTAAAAAAAAGGACACATTATATCCATGACCACTTACCAAAGAATGTCGAAACCGATGATACAGACAGGGGTAAGATATCCCATTTGCCGTAGAGGGATGGATCGAACATACGACCATTACCGTGTGCAAACCCCCGACTTCGATGACCAAGTAGAAGAGCGTTAGTCTGCCACCCCTTCTTGATTCCGAAAGCCGCATCTATGCGTATGTCGCCGTTGTCCGAAACTAAAGTATCACATACGTGCTGCTGCTGCCGCCGCCGCCGCCGCCGGGCTCCGAAGTTTTTGGGCGAGACACCCCTATCCAGAAACGCGACAACTGCTTACGAGTCTTCCACGCAACCCAGGCGAAAATATGATCTGACGTACCCCCGATCTTATTCTCTGTGGCCGCAAAGAAAGAATTTTCAACACGCAATGACACTCGTAGACTAGCCTAGATCTCTGGCCATATTCTGCAAATTAATGCGAACACGCAACTACTTCCAATATAGGGCGAGATGGTTTTGAACTGACGACCACGCTTGCGACTTCAAAGTAGTGAGCCTGCTCATTGCCCAACGGGGAGCGCAACCTGCTTCACTAGTATAATCCAACTTGCATCAGCACGCTTTTGTTGCTCGTTTGACCTTGTCGAAATCTTTCTCACTACAAAAAGGCACTGCAGCAGAATGGCCAGACCGAGAAACGCTTACGCGTCGACACGATCTACTAGCGCAGATTGGCGACGTCAGTGTATTTTTTTGTTCATCATCCTACCTACCACATGGTTCCCTGACTACCCAGTCGATCATGACGAATCTTGCTTCTTTGATGGGCAGGCATGCAGTTGCAGATACCCACGATGGATCATCGGAACCCCACGGGGGGCAAGGATAGGGAGAGACAATAGCCGAGTGAGCATGATCCTGGTGACGCGTGGCCAAGTGCTATATGGTGAGTGGGAACGCACCGCAGGAGGATAACTGCTGCGCGCCTTGCAAAGCAGTTGGAAATCCAAATAGGAAAGCGTTCATTTGGAGATTCTCATCGCCTTGGTTGTATTATCATGCTAGATATATTAGGACATTGTGGGGAGAACCTGCTCCGTCCTTCTAGCATCCCAGCTGAGCCAATACGACGACGGGAATCGATGATTGATCTACGAGTGTCGTCGTTCGAGAGTAGATAGGTGTCTCCGCTGATGCTGACTGATGAGCACCCTTGGCGAAGGGGGGCCCCATTCCCTTATGTCACCTGGATGGATGACGTACCCTGCTTGTTTCCGATTGGGAGTACATGCCAGGGTCCAATGGCGCGATCAACATGACTCGCTTGATAGACTGCCAAATTACCAGATCGCACCTCCCGACTTGTTGCAAGCCAAGTCCATGACTACAACACATACTAGTAGTCAGTCCCTGGGACATCACATCAAGAGTCGTTTCCCGGGACAACTTGCATCCATCGGGCTCGATGGCTGTCAAGTGGTAGATTGGCTTGGTACACGTGCCAGTGACAGCCCGAGCGACGATAGCCGGACAAGATATAGGCTAGCCACCCCCAGACGGCACCTTCCGAAGTGATGTCCGTGGCTTCTTTTGCTCCACTAGCCGGTTGAGCGAGGCGTCTGCATACACACATCCCAGGATTCGTCGAGGGCAGAACATGGGCAATGTGCCATGGATGGTGGTGTGGCCTCGGAATCTCGAACACGGCAGTGCTGACTAACTTCCAGGCCGGGATGTTGGCGTGGGTCGTCGAAAGCTTGGAGGACGACTAGGTCGGTACTACCTCAAGTGCTAACTTTGTACATCAAGTCTAGTTTTCTGTAGATCGGCTACACCTCCCCTCGTTTGGAACATGTCAAGTACTGATACCCATTGACAAGCAGTTGCTGCGACCCGTTAAGAGGCCCAAGGCCCCCTCCAAGGACAAGTGGCAGTGGTGAAGAATTCTGCAAAGAACAGCTCATCATGCTCCTGCTGGGAGCAGTAGAGCTCGTCACATCGAAAATTTTTCTCGTCGTTGCCGCGAATTGATCGGCGAGGAACCCCTCTAGACTCTAGTCGATTCCGACTGCAGGGGCAGGCTCGGTTCAATCCCACCATCCAAGAAATAAAAAGAGACGCGCGTCCCGAAAGTTTGATGATAAGCGCAGTCACATCTCACACGTTTCCAAGAAACCATATCGGAACATGGCGGTGAGTTGCGCATATCAAGGCATCTGCGCTTGCTACATAATAGCAGAAAATGGCGATCTTCGTGACTAGAAAGGGACCGAACTACAGATGGTCGAGAGGATGCAGGCCCGTATGGCAATGACAGCACCGGGCCGCGCTCTGGGTCCACGTACGTAGGCGTTCAGTGTCGGGCCTCATGGCGATCAGCATTGCGAATGTATGTATGTATTAGTAGCATGCTGCTGTGGCTTGTGAGGTCCATCTGGAGGCTCTGCTGACGTGAGCAAGGTGTTCATGCATCATGGTAGCATTGCACGGCGTGTTGCCTCGTCGGATATCGATTAACGAGGTACATATAACCTCGATGGCAAGATCCGATAGTTAGAAGATGGACAATCGCGAAAAGGGGACCTGTCAAATCCGCGCCAATCAAGAGATGTACACCGCTTGACTCGAGGAGACCAGCACTACTGCCAAGATCTCCAATAGGAGTATTGAAGAAGCTATTCGCGTGACTTGTGCGGGCGCAATGTTGTCTGGCGGCGGCGATCTGGACTCTACAGATCATGACAGAATAGGCAAGGCCCTAGGCAGATGGGCCAATCTGAGTCGCTAGATTGTTGGGGAAAGCGGACGATAATTGGCTGGAAACACGCAAGCCTTTTCGTAAATCCGACAGAAGGCCACGCAAGCTGTCTGGGACTGGGACATGCAGCCCATTATTAGAGACACCCCCCTGAACCTGACCCAGAGATTTGGTGCCGCATGGGTTGTCTGGGGTCACCAACGGGATTCGCAATTCATGACGCCCGCAAATGACAAATGCAAAACGACCAAGCCGGAGATCATCTACGATGTGGTTGCATGCCGAAAGGCCGCCATGCTATTCTTTTTGGGGGATGGGAGAAGTTGTTGCTTTCGGCTCCTGGAACGAACGAAGAGCCTTGAGTAAATGCGCGTCACATCGGGATTTTCAAGTTTCAAACACATAATAGGTAGTTACCGGGACCGCTAAACAGTGTGGAGATGACAGTTGCCGCGCATGCTAACGGCGAGATACGGCGAATAAAAGCCAGGGATCTGTGGGAGAGCGCGGCTGTCGGGGTCGGGACCAGGGTAACGATATGGAGTGAGCGACGACGGCTAGAGATTGCAAGCGGCTGCCAGAGGCGTCTTCCCTGCTCCGTGGTGGCTAATAACAGTTCGTTGCTCAGTGCATGCAGCGACGAATTGCTGAGAGCCGGGCGGGGGGGAGCATTCACCTCACGATTCAGACAGATTCCATTGAAAATAAGCTTAACTGTGAGGCTCTGGGTGCACTGAGGTTTCAACCGGGACGGGTGCCGGCTGGGGTCCGCAATTACCACCGTGGTTGGACGGGACAATGCTTCTCCTCCTTCTTGCGCTCATCTTGTGTACGAGTTTGGAGTGTTTTCATTTCGGAAGTTTTGTGGGTAGAACCGATAGACATCGTCAATAAAACCTCGGTATGTGGCCCTTGGGGAGGATTTAGGATCCGTTGTATCGAATTCGCTAGCCGTGACTGTGTCGACTCGACACTGTCGTGGCCGAAGATTCGTAAGTCGTGTGTGTCGTGCGTGACTAGTAGACAGTCAGGTAGGCAAAAGTATGGGGCGAGCAGATAGCCGAGACATGCGCATGCCTTTGCCATACAACATTCTGTACAAACCGATGAGGACTCGAAGCGCCGACTGATTGTCTGTCGAAAGCAATTACACAAGCTTCCAAAAAGGCATGTCGAAAGTCGCCAGCCAGTTCAAGGGCGAGGGAGCCAGAAGCTTTGTAGTCGCAGCAATCCGGCCTTTGAAGCCTACCCCCGGGCCTGCACAAACCCACCCTGAAAATAGGCAGGGCACAGCCACCATCCCTACTTTTACTGCTAAGTACTTCCACTTGGCGCTGCCCCGTTTACATTTACAGCCACGCGGCGGAGCGTCAGATACATGCACGCAGCCTTGAACCCTCTGGTAATTTGACGAATGTGCAGCATGTTTGGTTGCCTTTGTGGACTGGTACCTATTCCAGTCATTTGCTCGGGTTGGGAGAAGGGCTACATACGCAGCATGATGATGCCGAGGAGGAGGAAGATGACTGGATACGTTGGTGATGTGTACGTATGTTTGTTTGTACATGATTGCGGGCATTCATTCATTCAACCTCAACAGACCTCATGCACCATCCAGTCAGTATCCATACCTAGAAACAAAATACGCACAATCAAAGAGGAGCCGAGACTTGAATCGCTTGGCTTTGGAGGGGTTTCGTCGGGCAGACGCCGCAGATTTCATGGCGATGATTAGTTTGGCCACCGCAAGTCCAGAAATGATAGGCGTTTCCCAAACCAAAATGGCAAGATCTTCTGGCGAGATGGTGCGTGAGATTGCGCAAACCTCAGTGAGCTGGACGCGGAGGAGACAACGCCCAAGGCGGGATGGATGCGCGCAATGCTAGCACCACCAGTAAGGGAATACGTCGGGAAGTTGTGCCTCAGGCAGCCAGCAGAGTCAGCATGTAATGTGATTGGCTGCACGAGGTGAGAGAGATGAGCAAGACGCGCGTCACCTCAATGGGGTTTTGTCTCTCTAGGCCTCTGCTCCTATTTTTTCGCACGTAATGGGTTGCGACTACCTGCACACAGAGCCTGAAGAGCCAATCCCATACCAGGCCCGGAAGAGACTAGGCAGGTACCTAGGCTGTCGAGGCGGTGGTGTACGTAACCTCGCCATTTGCACGTTCTCGCTCCAGATGTCCCCTCTCAGGCCCTCACTGGCCCTCTCGCTCCCTCTCGCTGCCCTCAGCAAAGCCGGTGCGTGTGTGTCGGGTGTCGTGTCGTGTCTGGTTCTCTGACCTCTGGGACCCATCTTCTAGGTCTCCCCCCCCATCGGTTTATGTATCGCTTATGAAGTTTCGTATGGACGCCTCGTCGCTACTGCACCTTTTCGCTCACGGTTTGAATTGAAGATTGCCCAGGGAGACCCACCCCATCCATCCCACTCTCTCTGCCTTGGGGCCCTTTTGTTCCTACTACTATCCGATTTCCCTCCCTGAAACCCAGGCCGTACCCCCGTTTTCAACACCACACACCCTTCTCTTTCCAATCCCCATCCTACCCATCCATTCATCCATCGGGACCCTGTATTGTCGTCGTCGGGTGGCCGACACACACTTCTCCTCCTTCTTCCTCTTTTACTACATCACCATCGCAACCACACACCACACGCGCCCAATTCTCCCCATAACCCAAATCGTCACGGTCTGTAAATTGTTTATCGACTGCGATCCGATTTGGTAATTGACGGGACCCCCCACGGACTTTTGCAACCGCACTCTTAATCATCAACACGACAACTAGATTGATTGCGGCTTGAACAACAGGACGAATGCGACGATAACCCGACCAAGAACGACGGGCCAGGCCATTATAGCCTGCAGAGTCGATTTGGCTTGCTGCCGCCTATTTCCAGCCTCCTGGACTTAATTAAAACCTCTTTCGTCGACACGTATTTGGTTTACGCAGACATTGCCTCGGTTTTTGGGTCGTTCCTGTCTCCTTGCCCGCTCGGTTCAATCGGCTCCAGTAATTGTTGCGGAACTGTGGTGGCAATCGGACCTGAGACGATCAACTCAACCGGTTTAATACAAGTCGATTGACAGGCCTCCCCTCCCAGCTATACCAACATCTTTCAAAACAATCTTCGACGACGACCGATTACTACCCGTGATATCCTGGAGCGAGTGTCAAACCGACGGCTCCCAATCACACATCGAACTAATTGTATCGATATTCCACATCATCAACATGGAAGACCGAAGTAATACTCCCGGCAATGGCCAGCGGGGTGACTATGGCGACGAATGGGCTCGAAGTCTCACATCTCAATTTGAACAGCTCATGCGGACACGGCGAGTCAACGATGTTGAGCAGGCACGAATGGACCGATTAGCCGCAGATTCCCCAAATCTACGGGAGAGTGCTTCGTCTTCACATTTGAGGACACCCTTTGATCCTAATGACGGGCGGCCTTCTACGTCTCATAGCCACGCTCAGGCCCCAGGCTCGGGAACTCCGCCCTCCTATTCATCTCTGCGAAATCAACCCAAGGTCCCAACAGCACCTTCGCCGCATGATCGAAGCTCGCAAAAGCTTCGCAACCTGATGATTTCTCTATCTGCGACACCGACAAAATACGAGAACCCTGGTCTCCTGGACGAAGCGTTGCAAACGATCCCCTTAGATAGAATCTACGGCGAGGCTGAAGAGGAGTGCCAGGTCTTCCAAGCCCAGGCCGAAAGCATGGGTGACGGGCGCAAGGCAGAATGGGGCTATCAGGACTGCGTTGTCCGCGCATTACTCAGATGGTTCAAGCGATCTTTCTTCACTTGGGTCAACAACCCGGCGTGCCCTGTGTGCATGTCGCCGACAATTGCCCGCGGCATGACGCAACCAACTCCTGAAGAGAGCGCCTGCGGTGCCACCCGCGTCGAACTATACGAGTGCTCCAACGGACCTTGCAGAGCCTTCGAACGCTTTCCTCGTTATAGCGACGTATGGCGGTTACTCCAGACGCGGCGTGGTCGATGTGGCGAGTGGGCCAACTGCTTCAGCATGCTGTGCCGCGCCGTGGGCGGCCGTGTACGCTGGGTATGGAATGCTGAGGACCACGTCTGGACCGAGGTCTACTCCGAACACAAGCAGCGGTGGATACACGTTGACGCCTGCGAAGAAGCCTGGGACAACCCACGATTATACACTGACGGCTGGGGTAAGCAAATGTCGTATTGCGTCGCCTTCAGCATTGACGGAGCCACTGATGTGACACGGCGATACGTGCGCAAGAGCGAACACGCTGCGCCCCGAAACCGATGCCCCGAGGAGGTCATGCTCTACATCATGCAAGAGATCAAGAACATTCGACGGGCCAACATGAACAAGGACCAACGATTCCAGCTCGAGAAGGAGGATTCAAGAGAAGACCGCGAGCTCCGGGGCTATGTCATCACCTCCATCGCCCAAGCAGTCACCAACATGGTTCCCAACTCTCCTCAAGCAGCAGCACCGCCACCGCCAGCGGTCCGCAGCTCCTCGGCCGCCTCCAACGAGGACCAGAAGCTGCCAGCAGAGCAGCCCGGTCGGCATAGCGGCAACGCCGAATGGGTCGCGGCCCGCGGCGAGAATGGGCGACGGAATCCGCAATTCGAAGATCCCAGGAATACCCAGAGAGACTTTTAATCAATGCCAAATCTCTATTCCCAACTCCTTCAACGGCTTTTTTTATAATTCTCTCTAGTGTTAAGCCCACTGACCCTTCTCACACATACTTCAACCCACCTTTTTAGCTGCGCATTGGCGCAATTGTACTCTTATCGCACCGACCTACCGACTTCCTATCACCACCTCAACCCATACCCTATACCTATTTTTTTCCTTTTGTTTCTTCGACATATATCACGTGCGTTCTTAGGTTTTTATTTGGAGGACACCTTGGGAAAATTCCATGGCGCAAAGTGGAAAGCCCTCTGGTCCGAGGCGCAGCATCATACATATTTCAACTCTATTTGAGTTTTTATCTTTATTTTTTCTATCGCGGGTTTGGGCATATGGGGCGTGATTGAGACGGCGGTTCTCTCGATCTACAACGGCCCCCGGCGTTCCGGTTATATTCCCTTCATGCATGGACGGATGGAGCAAAGAGAGATGAACTACTTGATTTACGCGTATGATGGTCGGAGTGGCTGGATATGGGATATCCCCATCCGGCCACGTTCAGGAAGGTGGAAGTACATGACAGGTTGGGTGTCTGCATTCTTGAAAGCGTCTTCCTGTGTATGAGATGAGCAGTGGGGCGATCCATTGAGCCACATCGATGGTCTTGATCGCACCATTGCCACTATACCAGAATCACCTCTCGGGACGATGAGGTAGTAGCCTAGACGACCACATGATAAATAGATGACGTTGTATATCCGTTGAACATACTGCCGCTCAGGCTTACTGTCGTGATTTGTTTTCGGTGTGGCTCACTTGCTGAGTCAGTCTTTGCACCACTTGAGTCCATGCCCGCTTGTCGTGTTAGCTGCGGCAAAAGGGTCACCCGAATTCTTGGCGTCCCATATACGAACGCCAAGGCCCGGCACCCTTGCCATAGAATGTAGGCCAAGTTCTTGATGGTCACTAGCGACAATATAGAGAGGACTGTGCTTAACCTCAACTACTGCAACGTCACCTCTTCTTCTGCACTGGCTGCTATCGATGCTATACTTACCAGTCTGCTATGCATAAGTTCAATTATAGCCAGCTAATGGCTCTTGATGCCGCCAGCAATGTTGCAGCAAATGAGTTCTCTCAGTTGGTACAGTATTGCGGATAAAAATGTCGAGTGTGGAAACATTTGCGCTGTTGGAAAGTGGAAGCTATCTTGGAGAAGAATCAATGATTAAGCGACAGGGTAAAAAGAAACGAAAAAAAAGTATTCTAAATAAATCGATATTTCTTTTTGTATTCTAGAGGTTAAGTACTTACTAAAAGAAAGAAAGGCATTTTATTATAATAAAGTAGGTGCATTTTAAACTTTCTCTATAGCAAGAGTATTGGTGGTGTTGGTGGTTTGTATTGGGTCGATTTGGTGTTAAATCGTGGGGTTTGAAAGGGAGAGGGGAATAATTACAGTGTAAGAGCTAATTTCAAAAACAACAAGAATGCATCATGAAGTAACCCAGCCTGCCAGAATAAAGATGCTTGATCAGTGTTGTGGGTGCGGATGACCAGTGGGTGGGAAACTTAAAACTGGACGTGGGAATAGCCTCAACTGAGATTAGTGTTGGGTGTGGGCGGGGAACTTGGTCACGGAGATGGGACCCAGTGATGCAGGCAAGACAAAAATACGCAAGCGATGGAATGGCAACGATGTTGACACAAACAACAAGGCATGTAGATACTTGGGCAATAATTGCAACGCTACGTGGGTGGCCAACTTACTACGGCGCGAGGCATGGCAGGAATGGGTTGGGAATAGGATCACGGTTTGGAGAGGCACAATTGTGACTGACTACAGAGACAGAACACCACAAGACATCGCGGGATCAACAAGTACAATACAACAGAACGGACGCCACAAGGCACCGGGGCCATGATGGCTACGGCACGAGGGACACCACAACACCATGCACTGCATCACGAGTTACCAGAGCAAGAAGACTACCACAACGCAAGGGACGCTGCAACACTACAATACATCACGAGGAACACTACAGCACAGGGACAGCAGGAAACATCTACAGCACAATACGAGACCTTGCCTACAGTGCCTACGGTACAACACGATACGCTACAGCCTACGACAATACACTACAACACCACACTACATCACGAAGAACGTCACAGCACAAGGGACTCTACAACACCACACTATATCACGAAGAACATTATAGCACAAGGGACCTTAAAACAACCTGGGGTTTAAGTGTACGTTATTAGTCTAGTTGAATGTATCTCTACCTAGGTGGCAAATGTGCCGCTGTTCCGCGAATCACGAACAGGATGTCACTCATACCATGTACAACAAACAACAACTTCAAGCAAGGTGCAAACTAATGATGAAAATGTGCACCAGGAGCCTGAGGCTGATGATGGCAATTGCTGTTGCAATGCAGTTACATGTCACGATGCATTGCCTAAATTACAATACCATTATAACATCTACAACACACACAAGGCCATCACAAGACAAGACATCACAAGAGAGCATGAGAAGACGACTACCTAAACATACGGCAGCTGGGAGCTCTATGGCGAATCTTGCGGCAGGGCTGAGACCTCACTGCAGCCGTGGGGGGGCGTCCCCCCTCCCCCCCTCCCCCCCCACGGCTGCAGCTTGTCCCTGGCCCTGTCCTGCAAGATCGCCCATAGAGCTACCCAGCCCCGCCTCCAACGGCGAGGAGGATTGGGCCTCGGGGTGACGACAGTGGGCAGAACCTCGACTCCCAGGGCAGAGGCGCTGGAGCTCCAGCCCTCGCCAGAGCGCCGCGGCGACGACGTAGAAACAAGTCGGCATCGCGAAGGCGTCCCCCCGCGATGTCAACTTGCCTCCCGTCATCGCCGCAGCCATCTCTGGCGAGGACTAGCTCCAGCGCCCCTGCCTCTGGGAGCAGGTCTTCTGCCTCGTCTGCCGCCATCCCCCAGGCTCCAATCCCCTCACCGTCGGAGGCACGAGTTTAACGTCATCCCGGGACGAGGCAGTTTCGCATCATGCCTAGGATGGAGCAGTTCTCGCGTCTTGCTCAGGATCGGCACAGTTCTCGCATCATGTGCTGGATGACACAGTTCTCGCATCGTGTGCTGGATGGAGCAGTTCTCGCATCATGCTCAGGATCAAGCAGTTTCGCATCATGCTCAGGATGGTTCATAGTTTAACATCTTATCCGGGATGGAGCGCAGTTTCGCATCATGCTCGGGATCAAGCAGTTTCGTATCGTGCTCGGGATCAAGCAGTTTGGCATCATGCTCAGGATGGCTCGCAGTTTGGCATCGTGCTCGGGATGGCTCGCAGTTTCGCATCATGCTCGGGATCAAGCAGTTTCGCATCATGCTCGGGATCAAGCAGTTTCGTATCGTGCTCAGGATGGCTCGCAGTTTGGCATCGTGCTCGGGATGGCTCGCAGTTTCGCATCATGCTCGAGATGGCTCGCAGTTTGGCATCGTGCTCGGGATGGCTCGCAGTTTCGCATCTTGCTCGAGATGGCTCGCAGTTTCGCATCATATTCGGGATGGAGCAGTTTGGCATCATGCTCGGGATGGCTCGCAGTTTAGCATCGTGCTCGGGATGGCTCATAGTTTGACATCATATTCGGGATGGAGCAGTTTCGCATCATGCTCGGGATGGCTCATAGTTTAACGTCTTATTCGGGACGCATAATAGAGAAGGGTGATGGTGGAAAAAGGAAGTGGTGATGAAATATTGGTGTTGATAGAATACAGTGATTCTAAGAAAGTGAGGAATAGAAAGCAAGAAGGAATTTCTGGAATTAGACCTGGGAGAAGGCTGCCTTTTATAGGTTTGGGAAATTAGAGTTTTCGTCCTTGGGAGCTGCCTGGGGTTTTCGAGGACGGAGGGCGAACAATAGGCAGCCATTTTTCCAAGACGAGAGTTTGCTATAGGAGTGGAATCCCCTATCTCAACTTGACGAAAAAGTGCTCAGGATCATGTTTAAGTTTTCAATTCTCTTGAGTCATAAAACCCCCTCATTCTTTTTGTCAGACTCTTGCTGGATAGACAGCTCAGAGTAGAGGACTGACCTGAAGGAATAAAGCCAAGGCTGACTATATGGAAGGATTCTCTGAGATAGAATCAGGTCCTAGGCAGGCGTAGCCCGACTATTTCGGTCATCTGCTTGAATCTACCCCCTAAAGAAGGTGCTGTAAGCGACCATTGTATGCCAACAGGTGAGAGACTGCTGAGCTGTATCTACATACTAAACAGGGGGGAGGGGGGGTATGGATATATTCAGTCAGAGTTTGCGGAGGATGGGGTTGGGAGCGTATCTTCAAGTAGAGGGCGGGGAACAATAGCCTTTATACGCAAGAGTCTGAGTCACCAGGCGGGACCGAGAAGATTCTTTTCGCTGCTGTTCCAGATTGCGTGGGGTATTCAGTTTTTAATGGTATTCGGTGAATCTTTAAGTGAATTGTCAGTGAATTACTTCAATATGTGAACTCTGTTCAGCCTGATCGAACCGCAGATGATATCATTGTAGTATGCTAGGTCAATTAATGTATGAAGTACTCTTTATTAACACTACTCAGAGATATATTTAAAGAGACTATCCGTCATCCTCCTCCTCGTCTGTATTCTCCTTTTTCCTCATTGCCATCAACATCATCAACCCGCGATCCATCCCCACAGCAGGATGCGCTTCACCACCGTCTTCCCAATCGCCGCCCTGGGCCTCGCCACCCAGGCCTTGGCCGCCCCCGCTCCCGCCAACAAGACCGCCGAGGTAGTCGTCGAGAGAGCTTCCCTCGACGGCGGCTGCTGACTCGGGGCGTGTGTCTTTCTCTTCCCCCCTTGACAGGTTACATTCCAGTACGGCGACGTCAGATGGGAGGCGGGCAGCCCCGGTACCAAAAACGACCGTTGTAGTTTTGACAAATGGGACGCGCATTCGCATGGCAGTAAACATTATCTGGACCAGCATACTGACATACTCGACCTGGACTGTGGTTTCTCCTGCCAACATGTCTGACGGAGGGGGTAGAAATGAGGGAGTAGTGCAGGGGCTATGCTATTTCGAAGGGCAAGATTCAGAGAAAACAAGTCCAGGATTGCCGTAGGTTTATATGGTTAGTTGAATTATGTGCCCTGGACGGTGTGAGTTCATTGCAGTGTGCCATGGTGTATAATCGGCGATTGGTACAAGTCGAGCGACATTTACTTAAGATTGCGCAGGACTCGCCATCTCGGTGCTTGTGGATTTTCTGGAACAATGAGAAGCCATATCAGAGGTTACCTCGTAGAATATAGAGAGGCTGCTCGATATGGACCAACGTGGATCAGACCAAACGGGTGCAACGCCACTTTGCTCCCAGAAGTTTTGTGCTCTGGAACCGGGTTATACTCGCCAGCAACCCCTATCACAGCATCACAGCAGTTCGCTTCATTCAGCCGCCGGCGTGCGGAGAATGCAAGCAGTTGCCCCTGCTAAAAGGAGTGACGTCGGAAGACGATGCCGTCCAGTACGAGGAAAGGGATGGCCACGCGAGTGAAAAAAACGCCCTTCGGATGTTGCCGTGACATCCACTGCGACCCTATACTGTTGGGGGAGCACGGTTCGGCAAGCTAGCGAGCTGGGCAAGGGTTGAAGGTCCCACGATGTGTTGAGCCCCCCTGCGCTGCTTGGGAACCTTGCACTCTGACCGATGCAGTAATGTTCTCGCTCGAGGCGGCGAAAGTGGTCTCATGTTGGGTCCCAAGCCCAAAGCAAGACATACAGACAAATGCCGATCTTATTCGATAGGATTCGTAGGTGTAGGGCTGGATCTCGGTTGGACCGTTTCAGGTTTCAACGGTCAATTGATACGAACCTTATCCATCTTCCCATATGTAGAACGCAGCAGGGCCAAACCTGAAACATACCTGCTTGCTCGCGTAGTGGTGCATCTGTTCTGGCGTTCGGGTTTGTTTGGCGATGCAAGACCTGTGCAGCATACTACATAACTTATCTCGGCGCGCTGCATGTGGCCGAAGTAGTGAATAGGAGACTTCTGGTGAACGATATACCAAGAAGTCGCGATGCCTCCCTCGCTTGGTCCGTCGTGAATGTTTCATCGCTAAAGATGGCAGTAATTACATGTGGTCACAGTGGGGTAGGCTGCCGCTCAGACGCCTTCACGTCAAAACTGTGGGGTATATTTCCTCCCCTTTCTGGGGTCTTGACGGCATTGAAGCAACCTAATACGATGTCGTATTGGAGCGTTGGCGAACACACAATTTCATACACGGTTGCACCCGTCACACGCCATGTCACAACGAAGGCCACCAACGCATGCGTGCGGTAACACGGCACTACGCTCACATTAGCTCTTCGATTGAGTATTTGCCTACTGCGTAATATATGAAAATTTGCCGATGGGTATGGCGATACTCTCCTGTTTTTGTTTATGTCATCGTCGGTCGTGCGGATTGCCTGATCGTGATGCCACCTGCAGACTGGCATCAATTTCGGCCCAGCGGCGGGACGGCAAGGTGCAGCTGATCACATAAATCTAGTCTGCGTTCATCCCATTCTATTCTTTGCCGGCTTGGGGCGACAAACTTCTGGACGGACCAATTCCTGCCAGTGTGTTTAAATCTACTAAAAAGCACAATTGGGGAGCTGCACGTATCAAGATTGGAAGGCGGAACAGTGCGGAAATAGGGTCCAAGCTGCTGGACCTAGCTCGTGGAATTTTAGGATGACGTTTGCAGATCCCTTCTCAGATGGGAATCGTGACATGTTGATGTGAGTGTGGTCTGTGTGCGCTTTTGTTCCTGGGTGGGTGCATCGTTCAAGGTAACGCAGCAAAACAAGCCGAAGAATATTGCAAAAAAGACGAGAAAAGTTCCGAAAGATCCTAAAGCGGTACAAGTATCCGTATGATTGATTATCGCAGTTCTCTGGTGTCTCTAGTTTCATAGGGTGGTGAGGAACATTCGCTATTAGAAGTGTCGTATGGGAGCATCTGGGAGTGTGCATTTTATTTCGAGACTATCGCCGTCTTTTAGCGACGATGGTGGGTAATGATAATAATGGGGCATAGGCGGGGATGGGAATTTTCTCCTCTCGCGAATCGACGAACCGACAGGGCCTTGAGGCAGGGGGTCGGCGAGTTCGGCCCATGACGTGCAAGGTGACAGGGGATATGCACGCAGATAGGGGCGAGCCACTCCTTCTGCACGAGTGCACATCCTCCAACCGTCTGCATTCGTGATGAGACTGCTTGCGGCAGGTAATGGAGGAAAGGAATGTCGTTGCATTTGTCTTCTCACCGGTTGCAGCTAAGTGGTTGGCGGCTCTGCAAAAACCCGAGCACTTGTTGGGTTCTTTACCTAGGCATGTATGCACTCTGTAGAAGATACACATTCCTTGAGCCAGCCCGTTGGGCCTGTTTGGGGGCCCTGAGCAGAACCTTCCAGAGGGCGGGAAATGCATGGCCCGTAGGCTACAAAAGCTGAGCAGGAGATAGACTATTGAAGGCTACCTAATTCACCGTCCATGACTGGAGAACTATGGAATGAAAGTGCATAGCATAGCGCCTAGAGAAACCACTTGTACATGAAAGCAAAGTGCTTGGCGTGTTGATTGGAAGAGGGTATCGTGAAGAAAACCCCTCCAGCACATGCAAGGGGAATTAGGGACCGGCAGGGGAATTGGGGGATTGATGGGATGGTGGATGGTGCCAATGCCCTGGCACCGGTAGAGGGTCTCAGTACGTACCGGCCCACTGCAGGCCAAGAGATCGGCGGGATGGTTTCCTCGTACGCTTTGCGGGTTGCATCTAAATGATCGACCGTGCATCTAATGCGTGTTGCTCTCGCATTTTTTCTGCTCATTTGCAGAGGCTTCATGTACCTTATCAGCTCACGTGCTAACCGACAGATCTCCCTTTCAGGAAGCCGTGGGGTCGCATCGCTGAAGATGTGCGCAACTGAAACGTCACCTGCAAAAGCCCTTCGGAAAGGAAGGTCGAATTAAACTCGTTCGTCCCATGTTTCCCGTCGGATGGCACGCGGCCTGAGAGCGACCTGTCAAGCCAAATGAGCTCTAGGCGCAAACATGACTCGACGGATTGCTCCAGTCCAGTCCAAATGCCGCCCGGGAAAGCCGTTGCGAGTGTGAAGCCCGGCTCTACCTATACGAATCGAATGCCGTCGGGAGGATAGAGTCAGTCGCACCAAGAGAGACGTGGATGACCATGCTAACCGCCTACCGTACCCTATCAACTAGTCAGTGGCTTGCAGGCCTGTGGACATCCTAACGAGTCTCGTCTTGACCTGAAAAAAGGGATTCAGGCGAATCAGCGTCCGATTCAACACTATTGCGGTGCTGACGATTGACATTGGCTAGCTACATGTAGACGGACTATGCTATGGTGTACATACTAGCACGCTCATTGCCGGTTCCACCCCAAAGTCGCATCGCTAAAAGCCATCTCCACCCACAGATACACTGCCGAGGGTAGGCCCTCAGGTACATTACCAGGGCTATTCGTGCCTCCGAAGTAGCGCTACCTGGTGGAAGTGGTACAAGCAGCTCGAGGAGCCTCATGAATGGCAGCTCGAGGTGGAGAATGGACTGTAAATTTGTTGGTTGATCTCGCTACACCCTGCCGCATATGCCCGCTGCCCGCATGCCATGTGGACGGACTGGTATGGGACCCGTTCTTCCACGTTGATCGGATCTTTTAAAGCCAGCAGGACGGGCATATTTTATTAGTCGTTCCCCTCGATGAACAGATGCACTCTGGTCTCCGGGTACTTGGCGGCCGGTTGTCTCTCTATTCCTTGTCTTCCCCAGGGTAATTAGCCTCGACCACGCAGAGAGGGAGCCTCCTCTGATCCGACAACACTCGACTCCCTGGGATGCGGCTGCGAGAAGACTTTACAGCATGAGGTTCATATCTTCTCTTCTGCTCTGCTGCTTGACCCTCGTTGGTCTCAGTGCCGCGCAAGACTCTGCTCTAGCACAACAGGCAAAGTTACTTGCGCCATTGGCGCCATGTGCAGTACGTATTTGGCCATGACACTCCCATTATCCATTCCGTATACGGGATTCGGAGAGAGGTATATCTTGACCGTTGCTGACCCCCTATACAGAAAATATGTCTTTCAAAGGCCATCCAGGCCTCGCCGTGTGGGATGACCGACACCCGATGCCAATGTACGAATGCCGAGTTCGTCGCCAACGCCCAAATATGCATCGCAACAACCTGCACCGTGGAGCAGTCCTTGGGTACGTTCTGTCGACATCCGTTTCGCCTCGAGACCAGCTCCCCCAACTGACCAAATGGAAAACAGTCGCCAAAAACGTCACACAGACCATGTGCGGCGCGCCGATTCGAGATAAACGATCCATGTACAACGTCATCTCCTGCACACTCATGGCCATCTCTTGTCTCCTCGTCATTATTAGGTTAGCCTACAAGAAGCTCTGCACGACGGTGGAGCTTGGCCTCGACGACTATTTCATCTTTCTGGCACTGCTCAACTGTGTCCCATCGGCCGTCATCAACGTTCACTTGCTCACGCGCAATGGGTTGGGTAAGGATATATGGACCTTGACCCCAGACCAGATCGAGGGATTCGCCAAGGGCTTCTACGCCATCACCATCTGTTACTTCTCCGAAGTCTTCCTGCTGAAGCTGTCGATCCTGTTCTTCTACCTGCGCATTTTCCCAGCCAAGGGCATGAAGCGGCTTCTCTGGGCGACCATTGTGTTCGATGTTTTGTTCGGTATCGCGTTCGTCCTGGTCGCCATCTTTCAGTGCACTCCTATCAGCGAGAACTGGACCGCCTGGAAGGGGACTGGCGAGGGCCACTGTGCCAACCAGAGTGCCATTGCCTGGGCTAACGCCGCCATCAGTATCACGATGGACGTATGGATGCTCGCGATCCCCATGTCGCAGCTCAAGTCCCTCAACTTGCATTGGAAGAAGAAGGTGGGCGTGGGCCTCATGTTCTGCGTAGGAACGTTTGTTACCATCATCAGCGTCGTCCGCCTATCGTCCTTGATCGAGTTCCGCGGCTCGTCGAATCTGACCTGGGACTATTACGGCGTTTGCCTCTACTCGACGGTCGAGATCACTGTCGGTATTATTTGTGCGTGTATGCCGACGATGCGCATGATCCTCGTCCGCTTCTGGCCTAGAGTCTTCGACGGCTCCCTGATGAGAAGGGCGACGGGTGCTTACGGAGCGTACGGGAAGCCGCCAAACTCGGGGTCAAGTCGTACAATGACGATTCGAAACAAAACACGCAGTCGGACGCCTCGAAGTCGAAAGCTGGTAGCCGAGGGTCCGCGTACTGGAAGCAGCAACTGACCCCGCCGTGGCGGAACAAGGAGGCGAGGGAAGAAGACAAGGTCTTTGTCGATGGAATACAGTTTTCGGCACTGTCGCGGAGCGAGATCGAACAAGGCGACGACCGCCGACTCATGACGCCGAACACCAATTGGCACAACACAATCACCATCTCCGCCGGCCGATCCCGAGGCCGAGATACGCCTTCGACGCTTGACAGTAGTGTGCGGCGCTCGGGGGAAGAAACGCTTCCACTTCCCTCCCCTGTGCATGATCGAAGACAGAGGATGGACGTCTGATCGAGGAATTGGCCCTGAAGAGGTGTAGGATAAAAAAAAAGAATTGCTTTTGAGTATTTAGCGGATGAATGTTGCGAAACATGCATTTTGGATGATGGACATCTTGATTATACCCACGAGCGAAGGGATTGGCAAAAGAGAGGATGTATTTGGTTTTGATTTCAACGTGGCGGACATGTGACTCCGATGTATTATATCATTATACCCCTGGCATCTACGGCGGATGCTTCATTCTCGTTTGTTACTACAGTCGCATACTACATAATTAATTACCTAACGTCACTGAACATCACTGGACTACTTGCGCAGCGCTAAACATCAATCGATCCCGCCCTGGGGTGTTAATGGTAATAGCATTAGCATAGGCTCTGTCGGGAAATGGATGACAAATGTACAATTGGCCCGTTAGTCGGTTGTTTTATAACATAATATTATAGGGAAATCTACTTAGTATTATATTACTATCTATTATACTTTAAACAGAGTGGGTTACGCATAACTTATAGGTGTGTACGGGTTCTGGTTTTAAGATAAGTTGTGGCACGTGACAGCGACAGTAATAAAAGCAGTGTGTCATTGGGGATGGAGGTGGGGATGGGAATGGCGGTGGGAAATCGGATTGGAATGAAGATGAGCATAATGAATAGGTGGAAAGGGCGGGAACAGCGTCACTTTGAGAGTACTGAGGGTTGTTGGGAATCAAAGTTGGGGAAGTGGGCTCGTGGGTGGTGTCGCCCAAAGGCTATTCCTGGAACGAAAGGGCACCATGAAAAATTGAAGAGAAAGAGAGGGGAAACACCAAGAGTCATCGTAACCCATAAAGGCGATGTCAGGTGCAGTCCCAAGGGCGACCCCCCGAGGACGACGATCCCCCGAGGACCGAGGACGACGGCCCCCTCAAGGACCGAGGACGACGGCCCCCTCAAGGACCGAGGACGACGGCCCCCTCGAGGAACGACACCTCGAGGGGGTCGTCGTTCCTCGAGGGGCTTCCGTCCTCGATCTTCGGGGGCTTCTATCCTCGATCCTCGGGGGCTTCCATCCTCTATCCTCGGGGGTCGCCGGACCTCAGTCCTCGGCGGGGTCGTCGTCCTCGGGGTCGTCGTCCTGGGTCGTCGTCCTCAAGGGGGTCGTCGATCTTCGAGGTCATCGATCCTCGGGGTCGTCGATCCTCGGGGGCCTCCGTCTTCTTCGATCCTCGGGGCCCTTCGTCCTTAGGGGTCGTCGTCCTCGGTCCTCGAGGGGGCCTCCGTCCTTGATCCTCAGGGGTCGTCGTCCTCGGTCCTCGAGGGGGCCTCCGTCCTCAATCTTTAAGGGCCATCGTTCTCGGGGGTCGTCGTCCTCGGTCCTCGAGGACGGAGGCCCCCCTTCGAAGACCGAGGCCCCCCTCGAGAACGAGGACCCCCTCGAGGATGACGACCCCCTCGAGGACGACGACCTCCTCGAGGACTGAGGACGACGACCCCCGAGAACGACGGCCCCTGAGGATTAAGGACGGAGGCCCCCACGAGGAGGACCGAGGACGACGACCCTTAAGGATAAAGGGCCCTCGAACGACCCCTAAGGACGAAAAGCCCCGAGGATCGAGGACGAAAGCCCCCGAGGATCGACGACCCCCTCGAGGGACGACGACCCCCCGAGGACGACCACGACACAAAGGCCAGCTGTCGAGCATCTCGAGGACCGAGGCCCCCCGAGGACCGAAGCCCCCCCGAGGACCGAAGCCCCCCCGAGGACCGAAGCCCCCCAGGACCGAAGCCCCCCGAGGAACGACGACCCCTCGAGGAACGACGACCCCTCGAGGAACGACGACCCCTTCGAGGAACGACGACCCCTTCGAGGACGGCGACCCCTTCGAGGACGGCGGCCCTCGAGGATCGAGGACCGAAGCCCCCCGAAGGACGACGACCCCCTCGAGGGATGACGACCCCCTCGAGGGATGACGACCCCCTCGAGGGACGACGACCCCCTCGAGGGACGACGGCCCCCGAGGATCGAGGACCGAAGCCCCCCCGAGGACCGAAGCCCCCCCGAGGACCGAAGCCCCCCGAGGAACGACGACCCCTTCGAGGAACGACGACCCCTTCGAGGAACGACGACCCCTTCGAGGAACGGCGACCCCTTCGAGGACGGCGACCCCTTCGAGGATCGAGGACCGAAGCCCCCCGAGGAACGACGACCCCCGAGGGACGACGACCCCTTCGAGGGACGACGACCCCCGAGGACGGCGACCCCCGAGGACGGCGGCCCCCGAGGATCGAGGACCGAGGCCCCCCGAGGGACGACGATCCCCTCGAGGGACGACGACCCCCTCGAGGGATGACGACCCCCTCGAGGGACGAAGACCCCCTCGAGGAACGAAGACCCCCCGAGGGACGAAGACCCCCCGAGGACGACGACGACACAAAGGCCAGCTGTCGAGCATCTTGCGCCCGCCAGGATCGTGGGCCCCGCGACTGCCTCTGGGGGAGGACGCATCCTCCCTGGCAACGGGGTCCACGAAGCAAGGGCAACCTCAAGGACAACGACACAAAGGTCGGCTGTCAAGCATCTTGCGCCAGCCAACATCGTGGACCCCGCGACTGCCTCTGGGGGAGGACGAATCCTCCCTGGCAACGGGGTCCACGATCTGGCGGCCGATGAATGAGGAAATGTTACGCCAGCCAAGATCGTGGGCCCCGTGGCTGCCTCTGGGGGAGGACGCATCCTCCCTGGCAACGGGGTCCACGATCTGGCGGCCGATGAATAAGGGAATGTTACGCCAGCCAAGATCGTGGGCCCCGTGTCTGCCTCTGGGGGAGGACGCATCCTCCCTGGCAACGGGGTCCACGATCTGGCGGCTGATGAGTGAGGGAAGAAGGGAGAACGAAAAGCTAGTACAATTACCCCAGCTGCGAAACCTGTAACACGTGAGCACAAAAGAAAGGGGAGGGGGATGAACAGACCTTAGCCGGGGCGAAGAAGGGATCCCAGCAGCTTCACCATAGCCCCAAATACCCCATGGACTCGTCCGAGGATCGTAGCCCATGGCCCCCATCCCAACGTCCGAGGATCGCTTGGGGGAGGAGGTCTTGGTAGCAGGGTACGTGGGGTTAGGATCTGCCGCTAGGAGTCCCAAACTTCTCGAGTGTCGATATCGTGGGATGGGAGGTGTGGTGTTGTGAATTGGTAAAAAAAAAAAATGGAAGAAGGAATGGAGAGAAAGAGAGAGTGAGTGGGAGAGAGGGGGGTTTTTATATCTGTGGAAAATGGGCGGTGGAGCACAGCGGTGGACTCGTACAGTGCAATCGACCCGGCACAGAGAAAATTTACCGTCAGCCATCAGACTGGATAGGGGAGGCTGGCATCGGGGCTTTGACCAATGAGAACGTCGGACAGGAAGAGTATAGTTTGCGATAACAACCGATGAGCAAGTTTATTTGCTCAATCAGTGGAGCCCGAAATTCGAAACCACGGCTTGAAGCTCGTAAATTCGCTCATGTTCAGCATCTGGCCGTGTCGGCGCTGTAGGAGACTGAAGTCGGCGCAGCCAGGCACCTAAGCGCGTGCGAGAGGTTTGTATCGGTATCTGAAAGTGACCAGCAGTAAGCAAATGAACAAGCTTGATTTCTCCCGAGATCAAGCCTACCTATGTACTCAAGTTGTGCCTGCATGTTTGTTGTCTTCGTGTGAATTAAAGCCTACAGATAAGAGTTATAGATAAAGTTGTCCAAACCACTGGTTTGAGGTTGAGTACGGATTGCAGGACTGAGCAGGAGCAAGGAGCTGGAGGGCCCTGATAATGATATCTCGGGGGACAGTTCCAATGTTTTCGAGGGACAGTTTGTAACACCATGTCCAAAGATCCCAACCGCTTCTTAACTCTACTAGACCTAGTAGCAGTGTCTTGTTGTACAGTTCCCTCGATGCCTCGTTACAATGAAGGCTAGGTAAGATATATATTTGATAGGATGTTGCTTGGTAACTCTTAAGCTGGTAACCTATAATAATCTTCGCTTCCATATAGTATATATGTTGCACTCAACTTGCCGCTGCCCAGCTCAATCGAGGATCAGGATGATGGATTGATGTGCTTGACCTGCTCAAAACTTAGCTGAAACCAAGGCGATCTGCTTGCCGGAATTCGACAAGGGTTTGGGCGTTCCTTCCTTTTTAATATGTTGGCAATCCCCCTTTCCTCAGGCTAAGCGCTCATTACGTAACAATACCATAGACCGAGAGTTGCCCCCGTCAACAACTTGGTGAGAATCAAAACTGCGATTTAACATCTCCGTTGAAACAAGTCCTTATCGTCCTCTCACGTACTTGTCAACGCCCAGACGAAGCGGCAATTTCAGGCAGACTAGCCATCGCTTCTACATTTCGTAGACCACTGGTCGCACGAGAGGTATTGGGCATTCTCAAGATTTGGTCTTCCCGAAACAAGTCGTCCAGAAGGTCTGCGGAGGTGGTGCTGGTGCATAGAATCTTGAGCTTGGATTTCCCCGGTATTTCAGCCGGTAGTCGCGACAGAAACCCAACAACATCGATCAGTTCACCCCTCATAGAAGGATGCAGAAACGAGTCAACCCCCTCCAATATCACGAAGACGATGACGTTGCTCGAGAGATGACTGATAAGGCTTTCGAAGGCCGCGCATACCTTCTCAGTTTCACCACTTCCCGTCGTTGCAAGACCGTTCTCTAATCTCGAGCTTGAGAACTCCTGATAATGATCAACGAGCTGCAGCAGTAACATCCAGATCAGAGCATTCGGATGCCCGAGCCTGTCGCGTCGCGAGGTACTGTGTTCGCTGCAGAAGAACGCAAGAGGAACGACGCGAATACTTGCCTCGGCAGGATTCAAGTGCATCCTGCTGGCCATCTCCGTGACTTGGGCGGCGACGAAGGCGATCTCTCTATTTTGCGGCGTATCGGAATGACCCTGTACGAATAGAACGGACGACTCATCGATCGAGAGCCACGCTCGGAACTGTGGGTGGCTATGCAGCTCCACCACGCGGTCTTCATCAAGCTCTTGCCTGGAACCCGGTCGAAGGCGGAGGATGTGGCCGACATCCTGCTCGATCAGGGCCGGCTCGTACTCTGCATCTCTCAGGAATGTGTCGCGTAGTTCCGCAGCACTGCGCCTTCTCGCTCTCTTACGGGCCTGGGAAGAGTCGGGCTCCAGCAAGGCGGTCAATGTATCTGGATCCAATTGATCAGCACTGACACGAAACCTCGTTGGGTAGGTAACTGGAAATTCTACCCACATGATTGATGAGCCTGCTGCAAGAACTGTGTAAATGACTCCAACACCTCACACCGGGCACGTATCACGCTAACATCTTCTCGCGTCCGGTACAGTTCGTAGGCCATCCAGTGCTGGAGCTCAATCGAGTCGTTGTGGCGCTGATTCTGAAGCCACAGAGCGTGCTTCTCGAACCGCGATGCTGCCCGCTGCACATTGGCCTGTTTCATCTTGAGGGCCTCGGCAAACCCTTGAGGCTGCACAAGCATCTTCATAGAGGTGGCTGTTTGTGGCTTCATCAGCTACCCTTGATTATTTTTTCAATCAAGGAAGATGGAGATGGGAATCGCCAACGTACCCACGGGATTCTTCGCAAACCAACTCAGTATACATTCCAGAAGCTCAAAAGGGCAGCGTAGAGCGCCGCGTTCCTCCGATGAAGGTCTTCGTCCTGTTTGTCAAGCCGGATGTAGGCCGCATGGTCGTTGATTGTAAACGGCAGATCTTCAATGGCTCGGTATACATCCTCTCGATAATTGCTTGAGGACTGAAGCGCGGTGAATATCATCTTGAGACCCCCGCACAGCACAGCACCACCTGGGAAGTCTTGGGGCACGAGATTCGTGAAGTTCAGACCGATATTCGCACGCTGGCAGAGAGCTCGAAATGCAGACTTCATCTTGCCCGCGAAACCGGATGTGTCCTTGTCCTTTGTCGCGAGGCGCTCGAGCGAGTCGCATGCCGCCAACATTGCCGTGTCCACTTCATCCCAGGTGTGCACATCGGTGATGCTGAGAAGCTGAAGGGACCGCTTCCTGGAGTATTTGTTTGCCGTTGTGATCAGTTCGCCTGCAGCCTTGAAGCATGGTGCGTAAAGTTCATTACAGGTGGCATCGCTGTAGACGAAGGGTCAACTGTGTCGTCGGGAACTAAGAAGCATCGGAAGTCTTACCCATCGTCTGTTTCGGCCGGCTGAGTATGAGAACTTGTAATCGATGCACTCTGGAATATGACACCGGATCGAGGGGTGGCGTTCAAAGCAGGATGTCGGTGGCCTTCGAGCCCAACCACAATAAACTCAGGCACTTCAGGATGAGGCTCAGCGGCCGCTTCGGGACCCATGACGGTTCACGAGATAATAAGTCTTGACAGTTCCATTGATCTGTGGCCTCACGCTATGCTCTCTTTTGAAGGGGTGGATTGCTTTTCCGCCCCCAATGTGCCAAGTAGGCGGCGACCCCAGCAAAACCGCCCCAAAATCGCATGCGAGGTCATCATTGGAGGGATGGTGCCACTAATGCAGCTTACAATATTATGTGTATAAATAAATATATACCCTGGTAGTTGAATGGACACACCGTAATATTGGAAGGTGGGCGGGGGTGCATCTGTGAAACGTTGTCAGATTCAGCCGCAGAACTCGAGCGGGCTTCGAGGGACAATGTTTTCCTGTACACTCGAACCCCGCCCGCTTGCCCCGTCAAATAACTCTTAAATTTATGTTTCCATGGCAGACATGCAGACTGAGTCGCAATATCCGAGTTTCTTGCCCGAAGTGGCAGCGACTCACGAGGCGCCTGCGCCAGGGCATGAGCAGGGGCAAGTTCCTGAGACGGTGACTGATTCCGAGACCAAAGTTGAGGCTGAGGAATGCCTCAACCACCAAGGCTCGACCAAGGGATCTCGGAGCTCAAGTCCGACTTCCACTGCACCCGAATTCGTAAATACACGTCAATCTGTCCGATCCGATCACTCCAGCGAGGGATCATCTAATCCACCCTCACCAGTGATAAGGTATGTGTCATCCCCAACGAGATAGTGCCCAAGGCACCCGAAGCTTATCAAGCAGTGAAGGCCGCAATGGATGACTCGCGAGCCGGAGATCAGAAAACTCAGAGGCACCGACTGGATCAGCGCATATGAGCAAGAGCCATTCGATCCGAATCTTGGCCACTTTGTTGTTTTATATGCTTTCTATGACAAAGAAGCAGGCGCGCCGGGTCCGAGTAGTAAACTGGACGGGAGGGGTAGCAACACGATTGATGAGGAAGCAACGGAAGACGACGAGCCAATGAAAATCATCATAGAGTCGTCCTACGTATTGAACGAGCTCAAGGAGGTGACTGGGATAGCTTCCGCATACCGCCAGTGCATGTGAGTACAATCTTCGTTTATCGGCCGACGCGGCAGATCAGCTGACATCAACGGGTTGACCAGACTGAAACCTCCTTTCAAGGCATGCTCGACCCTTGGTCCTTAGATCATGAGCTGTCCCGCTTGCTAACACAGTATAGATCCTAACACAGTATTGGTCGCATATCAAGCGACACTTGGGCCGGCTAAAAGAGGAAGCCTCAAGAATCCCAAGTCCTGCTGGCTTGCGAGATGAAGTGGATGCTTCCGACTCTTCTATACCAGAGCAAGCATTGGACGAAACACGGGGAGGATACCACCCCGAAGTCATTGGACCTGGCGATGGCAGAGCGCCCGCTCCGATAGGAGTTCGATCTCCCCCTCCTACCCTAACACCTCACGAGAGGGACTTCGTCCTAAATGACGAGGAACGTCTCCGGAAACGAGTCGCGCATCTAGAAATGCTCGTAGAGTTTGGAGAGAAAGCTCTGAAGCGGCACCTAGACCTCCGTGCTCAGATACAAGACGCCACGCTGCAGCGAATCGCTTTCGCTGATTTATGGCACCTGTACAACCCTGGAGACCTGCTTTTGGCGAATGAGCGTGGGAATCCGCAGCTCTATATGGTCTACAATGTGACTGGCGGTCAACCTCGTCTGAGAAACCCAACCGAGTACGAAATTAGTAACCGTAGGGTCAAAGTTGTGCGAGCCTCTCGTCGCATAGGCCGTCGTGGACCAAGGCGTGGATGGTACGACGCCGCCGATGGTTCCGGCTCCTACACGAGCTCGTCATCCGACGGGTATGGTACTACGATGCACGGTGCCATGATCGGCACGTTTACGCCCTTTATCATCGACTGCTACGCTCTGGATTTGGACAGTACGGGGGTTGGCGCCCTTTGCTCTCGCAAGCATATCAGGAAGTATCTCGGCCTCAAGAGCGTCTCCGATTTGCCGCTCTACCCACTGAAGTTTCATAAGGATGCCCAATCCATCTTGGATAGATTGAGGGACCGGGGTCGCAAGTTCATCACTTGCACGGGCCACCGACGCTACGACGGAGTCACCTACGATACGCGAGGTATTGTCAGCCGCGAGCGCCTGCAAGGCGAGATCTATGTTGATACAGACGAGTATGCTCGCAGCAGATCGAGATTTCTACGAACCAAGCTGTGCCTAGTCAAGAGGACTAGCCCAGTGCCCGCCGAAGTAGAGGAAGGCCAACCCAATAGACCCGACTTCTATGTACACCACGACCACGCTGTGGACCAACGAAAGAGCGATGTGTTCATAGAGAAGAATCCTGATGCACAGGAGCTCATGACCCGAGAGGAAATGCTCCTCATGCCGGAGAAGCTGCAGCTGATGCAGCATAGCCTTCAGGCGTTCTCTTTCAAGTCGCGATCGTGGGGTACGTCAATCCATTGCAGAGCTGATTGTTGGTTTAGTTCGTGCAGCTAACACACGGTCGCCAACATGGTTTAGTCAATATCGAGATCGACAACGTTGAGACCATAGACAAGAGCCGGGCAGCCCGCGAAAGCGGCTTTCAGGACTTATCCATCCCATCGAAATACCGGAAGCTGCTGATATCACTCGTGGACAACCATGCCCTACGCGATGATAATGCAGATGACCATGCGAGGATGAACCCCAAACCATCCACGCAGCTCGACCTTGTCCGTGGCAAAGGCCTCGGTCTCATCATTCTCTTGCATGGCCCTCCTGGGTCCGGCAAGACAAGCACAGCAGAAACCATAGCCGCTCATACCGGAAGGCCACTCTATGCCATCACGTGCGGTGATCTAGGAGAGTCACTTGAGGACATCGAGACCCGTTTGGACGTACACAGCAAGCGAGCGGACAAGTGGGGCGCAGTTCTCCTCCTGGACGAAGCTGACGTCTTCCTGATGAAACGGGATTGGAAGGATACACATCGCAATGCCATGGTCTCAAGTAAGTCACAAGCAACCCCTTTACAGTGTTTGCCTGCCGGATCTCCCATGGTCTGGCCAGAAGCATCGCATGACTCACCAGTGTGCGTGTGCGAGGACAGTCTTCCTTCGAACTCTCGAGTATTATCAAGGAATCCTATTCCTGACGACAAACCGTGTGGGTGTCATCGATGAGGCCTTCAAGTCGCGAATCCACGTGTCACTGCGATACCCCAGAATCAAATTGAAGTCAACGTTGGAAATCTGGAAGAGCACAATGAACCGAATCGAGCGCGACAACGAACGGCAGGACATAAAAGTAGGGTTTGACCGGGAAGAGCTGCTCGAGTTCGCCGAAGAACACTTCGAGGCGCGCGCGAACATGGACGGGTCAACGTGGAACGGGCGACAGATTCGCAACGCCTTCCAGACGGCCATCGCGCTGGGCCAGTACGACCGCATCGCCAAGATCCAGAAAAGGGGCCTCACGCCCGAAGAAGCCTTCCTGTCGGGCAAGAAGAAGTGGCGCATCGTCAAACTCACGCGCAAGAACCTCGAGACCCTGGCCGAAACGGCCCGCGACTTCGACAAATACCTCAAGTCGGTGCACCGCCGGTCCGACGGCGAGCTGGCCCGCGCCGAGGATCTCCGCGACGATGACTTCAGTGAATTGGATGACGAGCTCGTCGGGAGTAGGTCGTTCCTGTCGGCAGGCTCGGCTGCGAAGTTGAAGAAAGGGTTAGCTGGCGGAGGAAGGAAGGCGGGCAAGAAGGTTGATTCGAGATCGCCTCTTGGCTCAGGATCCAAGGGGAAGAACAAGCAAGCCAGACATCACTCGGACAGTGAGACAGATAGCGAGAGCGATATCGAAGCTTCAACAGCTCGAGATGGGGGAAGGGCCAAGTCGGAATCCGAGTCAGCCAGCGAGGACGAGAGTGACGACTAGGGTCCAGGAGAGGCCAAGGATCAATCATGCAACGGAGCGCAACATGCCAGGTCATGACCTGAGTCTCCCAAGAATCTACAGTTACGAGCCTACCAGACAATTGATGTCTTAGGCCGTAATAATTTGTTACTAGGGAGGAATGTCTTGTCTAGCCCCTAGCATCATAACAGGAACACATCCCTTTTCCCACGTGAGCCTAAGACTATGAATTAGAATGGCAACAACCTCGATTTTTCATGAAAATCGTTGACCTTCGATCTTCTATGTCCATTGGCATTGCTAGGCCACAGCCACGATGTTTACGGGCTATTGGTTCTTCTGCTGCGGCATACTCCTTTTGATCGGTAGCGACAGCGTTATCGCGACTTTCAGTGCCGCGGCAAAAACTAACGTCGCTGTATACTATGTAAGTGCTACTGGTCATATGCTTGTGAATATATGCCTAACCAAGTTTATCTAGGGTCAAGGGCCAAACCAGAAGCCCCTTAGCACGTACTGCGCCGACGACAGCATCGACATTATAGTCCTGTCCTTCGTGCACCTTTTCCCTCAGCAAGCCAACGGATTTCCAGGCATTGACTTTGGCAACCAATGCTATGCCGAGACTTTCCCAGGGCCAGGCTACAATGGCAAGAATACACCTTCTAACAACCGACTGCTGAAATGCCCGAACCTACAGCGCGATCTCTACACGTGTCGCCAAACTAGCACGAAGAAAATCATCCTATCCTTGGGCGGCGGAACAGGCGGCTATCAGCTGAATGGGGCCTCCGATGGCAGCAACTTCGCAACTCAGCTCTGGTCCATGTTTGGGCCGCGCCAAGACGCTTGGGTGCAACGAGGTTTTCCGCGGCCGTTCGACTACAACAACATCGGCTTCTCTGTCGACGGGTTCGACCTGGACATTGAACATGCTTCGACCGACGCATCGGCAGGCTACAAGGCACTGGTGACGAAGCTCCGCTCTCTCTACGCCACTGTGCCAGGGACGTTCTACCTCACGGCCTCGCCGCAGTGCGTCGTCCCGGACGCGAATATGAAAGACATGCTGGCGGCCACCACCTTTGACATGATCTTCGTCCAGTTCTACAACACGCCGCAGTGCTCCGCCCGCCGCTGGGCGGACGCGAACCCGAAGTATCAGCCGGGCAACACGTTTGACGCGGCGGGGTTCACGTACGACGCCTGGAGCACCTGGCTGGCGGGGACGTACAGCAAGAATGCCCGGGTCTACATTGGCCTGCCGGGATCGGCCAAGGCGGCCAACCCGGGCAACGACTTGTCCGTCGCGCAGGCTTCCAACATCGCCAACGCCTACTACTGCCGAGCCAATTTCGGCGGCATGGCCATCTGGGAGGCGACGTACGCGAGTGCTAATGTGGCGAACGGGAAGAACTTTTACCAGAATCTGAAGGCGGCGCTGAATGTGGCTTCCAAAGACACAAGACAGAAGTGCTCGGTACGTCGTTGATCATCTCATAGGTCCGGGCATTTTAGACCTGGTTCGTCAAGCACGGAGGCTAACTACCCATTCTTTGTCTGTTTCCCTAGAGCGCTGCGTCTCCGTCTCTCCCCCCGTCAAAGGACGGGCGCTGTGGGAAAGGCTTTGGGACCACGTGCGGGTCGGCGGCGTGCTGTAGCAACTACGGCTGGTGTGGGACGTCGCCCGAGACTTACTGCGGCGCTGGGTGTCAAGCGGGATTCGGCAAGTGCACGTAGGTGGCCATAATAGAATAGACTTGCTACGTAGTGGATTGAATATGGAAATCAACGGTGCTCTTCTCTTCATAACCCGTTAGACATGCGACAGAGAACAGATATGTGGTCGATTGATGTACAAGAAGGGACCGTGGACAGCAGACCATTTCATGAGCACTTGACACTGGTTGCCCCTGACGTTGGCAGATGGACGGAAGGTACCATTTTCAAGAGAATCTCGGTGCTGATCGTACCTGTGCCAGTAGGAAGACCCCTAAAATTAGCTCCTAGGATTGAACAAAACCCCACTGAATGGAATGTGGGACACCGGGGGAAATGGGGCGCTGTGCACGGGCTGGGCTTGGCCTGGGCCTGGCGGATTAACGTTAAAGCGTCTTTGGGCCAGCACCCGACATGGGGGATGCTGAGCTTCCAAAATGTGGCCTCAATTGATCGAGGTCACTGATAGGACAGCTCTGATTCGCCTGTGGAAACCGCCCGAGGAAACGGAGATTGTCTGTCTACTTCACATTCGATACCCATCTAACACCATCACGACCACGTATTCAATTCCATCTTTCGTTCCTTGATAATCTTCTTTTTTCTGTAGCCAAACATCAACCACAGCTACGTGTTCTCCTGTTGCCGTCCTCTTCTAGCTCACTCCCACAATGGTACGTATGCGACAACTCTCGATGACTACACCCGCGACCCCCTTTGCGATCCCGATCCCCAGGTGTCGCGCGACACTCAGCGCCTACCGAGCAGATCTGGCCCGATTGCCCTGCCTTCCTTATGACTCCCATCGCTGACTCACGCATCTTTCCTAACTGCAGTCATCTCCCCGCGCATCATCGCCCGCCGGCACCCCCGCCAGCACTGGCGTCAGCACCGGCCGCCCGTCCTCGCCTCCTCCCCCCGGTGGCGCCCGCACTGCCATCCGCCGACGAGCCGCCGCCGACCAGAAGGAGAAGATCGCCAATGCCCGTCCTAGTAGCACGAGAGCCGCTGGCGCCGGCGGCAGCAGCAGCACCATGCTGAGGCTGTACACCGACGAGTCCCCCGGCCTCAAGGTTGACCCCGTCGTCGTCCTGGTTCTGTCTCTGGTCTTCATCTTCAGCGTCGTCGCCCTGCACAGTACGTTTTCCTTTCTCGACAAACAAACTTTCTTGCCAGGCAATGTAGGACTTGCTAACACATGGGAACCACTACAGTCATTGCCAAGATGACGCGACGATTCTCGAGCTAAAGCGGCCCTTCGGCGGCGAGTAATGGTGGGAAAGTGGTGATCTAGGGCAACGACTAAAGAAATGGCCCAGAGAAGAAAAAACATGCACATCTGTTTACGAGAATGCTGCCGACAAGTTCAATACTCTAGCACGGAGGAATTGGACCAGAAAGCATTGGGCAGCATCTAATAAGTGCAGATCGGGGACGCAAGACGCTGCCCCGACGGTGAAATCGTGTACCATAGCTCCCGCAGGAGAGCCCTTCCTGCAACCAATGACACTTCAGTTTCGGACATCTGTTAACGATGTATGTGGCCTTGCCAGTGACGTGATGTGAAGCGAACGGGGCACTATTCTTACACTTTGACACGAGCACCTGGTATCAATTGGGGGAGGAACGACATCCGAAGGGCCGCTGTTATGGTGCTGCAGCATGGGGAGGACAGCAGAGCATGTGCCAGGCTCTCCTAGAAGGATTGGCTTGAAGGGCATGTGACGTGGAAGCTAGGTCGGAAGAGCATCGCATTGCCCTGCAGATTCATGCCCAAATCTAGAAAACACGTTGACTCCTTTTCACAGGACCTTGGCCATTGCCCCTGGGAACCTATCGTGGGCTTCTCCAGCTCTGAGACGGGCTATACCTCACTATCCTATCAAGCACACATTGATTCATAGAGGCCCTCGTGTAACAGGCATAGCTGAAACTACGTTCTGTCACGCGAGGAAAAAGCAACATTTCGTAAACAACGATAAGGCTAACGAAGCATAGAGGGCATACTTGTCGATTATAGCGTCGTATTATAACAACTCAGGTATCTGTGTAAATAAGAACAACAACGACAACAACCAAGCCCACCACTCTCACGTCAACTCAGACGTCGAAGACTTGGCCCACCAGCTGTTCGCTCAAAGTCCACAACTTCTTGGCGTTCTCCGGGTCCGTGGCATACTCCAAAGCCTGGCCAACCTGGCAGTCCTTGACAAACGAGCCGCTGTGCGCCTCAAGCGCCGGGTCCAGGCAAGCGGCAAGCAGCGGCGCGGTCCCTTGCGAGATCGTCTTGAACGCGTGGTCCATGGAGAACGTCACGCGGCCGTTGTTGCGGCGCGAGATCTCCTCGATGCACCCGAACTCGTCCATGGTCAAGTGGCTCGCCAGGTTGGTCCCCAGGATGCCGCCCGGGTGGACGGCGAAGGAGGCTATTCCCCGCGGCCCGAGCCGGCGAGCGAGCTCGACGGTGAACAGGATGTTGGCCGTCTTGCTCTGCCCGTAGGCTGACCAGCAGTCGTAGTCTGCGCCGTCGGAGAAGTTGGGGTCGGTGAAGCGGAAGGGGCCGACGCGGTGGCCAATGGATGTCACATTGACGATGCGCGCGCCGGGGCCGGCGGCCATGATCTTGGGCAGCAAGAGGTTGGTCAGGAGGAAGTGGCCGAGGTAGTTGGAGGACAGCGTCAGCTCGTGGCCCTGGCGGTCCAGGGTGAAGTCCTTGATGGCCATGACGCCGGCGTTGTTGAGCACGACGTCGATCCGGGGCACGGCGGCGTCCGCGAGGATGGCCGCCGCGGCCCGGCGGACCGACGCGAAGTCGGACAGCTCGCAGGGCACGAAGGTGACCTGGACGCCGGGGCTGGCCGCGGCGATCTCCGCGATCACGGGCTCGACTTTGGCCTGGTTCCGGCTGACGAGCAGGATGCGGGCGGGGGCTTTGCGGGAGAGGGCGACGGCGGCGTTGGCGCCGAGGCCCTTGGCGCTGGTACCGGTGATGAGAAACGTGCGGTCTTTGACTCGGTCTCCGCAGGCCTTGACGACTTCTTCGCACGGCGTCTCGAAGCCAAAAGAAGACATGACGATGATGGTGTATTATGAATATCGGCTAAGGAAGACTGTGATTTCCGGGTTGGTTTGGTTTGGTGCTTGAACTTGCCGTTTGTGTCTTGGAATGATACCGGAAGCTTGCTGAACTACATCTTGTAGGTAGTTCGGTAGTTGTGCCTTAAATACATCGAAATACTTGCCCTCTAGATTTCGCAGCAAATTCTCTTCTCCGTTAATAGCGGCTTAATGCCGTTCAGTCGTGAATGGAGAACGCCAAGACTATACGATTCATGTGTTGCCCTTCCGGCATGTTGTCTTGAAGCAGTATCTACTATCCGAAATTCTCTCCACTCACTGCAGTAAATATCGGCGATAAGAGTATAGTCGCTGATGGGGCAGTGGGGATATAATGCATGTACGGATCGAGGCTGGACTTAAACGGACTTTAGTCGATACCTCAGGCAAGAAGGAAAGTTAGCATCTGCACATGCTATGCTGGTGTCTTTGGCTCTTGTTGCAGTGAGCTGACGCAAGCCTGTGTAATACCCGGCTGCACGTACACTTACACGGCCAATGGCTGAGGCTTCCAGTCTTACTCCAGATGGTGCCACACCCGCGGATTACGACGACGACGGGGGAGACGATTACAAAAGCAGGCAACAGTAACTTTGCAATTATTTGCCCTTTTATAGAGCGGCCACGTAGCCAGCGAGAGAGACTCCTTCGGCTTCGATGCGAAAGTCGTGCCCTGCTCTTCTCCTTGCGAAATTCGCTTTCGCTAAACGGGTAGGCAGACAGATTAGCGACCGCGCCTCACCCAGGCTGACGCCATCTGGAGACGTTATACCGATGAAGCTTGGAGTGACAGGGACTTCAATTATAGAATTTTCGTGGCCATCGGCACAGGTTGCTTCTGCGTACCCACCTATGCAGCTTTGGCGGTTTCATTGCTTAACACATGGGGTCGCAGTCTTTCCGGCTGTGTCACTCGTGAGCTGCGGACGACCTCAGTCTAGATGCAAGAAGAATACATGATAGTCACTCGGAGTAGCAAACTTAGTGGTGATACTATGATAGATGAACTTGGCCGTCAAATATCGAGAACCATACTGATGTATGTTGAGATGAAGGCGTTGAGGTTAAGAATGTCGAGGCAAATACGGAGTAGAAACGCATCAAACATTCTTCAGCCCTTCCAAAGAGGGCTCCCCGTGCTAAAGCGTTCCCTGAATCTGGGTCTTGCCGATGCCCCGCTGCAGCGCTTCCCCGGGCCCTAGCCTATCACGACTGGGCGAACCACTGCTAGTCTGGGGCTACCACATGCGCCATCCCTGCATTAGACAGAGATCCAACCAACACGCAACGTCATTTTTCAGGGTAGTCCCATTACTTAATACATGCAGGCAATCCGCGCCAAACACCTGTTTCCCATGTTCGTTCCCTGGAACTTCCTTTCACCACAACATCGCAAATCTTCTCGCAGCTTTCGGTGTTGGATTTCGAGTACCTAAGTCAGAAGTCATTCCATCATTTTGTATCGATTATTTTCGTTGTGCTCAACTATCACTTTTTGTGACTCGCATGCAAATCTATATTTGGCCTGCACTCGGCCGATATATCGATACCCGTACCCCGCCTTCGCGGCATAGTCCCGAACTCGACCATCACGCCCCCGAATCCAAACCTACCTACATGCCGCACCGAACGTAGCCATGTCCGTCCTCGATGCGAAGCGTGCCGCTGCGCGCAGTAGCTCTGATAGACAAGGCGGAAACAATGACAATGACGCTCAGCAACAAGATCGTTCCGCAGACAATGCTTCGACGCTGTCAGTATCCGACGGCTTTCCCGAAGCCGCCATCCCCAGGCCCGAAGCTGGCATGCCCTTGCCAGAGGATCCTGCGCTGGGCGCCGAAGAAGAGGTCCCGCCGGCGTATAGTGAAGTCCACGACCAGATATCAATTCACCAGGCTGGCTTTGACGCCGGTGCTACTTTGACAGGTAATCACAGACAACCACTTGCGAGAAGAAACATGTGCCGTGAAGACTGACGAGATGACGGTGTGTACCTGGAACAGACGATGGCCGAATCGACATCAACATTAACCAAACCAGCCGGCAGCTGGCCGACATTATCGCACCTACTCTGCGCAACCAGCTGATGCAGGATGCCCGAAGCGAGGGCCCACTGCCGCCTGCCTATATCCCCCGAGTCTCGGCGGCCAGCCCGGCCAGACGCCTCCACCCCGCCTCAATATCGTCATTCAGATTGTGGGATCGCGGGGAGATGTTCAGCCGTTCGTGGCGCTGGGCCAAATACTGAAGAACACGTACGGCCATCGCGTGCGTGTAGCAACGCACGGTACCTTTCAGAAGTTTGTGGAAGAAAACGGCCTCGAGTTCTTCTGCATCGGAGGCGATCCTGCCGAGCTCATGGCCTTCATGGTCAAGCACCCAGGTCTAATGCCGGGCTTCGACGCCGTCGCCAACGGCGAGGTGACCAAGCGGCGCAAGGGGATTGAACAGATCGTATACGGTTGCTGGAGATCCTGCATTGAAGCCGGAAACGGGTTCGGCCCGGCCCCGCGTCTGCAACGGGGCCGCAATGTTCCCGGCGAAGGCGCTACCACGATGGTCATGGACCCTGCCAATAAGCCGTTCATCGCAGATGCCATCATTGCCAACCCTCCCAGTTTCGCACATGTCCACGTGGCCGAGAAGCTTGGTGTGCCCCTGCATCTCATGTTCACGTAAGTCCTTGGGTGACCTGCCGCAATACGAGCCGAACTGACATTTTGATAGCATGCCATGGTCGCCGACCCGAGCATTTCCTCAACCGCTTGCCAATATCCAGTCGACAAATACAGACCCCGTCACTACCAACTACGTCTCTTACGCCCTCGTGGAGATGATGACATGGCAAGGATTGGGCGATGTCATCAACCGATTCCGCACAAAAGTGCTGGATCTCGACCCTCTCTCGTTAATCTGGGCCCCTGGCGTACTTAATCGTCTGCGTATTCCCTATACTTACTGCTGGTAAGCGTGCCTTGGCCCCTATTTCAGATCTTGGCTAATGCTAGCTAGGTCTCCGGCTTTGATTCCTAAACCCCAAGACTGGGGAGGCCACATCGACATTGCCGGTTTCTACTTTCTTAATTTGGCGACCAATTTCACCCCGGATCCTGAACTCGCTGCTTTCTTGGCGGCAGGCCCACCTCCTATTTACATAGGATTCGGGTCGATTGTGGTAGACGACCCTGACGCCTTGACGCGCACAATCTTTGAAGCTGTAGCTGCCACTGGTGTGAGAGCACTGGTGTCCAAGGGATGGGGAGGCCTTGGCGCCGATTCTATGGGCGTGCCGGACAATATTTACATGCTGGGCAATGTACCCCATGATTGGCTATTCGAGCACGTCTCGGCTGTCTGCCATCACGGAGGAGCTGGAACAACTGCAGCCGGTATCAACGCTGGCAAGCCGACCATTGTGGTGCCCTTCTTCGGTGACCAGCCTTTCTGGGGTGCTATGGTAGCGAGAGCGGGCGCTGGTCCAGATCCTATCCACAACAAGAGCCTTGACGCGGAGAAGCTCGCAGAGGCCATCAGGGTGGCCATGAAGCCGGAAACGCAACAGCGCGCCAAGGAACTAGGTGCAAAGATTCGCGAGGAAAAGGGTACCGATCTCGGCGGCCAGTTTTTCCACCAGCATCTGGATGTCGACAAGATGCGCTGCTCGGTGGCCCCAAGCAGGGTGGCTGTTTGGCGCGTCCGCAGAACCAAGATCCGCTTGAGCAGTCTCGCTGCAGCATCGCTTGTTCAGCACGGCTACCTTCAGTATTCGGATCTAAAACTGTGAGTCGTCTTGAGTCATTCACAGGAAGCTTTTCTAACCGTGAGATAGGTTCCGCTCCAGAGAGTATAGCACGGAAGACGAGCCATGGGACCCCGTGACGGCCGTGACATCTGCTCTTGTGGGAGATCTCGGCGCTATCGGAATGGCTGTGGCTGATTTCCCCCGCGATGTTTTCAACATAGCAAAGAAAGCGACGCCGAAGAAGCCTGGTGACCCGAAGGAGGAGACCACCGAACCGACCGCGGCTCAGCCACCCTCATCCGACCGCAGCATGCCCACCGGTTCAAACACGAACTTACCCGATACTGCCAGCTCACCAAAATCCCCCGGCCCTACTAACGAAAGCACAAGCAGTCTCACCCACACAGCTTCCGCTGCGTCCGGCGCCTCGGCCCTGACAACAACGACCACAGGCTCGTCGGAGCAACCAGCGGCGCCGAAAAAGGCTCCCGCCAAACCCAAGCCGCAGCCCACAGCCACCAGTACCGAATCGGACCTTGATCGAGTCATGGGGGCTGGAAACAGCATCGGCAACATCGTCACGACCGGTGTGAAGACTCCTATGAACTTCTGCCTTGGCCTAGCACGCGGCTTACGGAATGCGCCGAAACTTTACAATGACGACACAGTAAGGCCGACGGAGAAGGTCACTGATCTGTCAAGCGGCATCAAAGTCGCGGGCAAAGAGTTCGGGTTGGGGCTGTTCGACGGGATAACGGGCTTGGTCACGCAACCGCTTCGAGGCGCCGAGAAGGAAGGGGCGGCTGGACTTGTCAAAGGGTTCGCCAAAGGTATCGGTGGTATCATATTCAAGCCAGCAGCCGGTGAGTTGATGTTCCCACCATTACAGGGTATGCCGAGTTAACATGAAGATAGGTGCCTGGGCTATTCCAGCTTACGCCATGGCTGGCCTCCATGCCGAGATCCGAAGCAAATTTGCACAGAGCGCGTACAATTACATTGTCGCATCGCGTATCTCGCAGGGCAATTTGGATTATCAGAACGCCACCCATGAGGAGCGAGACGATATCGAAGTGCGCTGGTTATCACTGAAGGACGAGCTGACGGGCTACTACCAGCTCAAACAAAAGGAGAAGGGAAAGTTGCGAGAAGCCCAGACATCCACTGAAAGCGCTGCCCTAGAAGGAGAACCACCCCAGACTGGCTGGTGGCACACCAGAAACATGTCTTTCGAAGAGAGGAAGCGCTTGCAGGAACAGAAGAAGGCCTGGAAGCAAAGGCAATCCGGCGCCACGCAAGGAGCAGGTGCGCCAGGCGCCGGCGGAAGCGAACAGGATATGGAACAAGCTATTCAAGCGGCCGTTCAAGAGACATCGCGGGGCGACCCCCGTGAAGACGCGAGGATCGAACAGGCCATCCGTCAGAGCGTAACCGCGTTGCGTAGTGGGTCGATGTCAAGTGGCTCTACGACTTCTGGACAGTCGACCGCAGCCACGTCTGTCACGTCCAGCAGTTTCCCTGCCGATGTGAAGCAGGCAACACCGTTCTCCCCCGCTGACATTGGGAACATCACCGACGAAGAGTACCAGGCATACATTGAGCAGGCCGTTCAAGCAAGCATTGCTGAGCAGCAGCGAAGGGCCGGTCCTAGACAGCAGCACGATGATGAGGATGATGAGGAGTATCAGAGGGTCTTGCGCGAATCACAGAAGAATAATTCCGGAACCCAGGAAGATGACGAGGAACTGAGAAAAGCCATCGAGGCTTCCCGCGCACAGCACGGGAGTGGAGGCGGTACTGGTGCGCACGGAGACGACGAGGAGCTCAAGAGAGCTATTGCCGCATCCCAAACCGACCTTCACAAACCCCAGGGGGCCAATGACGACGATGAGGAGGCGCTGAAACGGGCGATGGAAGAATCGGAGCGCGCGCACCAGGAAGAGCTGAAGCGCGTGGAGACGATGAAGAAGGAGGAGGATGTGGTTCTCGAGTACATCAAGAAGCAGAGCCTCGCGGAAGAACAGTACCGGCAGAAGGGTAAAGGCAAAGTAAGCACCGCCGCAGGCGCTGACGACGACGACGAAGAGCTGAAAAGAGCGCTCGAAGAGAGCATGCGACTCGGCGGGAAGTCTGGCGAGGGCTCCGGATCGTAGAGGTCAGAACGGTTGGCGCTGGCGCTAGTACTGACACACCTTCAGCCCGCCTCCAGGAGCCACCAGGACTGAGATCGGGTCGCGTCAGGGACAAGGCGCGGTGATGATGAGGGTCCGGAGTGAGGGTCCGGAGAGCGAATTGAGATATTGGCACAGCAACACAATACCCTTAGAGATCATGTATACGAATTGACGATTGACGAGTTATTTTTTGGCGTTCCTTTTCCCCTGCTGCTAGCCAATGAATTCGGCCAAAAGAGTCGATGACGTCTAGGATGAGATAGACTATGTCTGATTGTCCTCGGCTTGCAGCTCACAAAACCGCATTACCAGCCTTGCAATTTCAGGAGCAAAAGCAGATCAGTTCGATCCATGACCTAGGTGGATGCAATTACGCTCTGATGGGTGTATGGCATGTCTGAGATCCATTCCTCGGCAATCTCATCTTTGCCCATCTGATCACCCCCAGCAGAACCCCAGCGCGCAGGCGCCAATTGGGTCCGGCAGTCTGGATCAGCCTCTCGACCAATCATGAGAAGGGGCCACTGGCCTTTTGGCTTCTAAGCTTATCCGATTTATGCAGGAACGAGCAGGGCCCGTCCTTGTCTGCTGGGAAAAGGCCAGGAGATGCCCATGCTCGAGGGGCCCCATGCTAATAACCTTATTACCTTTCGAGGATCGGCTTTTCCATCTCCTTTCTTTTGGCGGTTGTTCGTCCAGCATGGACTGCCATCGCGTGGGCTGACTGGCCCGTGCATCGTTTTCCCACTGCAGGAAGGATGGCTTTCATGACGGCTACATGAATCATGACTAAACGGCAGAGCTACACTCGGCTTTCAACTAGCTGCTCAACCACATGGCGTCATCTGGGCTTTGTGCGCCATCCCGATCCCCCTTTCTTTGATCGCTGCATGCTGAGGTGCGGTAGGGCAGAAGAAAGCAATGTCCGGGGCGGTGACGATGTTGGCTGCTTTTGGATGATGGCATCGTACACGCTTGCGTACAATCGATCGTGCGCGGTGCTGGAAAGGGGATATAAGCTGGACGCATCTCCCATCAGGTTTCCCCTTGCCATTCTTCAGCAACAGCATCATCAATCACCATCACACACAGCCCGCATACCCTCAAGCACAACTCTCAAAGCACCTAACAACACTAAACCACATCACCATCATAATGTCTTCCTACGAGAACGAAGCCCCCTCCGGCGAGGTCGCCGACAACTCGTACGTGAGCCGCTCCGGCCACAAGGGCGAGCCCCTTAACGTGGTCAGCGACCAGGAACGCATTGAGGATCCCATTGACGCCGACCGCGCCGACAGCGACGAGCAGCTCGGTAAGTACTTGCCTTCGCCTAGTCATCCCCCTTCTGGGCCTCTACAATCGACTACAGTTTTATAGGTTCGACATGCTAATCATGCTTCTTCCTCTGCGCAGCTCGCGATGACAATGAGGCCATCGATCGGGACAACATCCTCGATGAGCGCACCCGTGGCGCCGCCAAGCCGAAGGGCACCTACGCAGAGCCCGGTGATGAGGAGGGCCTGCCATCCACCGACGGAACTAGCTCAACATGAGCCTTTTTGTAATTTTTGGGCGCTCAGGGAAAATCAGCGCAGCGGAGCGTATGATTTATTAAGTCGAGAAGGGGGATTCTGTTGAAGTAATATCTGTTATCAATACATATCGAATTGATTGATCTACTTAACTTGCCACATCGATGAACTCGTAATACGTAAAGGAAATGTTGAATTTGGTAAGTACGTTAGTGTTGCCGAACCATTACTGAAAGATTTGGATGCCATCTGATTGATACTAGTTACGAGAAACGTAGTACCACTAACATCTGACACCACGTGGGATTCTCAACTATGACGCTGTAAAATGAAGCCACTTGCAATTCGCGACTCGGATCTCGTATCAGTATCGTAGAGTCGTCAAAACTCACGAGTCGCTAATGTCTTTCCCACGTCAACAGAATTGATGTTAGTGTGAACTTCTACTGGGTTGGCAGCCTTGGCAGCAGAAAAAGGAGGTCGGGTAAGAATGTTGTTACTCGCACGTCGGTCAATAGTCCGGCCAACCGACCGCACAATCGAGCGACACTCCCCGAAGACCCCCAACCCCATCCCCAGTTTCTTGGTAACGGGTGCGGGCTAGGATCCCCCAAGGATAAAGTCGACCATATGACGAGGATCAATCCCGGTGTGCCCACGATTGTCATGCAGCTACCCCGCATGCAAGCCAAGGTGAATCCCCACCGGTGGCTCCTTTCCCGAGTCCCGACCCGGGGCCGTTCTTCTGCCAAGCCCCCTTTGGCCCATCACTCCCCATCGACTCCCCCTCACTCCTCCGCACGACTAGGAGCTCGGTAATTAGGCTGAATGCTGTAGCGGGAGAAGCTTCACGTCATAGACCGATACATGAATCTCTTTCTTGGCGATGGGTACCGACCGCCCGAGAACATCGTGACAAGGGAGATTTCCCTGGGGACTGTTGGGCGACATGGGGACATGATGGGCTGATGCTCGTCAGAACTCGTCTTTCATGGCCTTGGGACTTTGAGCGGTCACCTCCAATGCCCGGATAACCGGACTGGCCGCAGCAAGATAACAGGAGGCTAGCAATGCAAGTTCCCCGGCCTGCTGGCAGCGAATTCAAGAATACCAGCAATACTCTGCAAACCTGCATCAGTGCATGGCGCCAGTGATTGGCCTGATGCGCGACGGAAGATTCACTAGATCCACGGGTAACATGCATTGCAACGGCCTAAGTTTTCTACTAGGGGACAAACGAGGGGAATTGGAGAAAAGCTGGGCCTGCGCTCTCGCTACTGTAGCCATGCCGCGCTGCAAAGCAGTAGTGGCCTTGCGGAAAACGGCTCACCGTCGGCCGGGGAGGGAGAGGAGCAGGCACCATGTCATGAGTATATAACCATGGCCTCGGCCGCCCGGTTGCAGGATCTTAGTAGCTCAGACAGCCCATAGTCACCGTGGCGAAGAACTGACATCGGCACTGCAAATATGGCTCTCCAGTTCCTGTCCACTGTCGGCCTCTTGGCCTCCGGCGCTGCTGCTGCTGGTCATATCTTCCCGAGCTGCCAGACCGGTCTCCTCTCCGAAAACACCGTCTGCGATACCAAAGCCTCGGTGACGGACCGAGCCAAAGCCCTCGTGGCTGCCCTCAGCATCGAGGAGAAGATCGCGCTCACCGGCAGCACTTCTCCTGGCGTCCCGCGCCTCGGAATCCCTAGCTACGAATGGTGGCGTAAGTTCTTTTTATCTCGCTTGCTCGATCCCCCAACACACACTAACGCAATTGGCCACAGAGGAGGCTCTTCACGGTGTTGCTTCGTCGCCCGGTGTAACCTTCAACAAGTCCGGCGACTACTCCTATGCCACCTCGTTCCCTCAGCCTATCCTGATGGGGGCGGCCTTTGACGACAACTTGATCAAGGCCGTCGCCACCGTGATCAGCACCGAGGCGCGCGCGTTCAACAACGCCAACCGGTCCGGATTGGACTACTGGACGCCCAACATCAACCCTTACAGGGACCCCCGCTGGGGACGCGGGCAGGAGACTCCCGGCGAGGACACATTCCACATCAAGTCTTACGTCAAGTCCCTCATTGAGGGTCTTCAAGGGAGTGATCCAGATTATCTCAAGGTGGTGGCTACCTGCAAGGTGAGTAGACACGAGTGGTCTTTGAGCAAGAGACGGCGGAAAGAATGATTTCAGCTGACACTTACCTGTAGCACTTTGTCGGCTACGACATCGAGAATTGGAACGGCAACGAGCGATACGGGTTTGACGCCATCATCAACCCGCAGGAGCTGAGCGAGTACTACATGCAACCCTTCCAGACGTGCGCCCGTGATGCCAAGGTCGCCTCCATCATGTGCTCCTACAACGCCGTGAACGGAGTACCGACCTGTGCCGACTCGTACATCTTGCAGGACGTGCTGCGAGACCACTGGAACTGGACCGATGACGGCTTCTACGTCACCTCGGACTGCGACTCTATCCAGAACGTCTACTTGCCCCACAACTATACCGACACACGCGAGGAGGCTGCCGCATTGTCTCTAGTCGCTGGGACTGACCTTGACTGCGGTCAATACTACCAGACTCATTTGCCGGCCGCCTATAAGCAAGGACTCTTTGACGATGCCGCCATTGACCAGGCTCTGGTGCGTCTCTACTCTGCTCAGATCCGACTGGGCATGTTCGACCCCGCCGACAACCAGGCCTACCGCGCCCTCGCCTTCAGCGACGTCAACACCCCCGACTCTCAGGCACTCGCCCTCAAGGTCGCCGAGGAGGGCATCGTGCTCATCAAGAACGACGGCACCCTACCTCTCCAGACAAAGGGTCGCAACACGACTGTTGCCGTCATCGGCCCCTGGGCAAATGCAACGACCACCATGCAGGGCAACTACGCCGGCATCGCCCCCTACCTTCGCTCCCCTTACATGGCCGCCAAGGATCTGCCCGGTGTCAATGCCATATACGCCGGCGCGCCTGGTGACCCGACCACGGACGGCTACCCGGCCGCCATCAAAGCAGCAAAAGACGCGGATGTCATCATCTATGTCGACGGGTCCAACAGCGCCGAGGAGGAAGACCGCAACCTGATCCGCTGGTCTGGCGAGCGCCAGGACATCATGACGCTGCTCGCGGGCTACGGCAAGCCCTTCATCCTGCTGCAAATGGGTGACCAGCTCGACGACACGCCCTTCCTCCACCACGAGAACGTCTCGGCCATTCTCTGGGCCGGCTTCCCCGGCCAGTCTGGCGGCGATGCCATCATGAACATCATCACGGGCAAAACGGCGCCGGCTGGTCGCCTGCCGGTGACGCAGTACCCAGCGCATTACGTCAACGACGTGCCCATGACCGACATGAACCTCCGGCCCAACGCGACGTCGGGCAACCCGGGCCGCACCTACATGTGGTACAACCAACCGGCCGTGGATTTCGGTTTCGGCATGCACTACACCAACTTCACCATCTCGTTCGCCGACGACGACGCCACCGCCTCGTGGGACATCCAATCGCTGACAAAGGACTGCACCGAGGCCTACAAGGACCTCTGCGCGTTCCAGAGCGTGGGCGTCTCGGTGCAGAACGAGGGCTCGGTCACATCCGACTTCGTCACGCTCGGCTTCGTGGCAGGCGAGCACGGCCCGGCGCCCCACCCCATCAAGCAGCTCGTCGCGTACGAGCGCCTCTTCGCGGTCGAGGCCGGCGCCACCGCCACGGCGCATTTAAACCTCACCCTCGGCAGCCTCGCGCGCCATGACGATAAGGGCAACCTGGTGCTCTACCCGGGCGACTACAGTCTGCTCGTCGACGTGCCGACGCAGGCCATGTGGAACTTCACCTTGACGGGCGACGAGGCCACGTTGGAAGAGTGGCCGCAAGCTCCTGCTCGGCAGTGAGTCGGCATGTGTGGGGAAAAGAGTGAGGGGGCGATAGAGTGGGTTTGGGAGGAGAGGGTCAGAGTAAATGATAATGACTATATGGGCCGCCGTTCGGTTCTCGTATATAAATATTGTAATGAATGAAATGACGTCTATTCACTATGTGCTCCCCGCCTGCTATCGGATGCACCGTGTGCGTTGCGGTGTACCACTCACTCACTCGGCTCGGGCAGAGAGGGATCGCTCGCATCCGTTCAAGTCGCTCACCTTTTTCTCTCTGTCGGGAGCAGAGCAGTCAGTCAGAGATCTTCCGTCGAGTGGGTGCCCACGATCGACGATCAGTTTCTGTTGTATCTGGTAACAACGCAAAGTTGCATTAACCGCTCCGTGCATTGTCGGATTGAATGCTGCTACCCCAATTGTCGTAAGTTGGTTGGGAGACATTTGCATGCGCTATATCCATATGTTGCATGGAGGGGGTTTCTGCACACGATCTCCAGGTCGAATTGGGAAGCTGGTTTCGCTCCTTGAATCCGAATTCTGATGTTGAGCCCGATTTTTCGACGTTGCGCTGACAGCCTTCATCATGTTGAATCATACGTGTGATCGCGTCTCGTCTCGTCTCGCCCGGCTGCTGGGTGGCAGAATGGATGGCTGGGTTGGTTCCATTTGGATTTTGGCCACTACGCGACGATACCGGCGCGCTCCGACCCGCCAAGCGTAGGCGGCTCAATGGTCGGCTGTCAACGACACGGATACGTATCGGTCGGTTCTTCCTCTTCACTTTGCCCCTGTTTGTTGCGCGATTAGTCCTGTGGTGAGATCAGCAAATGCTCAAAAGGCAACATGATGTGTTTTGGAATGCTGTGAATTCGCGAGAAACGCCAACTTGCACTCGGTCGCGATACTAAGTCATTGATAAGACCTGCGACGCTGCGACGACGGAGGCTAGTCACGTTAGGTTGCTGGGTTGAAACCCACCGGGGCCATTTTTTCGATCCTCTCGCAACTTTGTCGTCCCCACGCAGATAAGCAGTAACCCAGTAAGCGGGAATAAGAGACAGCTTCAGGTGTCCATTGCGGCGAAACCTGTTTGTCAAGCGCAATGCCCTGATTCGCCAATTCCAGGGCCATCTCTTGCGGATCGCGCCGGTTCAAGCGCAAGCAAAAGCTTTTCGGTGGATACCAACGGCTTCTTTCTGCTCATGTCCTTTTCTGAGCCTCTGAGCCCAGCCCAGAACCCGGCGAGCCAAGCCAGCCTGCAAATAGAGCAAGCCGAGACGACGGCGTCACCGTATCCATCTCTAGCCATCTCGCCATCCATTGGCCTGCCCTGACTAAAAGGGAAGAGGCTACAGGAAGTGGCCTCCATAAAAATTCATAACAGACTTGCAGGGCCATAGTCAAATGATTTTTTCCCTCTTCCCTCCATACTGCCCTCCTTTCCCCATGCTTGTTCGGGTTCCTGCCCGGTGGTGCGTGCGATGCAAATTTTCGTGAAGTTATGGAGCCACCCACCCGAGGAGCGTCTTTTCCTCTGCCATGGTCGGTAAGGGCTGCTCTATTCGGCCTGGATCTGGCAACTGGGTCTGGGGGACCACCGAGTAAAGCGAGCAGCTAGCCATGACTCTACCGAACATCGCACGGTTTCTATCTCTTTAATAAAAACCCATGGTCGCATTTGCTTCTCTTTTCCCCCCTTATTCTCGTTCTTGCTCTCTGTCTTTGGCTCTTCTCTCGTAATAGATATCGGTTTAGCAAGCATAAAGGTACCAACAAGGGACACAGTACCTCGCCCCCCCTGCTCTGGTTCCTTTTAGCACCGCCAAAACCTTAACCACCTTGACGGCCCACTGGTTGTTCGCGTGTGAGAAGGAGCAGTTTCCGCCCTCGAATCTTCTTCTTCCCTCCTCCTCCTTTTCGAGTTTGACATGGCTATGATGGCTAGCGAAAAGGACTCGGCGAACAAGGACGCCGAAGTCAAGATCCCCCACCATGAAAACACAAACTCGCTCAGCGGCTCCGGCAAGGACGTCGAGGCTGGCGGCGCCGAGCTCAAGCGCGGCCTGCAGGCCCATCATCTGCAGTTCCTCGCCATCGGCGGCACTATAGGCACGGGTCTGTTCCTGGGAAGCGGCAAGGCCATCAACACGGCCGGGCCCGTCAGCACCCTCATCGCCTTCATCTTCGTCGGTTCCATCGTCTTCTCCGTCATGACGAGCCTGGGCGAGATGGCCTCCTTCATCCCCGTACCCGGCTCCTTCACCGTCTACGCCTCGCGCTTCGTGGACCCCTCGCTCGGCTTCGCGATGGGCTGGATCTACTGGTTCAGCTGGTCCATCACTTTTGCTCTCGAGTTGACCGCCGCCGGCCTCATCATCCAGTACTGGGACGCCAGCCTCAGTATCGCCATCTTCATCACCATCTTCTGGGTCGTCTTCACCGCCGTTAACTTCCTGCCCATCCGCTGGTATGGCGAGTTCGAAATGTGGTTTTCTAGCATCAAGGTTGTGACCATCGTCGGCTTCATCATCTTTGCCATCTGCATCAATGCCGGTGCCGGTGATCAGGGGTACATTGGCTTCCACAACTGGGTTCACCCGGGCCCCTGTGCCGCGTACCTTGTGCCGGGCGCCACCGGAAAGTTTGTCGGGTTCTGGTCTGTCTTGGTCACCGCTGGATTCAGCTACCAGGGTGCCGAGCTCGTCGGTGTCGGTGCCGGTGAGACGGCCGACCCCGCCAAGGCCGTTCCCTCGGCCATCCGCTGGACCTTCTGGGGCATTCTGTCGCTCTTTGTCTCGACCATCTTCTTCATCGGTCTCCTCGTGCCCTCCGACAACCCGGAACTGAACCTCGGCAAGACCGACGCCTCCGCGTCCCCCCTCGTCATTGCCGCCAAGCTGGCGGGCGTCAAAGTCCTTCCCGACATCATCAACGCGGTTCTCTTGACGGCCGTGCTCTCCGCCGCTAACTCCAACGTGTACTCTGGTAGCCGTATCCTCGTTGCCCTGACCAACGAGGGCCACGCGCCTGCCTTCGTCCGCCGCACCAACAAGATCGGCACGCCCTACGTCGCCGTGGGCATCACCTCGGCTATCGGTCTCCTCGCCTACATGAACCTCTCCCAGAGCGGAGGCGACGTCTTCAACTGGCTGCTCAACATTACCGCCATCGCCGGCTTCATCACCTGGTCCTGCATCTGCATCTGCCACTTGCGCTTCATGAAGGCCCTCGCGTTCAAGGGGACGTCGCGCAGCATCCTGCCGTACCGGGCGCCTCTGCAGCCGTACCTGACGTGGTTCGGCCTGTTCTTCTGCGTGCTCATCCTGATAACAAACGGCTTCACCGCCTTTATCAACGAGTGGAGCACCAGCGACTTCTTCGCGGCGTACGTCAGTCTGATCCTGTTCGTCGTCTTGTACGTGGGCCACAAGCTCATAAAGCGAACCAAGCCCGTGAAGCTGGCAGACGTCGACATCATGTCGGGGCGGGTGCAATGAGAATGCATGTAAGAGTAGTAGCCAAGCGATTTTAATGTGTAATTGAAGAAACAAGCCAAAAACTCCATGGGATCCCTTTTGCTAAAACGGTGCATGCTGCGTAGCGTGGCGTGATGTGTTTGCTTGTTTACCTAATACTTCGGCTTCAATTGTTGGTCTGGTCCACTTGCAACGATCACTGGTCACTGGTAGCACCTTCCGCTATGTACCAACATGTTAGCAGGCATAAGCTCTGACACTGCCGGGGGCATCGACTGGCCCCAGACTCAATATTTGGAAGCAACCACATCTGACGTGATGTGCCGGAATGCTCCTGCACTTGGATCCTTTCACCGCATGTACCAATTGTGATACAACTGTACACTGGAATAAACACTTCCCGAATTATTAAGCGTTGGTTGACACTGGAATCAACGGTTATTCAGCGTTGACTTGGTGTCGAATAGTAGTATGAGGATTGCTACAATGTCGGCGCACGAGCATATTTCATCCAGACCGTTCAGTCAGCCTCCTATCCAGGCTCGTGGACATCACTTAGCTTGCCAGCATACTCAATATTGGGGTTTTCTTCTATTCTCTATGTCTGTTGCATCTCTCAAGCAAGTTCCACTAGGAGGGCTTGGCAACCAGAATACCAACATGTATCCTGGCCAAGCCACGCAATCTCATCTCATGTCCAAATTCTCAAGGACTACTATCCTACATCAAAAGCCAGCCTCAATTGTCATCAAACTCTTCCTCGGAACTCGCATCGTCTGTATCCTCGCTATCGTCCACGTCAGAAGCGGAGACTTCGCTATCGATGGGACTTGCCCGCGGCGAAGATTCAACGGTGGCCTCGGAGAAGAAGGCATGATCCTTCGTCAGCTGTCGACCTTGGCACAGATATCCCATTGGGGTGTATAGGACATCCTGGCCACGTCGTCGGAATGACAGCCAGTCCAAAAGGAAACCTCGTGGATTCTTGGCCACGAGTTTTCCAGCTTTATGCTTGCCATCGTTTTCTGTGCTGTCATCCCGCAGCTGCTTGTCGATCGTCAACCAGGACTCGAAGTCCAAGTAAAGACGCCCTGCGAATATTCCCACTTCCAAAGGCAACCAGGTAGGGAATTTGTACCCGGCAGGGAGACTCGGAATGGTATAGAAAGTCATCTGTCCCAACGTTTCCATAGCCTTGGTGACAGGCGCTGCGTAGGTAACTAAGTACACCCGAGGGTGTACTTTTCCTCTGAGAAGGTCGACCAGTCTTTCCGCTTCCTCGCGAATGATGACAACACCGGTCTCGCTAAGTCTGCTCCAGAGAATCCACTCGACCGGACGCTGTAGTAAGCATGTTAGTATATTACTGGTAGTTGTATGGGTACAATAAAAATACAATTGTGTCACTTACCATGAAGCTGTCATTCCGTCGACCCTGCTTGAGGTTGATTGTCCGTTCGAATTCGGAAGAGGCAAAGAGATTTGTGGAGGGTCGAGCTGCGATGTGCTTTGCTCCAATATCCGTGTCGCCTGCTACAGTAACGACATGCCTGAATGGATGTCTGGGGCCCAGTTCTCCGGTTTCAACAAATCCATGGAGTTGTTTGTGAAGACCAGGGAACACAAGCGCTTCGTGTTTCACTGGCTTGCGGACGTCACGGATCTCTTCAACCTGGAACTCCACCTCTCTCTCCTGTTCAACCTCGCCCAGGACTTCCAGGTCGCTATCAGCATTGGCTGATGTGCATTTCGTGAGCAAAAGTTTGGAGAAGTCCTCCAACTTCTTTGAAGACATTTCGCTGGCGGCTTCCCCAGAACGTGTTGCAGACTGGGCACCCACGGAAGGCCGAGTGCCATACATCCTTTGAAGTGTCTGGCGTTCGGGCTGCTCTAAAACCTTGAGATACTCAGTCTTCTGGTTGGCATTTCTTAGGAAGTCAGCGTTGATATGAGCAGCATTCGTACGGCGACAGTAGTCCTGCCCTTGGGCGAAGAAGAGACCCTGAAGCTGCTCGTTGGTGCTACAGGTTTGTTCAAGCAGCCAATAAATGACGTCAGCTGAATCAACAGTGTGCCAGTTACGCTTTTTGCAAACGTCGGCAATACTGAGGTGCACCTCTGGAGGCGCAACAAACATGATCGATTGGGTCGTCTTCAACTGCCGTAAGCGCATCGCGGCTACATTTGCTGTCAGAAATTGATATCACATAGAGAAGCCGAGTTGTACTTACCTTGCACTGTATGATCCTTTGTTTGAAAAAGCGCCAATGTCACAGCACCTTTGGCTGATGGCGGGAACTTCATGTCCGTTCCTCTTGTATGAGCCTGGTCGAGATATACAACACAGTCTTCTAGGTTGTCTGCAAACGGTGTTGCCAGAAGCGGCGCCTCCAATTTCCGGCTTCCTCGATACTTCACCCAAGCTCTGTTGTCGTTTCTGAAATAAACAGCAGCTTTGGCTTGCGTATCGATTCTGAGCCACTGCTCTACAACTGTTCCATTATCCATATCCAGGATATAGGCCCCTGCATCAATCAGGATCCTGATCCCTTTGCGATGGATCTCCTCCAGCAGTTGCTGCTCTGACCATGGCTCATTGGTACGTGTGTGCATTGCCGGGACATAGCTTCTGTTTCTTAAACGTAGTAGATAGGTCAATACCTCGGCGTTCGTGTGATGTAGCCCTGGGAGGTCCTTCTGGTGAATGTTGAATGGAAGCATCGATTTGTTGTCGTTCGTGCCACTGAAGCCGGTTGTTCTGTTGACTTGGCCGTGGTCGTTGGGGGAGAATTGTGGGAGGTCCCATCCGGATGCCTGAAGCTTAACCGAGAACTGTTTCGCATGAACAGGAAACACAAATTTGTTCATGTAATGATTCAGCACGCTTTTGTTGCGACTTACCCGCTGCCATAGCTCTCGCATTTGCTTCTGGTCTTCCAGATTGATGCTTTTGACATTTTGGAGCGTTTCTGGGATTTCATGACAACCTCCTGTCCACCGATCGAACTCGGCAACAGGGTCGTCCGAGTCTAAAACCATACGAAGGCCCTGTATCATTTGCGCCAAACTTAGTCCGGTGTAGTAGTAGGACAGACAGGTAAGAATAATTGCTGCGTCAGGATGACCAAACTCAGCCTGTGGGTGTGGGACGCCTTTGGCCTCAAAAGGAACTGCGATAGGATCTCTGGATTCATGCAGACCATACTGCACATTCCATCTCTTCTTTAGGCAAGTAATCAGTATGTTGCTGTTTAGAAGACCTCGCAGAAGATGAAGACACTTGAAAGCCACCTCGGGCTCGGTGAAGCGCCGAGATAATTTCTTGATGCGGTTCGTGTTGAAATCTGTGCTCGTCAAAGTATCCGCAACATCCGAGTAAGATTCCGGACCATCAGGGCTCGAATACCGTAGATTAAGTAGCTTCCCTTCCGCGACGTCCTGAATTAACAGTCCCGTCAGACAAGCTTCAGCCTGGGCGTTGAGAAAATGCGACATAGGATAAGCGTTGCCTCGCTTGATGATGGTAATACCCTTTGGGTGCATGCGCTTTATATCTGCCAAGTGCTCCTCCACGATGGCGAGTATGTTCTGGGCCACTAGCCATCGATGTGGGTGGCCATCCAGTGATTCTTGGGCGCCACTGGGGTATATCAACTGAGTCTTGACGGCCAATGTGAAGTCAGACTCGTCCAGCACATCACGGCAGGACCTTGTCATCCAATCCTGCAAACCAATCATTCTCGATGCTGCCGTAGAGTTTCCATCTCTCAGTTGCTGCAAACCGCTCAATTTGAAAGAAAGCACAGTCTCAGGAGTAGTGACCATGACGCCCCGTGAAAGCATCAGTTTTCTGTGGAGCTCTTCGTATGAAGTGATCATTTTTGATGAAGTTGGGGTGCGTCGAGAGAAAGGTATGTGCATGATCGGTCGGTTCACTAACACTCCAATCCTTGACTGCAAGATCTGAGCTGTTTGTAGCAACAGCGCTTTCGGGATGATCAGGCGTGCCAAACGGGTCTTATTTGCGAGAACAATCGCTGCCATCGGTAAGATTACTGATGTTTTTCCTGTGATAGATATCAGTAAGCCTGTCCATGTTTGTTCAAAAAGCAACATACCTCTGCCCATATTCAACTGCAAAACGTGGTTGGATGACGACTCTTCTGCCACAATCGCATTAGCAACGTCCACTTGTTCTTGTCGGATGAGAATATCTCCGTCAATCTCTAAGAGTAACCATTCAGGTACTTCCGACGGCGTCCAGTTTTGATGTCCGACATTTGAGTATTCCTCCATCAACTTATCAGGTCGTTGTCGTGCCGCAGCATCCAGCATTCGGTAGTGCTTCTGGAGAACAGTTATGCTTATCCCAAATCCCACAATAGCTTCTCTCATACTGTGGCTCAACGCATCAATCGTTGTTGAACGCAACTGCTCTAGAACTGTGACCGGGCTCATGCAAGGCCACAACGTAGTTAGCCGCAGCCATTCGAACCGACCATCACTTTCTGCACATGATTGACGGATGGTTTGTAGGATAGCTTTGACACGCACAGAAGTGTCCTGTACGACTATCTCGATTTCGGCTGGGTCCTTGGGCATAAGATTCGGGGTTCGATGAATCAGGTCTGGCTTATTTTTGTAAGCCTCGAGGCTGCGGCTCAGGTCGCTCCCGTATGTTTTCCGGGCAGGATCATTGCTGTTCTGGATAAATCGGCGAATGATCATTGATAGTTCTTGCATTTCAGCAGTCTCCCCAGAACTTACACCTTCATGCAATGGAGTACCCAAGTCTTCAACATGAGTTATATCGGGGCCACTGTTAGCCAGAAGCTCCAGCAAACCCGGTACCACCGGGTGACTTTGCTTCCATGACCTAACAAGATCCCGGTTGGTCCACCGCATGGGTTTTGCGTGTGCCCGTTCCCCTCTGAAGCAACCAAGAGTCGCCTGAACAGCATCAACGTATCTCGACAACTCCAAATTTTGGTATGCGCGCTGCCACGTCGCTTTCACTGAATCAAAAGAAGAATCGAGGTTGATCTCGCTCGTATGAAAGAGGTATGGAGACGGTGATTCTGCTGGCCACTGTGCTAGCATATTCCGTGCAATCTCCTGGCATTGAAGCTCTTGTCTGTCCTCGTGTTCTTTTCGTCTCCTTGCTCGTTGACCCATACGTAACCTGGGGTTCTCGACGAATTGAGGATACGCCGAAGATAGAACCTGTACAAGTTCGTCCTCGCTTGGCTGGATCTCGTTCTTCCCAATATTGAAAGACGATCCGACGGGCGTTGGTATCTTTCTCAATTCATCGATGCATCCGATGGCAGCAAAGACTTTGATGATATCCATATCCGGCTTTTCCGAGAAAGCTAGCATAGACAAACGGAAAATGGTCTTGAAGCGTTCTGACTGCCCTGTGCGCTTACAGAACTGTACATGAGAGCCCCAATTTTGGCTCACATGATCTTCGACCAAGCTCTCTAACGTGACCGAGTTGTCCGATTCGACTTGGCCGAAGCCGCCGATCAGACCCCAAGCAGTCATGATCGGTTTGATTGGTGATACATCGATACGGATTTGTGAACCCCAGCAAATGCTCGCTATCTTATGGGCATTCACTGCTCGGGATGATACAACGCGATCTCGCGGCTCATAGATATCATCTCGTCCCTTCTCAAGGCATTTAGTGACATCGTTCGCCCGGGCATATCTGGTTGCCTGGACCTCGCCACGTCTTCTGAGATGAGTCTCGCGTTTTGGCAGAAAACCAGAATTGTGTGGATCTTGGAGTGAAAACTCGATGAGCTGTTTCGATCCTGAAAGTATGCTGCATACTGCATCATCAAAACAGTCGTGCTGGGCATTTGGTGACAAGCTAGACTTCCATACAACTCCCTGGAGATTCTTTTTATCCTTTGGGTAGTATTCTCGAGTTGGGCAAAGTTCTGCCAGACCTTGTAGAAGACTTATGCTCTTTGAATCCAGAGGCTGCCAAGGCTGGCATTGCCCACTATCGAGGATGGCGAAAGCCTCCTCGGTTCCAGTTCTCCCTGTGAGACGATCGGGAATCACGAACGAGGTAAGGGCATGAAGGTGTGCTTTGAACAGCAAAAGTCGTGGTTCTGGGGCACACGACAAGCGACCAAGCACTTTGTCGACAGAAAACCTGTAATAGTCGTTACTGGTCCCTGCTCTGACTTCTGTGTGCATGCCAAGGCGACGCGATTCTAGCTGCCCGTTGGGTGTGATCAGTGTTGTCAAACAACCAACCAACCAACCAGCGTACCGCTGGTTGGTTGGTACCACCCCTGCAGCCGATTCGGCGATGGTTGGTTGGTAAAACGGTTGATCAAAAGGGCGTTGGTTGGTTGAGGGTTGGTTGGTTCGTATCTCGTGATGTTTTTTGGTGTTGTGGTCCGTGCGGAGGCGTTATTTTCGACGGCAACGCCGACGAGGCTCTTTTTTCGAGGGAGATGCCGGCGATGCTCTGTTTTCGAGGGTGATGCCGGCGAAGCCGGCGAAGCCAAATTTGACCATGGTATATGGTGATGAATGGTGATGTGTGGTGATATGTGGTGATGTATGGTGAAGGGTGGTGATGTAGTATGGTGGTGATGAGCCGGAGGATGGCTCGAAGGATGGCTCGGGGGATGGAGCTCGAAGCCCCGAGGCTAAGTCCGAAAAGGCTAGACAGGCCCATATTATAAGGTTATCGATAAGTCTATCGATAAGAGCTCCGGAACAACAATATCCCGTCGGACCGGCCTCCAGCTCCATGGGACCGGCCCTCAACACCATGAGAATATCGTGAGATCGGGGATATTCCGGCTTCAACTCAACCATATCAACCATATCAACCGGTTGGCAACCAAACGGGCTTCATGGTTGATTGACAGCATTTTCCAGCAGGCCGCGGTTGGTTTATCAATATGAGGGTGCTGGTTGGTTGGTCAAAATATTGGTTGAAATGGTTGGTTGTTTGACAACACTGGGTGTGATTATACTTCGCCGTTGATGATTGTTTACTTCACGCAGCACGATCATACTCAAAAAGCCATCTGAACCCAAGGAGGTTAGCAAGTGCATTGGTTAGAAACGCGTACATGAAGGGGATACGAGCGGGTGTGTGCTATATAGTGAACTCACGTAGTGTTTCGATGCCTTGATTTTGATCGATTTCAAGACCGAGTTCTCTGCTTTCCAGAAGGTTGTTGTTGTTGACAAAGAAGGAAAGATCGAGATGTTTCAACTCCACCGAAAGTCTTCCCTTTTCAGGTTGAAATATCGTCAAGCGCTGAGGATCTTCAAAGCCGCGAAAGATGCGAACAATCTTTGATGCCAATGGACCATGAGGATTTACGAGGTAGACTTGGCTTCTCCTTGCTCTTCTGCTTTTCAAGTCAATTTTCCAGTCATTGGACCTCGTTATCCAACGCTTCTGAGCCTGTCGGATCTCTAAAATACCCTTGTCGATGTTCAGCCAATGGATGCAGCCGTCCAGTAGGCTTGACGGCAGATCATAGCTGTCGGCACCCCGGAAGACCCTGCTCGGGATGAACTGAAACATTCCATCTCTCGTACGATCGAGTATAACAGCTCTTTCGCCACGAAGACCGAAATGAATCTGGTGTCCCTTAGGGTTGTTTAAGAGCTGATGTGTCATGCCACTCACTGAGGAAGGCAGTGTCTGAAGGTTCTCGTTTTCGAACAGCAACTTCACATCTTCCGAGTTGCGGATCTCTAGAGGAAGCTTCCCAAAAGCCTTTCCATCAATGAGTAGACATCCTTCAATGAAATTATAGTGTATGACCTGTTTACGGTCATATGCCCTATACTTGCTTGTGGCAGTCGTAACAACCCAGCTGCTCGTCTCTTTGCCATTCGAGACATCCGCAGAATCTTTCCAAGGGAGGAAGTACTGATGAACCCAAGGTGGTAGAGACCAGACCTCGCAGATCGCTTCTTCAAGCCCCTGGGGGGTCAACATTATCGAATCGTGCAGTTTTCGCCGGAGAAGGGCAGCTATTTTTGCATCTCTAACGAACATCGCTTTGGATACCAATGGGAGCTTTGATGGATCTCCAATGCTGTTCATTTGCAAAGCCAGAGATGCTTTGACATGCCCACGCAGTTCGGATCTTGTCAGAGGTATGGTCGCCTTCGCCAGTATGACAAATGTTCTCCGGCAAACTAAAGATGCCCGGAAGATGTCGTTGCTGATGACTTTGGCGGAAGACGAGTCAGTCAACTTTCGAGACTCGAACTGGAGCTCGGAAATCCAACCCAGCGTCACGGTACGGATTTCCTCAACCAAGCGCGCAGCATCAGCCGACCCTGCGTCTTGGTCGAGCTCGAATAATCGGAGACTCAAAGTCAAGAGCAGATCCATGCAGGGGGATTCCCTTGGGTTTGACTTGATTGCACACAGTCTACGGCGTATTTGTTGTGCAAGAAGTGTGCGGAACGCAGAGTCCAAGAAGAGGCTGTGAACTTCACCTAGTTCAGAGCGCCCCTTGGTCGGTCCTGCCTGCATCACAAGATGTGTGATCATGAACACCGTGTTTTCGTCTCCGAAGTTCAGGTTTGGCGATTGAAGCTCTCTTAGGATCTCAACCCAGCGCAAGTTGGAAGATGATATAACTTCCTGGTGTGCTGCAAATTCTTGTATCGATAGAGTTTGGGGGCATTGGCTTTGGTTAGCTATAATCTCATACGAGGAAAGGCGGACCGGCTTTTTCCTATCCATTGCGGTGAACGGGGCGAGCGAGGACCGCAGCACAGAAGGGTATGTGATCCCACAAATGTGGTGCAGGCTCAAGCTGTCTCCAGGATGCTGAACCCATGTTCTCATTTCTTGGTCGTAGTACACAAAATGAAGTGGGTTGGGTAGTAGGACCTTGTCCGAGGAAACATTGACGTGTTGGCCTTTGTAATGGGTGTCGAGAAACGATTTCTTGTCTGACGCTAAAGTGACCAAGCCACACCGACCGCGCATGTAGCCTTTCAATTGGGAATACTCTTCCAATTTCAACTTGCAAGGCGCATCGCTACTTCCAAACTTGGATGGGGAAGCGACGATAGTGCATATAGCCCATACAGAGTCTCTGTACTTTTGTAAATACACTGGTAAATCGAGTTCCAGCATAACTGCAGCTTCCTGTGCTTCAGCAACTGGTAAGAAATCTTCGTGAACAGTGATTTCGAGTCGCCTTCGCTTCCGTACATGGTAGCACTTGGTACAGCCACGGACGTTGACGTTTCCTTCTCTGTCAATGGTGCAAACACATGTATTGTGGCCAATCTGTTGAGAGGAATGGTTGTACTGCTCACGACACTTTTCCCACTCCTTTCTCTTGGCAATCTGTGCTGCTTGTGAGTCTGATTTGATATCATCTCGAAGCCCTCGGAGATCGTTTGCACTTCCGAAATACCGGGATGCAAAACACTCTCTGTTGATCTCTGATAAGATAGAAGGGGCCCCGAAGCCTGCGTTCTCGACCCTTCGGCGAAGGTACGTCTGGATCATCCGGAGTAAGCGGAGCTTCGCAAGTGTTGAAACGTGTAACGCGTCGAGCAGTTCCGGAGTGAACACCGGATGGTACTGTTTGAGAAGAGGACATTCTTTGATGGCATTTTGGTCCATTCTTGTCCAGATATTGAAGATTGCCAACAAATAGTCACTTGTCTGCTCGGGATTATTTTCCAAGCTTGCCAATGTTTTCCGTAATGTTTCGGGACCAAGGTGTTTGGCCAAGTTCACACAGTTCGTGCGAAATTGAGATGGCTGGAACGATGCTGAACCTTTCCAATTTGACCAGGAGTTCTCAAAATCTTCAAGTTTGAGATATATCTCTGTGAACTCATGGGTTTTCTGCATTGCGCCTCCCAGCTTTGGTACTGCGAGGGAGTGTGAGCCCTGATCTGTAGACCAAGGTTGTCTAAGCAATGCTTGAAGATACCCCATGCTATGCCGTAGTTGTAAGACTTGGTCTGCCGGTTGAGCTCGCTTCTCCAAATTTGGAATGGCGCGTGTATATGCAGCCTTCCAGTTGTCCCACGCATCCTGAACCCGGTCATCAGATCTCATGATAACCGGTTTGATAATCGGTGTCGTTGCATCCAATAATCTGGTCAGGAGTTCATGCCCAGCCATGGCGCGGTCTGTTAACTTTACAAGGCGGCGACACAGTTTGTTCTGGAGTAAGACGGTCGAATCGGGATTCAACTTGCCAGCACAGTCGCTTAGAAGCCCCGTGAGCATCATCGCGACGAGCGTCTTGTAGCATGCTTGGCCATCATCGTTTCCAAGACGGATGTTGAGGTATCGGTGTATGGAAACCTTAAGCAGGAGCCAGAAAGGCAACCTCCTCCATGGCAGTTTGGCATTGACAATGTTCACATCGTCTCGCACTCGTTTCCGAAGTTTGGGCGCATCATACGATGATCCCACAGCCTCGAATAGAGACATGAGCATCTGTGTAATTAGGGCGGGGTCGGCAGTGGCGCGCGTTTCGACAATGGGAGCACCAGCTTTGCGAACTTGTGCTGCAAAAGTCTGCAAGCTCTCAATACTTGCTTGTTCGAGAAACAGAGACAGGCTTTCCTGGAAATCGGTTCTTACGAAATGCCTGGTCGGGATCTCGGCTGAACGACCTGGAAAATCCCATTGAAGGGCATTCTCTGTGGCAAGTACATTCGAAGGAGGTGGAGATACCTCAAACGATTCGAATAATACTCGGTCATCATGGCCACTGCAGTATTCAATGTTAGTGTCTGAAGCAAAATCGATGTTATGAGGAAAACTCACGAAGTATCTCGTCGTATGATCAAAGCCGCATTTTGTTGTACAACATACAGCATCAACATGTGCCCACCATCAAGGTTTTTGAGGGCTAATGCTAGCTGGTCCCTGTCCAAATGGCCCTGATTTAGCTTTTGGCAAACTTCCAAAGACTTCGCGACGGCGTCCCAGGTGTCTTGGAGTTCGAGGCAAGTGGTGTCGCGCAAGGTACAGCATGCTTCAAGCAGGCGTCTTAGAATGTCATTCTGAATCGCTTCAAGGTCACTGTCCTGCCCTCCTGGTACCTTTGGTGGAAGGACCTATCAACTCTCGGTATCAGTATTTGCTCTTCTTGGGGTGAACATGATGTCTCCAGAGGGAATGGTGGAAATTTTCCCGAATAAGCGGTTACTCCATCCCTCGTGAGACACTGGGATAACGTAGAACAAACACCAGAACAGGAAGGAATAAACACCGAAAGTCGCTTACCAGATGGTGGTAGACAGCTTCAAGGGAAGCCATCGGGAACACACGAGTGGGATTTGACAGGCTTCAAAACAGCATCTCGAACTTGCATGAGTTTTGCGTATGTTTGTTGTAGTGGGGAGATGGGACGCAGAAAATGATGTCAAGATTATTGACAGAAGCAAAAGCGTCGGTGGTGAGAATACTGAGTGGGATGAAACGAGATGGGAGTGTGGCAGTAGGTCAAAGGTAGAACGAGATCGACTTAGTGCCTCATCTTGTAGATGGAAGGTAGGTAATCAGTAGTGGGGTCTGGAGCTGGGTTTTTATGTGTAGGAAGGACATACCTACCTCCTAGCTTAGAGCGAACGCACACAAACAACAATGGACCTGGAAATTAAGCAGGTAGGTAGGTGAAGTGAAGGTGAATGTCAAGTGCCCAGAGGTTGCGGGATACACCCTTGTGACTTTGTGAAGTAATTACCACTTACCTGACCAGCTCAGCTTGCCCAGTAACCATAGTTTCCGGGCCAACACAGTTTCTTTTGGTGAAGCAGGCTAGTGATATCAAATCACCATTAATTGTCATCGCCCTTTTGCCTTCAACAAGAAGCATTTGTATGTCTCGTACCCCAGCAATATAATAATGTCCTCGCTGGCGCCCACGGACACTCAGAGTAACTAATCGTCTCCAAGATTCGCTTTCTTCTGGGACCGGAGAAGAAAGCCCTCTTTGGAGGTACGCAACCATGTAGCGCTGGCCAGAAAGTCTCGCGGCGCTCTGCTGGCTCTTAGCAATGGAATGATGCGCCGGGCGTTGCTACTGGCAGGAAAGAGCTCGACCTAGTATGGACTCTTACCTTTGACAAGAAGATGAGCAGCCTTGACCTGCTCTGTCGAGTTTCTTTTTCCCCTCTCTCACTTTCCTCGTTGTTCGTACTAGGTCAGGCCAGAAAAGAAACATAGACTCACAAAATAGCGATGCTTAGGTCAAGTTCTCCGCCCCGAGCTTTTTGCCGTTTGTATCATGGTCGAGCCAATGGTATATACTGGCTGATGGGTGAGCAATCTCGTGATTGGGCAAGGCGCTGTTGACAAAATGTAATATTCATTACAGGAACACGGCCATCTATACGCCAAGCGACCCCCTCGCACAACACCTGGGCAACGCAACAGTAGTAAAACACCCCCCCCTGAGACTAACCCCTGCTCTATCTAACTGTATATAAGTCAGTTTTGACCGCTCTTTCAATTGAAATATACCGTTCTGATCCTCTTCTTTCAAATATTTCAGTAAACACCATGGTAGACGAGTCAGCTCTGCAACGCGCGATTCAGCTGGTGTCAGATGGCCGATCGCTGAGACAAGCCGCGCTGAGTCAGGGTGTTGATCACACGACTCTGCGGGCTCGGATGAATGGCCGTCCGACCAGAAAACAGCACAATCAGACTCTCCAGGCCCTACCTGACACCGATGAGAGTCGCATCAAGTCCTGGGCGTATGAGCAAACAGCTCTAGGCGTCTCACCACCTCATGCGGTCTTCCGGATGTTTGCTCAACGGCTACTTATAGCCAGAGACGACCACCGTATACTAGGAAAGCACTGGGTCAAGCGATATCTGAGCCGGCACAAAGACTTACATTCTAAACTCTCTCATACGATGGATTTCCTGCGAGTCAACAACAGTTCAGAGGCCAACATCCGAGAGTTCTTTGAGCGGCTCGACCACCCGATCGTCAAGTCTATCCCCAAGCGATACATCTGGAACGCCGACGAGACTGGCAACCAGCTAGGATGCGGAACCAACATGATGGTTATAGGACCAGCAGGTATGGATAGGATCCTCACCAAAGCCTCCCCCAACAGAGAATGGACCTCATCCATCGAGTGTATCAGTGCAGATGGTCGATCCCTCCCTCCACTCATCATATTTAAGGGGCAATCGGTCCAGCAACAGTGGTTTCCTGGAGTGGACGACGATCTCTCAAGCCGGATGGAAGAGTGGCTCTTCACCACCTCCCCCAAAGGCTGGACCAACAACGAGCTGGCCCTCGTATGGCTCAACAACATCTTTATCCCCCAAACCACCCCTGACGAGGAGGACCAGTGGCGTCTCCTTATCCTCGACGGCCACAAGTCACACTGTACCGAGGAGTTCATGAGCACCTGCCTGAAGGCTAAGATCTGGCTCCTGTATCTGCCCCCTCATACATCGCACCTCCTCCAACCCCTGGACCTCGGGGTGTTCAGTGCTCTCAAAGAGAACCTCCATCGGCAGGTGACCCTCCACTGTATGGGGCTCAACAACATGGGTATGAGCAAGAGGGAGTTCCTTAAGTGCTACGAGGGAGCCAGGAGGGCCGTATTCCGGTCCAACGTTATTGCCGGTGGGTGGAGGGCGACTGGTATCTTTCCCCGTAACGTCAACAAGCCCCTGAACAGCCGGAACCGGAGGATGGAGGAGCACCACCTAAGAGTGCCGGAGGAGCCGGTAGAGGAGGTGGTGGAGGCTCAGTTCGCGCTGGTATCGATACAGACGCCCACCACCTCTCGGCAGTTGAAAGAACTGACCGAAATGCTCGATGGGGAGGACCTGGAGCTCAATACAGCAACGCGCCGGGTGCTGTTCCGGAAGGTCCAGAGGGGACTCGATACTTTGACCGGCCAGATCGGCCAGTTGGAGCACGAGAAGGCTCAATTGAAGGCCAATCTGGAACAAGAGAGAGGAAAGAAGAGGAGGCGTGTGACCGTTGACCCTAACCAGAGGTATGTGACGATGAGGGAGATAAGGATGGTCAAGAGGGAGATGGCAGAGGCAGACGGACCGGCTCCAGCTGCCACTGCTGGTTCGTCGGCGCAGGAGGCGATGGAAATTGATTCTGACGCCGAATCTGAGGCCTGGAGCTCAATTGAGGTGGAATTGCAGTAGAAAGTGTATTTTTATCATTTTTCGTTGATTTTTAATTGAATTGTTTGTTTTGTTGTTGTGATGTGGTGTTGTTGTTTTACTACTGTTGCGTTGCCCAGGTGTTGTGCGAGGGGGTCGCTTGGCGTACAGCAATAGTGCTGAGGGGATTGACATGCCCGAATTGTTCCATATTCCACTCGGCACTCCAAGACTGACCATGCGTCATCCCTTTGTTCGCTTTCATTCTCGTCCATCAAATCTCCAGCAGGGCTCAACCATGTCTCTAGCCAATACTCACGCCTTCCAGCCTTCGCGGTATCCTCAGAAATAAACCATTCGCTCTCATCCAATTCCAGTAATTTTGATCTCGTGCAAGTCCTGCCATCAACAGGCATCATTGCAATGCTGTAAGCTCCGTAATCGAAACTCTTGAGGGGAAAATTGGACCCCTTGATATCGTGATGTTGTGAGATTTTTATCCAGCTATGTTTTGGTGGCACTTATGCATTGCCTGATCTAGGCTTCACTTTCGATGGTGAAATCCAGGTCATCTTTAGATTTCCAAGGCACCATGTTTGGGTGTAACACAACATATGCCACTTAAAAAATATTAGCAAATAATGGTTGGCTGGATTCGTTGGTCGAGAGCTGCCACTAGATCTTCAATGATTATTGCCAGAAATATGCACTAAGGCCCGAGCCGCAAGCGTCGTTTGCATAAGCGGAGTCCATGTCCGACCGACAAGTATCTGGGAGAATAATGCGGGAGGCCTTCGCGGGCGGCGCTAACTTACGATCCATGGATGCCGCAAGCCGATGTTTCGGTCTCCAGTGGAACGACCAGTGGGTGTGTAGTGTAACATGTACGTCCCCGCTGCAGACGAATGGTTGGAATGCCACAAAGCATCATCAATTGATGCTTGCTTATTTACTTGATCACATACCATTGAGTTGTTCATCCCATGTCCAAATGCGACCTAATTAAACGGTGGTCAATCTAGCGAACTTTGACAGCGTCTAAAAGCGGATATTGCCGATGTTCCCGCAACGCCGTTAACGGCCTCGTTTTGACAGTGCTGAGTGCCCCCAATTGATGGACTTGCTTGCATCTGATGTCTTTGATTTCACGTGTGAGCATAGCCGTTCATCCGATCAAGAAGCTTCCGCCTCATGACTAGGTAGGTACTTAGGGTAGTCTTGCAATCATTGATGCAATATGCGTTGATGCATCCGGCTCACGCACTGCCCCGAGGCGTAGTTCAGGCTGGTGGCTTGTTGATTACGGTCCCGTCCGGAGACGTGGCTAAAAACGAAAGAAGAAAGGCAGGCGGGTCCCGGAATCCGACCAAGCAGATGATGCCCGACGTAAGTACGCGACGATGCTGTCGTCCCGCCTTTTATATGTACGAGCATCCCGTCGCTGCGGATAGTGGATGCCGACGCCGATTGTTGTGGGCTCAGGAAATTGAGGATCTGGGGACGACGGGACTCGCCAAGAGGCCAAGCACCCCATTTGGACGGCAGTCGGCACACCATGTATCAGTCTGACAAGGGTGGAAGGAGGCGCAGAGCCGTCAGCGAGACGCGCCCAGGCGACCCAAGCATGCCGAGTCACGATGCAGCCAATCATGCGCCGGCAGCAGGAACAGTTGTGGCTCGGAATTGCGTGGCCCAAGGTCTCGGCGGTCATATTGACTTCCCAATGCGCCCTCCCAGTATCACACACCCTTCCTCGGCGCCCCGGGCTGTTGGAGTGCCTTTTTTTGCGCGACCTCGCCCGCTGCCCGTGTTTCCCAAACGTCCCCTATCCCCCCAAACAGCCCCAGCTCCACTGGCTCCCCCGATTGAACCCTTATTTCTTAACTCTTCTCGACATAACTTTCGCAGCTTGTTTCTCCCCCAGTCAGACTTCGCGACCAAACCAAACACCGCCACAACCACCTAAAGAATAAAAGTCCACCGACCTCAAACCGCCGTCGATTTTGCATTCCTGCAAAACATCCATTTACCGATTTTCGAATCGAAACTTTACCCGAACCGCGTTTGCGATCTTCGAAAGAGACGTATTAGTTATCCGTCACCATGTCTCAGCAGGGCTACTACCAGCAGGGACCTCCTCCTCAAGGAGGATACCCCCAAGGGTTCGTTTCCCCCTCTCGCGCTTCAATGGCAGTAGTGGCCACGTTTTGAGGGGCATTGAGCTAACTATCGCACAGTCCTTACCCTCCTCCTCAGCAGCCGGTATGTTGAACAAGGCCTAGCCGTATCACTACGCCCTTCCCTGCGCGCGGAACCGTCGGTTTGGGAAGGGCGGATAGTGATGTTGCGGCCAAATACCACAACCCACGGACTGGATCAATCCATCTACATTGGCGCTCGCCACAGTCGCAAACATAGCTGACTTTGATGGCCTTTAGATGTACTACCAACAACAGCCCCCGCCGCCCCAGCAGCAAGAAAAGAGCCACGGCTGCCTCTACGGATGGTGAGTACCTTGCCAACCCAGCCCCCATCCACCATCAGTCTTGTTACTAACCTCTGCTCCACAAATGTAGTCTGGCGACATTGTGCTGCTGTTGGCTCTGCGGTGAATCGTGCGAGTGTTGTCTAGAGTGTTGCGACTGTTGTTAGGAAAGCCGAAGCTAGTGAGAACCTATCATATCGGCTATTGGGAGACATAGCCAAGGGTTGCGCACGGCACCAAGCGCCGTCGGAATTCGCACCCCAATGGAGATTTCGGCATGGGTCATGATATTTGGAGGGGAAGATGAACGAACGACCATGAGTTGCACTGTTGTATTATTTCATGATCGGTACCACGCGAGGCCAAGACCTCTTTTCTCCTTGTGTTCAATACGAGGCGTATTATTAGACCTGACGTTTCTTACTGCGTGCCTTGCCGTGTTTTCCTTGGCACCAATTCGCCCACGACCGGCGGACCTGGCCAGCCGGACACGAACCTAGTGTTGAGGTGGCTTGAAACTAAAACTCGCGACGGCGATAACGGAGCCAATAGGGAAAGAAGAAGATCGCGCCGGGGCTGACGCCACCGTAGCTCTAAGCCAACGTCGTCTTGTGTTGTGTATCAAGACAAGCCATCATGCAAGATGTATGTGAGATTGGAGAGTTCCTTCAGGCATTAGATCTTTGCAACTTTGATTATCAAGCAGGGCAATGCCGTCCATATGACCGCCGAAACATTCTACGGCCCCGGACGTGCCTCTTGCGCGTGCCTGCACTCCGGGCGATCCTTCTGGACCATGCTGCCGACCCGCCTCTCCCAGCACAGCAGGGAGAGCCTCCACTCCCCCCTGCCGACCTCGATATTGAAGTCGCTCGTATAACCGGGACCCCGAGCCACGCGCGAGTTGTCCGTCTCGTTGTCGGCGTCGCGGCCGGGGTTCTTCACAAGATCCCATTCCTCCTGGTCATCGACGACCTGGGCACCGCCCTCGCCGGCGGCGACCTGGTCTCGGCTTCTATCCGTAGCGGACGGCTCGTCGTGGTCTCGTGCTGGGGATGATGAGCACCAGCGGGGCCCGGTGAGCTTGGTGACTGTGGTGCATCCAATGTCAGTTGTTGACGCGGATTCCGAAATAGGGTATAATAGTGGCGGGCAAACTTACCCACGGGGAGTCGGCCTGATGTCCCACCCCTTTGTGACATCTTCTTGCTTTACCCTTTTTGAGCTTCTTCAAGGTTACCGCGTTATGCAAAAGGGGCAAGTAAGATGATTGCTTCTTTTTTCTTGTATGTCAGATGGTCGTAACATCAGCCTGTAAACCGTAAGTATAAGGGTCGGTAGGGGGTGGGAGCTGTCAATGCGGTTGGTCGTCAAAGGATTCAATCCTCTGCTGATCGCTGCGGCGTGGCCCCGCATATTTCATGCATGCATAGCCATCATGTGGCGACTTGCTCAAAAATGCCGTAAGCCATTTGGTTACTTTCGATTGGTTCAAGTCCCTACACAAGTACATGCTAGCCGAGAGAAGGATTCGTACAGCTATGTAGTCATCAGGCCACATCAGTACATACTGGCAAATTGATCCAGGGTCGGTTTTTTGTGTTTGCCCCTTTGTATGTATGCTGTAGTCAGCCGGTATTGGTTCTGAATTCTTGTTTCTCCTTCTTAGAGCTCACAATAAGTATAATACACTGTTAATTATCTTTTCTTGTACGCCACAAGTAGCATGGTCGATGTCAGTTTCAAAAAAAGGGTTGTGTAAATTAGATACTACGAATAGAAGTCATTATATGGAGTGAGATCGTAGTAGGTAAGGGAGGCGACCACGAAGGTCCTCCAATATCAGCAAGCTGCTGGTATTTGCCCAACCTAGTATTTCCACGCATTTTTAGCTGGTAACACAGTACATGTCTTTGTAGATGGTTGTCCGCGCCATAGAATGCGAGGCCTCCTTCCTGCACCTTCTCTCTGCCAATGGGGCCAACGCAGTGAGGGCGCAGGACTGAAATACTGGCCGGTTGCTCTAACCGATGTGGTCAGGCTGCGAGCCATCGTACGGGTTCTTGCGAATGGCAATCGTAGCGCTCCAGTTCTCGTCAGGCTTGGGGTTGAGTTGGGACTAGGGGTGATTTTCGTTAGTCGATGTATTTTGGTGTCAAGGGAAGAGGGAACTGAAAACAGGAAAAATAACTTACAGAGTCCACGGCGCAGTTAGCCGGGGTGGCTCCGTACCTGGTAATGGCAGTGGTGCCGTTGTTGGACCTGAGCTGGACCATCTGCTTTGTCGCGCGATGGGGGGAGCCGGGAAGGTAGTTGAACGGCTCGATGAGCATGGCCGTATGGGCCGTAGAAAAAACAGTGTTAGGTAAATCCCCAGTATGCGGGATGTGATGCATGCCCAGGTTGAACCAGAGGACGCTGTCGGTGGTGTTCACGATGTGTCAGCAAGTAGTTCGTGGTAGAGAAAAGGGGTTGGAAAGGGGGCAAAGGGGGCGCTAGAGCCAAGAGCTGGCTAAGCTGCAGAAGTACTTACAGGTCTTCCTGCTCTAAACTCTCATTATTTTGGAACTTGCTGAAATCGACAAGCGGATCTTCCACGTCCAATAGGTTGTACGGGCTCGATCCGCGGACCTCGGTGTCCTTGAACTTGGTGGCGTACAAGTGGTGGTTGGCCACGTTGAGCGCGTTGCCTGCAACTGAAGAATCCTTGACGGTGAGGTGGATGACACCAGCAGCTGCCGATGAAGTGTTAGGACGACTTCGCGACAGGCAGTCAGAAGCTAGTCTGCATTGCATTCGCTACTTACCGGGATGGATGCGATAGCCTGGGGCCTCTTGGAAATCGTTCAATTTCTCGCGATTGACAACGGCGTAGATGCTGGGCGAGTTGGTCTCGAAGTTGATCTTGGCGTCATCTTCGTTGGTGATGAACGACTTCTTAGCCTTCATAGTGTTGCGGGGCTTGTTATCGTTCCAGTGATAGCTAAAGAGACTCGTTAGCGCCGAACCCAAGGGTTCTTAGGAGGTCTGTTGGTACTTACGTCTCAGTAGTCGGCACGAACTCGACCTTCTGCAGGGAGTTCTTCTCGCCCATGATGTCGAAGTCGGCCTTGAAGGTGATGACGTGGTCGTGCATGGAGCCCGAGAGGCTGTCGTGGATCTTGAAGCCGTACTCCTCGTTGTTGGCGTAGAAGGCACTCTGGATGAAGCCGGAGGCCCGGACGTGGATGGTGACGGAGCCGTCCAACCCGAAGTCGTACGAGGTCATGTAGTCGTAGTTGCCGGCCGTCGTGACAGTGCGGAGCGTGAACACGACGTTCTTGGCGATGCTGGTGTAGCCAGTGCCCGAGTGTCTCTGGATGGGGTAGCCGGGGTCGGACTCGAACAAGCAGATGCCGTTGGGTCGGACCTTGCGGGTGGTGCCGTCAACATAGGTGGTGTTGAGGTAGGTCGAGTAGGCAGGGCAGTCGTAGCCGTTGACGAGGGACACCATCTGGCCACCGAAGCCGCCGAAGTAGGTGTCGAGGAACACGGCGCCGGACTGGATCGGGTCCTGGCCGGCATAGTGCGCCATGGCCTCCTCCATTCCCAGCTCGTAGAGGACCCTTTGGCCCTTGAAGCGTATGTCGAAGAGCCTGACGCCCAGGTCGCGGCTATCGGAGACGAAGAAGGTGAAGTCCATCCACGAGACGAAGTTGTTTTCTGTGTCGACCGAGAAGCGCTTGGAGCCGGGCTGGACGAGGGTGGGTGGCTGCAGGTCGTCGAAAGGCAAGTCATCGCCGTTCCTCTCGAGCTGAGCCCAGGGCCCGTCGACACCGCCGCCCAAAGATTTGAAACCAGGAGCCGTGACCGCCTTGCGGAACTCGTCAAGGTTGTTGTAGAGGATGTCGTTGTACAGCCAGCCATTGACGACCCACTTGGATGTGTCACGACCAGTGATGTTGGCCCGGATGTAGAGACCCAGCGGCAGTAGCGTGCCGGTGTCGTAAAGCTTCTTCGGCTTGCCCTCGACACCGTACCACGTGGTCACTTGGCCATTCTCAACCTGCACGGGCGAAGAAGAGACGAGCTGGACACCATCGGGAGCCTAGCGTGAAGGAAGTAGGTCAGCAGAGGCGCAATACTGTGAACAGCCATGCAAGTTTGCAGAGGGTTACGTACCACGTCCCAAAGAATCTTGAGGACATCAGCAGCTTCGGTCAGGAAAGTCTTGGACAGATCACCGTCGGTAGCAAAGTCGGCATCGTGAACACGGATTTTGCTGCCCTTCTGTCTGTTGGAGAAGAAGCTGAGGGGGTGTGCGGCAGTTGAGTTGGAGAGCGGCAGAGGCCCCACGACAAATTCTTCCATGTACGGCTCCTCGGTGGCGCCGAACAGGAGGTTGGCACGGGCATAGACCGGAGGAGCGGGTCCAGTGCCCGCCGTAAACGGAAGGACGCTGGTCTTGTTGGGTTGCAGCAAGTCGATGGCAAGCAACCGGTTGTCCCAGCTTGAAAAGTGGTTAGTTTAAGCGAGTTGCGGCCGTGCGTCATGCTATGCATGCCGAAAGGGGTGAGGGGGACACTTACTTTCCACCATCCTCTGTCAGGTTCAAGTCCTTGTCTTTGAACAGGAAGGTGATGGCATCAGACAGCTCACGGTTAGTAAGACCCGCCCAGACGTTCTTGTGGGGGGCCTGTATAGTGGGCTGTGTGATGGCACAGGTGCCATTGTCAGCACGGCGCTGGAGCGGCAGGCGCAACTCGGACACAGGCTGAAACGGAGCGTGTGGCCCGGGCAGGCCAGAGACCAGAGAGCCGAGAAGCGGCAGAGAAGCGAGGAAGAAGCGTCCCATCTTTCAGATTGGCTTGAAATGAACTGCAGCGGCTTGAAGAGGGTGCCAGTGAGGGATGAGTCCTTCCAAACCACAACAATTCCGAGCCATGTCGAGCTTTTGTATCCCTTTCGATCTCGGTGGCCGGACTCCAGAATTGCGAAGCTCCCGTCTAGACGCCATCACGGCCGTCGAATCTGCAGTCCTGATATGCAGCGGTGATCATGGCCTGCGATGCAGGCGTTGGGGTGTTCGCCTGTTCGACTTACAAGTGAACGGCAAGAATGCGCCCAGGAAGGCGCTATCTACAGGGATGGACCAGGCTACGCCAGAAATGGCCCGTTTCCATTCTTGGCAGCCTTCGTCCCGAGTCAAGGCTGCTTGCAAAGTGGGTATCAATGCTTGTGCAAACAAGGCCACTTAGGTAAGATCGCGTTCAAAATTCCTCACGGGTACTGGGAGTCGTCCCTGGTAAGAACAAGGCCTACTACGCTACTAATACGATGTCATGTGGACACCTCAGCTCAGGAGGAAAAGAGCGCATCCTCACCACTGGAGTGCTATCACCTCCAAGGCAGGATTCTGGAACGCATCGACGCATACACGTCTTTGGATGAATGATTACATAGTAGGTCTCACATCGACCCTCTATCTACATAGGTAGTAAGTAGAGTGCTCGTTCGGAAAGCGCCTATCTACCATGCTTAAAATATGGAATATAGGAGAAAATACAGTTCATACTATGGAACGGGGCGCCGAACAGATAAGATTGTGTCCTACTTAAGCTATATGCCGACGACCTACAGTAGCTTATAAGATGGGATGATAAGCTTGCAGGAACGCTAGTAAGCTACTTGCAGGGGTGATGAAACTATAGCACACATGTTGAGGTCGTACCAGATGCACGATGTAGCGATCCGTGCATTCCGTACAGAGTACCACTCGAAGACACAGCAGTGCCGATCCTCATTCGTTCCGCAAAGCGCTGATGAACGTCCAATCCCTTTTTGTCAATTATTTGGATTCAGGAGTCTTTGCAGCACCAATCCAGAGTACTCAACGTTCACAATGGTCCCGCATGAGTTCGTCCGGAAAAAGATCAGACTAGCAACGGCTGCTATAGATAAGGTTGGCGGGTAGCGATATAGCCAAGATAAGACCGCTTTAGGCTATCTCGGGCCCCCCCTCTCCCCAAAAATACCAACGACCCCTGGCACTACCCCGGGGCAAACACGACTCATCCCGCTCTCCACTGCTCGTCTATCCCCCACGTTCAACGTTCGTCGTATGGTTGCATCGCTTGGAGAAATTTGCAATCCCCCCCACGTACGACGGCATCGTGCCTTGGACTTACCCGATCCCGGTTTGCTTGGACCTGCCATGGCCCCATGAGGGAAATACGTGGAAAGGAAACATGACGATTCTGGCCACCTAGGTTTGCGTAATCCTACTCTAGCGAAGGGGAATTAATGAGCAAATGGCCCGAACACAGAAAGCAGGCATTTGCAGGCATGGTTGATCGTCTCTCAACCATAGGATGTGCTCACCACTCCTGTAGAGCACCTACGGCCAACGACAATTTCTCGGCTTGAGAATTGAGAGGCATTTACAACTTCGGCCCTTATCACACGACCGGTCTGCTCTCCACACCCAAGCTCCTCCACTGCACCCTTGCCCAAGTGGGGTGAAATGGTTCGCGAGCCCTGGTCTCGGCCGGCCGATTCGAACGGGAAGTTGTCGTACGTCGCCCGCAAAATCATGGGAGGAAGGTGAGCTGTCATATTCAGAGAGGGATGTTGTTAGGTAATACCCTCGAGAACATTCCGGCCTGAATATCTTTTCCCTTGCTATGTCCAAATTAACAATTAACGGTGCAATAATCCCTCGTTGCGCGCCGCTCGTCCTGCAACCTTGCGGAATAATGGAGTTCGCTAGGTCGCCTCGTCGCTGACGGCATGTCACGCGGTGGGATAGTTGAGGTTGGTGGAGTTATAGGGCATACACCACCAATTGTATCTTCTTGTCACATCTCCCCGCCTACGGTTTATTCACCATATACGGCATGGCCTGCTGCAATATAGACCCTAATTACAAGAAACCTTACCGGCAACTGCCACTCCTCTTGGGTCTGAGCGCGGACAAGCCCGCCCCCTGCTACCGGGGCTTCCATCACCCCAGCACCAGAAGTGCCAAAGCACTGGCGGCGGGGACAGGCCAACGAGCGTCATATATGGAGTCCTGGTAGGTTGCGGCATATGCTGTCATTATCTGTTGCTGACTTTGGCCCAATACTGAGAGTCGTCCACATAGTAAGTTCACGCAATACGCCCGTTTCATGTAATAGCTGGTAGTAATTACAGGCCAGCAGATGGCTGAAACGCGGCTCTACAATCGATCCAGAAATTCATTTTCAAAAAATCTGCATCGTTTGCTGGACTACAAGACCAGGCTTTTCCCAGGGCCACGGTTCGGCTCTGCCAGTAACCTTATTGTATATTGTCTTCAGCTTCCTGTGAAGTTCTTCCTGGGCAATATATCGATGAGACCTAGCCTCCGTCGGCTCTCGTCAATCGATGATGCTTTTTTGCTCCGCGATGTTGCTTGTTTGCCACTCAATGGCCTAAACAGGTTCGCATTTGTGCGACTTTGTTGAAAGAAGCTAGAAGCATATTGAAGATGCGGCGATTGAAGCTTACTCATCATAGAAACCGCTCCAATCGGACTCCTACTCATCAGGATGGTGAATGGCATCAGTGACAGAGTCAAGCTCGAGGAAACCTTCCTCGTCGGAACTAGATGGTGATTCGGATCCCTCCTTACCATCAACTGCAGCCGAGCCGGCGGTATCTTCTGCAGTAGAATGGTCATCAGAGGAGGAGGAGGTGCCATCGTCCTCGTCAGAGGAAAAGGTGCCGCCATCCTCGTCGGGAGACGTGCTCTCCTTGGCCTCTTCAGAAGAAGATGTGCTCATATCCTCTTCGTTAGAAGATGAACTAGGATGGCTCTCGTTGTCCTCGGCAGACGAGAGGACTTGGGCCACCGAGGGACCGGTGGTGGGTTCACCGTACTCGTCACAGGATGAATGGTCCTGCTCTTCACCCTTCTCGTTGTCATGAGAAGGAGGCGAAACAGGCGAATCTCCAAGTGGGCTGCCATTGGTAGGCCACTGATTGGCTACGGAAATCTCCCCATATCCGTCGTGGAGAGGCTCGACGCGACCCAAAGACTCGATCGTCATGAGGGCGTGAAAGGCGGCCCGAAGTTCCTCTCGCTACTTCTGTAGATCTAGTCAGTATCATCTTCATATTACATCCGGTAGGGCTCCTTACCGATGCCTTTCCATCGTCCTCTTCAGAGCAGCGGTCAGCTTCGGCCACGAGATGGCGAGCGACACGTCGGGCTGTGGCCGGGGCGAGGGGAGGGCAGCTGATCTCAGTTAATAATCTAGGCTTCGAGAAAGTTGACAAGAAAACGTACGGCTGGTTGTTTTGAGCACGGTCGAAACACTTGCCCAACGTGCCGCGAGACTGGTTTCAGTTCCACTGATTGTCCTCGTCCTTGCCAACAATGACCAGGCAACTCAAATGATCTTGTCAATTTCTTGGGGATTCGAGACCTTCTATCTCTTCTTTCTTGGCCCGTCGGCGAGTTCAGAATGGAGTCCTGTCCAGGAACCTTTGGCATACTAACTGCAGCGTTGTTGCAGTAGCGATTGTCGAACTGCACCATGATCGCACGGATATCGTTAGAGACATCCTGCTTTTAGAACTTTGATCTCATATCATAGTTCTTCGAATCTCACCTCTCGGGACGGCCGTCTTCATGATTTTCGGTGTCAGCCATAGAGTTTTGACTGGCTTGGACTGTGAGGGTTTTGTGACTTGAGCCTCAGGAAATGGCTCCACTGGACCAGGAGGCTGCACAGCGGCGGCTCAAATGGGAAGTATCGGAGCCGAAGCATTTTTGCTTGTAGAAGCCTGGCCTGGAAGCCTGGCGGGGAGGAAGGGAAGCCTTATTCACCAAAGCATGGTACTGAAAGCAGTTAGAATATTATTTTAATTGCAATCATATCCATTTAGCCGTGGGCGAGCACTTACCTGTTTCCCGAAAAGCGGATCTCGCCGACCTTCAGCTTCCCGTTATCGATCGAAGCATTGCGGAGGATGTTCATGGCACTCCCCATCATTGGCTTATGCTGGAAGAACAAGAGCATCTACTCGTGGCTCTCTTGACAAACTCCATGCCTAAGACGCTCGAGTCGCACTCGGCTTCCCTGGGGCACTATAACACTACATCCGCACCATGAGCCTTTGCCCTTCAGTCACCACGATCCGCTGTGAATCGACACAACGCTGTGCTTTGGGCATATCCCTTTTTTTACAGTACAGCCTCCGGTGTTAGGTGCCTTATAAATAGCACAGGGGTCTAGTTGATACAAAGTGCTGAGTACAAGCTCTTCTTCGCCTACATTTCTTACATAGGCACCTCTTCAGGCGCGAAGACTTGGGTCTCCGAGCGCGTAACACACCAAGCTCATATACCCCGACATCCCACTGTATCTGTACCACAGAAACAAGACGGCGCAGATCATACCACAACTTGGGTCAAGGGATGTCATTATCGTCACAAACCCAGGCGAATTAGGTCAGCATTTCTCAGCAACTACTAGATGCGAAATAGCTAGGATTAAAAATCCATTGCTAGATTCAACCACAGGTTCCGCAAGCCCAAGGGTCTCCATCTACAGAGGGAGCCACCCAATTCATTGCTCGATGGCAGGCTTGGGTCTGAGAATGATAGCGATAAACCACGGCCCCGTCTCTACCACTTGTAGTTCCCATCGCCGCCGTGGTCAGGTCGGTCGAGCATCTCTTGCTGGTATCTTTCGAAACAAGGGGTGCAAAGACCCCGAGCGTTGGTGTAAGGATCTCCGCGATGGGCCTCGATACCCCGGTCGCAGTAGCCATCAGCGCCGCGGCGTCTGGCCTGGTCGCAACGTTGGACCGTCTCTCTCGGGTATAGGTAAGCATTGCAATCAGAGCAATACACCTTCTCCAACACTTCCTGGCACATTTTTGCGGTTCCGTTGGTTCTTGTGCTCTTTTCGCGAGCGAGAAATGATGAGCTGGATGTCGGCTAGCTAACTAGGCAACGGTAGAGGAGTAATGTCTTGAGCTTACTAGGTATTAGCGAAAACGAACTTGTTGGTAACTGAAGGCTTAGCAGCTAGTGATGTAGGCAACTGAAACTGTTTTTGACTGAAGGTGTTAATAACTTGAGGCGAGTTCTTGATAGCTGGCGTTGTTAATTGAAGGTTCTGGGTGGTATCTGAGTTGATACCGAGGAAAGGGAAATGAGGAAACAACAATGACTGAACTGACCATTTTATAGGGCAGAGATAGATTGAAGGCATCGAGTCACATTGAATACATTGAGATATGTCAAGTGCAATAGCATCATAAGAGTTAGGGACGGGCTGACTCAATCAGTTTCACCCGCCTTCTGTTCGCCTCCTGTTCACCAGTAGTACTGCTTTACCAACTCAAATAGTGCTATAGCCTACAGACACAGGTTTCTCGCTCAGGGTAATTTCATACTACGTAACGTGCTTCTAATTCCAGAGCCTCTACGCCCACATGGAACACCACTCAGGACGGAAAACCACAAGTTGGGTTTGTCGGAATCGTAGCTAGGTAATAGGTGTATCCCAAGGTGAAAATGAAACGCCTTGCTTCTCTTAGAATCTTATGCATGAGTGATAGAAATCTGAACACCATCGTTCCACTCTCACCCTTCCCTTATAACCTGTAAGCACACCTTCGGAGGCCTTACTTGCGCTTCCGTGACAATAAAGTCACGATACCGATACCCCTTAGTATGCGAGGAGGGTTGGCCGACCTCTCCTCGCTGGTACTTGGGGTTTCCGCTATCCCTATTCAGCTATCAGATTCCTGGGTCTTTCGCGTTCATTGTGAAGGCTCGAATCGGGAAAATATGAATTCCTGCTCTCTCGGCGTGATTAATGCGTCCCGTCTCGTCCGCCATCCGCTTAACTGTGTAAATGATGCCCAGAAAAGTGGCTCTGAGGCTCGCGTGCAACATCTCACAAGGCATCGAGGTCGGGTTGCCAAGCAGGTTGATCTCGAAGCCCAATTTACGTAGAGGGCAGGGAATTCTTGACAATCATTCGCCCCGGATTCGCTCAGCCACCATGGTCGTCACACCTGCTACGAGGCCCAAGGCCCAGGATAAAGCAATTGCTAGATCAAGCTGCGAGGCTCCAGGGCGCTGCGCCTGATCTCCTAGAAGAGGTCAGTCTCTTTGACGGTCATTCAACCAGGGCGGAACTGGTTGCCACCCTGAAGATCGTGGCCAAGACAACATAGCGAAAGAGGTGACTTGAAAAGTGAAGCCAAAAGTTTTTCAGTATTGTATTCTTTGCCTAGTTCGCTTTCGATCATGGAAGCAACGCAAATCTTGGATTGATAATTGCTGCTATTATTTAGGTAGTCAGAGACATCAAGTACTGAATCACGACTCCAGAAAAATGTCGACCGGTGTGTTTATAATCGAAAGTTCCCAATCGCTACAATATGATACAACCCATTAGGTAACATAAGAAAACGTCAGTCATAAGAGGAACTTACCTAAGCACAAGTGCTGTAAAAGGTTGCGTGAACAATCCATGAAGTGTTTGTTTTCAGTGGGTGCCTAGGGATGTAACGATGACCCTAAACCTCTAGCTGTAAATTTCTCAATCGCACTTGCCGCAATTGACAAAGCAGGTCTGTACACTGGGGGTGTAGCTTGATTCTAGTAATAAAGTACCTAGGTACCTAGGTAGTGTGTTCTTCCGTTTGTCCACCCCACGGATTATCTCATACAGATAAATACCTTGCCAAATGGCATTTGGCCTGTCCTGGCATGAATTACTGCTCCTGTCAGCCGCGTGTTCCACTGGTTGTTGTATTTTGAAATCTTTACCGTTATGCACAACAGCAACAGAGACGTCGACCTTGAAAAGACGGCCCTAATTGCATTGAGAATGAGGCCCCATGCATCCGACCAGGTGTTGACCCGAAGTCAGCACTCGAGATTTGCCATTATGTTGGTTCCAGCCATGCAGCAACGGGGGGCGCCGGTCGAGTACACTAGCATCTTCGCGACGGTTCCATTGTCGGGAAAGAGACCGAGATCAGCCACTATCACTTCTCTAGACAGGAGGGTGTCGTTATGAACTTCCGAATCGGGGCATTATTCGCTTGCCCGGAGCTGGACCCCGAGGATCCAGATATCGTCCCAGCTGATGTGGTGGTCTTACTTGAGGGCTTGCTATTAACGTATCTAGGATCATATAAAGAGGGACCTACGGGCTACAGCGAACAAGATCCTAAGATCTACTACAACTTTAATCGGTTCCTTCGACAAGGCCTCGATCTACCAGATCTCTCCGGCGGGTTGACCAAGGCTTGGTCCCCGCACCAAGGCTACAGGACGTTATATTTTACCAAATCCTGCAAAGACTGGCAATGAGCCAAAGTATTTGGAACCCTGGGCTGAAAGCGATAATAGGGCGCGTATCTGCAAAAGATTCCGAACCAAAAGGCGCAACCCGGCCCTGGATATTTACCTCGAGACCGGCGAATTGGACCCGAAATTCAGAATCTGTGAGGATTGCGGGGCTGATTGAGTTCTCCTCAACCGGAAGAACGGCAAAGAGACCCTGGATCTATACTACGCATCTAGCAAATGGCGACACGTACACGACGGCCAGAAACGAGCGGGCTCTCGTGTAACGGTGATGCAGCACAAGATTGTTAAAGCTGCAATAAAAGAACCCTAATCCCATAAAGGCATTGGACTGAGGGCTTTCCCCTCTATGGAGAAGGAGTCGTTTGCGTCCCTGATTCCGTTCGACCAGTCGGGTGGCTGCGCTGTTTGAGTTGCGAAGCGACTTGACCGTGGTCCGGATGGTACGAAGCCTTCTACGAACCCTGCCTTCGCCGACTACGAAGTGTATTATTGGCATCTGGCTGATTGCCTAATAAAGGTCAAGGTACCCGAACCGTGAACTATGTCAGGCCCCGACCAGCCTTCCCAAGAAACCCTATTGGTCGACAAGATATCACCATACGAGTACGCCACCTGGCGTCGGCTCACCTACGATGCCTCAACTCTGACAATGGCTAGACAGCTTCATGTCAGTTTCTGTGTGTCTATTGCGGCAAGCCGTCCCACGATCAAAAAGCTTACGGGTGGCTTGCTTGATGTCCTCATCGACAACGCCAGTGCTGGGTGTTCGATGCCCCCTCCTGGCGTTGATGTCAACTGGCTGTGTGAAGGCAACTTCTGCACAATCGCACCCAGTGTTGTACTTCCGAGTGGCTCAATATATCACGTGGTGAAGGAGGATATCGACATGGCTCTGATGAGTGGGGACGCAATTGTTGACCGCGCCGAGGCCTCTGACTATGCAGCATTAGTAGTCTACAACTTGAGCTTGCAATAGCCAGCACATTGGACTCGGCGAGGATCTAATAGAGGGAGGCGGCAAGAGATGATTGAAGCAGGCGATGGTATGACTCGACGGCCCGATGGCACGATGTGCGCTCATATCACCCTGCTTCAGTAGTAGGGCTCCAGACTCAATGTTGTTTACATCCAACACCCAACACTTCCAGGGTAGAGGTTCAATGGATGTTCTCTATTGTGTCGAACTTTTGACTGATTAGCTCGAGTGCAAGGAAACTTCTCCGTCCGCGAGCATGATCAGGACCGACTGACTTAGCCCTTGTCTCCCATAAGACTACCAGACAAGAGAGCTCAGAGGGTCATGCGTTCAGCAACCATGTTCCAAGATGGGCCTGCTAATTGACTTGGTCGATGCAGGTTGACGAACACGATGGACATCAAACATAGGGGTTAGCAGGAAGCAAGAGCTTCCTGGCGCCGCCACTTGAGCCTCGGTCAGCAAGGGGCAGGCAGTTTGCGGAGAGTTAGAAGGTGCCAAGGTCCGTTGTAGTATCGACGGGAACCCGGGGGCTCCGGTCGAGAAATTGGATGTTATTTCTTTTGAGTTTTGGCCCTCCCAGTATTGGATCTTGGACCATCGCGCCACTTTTGGCTGGCCACAAATGCCTGGGCAGTACGGATACCCAGGATCATTAGGCGCTGTTGAATTGAGTCCTCGAAGAAGGGCCGGCCATCCCCTGGGCGACTACCACTTCGACTGGCCACCGCAACCAATACCCACCGAGCTTGGAAGGCCTGCCGTTCCATAGGCCACCCATTCTGAACGGAAACGATGTCTTCCGGAGCAATGGTTCAGGAAGATAAAGTGCGGCTCAGCCCCACCACCTCCTCTGAAGACCCCACCGTTACCCATTGCAGCTTATGCTGCGATGTAACACTACCAGCAGCGACGAGACATGACTCGGATCGCCAAGGTGCAAAAAGGAATTTTACCAGTGAATGACAGCAACTAAGTGCGAATGATTAGCCGACTTACCCGTCGATCAGATCAATGATCGCTTTGCTGATCAATCCTTAGCTGTTCGGTTGACAAGGTATATTGCCAGTCACATAGGCAGTAATGTTCAATCATCCCAACAATTCAATGGCCAAGATCTGTCGGTCGTTTGCGACAGCACTTGAAATGACCCCACCCGGATTGTGGCTGAACAAACAACCCACTGTTAGATAGATCTCACGATGTAACTGGAGTAGGCAGATTAAGCATGTCCTGGAGGTTAAAATATACGGTTAATAGGCTTCAACTTAACCTTATAGCATAATAAGCGAACAAGAGCCGAGGTGGCCCTCCGTACTCTTCAAATCGCCGTTGGTGATTGGCCAGATTCGGGGACTGTGGCTAGAACTGGCCGCAACGGTTTCATCCACGCATTGATGCAAGTCGAGACGAGCCCGCAACCAGGGGCGCACACCCCCTGTCAGTTCGTTTCGTCTCGTCTCAACCTCGGATTTTCTGACGTCTCAAAACTTGGGGTCCCAACAAGCGACGAGGAATTCGCCAGCCGTTTCCTCTGATTGGACCGCTTCGTGCTGGCCCACCAATGTGGCCTGCCCCCTGCGATGCGTGACATTGACCAGAAACCGTCTCCTCGATAAGCTTCTTTCCCCAAGCGGTAGCGCAGCAACCCAAAGCCACACGGCAATAGGTTAAGCTGCAAGCAGAGCCTCCTGGCCCGACTCCACCCAGCTGTCTGGTTCGCCTCGACATGGCGTCGCATAATGGCTTGGCCGCTATACTGCTTCTTTCGTACGAGCCGACGGACCCTCGTCTGACTGGTCGATTGGGGTGCCTTGCTCCGCGGTCAGGGGCCACAGCCAGGATCGCAGGGTCGCAGAGCTGTAGAATGAACTCCTCCCTCAGAAGCGGTTTCCGTGGCAGATGGCGGAAACGCCCAATGAGACCGTGCTGCCCGCAAGATGGGAGAGCATAAAGAGAACCGCGCGGCCGCCGTGATTCGCACATCTTTTCCTTTCCCTTCCCAAGCCAGTCTTCCCAGTCAATCTTCAGATCTACATTCGTCTATTCTTTCCCCGCTGAGCGGATCACTTTCACTTCCAAACACTTTACCTGCACATCAATCTTTTAGGTTCCATACCACCACCACACAAAACTCCAACTTCAGTCAAGATGCAGTTCTCATTCACCGCCGTTCTCTTTGGCCTCGTTGCCGTCTCCTCTGCCGCCATCGTCGATACCGAGGGTGTCCGCAACGTCGCCCGCCAGGCCGCCAGCGGCTGCTGCATCGCCAACAAGTCCCTGAAGCAGGATGCCTGCCAGGTCAACGGCCAGGCCGGCAAGTGTGTGCCCGGTGGCCCCGCTCAGTGTAAGTAAACAAACATCCAGAAAAAGGGAGAGCATTGCTGACATATCTCCCCTTCTCTAGGCGGTGGTGCCCTGAACTGTGTTGCCCAGAGCCAACTCAAGTGCGACAACAGCGTCAAGGAGCGCTCCGGTGTTCTGTGCCGCTTCGCCCTGCCCAACGGCAAGATCCAGGACGGTGCCAAGCAGATCAACAACCTGAACCAGGCTAAGGTTAACTAGAGTGGAAGGATATTAATAGTCGGATGGGAGGTCTGGAGTTGACTTAAAATAGATCCGACGAGTCTCGGACAAAAAAAGACATACCTTTGTTGGCTCGCATACTCAAGTCTCTCTGCATGCATATTCGTGATTTGACATTTCTCTTCCGTACTAACTATCGAGCAACATGTAGCAACATGTACCAAAGTGCGAGGTTGCAGAGATCCAGAAACAATAACACTGTAGCAGTGGGTCGAGATATGATATGCTAGCTCGGGGATAGACAAAGCAGTTGCGACCTGGGTCACTAATTAAGCTTACCTAAGTAAGAAGATGGGCACATATACAAATAGGCAAGAGCCTCCGGTGGCGCCTCGCTGACTTAGTCCCTCTTTCCGAAGTGAAAGCTTTTGCAATTTCGAAAACTTAACAAGAGCTAAGATAGAAACACATTTCCCAAGTCAACGTCAAAACATCGTCGTCCTCGATCAAAAGGGCCCCGAGAAGTATTTGACCCAAACATCTCAATATCCTTGTCAACAGTTAACGATAAAGATATCAAAGCCCAAATGGGTGAATACATACTCAATATAACGTCGTACTTACGGAGTAGGTTAAGACGTTTCGACGGAGCAACCTTTTATATCAGAAATCAACAAATTATATTTTGCTGTACTTGGGGAAGACCTATAGGGCCCCATTAGGTTTGTCTCATGCTGCAATGGGCCCTTACGACTTGTGATCAAAAGCAGAGACTCTCTTCCCCTCATGCAGTCGCAGAAGACCGCTGCCGATACTCCAACGCAACAACAATACTCTTAGCCCAGCCAAAGTTCACCTCCCTACGCTCTTCCTCCGACCTCGACATCAATATCCCCCGGCCGCTCCTCCAGCTCTCGTACTCCGGCTTGGTCGTCGCGAGATTGGGGTCGGCGGTGTCGTCGGCAGAAATACGATACTGCAGCCGGTGCCAGAGCCGAAGCTGGTCGGCGAACCCGGGGTTGGGGCTGACGGCGGGTCGGCTTCGGCGCACCTCGCCCAGCGCCGCGTCGTAGTCGAGCCCGAGGGCGCGCATGGTGTACGCCACGACCACGGCGCCGCTGCGGGAGACGCCCTGGAGGCAGTGGACCAGGACGCGCGGTTGCGGCCGTGGACTCTGCTGCTGCTGCTGCTGTATCTGGCCCTCTTCTCCATCTTGGGTTACTCGCCCACTGAAGAGTGCGTCTCCGATCCACAAGACCAGCATATCCAGGTACATGAGCAAGTCTTCCAGCTGAGTGTCCACGAGCGGCACCGTCAGATGCTTGACCCCAGATTCTAGCGCGATCACCGGCCAGTCCCGGTCTTCTGTCAGGGACAACACGTGAGTTATCCCGTACTTCGCCAATAACTCCGAAGACCTAGGGACAGTAATGCTGTAAAACCGTCAGCTCTAGGCGCCTATTCGTTCTCAAAGAAATCGCCTTACTCGGATATGAACAGGCCTTCAACCGCGTCGATCTGGTTGATGGGGTCCGCAGACACCGCATGGGTGACGTAAGTCATCTTGACGTTTTCTATAGTTCGGAGGTATAGGTATAAGAATTTGACTTGACTCAGGCCCAAGTATAGCCATATATGCAGATGGAAAAACCTGGACGCCGGCTCTTTGGTGCATCATAGCACTCTTTCTATGCTGACAATCTCCACTTGGCTGCGTTACTAACGCGGGGTCTAAGTTTATACGAAACGCGCTTGCAATTAGGCACCGACATTATCGCACGTCCCTGTCCGATTTGCTCCCGTCATCCTCTATAGACACTGCGAGTACCAATCATTCGATACCTTGCAAGACGAACCGCTCGCACACGTCTTACAGCCACTGTACCCCTGACCACCGCATTGCCCATACATCGCCACACTACACCCGGCAGCCGTCGTAGTCGCGGCGGGGGGCGCCGACGTCGTCACCGTGCTCGTCTGCAGAGTCGTGGTGCCGGGCGCGGGAGCCCCAGTCTGGGCCGCGGCGGCAAGGATGCTGCTGACGGCGGAGTAGGCGGGCTTCTTGTTGTAGTTCTTGTCGTAAAGCAGCGCGTCGCCCGTGCCGGGGAAGGTGCCAGGAATCCAGCTGTGCGCGTCGGTGAAGCCCCAGATGGTGATGCCCACGCACCCCTCGATGTCTAGGCAGGCCGACGTGACCACACCGTAGTCGGTGGCTTGTTGTTCCAGCCCCTGGCTCGACGCTGGCAGGCTGGAGAAGCGGATATCCAGCTCCGTGAATGCGACTTCCGTAGCACCGGCATCGAGGTAGGACTGCATCACGCTCTTCAACGTGTTTCGCGAAGGGGACTGCCCGACGATGAGATGCGCCTGCATGCCAACGCCATCAACTCTCTTCCCGGCGCTCTTGATCAACTTGACGATCCGTGCAGCACCCTGCTGCTTAGCGCCCAGTGTCTCCAGGTTGTAATCTGTTTGAATTTCCATAATTAGCATCCTCTCAGTTGCCATCCATGTTCTTCCGGACTTCTTATAAGAAATAAGAGACATGATACTTACCGTTGTAGTAGAGCTTAGCATTCGGATCCGCCTTGGCAGCTGCGTCGAAGGCGATGACGAAGAACGTGTCACCAAGCACGTCAGAAAACACACTTTGGCGGTAGCTGCCGTCTTCGTTGAGAGCCTCCTATTACGTGTTGAAAGTATGCGTTAGCCTGTGGCCATGATATCTGGACTCTTTGGGTGAAAACTGAGGTATGCATCAACCACATAGCCTTCAGCCATAATGGAGATCAGGTCGTAGGATAGAACATACTGTTATTCAAGTCAGCGCGCCATACATGGTCAAACATAGTATAATAGAGCTGATGACATACCATTCACAACATCCCATGCATAGCACTGGCCCTTGTAGTGGCCCACCTCGTTCGCGATATGTGTGTTGATGACCGAAGTCAGTGTGTCCCGATTCCATTGACCATTGCTGACTGTGATGGTCGTTTAGCAGAGCCCAAAGACAGTACCCATAAGAGCAAGGGGAGTAGCCAAGCGCATGAAAAGGGGAGGGGTGAACAAACCCCAACTAGGCAGCTGCGAGTGCCACACCAGCGTATGGCAGCGCAGCATCTGCCCGTTCTTCTTGGCGAAGTCGGCGATCTGATCGCCCGAGCCGTAGCTGAACTGACCGCGGCTCGGCTCTGTGTACTGCCACTTCTGGCCGTTGCCGGGGGTGATCTGCCCGAACTCGCTCTTGTTGGTCAGGAACTTGAGCAGCTGCTGGTCCGAGAGCTCCGAGTTGTCCACGGCGGACCCGAAGTACTTCTTGCCCGCAGCCTGCGCCAGCTGGTTGAGCTGCGCCGACGCACCGGGCCCGGCGATGGCGAAGAGCGCCGCTGCTAGTGCGGTGGTGATATGCATCGTGGCGGAATGGTCGTCCGAGAGGATGTGGAAGAAGATGGTACAGTCTCAGCGGTCCTTAGAAAGGAGGATACTGTATATAAAGAGACGAAATGCCATGCTGGCAAAGCCCGCCGTGAGGTGTTCATTCTCCGTGTCGCAATGAAGCTGGTTGGTGGACAAAAAAAGGGCGGACTTGCGTGTATAGTCATATCACGAAACCACGCCACAGTCAGCCGTTGTTATCCCCAAGACACCCGATTAATGTACAAAATCTCAATGACATGACTGTATACTCGGGGAACTGTTAGCGTGTTGCTTGCTTACCATGGTAGGCACAAGTTGCACGTGTCGGAATACGAGGGTCCACCCTCGCCAAAGCAATACGCAGTTGCAATGCTAAAATTCTGGGGTTAGCATGGGATGTTTTGTTTGGTGGATTGGACGTCCAAAACTGTCTGTTTGGCTAGAAGGAGAGCGGTACCCATGGCCCGAGATGGGACCCATTTCAGTAAAAGTTGGTTCAGTCTAAGCTCGGGAAAGAAATTCGGAAGCTGCAGGCTCCGTTCCCAAGGAGGACCAGACCTAGAACAGAACTCCCACGAGAGAGTTCATCAGATGTTGGTATCTTTGCCCGTAGGGATCGACACATTATCATCGCTATAGGAATGGCATGCTAGGTAGATTGCCTCTGTCGATCTATACCTGCAGAGAGTAACTCGTTTATCGTACCAGGAAGGCTTGTTTTCGTGGAAGCGACGACCGTGACTTTAGGGCAACCAGGCTAAAAAGGAGAAGCGACATTAGTGTTACTACTCTGCTGTACCATGCAGTCATACTTGAAAGAGAAGCTCTGAGAGGCGCCTAAGAGGAACATGACGAATGGAATGGTATTACTATAAGAGATTATCGCCCAAACATCCTCCTCGAGGCCATATTTCCACTCATTTCGTGTTGCGATATCGACTTCTTCGCAGTCTGATGTCCAACTCAATCAAACGTCCACCCACCCGTCTTGGTCGCGAAGAAGCCCTCCGGATCGTACTCCCGCTTGATCTGCTGAAGCCGGCTGTACGTAGGAAACGAAGCCAGCGGCCGCTGGTCCACCGCCGCCTCGTTAAGGAACAGCGGCAACCCCGGCGCGCTGGGCGTCGCCTCGACCATGGCGCGGAAGCTCGCCTGCACCGCGTCGTAGACGTCGGGCAGCATCCCGGGGGGCGTCGACAGGATGTAGTTGGCCCAGAACCAGGGCCCGTCGGGCATCTGCATGGCGTTGCCGCCGCGGGCGCGGCTCGCGTCCGTCATGCTGCGCGACACGGGGTAGAAGTTGAGCGATACGTACACGTAAAGCCCCTTGTGAGCGTTGGCCCAGGCCGCGTACCGGTCGTAGACCTCGCGGTAGGCGTCGCCCGAGATCTGGTGCGCGCCGATCCGGAAGATGTTGTCGGCGCGGCTGAGCTCCGCCGTGTACGGGATGGGCATGTTGGCGACCTCGGTGTAGGTCTTGCCGGGCTTGCTCGTGTCGAGGAGGCGGGGGATCTGCGTGAAGTTGCTGAACGCGGTGCCCGGGTCCGCACCGTCGTATACGATGAACACGATGATGACCTCGTCCAGGTTCAGCAGCAGGTCGGGGGTCGTCAGCGTCTCGTACGTCGCCAGGATGCTGGCCTTGGGGTCGTCGTTGTGCGCGATGAAGTTGCGGACTGCCTCGAGGACCGCCTGCTTATGGTCCAAGACATAGATGAGAGTCCCCGCGTAGAACGTGTCTATCGGATGGCTCTCAACTGTGTACCTCGTCACGATCCCAAAGGCGTTGCCACCACCACCCCTGAGGCCCAGGAAAAGGTCGGGATTGGACTTGGCGGAGGCCGTGGTGATGGTCCCGTTCGGCAAGACCACCTCGAGCTCCTTGAAGGAGTCACATGCCATGCCATACTGCGGTGCCAGATAGCTCAGACCGCCCCCCAAGGCGAGACCGGTACCCACGCCGCTCAAACGACCTCCCATGACCGTACGGCCATACTGCTGGTAGAAGTCGTAAAGCTGCCCCCAGTTGCTGCCTGGCTCGTAGCTCGCCAGTTTCGTAGCTGCGTCGTACGACTTGGCGGTCATTGACCTGAAATCGATGAGCACGCCCCGGTCCACAGACGAGAAGAAGTTGTTGGGACTGTGCCCGCCGGCTTTGACGGCAAAGCGGCTGCCGCTCGCCCGGATGGCTCGAATAGCCACCGAGACGTCTTGCGAAGACTTCGGATAGACGACACACGACGGGGCGTACTTGCTCTGGCGCGCGTTCCAGTAGTCGTGCTTGCTGTCTATGTACGAGGCATTCAAATGGCTGATGGCGACTTGGGCGTCACCCAGACTGGAGGCTATGGCAGCGCACGCAGTACCCCCCGCGTCGGCTCGCACTGCCAACGTTGCCGCACTAGATGCGGTTGCGGCAGACAGCACTAGTGCGAGGAACATCTTCAAGGTGCGCATGATGGGCTGAGTTCAACTACCTAGGTTCGCTGACCCACGGGTAGAGAGTCTCGATGAGAGGCGACTGTTCCCCCATCTTATAGACCGCGGACATGCTGTCAGACCTACCTCGAGAAGCAAGAATGGGCCCAAGGAGGAAAACAAGGAACCGGTTCCTGGACCCGATGGGTCATGCCCACAACAGCACCATGTGTTGTCTCAGCTCATGCGCCCACGCCGTTGAGCCTATTGACACTAAGAAAGTAAGGGCGACTACCGCGCTTACACCGGATAACTAACCCGACCATCCGCGTCTATGTGTTAGGGACGCCACCAATTACCACCTCGGGTAATTGAGATGAACCGAATTTCACCACTGGTGACGCCCCAGTGACTGTTGATGTGAAGATTCATCGAGGCAGCGCGAGCGAATCGCCTCACTTAGTGACAGCAAGGTAAGACCTCGGGGACAACCGCTGACGACTTCTAGGCCCCTGCTATACCGGATGGTGCTTTCGCTCGGTTGGGAGCCGCTATATGGGGTGTCTGACTTGGCTAACAGCAGTAAAATACTAGCCGGGTAGCGAAGCGGCGAATAAGCGGCATCGCAGCCCGAGAGACGGGGCCAATAAGAGCGGGCTGTGGCTAGCTGGTTACCAAAACCGGCGAGTGCTCAGACTTCAGCTCGCTACGGTCATATGCGGTTACGACCAGGGGCAATGAGTAGGTACTCTGTGCCGTGTGAGCTGGACAAATGGCTAAGAATAGAGATGAATTGGCACGAACACTTTCTAAGGACAAGGTAGTAATGATAATGATGTTCTTATGACTCGATTGAAGCTGAATGGCATCAGCATAGGGCATGAGCTGAAAGCCGTCCCTGGACCCATACTCCCGATCGAGATCGTCGACCCATGTTGTTCAGCTCGTGGAGTCAACCATGAATTACGAGGTAAAAGTCTTGCGAATGCTCCATTCTGCTGGCAAGGGCGTACTGATTGGCCAACCAAGATATGACTAGCCCACGTCACAGCCGCTATATTGAAAACAGATGACGATCGTACGTTCGAAATAGTATGTAGTTGTTGCAGACGAAGCGACATTACCTACGCAGCCGTATAAGCAGAATCATCGTCATGCGAGCAGGAGTGCGCTTCGGTAGCCCCTGCGCGGCGTTGCAGCCATCATTCTCGTCATGTGCAGTATGTGCCACGACACGACAAGCAGATTCCGTCAACGCGTGGAAATATGTTGTCCGCCTGTGAGCCATCAACGCACGCGAGTCTTGGCCCGACCAGGGACCAACTCTACTGTTCTTTCTTGGCGCCAACACGAGGTGCGGCGGCTCCCGCAGTCCGCATTATGGCGGGATTGACGAAAACAGCGTATGAGTGCCAGGCCAGCGCGGGCGCAAACCCAATGACACTCCTGGTGAGAAATTCTGGAGTGAATCCAGTTTTCTCGTAATCTTGCGAGGCTCGCAAAAAGAGAATGATGACTGCGGGTCTCGGGGTTAGCCCAATTCTCTCGCTTGTTGGCAGATATGACTATCAGAATGAGGGCAATCCACTTACAAGCAATTTCTCCAGCGGCCATAGTCTTGTAGACGATGCGTCGCTTCTCATACACCGCAGTCGAGTCAGGGATACACAAGAAGAGCGGAACGGACAGCGAGAGCACCATGGCGCCAAACACTTGGCACAGCAGGGCAGCGCTGCCGGAAATCGATGTCGAGGATGCTACAGCCAGCGAGAGGCATCCTTGAGGAAAGACGATGAGAATCACCGCCCCGAGGACGTTGAAGACGGCCTCGGTCGCCAGGGCAAACCTGATGAGGGAAGCCATTGGAATGTTAAGAAAAGAGGGGCTATAAGGATAAGATAGTCGATGTTTGGCGAATGGGTTGCAGAAAAGGCTGTGTCCAGACTTCTTTGAAAAAGGGAAGAGAAGCTGATTTGACGTGGTTGATCACGACAGCTACTTGTAGAGTAAGGTGCCCGGAATTGTCGTCGCCGCAGACAATTGACAGTTGCGTGTTTCAGGGGTATTGAAACACAACGGCCGCCAGGTGGTGCTGGTCCACATGGGGGAGCTGGTGACGTACCTTACAGTACACACCCATCTGGCTGCATCTTCAATCCGCAATTACCCATCAAGTTCGTCTACCCACGTCAAAGTCGGGCATCCGTACAGATTCAGACCTCATGAGCATTGGTGGCTGAGTTACCGCTGCGGAGGTACTCATGGGCAATATGAAGTATAATATTGAAAGATGGGTTGCTTGAACTTCATCTCTCCTCTGACCTACCTGCCGTTCGTTTGAAGCCAGTGAGTACCGGGAGTGGGCTCAGTGTGGAACCGCGCACTCACCGCCCGCTAATCACATACATGGGATTTTTCGCATCAGCCACATATCGCGGGGTCTTGAGATGGCAGAAAATAATTCAAATAAAAAAATTGAGAGCTGCTGGGACCCCGCCGACGCCTTCGTACCAAAACGGGGATAAGAGACCAATCTAGCGTAGACTGCACCAATTGTTCCAGATAGGACATTTTCAGTCTTTTATCTCTTCTTCTTCATCTTTTACACAACTGAAGCTCCCCCACAGCCCCAGCAACCATGTCGAAGCGATCTGCCGATGCCGAGAGCGGCGGCGCTCCCCTCAAGGGAGGTGACCGTCCTGAGCCCATGGACATTGACGACAACAAGGACATGGGTGAATTCGAGGATGAGTTCGAGGACGAGTTCGAAAGCGAAGACGAGGTCCTGGAAGCCGGCGTCGACGGACGCCCAGATGCCGAGCGCGAAGCTGAAGAAGCTGCAGGTCAGTAGACTATGCGACAAATGGGAATCATCATTTGCTGAACGGAGAATACAATTTACTGACTTGGAATTCGCAACACTCTAGCCAATGGAATGGAGGTCGACAATGGCACATTCATCGTCGGACGCAACAAGCTGGAGGAAGGCCAGCACCTGGCACCAGATCTGGGAACATACGAACTACTCCACAACCTGAGCACTCCGTGGCCGTGTCTATCCTTCGATATCGTCCGCGACGGTCTGGGCGACAAGCGCGAAAAGGCCTACCCGGCCACCATGTATGCGGTCGCCGGCACCCAGGCTGAAGCCAGCAAGGACAAGGAGAACCAATTGATGGTTATGAAGTTCAGCGGCCTCAGCCGCATGGAGCGAACCGACGACAACGACTCTGATTCGGACGACGACGACGATGATGAGCAGGCCGACCCCATTCTCGAATCCAAGTCCATCCCGCTTACTTCGACGACGAACCGGATACGCGCCCACCAGATCCCTTCTCAGGACCCTTCGGTGCCTGGCCAAACCTTCGTCGCCACCATGACCGAGTCGGCCCAGGTTCTCATCCACGACATCACGCCGCATCTTGCCTCTTTCGACAACCCGGGCACCATCATCTCCCCGCAGCAGAACAAGCCCCTGTCTACGATCCGCGCGCACAAGTCGGAGGGTTATGCTTTGGACTGGTCGCCTCTGTTCCCCGGCGGCAAGCTGCTGACTGGTGACAATGACGGCATGATTTACATGACGACGCGCACCGAGGGAGGTGGCTGGGTGACGGACACCCGGCCTTTCCAGGGCCACACGAGCAGTGTCGAGGAGATCCAGTGGAGTCCGCAGGAGGCTTCCGTCTTTGCTTCCGCATCCAGCGACGGCACTGTCCGCGTGTGGGATATCAGATCCAAGAGCCGCAAGCCCGCCATCACTGTCCAAGTCAGCAGTGTCGATGTCAACGTCATGTCTTGGTCTCGCCTGACAACGCATCTGTTGGCGACGGGCGACGACAACGGTGTCTGGAGCGTCTGGGATCTCCGCCAGTGGAAGGGCGGAGACGAGAAGCCGTCGCCTATCGCCAGCTTCAACTACCACAGAGACCAGATCACCAGCATCGAGTGGCACCCGACAGACGACAGCATGGTCGCCGTGGCGGCAGGCGACAACAAGGTCACGCTGTGGGATCTTTCGGTCGAGATTGATGACGAGGAGAGCAAGGATACCGCTGGCGTCAAGGACATGCCCCCTCAGCTGCTGTTCGAGCATATCGTAGAGCACGCCAAGGAGGTGCACTGGCATCCTCAGATCCCGGGTACCCTGGTGGCTACGGGTAGCGAGTTCAGCGTATTCCGGCCTATTCCTGTGGTCTATGGTGTTGCGGTGAAATAAACCAGCAGCAAGCAGCATAGACGGAGTATGATGCGATGGGGGCAAAATATAGAAACCTTCCTTGGGGCTATGGGAGGCTAACTTTCTTTTTTGTTAGGATACCACATGAATGAGACATGTTCTGATGATGATCAAGTATTTTGATATACAGTGCTGAACCTAGGTATCTGCATATATCCTTGCTGACTGACCCCTGAATGAAGTAAAGAAAAGCATCATGCATGCATGTACTCCCAGACTGCCGATGTCTCGCACTCGTTTATGTTTATATACACCATCGCGGTTTCAATAGCTGCAGCTCGGTCACTTGGACTTTACTTCGATCAAGAGACCCTGACAAGACTGAGCGCCTCGCCGCCTTATGCCGCCAGCTGGCCGGCCGGTATAAGCGCGTGATCCAGGGGCTCCCCCGGCTCAGATCGCCAGCGTGACGCCTCGCGCTTCAGCCGGACAGCGATGCTTTGCCGGTCCTGCGGCAGCAAATCCGGCATAGAGGTCTGCAAACCCCGTAGGAAGGATTGCACAAACTGGTCGATCTCGTGGCTCTCGTCGCGGTAGGCCGAACGGGGCTGCTCGAAATTCGGAAATAGCTGGTCCCAGATCATCTTCCACTTACCCGCCGGCGTGGCATGCTTATGGGTTACGGTGGGCAGCATGTCGGCAGATATCCCGCCGGTCGGCCTACAGAGCCCCGAGTTGGCGTGCGCATCGAGAGCAGCTTCGGACAGGACAGACTGGAAGCAGAGGTTGCAACTGTGGCGGCCCTTGGGGCTGTGCGCGGAGCGAAGATGCTGGCCCAGGGAACTAATGGACTGAAATGTCTTCGTCCTACAATTGGGATGCTGCTTCGGATTCATCTTGTAGAAGTGACAAGCTAGCCCGGTCCTCGTCACAGCGGACTTGTTAGGGTCGAGATTGGCCTCATGTGGGTTCATCGCGGGTATGGGCGCATTACCCTGGGCCGATGACGATTGATCAGATACCATTGCGTTGGATGTGTTGGAGCTACGCTTTCTCTTTTTGGTGGTACTGTCCTCAGACTGCCTTTGATTGACCCCCATCGATTGTGTGTAACTTTGGGGTTTCTCTGCGCCCCAAGTGGAATGGTTGTTGGACGGGTGTCTTGGGCTGTTGAGGTGACTTGAGGCTGTCTTGCTGACCACCGAGGCGGTCTTTGGGTAGATGTAATTAGAGAAAGAGTTACCCTCGTTATAAGGATAACTATTCACCGGCTGTATATGGGAACAAGTTGCTGATATGTGATGTCCGCCACTGGAATGTTCGTACTCGGGCCTGTACGGTAAGCTGAAGTCAGGCGCAAAGAGATTCGATGTCGACCGAAGGCCATCATCAATAACAAACTGTGATGGGCTACTCGGGAATTCACCAAAGCCAGGGGATTTGTGCGAGAATACTGTCGAGTTTGGTGAATCCTGATCAGCAAGACTGGAAAACACCGAAGAAGAGGGCGAACTCTGAGTAACGTGGATGGCGTGATCTGGAGCCGCATTTCCTTGAGGCTCAAAGCATTGGGAGTCCACTCGTGTTGGGTTGACGGCATTACCTAGACGAAAGATGGGTTGTGGATCCGGCCATGACATGCTGGGCAAATCATTCGCATAGCCTGCGTCGGCTGGAGCCCATAGGTCAGCATCTCCAAGGCTCGATAGCCCGTCCCCGTCAAACATAGGCAGCAATGGTATGTCATGATCCGACGATATTAGCTGGGGGTTCCAATGGTGTTGCGGAGCCTCATGCACCATGCCGTGGAATGGAGGGCTGCCTGCATGAGAGGCACTCAAGTCTGAAGGAGTGGATGTACTCGTCACATGCTCCTCATGTTCCGTACTGGACAGAGCCTCATTTGGCTTCTCGGGTATGTCCCACGTAGCGTGATACGCGTACGTGGTAAATGTGCCGGCTTCGTTGTAAGAGTCGGTGCAAGGCTGTTGATGCTTGCCGGTGTTGTCATTGGTATCAGATGCGGCTCTGTGCATGGGCTGCATATGCATCTGATGAGGTGGGGGCAGAGCCTCACCCCCTTTGTCAAGGTGGCTTCTGGTCCCTGGGGGAGGTTGCAGAGCCTCATCGGCTCCACTGGGTTTGCTTATATCAGGCGCCTTCCTCCCGCCCTTCTGTCGGCGCTTCCCACTTCCACACCGACCACTCCCATCCTTCACACGCTGTATTTCGACAGGGCAGTTTGCACACTTCTCTCTCCCACAGTCAGGGCAATGGTCCTCCAAAGACCGTATAGGACCCTGCTCACACCAGCACTGTTGTTTTTGACATATGTTAGCGGTGACTGCTTGACCATAATCGTCTGATGGACTCCATTCATGAATAACACCAAATATAGCTTGCGTTGATACTCACACAGAACCACAATTGTTGTCGTTTCGCTCGCTTCGACGAAGACATCGAGGGTAGTTCAAGAACAATGATGTATCAGATGTGATTCTTCGGTAGTAACATGGAGTGGTAGAATCCGTAATTCAAATCCGCCATGATTTCGCTGTGTACTGCTTGTCTCACGTTCGAATGTTATCAAAACTTCAACTAGTCGCATCCGAGACGAGAGTGCTGTGTAATTCAATACGATCTGGTTAGAAGATGTTTCTATCTTTTACTTTGCCGTCGTTGGTATTGTTTGAGCTATCTTGAATGACCCGAGTGCTTGGGATACGGTAGACACATCTTCCCCAAAGATACTGGCATTGCCTGCCTCCTGGGGCGCGGCCCAGAGTTCAACCTCATACGCCTTGAGATGACACTTGATCCCGTTCAATTGATCAAGGCCATGATTGGAACTGGTATCCGGTGTACTAGCTTTCTGTAAACGTGGACTTGCATGGTTCTCCCATACTCGGTGATGGACGAGTAACATCGAGAGAATCCGCACGCTTCTCGTGATGACACCCACTACTTTACATGCATATGCATCGCAGATTTGATCAAGCCCATGATCAAACCAGCCAGTAGTAATTGGTGAATTGATCAAAATTTTGATCATTTCAGCCAACCAGAAGCAGTCATCATCGGTGGGATTGATCAAGCTTGTGATCATTTCAACCAATCCTATCGCGACCCGTTTCCAGGCTGATTCTTGGCCCCCAATCCCTACAAATGCGAGGCACTCTTCGGATCCCGATTCACCGTTGTATATGATTGATACTTTAACTTGTTGAACTACCATAGAGACTGATGATAGTGGCGTATAGTAGACACAGGTCCACCGGTGAGAATCCCAGTAAAGCAATACACGATCCTCACCAATCCTCATCCTTAAGCGCCGCCGCCACCTCATTCCCATCCTTCCCAGCCCCAGCCCCCGCCACCCCATCCCCCTCCTTCGCAAGCTCCTTCACCACATCCTCGACCGCCATCTTGAGCTTCGGCGGGCTCGCGATGCGAACTTCCTCGTATGCCTCACCCTCTTTCAGGAATAAGAAGGTGGGGATGGACGTGACGCGGTAGCGCGCCGCGATATCGGGCACGGCGTCAATGTCCACCGAGGCGAAGGCGACGCGCCCGGGCGCCGCGTGCTGCGCCGCGTGCTGCGCGAAGACGGGCGCCATGGCCTTGCACGGCCCGCACCAGGTGGCGTGGAAGTCGACGACGGCGAACGTGTTGGCGGCGAGCAGGGCGTCGTACTCGCTGGCGCTGGTGATGGTGGTGATTTTGCTGTCGGCCGCCGCCATCTTGATATATAGGCTGGTGAGTGCTGTCTGTGTTTGTTGTGCGTGCGTTTGTTTGCAGTTATGGTTCGTTTGATCCAATATATGCAATGGAGGCGGTCGGCTGTTGTTGATTCAGTCTGAATTCGATGTAGTACACGTCGACAGATGGAAAAAGCATGGAAGGGATGACAAATCCGAGGTTTTGGTTTTCGTGGAAGGCAGTTCCCCGCAGCTGTAGCCACTGAAAGCAGTATGACGATCAACAACTTCAGCTACTCGGGTATACTGGATATCCGTATACCCACAATCAAACCTGAGCAATGGTCTGTGAACATGATGTTATTGCAAGCAGTATTTAAGTAGCAAGTAGAGATACGCCACTTGCCTCTGATATACATACTGTTTAAACTGCAGGCCAGTGATTGCTATATTGTAAATTCCCTCTTTGGACTCCTTGAACCGAAGAACCTCGTAGAAAGCATGTCGCAATCGCATATGATCAATAGGATGACCGCTGGCTTGTTAAAAATAGTCGTATTTTCAATGCAAATGGTATCTTAATACATCACGCTGTTAAAAAAAAAAAAAAAAAGCACAGTCCAACAAGTCTCAACTTTCTCCCTTATCCCGAACGCCTTAGAAATGCACCAACACAAAAACAAAAAGACAGGCGCCCTGCCGAAATCCATACAAACGAAGCCATAGGCCAACGTTCTTGCTTTTCACCCTCACCCGCGGTTATTGTAAGCAAGGATGGAACACTCCAAGTCCCCTTTTACACATCCGCCATCCTGCCACAGGCCGCGCAAAGCAGCCTTTGCCGCCCGCCAACCTTCTTGGCCTTGAATTCATGGCCGCCACATTTGGAGCATTGCATATCTTCGCTCTCGTCGCTAGCACCCTCACTAGAGACTTCAGAGCTCAGGCGGCTGCGGTTGCTGGATTGAGAGCGCCGGGGACGGGTCGTTGTCGGTGGCGCCAGACGCCCAGCCTCTGCGGCTTGGACAGCTGCAATTCCATTGCTTAGGGGCATACTTTTGCGCCGATGAGCCATCTCTCTGCTATTTCTTGGCGACTCGTTTGATGTGCGGGATGTCCCTGTGCCGCCCAGGGCATGCGACCCCAGGCTCTTGCGTCGCTCATTGTCGGGTATGGCGATGGGCTCCATCAGAGCGGCAGCAGCTTCTGGTATCTCGCTTTGGGCACGAGCGTGACTCTTTGGCGGGGAGCCCGAGGTGGGTCCGCCGTTGCTTCCACCACCTCTGGCGGTACCGCCCATGTTTCGCCAGCGGTTAAGGTTCCAGAAACTGTAGCTCGCACCTACTGGGTCGAGCCGGAGTTCGTCCTCGTCATCGTCGTCCATGCTGCGGAACGAAAAGCTTGGCGTGGGCGGCAGCGCCGGGCTACTCAGCTGCTCCCGGCGCCCGGTCGTCCTAATACTGGCCGTAGGGCTTGTTGGCTGTCCTGTGCTGGGGGACGTGTTCGCGTAGGGCTGCCGCCGCGCCTCGGAGGCAAGTGTCGCCGCGCTGGACTTGACGGGGGTGCGGGCTTTGGCGGGGCTAATCGATCGCTCGCTGCGAGCAGGGGTCGATATGACGATGGAGTTGGGACGACTGGCTGTGCCTTCAATGTTTTGCCGCCACGAGTTAATGTTATCGGGGGTCATCTGCGCGCCCAGCCCGGAAAGCCGCTTGCTAACGGATGACCGCCGCGAACGCGGACCCCCAACGCTGCTGGCACTTGTTCGGGTCACTATGCTTCCCGACCGTCCCAGCACTCCCTCTCTCCCAAGCTTTCGCGAGAAAGAGGAGCCCGTCTCCCAGTTATCGCGGTGGCGCTTCTTAAACGCGCAGTCCTGCCGGAACACCTTGATCATGCCGTCTTGGTCAGCGGTCACAATGATGTTGCCATCATAGTGCTTGGACCGGTTGACAAAGGCCGGGGTTTGCTCAGGCTCCTGGACCGCAGGCGCCTCAGTTGGTTCCGGATCGTGGATGAGCGTGTTCTGGCTGGCGGTTGCCGACTCTTCCATACTACGCAGAGTCACAGGGGGCGGATTGCACAGAGAAAACACGGGATCATGAGAAGATTGAAGAAGCTGTCTCGTCGCAGTCGGAACAAATACCGCCTGCGTCACCACGGTCGGGTGGGCCTCGAAGTATTCGTAGGGGCGTTTCTCCTTATTCGTCGAGTGGGTCGTGGCTGTCGACCAGATGAAAGATTTTCGATCCTCACTGCCGCAAATGATATAGTTGCCGTCGTCACTGAAGCTCGCGCGAATCTGGTTGCATGTGTTCTCGTGCCCCTTGAATTTCAGCTCGAGGAGCTTGTCGTGCAGCCCGTATATGCGAATGCGCGAGTCATTCGAGGTGATGAGTATCTTGACTTCACCGTTCGGGTCGCTCGGCGGAAAGGGCATGGCCTGTATGCCCGTAATCTTGCTGCCCTTGGCATTCTTGCCCCTGGATGACCGGACGTGGATCTGGGTCTGGAACTTCAGGCCTTCCGTCTCGTAGAAAGTGCATAAGCCGTTCAGGCACCCCGCAATAGACGTCTTTCCGTCTGGCGAAAACGCCACTGCCGTGATGAGGTCGGATAGCTGACTCGAGTAAGCAACCGCTTTATCTGGGATGCTCCAAAGCCGGAGAACGGAGTCTAGCGAACCGGCTAGAAAAAAGCGATCATCTCGGGGATGAAAGGCTATAGACGTTACAAAGTCTTTGTGCTTGAAAGTGCACAGGCACTCCCGCCGGCTCATATGCCATAGCCGCACCGTCTTATCCATGGAAGACGACAGCAGGAAGTTGTTCTTGCTCCAGCTGAGAGCCAGAATCTCACCGGCATGGCCAACAAACTCTCGCACGGGCTCGGGGTGAAATACGGGTGCACTCAATCGCTCGCCGTAGGAACCTTGGGCTGTCTCGTGCTCATCGTAGGCCCTCCTGTCTTCTGGCGACGACATGACGGCCCAGATGCGGACAACCCGGTCCTTGCCGGCGGTCGCGAGGTATTTGCCATCCTTGCTGAACTCAACTGCCCAGACAGGACCCCCCGTAGTTACGTCCTTCGAACCGAGCGCGTGCGTTCCTTTGCTCGAGGTCTCGTCGACCGACTTCTCGCTCCCATCGGGGAGAGGTCGAGTCCCTATCAGCTCCTGCGCGAGGAACATGCGGTTGAACTCCTTCAGTTTCTTGTTATGGGACCGGACGCGAATGTATCGCGGTGGCTCTTTGTGGTGCGGAATGTAGCCGCCGGCCTCGACCGTAGAAGAGAAGACGACGGCATTGGCGCCTTCCGTCCGTCGCTCGCTAAACTCCGAGGCGTTGTCGTTGTCATCGTCGTCCTTCTTCTTGTTTCCGATCATACTCAGCCGGCTTAGAAAGTTGCCCTTCTTCTTTTCCTTGGTAGGCTCCGGCGTCGGCGCGGCAAGCTGCTTCGTTGCGAGATCCGAGCTGGGGCGAGGAAGCCCGTCATTGACGGCAGCCGGGCTATCGGGTCTGCCGGAAGTGAACAGTCGCGCGGGTATCGATCGGTCCGTGTTTGTTCTCACGAATATATGCTACATCCCATGGCAACATTAGCTTCCAGCCAGCCCCTGATGGTTGCGCCTACCGGCCGAACCAAGACGGCGAGGAGCTAACTAACGTGTGATAATGGGTCTATGGCAGGAGGCGACGGCGTGGCAGGGGCGGCTCCGTTCTTGGTTGTGCTGTCTTTGCCATCTTTGAGGGTATCTTTTCGCGATAGTTTCGAGGTTCCTCTTCTGCCCGTGGCGGATAGGGATAGATGACTGTTGCTGCCTATTTAGAGAGTGGGTCTGTCAGTTCATATGTTATCCCATGCAGAGATCGTCTCGTCGCTCATAGCCATAGCCATAGCCTGCCACGTCGTGGGGGCGGTGTGCCGCATATGCGTGAGCGTGCTGTAATCGCAAGCAAGGAAGCGCATCCCGCAACTGGGCATCAGCCCAACGGGTGATCGTACCATTGCCGCAGGAGGCTGTGCTGGAGGAAGATGACAAGACACTAAGGCAAGGCGGGCTTGTCTTGTGCTGACATGCCAGGCAAACACCCAGACATATACAATCACGTACCTTGAGGGGCATTTGGGGAGACGTCTTGGCCGTTGGGAGTATCGTTGGTGGCAGAGGAGGCGCCATCAGGCTTGCTGGTAGCGCGATTGGTGCCACCTTCATCAGACAACATGCGCGAGCTGTCGTCATGATGGCGGGCGCTTGAGACTTTGACAGCTGGAGTAGAGCTGGACATTTTCCATCATGCGCTTATGGGGAGAGTCAGTGAGTCGGTGTCGCTCTTGCTGACAACGTTGAACGCAGGTGCGTTTTGGCTGGCGGGCTGTGGCTTCGGCAACCGCGGACAGGAATATCGTCCCAGTTAGTGTCGTTCAATCGGCGGGTGGTTGGGTGGATCATGGAAGCATGGCAGCGCATCCTATGCGAACTCCCCATAGAATAATGTAGTAAATGCGTGCCTAAGATTACTACCTTAATGCATCGAATCGGTCAGAAAAGTGCCCGAGTGGTTGGAAATGAGCAGCGGCCCCAGAGCGCGGCGGGGTTCTAGGACAGCTATTAATACTTTTCAAAGAACTGGAGGTCCAACGTCGCACGTGTGTTGTAATCGAGATGAATCCTAAAAACAGCAACGCGAATTGATAGTCGATGGTTGCCTGCCTACCTACCTTGCGGATTGTCATGCGGCAATATGCGCAGTATTGAGACCAAACATGAGCCTGGGCGTATTACTACATGCAGTAATTTTGTTTGCCAGTTTCGGTTCGAGACTCTGCGCGAATTGACCCATGACGTCCGTCCGCTTAAGGTTAATTGGCTACATATGTAGAAGATACGTCATTCCAGGTTCAGTGCCACGTCTCGGGTTCCATACCTTGCCTACCTACTTTGTATCCCGGCAATGCTCCAGTTATCAGATGTCCTACCGGTTTGAATTTAATATGCAAGCTTGGCCGAGGCCTTGCAATCAAATTGAGTTGCGAGATGGCTCATGGTTTGCGTCTCGACTGCCGTGAAACTCGCTTTGGCAGATGTCCGCTCAAGTCTTCTGTTGTTCACATCCGTTGCTCAGCTCGTCCTGCGTTTCTAACTATAACCTTGGGTACGCAGGCATGATAATGTATATGTACTTCACTACGGGTCCCAAAAAGGTAGACTTTACAGTGTCTGGATCAACGTTGCCGAATATCGGGAGTTTTTATGCTTCTCAAAGTGCTTCCCAGTCGCACTCTCGGGTTTATATTATCAAGTCTGGTTCTTCTATCACGCCGTTTTGGCCGTCTCCTTCGTCCTCGTCCTCGTCGTCATCCAGCCCGAGCATTGGATAAGTAAGAATCGCGGCAATGCCGCCCAGCGCATCTAACCTCTGGCCACTTTCGTGATCACTACTTACGATCCTAGCTTCGCCGCCGTCCTCTCGCACCCGGTCAACAAGCGTCACGTACTTTTTCCTCGTAGCCAGATCGAGACTCCGGAACAGGGAGTTGTTGATCATAAGCACACCTCCACCCCTTCCGACTGCGCCCTCGTTGACTGCCTTGACTACTGTCGAGACGCCATACCACGCACGTCCATCGTCTTTGCGGAGGCGGGCAAAGAGCTCGTCCATGTACCGTGTCTCCTTGGAGAACTTCATGTCCTTCATCGTGGCCAGAACCTCCGGGCTCTTGAGAATCTCATTTAGGCTATGGAGGTGCCCCGAAGATGAGTGCACCACTGTAGCTTCCTTGGCCATGGCCATCATGGTCTTGTCGGCCTTTCTTGTCCCTTCTTCTGATATGTACTTCTTGAAATCTCCTGCCACAAACCCGGGGCTGGCCAACAGTAGAGGGCGAGGCGTCCCGAAGTCGATGCTTCGCATGAGCGTCGTCAGGGTCTTGTCGAAGAAGCGGCGCATCCCTGAATTCTGATCTGAACTGGCCGCCCGCTTCTTGGGTATCGTACTCTCGACGCGCTGTTTCAGAATGGTGCGGTACTCGGTGATGAGGCAGATGTTGGCGATTCCCTCCTGCATAACCACGGCGGCAACCGTGCCCTCCTTGTCCTGCTTCAGCGACTCTTGCAGGGTTTCTGTTGCGACCGAGTCCCAGCCATTCTTTTTCCATATGGTGAAGGGGCGGCTCAGCTCGAGATCGAGGGTGTGGTACTGGCCGATGTTGACGAAACTGTTCTCGACGATGACCGTACCGGTGACGTGCAGCGAGGATGCGGCCGTGTCGAAAAATGTGGACGTGACTCGTATAGTGAGGTCAGTGTGAACGCGCTCGGAGTGGGTGCTTCCAGTCTTGGACTCTGTCGTGACCTTGCGGACGGCATGGGCCTTGATGACATCTTCGGCCGAGATCAGGTTGTTGGCGTGCCACATGTCTTCGGGCTCTACTGGTAGCAGAGTCACGCTCCCTTCGCCAATGTCATTGAGACGCTGGGAAGACTTTGCCCCGACCAGCTGCATGATAGCTGCCTTGCGTCAACCTGCGATGTGCCTCTATGCGAAAATAGTAGTATCGGTGTAAACCTGTGCAGTCGATTCGTGTGGCTCGAGTTATTCGATATTCCTGATTCAAGTGTACAGGGTTGTCTTTTTTTTCTGGTTCCTCCAAATCGAGTTGATCTCCGTCAAAAAGTTGCTGGCTAGAATCGATGAATCGGTATTTACCCCGCTGTCGTCACTGCGTGCTTGGGCTGGCCGATAAGGTACAGGTGCAATGGTGGGGATTGGGTATCAGTGGGCGGGCTTGTCAGATAATGCGCTAACTTTAGACAACATTGACTTTGGAGAATGGCTGGTGGCTGTGGGTAGACTCAAAAACCGGTATTGATCTGTTCTTCAAATTCTTTACCTACCTTACCTATGCAGGGCAGGTACAAAAGTATGCGTGCCCTTTCATATAAACACAGTCTTTGTAATGGACTGTAATAGACGGAGAAAGGTGCAGCATCTCGTTTTATGCCACTTCCCTCCCATGTTTGAGTTTCGAGCAAGGACCCTTTTACTCGAACCTTGTGGTGGCAGGCTGCGCCCTAAACTGGATAGTGTTGTTATTCGTGAGCTACCTCCTTGATTGCTAGAGCCGTCGCACGTCTAAAATATCGTACTCTACCCTAACACATCGTCCACATTGGATGTAGTTCTTGGTGAAGGATAGTGAGCAGTGTTTCTGTAAGGAGATAATTTTTGACCGAACACCAAACAAAGCCAGGCCTGTCCGGGCATCATTTCGGTCCAGCCCGACCCGGGATACCAGAGGACCCTACTTGTAGAACCCCTTTGCCTCGGCTAACAACCTCGCGCTGGCCACCAACCAGATTGGTCTCGAGGTATTGTGCCGTTCAAAGAGGCTCAGAAATTTCACTCCCTGCCACTGTCATGAGAGGATTACGAGATCGATGCAGCCGCCCGTTTCGTGTGCAGCAAAAGCAATCACTCGTTGTGTAAAGAGCCTTGGCGGCAATGAGACAACCGAAACGCTCGAGGTATGCCGCTACCGTTGCACAGCCCTGCATGTGTGTCCGTCGTCAATGGTTTGCCGTCCTCTTGAGGATGCAGACAGTACCAAGAGGTAGTATGGTATGAACGCGGCCTTTGTAGTTGGGCGGGCCAACCAACAAGATTGGTATGAGAAAGACATGGCATTCGAAGAGTCCTGTTAGCCTACCATCATTGCCAATAGGAACGATGCCAGAAGAGCCAAGGAGCCAGGTCATCTTCCTTTTCTGCAGTCCGCGTGACCGTCAGAAGAGCTGCCATTGGCTTAGATGTACCATACGGTGTAGGAGCATCCTTACATCCTTGCAACTGTGCCAAACTTTGATGGCAGTTATTACTGGGTGCATGGCCTTCCCCTTCCATAAGGGAAACCTACAACGTAAGCCATCAGAGGGCTCCTTGATGAACCGGTCTTGTTGGAAATGGAACGCATAGAGCTCTGGAGGATGGCTCGATTGGCACTGAGCATTCGGTGTGTGTTGGGCAGCAGTCTCGAGGGTGAAAGGGGGCAATCCAAAAGATGGAATGAACGATGCAGCTGAGGAACAAGCCTTGCATGTTTGCCGATCTTTGCTTTCCTGGCGGCAGCCTGGAGGTCTGGGGAAACAAATCCGGGGTGCTTGAGAAATGAGGGGCCTGGGTTTAACCCGGGAACCAACCAAGTGCTCCCGTTCGGATCCCGTCTCCAGTGTGCTTCCCCAGTCTCGAGTTGAGAGGAACAAAACGTTCCCTTGCATTGGAACTCCATGGCGAAACGAACAGGGGTCGTGCTTTTTGTCGGATCTCCGATGAATTACAACGCGCATTTCTCATAATTCCCATGAATACCTACCCAACGAATAGCCCGTCTAGACCTAGGAGTCTTGTTTTTCTGCTAAGGAAGGACTCTCTACATTGCTTTGCCTGAGAGTAGTGTCGTGGAGGCGAGTTGTATGAGGCATATTTCTGCCTGGCTGAAGAGGCCAATGACTGCGCAGAGTAAGGTCGTCAGTCGTTTTTCCCTTCTGAATACAAAGATGCATGTACCTATGCAACCTTTCGTGGTATGTATCACTTTCATGGCCCGGGCGGGCGGCTGCTTGGCGAATATTGGAAGTGTTTAATGTATGTACTCTTGTATGTAGACATACAGATATCCATCCATCCACCCATACATACGTGCATGTACATACATCAAATCCGTACGTGATCGAAGCTTATACGCAGGAAGCTTCTTCCAGTCAGATAGAACAAGAGGTAATGGGTGCTTTATTAGTCTCTGGTCGCATTCCTTCACCGACCACGAGAGACAATGGGTATACGTGGCTTGGTGGTCATCTATCACAAATTGATCTTCCATCTGCTTGCTCGCGTTTACTAAAGGATCACACCCTCCCCCGCGCCACCTCTGATCTTTTTCGGTTGTCGCTCTCACTACACCTAATCGGGTCTTTCGTTCGTGGCCCTCTCTCGCATCGAAACAATCGCACCCAAAACCAGAGTCAGCTGTGCCCATCGTCACATCCTTTTTATATGTCTGCTTAGCAGAACGCGCAAGTCTTCATCGTTCCCATCCCCGGTGTTGCCACGTTTTTGGATTTCCCAGCTACTTTTTGCCCGGCTATTTCGGCCTCTTCTTGAGTATACTCTCTAGCCTTTAGACACGCAGTCTCAATCGGGAGCTCTCTCTCTCACTCTCACTCTCACTCTCTTTCTCTGCCTGCCGCCATCCCTTTCGGCTATTTGCGGTTGGCTCCAGACAGGGAATTGGGAAACCCCCAAATAACACCATAAATCACACCACGCATGAAATTGTATGCTCTTGGGTCACTCTCCGTCCATCATACAAGATCGCACTGCGAGGAACTACGCATGGTTTTGCGGCGAGGAAAGCTCAGCAAACATGATATACTTCCCAACATAGCCTTCGGTCTCACTTAGCTGTGGGAGATCACGGCCTTGCACGTCAGCGTTGGTAAAGAGACGTCAGATCGAAAACAGCGAAATAGCACTTGCCACCAGGTGGCCGAGGGCTCCGAGTCTTCATCCATTTATCTACAGTCTTCCTTACAGACCAGGAGGACTATGGCGGCAGTCAAAGCGTGTCCCCTTCCTAACTTATCCGATCCTACTTCTGAGCCGTGGGCCAGTCACACGATAGGTGGTGATACATTGTCGGGAATAACCGAACTACGGTCATTGCAGCTATTGCCACTCAGTATTTCAGCCCCGTTGTCTTCGTTAGAAAAAAGACCGCAAGACCGAATCTCTTCTGGAGATGGAGGACTATCTGTTTATCCCATGCCGAATGGAGACATCCTGTCTCCGTCGCCGACGGGAACAGGTTTTGAAAGCTCGATTTTGGTGACAGATGGGGCCCTGCGGCTGGATATTGATATAAGGCAGGGCTCGACCAGTGTGACATCGTCGTCCGAACGAGGTAGCAGCCGATTTGGAAAGACGCCAGCACCTCCTCCAAGCAAATTCAAAGGCACCAATCCAGGCGCCAGCTCAAAGGGTGAGCGAAGCTCTGAGAGAAGCATGAACCCATATATTTCCAAGCGGCAGAGAGCGCCCCACGACGTAGATGGCCCAGACACAGGCCATCTCCCGTGCAAGAAGAGGCGCCTGCGGCACCGGCTCATCACCTCGCGTCTCTCGCAACCCTACTCCCTGCCCGCAACGCATATCCTAAACAGGGAAACCGGCGAAGACACGCCCGTGCTCTCGCGGTTCCTCAAGTTTGCGGCCATGGGCCCGAAGAAGGCCGGCCACCAGACGGCCATGGTGCGAAAGGCGGCGATCCTGAACCGCGTGCGCCTCAACGTGAGGCAGGCCGCCGTGAACAGGGGCCACGACCGGATGTGGCGCATGTCGGACATGAGCGTCATGGGCCACGGCCTGCAGCTGGTGACGGCTTCCACGGGGGCTATGTTTCCGGGACGCGGTAGTGCCGCGGGCATGTCCTTGCCGCGCGTGTGGCGCCCGCACACGACTGGCGCATCTGCTGGCGGCGCGGCTCCGGTCAAGGATCACCACGGCGGCAGTCATGCGTCGCACCAGCGCGCCATGTCCGATTCTATCCCGGCTGATGCTACTGCCAGCAACGCCACCAGCTCCAGCTCTGCTGAGACATCGCGGCAGCAACCCTACCCAACGACATCTTATACTCCCGCCACAAGCATCATGACGCCTCTCCACAACGACGAGGCAGAAGAGTCGACCGCATTTCCCGTCATCGACGACGACTATCGGTATGCGGATCTCAGTGATGACGATATGGACGACGTATACACCGACTTTGGGGCCCTGTTCGGCGGTGGTGCGGCCAAGTCGCCCGGGGATGGAGCGAGGGACGACGAGGAAGAGCATTACTATGAAGAATACCTAGACGAACTTGACGGAATCCCTTGGGCTTAGCTACATACAATCCATAAGGCATGTAATGATGATCGTTCCATGGGTCCGTATTGAACCTTTGATAAAGGGGGTTGTATGCTGCATACCACTATAGGCATATATATAAACACAAAACGCATGTAATTCGCATCGTGGGGCGTCATGGACATCGTAGCCCGGCTTTCTCAAAGTATGTGTTGATCTATTCAAATCGAACTCTTTCTTGTTCAACCGTTTGGTAGACCGCAGCACCCGCCATTGTGGAGAAAGATAGATACAGCTGAGTACGATCTTGCTGGTTCTATTCGAAACAATGTGTGTTTTCTTGCTAGGCCAACCTCGATATATAGCGGATCGTGTACTAGAGGGCTAGCCCCACGATCTATCGTAGCTGGGGTCACCAGCGTGCCTTCTGCCGGATTATTTCGATGTTGTGGCCGCTGTTTAATCGGAGAGATTATCTAGATCTAGAATTCGGCACATTCAGTGTTGTCTTGTGACAATTTCTCGCAGGCACTGGCCACTTTTACTACATTGGGATCACACCGGAATCGCTCTTAAGTATTGCGTCCCGTCCCGGGCTCAGTATTGCCTTGGGAGACTCGATATAGACTGGCCGCCTATCGAGTATAGCAGATGATCACGGCATGTCAGGAGTCGCGGATAAACCAAAGGTTTGGGCCCCAGGGCTGTTTTTTCCTTGTGGTCGATGATCAACCGGCGGTATCGAGCTTCGTTGCGCGGTCCAGCGCAATGTCCACCATAGCCCTGATGGCCTCCTGCTCCTCCTCCTGAGGGTCGCCCCGGTCGATCCTCCTGCGCAAGTCTTCCATGACGACGGGACGGCTCCGCCCATTGACGAATACGACGTACCGCAAGCCGGGGAACTTCTGCTCGTACTCATCGTTCAGGGCTTTCAGCTTCTCGGCCTCCTCAGCGCCTCCCTGGTTCAGCTGAGCCTGCTCGGCCTGTGACTGGGCCGACTCGACCTTCTTGGCTCCGAGCCGCGGGTGTGAGCCCAGGATGCCGTGGAGCTTCTTCTGCTGCTGCTCGCTGGGACTGCTGGAAATAGAGGGCTGAGAGGTGAGCGACGTCATCAACGAGCCGACATGACGAATTAACGATGCGTACGAGGCGAAAGGGGACTCGGGTGCTGGCTCTGATGTAGCGGCAGAAGGTCCACGCTTTGGCCGCAACGTCGGGAGGACGAGGGTATGGAGCTCGGTGGATGGCTCGAAGAGCGTGTCGAGCACGGCGAGCTGGGTTTTGATGGGCGCTGCCGACAATGAAGCGATGGGCGGAAGGGAGGGAGGAGCGGCAGCGGCTGTAGTAGGGGCGGTGGCGGTATCGGGAGTGGCCGCCGCCACGGACGACGACGAGGCACCTGGGGATTCCATAAATTCGGAAAGGGTTCGGCGAGGTTGGAGTTCGACGTAGGGCGGCGTTTCTACGTTCCGTCGCTCCTTGGTGGTGAAGCCGACGCCAAGCTCGTTGTGGTTGGGGATGCGCTTGATGCGTAGCTTGAGTTCCATGGGCGTGAATTGAGGCATTTTGGAGGTCGTGTCACGTTATTGATATCGATAATCGTTCCAACATGGTCCTCGTCCTGCAGCATTGTTCATGCATGCTGGGCGCTTTCCTGGACCGACACGCCCCTGCCGGTTGATGGCCGCTAATTATTTGATAGACGGATTTTCTACCGACATAGTAGCGTCCAGTATCGGCTACGGCTGCTATGAAACTAGGTCGCCGGAGACCTACGTGATTTGGTTCAAATGCCTGACTCAATACAGCGAGTGATGCCTACGTTACCTACCAAGCACTTAGTGAAGACCATCTCACGCTTACCTTAATATTCCGTGCATCTCAAGTGTTGACCATCAGCGTAAAATGCAAGAAACCTATCTGCAGACGCAGCAGATTGTAGGTATGTAGAATGCAGGTGGGCTACGGAGTACATCCTACCGATTTGAAGTATAGAAAGAAATGTACCTGTACTGCCTGGCGGCGGTGGCTAACTGAGAGGTACGGTGAACCGAAGCACAGGCCTAGACGGTAGCAAGGGCTCCACTATGGATTTTGACCAGAGCTGCATTGCATGAGATTGATCAATTGATTTGACCCAAGTTGACGAGGCTGAACATAAATCTTCCCGACCTTCTCTCATATTCCTAACAGATGCGCCAGTCGCAACTGCACAACAGCATCACATATCCAAACACTCAATATGTTGTGTGCAAGTAAGTTTTCTTCCGTCGTATTCGCATGGAATTCTCTGCAGCTACTGACTCATCTGCTATAGTCTCCGGCGAGCCTGCCGAGGAGCCTGTTATCTCCAAACTCTCCGGTATGTCCCTTCTTCATCAGCTGTCTCGCTAACCTGAAATTTGTGCACTGGTACTGACGCGCTGCAGGCCATGTCTTTGAGAAGCGCCTGATCGAGAAATGGATCGAGGAGAACGGAAAGGATCCCATTACCAACGACGACCTGACCCTCGATGACCTTTTGCCCGTGAAAACCGCACGCGTCGTTCGCCCCCGGCCGCCTACCCTGACATCTATACCGGCACTCCTTTCTACCTTCCAGAATGAATGGGACGCCATGGCGCTCGAGTCTTTCAACCTGCGCGAACAGCTGCAACGCACAAGGGAGGAGCTGTCCACGGCACTATACCAGAACGATGCCGCAGTGCGCGTCATTGCTCGCCTGTCCAGAGAGCGCGACGAGGCGCGAAACGCCCTCTCCAAGGTCTCGGTATCGAACAACGGCAACGGTGCCAACGCCGATACGGGGGCCGACTCCATGGCAATTGACTCGGACGCTCTACCTTCCCACCTGGTTCAGGTGGTCGAAGAGACCCAGGCGTCGCTGTCCAAGTCACGTAAGAAGCGACCAATCCCCGACGGCACCGCGACCTCGGAACATATTGCTTCCTACGTCACCCAAATAAAATCCCCAAGCACCGTCAAAGAGATGTCGGCATTTTCGTACATGGATGGTCCTGTGGCTGTGGGTGGGCAAGACGGCACTGTTGCAATCTACAGCCCCCCTAATGGTGCAGTTGAATATCTACCATCACTGCAAGAGCCTGTGACCGCAGCCGCATGCATAGGCACTAAGGCTGTCTTGGGCACGGCGAGTGGCTCGGTCAAGGTCTTCGCCGATCAGGTAGAGGCTGCTAGTTTCTCCGAGCACGCTGGGCCTACAACAGGTGTAGCCGTCCACCCTTGTTTGGAGCTGGTGGCCTCAGTAAGCTCAGACAAGAGCTTTATATTCTACAGTCTTCAGGAGCTCAAGCGCGTAACTCGTGTGTTCACCGACTCTGGTAAGTGAAACCCGTCAACATCTACCTGCACACCGTCCTGCCATGCTAACAACCTGTACTAGCTCTGACGACTTGCGCGTTCCATCCCGATGGTCACCTATTCGCTGCTGGCACCGCGTCGGGCGAGATCAAGGTCTTCATGACAGCCACGGGCGAGCAGGCCACGTCCTTCTCGTTGGGTGCGCCCGTACATGCTATTGTCTTCTCGGAGAACGGATTCTGGTTCGCGGCAGCGGGCAAGGGCGAGAACACCGTGACAATCTTCGACATTCGAAAGCAGGGCGATGCCGCCAAGGTCAAGACATTCGAGGTTGATGGTGCAGTTGAGAGCTTAGCATGGGACTACTCGCAGCAATTCTTGGCCATTGGTGGATCTGCGGGTGTTATGGTGCAGCACTACGCTAAGAGCAGCAAGAGCTGGAGCGAGATTCTGAGGTCAGACTTCCCAGCGAAGGGCCTTAATTGGGGCGCCAATGCGAATAACCTAGTGTGTGCGGATCAAGGCGGACGGGTCGCCATCCTGGCGAACGAGTAGTGGACTTTGACAGTGAAATGGGGTTGGGATTTAACGAGAATCCCGAAACCACAGCACCGCCAGTTACAGAAGGCTCAACAGTGTGAGTGGAACTGGTGAGAGAGTGGCAGAAGCAGACTGTTGTCGAAACAAATAGCGAAGCAGACACATGGCAATGAAGCAAGCGGAATGGTCGTGGAGCGAACTACGACTGTCCAGTTGATAGTCGATACACTGTATAATAACCAGCGGGATACTACAATGCAGGCTTTAAAGGATCAGTGCACTAGCTGGTGATATCAAAGCCCGAAAGTCTTGAGAGCGACGCGCCTGTTAAATGTGCCAATGATTGCTGTGACGTTGGGAGGGACATGATCATCCCGTTGATATTTGATGCGCCTTGATGCGTCGGTGATCGGGGTTTAATATTCAATGGAACATACATCCTATGTTAGGTAATTCCAAAAGTCAACTAGGGCATTTGATCAATGCCCATATTAGTAACACGGTACCTACCTCACGTTTAGGTACGCCACCAGTGAGCCGGATGTGGCACCTTCGGTGTAACCACCGATGACCTCCTTTTGGCCATGGGGATCTGGGCAGCTGGAGGCGAAAGGCAACAGACGGGATGGGAAGGCACAGGCAGGTACTTTCCGTTCCCAACTTCCAGGAGGCAGGTTGTCATCCGACATCAAACAACAACAACTCGACTTCGAATAGATACATACGCTCTCTCTCTCTCTCTAGTTTATTTCCCTTTTCCGGCCACAACATCACAACAGTGCCCTGCCAGTCTTTTCCCTCCCTTCATCCCCCCCCTCTAATTCCGGTCCCATTTCCACCTGCCTCTCATTTCGCCAATCCGCGACGTCACGTCGCAGCGTGCAAAAGGTCAGGCTGAATGCACAGAGACGCCATGAAACCACGAGCAAGGCTGTAACAAGACTCGGCTCACTCTAAGCCCATCGATTTGGTATGCCATATCCGATTCCTAGTCGCCCACCTTCAACTCGCCCCAATTGCCCCTCTACACATGCAAATTGTTCCGTACGGGAACCTTCGTAGTGCAGTTTCTAGGTATTGGCACAGCATCTGAGACTTTTTAATTCCAGCCCACCGAGCAGGAAAACCTACCACATTTTCCTCAACTGTCTCCCAGTGGAGGGCTGGTCTGGGTGCATCGGTGCTGACAATGTGTTTCTCCAGTGATTGAATAAAGAGAGTGCCCAGAGGCAAGCACAGAGGCCATAATCCCCCACAAATAGGCAAGCCGCTCCGTGCCTCGCGCATGAGCAGTTTGGCTTGGGAACCCTCTCAAATAAAGTTATGGCCGATTCGCTTTCTCCGGTCTCATCACCTTCGCCATACCTCAGGGCCCCAGAAGCTTCCTCAACCATAGCCGACAGTTCTGACTACGATTCCGCCGACGCCCTCTCCGATACCACAATTCACAATAACCGATCGGGTGACGAGGATAACCTCAACGAACTCAGCCTGCAAGACAGTGCGGACGATACAGACGACACCGAAAGCCTAGACAGTGCCGGCAGCGACGAGGACGCTCTTGGCCTTGGTGGTCGGATCGTGCCGGCTCTTGTACCGCCTCCAGCGCATTGGTGGCCACATCGAGTATCGCCATCAGCCACCACAGTCACAGAAGAGGAAGGCGCAGAAGATCTCGCTGACGATATCGACGACCTTTATTCCGAGACCGACGGTGAATTCAATCATCTGGACGGCGAGGCATACCCCCGTCGATCAGCCTCAGACTCCGAATCCGAAAACGACGGCGTCGAATCGTTAATGCCCGACGGGCCTCTTTTTGTACGGCAGCATCGAGATTTTGAGCAACCTCCCGGCGAGCTTAACGTTTGGAATCCCCCACCCGCGTATTATCAGCCGGTTGACCTTGTCAGCGACGAGGAAGACGAGCCGGTCCAGCGTCATATCGATCTCAATATCCTCTCGGATTCAGAAGAAGGCCCCGACAGCCTCTTCGGTGAGAGCGACAGTGATCTCAGCCCGTCACCAGGTCGATCGCGCCAGTCCTCCATCTCTTCTGGCAGCCTAGATTATCTGCAAGCCGTGGTAGACTTTGACGAGGATTACGACGAAGACGACGAGGTCCAAGAGCTGCCACATCCAGGCCGCAACATTGTGGAAATACCCGGCTTCGACGGTGAACTGCCCAGGATGGACCTTTTCTTCCGAGGCAGGCAGACACGACCCCAGCGTGACGAGCTGGTGGGCGTTGAGGTCCGTCAAAGTATCGCTCCTGTGAACGGAAGAAACAATCCAGCTGGACCCGCAGTGATTGACCTAACGGGCGACGATGGAGAGGACCAGTTGAATCAATCCCAAAACGCACGGCGTCGGCAATCACAGCATCGAGACAATGCTCCACGGTTGAATCGCAGTGATAGTAACTATATTGGCCATCAAGCCGTGATTGAGCTCAGTTCCGATTCAGAGGATGGACAAAATGCACACCCCCCAGCAGATGGTGGTGAACTGCGAGCTTCTCGGAGGAACGCTCACCACCATCATCATCACCATCACCACCACCACCATCATGCCCAGCGCGCCCAGCGGCTACCCAACGGCAACGGCGGCATAGCTAATAACCGCACCCCGACGCCTAACAATCTCGGCGGGCGGCAGCTACCTCCCCTACCCGTGCCACAACCAATAGCACCGGCGATGCAACACCTGGCGAACTTCTTTAATCGAGTTCCGCTCGCAGGTCTCTTCAACATGAACAATCGCGGTGGAGCTCCTGCGGTGAATGATGACGAGCTTATGATCATGGGCGAAGGGAATTACAATCCTAACCCCATGGGGGGGCTCGGTCATATTCATCTAAACTACGCAGAGCACCCCTTCCCGCGGCCTGGACCAGCACCCGCTGGGCCGCTCAAACCCCAACACGAGCCTCCTGTGAAGGCGCAAGATGGCTTCACTCGTGATACCGGCGGCGAAGAAGTCCTCATCTGCCCCAGCTGCGAGGAAGAACTTACCTATGATCCGGACGAAACTGCGGAGAATGGACCACCCGCGAAGAAGGCAAAGACTCGGAGGGATCCCCAATGCCACTTCTGGGCTGTCAAAGCCTGCGGCCACGTAAGTACCAGCCCCCTACCACAACACAAGCCTGAGTCCCCAACTAACACATGGTTAGGTATATTGCAAGAAATGCTACGACAACAAGAACCGCAAGACTACAACGGCAAAAAATCCCCACAAGGTTGGCTTCAAGCCAGATCCCAACCGCGCGACAAAAACTCTTTGTGCCGTGGACGGCTGTAATTCCGACGTCAGTACCAAGCCTTCTTGGGTCGGCATCTATCTATGAAGCAGCCCCCTTCTCGTCAAATTTGTACTCTTTAACGACCTTTCACGACACGTGGCGTTGTGATCATATATTATTTGCTTTGCATGGCGTTGAGACCGAGGAATCAGGTTGGCTGCATGTGCTGGAGTTGGGCGTCCCTTTGCGGAATTTAACACGCTGGCCAGGCGAGGAGATGTACTTGTGCAGGAAGAGGAACCCGATAGGCGTCGAGTCTAATAAGTTGCCTTGTCTCCTGTTCCTGCGTGTACCGGCGTCAGCAACAGCGGTGACGTCGGCCTCGTCAACATCAGGGTCAATGGCCCTGGTGCGGCTCGATTTTACGTGTGCTCTCTAACCCCTTCACTATGTCGGCAAGTCAAGCGTTTATAAAAGCGACATCAGGAACAAGGTTGAGTGCCACAATGTATCGGTACGTAGAGCGACGGGAATTATTGCATTACCTTCCGAGCATAAGCAATGGAAATCATTTTGCAGTCATAGCCCCTTTTGCCTCGAATGAATAAACTGAATCTACAGACACTTTCCATCGCTGAAAAGTGTGGAATCTATAAGCCCAACTCCAAAGTTAAACTAAGAGACCACATCGTAAGGTGGCATGTCATGTTTGGGTGCATATAACTTACACCGTACACCATATTCGATATCTCCTTTGAAGACTGATATGCAGGATATTTGTTTGGTGGGATGACAATTCAACTCATGTCAAAAAGTAAGGTCGAGATTACTAGTGGTCTTGCGACAAGTTTCTATTCTAACAGTGGTCTTGCAACATGGTTTTTTTGGTTGATGGCATAGGGAAACGTCTGGAATGGGGATGTATGGGGCAGTGAATGGAAATTCTGGCAATCCAACATCGATCAAACAACCACTAGCGTCGCCATTTGGCCCAGACCGCCCAGGATATCCATCCCATGTGGTACCTAATCCTCAAGTAATCCTCATTGCAATGCACCACCGACCCAGGAGCAGGTTTTCCTTGCAGCATTGCTGAATCTGGGCGCCTGCTTCTTCTTCTCATGTTACGGTCTTCCCTCGGCTGTCGCTTACGAGTTCGGGTTCTCTTCGCCAACCTCTATTGAACATCCGCTCTTCTGCTGGGACTGCATACGACGATGGAGGATGATCCGTGTCTCTATCTTGCTGTCCAACAAGATCTGGTCGGTTCCTGTAGAAGCGCTCGGGTGGTAACGGCGCTCCTCGCCAAGCTTCGCCTTCAAGTCTGCGAAGTTCTGCTCTGCCTCCTTGTGGTAGTCGGTTTGCTTCTTCTGGTCCCGGAACGTCTTGGGGGCAGAGTATTGGTGCTTGAGCTGCTTATATCTCTTTCTCTCCTGGCGAATCGCGCGGCTTTGGTCGCAATCGGATTCCGACTCTGATGCCGATTCTTCCTGAGATCCCGCGAGTAGGAATCGATTCCGGGTGGCGGCTGTTATGCTATTCATGCAGCGCGCGACGATGCCAGGCTGGGGTTCGCTTTCCTCGGATTGGCTTGCCTCAGGCAGGTGTTCATCGGGTTTTATAGCCACCGCCGGCGTGGCTAAGCAACTGAAGTCGGATGGATTGGAATTCTTGATGCCATACTTGGCAAGTATCTCCCGCAAGTGCGCAGTCTCCTCACGAATGGCTTCCTGGGCGTTGCGAATCCGGTTACTCAGTTCTTGTGTGGCCTTCCTCCGACTTGCCAGCGACTGGCCGTAATCGTTAATATAGCCGCCACTATAGCCAAACGTGACATATTCTCCGTACACGGCATACTGATCATATTCTGCTGTCATGGCTCTCATTCTCAACATATCTCCCACCAGCCTGACGATCGCTACCAGACAGTCCGACAGTGCTTGCATCACTTCTGTGAGCTCCCTCTCGTCCTCGTCTGAGAGCTGGGGTCGTTCAGGAGAGTCAAGGTCCTCCGGCGTTCCGTGCGTGTACTGGAGCAGGAGTGTCTGAATAGGCCAGCTGGTAGAGCAAAGAGCGCGAATCTCACTTTTCGTGCGAAGAGGCAGAGCAGGCTTCGGCATCGCGAACTTCAGGCCCTTCAAGGCGCCGTGGAAAGTCGAGATGGCGGCGTCGAGCTCGGATTCATGGACATCCATCTCCGGGGAACGAGAGCTGGACGAGGAGCGGTCTGCTTCTTCTGAAGCTGTGCCCGCGCTGTAAGTAGCATTGGTTCCCCATTGAGGTCTGAAGTTGGTGGTATAGGGATATTTAGCCAATACCGCATCCGCGCTCTTGCTTCGAGGTCGATTGGTCAAGGGGCGGTTTCTGCTGCCCTGGCTCTGCGAGGATGTCTCCTGCATTGTGCTGGTGTTCTCTCAATACGGGGGACGCTGGGCTATGTTGGACGGCCGGAGATGGCCTCTCTGATCGTGGTGACTCGTTAACTCGAGATGAGAGCTCTTCGCCCTACTCTGAACCTGATCCTCTAGCAACTATGTTAGCAAGGGCGGGCTTCCCCGAGATTCGTTCAGTGCTGAGTGTCATCCACCAATTAGTATGATGGGGACCTCTCAAGATACTTACGCCGCAGGTTGGGTTTGCTTTCTGAACTTGATTCAACGATGGAAACGGGGTCGACGATATGCTAGGGAAGCAAAATGGATGAACCCGTATGAAGACGACGAGGCAAGTGTGTCAAAGGCTGGTTCGAGGCTTGGTGCCTTTTTTGGCATTACGGGGCATTTTCTTGTCGTGTCTAAAGTCTGGTTCTGGGTAAAGCTTTTATTCGCTCTTGTACATGTGAGTCGTTCTTCCGTGCCAGATGTACCCGCGGGTAATTTTTCTCGTGAGTTCTTGGTTAGCAGCAAACGCTCTCTCATGTCGTCGCAGCGACAGCCTTGATTTGATTCTGCATTCACGCACCATGGCACCGGTTTGTCACCCTGCCACACAATGAAAGACTTGCATAACACGCAGATAATTATTAACGTCATCTCGAACCTGGGAAACAGTCTATATAGATATCATGTAGTGTTTAATTCTCTCCTAGAGCGATAATCAGCTCAATCTCCCTCGGTGCCTTTGGCTGTCATGGGATCTCCAATCCAGTAGAAGAAGCAAATAACACAACTCGGCGATGGTATTCTGCGGTCAGCTTTGAAATAGGTTTTTACATAGGTGGTGCACCCGATCATTCGTGCCGCCATCATGATCTGATGCTTTGTAGATATTTTTTGGTCGATTTTCGGTTCCCCTTTCGAGTCGCGAGCCCCTGAGAGTGCAGAAGTGATTCGGTGGTGCGTGCACCACTACAACTTTTGGTGCAGCCACCAATCCATTATAAATTCTAGTAAGCAGAAAACTGACATCAACCAAAGAAAGCATCTTGGCGCAGGGGAAGCGCGCCGGGCTCATAACCCGGAGGTCCTTGGATCGAAACCAAGAGATGCTAGGTTGTTTTCCTTTTGCATTTTTGTTTTATTTGCCAGCCCAACATAAACATCTCAACATGACATGGGGATATTTCTTTCACCTCCCTTTTTCTTTTTATTTCTCATTACCAAGTAGATCTTGACGACTCTCTGATTTGCATCGCCCTCTAGGGCGGAATCGTAAACATGTTGCGACAGTAACAATTTCTAGTCGCTAGGTCGTTTCCTACGAGCCATCTGGATATCAATTATCTTTTGAATCGAACGTCGCTATTAATCTCCCTCCTTCGCCTTTCTTTCTCTTCCTCCTTAGTACGCCGGTCTCTTTTGGACACTGCAATGCTTTCAACGGCGATCATCGAGCGAAATGGGGCATGGTCGGTGTAAGAGTGTAGTAGAAGCAGCTTCGCAATCGGTAGACATAAATCAGAGCCTAACTCATGAACCCATCACGGTGGTGCGTACAAGATCTCGAAAGGCCACGATACGGAGCATCGTTCCTGATGGCACAAGCCATGAAATAATCGCAGGACCAAATGCTGAGCAATCGAATATCGAGTTCCCATCCCGGTGTCGTCTGCCGCTCTCAGCTCCGGAGGGTATACTGCAAGTTCCCGAGCCCTCCAATGCATACTCTAGATTTTCAGGAAAGGCTCCGATAACGAGTGTCATGAATTGTCAAAACGGCCAATCAGAGAACATGATAGTCCCGAAAGATGCACCATACGTGCTCTTTCCTGCGACTTGCGTGCTTCGGCGAGCACTCGATGGCGTGACCAACTTCCCCGCGTTCTTGTCGTGCAAGTTGGAGGCTCACGGAGCCTTCGACGGACAACCTCGCTTGGACTACAAATACCTGTAAACTTGCTGTTCGGAGTAGAAAGGCCACAGGGCGATGGCCAGAGGCCAAAAGTAGACATCGATCAGAAATTATCGCAACATGGCTCCTAGCGCTCTCTCAAACCTTCCTATACCCTCCCTGCACTCCAAGGGGGAGGCGGCTCCGGAAAGTGCAACCACATACCCCAAGCCTCTCCAATTAAGCGGTGCCTTGGACGAATTTGCCTACGAAGAGACTACCCCGGTGATCGGTAGAGAGTATCTCGATGTGAACATCGTTGACGACCTGTTGAGTGCCACGAATGCGGACGAGTTACTTCGGGACCTAGCCATCACCAGTAAGGACTCCAACCTGTTTTCGATATAACTGCAGACAGAGCTAAGACTCATGTATCCAAAATCCAGTCTCCAGGCGTGGTGTCGTCTTCTTCCGCGCCCAGACGAACCTCACGGATGAGCTCCAGAAGAACTTTGTCCAGCGTCTCGGCCAGCTGACTGGCAAACCATCCACCTCGACGCTACACATCCACCCGGTCCTCAACGACAAGTCCGAGTTCGGCGTGCAGGACGCCGAGATCAGCACCATCAGCTCGCAGGCGCGCGACTCCATCTTCAAGTCCACCCCCAAGCCCAAGGAGAGCCGCTACGACGCGGCGCTCTGGCACTCGGACATCCAGTTCGAGCGGAACCCGGCCGACTACACGTCGCTGCGGCTGACGCAACTGCCGTCCACGGGCGGCGACACGCTCTGGGCGTCGGGCTACGAGCTGTACGACCGCTTCTCGAAGCCCTACCAGCGCTTCTTCGAGGGCTTGACGGCGCGCTTCGCCGGCGACGGCTTCCTGCGCGTCGCGGCGGCCCACCCGGACCGCGTCCGCCTCCACACGGGGCCCCGCGGCAGCCCCAACAACGTCGGCGGCGAGCTCGAGGCCGTCCACCCCATCGTCCGCACCAACCCCGTCACGGGCTGGAAGAGCATCTACGCCCTCGGCCCGTTCCCCAAGGCCATCAACGAGCTGACAGAGCCCGAGTCGGACGAGCTGCTGCGCAAGTTCCTTACGACGATCCTCGAGAACCATGACTTGCAGGTTCGCTTCAAGTGGCGCAACGAACATGACATAGGTGAGTAACAAAGGCGACAGAGCCCCAGAGTCGCCGATTGGGTTTAGAGGGGAGCCACGCTAATATAAGGCTCTTCCATTTTCTAGCCATCTGGGACAACCGTAGTGTGTTCCACAGCGCCACGTTCGACTACGATGGTCTTGGCGACAGGTTCGGTCACCGCGCTGTCGGCATCGCTGAAGAGCCGTACTTGGATCCGAATAGTAGGTCTAGGTCCGAGGCTTTGGCTGAGGAGAACTCGTGAGGGAAAGGAATTGAACTGGGGAATCACTGGCAGGTAGTAGCCTACCGGATCTAATGACTACATTTGTGTATGTATTTCCTTGCTGAACATACAGTATGTGGTGGTGGGGGAGACCAGTAAAGGTTGGGACTGGCCTAAGCAGGCGCAAACGATCAAAGTAAATTGTAATTACGTATGATGTAAAAACAAATCATGACCTAATGTCACAGTAATCCATAGTATATGGCGGAATATGTTCTAATTTATAATGCCAAAGTCCGATGTCGGTTTATTGTAGTCTGCTACAGACGAACAACCCCGGACCGGAACGACAGGGAACAGCAGATTCAAGTGACGGCCCCACGCTCCCGTCATTGGCAACTTTTCCCACCGATCAACCATTCCGGATCCAGTTCCTCACCAAATCAACACAATTGCATGCCAAATTTTGATCGCGACAAACATATCTCCCAGGCCATTATAGATACGGAAAGCTGTGTCGCTAATACTCGGTAGCGAAGCTGCCTGCCTCTTACTACCTACGTACCTCTACCGACACCATGTCCGACAAGATCACGGCCAAGAACCTCAGCTACGACCAGACCCTGCCGCCCTTCCTCGCGCGCCTGCGCGGCCACCAAGCCCCCGACGGCGGGCCCGACCCCATCCTCGCGGCGCGCCGGCGGACCGCGCGCGTGCGGACGGCCAGCGAGGAGGCCGAGGACGCGCCGCTGGTGCTCGACGAGGCCGGCAATGTCGTGGATATGAAGGCGGGCGAGCTGCCCGACGAGGGCGACGAAGGCGCTGGCGACAAATCCACGGCAGAAGACGGGAAGGCGAAGGAGGAGGAAGAGGACACCACGGCAAAGAAGGAGGCGGCCGCGGCCACCATCGGCGCCTCCAAGAAGCGCAAGGTCGGCCGCATCATCGGCGGCGACGACGACGAAAAGGACGAGCGCGATGTTTCCCAGGCCGTCAAGGCGGCCAAGGCGATTACGGGCAGCAACAGCACCACCAATACCAATAATGGCGACAAGAAGAAGACGAAAGAGACAACGACGACGACAACAGGGCCGAAACCGTCCGGAGGGGGCAAGAAGAAGGCCAAGAAGATCAAGCTGAGCTTCGGGGACGACGAAGCAGACTGAGCAGGCGATTTATTGCCCCATTGCGATAATCGCCTTCCCATCCTTTACGCTCGCCGGATGGCCTGGGCGATCGATAGTCCGGGTCTGCGCCGCGTCGAGCGCTACTTGCTGTCTCGCGCTGCTAGAGCTATCCCTCGCGCCTGTTGGCAGTCATCCTTGTCGCCAGTTCTTCTTTGTGAGAAACAGACTTGGCGACCTGCTGTAGCGCTCTGTAAATTTACCGCGATCCCCATAAACCTCGATGGGATGGCGGCACTCAGGCCATTTCGAGGTAGGCTTCGTCGCCAAGCCGCATGGCCACCTAGATTTGTCTACAGGAAACACCATAGTGATTCCACAACTGCCACTAGGCTTGACTTGCTGCCGCTGGCCAACAGTCCTCGGGGCAGTCTACATCACACATCACGCGAATAGGAAACCTGATAGACCAGGAAAGTCATGATTTTGATCATTGAATGTGTTATCATGCCCGCCCGGACTGACATCCAGGCCGCTCCTTCTAAAACTATTTGATTAGTCATTCAGTATAAACTAAAAACGCCATAAACCCCTCGCCAATGCATGACAGCAGGACGCTTCCGATGATATTACCCAGGGAATTCCAATGTGATAAGCCTTCACGCCTTCACCCTTTTCCGAGTGTTTCCGCCTCATAAATCCATGCACAACGTCTATATATAAAATTACCTCCGCTTGTTGCCGACGTCTTCCGACACGTTGGCCCCCTTAGTATCGAGACATGCGGTTTCCGTTCGACGGCGAGTATCCGCGATCGTAGGCGCTGGAGTGGGCGTATGGGCTTGGGTCGTCCATGTAGACGGTCGTGCGGTGGTCCTCCTCGGGGAGCAGATCCTTGACCTCCCAGTTGTTCATTCGCATTCCCACGGAGAACTCTAGATCTTCCTTCGTGATGGAATCCCAGTACTAAAAAGAGGGCATGTTAGTATATACATAAAGATGAGCCGCCGAGAAGAGAGGTTGGTTTTACATACCTTGTAGACCATCATAACGGCTAGCAAGTTACAAACTGTTGCGAAAAATAAACCATCCAGGTAATGTGAGGTTGCGTTACAGATGGTCGAGCTGAACGCGTAGAGGAGCACCTGCCCGACGACGAAAAAGAAGACGCCGAAGGCGATGTCACCGAGCGGCCAGCGGTCCTGCAGGGTGCGGGCGACGAGCATGATCTGCATCACGACATAAACGACCAGCTGGATGGCGTTAAGGAGGTACAAGACGGTGAAGAGTCCGACCGTGTTGACTGGACCCAAGCCAGCCCACGACTTGAAGGTCGCCAGGGACACGAGGAACGAGATGACGAAGGCGGCGAAAGAGCAGATGCGCAAGAGCCAGACGGACAAGGGAGTGCCGTCCTCGTAGAGCTGGAAGCCGACGAAGCCGTTGATCAGCAGGCAGGTGACGAGGGACGAGGTGAGGCCGGCCTGGACGGAGACGAAGTAGGGATACGGGTCGGAGCCGGGGGGCACGACGCCGGCGTCGACAATGAGGGAGAAGAAGCTGAGCAGCATGTAGAAGTAGAAGAAGGCGAGGATCTCCTTGCGGCCGACGGCGGTGAATTTGCCGCGGATGTGCAGGATCATGATGATGGTCATGGCCAAGGAGATGATGTGCATGAAGCTCGAGGCGCCCTCGAAGATGATGGTGTTGGCCAGCTCAATGTTGCGGGCGTAGCAGTCGGGCTCGATGCCAACGCCGCTCGAGACGGCCCGGATGGGCCCGACAGAGGCGCATAGCGGCAGCGGCGCCGTCTCGCAGAGGGAGGTGAAGTCCCCGAAGCCACCCATCGTTGTTGAAGATGCGAAGGGAGGCGAGCGAGCGCGCGCGGTGATGGGCAGGTATCAAAAGCCGGCGGGCGGGTGTTGTTGGATCCAGTGATCCTCCAGTTGAATGACGGGTCCCGGCAAAGGGGACGAACGAATGCAGTTGGCGATGAATCGTAGTAAGTAATCCTATTCGGGTCGCCTTGTCGTCGGCGCGAACGTGGTAAGACGCGAATGTAATGTCCGGCGGCGGCTAAGCGAGTGACGGATGCGAAGTCGGTCGTTGATCAACCGTGTCAGTTGCGTGCGCAAGAGGAGAATGTCAAAAATTCGGCCGAACGAGCGAAAGGCCAACCACCCTGGCAAGCCGGATCTCAGTGTGTGTTGACGGAGGAGGTTATGGTGGTGGTTGGTTGGCTGACTGGGCTGGGGCTGGCGATGGATCCCAAACTCCAGCACGACCGAAGAATCAGGGCAGCAGATCGAGGGCCTCTCCGCCCGTCCTTGGTTGCCATGGGAAAAAGGAGTGGCTCTGCATGCTTTGCGCTCCATGCTTTGGCTGGACGATGAGCTAGGACCAGATCGGGTATATAGTGGAGACGTCAAGAAAAAAAGGACCAGGGGTCTTTGACTGAATCTAGACCAGAATGAACTAGCGCATCTCCCAGACTTTCCTAGTGTCCGTGCCAGTCTGCTCGAGTTTGGCTCGTGTTCAAAACCGCAGGGATCATGAGGAAATCACCTAATCCCCGAGAAGATCGCTCTGTTCCCCTCATTGTTTAATGCTAGACTTCAACTTGGTGATATTACTTGCTGTTTGAAATATCATGTTGACACTGTCTTCAATTACCATATATTTACTTGTCTTCTTTTCTTGGTCTAATAGAAAGACCGCAACTTTCCAATGCGACCCTAATACTTGGCTCAGCTGTCACTTGATTGTTCAAACTCCACTCGCTGACCATATTAAATGGCAATGGTGTTACTTCCCGATCGTAGTGTAGTGGGTCGCTCAGCTGCTACTTCTTCTTATACAAATTTCTCTCTACCTTAGGAGGTAGGTAGGCATGTAATTTGGTCGGCAGATGATTTCAAGCCGGCAAGCAATAGTACCTACCTCTCTTTGCCTTTCTGCAGCTGCGCCTGCATCGTAATCGCTTAACAAAAGCTCGCCCGCGAGTGCTCGATTCAGATCGTTGAGGCAGGTGGGGTTGATTAAGTACATACCTACCTAATTTCTACCGTCGTCTCAACTCGGTATGCAACACGGGCGTTTGAATACTCAGACATGAGACGTACCAAACCTGTCTTGTCCTCGTCGTATAGAAACTGGATAATCTTGTATGCTTCAGATTCATCCGATAAATATGACCATTGTGCGAGAGTGTTTAACCTCCACCTGATCACCACTTCCAAAACTTTCACCCATCATCCCATCCACTAGGCCACCTCCATACGAGATGACTTCGAGTTCATAACGTTTTCTGGACGACATTCGCCTAATGTCTCTAGCAAGAAGTCAGAGTTTCTGCTGATCAGTATCACCTTTCGAAGACTCGTGTCATTGAACATGAGCGCGCGCGCTTCCACTCGCTACGTGTAACGTGTTGCTACTACTGGTCTTGTCCGCGACTCATTACTTCGGAACTGCGACATCATCTTCCCACTGATCCGTAACAGCCCCATGGCTGGCATCGCCGACTAGTCTCGCATACTTGGCCAGAGCCCCTCTTCGCACATGCGGAGCCGGCGGCTTCCACGCGCGTCTTCTCTCGGCGAGCTGCTCATCACTGACATCCACGATGTCAATCCGATTCTTGATCGCATCAATCGTAATGGTGTCTCCGTCCTGCACCAAAGCAATGGGCCCACCACGTGCCGCTTCCGGAGTGACATGACCGACGATGAAACCATGGGATGCACCGCTGTAACGGCCGTCCGTCACCAGCGCGAGATTCTTCAGCCCGGCGCCCATGATGGCCGCTGATGCCGTTAACTGTTCCGGCATACCTGGCCCGCCACGAGGCCCTTCGTACCGCACAATCAGTACCAAACTCTCGTCGCGAGGAATCTGCCCACGAGACAAGGCCTCGTTGAGCTCGTGCTCCTTGTTGAAGACTCGCGCCTTGCCTGTGAAAATGAGGCCCTCCTTGCCCGTAATCTTGGCCACGGCACCACTTGGTGCCATGTTGCCACGGAGAATCCGGAGATGGCCTGACTCCTTGATCGGATCACTCAGGGGCCTGATGATCTTCTGGTCAGGGGCCAAGCTCGGCCAATCCGCCACATTCTCGCCCAATGTGCGGCCCGTGACGGTTGGGATGTTCCCGTTCACAAGGCCGGCAGCAATGAGCATCTTCAATACGGATGGGGTGCCTCCGATCTTGTAGAGGTCTTCCATGTAGTATTTCCCACTGGGAGCAAGGTCTGCGAGGAAGGGCGTCTTGTCGCTGACCCGCTGAACGTCGTCCAGCGTCAGTGGGACTTCGGCTGTGTTGGCAATGGCCAGGAAGTGCAAGACGCCATTGGTAGACCCACCGAGAATCATGGTGACAACCAGTGCATTCTCGAAGGACTCCCTAGTGATCAGATCACGCGGGCGGATGTCTTTGGCCATGGTGGTCTTGATCACCTCGGCTGCGCGCTCGCATTCGCGTGCCTTTTCGGGTGACATGGCCGGGTAGGACGACGAGCCCGGCAGTGTAAGTCCCATGGCTTCAATGGCCGTGGCCATGGTATTGGCCGTGTACATTCCGCCACACGCGCCTGCGCCGGGACAGGCATGCCGCTCGATGTCGGTCATGACGTCGCTCGGGGTACGGCCTGCAGATCCTGGGTTCGACTTCGCTTCCAGGCGCCCATATGCATAGGCACCCGTCGCCTCATAACAGGTCGACACATTGATCTCCGTCTCTAGCAGGTTGGAGTGCCCCTTGCGGATCGTACCGCCGTAAATCATGATGAAGGGCCTATTATGGCGAGCAGCAGCCACTTTGCACTACCTTTCAGTAACTGCAACTGGGGTCGTTTGGGGGCAGATCAGTACTTACTCACAACACCAGGCATGTTCTTGTCGCAACCCGGGATCGATATGTTGGCATCATGCCGTTGAGCACATGTCACAGTCTCAATGCTATCTGCTATGAGATCTCGTGATTGTAGCGAGAACCTCATACCTGTCAAGGTCAACCACATATTAGGTCGTCTGGTTTAACTGATCAGCGACGTGGGCCGACTTACCTTCCCCGCCCATTGTGATGGCGTCTGATACACCAACCGCGTTGTATTGCCATGCCAGCATCTTCTGGTTCTCGAGCGCCTTTTTGACGATTTTGCCGAATTCCAAGACTACGAAGGCAGTGTCAGCGAGACATATTTTCTAATCCCGGATCAGTCATATATCCGTCCAATACTCACGATGAGTGCTAGAAGAAGGCACCGTTGTTAGTCGTGTCAAACTCAGGGGGGGACTCTGTGAGTCTGATTATGTCAGGCCTTACTTGCAGGGGTTGCCCTCCCACCAGATGGTGGCCACACCCACATGGGGGGCGTTCTTCATCATCTCCTCGTTGGCCACACCGGCTCCGTAGAGCATCGCCTAGAATAGGGAGAAAAGGCGGCATCAGCATCAGTCGTCGTTCTCAACAGCGCCTCTTGGCTGGGATCGAGCAGGAGGGCCTGTACATACCTGCGCGCCCGGAAAGTCATGTTCTCTCGTTATCGCATGTGACCAACGGTTCAAAGGGCCACCGGGAGGCAGACAGTCGAATTGGATGTACTGGGGATCCGACTTGGGATCAGCCGCAGACGACGAAGGCTTGCTGTGAGAGTCCATGATTCTATTATATCGATCAATGAGGTTGGCAGGTCTTGGACACCCTTTGCTCAAGATGTTGATACTGATTTTGTACTGCTCTACAGAACGATGTCGTCGGGTAACACCCCCAACGCCCCAACGCAAAGTGTCCAGGAGGACTGCGGGGTTAGCGTGTGGGGTGATAACAGATGGATACCTCACTTGATGGCCCGACGAGCGAGGCGGGGGTGGGGGGTTGCCGCGGGGCCGTGGACTAGTCGTATGTCGTGAGTGTCCAATAATCTTGTACGCATTTCATATCGTGGACAGGTTCGAGCTGTTCGGTAGTTCCTAGCACATCTGGATGGGTCAGAATTGGGGGTAGGAATGTTCGCACGAGTCATGTACCTCCGCAGCTGCCGGATTGGAGAGCCGAGCAACCCCGAACTAACAACTCCACCGTCTCCGGGGGATGCGTCTCACCCCGGTGTGGCATCTTGGCACAGTGAGTAGCTACAATGTCGTGATTTCAAAAGGCCCCGCTGCCGTGAAGCCATTACGAGTCTACTACGGTACAAGACCTGCGAAAGGCTCCTCGCAGCCAAGACATCCAATGTAAGCGAACTCGAACATCAAGCAGATGCACACACATGCTCGTAGCGACCCCTATGGAAGTATTAGAGACCCTGAAAGGAGGATACCGGAACGGCTCGAGGATGGGTTACCAAGCTCACAGTTTCAAGGCTCTCTATAATTTGCCACTGAGATCGTCGACAAGATTTCCTGTGACGTCTCGGTACAACCTGATGATATGCACATGGGATGTCAGAACAAGCCTTGGAGTGCCGTGTATTCCGAGCAACTGGACCGGGTCGTCACCATCTGCTCGCGGCACCGGGGTAAAAGATACCGTCACCACTCGAGTCTCCACCCGTCGGTTAATTAGGGGCCGTGGACCCTTAATTCGTACATCAATTACATGATCATGGTGATGCAGATCAAGGCGCAACGGGTGTCCTTACTAAGTGGATCATGCGTGCATAAAGACAATAATGGGTGGCCAACGTGAGTTGAAGGGGTCTTCGTCGTCAACAGCATCACCACTCGAGATGAGCGGGCAGGGGTAGTCGGTTGACAGAACTCTGGCACGAGGCGCCTGGGGGCATGTGATGAGATATACCAGTAAGAAATTGAGGTGCCCCATTCGATCCGGGACGAAGTATGCGAAGGCGCTGTCGCCAAAAATAACCATATTTTGGCTCCAATCCTGAAGGCTGATCACATGGCAGAATCCTCGCACCCCGTTCGCCTCGACAGAAGCCAAAAAGACGATGCGGTTTAGAGTTACATCCAACGAACTCCCCAATTAGCCTCCTCGGTGACCGCGCTACCCTGGGCTGTGAATCTCCGGCCTGTTCAACCGCTGGCAATCCACCGGGATGCGCTCTCGACATGAATCTCAGAATGGAGTGTCCCACGATGTCCATGGCCCTGACTACGTGTGGCGAGCTCCGGGAACTAGCATGTTCCAGACCATGGTGGCGTCCCGGCGTCTGTTCTTCCTTTCTCTTAACCTCACATCCCATTAGCGGCTGGCCTCTAGCAGGCCAATAGAGCCGCATCCAATATCTTCAATCCCTGGATGCAGGGATGTATACCACCGCGGAGATCGCATGTGCTCTGGTGCCGGCGAAAGGCTCCGGGGGACGATTTCTCTTCTACTCCTAGTGTGGTCGTACCACAGGATTGCCACCTTTGAGGGCATCGTGACAAAGCACAGGTACAGAGGCCGAGTCGCCGATGCCACAACCTTGAAGTATGAGGCAGGGATGAATGAGGAACGGAAAGCATCTTGATCTCCCCCGTGTGAGGATTTGGGACTGGGAAGGGGACTGGAACATTGCCATCCCTTCCACGCTGGTGATTTCTATATATGCTGATCTCCTGAACCACTCTTGGTATCGTTCTAATCATCATCCAATCCACATCACTACAGCAGCGAGATCCATACCAGACTCAGCTCGACAATTCAAGATGCATTCCGTGGTTTCGTCTCTCTTGCCAGTCTTGGCACTGATCAGGCCGTCGCTCTCGGCCCCTCAAGTCGACAGCGCTCGGCTTTCCACTCGATCCGTCTGCAAAGGGAATTCTGCCGGTACCCGCTCGCAATGGTGTGACTTCAACATCGATACAGACTATACGATGAAGGCACCCGATACGGGAGTGACGCGGGAGTACTGGCTCGAGCTGACCGACCCTCAACTTTCTCCCGATGGCCGCCAGCGATACACCCAGGTCATCAACGGCACGATACCTGGGCCGACTCTTTATGCTGACTGGGGTAAGTCAGGGCGAGGGAAAAGAAATGCACTCTGGTCCGTTCTAACATTGTCTCGCAGGCGATACCGTGGTGGTTCATCTTTCTAACAAACTTGCCCACTCCACGAACGGCACAAGCGTTCACTTCCACGGTATCCGACAGAACTTCACAAACTCCCACGACGGCGTCGTTTCATTAACGCAATGCCCGACACCGCCGGGGTCTTCCTTTACCTACACCTGGAAGGCGGTGCAGTACGGAACGTCATGGTACCATTCGCACTTCGCCTTGCAGGCCTTCGAGGGCGCTTTTGGCGGTATCGTCATCAACGGACCGGCCACGGCCAACTACGATGAAGACCTGGGCACCATCTTCCTCAGCGACTGGGACAAGCAGACTGCCGCCTCAATGTGGCAAGCTTCACAGACCGGCTCCCAGCCGACTCTGGACAGCGGCCTCATCAACGGTACCAACACGTTCGGGCAGGACGGGGCGTCTGGCACGACCGGCAGGAGGTTCACTACCAAGTTCGAAGCCGGCAAGTCGTACCGGATTCGGCTGATTAACGCGGCTATCGACACTCACTTCAAGTTCTCCATCGACAACCATGACATGCAGGTCATCGCCAATGATCTTGTGCCCATCACGCCCTTCAACACTAGCGTTCTGAGCATTGCTATGGGTAAGTTTGCCTCCTCCTCCAACCCCGTGTTGACTCCACACAGAACATTTCATCACTGACAAGGCACCGTCCACCGCTAGGTCAACGTTACGACATCATCGTCCAAGCCAACCAGCAGAGTGTCGCCAAGAGCTTCTGGATGCGGGCGAAGCCGCAGAGCACTTGTGGCAAGAACAGCAACGCCGACAACATCAAGGGCATCGTGCACTACGGCGACTCGACGGCGGTGCCGACCACGACGTCGTACAGCTACCCGGACAACTGCGACGACATGCCGGCCGCGAGCCTGGTGCCGCACCTGAGCAAGAAGGTGGGCAGCAGCACCTACAACACCCTGCACAACGTGTCCATCAGCAAGAACGATCAGAAGCTGTGGCGATGGTACCTCAACAGCACCTCGCTCAAGCTGGACTGGGCGAACCCGACGACGCTGCAGATCCAGAACCAGATGACCAACTTCGGCCAGTCCGAGGCCGTCTTCCAGCTCGAGCGCGCCAACGAGTGGGCCTACACCGTCATCGAGACTAACTTCCCCGTCGCGCACCCCATCCATCTGCACGGCCACGACTACTTCGTCCTGGCCCAGGGCAAGGGCCCCTACAACGACACGGTCAAGTACAATCTCAACAACCCCGTGCGCCGCGACACGGCCATGCTCCCCGCCTCCGGCTACCTTGTCCTCGCCTTCCAGACGGACAACCCGGGCGCTTGGCTGATGCACTGCCACATCGGCTGGCACGCCGAGCAGGGCTTCGCGCTGCAGTACATTGAGCGCCAGAACGAGATCCCCAGCGTTACCGATTCGGACGTTCTGAACAATAACTGCAACGCCTGGGCGTCTTACAACAGCGCCATTGGTGTTACTCAGGATGATTCTGGTATTTAAAGAGGAGGGGATAGAGGATCATAGAATAGAGAGGGAATATGTCACATAGATGGATTACAACAGTCGAGGTTGAGCATACATGTAACCGGGAAGACGGGGAGGTGTTTTGGTCAAGTTGAGCTTTGCATGTTTTTGATTTGCTTCAGTACACTATTTTCCTTTGTATAGCCAATAAATATAGACCGATGATTTTTTCTACTCTAAAATCTCATGGACTTCGCTCTTATTTGATTGCTGTGCTCCAACATGAGTGTTGACGATAGCGCACTGAATTGCGTCCACAATTTCCCTAATCCAACATTCGACAAGATGCACCAAGCTATTCCCGTTTCTCTTGGAGCAGTGCATTGAATGCTTCGCTTGTGACTCCGGGGTATTGCGCGGATGTTTCAGGATAAGATAAGGTTGGATGATTTAGGTTATGAAGTCATCTTACAGCAAATGACTTCGACTCTTTGTGTATTTACCGGAAACCGCCTGTGGCTTCGTTGATTTGTCCAAGTGCATGCGTGCGTGGGGATTTCGGTTGTCCGGCAGTGTTCCCTGGACGATTGCTTCTTTCTATGTTATGAGTAATCCAAATCCCGCCATCCAGTGATCACGGGTAACACCCATCCAATTGGGTCGACACCGACAGGGCCGTGGAAGATCGGTCTATCGGCACCAAAAAGGCTGGCCGAACTTTCAATCATTCCCCGCTGCTGCCACTTTCCTCCTCGGGGTCGGACAAGATATCCCTCTTGCCGTCCAGACACGGCGACCAGCTCAGGACCCGGACCGCCTTGACCGGCATGGGGATCAGGCGGTCCAGCTCGACGGCCCAGCCGATCGTGCAGTAGGTGAAGGAGATGCAGTCGTCCCAGACGGCCATGAAGGAAACGGGCCGGCTCAGCCCCAGCCCGGGGCTCGAGGCCACGGCAAACCCGTTGGACGACTCCGATAGGAAAGCGGGCAGGTGCGCCCCGGGCTCCGTCGGCACCGTCAAGATGTAGATGCGGCCGTCGACCTCGAAGCAGATGCGGCCGTTTCGGACCGAGAGCCACCCGCCCATGTCGAACCGGTCGCTGTCGCCCTCCGACACGGTCTCGATGATGGCGGTGCAGTTCGACGCCGCCGCCGACTCCGGGTCCGCCAGCAGCGCAGGCCAGTCGGAGCACAGGAAGATGCGGCCGGCGCGCGACACGCCGACCATGAAGCTGCCCGAGAGCATGCCGGCGCCCCACTCGTCCTGCTCGAGCGGGATCTCCGAGACGTGCAGGTCGTCGTGGTTGGGGTGCCGGCCCTTCTCGGGCCGCAGGGGCACGAAGTGGCTCCCGCCGCTGGGCAGGGGGATGACGCGGTTGGACCCGCGCGCCTGGCTCTCGAGCACCGCCACGCTCTCCAGCACGAAGCTCTCGGCGTCGTCCTCGTCGTCGTGGTAGAGCGGCTGCTTGATGTGGAAGACGTTGCCGCACGCCGCCGGCTGCAGGCGACCGAGCGACTCCCCCGTCTTCTTGTCGTGGAAGTGGTAGCCCTTGCGGGCCATCGAGTAGACGACGGCGCCCTCGCCTTGGTCGAGGTGGCCCACGGCGCCCGTCTCGATGTCGATGTGCGTCCGCAGCCGCGGAGCCAGCTTCTTGCCGTCCTCGCTGGGGTTCATGTCGTACACGAACCCCTCGCCGTCGGACGAGACGACGCACAGCGTGTCGTACGACAGCTGGTACCCCCTCGTCTCGCACTCGTGATGCAGCACCGAGACCCGCCGGAAGACGCCGCGCTGCGCCCCCTCGGCGTCGTCGTCATCGCCGTCGTTGTCGACGGCCTGCCAGACCTCGATGGAGTTGCCGAAGCGGTCCCACGCCGCGACCCCCCTTTCCATGTCGTACTCGAGGTGGGCGAAGGGCCGGACGTCGCGGCGGGGCAGCTGCCAGAGCAGCTCGCCCGAGTCCATGTCGGTGACGTGGAGGCCCCCGCCCTCCGAGGTCGACACGATAAAGCGCCGCTTGAAGTCCATGCGGAACCGCCAGACGGGGTCGCCGCCGACCTTGAAGGTTCGGCCCCGGATGGCCGGCTGGTCCGACTGCCAGTTCCGCCGCACCTTGGCCTGGCGCTTGCAGAGGTCCCACCACGAGTCCACGCCCTGGAAGTACTCAGTCAGGGACCGCTTGTCCTGCAGGAAGCTCAGGTCTCTGCAGTCGTCGGGCCGGTCTACTTTAGTTGGGGAGGCGTAGATGACCTCCCGGTGGGCGTGCTGGATGAATTGGTGCCATGCTCGCGAGGCCTGGGTCAGGCGGCCGGTGGCGGGCACATCAAGAAAATGCACGATTCGCACGACGACCTCGGGGGGTAGCTGTGCTAAGGGATCCATGCTAGGTTGTGGTGTGCTATGCCAGAAAGATCATTGCTGGGAATTTGCAGATTTGCCGGATGGTCCAGAAGCAGGGAGGTAGCAGCTACGTCACATGCAATTATGGGCCCAATTATGTCATAACCCGCAACTTATCATCAGCCCTACAACCCGACCACGTCCATTTCATTTCTTCTGTCAATGGTCCCGTTGCTAATATCTAGTTTCTGTCTTCTCCTAGAGATTGGTTCAGATGGCTCTTCGTCACTCCAGCTCATTACAATAGTCCCCGCGTGGACGGAAAACCAGATAGGGCCCGCGGTGGTTCGCGTTGAACATATCCAAAATCTGGAACTCGTTGATATTCGCGAAGCCCTTCTCTACCCCCTTGGTTCCTTGCCCGACATCACCGAGGGGTCCTGGCGCCCGATTGAAGTCGAAGTACCAGAGCGTCTTCGCCATAGCCAAGCTGACCTCCAGGTACGCCATGGCGCGACCGGCGCAGGCGCGCGGCCCCGCAATGAAGGGCGCAAACGCTTGATGCTGCTTGTCACCAGAGCCGCCGTCCGAGTCGAGCCACCGGTCGGGATTGAAAGTGAAGGCGTCAGGGAAGTAGTCCTCGTTGTGGTGCAGCGCGTAGAGGTTGACGCCGAACTGCGTGCCGGGCGGGATGACGTGGCCGTCGATGACCAGCGGCGCCGTGTCGCGCTGCGGGTCGTCGGCCGCCTGTTCCCGCCACAGCGTGGCCAGAGATGGCGGCGCCATGCGCAGCGACTCGTCGATGCAGGCTCGCAGGTACTTGCAGGCAGCGAGCGTGGGGCCGCCGCGAATGTCCCGGCCCGAGGAGAACTGGCTCCGGATTTCCTGCGCCAGCTTCTCGTAGCACGCCGGGTACCGCGAAAGGTAGAAGAAGAGGGCGCTCAGGGTCGTAGCCGGCGGTGTCCCGCCCGCCGTCATGAAGAAGATCGCCTCGGACCAGAGGATGCCGTCGTAGATGCCCCCTGGCTTGGTGTGCTCGGCCATGACGGCGTAGAGGTCGTGCTGGCCTCGGTCTCCTTCCGCAACGCGAGTGCTAACTATTTCCGTGATGATGCGTCGAAACTCCTTGCCGTCCTTGGATGGCAGAGACGTCAAAATGAAGTCAAGTGACTGCAGAGCCGGGAGGTGCATGAAGGCGTTGACGCGCATCTTCGCCGCAGTCAAAAGTCGGATCATGACGCGGTTGGCCTCTTCGGTCTGGAGCCTGAGGTCGCACCCGAAAGCCAAGTGCCCCACGGTGTCGAAGCCTAGCCGCTGGCAGCGCTCTGTCATGTTTTGCGGCTCGGACGACTGGCTGCCCTGTCGGAGCAGTCGCAGAAATACACCAATCTGCTGGGACATGGTGGGCTCGAATATCCTCATAGATCTATCGTTGATGGGCTGGCCCATGATCTGCCGCTTCTGACGATGCAGTTCCCGATCGAAGGTGCTGAAGATACTCGGATTGCCACCCAGTCGCGAAGCGACATAAGCATGAGATTTCGTCACCCTTGGGTTCTGGTATATGTCTGCTCGAGGTTAGGCAAGTGATATAGGGGTACTCCGAAGGCATGGATGGCTATTCTCACCTTGGAAAGCAGTGACCGTGTTGAATAGGAGCCTATCCGGGTTATATCGTATCACGGAACCTTTTGGGCACATTAGCTGCTTGCCTCCAGGTGCACTACAACGTGGAAGCTGCCTTTTTGGAAGCACTGACCGTATCTTTCATGATTAAGCCATATGTTTGTATGCGTTCGCCTGGCGAGCGCTTGGAAGCCAGCGTACGCATCCGTCGCTTTGGCTAGAATTGGCCCAGGATACTTTGCTAGTGGGTGAAGAGTGACGCGGTATATGACAAGGAGGAGTACCTGATCACGATTACAGCTGGTAAGCAAACTCTACTGATATTCTGGATATCCTGGAATTCTCACATAGGGTACTAAAATGTAAGTAGCATACGCTACAAATGTCGAGATGAGGCTTCCCAAGCCCATGTTGACGAAGTGATAATGTATTGTTCAGATGAAGCTGGCCAGGTAGAGGAAGTTTTTGGCAAGTGTGGTAGGCGGCTGGTGAGAGACATCAAGCCTGTGTCCTACGCGGGAGATCGGGCCCCTCGGCTCCAACATCGAAATACGCCGCATCCCTTGCTTCGGGTTGTGCATGTTTCTCCGGGACGTTGCACCAACATCGCGCAGAACTGCAGATCACTACTAATTACGCTGGACTTAGTCAACCAAAGTTTCATGTTGGCATCGCTGGACAAATACATTTTTTTGGACGAGCGACGACGTCAAGGGCTGACTGGGTCGTTTTCATCATCTTTGCGTATTATATATCGATTTTCTTCTCAAAGTAATAGACTGCCTCACTTCACCACGCCCGTGACGGCGGTGGGATCTTGGGATGTTCTTGAATCCATGGGTGCTGGTCGTGGAATAAGCCAGCATCATCCGTGTTGGGAGTTTCATGAGTGAAGAACTCCTTGGTCTTGATTATGCCAACAAACTGCCCATTGGGCTTGACTCGGGCCGCCTCGCGGTCTGCCTGGGGCAGATCCTCAATGCGACGATACAAGCTATCCTCTGATCTCTGACTCGCCAGGGACGAGCTGTCTGTGATGAGGCGCTTCTCTCTTTGGAAAACTTTGGACGCAGCTCCAAGGCAAAAGACCATGAGAACGCATGTCCCCTCAGCAAGACCGCAAAGCTGCGCTGCGGTAGTGTGGTAACTCGTGTCGTTGTTGTGTCTCATTCGAAAAATGGCGCAAACACGGCCAGCAGCGCATGCACATGCCCTGGTTGGTCAGAATAACGTTTTAGTAAAGCCTTTGTAAGGAGAGGACAGGGTGGAGGGATTTACAATAGCCCCGCGGAGGATACAAGTGATACACAGAGTTTGTGGCCTTGCGTTGTGTGCGGTTTCCAGACGATCCTCTGCGGAAGAAGCAAAATAACCAGGTTGAAGAACAGATCGAACGAAGAAACAGTCTCTTCCATCTTCCTCCAGTCAAAACAGCGACCTGTCTCCCAGGGGCGCCAGAGCTTTTGTTGGGGAACGCAAGCCAGCCATTTCGCAGTAATTTCAACCACGAATAGCAGCCCGTTCGTGAAGAGGACGGCGTAGCATGCCCAAAAGAATAGATTGCGGCCAGACGGGACAAATTTGTGAGCCCATTCAACCAAGACCGCAGCCTTGACGAAAGCCATAGTCAAGCCATAGCAAGTATCAAAGGCGAGTTGTGTCTGGCAACAGTGAGCCTTGGGGGCAACAACTCTGGTTAGGAACAGTCCTACCTTGGTCAATGGCTCGAGGCCACGGACTCGAATATTCCAAAGATGGACCCAAAGACCTGGGGTCTGTGATAACAGAACCACGTTGATAAAAGCGCCGAGGAAGGTTACCTGTAAAAAGCCTCAGTCTCAGCATCGGGATCGGCAGGTGTAGCGGCAACAAGCCCTTACGTATCCAATAATTCCCAGGCCTACGTGAGAGAGAGCACCAAAGAAGAATGTTAGATAAGGTTCTCAAGGCATGCAACTTTGATGCGGGTGGTGAGATTGATGTATGTACCATCTTCAATCCTTATTTTTCTAGAGCAGGATAGCCGGGAATAGGCCCGAAGCATCACTACAGCCGTTGCAATGGCCATACATAAGCCGGCAGCGACAAGGCCGAGCACATTGCGATTTGGGGGATTATCGAGATGGTAAACGCCATCCGGGGACGTCTCAGCCGGGCCATCGAGTATATGGGGCAGCCGTTCGGGCTGGACTGACATTTCGGGTCATGTACCACGTCACGTGGGCAAGACCGGTCCTAAAGGTCAATAAAATCGATCAGACGGGACAGCCAGCACTCGCACTACTAAGGTTGGAAGGGCTCTTCCTTGAGCTATATATAAACAGGTATGACAACAGCAGGCAGCCCAGTCAGGAACTGAGACCGCCATTGCGTTGGAAGGATTCCATTGCATACAGCTCATTGGGGAAGTCGAGCCATGGCGGTAAGCACAGGAAGGAGCCCTGGCCCCTCTGCCTGCACGTGGCAAGCGGCCAGATCGAAGTTTCTACTGGTCATCTACTTCCCAAGTTCCCAAAATGGGGGAGGATCGGCGTAAGCAGCTGCCACTGCCTACGCTCACTGGCCTGCGGAAACACCGAGTTAGGTGGACACGAGTTGCACTGAAGGATTGCCCGAGATATGCATGTCAGCAATTCCAGCTCGTGGAAAATCATGCTTACGGTGCAGTAGTGGTGTAGTAGTAGGCGAGCAGGGCCAGCAGGGCCAGCCTGGTGTGTCTGCCGCTTACTTAATTTGCGTTTGATTAACTGGACAGTCAGACGTCCCTAAAAATAATTGCAAATGCAACCAGGCTCCGAACTATGGCGCAAGTGGCAGGGGCGGAAGAGTAACATCAACCAAGCTGACTTCCAATGACAAAGACAAGAGCTGGTTGCCGGTGACAACTCTGCCCCACAGAATCTGGGCGTGCTTACCTTATACTGCTTTACCTTCCTGCCTTCTGCACATTGATTTGCAGAGAAGTCTTGGTTATCGATTCGGGAAGGAACGATCAGAGTACGACGAACCTAGCCTTCTTGACCCGGAAGTTGGAATTCCTACACCAATCGGTATCCCATTCGGCATATATTGTCTGCGTCACCAAGACTGCACTATGAAGCAAGTAAGGTCTGGACTGGCCGTACATTCTCATATATGTCTACAAGCCTACTGCCTACGGGCAGACTATGCAAACATCGATCTAGTAGTGAGACTAAAGTTTAAGATTGTGGGGCTGTATAGAAACGTCCTTAAGGGACGGCGGAAACAAAGCAACCCAGCGATATATGTAATATATTCGACGAGAACCACATTCCCCGTACTACCGTAGCCTGATACTCAAACACAACGTCCGTCTGGGCGCATCAATGCAGCTTTATGCCAACACCATGTTCCGAGCTGTCCGCACAAGATGGGTCTCCAGGGTCCACACCCAGGTTAGGTTCTCCATTCTGAGGCTCAAAACAACCAACGATCTGCCGTCAAGCCCGCTTTTAAGGGGCCACCCAAGCTACCTACCGACAACCGACCCTTGGCAACATCCGTCACTTACTACGACGACCCTGTTTTATGCGATAAAGACTCTTCGCCATGTGGGTATAATAGGGGCAAGATGAGATCTCTTTGATAGGGAATCGTGACCGGCTTAGCCGAAGCAGCTGCCGTTGTGTCGAGCGGAGCCCAGGCTATAATAACGGGGGATTTTTCTGGTCACATCTCCCAAACCATTGATCCCTTTCACAAACATTTGTACTACTATATGAAATCGCCCAAATCCAGTCTACGGTCAATATGGGTTCTCTTGCCGATCCACGCGCCAGCTCGAAGCTCTTCGAGCCTATCAAAATCGCAAATGGAAAGATCATGCTGAAGCACCGTGTCATCCTCGCCCCTTTGACACGCAATCGAGGCACTCCGCTGAACAAGGACTCAACTCCGGAGAACCCTAACAGGATATGGCTTCCCAACGAGCTTATGAAAGAGTACTATACTCAGCGAGCTACGGATGGCGGTCTGATGGTGACGGAGGGACTCCCACCTTCGCTCGAGGTATTATTCCCTTCACCAAGCGGTAGATCCTCGCAACGGTGTCAAGTCAGGGGGTTCAAGAACCAGGTAAATGCTAACCGTATGACTTACTGTAGGGCAATGGCATGCCGGGCGTACCCGGGATATTCCTCCCCGAGCAGGTCGAGGGCTGGAAAGCCATCGTTGACGCCGTCCACGCCAAGGGGGGCTACATCTACGCCCAGCTGTGGCACTCGGGACGCGCCAACATCCCGCAGATGACGGGCACGCCTATCCAGGCCCCGTCGGCCGTGCCTTGGGACGACCCCGAGGAGAAGTTCGCCTACCCGCCCCCGCACACCAGCACGCAGGTGAGGTACGCGGACCACCCGCCCGTGGAGATGACCTTGGAGAAGATCCAGCAGACGATCCAGGACTTCGTCGACAGCGCCAAGCGCGCCATGGCGGCCGGCTTCGACGGCGTCGAGCTGCACGGCGGCAACGGCTACCTCGTCGAGCAGTTCCTCAGCTCCAACAGCAACCGGCGCACCGACGCCTACGGCGGCTCGCCCGAGAAGCGCTGCACCTTCGCGCTGGAGCTGCTGCGCGCCCTCGCCGACGCCGTGGGCGGCGCCGGGAACCTCGCGGTGCGGCTCACCCCGTTCGGCCTCTTCAACCAGGCGCGCGGCGAGCAGCGCGTCGAGACCTTCGGGCACCTCTGCCGCGAGCTGAAGCGCACGCTGCCCGACCTGTCGTACGTCAGCTTCATCGAGCCCCGCTACGAGCAGATCTTCTCGGCCGGCGAGAAGGAGCGCTTCCTCGAGTCCTGGGGCATGGCCAAGACGGTGGACCTGTCCCTGTTCCGCGAAATCTTCGCCGGCACGCCCTTCTTCGCCGCCGGCGGGTTCGACGATACCAACTGCTGGGGCGCTTTGGGGGAGGGGAGCCACCAGTACGACGGCCTGCTCTTCGGCCGCTACTTCATCAGCAACCCCGACCTGCCGGAGAGGCTCCGCAACGGGTGGCCGCTGGCCAAGTACGATCGGAGCCGTTTCTACGGCCCCTTCGAGGACCCGGCTGTCGGGTACACGGACTATCCGAGATATACACCATCGAAATAGTCAAAACTTAAAGACGGGCCGAGAATGAAGATAATTTAGAGCGCAGTACCAATACGGATAGACTCAGACGGTGCAGAATATACCTAAGAAGACGATAAACCGAAGACTATAGAAGTGGACCGAAAGGGACAACCGGTGATTTCGATTATATATCCCGGGCTGATATTCTATAGGAGTTATACTTTACGTGCCCTAATAGCGATAACTATAAACGCAAAGCCTCTCTGCACCCCGTGAGAGAGTGTAATCGGGTTCTCCATGTTCATTGTGAAGGCTTTTTTCCGCGCGGGATCTGAACTTGTATACTCACGACTGTGGCAAGCCGTAGCTCTGAAACAAAGTACTTTCCGTACCTAGAGATTACCTACGTTACATATAAGAAAACTTATCTCAACGAGCAACGAAGCAGTCTAACTGTTATTCCCAAGATAGTCACCTGCTCACCCTGCTTGTTTCTCTCTTGCACTGCGCAGAACCTCTTCCCCAAGGCCGCCGCTCACTGAAACAGCTTGACCGAGTTGATGAGCCAGTACGCCTCGCTGAACGCCGCCGGGTTCCCGGCCACGTACGCCTCGCAGGTCGGCGCCACGCGCACGCAGTCGGGGCTGTTGCCCCACCACTCCTGGCCGACGCCGCGGCCGCAGAAGTCGATGTTGATGACGACGGACTGCGTGTGGAAGTTGCGCGCGACGTCGCACCCGCCGTTTCCGGTCTGGAAGTCGGCGATGGGGAGTCCCGCGCCCGCCCAGCTGTCGGGGTCCGGGTGGTCGGTCCGCGCGTCCGCGGGTACTTGGGCGTTCGGGAAGAACCAGACGCGCGCGCGCTGCGGCTCCAGGTGCAGGGCGTACACGCCGCCGCCGACGTCGTTGAAGGGCGTGCCGTAGGAGTTTCCGGGGCCCATGGATCCGCAGCCGTGGCTGGATAGGGGGTGTGTTAGTTAGACTCCTTTCGGGAAGTGGGCTTGGGGAGACGAATCGAAATAATAGCGGAAGACGGAAAATAGGGGAGGGGCAAGCACATACGCGTCTTCGATGTCCCATTTGCAGTTGTTTCTCTCCTCCTTGGATCCAATGTTGGTGAACCGGCACTCGTTGCCCGTCCACAAAGTCACGGCGTTCCCGTCCTGGAACATGGCGCCCTCGAGGATGTCGATCTCCCCGTATGGGTTTTCCTTGAAGTTGAATGTCCAGCTGTTCGAAGCGGTTGTTAGTTGTTAGCTGCCAGATCTACAAAACTTCCCCCAAGTAGATAGATACGCAAGAGCTAGCTTACAATGCCGGCCAAGAGCCACAAGCGGAGCCGGGCATGTGAGCAATGTCGGCGATCAGCAGCCCGCTGTCGAACGCATCCTTCGCCTCCAGCCTGATGCTGGCGCGGCCCTTGTCGCTGGCGGTGGAGTAGACCGTCGTCGAATCGGCTGCGAGCCTCACCTGGTTGCCCTGGACCTTGGCGAGCCCCCGGGACTCGGCCTGGTCGCGCGGGAGGTAGTCGACGAAGCCGCCGGTGGGGTCGGTGCCGTTTTTGAAATCTGACATCTTCGGGGAGAGAATGTCGTTAGCTCACAACTTGGCAGGAGAAAATATGGAACAGCGGTGCAAAGCCGGTGCTTGGGAAACTGCCGCTGAGGGACACATAGTTACTCGCCTGTCTGAACTCGAACCCATCGAAGAAGTTTGAACCAGCATATGTTCGCTTGAGTGACAGTGCATCGGCCGAGAACAAGGCGAGCATCAGGGCCGCCATCGACGCAATTCTAGTTGAGGGTGACATCTTGTTGGTGTTCTGGTGATTCTGTTGTGGAGCTCTGAAGAGGTGTGGTCTTTGCTGCTTGCGGGGATATATCAAGACTCTTCCTCATCCCCATCATGCGTTCGAACCTCCCTTTATATATACCGACAACTTGTTCCCCGACCTCTCAGCCTTACGCACCCGCCGCTTGTACAGCAGACTGATCAGCCATCCTGAGACTGAAGACTGAAGGCTTAGGAGGAGGATTCCCCTGCTTACTCGCTATAGTGACACTATTACACAGATGAGTTCGAAGACATCGTCCGCACGCTGTGCTACATGATGGCGCCCGTCAACGAAAATGACCTCTTCTGGAATGAGGTCTACTCATGGTGATGGAACTGGGGATATAGGCTCATGCAGTTTTCGTATGTGACTGCTGATTGGCGGCCGAACCGATCCGTAGAAACGCCCCAATCTCTCACGTGAGGCTCATCCAGGGATACACGTGAGTTACACACCTAGATGAGGGTTCCGGGGGGCAGTTGAACAAACTGGGTATGCCTCTACCGCTTTTGGACGTGTCTCACCCCCTTTTCTGGTCGGTCGATTCTCCAAATAGGCAACAGTCATTCCCGGGAGCTCGGTCAGCCTGGTTCCCGATTGGAAAGGAGGAGCCGAACTTGACATTGACGTATTCCTGGCCTATACTAGAAGCAGCAACGTTACGATTGGCGAAATTCCATTATATAATCATCCACGTGGAGTCTCTTCAGAAATCACCTTACTCAAGGGATAATGACCGACTGACCCCTTTTCAAATGAGAGGGCAAATCACAATACATGATGGTATCCTATTATTGAAACTTGTTATATTGCATATGCGGTGTTGTCGAGCCCCTGCTATAAAACAACTCCGCAGTGACAACGCTGACAGTGCTTCAACGACCCCTATCAAAATACATGCGGCTGAACTTCACCACAGCCAGCAACAGCAGATGGAAACCACAATCTCTGTTATATGTGTCTAAGACAAATGCCGATAAACCGAATCTGACGTGATCAGAGCGTAGTTGGATAATACGACCTGGTTGTACATCCCCGCCATATTACAGTCATATTGCGCAAAAAGCGCAAACCGGATACGCGCTTCTTCCAGCTAGCCCGTTGAGGGTTGTCAGGATCATTATATTACAGTTTCGGGGTCATTCAAACCCAATATAGACCGATACGGCCGTTTATGACTTGTTCGAGTAACCTTTTCTTCTGGGTTGGTCAGCTAATGAGACCGGACTTCAGTCTTAGGTCATATGTCCCGATGAGGAAACCAAGCCAGTCAAAACTACAATCTCACTACTGCAACGGGCGAGAATTCCTTTTCCATGGCGAGCATGCAATGTTCGTCTGTCTCGAGGGTCGTTCAGCCTTGGATATGATGACCGGAGAAGCCGTGATGAGACAGCCGCTATGAGACAGTCGCCCAGGCAGCTTGGGCGCCTCGCCTCACCTTTAACAAGTCCAATGATGAGATGAGCTCTCCAAGCTGGCATACGTCAAGTGCACAGACTCACGGGATGAGAGAGGATATGCCAGCCCACAAGGGTCGCAGCGTGTAGTATCTCACGATCTTTCAGACGGTGAAATGAGTATTGTCATTCAGCAACAGCAGACTATGTTCTCCTAAAGTCAACATGATCGTACTCAGCGTATCGATATTGCCATACTCAGTTCTTTATAGTCTTATGCGAGCATCTCGTCTGCATAATCCTCCCTGGTGCGGCGACGACACAAGCCGAGGTGGTGCGAAGAACCAAGTCGCCGGACATCATCGATGGCTTGAGCAGTGCTAACCTAATGGATCTTCAAAGACGATGGCCGAAAGCACGCACCTATACGATCCCGGCATATGGAGCGAGCGTCAATCGAACACGCGAAAATAGAACCCGAGATCATAGGACCATCGGGAGATGACGATCGACTCTGTCAACTCCTCCCACGCTTCGAGCCGCATGGCGGAGACTTTATCAAAGGCAATAATTTTTCCTCGTCGTATCCCGCCCGACTCGACCCAAGAATGTTTCTCCTCCCGAGCTGACAGGTGGGCTAGAATATATATGGAAGCCGCTAGGGAGAGGCTACTTACAAGTACTCACTTGTGATTGCCATAAGAAAGAACCGGCGCTCCAACGCGACCGGAAGGAAAAGAGAGGTCCACCAATAAGGAAGCTCGGTACTCCCGAATGGAGAGAAATGGGTCGGGACTCGTCGCTCGGTACGCTTTCCGCGTTCCACTCTTTTCAGGTACCAGACCAGACGAGTCAGTACATCCTGCAGGTACTCAAGACGCCTTGGCCAATTGCGCGAAAGCAAGGAACATTAAGAAGCCTCAATTTCGCCTTGTCTCCTCCCCGGGATGAGGGAGGGGCGGGGGTCGCCATTTGTCAAGTCCATCAACATTTCGAAACGAGGAGACGACGTTATTTTTTCCGCCTTCCTGCCCACTGCCTGCCTGTCACTGTCCGTCCGTCCGGATAAACGGCCCTCCACTCCTACGCTGCGCGCACAGACGACAGGGGGGATGGTTTTGGCACCACTCACTTGTCACTACCCCGTTCCCACCAGGGAGGAGCCCGGATGGAGGAAGGCCTGGAAATCCTGGCAAGCCTACAACCAGCCAGCCCCCGGTTAGGGTAACAAGACGAAGAACAAGAACAAGAAGAAGCATTCTGCAAATCAAATACGTTGAAACAAGTACGAGTTGAACGACATAACAAGCTTTCCTCCTCAAGGCTGTATCGTTTGGGGGTGGTTCTTGGCCATGTCATCATGCCATTTCCATTTCAGTGGCGCTAGATGGACCATGGTGTTTGGGATAAAACGGTTTCTGATGAAACCCCCACCAAGGAGGACGGGGCCTCACCATCATGATGACACAGCAGCCAATGCCTTCTCTCACCTTTCCTGGAAAGCATCGAGGAAGAACAGAGGCGGATCACGAATGGCAATGAGAAAAAGTGCTGTGTGAACCAATTGATCAGGAGCGAAGCGGCGGCAGGCTCGCTCTCTGGGGCCTTTATTCTTGTTGCTATCGTACATGTGCTGATTTCCTCAACGCGCCCCGCCGGGCCTCCCCCTTCGCAGTGCTTTCCTCAGCCACTCAAGGACCATATAAGACTAATGTTTACTCTTATCGTTAATCATATGGGGGAAAATAGCGCGCCAGTGCCAAGGCAACAAGATCCTCGGAAATAATTGAAAAGAAGAATCCACCAAGCCAGTAGCCCTTTTTCTTGGAATTGGTCTGAACCGACCAGCCCGTGTGTTTTGACTACTCCAGACTCTCTTGCTCCAGAGCCTCTCTATGAAATGCCCAATGCAAAGGGGCGAACCGAAGCGAAAACAATGTAAATCCAATGTATCCCAAAAGCAAATAACGACATCCCAAGAAGCATCGAGATGTATTGAAGAAGCGAAGCGAGCCATTGATGTGCCCGACGCCCACTTTCCGGCAGCCGGAGAAGTGCGGCGGTCGGAGACGCCGACTGAAGGAGCCATGCGTTTAAATAGACAGCAGCCAGGAATTACGCCGGCTGCCGGACTGGCAAAGATGCAGATAAAGTTCCGACAGGAGTTTGAGCACTCGAGTCAATGCTGGACCCATAGCGCGATATGAACCCCTAAACAGCTGTCGCGTCTTTGATAAGAAGTGCAGAGTGGTTTGAATTTCAGGGATTGAGCTGACGAGCACGGAGCTGCTCAAGCGACCACGACACCCACACTACGCTCTTCCTCTAACCTGCGGACCATCTCGCGCTCTCCGGGGCTCCGGGGGTTGGCATCGATACCAAGGATGGCGCTGATTCGGGTCTTGTCGTGCTTGCCGTAGCCGATATCCCGATCGTTGGGACTCGTAGTGGGCGTGATCGGCGTGTGGGTCGGGCCATTGGCCATGCTGGACTTCCAGGCCTGTTCCAGCAGAGCAGGGCTGACTCCGGTTCCGTAGTCGTTGGCGACAGCACCCCAGAAAGAGTTACGGTGCGCGGCGTAGATGGAGTGCAGTCTAGGCAGGTCGACATGTGTGGGAGGCTGGGGCATAGAGCAGTCCAGGCGCAGAGCTGGGGCGTGGCTGACGGGCGTCTGCTGTTGGGGGAACGGCGACGGCGCCAGAGTGCGGCTCGTCTCGGCAGTAGGCGTCGGGTAGCCAAGTTGCGACATACTGGCCGCTGACATGCCCATGGCGACCGGCTTGGGAAGGATGGCTGGCAGCCGGGGCGAGGCATCAGTGCTGTTGGTCATGATGCTGGGCAGATGGATCTGGCTGGGGCTATGCGAGCCGTAGCTGCCAGAGCTCTCAGGAGGCGAAGTGGACCGCGATACTCCCTCCCGGATCGGCGTCGGCATGGAAGCCGGAAGAATCGGGGAGTGTCCGGAGGACGTGGAAGACATGGAGGTAGTGCGCTTGCGGCGGTTGCTACCATGGCTGAGCTGGTGGTAGTGCAAGCGGCAGGCCAGCTCGGTCTTCTTGAGATGAGCGGCAATGTGTTTGTATGGCATCTTTTGAAGACGGGTCTGCAGCAGATAGACCTCCTATTCAGACAAAAAGCAGGTTAGCAAATCTGGCCCAGGACTCCCTTTCCCACGCGTTGGCTCACCTCATCCTCGCTCCATGCTCTGCCTCCTCCAGTCGAAGCGAGCTTGCGGTTCTTGGTGATGCCGTAATCATGACGGTCAAGAGCATCGCTCGTGGGGTGGTAAGCCATGTTGGTATGGGCGTTGAGCTGCATCGGGGGCGACATTTTGCCGAGCAGTCGTATTTGTGATCGTGAAAGGTGTGACGGTGCGGCCTACGAATCGAAAGTTGAAAAAGGTGTGGCGGAAAAGGAGCAGAGCTAGCTGCTGAGAGAATCGAAGTCGTGGTTTCGAGAATAAAAGTTGTATGTGATGGTAAACCGAGATGTAGTCCGGGGACGTTTTGTGTTGCTGGTATCCAAATCCTTCTTCGCCCAAGGCTATCCTTTTCGTCGAACTGGACCTTGTCGTGTTTACACGCTTTTGGAGATTGAAACCGGGCACTACTATCCAAAGATACAAGACGGAAATCGATTGAAAGGTCGTTCAGGAGCCAGTTTCAAACCGATAGACGAATGTAGGTATAGGTAGGTATTGTATTTTCCCAAAAAGAATGTAAGCAGCCAAGCCAGTTGGACAGGACAAAAGAGCGTGGTCGCTAGCTGCGAAGAAGAAGGAAAAAAGAAAGGAGGCGCGCAACAACGTCGTCGTTAATCGATGCACAGGTATACCGAAGATGGTGTAGAGGAAAGAACAAAACAAGAGGCTCAGAGACGAGGGGGAATCCAGAGGCATTATAATGATTATGCATCTCACAGCCTCAGTATAAGTGAGTGTCAACCATGACAGGGGACCCGGTACGTACCTCCAGGCGGACCAGGATAGGCCAGTATCAGAATCTTGGTGTGGACACCCGCAACACACACCGCAACATACGGCGGCCGTGTTACAAGCCTTACCAGCGACCCTGGCGTTTTGATGGGCCAGGCGTGACATGATCAGAAGCATAAGCTTGGCTTGATCCGCATTTGGCTACCATCCATTCGGTCCAAAGCTAAACGTTCAGACCCTCCCCAGCGACCATGTCAGGATTTGGTCTAGGCCGGAGAACGTGCGTGAGTTTGCAGCTCAACGGCGACGTTTGGACTAACAATAGTCTGGCCTTGCCACTTGAGATGAATTCGAAGAGCAATGGAAGCACTCGAGGAATGTTCGATATCAACTGAATCGCAGTGCTATGTTGATACGTTTGGCATCACGTTGATACACAGGCAAGAGACGGCCAAGCCAGAGCCCGTCTAGCTCTTGACTAGCAGGCACGTCACACTCTCGGATAGCCCAAGAACGATACACCCCCCATGCAGGAGGAGGTGTTTACACACCAGATGCAGATCAAACCCGAGGATCAGAAAACAGAACCGCTGGAAAGAAAACAGGCACGCAAGCCTAGGGCCTACCTTTGTCGTACCAGGTTTGGATGTAGGAGTAATCGCAAACAATACCCCCTGGCGTCACGGACGTCGAGTGCCATGCGTACTACCTACTATACGCATTATCCACAACAGCGACCCAGATCAAGTGTGCGCGTGTGCATGTGTGTACACCTTTACCCTTGAATTATTGTCATCGAATATGATCTGCCCGGGGCCCTTGCACAAGTCCTTTATGCGTGCCTGTTACCAGCTGTGATCACGCCAGACCTCGCCAGGCCCCGGTGAAGCATAATTTTCCCAGCTGTTGCCGTCGTATTGTACTCTTTTTTATGTTTCAAATGGGCTGCTCGATGTACTGCCTACCTTAAAACAGGCCTGTAGGTACTTGGTCCGGGGTACGAAATGGAGTATATTCGTGAACAATAATTCAAGGGTACAGGTGTATAGGCAGATAGAGAGATAGGAAGCACTGGAAACAACTCTCAGTGGGTACGATTCCCTATATTCTTTGTTCTTCTTGTTCCGCCCTTGGACAGGAGACGTTTCCTGATCTGGCGTCCCATTGAAAGCTGACGACTGGATCGCAAGATGTTTCGGCGGTCGGGGTGAAGAATCCAGTCCCTCTTCTTCGGCTTCTCGCTCTCCCTCTCTCCTCTGTGGATTGGAGGGATCTCTACACGGAGGGTATTTCCTAATCAGCGAGCCAATTGGTGGCACCCGCAAAACAAGCCCCCAGCCTCTCTCCGCCCGTATCTCCTTGTCCCAACCGTTCTCTACGGACGGTTGACGGAGCGGGGGCAGCATGGGAGAGCTCCTGTAGCAGTACTGCAATGTCCAAGTTGGCCGCCCCTGATGGGGACTAGGCTGACAGGTACCTTGGGAGCTTGGGGGGAGCAGATGGGACGCACGATCTCCAGCGGTAGTGTTCATTCGGCTTGTTTGGAAAGGGCTTGCAGGCAGGCGGGGGCGAGTAGGGGTGGCATGGCAGTATCGGAAATGGTTCGAGGAGTGGACAGGAAGAGATGGGAAAAGTGAGGGTGTTTGACAACGGAGAATATTTCTGTCAAGGACGTTGCTTCAACGTGTTACAGATCAACGCGCTTGTTGTCCAGAGGCCGGGGTGTCTATTGGCCTGCTGCGCCCCACCAACTTTTGGACAGCGGCTCTGCGGCAGCAGACTTTAGTGGCCTTTTCGCTCGCCAGCCCTCACAAGAGACTTTTTGCTACAGCACCTAGGCCTAGAAGAGCCAAACTCCGGGGTGGTGCCCCTCCATACGCCTCCGTCATCCACCCACATTGCACACCTAGCCCCTTGAACTTGAGCACGCCCATTCCAACCTGCCAACTTCCTCGGTACTTTGCGAAAAAGAAGGAACCGACAGGGTCTCGGTGGCTCTGGCGTTTTCCCGTAATAGCAATTTTGATATTGATTCAATGCAATGCAACCGCGGCTGCTACCTATCAGCTGGTAGTCGCCCGGCTTCCAGCGTCCTGGGAACGGAATTATCCATGAGAGGGCCTCGCTGGCTGTCCAACGGTTTTAAGCCCGTGCTTTTCTGCTTTATCATAAGCGAGACTGGCTATTGCTCGCAACTTGTCCGCCCGTTTGGTTTGGCCGCTGGCGATTGAAACAATATTGTTCTACCCTCATGTTTCTACCTTAAGCCCCGTGTTTGTATCCATCTGGCCCCGTATCTCTGCTTCTGGCGCTGCCTCCTTCTCCTCTTCTTGGAATGCCGTGATAGAAACGGCGCTTTACTGCCGGAGATGTGAGTAAACTGGCTCCGTTCTGACTTACTTGTTTATTCCCGCAGGCCCGTCATTCGAGCGCGACAGGATGCAATCTGGTGTGGCCTTCTTTGCTGCATCTTTTCGTCATATGCCCACATATGCCACGAACATGCGACTCCAATACGTTCTTTTGACTCGTGAATCAACAGTCGCCATTGTCGCAACAGCATCCTACCCGTCGCTCCGGGCTCAAATGCAATACAGAGTTACGTACGCCTGTGCTGCGAATGGGCCATTGGGGCGTCCATCCTCTCCACACGCGGCAAACGTTTCCCGAGGACTCTGCTTGGTTTGATCTCTTCAACCGCCCAGGTTGCCAGGTTGTCTGCGCTATGTCCGCTATACCACGATTATCTTAGTAGTGCTACTATGGGTTCCCCGTCCAGAGCCGCATCTTCGGTTGCATAAGCCGCAATCCTGATCCTGTCCTGCACCCAAAACCCCTGAAACCTGCTAAGAACAAGGGTCGATTTCAACTTGGTATCAGGCGGTCCTGACTCGCCCCCCACCTCCATGCCAAGAACAGTTTATTTTTCTTTCTGCAGCAAAGCATTTTCTCATGTAACCAGATGGAAGTCTTGTCGCGTTTTCCATGTTTGGAGAGACTCGACCCGAAAACCACATCAGAAGATTTTAGATTTCGAGTCGTTGAGAGTAACTCTCGCATCCTAGCTTCACCTCCTCCGGTCCGGAGCCGAAACTCTGGGCACTCGCAATGGAAACCGGCCTATGTTGACTTTTGCTTCACTCTGTCTTGTCATTGTCAAGTTCTGCACTGTCGATGAGTCAGGAACTACCTACTTCCAGTGGATATTCGTCATAATTATGCCAATTGGGCCGGCCACCTGCTTCGACCGGCTAGACGACGGACAGGGAAGATGCAAGCCACAGCCACTTAGACGCAACTCCGATCATGGCTTAGACATTGAGAGGTCCATTGAGGTAGTTTCAAACTGAAGAGAAGAATTCCTGCATAGAACGAAACGCGCCTCGTTGTTTGCGGTGATCGTTCCCATCGTTTTGTGGTGGTGATCGTCAGGAATGGATCATGTCGCTTCGCCATCTGTCTCTCACGCCTGCTCGTCGTCATCATCCTGATAAGCCATGATTACACAGGCCCGCAAGCAGTCTCAAACAGATCGTTGCGACATCGAAAGCTATCCCATGACCTTCTCGACTCATATGTAGACGTTATTCCCGATATTGCTAGTTTTGTGTATACTCACGTTGTCGTGTATGCGTCTTCCTCGCGTCAAATGGCGACTTTGGACCAGAATACGGGACAAGTATGACATACAGTACACTGTTCTTCGTCTGCCACCGGACAGACGGGATGGTTGAGGTCGAGGTATAGGCAGGCTCCTCCATGGCTGCACGTGTTATCTGCAGTGCGGCTGAACGAACCATTCAATGCAAAACACCACGATGGAGTTTGGGGGCTTCCCAGACTACTCCCCGCCAATCGTAGGGATGGCACCTTGCTCTGTTGCAAGCAAGCTATTCATGCGTTCTTCATCTATGTTCGCACATTCGGATTGGCATGTCGCAGGTCTGGTGATCGACGTCAACCGGGGGAGTTCCAGCTCACCGACTACGACAAATGTTACATATAATCTGAGGACGAGGCTCACACGCCGCCACGCCGCGTATAGTCCTATTCCAGATGCAAATAGGATAGTCGGTGGGCTGTTTGGATCCTATACCCGCCTGTTGCCCTCGTCCAGCTCCGAGGTCAGTCACATACTTGTATATCCGACGGAGTACTGGGGTCGCATGACAACGAGGGGGGGTTTTGTAAGTCATACGCTGAGGAGTTGCGCTTTATTCCGCGATGCCTCTTTAATGTGGACCATTGCAACGTTCTTTTCTTCTAGAAACCTGTCCACACGTCATCGGCCATGCCGAAAATGAGATGACATAGATGAATACGTACATAGCCACGAGGTGTGCATCTCGTCTTTCTGCTCGTCTACTTGTAGCAGTGCTGTTAGAAATGGAAGCAATACAACACGTGACAGGCCGGCCCCCTTGCATGTGTGGTTGGTTGACTAACACAATGGGCGTCCGGGACGTGGGGGGCTTCCACATCAATTGATTAAGCTCGCCTATATGCGATAAGTTATGAACATATCGCTGCTCAGGAGATAGTCTATGTGCGATATAGTTTGATAGCTCATTTTGCAAGGGCACGCCGTTCTCGCCGTGTATGGCATCAGGTATCAGCATAACACAGGAAAACCATCGTATGAAGATACATGGCCAAGCGCCGCCAAGCGCCTCCAAAAGATGCAGGTGAGACTTGTTCGAGTAAAGAAAAGCTCACGCTATGACATGACTCCATGACTGCAGTAGCATATGTACTTACTATGTTCAATTGGCATGGGCCGTGCATCATCCATCGGTGGTGAAACCGGCGTTCAGCCTCGGGCAAGCCATTTCGGGAGTGACCAAACATGAAAACAACGGGATGATCGTCGTCCGATATTATAGTTGATCGCCAAGCAAGTTGGCGAACCTTATCTTTGCGCCAAATGCTTCAAAACATCAGAGGAGCGAGCGAAAGAGAAAGAATTGACAGCAAAGAAGAAAACACGATGCACCCTGATCATATATGCCCATCAAACACCCAAGATCTGCTTGGGGAGGGATCCTGCGTTTTGGTTTAGAAACAATTGTAATTGTTGAGACGGCCGGGTTCCATTGGTTGGAATACCGGGCAAGTTTAAAGCATTTGGCATGTCGAGGCGCGCATCCCCCTCGATGATCAACCACGGAACGGCGCCAACCCCGATTTACGTTGTAAAAGAGTTGTCATGCTATGCAGGACTGGTCGTGTGTGTTCTTGGCTCTCATTCGGCGATACAGGACCCCTGCCAAAGACCGAGGAGCAGAGCCGCCAACCTCAAACCTCGTTTCTGACCTAGGCAGTTTCACATGCTCCCCTCCCCGCACTCCAACTGAGGGGAGAAAAGTGAAGAACGACGCAAAGGAAGAAAAGAGAAAAAGAAACAAAAAAAATTAGTGCGCTTCTCGCGCCAAGGATTCCTATCGTATCCGTCATACGCTCGACGCAATGGGACAGGGAGAAAGAAGAGGCGAGATAAGCGTTGCTTCACCCAGCATCATCCCAAGTTCTTCCGATGGCGGTTGAAGAGACATCGGACGATGAGACTGCTTGGAGCAGGCCTGCTTCTCGCCGCAAGCATCGCATGCATGCCTGCCTGTAGTGTATCCACGATGGGTCAGAATCCGTGTATTGAAAACAAAGCACTGCCTCTTTCTTGCATCAGGAAACGCATCACCAAGGTGGAAATACGGAAGAAGAACGACACCGGGGTCGATCACCGCCCCCATCGTGGATCCAGAGAAACCTAGCAAGCAAGCATTATCAGGCGATTTCGATGAGTTATTCTCCTCAACCCTGGGCGCATCAGCGCCCGATGGCTAACATCGAGCTCGACGGTTTGGTTTCCTGTCACAATGGGGATCATGCTCGCATGAAGTCGACCTGGAGCCGGAAACGGAAACGGAACCAATCTTGGTTGAGCCATGGATATGGAATTAATTACACACGCGTCTTCAGTCAGTTAAATTTCAAATCTACATACGTGTAGTATCCGTCGAGTGCAATCCCTACCCAATACCCCCCAAGGTACTGCCCACGACTGTCCGAGGTAGATTCGCCATCGTCATCATTTTCACAGCCATGGGCGTAACAGGCTAGGAAACAGAAGGCCCTTGGCAGCTCTGTTCTCGCCACACGCTGCTTCTCTCAACTAGAATCCCCTTTCCCAGGATAGTGATTGACTTGCGAGTTGGGCTTCGATCTGGTTCCAAAGGTTCTGCGATCCAAGCCCCTCCGATTGCACCCGGAACCATCCCATGAATACGCCAAGGACGATTCTCGGGTGATTCGCCGATGGAAGCATCTGCTTGTCGTCCGAATTCCCTTTGATGATACACGGAACCAAGAGTCCAGGCCTTTTTACTGTCGTCAGGTGGTTCTTTATCGCTTACCTCGGTCATGGTAGCTGCGCTCGGCACGAATGGACGTGTTGCGCTCCGTTGGGCGACCCGCCGTCCCGGGGCCGCCTGCCTCACATGACATCCGGAATCGGAATGGAACTACCACCCGGTGAAGACACCGGCCGGCTTGCATACCAACATGATAAGGTATTGAAGCTGCGAATAATGAAAGGGGAAGAAACGTTCCGGTACGCCCAGCTACAAAGACTATCGTTCTCATCGCCGTACCTATCTGAACGACATTCGAGTCATGGGTTTATAGTGGAGGGATTGGTGAAGTGGTTTAGAGAAAATGATATAATCTCGCCGCCTTCACCTGTGAGGTGTGAGCATGCTGCTCTCTCAATGTGTAGCAAATCTCACCCCTTTGGTTCCAAATAGCTTTGCTCTCCACAAAGTAGGAGGCCTCGCTCCCGTCTCGTTCACCTTCGTGATCCTTCAATCGTGACCAAGTAGATCCAAAAGTATCTTCGGTTTGGAACTTTATTCCATGGCCAGCTCATCGCGCGCTTCTGGGTTTTCGAAAAGGGGTTCACCTACTCCGCGCTGGATGGTCCAGCTTGGGCGTATGTACATAGTCTTCTAGATACATACCTAAAAGTCAATCCACTACCGAGCACTTTGCATGTCCTTGCCAGCCCAGTCACGTCCATCGGCCTGGTGGAAGCGATGCCATTGGCCATGGGGAGCTGTGAATGGGATGAGCTTATATATTTGCTCAGCCTCTATCGGGTGCCAGGGCACCACCAAAGGCTATTCATTGCGTAGAAGAATTTTCAAGCAGCCTTGCCTCTTAACGCCGGTCGCCTATTATTATTCTCTTTATTTCTTGTCCTTGTCTGCCCAGGCGCTGGCTTTGCGAGTTCATCTAGCTCATAGCCGTTGTAATCTCGAGCTTATCATTGCACCTTCAGAGTCGGTCGCGTTGTCGCGACTGTCGCTTGTTTGTTCTCTCCGAGTGTCACGAAATCTTCGACGATGATTTGCATCTTGCGCCAAGCTTCATACGATCTGGGAAACAGTACAAACTACCGAGTTTTCAGTAGCCTATCCTGGCATACCCTCCAAACCCACGGGGAGCCTCAAAGCAAGCGATTGGGTAGGCGTCATTTGAGCCAGGGAGCTGTGTGAAGGGGCTTCACCACAGCTCAGGTATGCCTGGCCTGGCTCGATTGAACTTACGAACTCATAGGAACGGTTGCGATATATCTCCGAGATATACCAAAGCTACGGATCTCGCGACACGTCCATGTCGTCAAACAGGATTCGACAACGATCGCACTATGACGAATGGAGCCAACCCCAAGCTGTAGGCGCCAGCGTTCCGACGGCACTCCCAGGGCGCCGAGCGAGCCAAACAGATTTTGCGAGGCAGCAAACGATGTCATGGTAGTCGTTGGCCATTCGCGTCCGCTGGCTCTCACATGCCGCACCATTGTTCTGTATCGACGTGGGACTACACCAATCCGTACAACATCATGGTACGGCTGTTGAAGACAATCGCGTTCTTCGTGTCGCTTCTCGCGTAGCCTCAATATGAATCCGACACATTGGCAGTACCGCAGTGGAACTGCGGCTTCACTTGTTTTCACCTTCCTCGGGGCATCGACACCGAAGTCGCCAATCGCCATTGTCAAGATTGCCCGCGGCGCCGGCTCGATCGAACACGGCCTTTTTACCGAATACCAAAAGAACCGAAACAAAGCACTGCTGAGAGAAAGACCAAGCTGGCATCGATGTTCGGCTCCAGTCATCGAGTACATACCTAATTATCCGCCCCGCTGTGTGAGTTGGGAAACCTGGCATGTACTTCCATCGGCGGTGTGAGTCGACGACCATGTTACCCATCATGGAGTGCAAGGACGCTTGCCGACGGCTGAGGCTGCAATCCCACCTGTACCCAGCCGATGTAGATACATTGCAACACCCGACCTTCAAAGGTACTGCGATGGACTGGGTACTGCGGGGAAACGCAGCAGTACCTACACCGGTTTGCTTGGGCAGGGCGCTAGATCTTGGCATATGGCCTCACACTCCTTGGATGAGTTTGGGAGCACAGCATGCGTACCTCACACCAAGTGTACTCTTTCGACGGGTTGATAACGACCGCCGATGGACCAAGTGCACACCAAGACAGCCGTGGCCACAACGCGGCGAGTGAGGCGTGGAGTCTATTTCAGCAATCATGAGCTTCTTGTCTTGCTGCTCCCCGCCGCGACAGTCTGTAGGCGAGTGAGATGCAATGGGCGCCAGCTGATTCGCTTATTTCACTCGATGCAACCAAGATCAGGTTGATCTAGGTCGACCCGAACCTGAGACCGAGACGCAGACGCGCTGCCATCTTTCGACTTACTTACTCCATGTCTACCTGATATGATCTGTCCGGCCGCCGTACGCACATGGCCTTATCTCGTCACGACTCGCTTGCCTGGCCTCTCAGCGCCTGGCATTTTTCTGCACTGGTTATGTTCGGCGTTCGCGAGCATAGATCGTTTGTGAGCCCATCTCCACGGGCGTCAATCGACACGGTGCACAATGGCAGTAATTGAGCAACTATGTGTGCTGCAGTGTTGGCCGTTACGCAGGCCAGGCCGCACGTAGGCGATATGTCCTAATCCATATCCGGCTCAGTCACTACATATCTATGCACGGGTGTCGTGGCCAGCGAATGTTCCCAAGAGCTTCGCGGGTAAAAGAACGAATGACGATGAAGGAGATGCCTCCCCACTCGTATCGATTCATCTCCAGTCTCCAGTATGTATACCATACACCTTATCCTATAAACCCTGCCTTACCATTGTACTACTATATTCATCTTCCCCGCATAAGCAAGGTAGGGACCCGAGCTAATTCCCCAATTGGTGCTGCGTTTGTACAGTACAAAGAAACAGCACACCCCATGGCTCTTGTGCTGATTCATTACATGTAATGCCTACCACCTATCCCATAGTGCAGATCTTATGCCTCGAGCCCGGTGTTTCCCTCAAGTAGCCGAGACAGGGATGGAAGAACACACGGACCAGGTTGGTCAAGCCGCCTGCCACCCTTCAGCCAATCCGTCCCCGGCGTCCATCCATCTTTTGTTTGACGGTTGGACTGGAGGTTTTGTTTCGTGCCGCTCCGCTCATGAGCACGTATTGGTACTGAAAACGAGCTTGGCCGCCCGAGGCAATTAGAGCAAAGTGTGCCTGGCGGCGGCGTGAAGATACACACACACACATGGACCAAGAACTTTTCGTTAACCTACTTAGACAGCGGAGTGAACCTTCCCAAGCCGAGCAAGCACACTAGCCGAAGCATGTACTGTACAGACTGATCTGTAACGTGACAGCTTCAGGGCCCACGATCAATGCCAAGACCCGACAAGCTACCACCTACCGAACCTACAGTTCTGCAGTACCAGAGTATATGTACTTTGGCGCGACGTACCCGGTTCTATCCCGAGGTGTGATGCATTGCATTCAGCCTCGGTGGACTGGATTCTACGACAAGAATGTCATTCAACCAAGACGACGACAGTTATACCGCTTCCAGGACCTCTCTCGCCTTCCTCTGCTTGCCGGCGATACAGCAAGCCACGACATGCACTTGGACGGCCTGGAACTGGCGATGGTAGGCCCCTGTCCATCAAGTACCTAGACACTGTTGCATGCAGGTTCCTTCGACCGCTTCGCTGCATAGTGCGTTCTACAACAGCCTTGACTGTGTGCTGCGCAATGAAGATAAAGGCGATGGTGGGCTAGACTGCCTCCGAGGGTTGAATTCAATTCACCACCCTCCCAAAGCTGACAGGTTATCCCGCCGTCCGCCGTCCGCCGACCCTCCGTCTCCTTTCGCTTTGCGAATCACTGGCCAGAATGGGTAGACTGAAGCAGAGCTTGCTTGCACGCCACAGAAGGCGGGACATGCGCACTGACTGGGCCGTATGGCACTTTCTTTCTCGCGCCGCGACTCGTCAGCGGAAGGAGAAGGCTGGCAGGCAGGTGGATAGCACGGGAAACAAACTCCTGACGTCGCCGCGAATGAGCGTGGTTCGTTAGAAGCTTGCTGATTCTGACAGGCGCCTGCTCCTCCGCCACGTCAATTCGCTTGGATTTCTGTGCGCTCTACATACTGTACCTCTCGCGACTTATCAGCCAAGCAAACCCAAGGTCCCAAATCTGGGCAATCCCAATCCCAATCTCAATCGGGACCAACAACCAACAGCCCCAAAGTCCAGAGTACTGCATGCCGTGGCTCGCCCGTTTATACCAGAACCAACACGGGGGGCCCAACAGTTACCTTGTGCTGCCCGCGTACGGGGCCACCACTGTCTTTTGAGCCATCTTCCTTGACCCTGGACCAACGCCAACTTCGACTTACATACTTTCGTGAGCGTCCGTTTCGTCGATGGGGTTATCTTATCACCCATTCATTCCACTGGACTTATTCGGACACCCCTTTTTACCATGAAGTGAAAGAAAAAGTGTAATATCCCCCTGCGTATAATAGTACAGATTGCGCCCTGAGCGAGATAGAGGCGATAATTCCAACCAGCGTACGGAGTAATTCTCCTCCCTTGATACTCTCTCTTGGAGTCTTCTAGTTTAGAGTTCATTCAATTCGATGGCCAGGGCAGCCCATCGCAAGCGAACTGTAAGTGGTCGCCCACTTCGGGCCACACACGCACCACCCAACAACCCCGACTCTGACCCGACCGACCAGGAAACACCCCAGTAGGGACATCAACAAGACACCAGACTAACTAAACAGCCAGGTTTCCCCCGCCGCCTGGCAATTGATATAATAATCGTATATACGAGCAATCGAGTAATTATTGCACTCGCGTAATCGAATATTATATACCTCGGTTGTTTATTGCTACTGATTATTCCATTCGAGTGCTTTAAGCACGGGCGATTAGCCTGGTTATTCCGGTGTCTATTTGATGTCACTTCTGAACACCCCATCCATCCAACCACAATCTCGCGATACGCTAGGTGAGTAGTTCGGGCCGGGTGATTACGAAACAACCGCCTGCCACCACTTTTATTTTTCCCCCTCTGGTGTGTTGATAAGTAATTTGCCGTCACTCACGCCTTTTCGTTGCCTGTCTCAGCCTTGCGCTACCAGTTTTTCCCCTCGCACCCGATGTTTTTCCTTCTTTCCTTGACCTAGGCCCGTCAATGTTCCTCAGTCTCCTCCTGTTTCCCTCGTCGCGTACCCAGACCTAAAAGTAGTGGTCAATACTTCCCACCCCATCTTTTCCAGGGAAAGGACTACTTGCTAGGTTCCACGTCTCTACTTCCATCGTACATCGTCTGCATAACCCTCCCTCTTCCCTTGACCCTCGTCCTGATTCTCCCCTTCCCACTCGAGAGTACCTACTACCCAGGAAGTGCGAAAGAGGAGACCGGACTGAGAGATACTTCCGATCAATCCCTCAACTAGCTTTTCCACGTACCTGGCTCCCCCAGAGTATCAGTACATCACCTACCTGCCTACTTACTCTACAAGTAAACCCGACCGCATACTCTTCCTATTTCATCTCCACATGCTCAATTCGATTTTTTAGAATTTGATTGATCTACGAACCCGCACACAATACATCCAGTCAGTACCCTGCTGGCGGTTCATACTTTTTGACATACACTTCCTCCGAGTCGCAGCCTGGGAACTCTGCCAGCACGCAACACGACAGACTCGCAAGAAGCCCGATCGCGTCTCGACTCGTTTTCCCTCTCTTGCCGTCGTCTTGTTTTGTTTCCGCGCTTGTCACCCTGCGCAGCAGATTGCTTGTCCATCCGAGCCGCGCGCGCGCAAACAGATTGCGAGTAGAATCGCTGCATTCAAGTTTCAAGTCGCCCATTGACGGCTGATTCATGCAACTTGGTCGGGTCGCGTTTGGCAAAGTCGAAGCTACATCGCCCGTAAGTCACTTGCTACAGTACTTTGCCTCAGCTCCATCCATCCATCCATTCTTTCCAATCCCTCCCCCTTCGCTATTGCACCCACCTTGCTATCTTGGAGACGTACCTGTCGCTTTCTGCTGCATCAAGCAGCATCACACCGACGCGCATGCGATGCGCGACGGGGACTTGGGTCAAATCGCATTCGCATAGTGGTGATACCGGGTCAAGGTGGACCTTATTGCGTATCGTTACTATCATTGCCCTCGCCCAGTCCAGCTAGTTTGCTGCAAAATCTTGCTTGGGTACAGCCCCCAAAGTCACCTACCTAGAATCTTCCAGGTAGCTAGCTACATACCTGTCTTCCTTGCACCCCATCTTTTACCGCGTCGCAAGTTTTCACCCATCCCTCCCACACACCACCACCACCACCCCAACTCCCACCCGCCTTCCATTTCGTATTCATTCGTACTTTGCCACCACGCGCGCCAGTTGGCAGTTGGCTTGGATCTCCCCCAGCCATCCACCCATCCATCATCCCGCGTCAGTTTCTCCCACGCTGCTGCTGGTCAAGTTGGTCTTGACGAGCAAGCCATCTCATCTCACTTTTCAAATTGCTCCCTTTTCCTCTTCCTCTGTTCTTCCTGTACCTCAGAGAGCTTCGTTTCCGCGCTTTCTGTTCAGCTTCGTGTAAAGCTCTTGTTTCATCGCGCGCGTCGTGCCGCGACCGGGGAAAAAAATTCACTACAGGCTGTACCGCTACTTTGACACCCAAAAGCTGACACGCTAGTCCCCTCACAGATCATGCAGCAGTGGCAGGTCGGCCCTGTGCCGGAGTACCTTTACCACGGCTCCGCCCAAAATGCGAATGACATGCAGTAAGTACCCAATTCTCTATGTACAAGTCACTTACTTTACTTTACCTGCTTGTCCATCCCATCCCATCCTACTGTATTGTATTAAGCATTTCCACCTCTTATGTGACCTCTTCCTGGCTCGCTCTCCCAACTCCACTTGGTGGAAGGCAACCTAGTGGCTGCTCTCCCCCTCGAATACCCCCAATCATGACCACTCTGGTACACGTACCTACCCATTGCGCCCCGGCCTGAAGGTATACGCAGAGAGGCCAAGACAGGGTGGATAGTTGTACCTGATGTATACCTTCGTTGCTGATGTCGCACACGATGGACGTTGTCACTACCCTTCACCGGCGTGAAGCTTGCCCCTGGGCGTTATGTCCCATATAGCTACCGCACGTCTGGGAGTGCTGCTTGTGCCGTTGCCGCCAGCACCGCGGCGCTTGTTCGTTGTTTGCCTCGGGCAGCCGCGCCGCAATACGGGGTTCTCAGACCCCTATGCTGCCCAGGTTGCTCAAGTAGAGCAACGACGCCACCAAAACAAGCGATAGCATGTGCAGCCGCTATGTCGACTTCATTCCTGCGCTGCGGCCGTCGTCGTCTCATGCAACACGAAGACGGAGCCGGAGGGATTTGACTAACAATGCGTCCTCGGTATAGTTCGTCGCATCCCTACCAGCAGGCCGATATGAATCGTCGGCCTGACTTCACCGGGTATGCTCAACAAGCGAATGCAGCTACGCAACAGCAGCACCATCCGCAACACCAGCAACCTCACCATGGCCAGCACCCCCAGCAGCACCCTCAGCCGCTCCAGCACCAGCAACACCAGCAGCATCCGTCGCACGTGCAGCATGCCCAGCACCCGCAGCACCCACAGCACCAACATCCCCAGCAGCCTCAGCAGCACCATACAACGCCCGTGCAGCCGCCCATGACGATCCCTCAAGCCGCCGCTCCCCCCCAGCAGCAGCAACCGACACCCACGCCGGCGCCAGCGCAGCCGCCTCAGCAGCGTGGACGTAAACGGCCGGCGCCCCAACAGCACCACCCGCAGCAGCACACCCCTCAGCCGCCCCATTCTCAGTTGCATCCGCAGTTGCAGCAGCACCAGCCCCCACACCAGGTGCAACAGCCTCAGCAGCAGCAGCAGCAACAACAGCAACAGCAGCAGCAGGCGGTCCAGCACCCTCAACCGCAACAGCACCCGGCTGTGCCCTCTCCCGCGCAGACGCCCGCTACAGTTCCAGCTTCTGCCCCCGCTGCGGTTGTCACAACCGCCGCCCCGGTTCCCCTGCCAGCTGTTGTGCCTCCGCAAGCCACGCCTGCTTCCACTGCCGCCGCTGCTGCAGCTGCTGCCGCTTCGGCTGCCGCTGCCGAAGAAGCTAACTCAACTCCCGCCCCGCCTCCGGCCAAGAAGAGCCGAACGAATACGCCCTGGACCCCGGCTGAGGAACAGCGTCTGAAGCAGATGAGAGATCAGGGAGCCAGCTGGGCTGAAATTGCCAAGGTCAGTTCGCCACGGCCCAGTACTAAAACTCCTTGAAACTCTTTGAAATCTAATCGCACCTTTATAGACTTTCCCGACCAGAACCGAAGGCAGTGTAAAGAAGCACTGGTATAAGGATATGCACTACGCTGAGTTTGCCGAAGACGAGGTTCGTTGTCAGCCAACCAAGAGTCGGGCCGAACATGCTAATGAAGGTTGGCAGAGCCATGCACTTCTTACCGCGATCAAGGAGTATGAGAACAACAAGTGGAAGAGCATTGGTCAGAAAGTCGGCAAGCCAGCAAAGGCGTGCGAGCAATATGCGAAAGAGCACTTCCCCGAGCTGTTCCAAACCCCGAAGGCACGTTAGGATCCTGTCCCGGGTGCTACCTCACCAGCTCTGCCGCCCGCCGTCGCCCCACGTCGGCGTCGGAAGTCCACGCGCTCCGGCGCATCCTCCGCCTCTTTCTCATCGGAACAGACGTCACAGAACAGCAGTTTCAGCGAGGCAGGACTCTGATTCAATCCTACAAGAACCGATTCCGACGTATCATTTGTCCACCTTTACGAAGTAACTCGAGTCATCGACGACGGCCACAAGAAACCAATTTCATGTTTTCCTCTTCTTATTTTCTCTCATACCCCCAAAACGCATCTGGTCCCAGTCGTTAGCTTTCTAGCCGTGTAAGCGGCTGTGTAGGAATATGAGCAACAACAGAAAAAAAATTCTCACTGCCTTCACGGGCTTAATGGCATTTTCTGCCTTTTCGGCGGAGCAATTATGCGACTGCTTTACTTTCGTCACGAATTACGATTCCCCCGCGGGATGGATAGGGAAGGGCAGATGGGAGATGGGCTTTCCTTTTACAAGACGTTGAAGGAAGTTCACATGTAGACAGTGGTGCAACAGCGTAAGCTGGCCCAAGTCAATAGTCGACCTACAGTTTACACATCTCAATCACCAACGAAGAGTGATGACGACGACTGACGGACATATGATGTGGTGATTGATGTACAACTGATTATCCGATATTTTCCCACTATTTATATATGTTGACTTAACGAACATAACACTCTGCCCGTAATTGACTATATATCCCCTTGATGGCGAGAACGCTGCTCCCACCAGATTATGCTGTACTGTACATACCAGGGATCAATTGGTGCTATTGGCATAACGTTTATTCCGTTAAATGGAATACCCGATGGGATAAACTCGCCTATCAAACATCCAAGGGAAGTACTGTACGAAAAGCAGCGTTCTCGCCATCAAGGGGATACATTACTCGATATATAGTTTGCGCCTGAAAATACTCGGTCCGTTTCCTTCATGCGCAAGACAAGGCCGAACAGTTATTATTTGGTCGACGGTAGATACTCCGTACTTCCAGCTCGATCGGCTAGAATGAACACCTACCCGCCCATTCCAGGGCTTCCTTTGCCACTTCGCGTGTGGCGCTCGTGAGATTCAACATGTCGAGCACATTCCAGTTGGCCCATACAAACTCCTCGTGCTCCACCCCCTGAAGGACCACATCGTCAACATTGGCTACCAACACGGTCCAGTTTAGTTGCAACCGCATCTTCTCCTCCTGCGGCGACGTGAGATCCGGCCACCCTTCCTCATCCAAGAAGCGCACGCTACCGCCAGCCAGCTCTCCCTCCGCTGAGGTGAACGCAGCCCCTCGAGGCAAGGCCCTCAGGGGATCGTAGTCCACGTTCTGACGATCGCGACGGCTTGCGGCGGCGGCGGCGCTGGTGTTCGCCGTTGTTGCCGTGGTCTCGCGCAGCATGCTCGAGATGCGGACGACGTTGAGGGAGGTTTGACGCTTGACGCAGCGGGCGATGGCGTCCGAGATGCAGTAGTCGCTGTCCTCGACGCGGCCGCTCGGCAGCTCCCAGGTCGGGGGCGGCGGCGCCAGCAACGAGGCGGCCTCGCCATCGGCGGCATGGTGGCTGTATTCGGGACGGTTGTAGTGGTGGGGCGGGTGGTGCGGCTGGTACGGCGAGGGAGGGCCGGACGCGGGGCCGATGGTGGCCGGCGCGGCGGCGGCGGTGGCGGCGGCGCGACTCTTGAGCAGGAGGATGGTGGGGCGTTGGCTCCGCACGTCGATGCGGAAGACGGCGGCGCCGACGGTCAGGTTCGAGACTAGGGTGCTCGTGGGCGGGGCACGAGGTACCGACGGGTTTCTTTGGTGCGGTTTCCGTTGGTGGAGCGGTTCGGGGGGCACGAGAGGTTTGGGCGAGGGGTTGCTCGAGGGTGAAAAGGGGGAGACTTCGCCGCCGGTCGGGGGCACGTCCGTCATGTTGGGAGAGAACTCCTCGCTGCTTAGGCTGCTTACTTCTCCGGCGTCGGCCCCTCCGATGCCTAGTTGGTTGTGGTGGTAGTGGTGTTCCACCGCGGCATTGCCGTCTCCTCCGTCGCGACGGGCGCCGAATTCAAAGACGTCATCGTCCTGCTCGGGCGGCGGAGACGGCAGGCCGCTCGGGACCGCCGCCGCCATCTCGTTGTCCCCCCTCCAGTCGTCCGCGTCGGCATCGTCACGGTCGTGGCCGTCGTAGTAGGAGCGGAAGACCTGGCGGGCGACGCTGGGCTCCGTGGCCAGGTACCGCGCCTTGGACATGGCCAGCACGCACTTCTGCGGCCACGTCAGCATCGGCGTCTGGGACGTCATCTGCAGCAGGCTGTTGTTGAGCGGGCCCGACGTCAGCGACGTCAGCTCGCTGCGGGCCGAGGCGCGGCTCGCGTGGTGCTGGTGGTACCGGATCCGGCGGTGCGCCGGCGGGGGCGGCCGTACTACGACTACTGCTTTCGCTTTCTGCGGTGTCTGCTGCTGCGGAGGGGTATTAGGAGTGGCAACTTCCGCTCGAGCAGACTGTTGCTGCTGCTGTTGCTGCTTCGGGTGCCGCGAGGTCTTGGTGGGCGTCGTCGAGCCCGGTGTGCGCGGTAGCGGTGCGTCTTTACGGGGTGATGTGTTTACCAGTGTCGTGGATACTCCCGTTCCTGAGGGCGTGGAAGCTGGTGGTATGATAGGGGTTCTCCCCTTTCGTGTGGAGGCCGCCGCTATGGCACGCTGTTGACGATTGAAGGAGGAGACGATGGAGGGATACGGGCTGTAGACGGCCGGGTGTCGCTGTTGATAAACATGTTGACGATGGTGATTATTACGATGATTAAATTGCTGATGCTGTTGTTGTTGTTGTTGTTGTTGCTCTTGTTGTCGCGATTGCTGCGACTGTGGTAGGCTTCTGCTACCGTTATTACTATTATTATTGCTGTTGACGTCGGTGCTGCGACTACCACGAACGGCCAACGACGGCGGCTTGAGTGGTGGCTGCAAAGGCAGCGGTGGTAATACAGGCGGTCCCAGGTCCGCTTGTATGGCCATGATTGCTTTTGGCGGCCTGCTGCCGCTCTCTATGTCCCCCACTGCGCGCCTGAGGTGGCTCCTCCCCGAGTCCGTCGCGGAAGAAGTTTGTTGGGATCTGGGGGCGGCGGCGGACGACGCCTCCTAGCCGTGCTGGCGATGCTGGGCTTCAGTCCGACGACGATTAGTGAGAAGAGCGGGATATTAGTAAGACTACATAACAATACAGAAGAAGAAGACGATAATGGGACAGAAGAGAAATAGAATCATTGCGCAAGAGAAGTTCACGGCCATTAGTACTATTGTTATTATGATCGTGGGAGGCAGGCAGGCTCTCAAGGTTTTTCTTTAATATCACTAACGTTGTTTCCTGCTCCTCGTCCAGCAACTCTCTCTTCTCTCTGTGTCCGTCATTATGCTTTGGGGGCAGGGATCGCTTCACTTTCCCCTCCCGCCGATACTCTCGAGCGATGTCTTAGATCCAATGGGGGAGAGCAGAAATAACTCTGAAGCATGGTCACGCGCTAGTGGGAGGGCCCGAGTAACTCGCGATTTTGTCGAAAGGATGGCCTTTTTGAGTTTCCCGTGTAGGAGATTGTTTTCCTCCGAAGCTGGCGTTAGACTGACTGGTTACTGGTTTAGACGGGCTTTCTGAATTCTGGATTGCCGCCGTCGCGTCTGCACAGCCGACCGACCTTCGTAGATGAGAGTGGCGCCATTGTTGGGTTAGTAGATTTGATGGCTTGCTTTCTGTTCGTGTCGAGATGTGACGCTCGAGGCAATATATAACAATCAAACGCTCTACCATGGAGTGTTACAGACAGACAAGATTATGTTTTTTTCTTTCTTTCTGCCTCTTGGTCTCTGGTCCGTCTTGACTTTTTTTCAGACCTGGCCGATGATGGTATCGAACTCTGACTTCCTGCAGGTGCTGACAAACGAGCGTTTTGACACAAGTCACAGGGACAGTCTATTATTCCTTCCACGCTTGGGGGAGGCGCGGCCCTGCAGCAATATGCTAACATCATCCTACTCTTCCTCTTCCTTCTCCTCCTCCTCTGTGCTATGCTTGACTAGGCCTAACTATGAGGGTCAAACATATGCGCTCCCGACTGTGATCTCGAAAGCGGAGTACAGGCAACGACATAGACGAGGACAGACACCGGCGCCGCGGCTTATATGCGACGGGTTGCCCTGAAAGCAGTGGCCTTCAATGTATTTGAAATGCTCATTAGACTCCAGGGCGTGGTTAAGTCCGGGATGCAGAGGTATGTTTGAATTCGACGTCAACACTTGCCTGGTATTTCAGTAAAATCTACAGATATATTGGTTTCTGTTTCCAGCCACAAAGACCGCATCTCAGATATTCTGGGCAATCCATCGTCTGAAGAGCAAGGCTATGTCTGTGCCTTTGTCGCGATCAGTAATCCCATGACGGATGCATGACATCTTGAAAGATTCTTGCCAACCCCGTAGGGAACTATGACCGAGGTCTGAACCTGATGCAGTCTCATGGGTATCCAGACCTCACGGTGCCGAGGCTGAATAGTGAAGTCGCAATTCAACTTTAGGAGTGGCCATGTATATGTGAGAGCCGTTCGCAACGGATGCCATAGCGGGCGCTCTCTTCGACCGGTAGCTACATATGGTCCATATATAGCTCCACGATGCCGACGAGAGTTCACCATTGAAACCCGAGTGTACCCAGCTCTAAGAAGATCTCGGGGACTGATTGCCTAGCTTACACGGACTGCGGGTAAACGTATTAGGCCGACCACTACTATGACACTTGCGACTCAGCGACTCTATTCATCGGAGAAATGCCATCTTGGGTGGATTATGTCTCTATCTTTCGTCCGTGTCGATTACGGGGTAAGGAACGGGGCCAGCTGCCAGCAACAAGATACGCACCGATCTGGATGATTCCTTGGCAAAGCAGAACCATTTATCGAAGTCGGGGAGCCCCATACTGTGCCACCCACCTGGGTGCTCTTTAAATTGACATGCGCACCATTCCATGTCGCCAATATTCAACATTTCCGTGTCTTTGTGCGTTTGATTATAGTTAATTGTTGTGTGATTGTTTTCGAGTAACGGTATAAGTAATACTTCTTCAACCATATCGATCTTAACCTACGGATGTTTTATTAGCGATTGAATCAATTGGGAATGGACCTTTACAGATTAACCATGGCAACGGTGCAATTTTATTTCGACAGGCCGCCTGACGGAGTAGTGTCACGCTGATGACCCCCAGACCCCTACTTGGGACGATAAGCAATGCCTCCCGCTTCATGCAAGGCGGCCGTCATAACGGGGTCATTTGCAGGGTGCTCGTATTTAGTGGTCCCATGTCATGAGCAATGTCTTTCCAATTGTCATGTCAGTGATATGCAGCAACAGCAATATCGAGCAGACAACAAGAGCCAGATGCAGCAATGAATACTACTTTTGACTCAATCGTCCATCAATCAATTGAAATGATGGATTGTAGGAGGGGAATTGAATTGGATGTACGGATACTGATAGACCGCTCTGGTCTCAGCTGCCGCGCTAAGCTTGTCAGACTTATTTAGGAGGAGACCGCGGCTGGGAGAAAGAGAGGCAGCTCGGATGGCTCAGGCGAGCTAACAGCAAATAGCTGCTGGTCGGCCGCGTGGTTTTTATATGGGTGCGGTGCCATAACAATACGACTTGATGCCCTGGAATGATGTACTTGCTTAATTTAGAGCCTGTTTCTCCCGCATTGATGGGATGAGCGTGAGACATCGACGCTGTTGTTGTTGTTATTGTTCCCACAACTTGGTCCCCAGCCGAGATTGGAACCTGCCGTAGATCCAAACCACACCTACCGAGGCCACGATATAAGAAGAACAGGACTACACGTTTTGCTGCTGGTTAGGAGTGCCCATCCATAGCGAATATACCCCAGGTTCCATCGGATCCAATCAATGGAACAATGTAGCTGCTAGAGAGTGCATTTGATGTTAGGGGTCGCCCTACTGCTGACCTGTTGCTGTCCTATTTTAACCGCATGGAGTTGCCCTAGGAGTCTAGATCGTCCAGCTTCCTTCCTAGCGCATCCAAATACGGGCACTTGGAGCGCCACTATTTACGAGACTTGCGGATTTTGCATCAAGCAGCCAGTGAGGTAGTAGCCGACCCTGACCCCCCCTACCATCACGCATGTTCCCTTGTTTGGACGACCATTCCACTTGAATTGGACGTGCCAACCCCGAGCCAGCGCCTTCCAGGACCGCATTCAAAGTCGTCCGTCCATCTCCAGATTCGAATCGGGGCCCGGTTCTCCCTCTTGCCTCTCCCTCCCACTCCCCCAAGGTGTCGTTATCGCCATAATAACAGCCCAGTACATTCGTTTGAACTTTGGCGCAACTTAGAGGCGGTTTCCTGCTTGTCGCATCAGTCCGCCAATCTCTCTCCTCACCATCGTTAGGCTCTGGTCGTACAACCGAACCGCTGCCGCAGCCTGAACTTTCTGCGCATACCCTCTGTCACAGAACGGGACACTGCATTGCCATTCGCTCTCGATAAGTGACGTTATTGCCTTTCTCCTGGTGCTCTATTCAAAGGAAGAGACGCTCGCCAGTTTCCAAAAGCCCGAATTTCATTCCAAAACTGCGCTCCTGCCCTTGTCTTTGAAAAAGAAAGTCTTTGAACCGCGGTCGTAATTGTACGCTCTCGTTGCCACGACTTGCGAAGTCTGCGAACGATAAAACGACCTGTTTCGAAACACTCGGTTTCCCGCATTCGGCTCCTGTCGCTTCTGCCAGCTTGACACCGGCATCCTCCGAGTAATTCAGAAACCCGCGCATACACGCATAAGTCAATTCCTAGTTGGCAACCAACGATGAGGCGGACAATACTTCCTGTAGGCGTTGCCCTGCTGGGCGCGTCGGTTGTCCTTGCCGCCGACAAGCCGGCAACCTGCTCTCAAACTTCGAAATGTCCCAAGGAGACCCCCTGCTGCTCCCGTAAGTTGTTGCGATCTCCAATCGACATGTCGTGCATATTTGCGCCGCGTTGTACAGAAACGACTTTTACCGACGTGCATCGTGTTTGTCTAACAACGGTCCTGCAGAATATGGCCAGTGCGGTGTCGGTGCGTACTGCTTGGGCGGATGCGACCCCCGAAGTTCGTTCTCTCTCGACGCCTGCGTGCCGTCGCCCGTGTGCATAGATCGCGACATGAAGATGGGCTCGACAGACAAGATTGTCGATGTGCAGGATTATCTGGGCGATGCCTCCAAATCCGAATGGGTCGCACAAGGCACACCCCTGTCCAGCGACGACGGCCTGCTCCTGACCATGCCTCGCAACACCGCTGGCACTGTTCTTTCGTCGACTGGATACATGTGGTACGGGAATGTCAAGGCCAGAATGAAGACGAGTCGGGGTCGTGGGGTTGTCACGGGTTTTATTCTCATGAGCGACGTCAAGGACGAAATTGACTTTGAGTGGGTGGGTGCCGACCTGGAGGTAACTCAGACCAATTACTACTTCCAGGGTATCCCTGACTGTAAGTTGAGATTTCCTGTTTTACGAAAGTTTCCGCCTTTGCTGATTCTTGTTTACAGACACGCACTCGGGCAACATTACCGGCACTGAAAACACCTTTGAGAACTGGCACGACTACGAAATCCGGTGGACCCCTGATGATATCACCTGGCTTGTAGACGGCAAAGTCGGCCGCGTGCAGAAGAAGTCCGATACTTGGAACAAGACGGCCAACCAATGGGACTTCCCTCAGACGCCATCCAGAGTCCAGCTGTCTCTCTGGCCCGGTGGTGCCGATACCAACGCGCCGGGAACCGTTGCCTGGGCGGGCGGTGCGATCGACTGGAACAGTGAGGACATTCAGAAGTACCAGTACGACTTTGCCACCGTTGCCTCGGTGAAGATCGAATGTTACAAGACCAAAAGTGCGCCGGGGACGAACTCGGGTAAGAGCTACACGATTTCGGACTACAAGGGACTCAACACATCCGTCAGCGATGGCGACAAGCCTACGATACTGAAATCACTCCTCGGCACTGGCCTGGATATGGACAAGGACTATCCCAAGTCTTCGTCTACTCAGACGATGGAGGTCATTCCCGGCATGAGTGGCGGCGGCCCCGGTACCAACGGCCAGGCGGCAGCCCATCCTGATGCCGGCTCTGGTACCAGTGGAAACGACCCGAGTCCGGCCGGCATCGCACCGAAATGCACACAAAGTGGCTTCGCGCAGGACTGTGGCAACCCGTCCACGGGCGGCAACGCCAATGAAGGTTACAAGCAAGAGCGCGCTCTCGGTGCCAGTGCCTTTGCGGCGCTGATTGCCGTCGCCGGTATGCTTTGGCTCTAAACGGCATAGAAAGCAGTATTTCGCCTGCATTTCGCACACATGGGGGCCAAGCAGCAACCTGCGGGAAGGTATGCAAGGCTGCCTACAGCATTCAATAGCATTGAGGGCGGCGCGAGCGTTGCATATCCGGCTCATTCCGATTTTTCTCTCTTGTTTATGGGCTCTTACGATTCTTGTATCTTCGACTTCACATAATTAATTTTTCGGCAACTCTCATACGAGCATGGGAGGGGGGAAACGGTCGGCGAAGGTGTCTAATGGCGTAACATGCTGTCCACTCCTTTAAGAATCATACGGACATGGTCAAGGCGAGGGAGGCGGCTTTTGGCATCGGATATCGTCTCGGTGGAACATGCCAGGGTTTAATGGCTTTAGCTGGGGCACGACACGAAGGAACGAGGCGACACGCATGGCCTGTACATATCATATCTCTGCACGTGTATAAAGAACGATGGATGTCAATGGAAAGCCATTCTCAGACAAAAAACGGTCATCTCAAAGTGTCCATGCTGCTTCTCTTCTATGCCATCTTGCTATCGTAGCCCGTTGAAGGAGGGCCGGATGTTTTTTAGTATGGCAATGTGGGTTTCGCTGAGTGGCCAGGATTGGCATTCGCGTTCACGAGCCGAGCGGCAGTTTCTTGTCGCCAAGTAAATCCAAATATATTGAATTCATTCAGCATACTTCTGCCGTTGCTCAGACCCTGCCCGCGCTGCCTTCCAAGTCCGACCAGATTGCTGGGAATCCTGGCACCGCAACTACAAGCTTTTCTGGCCGACAACGAGCAATGAAGTCGCATCGTGATGCACTACTGGACAATCGCTATTGTAAAGCTTACAGAAGATGAAAACGTTGCTGCTCGAGAATAATCACTGTTGTGTCGACGTACGATAGGGGTCAGTTGGGCACAAATCCATCGATGTGCCCCAACCGCTACGGGCATTATATCACGCCGTGATCGATATGCTGCATGTAAGGGAGGGTTTTGGAGCATCGTCGAGAGGTTTAGGGCATAGAATGAAGAGGTTGAAAAATCAATATACGAGCTACCCCTATCTGGTGTCTGGTGTGTTGAAGCCTGGGAGAGGGAATAGGGGTAGCTCGTATATTTTTCGGGTGGTACTTTTCCGGCGGCGGTGACAGCAAAATCGCAGAACGGCCACGATTATCTGAAAGCAAAAATAACTAGAAAGTGGCCATAGGGGAGAAATAAAATATGGTGTTTGAAAGATGGTGAACGACGGCAATGATGGCGATTCGTCGGTCGTGTGGGGAGGGGCCAGGTCGGGAGGCTGCAATGGAAACTCCCCGACCAGCAACGCCATGGCAGCAGAGCCTCAATACAGCTACATATGAAGGATTTGTGTTTATTGGTCAAGATTTCATGACAGATACTGTTGGCTCTACGGTAACTCCGTGACAGTTGGGACGAACGGCTGGGAATTCTCCTGGGCATGATGTTGTGGTACACATTCCCATGTGGTAACGATTTGCCCAGGTTGTGCCCTATCAAGAGTTAATGCAAACATGCGAACAACTCTTTTCCCCTGCCTAAGCTTACAGTGGCTTACTAGGACCAGGCTGCATCGGGCGCGTTATGACCGAATCATTCTCATGAGTTCGTCTTGTTTCAAACGGTGGGATGAAGAGGGTGGTGTGGCGGTTTTGATTGGATGGGCGATACCGAAAGTGTTTCTTTCAAACACTGGGGCTTTCCCACGCTGCCCCCTTTTTTCCCCTGCTGCCCCATTGCCCCTGGTCCTTTTCTTGGGGGCGTTTCCTACCCCGCAGAGCGCTAAGCCTCGCTGCAACTGCTGCACTGCTGCTATCACTTGCTGGGCTTCTGGCTGGGCCATTGGGCCCTGGCCCCCAAAATGATAGCAAGTTTTTAAGGGGGGCTGTAAGCCTGTAAGCCCAATAAGCATCTTGGCAACTGCAGCTTTCGGCACCTGGGAGGCCTATCACATTCTAACAACCCCAACCCTGCGTCCCCCTTGCTTCGCATGGGCGCAAGCAGGTGGACGGAAGAATGCTTTGGGGTCAAATCGCTTACCGAATTGAAAAGATGGTTCAGGAGGGCTTGCCCAGGACGTTGCAGCCAACACGGCAATCCTTGGATGAGGATCGTCTTCACCATCGCGGCGCATGTCACATTTTCGGTGCACACCTGCATATAACACACATTCATACCGAAGAAGCTGAAGATAAATAGTCTGGTGAGTGCCATCGACCCTTTTCGCCTTTGTTCGAGGTGAACCATCGTCGTGTCTTGTAGTCTCTTGGGTTACTTTACTATTCACTCAAGATCTTGCTCTTTGCATTCTTTGGATTCATTCCCTGTCAATCTCCCATCCAGCCGGAACCTGCCTCTAAGCCACCACCAATCATACTGGTGTTCCTGGGTTGCTGGTTGCTGCTGCTGCGCCTCGTGATTAGTACGTGCGTGCGAGAGAAGGAATATACGGCTGATTTGGTTCCTATACAGTAAGTAGGTCATTCCTTCGGATTTTGCTATTACTGTCTGTTTCCCTTTGTCGAGCTGGTAGCCAGGGCTAATCGGCATCTGCCAATAGACTGGAGTACTTCTTACTGGCACTTCACCTGCCTTGCTTTGTCTGCTTTCCAATTATTTCCGATTGTGCCGACACAAAGGAAACTTCCCGGGCCCTTTGCTTCAGCCTCACCTTACAGCACAAGCACGCGCATCTGGATTCACCCCGGCTTTGTTAGCCTGCTAACTTCGAGTCATTCATCCTGCGCCTTGGCTTTCTTTCTAGTCGATAACAACATCTGACTTCCCAAGCCCATCCCTTGTCTCTTTGACTCCTTTGGATCCTTTGGGTCAGCTTGCAGCGGTTCGGTTTATTAAGACCGCCTTCCTCCCTCTACCAGGCTCAACTCGTCTCGCAGCAGTGATTTTACTTTACACACGAGTTTTTCCTTTCTTTCGACAAAGACACATTCGCTTCATCCGAATATTCAACACACACACGACCAAAAGACACACGTCATTATTTGTTATTTCCTCAAAATGGTACGATTTACCTCAATGTTGCTGAATCTGGGGCTGGCCCTAGCAGCACCCTCACTCATTCCCCGCCAGGACCAGGGAGCCATCAACAAGAAGTTGATCGTCGGCGCCGCCGGCCAGATCCTTTCTTTCCAGTTTGACGGCAAGACTTTCAAGTCCATCAGCAAGGTCGCAGAGGAGGGCAAGTCGGCCAGCTGGATGGTCTTCAAGCAGCCCAACCATCTGTACGCCGTCGACGAGAACAGCAACACCCTGCGCCTCTTCAACTACGACCCGGCCACCGGCAAGCTGTCGGACAAGCCCGTCTCTGAGCAGACGGGCTCTCCGGGCGTCGTCTCTCTTGAGTTCAACAAGGACAAGACCCGCCTGCTCGGCGGGTCGTACAGCAACGGCACCGTCGACATCTGGGACGTCTCGGCTGGCGATGGTGCCATGAAGCTCATCAAGAACGTCACCCTGAAGGGTGACCTGAGCCCCAAGCACCCCACCCACCGCGCGCATCAGATTGTTCCCGAGGGCAGCGGCCGCTACTTCGCCATCAACGACCTTGGCGGCGACTCCATCCACATCATGGACTCCAAGAAGGATTACACCATCACAAGTGTGACCAAGGTCCAGCCCGTCGGATGCGGTCCTCGCCATGGCGGCTTTCTCAGCACCAATCTCAACCCGTCTCTGCTTCCTACTCATTACGTTGTTCTATGCGAGACGAAGAACCTCATCCAGCTGTTCAAGATCGACCAGAAGGCTGACGAGTCTCTGGGCCTGACCTTCCTCGATTCCATGAGCTCGTACGGCCCCATGCCTCCCGCCAACGCCACGACTGCCGCCGCCGGCGAGCTGACGGTTGCGAGAAACAACCGGGATATCTATGTCACTAACCGCCTCTCCGGCAATGTCACTGACAACGTCTCCTTCTTCGCGTTCGAGCAGGTGAACGGCAAGCCCTGCCTCACGTGGAAGAGCCAGGTCTCCAGCGACGGAATCAGCCCGCGCATGATGAGCCTCAGCAGGGACCCGGAGCAGGGCATCATGTTTGTCGCTAACCCCATGGGCGGTCCCAGCGGCATCGCCGCCTTCAAGCGCAGCGAGCTCACCGGCTTGTTGAACCAGAAGCCCATGGCCTCGATTGCGAACACGACCATCTCCAAGGAGGTGGGAGGCTTCGGCCCGCAGTTCGTCTTGGAGATCCCCGCCCCCAAGAGTGCTTAAGTGAGGGTTCCGGTATAGACAGCCGAAGGATATGATTAAGCCTGATTAGGCTTGAGGCTACGACTTTGCATGGCATGGCGTTCAGGTTAGGGGACTTGCTTTTCATTCTCACATACACCGCCGCTCTCTGTGATGAGCATCAATATATTCTTCGATTCCTAAAGTTTTCCTCCTACCGTGAGCTGAATTCGTGCAGTCCACTCAACATGTTTGAATTGCCTTCCTGGGTGCCACTTTTGATGATCGGGCCTTTTGGCTCACTTAGTTTCTACGTCATTCAATAGATGTATCTGTAACCCAACATAATGCTGCTGAACTATGGTGAAAATGGGGGCACCCATTGGTTTTGGGGTTGCTCGTAAAAAGGTTGCCTTGAGAGGGCTGCAGGTCTGCCAACGCCGCATCCCAGGAGGGGGCTATCTATTTATTTGCAGATCCGCCAGCAAAGCCCTCTAATCTATTCCACCAGAGGAGGACCTTAGGTAATCCTCCTTCGCACTCGCACTCGCTTAAGCAAGCGTACTCCACCAACCCAACTGTGCCGTCATGCGCCAAGCCGCCAACCACAAGCAACGCCGACCCCTCATTGGGCGAGAGGACGCAGCCGCGCCGCATACCAGTACTTTGCGCAGTGGACGTGTCTTAAGGTGGGCGCATCCTCCTGGTCTTCAGTTATCGTATCCTCATGTTAGGCAGTAAAATTTGGAGACGATCTTGCGGCTGTGAGACGCCGGTTGACGTATCTTGAGTTGGTCTCGAATTAAGTACGGTGGAGGAGGGTGGGATAGTGTGAAGAAGGATGGATATAATGTGTAGCTATATTCCGGACTGGATGTTGTTGCTGTTCGAGTAAAGAAGCATATATTGATCGCTATATTCCTTTTCATATTTAGAGATTGAATCTCATCACTCATCTTGATCTCACCTGTCTCCCGAAACCTATCTCATTTGCAAGAAAGAGGCGAGAATATAGAGAGACAGAAAAGTCGTACTATCCGAACTCGTTATACAAAAGGAAACCCACGGGGAATCAAAACGTCCAGGGGATACCAAACATACAAAAAGAAAAGCCGGACATGGGCGCGGGCCACGACATCTTCGGCTACCGCCACGGCATCGCGGTGGCCCAGCTGGCCCTGTTCGCGACGTCGCTGGTCTTTGGCGCCTACTTCTTCGGCCCCCGGTGCCTCGGCAGCAGCCCCCGCCGCAACGGCTGGTTCTGCATCGGCGTCTTCTCCGTCTTCCGCCTCGTCGGCGCCGGCTGCATGCTCGGCACCCTGGCCAACGACGACGACAGCGTCTGGGCCGGCGTCTTCGTCTGCGAGTCCTTTGGCATGGTCCTCATCGTGTTCCTGCTGCTGGAACTGATGGAGCGGGCGTAAGTTATTTTTCCTTCTTTTCTTCCCCCCTTTCCCCCTTTCCCTTACCCTTCTTATCTCTCAGGAGGGCTTGTTGCTGACAGAAGAATGGCGCAAATAGAAACAAGGCCGTGCCCACCATCGACCCCCGCGCCTTCAAGATCCCCCAGCTCCTGACCTGGGCCGACCTGGGCCTCGCCATCGCCGGCTTCGCCTCGGCGGCGCGGCGCGAAAACGAGCACCCGCTGGCGCCGACGTCGCTGACGCGGGCGAGTTTCGGCCTCTTCACGGCGCTGTACCTCTGGATCAGCGGCATGGCGTACTTCCTGCTGACGTCCAAGCGTAGTTGTAGGGACGACAGAAACGGGAAAGGCCAGCAGCGGGACCAAGACCAAGGCCAGGATCAGGGCCTCATCCCGAACGGCAGGAGCTTCCCCCGCGACGAGCGCCGCGCCCTCGTCTGCGCCGCCCTCTGCCTCCCCCTCCTCGCCGTCCGCACCGCCTACTCGCTCGTGTTCCAGATCACGGGCGACATGGGCTGGAACGCGGTCAAGGGGCGGCCGACCCCGTACCTGCTCATGACGTTCCTGCCGGAGCTGGCCATCATCTACGCGTGCGTCTTCACCATCATGCGCATCGCGCCGCCGCCCCCGAAGGAGGAGACGGAGAAGCAGGACGGGGGCAAGAACAACGGACGAGGAGGGATCATGTCCTGGCTGCGGCCTTCGCGGTGGTGGCGGCGACGACAACAGCCAAGTAGTGCTGACGGCCAAGACGGCGGGCATTCCTCCCAGACTGACGAGGAAGGACGGGGTTCAGGGCCCGGACGTCGCGATGAGGAGAACATCTGGCTCGTGCCATCAAGAAGATAGCAAAGTAGATAGTGAGGATAGAAAATCCATATACAGCGTCATCATTCCCGCGTTTGAAGCAGTCAGTAGTGGCCCGAGCCAGTAGCTCATAACAACAGAACCGCATGCCCAAGCCCAAAGGAGAAAAGGTTCATGTAGAAGTATTATGTACGATTCATATTAACACCTACTACCCTTCCATATACGCACGTGTTTATCCGCCGGGTGACAACCACAAAAAACCAGTTTTCATTTCATTGTACATGCGATCCGGCCAAGGGGTAATATTCGTAAGGTGTCTTCCTTCCTCCTTCCCATCCTTTTACCCATTGAGCCGCGCATTGTTCTCTAGGTGACGCCGCGCCCTCTCCCAAGACCATCGTTAATCGAAACAGTTTGCTTCCGTAGCCACGATGCGATCATGACGACACGCATTTGGGCACGTAAGCATCATCACACACATAGACGTAAGCCATTTTCATCATGGCCGGTGGATTTTCAACCCATGCCTTGGTCCAGTGCAATATATGCGGGCATTCAAGTACAGCTTGTTTATGTACTTTGGATAGGAGTCGCCTCGCTCGTTGGTGGGACGGCACGGCGTTAGATGGCGAGGCCATCGCCTCGAGACTCCTTTGACTGAGAGTGCGAGGTGCTTAAGGGCTGGCCCAGCCACCAGCAACATCAACCCACTCAGCCAAGCAGGAGCCTTCCTTGCCTTCGACATCGACGATGTCGGTATCGCAACGGCAGCGGCAGCCAACACCATTCTCCTTCTCGGGGTCCCAGCTCTCCCAGTAGGCGTCCTCCTCTTCGCGCTTCTTGGGGTCAAGCGTGGTCTTCTCGAGGTAGGGAGTACGGGGCAGTTGGCGGGAGGGAGCATTAGCGGGACAATGCTGGATGGTGGTGTGTCGGTAACCGAAGTCGCGGAAGTAGTGGATGTCGCGAGGAGCCAGCAGGACACCAGCAGCCAGTGAATGAATCGGCGCGTCACCCCACTACAAGATGTGTTAGCTCATGTTTGCTTGCGCTTGCGTTTATATATTTAGATCAACTTACTCGTTCCATCCAGAAGCCACCGCTGCGGTCCATCATCTCGAAGAAGTCCTCGTACTCCTTGCTGCGGAACCAACTGAGGCGCGCGATTTCGAAGTTGGACCAGAAATGACACATGTTGTAGGATTCACCTTCCATGGCGTCGGGATCAATCTCGGGAAGGCTGTTGCGGCCAGGATCGCTGCGCAGAATCTCCTCGGGCAACGGGACCTTGCTCTGGTCTTCCTCCTTGGGCTTCTCCTCGGGCTGCGGCTCGACAAACATCTCCCACAGACCCTGCGACTTGATGTTGTTGAGGCGCTTGTAGGCAGAGGCGTAGCGGAAAATGTTGGGGACTGTCTCGCGAAGCTCCTTGACGGCAATGGTGAAACCGTAGGTCTTGTTCTCCTTCTGCATCATGAGGAAAGGATCGTAGGTGATGTCGCAGAAGTACTTGATCTCGGGTTCCAGGCGCCAGTACCACTCGTACTTGGCGAGGAGCTCGTGCTTGTAGAAGAAACCAGAGTAGAAGCGGCACATAGCGTGGTAACTCTCGAGGCCACCGTACATGACAGCGGCGTCTCCCTGCTTGGCAATACCCTCCTTGGCGATCTTGGTATCAATCCATTCCGGGTATCCCCACATCTCAGGACCAACGCGACCAAACTCGCATTCGCCCGAAGTGTAGTTGCGCACGATATCCTTGAAGGTCTGGTTGAACTCGCCATCGTTCAGGAAAACGTAGGGGTAATGGTACCAGCGGTTGAAGTGGCGCTCGATCGACTTGATGGACTGAATGACACCGTCCAGCTCCTTGTTTCGGGCAAGGACCACGAAGGCGGCGTTGGCACGGGGCTGGCTCGTGTCAGGTTGCAAGCAGCCCTGGACGAAGACCTTGTCGTGCTCCTCGCTGATCTTTCGGATGGCGGGAGGCGCGCCAGCAGGCATCAGTATCCTGCCGGGCGAGCTGGGATGCCGGACAAACAGCACCAAAATGAGGATGAGGACGATGCAGGGGAAGAGAACAACAACGCCAAGTGGAACAGAGATGCTGGAGTTGCCCTTTAACCGGAGCGGCCTCCGGAAGAAGTCTAGGCGAGACCCCCTGTTAGGTCTCGCGGGATGTCCCTTCTCGTCATTTGTAGGCAACGACGGTGCCATATTAGGCACGCGCTGAACAGCGCGGCGGAAGAGATCCATGGTGGTGGGCGTGCGCGATGGTGTCGGCTCCGAAAGGAGGTATATAGGTAACGGAGGGCTCGCTCGCGTGGTCTGGGTCAATCGTTAAAGAGTCGTAATCGGATGCGAAGCTATTGGGCGATGATGTATGCTTCCTGAAGATGCGTCTCGATGCTTCTAAAGATCTTCTGGCTAGAAAATAAACATGGAGCCGAGTCAGAGGACAGGGCTGGTTGATTAAGCGAAGCTGAAGATTAAAAAGCGCGCCCAACAGCGATACTGCTTCAATGTCGAAAAAAATTGAAGCCCCTATTCCAAAACGAAATAGGCCGCGGGCGGGAAGAAGAGGACTCGAGGGTGTCGAGAATCTGTCTAACCGAAGCAGTTCGTTCAATCCAATAAATCTACAATTGGAAGCTGCGACCGATTAACGAGCGGCAAGGGGAAACCGCGTCCCTTGGGGAGAGTTAGCTGCTGCGTTTGTCGGGCGTCGTTGACAGGGCAAAAAAAATGGAAAGAAGATGGCAGGAGGCTGATGAATCAGGGACTGTGAGACTTGGATGGATCGCTGGTCGAAGTTTTGCCAGTGTGGCCGCTCGGACGGTGTGTGGTCTGTTCTTGGTCTGGCCTGGTTGGTAGGCGGGCAAGGCAAGGCAAGCTGGCCAGGTGTAGTGCTAACCTACTTACTATTGATGCACAGCTTATTTAATGGCTTGTGTCTTGGCTGATAACGGGTACGCGTCAGACAGTCTGCATCGGACCGCTCGTCTGCACGGCAAGACTCAGAATTTTGGAGCAGCAGAGGTATCCGCGACTTAAAATAGACGGGCAGTCAATCGGATGGAGCAGATCTAGGTATCCGACCAAGAACCCCTTCTTTCAATCGCGATGGTGGATGGGTTGAAACCAAAAGACGACGTGTGTGGTAGCTATGTATGTTGCGGGCAAGCAAGCGATTGCGGGTGTAAGGCAGGTAATAGATCTAGAGGAAATCCAAGAAGATGCCAGCGATGCGCGGGACGAGAGTGGAAAATCAACCAGGCTGGGCGCTCTACCTTCAATGCGACAGCTTTCCAGGGGAGATAGTAACCTTATTAGGGGGATTTGAGCAAGTAGTAAGGGGGGAGGGGGTGCTGGCGGGCCAATTGAGATGCTAGTAAATGGGGGAACGAGATAGCGTGACGCCCCTACAGCGAGCATGATCCACAGTGTGCCCTGCACTCTAATATACTACTACAGTAGCCGTGAGGTTATGTACTTACTGTGCTCAGGTATCGAGGCTATAAGGACAGGTATGCACCTACATACCACCGATTTACTCTTCTGCAGCCTTCGTATCGAGACCCATGGAGCCGTGAGCCAGTCACCATGCGAGTTTTTATTCTGCGCCTATTAGAGAATATGAACTGATCCCATCATTGAAGTTTCAATGTGCAATCGTTCGTGCTTACCTTGCTAGGCGTTTGTACAGGTAAAGAGATGCGTTTGAAGCCAAGACCTGGGGCGAGGAGAGGGAGTATGTAGCAAGCTTGGCAACGAAGGGGGAAAAGGAGATTTGCAGATCCCTGAAGAGATGTCAGTCAGTCAGGACGGTCCTGGTCGAGACCTGGCAGCTGCTGGCACCCACCAGCCGCTGCACTGGGCGATAGCCGGCCCCACTTCCTTCTAAAGCCCTGGTGAGAAAGTTCCAAGTGGGCAAGCAGCAGCGAAATGCCAAGGAAATAAATCGTCAAATACCTTGGAACCAATTATGCGCGCATGAAGGTGGCCAGGTATGGCCAGAAGTATGGCGACTCGTGGAAATCGGGGGTTTTATTCACGGCTGTTATATATGACAACGACTCTTGGGGCTTCTGGAGTGAGGTAAGTTATGTAAGGATACATAAGGTAGGTGGCCTTTAGTACTTTTAACTTCTAAATCAACAAGGTGGGAATGGTATATGTCTAAGTAGATCTTATAAAGTATGTAGTCCCTCAGAATGCTATAGATCCGTGGATTCATCGGACTGAGAGGCATCTAGGAAAGCGACGATACCTCGACTTCGATTTCATGATGATGTGTGCATATGTTCTCAGTGGCCGTGTGCGCCAGCAACTCAGATCGTTCGCTGATTCAACACGAGACTCGAGCAGAAAGCTCGATTTACACAACAGATACATGCCACGCCCCAACCTTCTTCAGATCCAGCACTAATCGGACTCTGTATCGTCGGAATCCTCCTCTTCATCAGACTCCTCTTCTTCAGACCACTCTTCATCAGATTCCGCTTCATCGATAGAACCTCGTCGCCCGGCATGTCGCTTTTGCGCCACCTTTGCGGCCAAATATGATCCATCCGATGGCAGTTCCGCCCCTCGCTCTAGCAGATAATTATAGGCTTCCATCTCTTTCCTACTCCGCGCTACTTGGAGCGGCGTGAGCCCTTTGCTGTCCTGGACATTGATCCCGCCTTCATCCGCCGGAGGCACAAGGTTTTTATCCAGCAGGAAACGAAGGACTTTGACATGCCCGCCTTCGGCAGCAAAATGCAAAATATGACGCTGCTTTCCTCTTCCCACGGTGTGGCTAGGATTGTTCGTCATAACGCCATACCGCGAGTTCCAGTCGTATTTGTTAGGGTGTCCGGACACAGCTGCGTGTATTCTTCGGATCATGTCCAAGTTCCCGTGAAAAGCAGCTGCCTTGGCAACATCCATTCCGTCCGGGCCCTGCGCCAGAATGTCTGCACCATATTCCTCCAGCAGTGTGACAATGTCGAAGCGGTCCTCATCCGCCGCAGCGACAACGAAAGGATACTTGCTATCGCCCGTCTTGGCTTTGTTGGGGTCAAGACCTTTTGTCAGCAAAGTCTTGACCTTCGGTGGTATGTCGTATGCAGGGCCGGCCATGATGCTTTTTACCAGATCCAGATCAGCTATATTTGCGGCTTCATGTAAGCGATGGTGGTGAGATGACCCGAGAATCTCAACCAACACTTCCGGCGGACTGAACTGGCAAGCCACTTCGAGCGCTTTCCATCGGAAAACATCCCATCCTTTTTCCAGAAGGCTGCGAATCAATTTCAAATGACCGTATTCTACGGCAGCTTTGAGGAGGTTTATGGCAGAAGGAATTTCCCTGTAGTCCGTGGGGTCGTCCAACACTTCTAGGATAATCTCGACAACCTCATGAACCCACTCCTGCCTGAAATCATTGGCATGAAGCTTTAAAAGGGCCTGGAAAACCGGGATAGCGGCTGACTGACGCCTGTAAGCCACATAGTCAGACAAAGCGTTGCTGGTAGCGGCCGTCATGGCTTTGATTGCAGGCACTATAACCAATTCGCCCAGAACCACGCTTTTCTCGCCCTGTATTTTTAAATTAGGCGGCTCGATAATAGATCGGCAGTAGAACTCCCAAATAGGAGGTTTGTTATCCTCAGCCTTCGACTGTGCCGGTGTTTCTTGGAAAAGGGCATTGAACACCTGCTGCTTCACTGGACTTTTATAGCCCCGGGAATTTGAAGCAAACTCGTCTTTCAAACGAAGAAGGAAAAGTTCGGCTGCAGTTCGCCCATCTGCTCTTCGTTTGCCAACATCATGAGTCAACAGCAATCGTTGTAGTAAGCTCATCTCAATACGCGAACTGATATAATGCAGCGGGGTGGAACCATCCGACGAGTACAAGCCAGCAGTGACGCCCTTTTGAAGGAGGGCTTGATACAGTTTGTCCGATCCGAGTCGAGCAGCGAGTTGCAACAAGGGCTGACTTGACTCGAAATAAATTGTTTCGCCCTCTGGACACTTGTCCAGAAGTATATGTGCCGCCTCTTCCTGGTCCTCTTTTATTGCTTCGGCAAGGGGAGTTCGGCCGCCCGATGACAGAATGCGCAGTCCTTCGAGTCGGCTTTCGGTTTCTAGAAGCGTTTTGAGGATACCTACAGCGTTCTTCACTGCAGCTAGGTGCCAAATGGTGTAGCCAGAACTGGACCAGTCTTTGGGTGTTACCTCAAGGTGGTTGAAGCCCGCCTCAAGGAACAATTTCAAAGTTGGCAGTCGAGCATCGGTGTTACATGCAAGAAGTGGGGATGGGAGTCCTTTCGACTGCATGTGGCCTTTGAAGTCGATTCCAGAGGATAGCATAACCCCGATAACATCGGTACTACCTGACCGTGTGGCAATATGCAGAGGATTGCCTGGCATGCCTAATGCCTGGAAACGTGCATCGGCAATCAACTCAATCATATCATCTACACGGTTGTGGGCAGCTGCAGTTGAGACATAGAGCCTGAAATCAGCATCCTCTATACTCTTGGACTCAAATGGCCCTCGGATGTGCTCGTATGTGTCCCAATCGCCCATCGACAAGATTTTAGTGCGCACATAAGAGCCAAGAGCTGCAGTGTTCGACCCCTTCTCATCGGCTTCTGCATCCACATCCAGGATCTCCTGAAAGATTTCATGCATGACCTGCTTACCCAATATTCGCTTTGGGTCCTCGATTATTGAAATCATGTCCTTCGACATAGCCCCTGGTGTCCGAATGAACGGAAGTAGAGGTAGAGAACTTGATCTGTTCTGACACAAGTGAAGGGCTCGACCACTGAAGGACAAATCGGTAGAAGCAACTGTGAGATCTATCCCTTGTTGCATCAGTATTTCTACGGTTAGGCCAATGTCTCGGGGGCTTGCAATCTCGTTGTGAAGCCCCGTGATTTTTGCTGGGCCATCAATAAACACTCGAGGCCCAGCCAAAGCACATGCCAAAGGTGTCCCAACCTCACTTTTCGCGTTGACGCTGATACCTGAATCGATAAGCCAGGAGCAGACAGAATGCAGCCCCAACGATGCCGCGACATGCAAAGGCGTGATGTCTTGCCGAATGACGTAAGCCGCGATGGCTAGAAAAGTGCTCATCACGTTCCCAAAAGTGTACTGATTCATCAAATATTCAACGAACCAGTTTTGTAGGTAGATCTTCCTTTTCGGATTGAACAGCAATCGCAGGTGCTCGCTCGGTGAAAGAGAAGTGTGCTCGGTAGATTCGTATAGCTTTAGCCAAGACCTAGCGGCAAACACATAGAAAGGGTACCGCGTTCTGCGTTGCTCTACTGTCAGCGAACCACTGGAGACGTGGCGAGTGTGATGACGGAAGTCCTTGAATGTAAGATATCGAACGCATGTTGAAGCTAGCCAGGCTGACGGTATCTCTTTAGAAAGGCTGAACTCTCCCAAGGGTCCGTTCGGATTCATGTCTTGCAGATACTCCTTGACGCTGAAATGTGCCAACTCAAGCCTATTTGAAAGACTGTTTTTTCTCACGAGGCTACTACAAGCGTGTAGTACCTCTGTCTCATTGACGACATCAGACTGGTCAATATAATCTTTGTTGTGATCGATAGAAACAGCAAGGCAAAGATCTGCTATTGAAATGCCACTCCCAACGGAGCAGATGCAGTGCAGTGCCTTTCTAGCAATGTTCCGTGTGGATGCGTTGTTTGCACCCGAGACCTGGCCCCGTAGTATTCTGTCATAGGTTTCGTTAAGCGTCGGTGGCAACCCATCGAGAGCTCGCTTCCGAGCACCTGCCCCTAATCCTTGAAGATAATCCAATTGGCAGACTACCCAGCGAAACCTGTGCCAAGGTGGCGGGTCAGCGGTGTTCATTCTATGCCCTTCATGTGTATAAATGAAGATTTGAGAATATGGTATACTCACATTCCTTGGGCTTTTGACACTAGAATAGAACGTATCTCTTTACCCTCCGTAGGTGCGAGCTGCCGTCGTTGCAGTTCAGCACCAACAAAAAGCTCGAGGTCTTCTGTGTGAGCGGCAATCTCCAAGTGGGTATAGCTCTCTAACAACTCCTCCCGGATCATCAACTCGTTACGACTGAATACAGCAATGCTCATGTTCAGAGTATCCGTTGCGAGATGCTTCAATGCTCGAACGACGTCGGCGCAGTGCTTGTCACACTCGTCGAGTGCATCCACAACAACAAACACTTTCGAGAATGGTTCACACATCGAGGGTATCAATCGCAGCAGTGTCAGGCTCTCTGGGTCCTTTTCTAGAGAACCACCGTCCTGTAGAGACTCGAAATACTTCTCCAGGATTCCAAAGGCATCCTTATGCTGGCGAGCCAACTGCAACGACAGGACCTGGAGGATATTGACAAGTTGTTGGCTTTCAGGAATCTTGTAGTCGCAGAAGAAGAAAGCCACAGCATCGCATCTGGTGGTATTGGTTTTCTGGGCATTGCCGCAATCACGGACGACCCTCTCAATCAAAGATGCACACATGACTGATTTACCAGAACCTGGAATGCCGCTCAGCCACAGCTTGGAGTTAGGAATCGTCATCCAGTTCAGCACCTCATAGCTTTGGTGAAACCAGCGTCCTGTGTCCTCTTGCTTGAGTCTGATGTTGGACTGGAAACCATGCATGGGATTGACACGGAGAAAATAGCGCTCCACGGCTTCGTTCCTCTCGTCGAGCATAAACTGGGCTTGGATTCTTTCTAGCTTCTCTATCGCAGTCTGAACACGATCGAGCTTGTTTTTCATCTGGTTTTGAATACCAAGGGACTGCATCAGTAGATCGATGGTATCAGCTGCGAGAGCAGTGTTGACTGTGGATTTATGGCGTTCAAGCTCCTCCAGTAGCTCCTTGGTCTCGTTCTTGGAGAATGGCCACTTCAGACTCTGTATTCTCCCCTTGGATCCACCAGCATGGTGATTTTTGGACGCTTCGTCGATTTTCCTCTCAATGCGAGTCAAGGTTGAAGTAAATAGCATAACTTGCGATCCTTCCAATGTTGGCTTTCGGGAGCTGGTCTGTTCAAGGCCAGTACAGAGTAGACAGAGGTTCTGGACAATGCCGTAGAAGTTCCTGATCTCCTCTGCCAATGTGCCGACGTCGTCCTTGGCGCTCTGTACATCTTTTACGTATCTGAAGACGGCGATGAAGGTGGAAGCTGTGATTTGAGCCAAGCCAGCCAGGCTCCCAGCGATAGATAGGGGATCTGACATGGCTGAAAAAGGCCGGTCTATTGAGGTATATCTGGTATAGTCATAAGAATTTGATCCACCAGGAAGGATACGAATATGGGTAGAGGCTCATGAAATGCATTGGTATAGTGCGCAAGGCATCCTTCGTTCAGCCTGCAAGAAAGCCGAGCCGGTGGCTGTGCCGCCCTACTTACATGTCGCATATGCATGGCGTCCGCTAACTTGATCGGCGATGAAGCAACCATAGGATACAGATAGCTCAGAAGTTATGGAAGATAACAGCCTCGACTCTCAATTCGACGCTGGAGTTGGCTTTGGAGAAGGGAGGTAGTAAGTCAATCAATGGAGCTTGGCATGGATTTAAACAAACGAGTGGCTCAATTGATGCACATTGGGAGGTACGTGTTGTTGCGCGATGGACCCCTCCATCGTTACTGCCCTCCATCGCTCATACCTGCCCGCCCTCCTTTAATAGCGATCGACTAGGTAATAAACCTCCATCGTAGATGAGTTCGCGTATATGACCACAGCAACCGTCTCGCTTCTGCATCTTGACAACATAATATGTAGACATGTATACACATTTCCTGATCCGGTATAAGCCGGCTTGGCTTTCGAAGCAATTGAGCTGGCCGGCCAGTAGACGGGAATAAACGATTCGCCGTCAAGCCCGGAAGTGAAGCCGGCATCTTTGCTCCCCCCTCTGTCTATCCTCGCTATCCACCCACAACACCCATGGTTTCTCACTACGAGTAAACCCATGCCGTTCCACAGGCGACTCTCTCCTTTCGGACCTTCCGACAGATCTCTGGCCGATGTCGCCCCGCCACCCAAGCTCCTTGAAGATGCCTGAAACCCCTTCCTCATCATGGCACCGCCATCAACAAATTCTTGCCAGACATGGCTGACGACACTGTTTCAAACGCCGCGGCCCCTGTGCTCCCGCGCCAGATCCATGACGCAAGCGAGGAAAAGGACCCGGAAGTGGTCCCGACTGCTGATGAGCCGGAACCGCTGTCGGATAGCAGCGTGCCGTCCGTGCCGCCCGCCGTGAAGGACGACTCCTCGGTATACGATCGCTACAGCCCCCGACGCAAAGCCGTTTTCGTAGCGATACTGGCCTTTTGCGGCATTCTCTCGCCCATATCCTCGACAGGGTCGTTGACGGCGGTGCCGGACATTGCCGAGACGTTCCAGACGTCTGGTAGCGTTGTCAATATCTCCAACGGCCTTTATACGGCGGCCATGGGATTGTCGGCGCTCTTTTGCGGGTCCATCAGCACATTGTGCGGGCGGCAGGTCGTACTGTTCAGCAGCGTCATTTCGTTCTTCGTGTTCTCGTTGGGTACCGCGCTATCGCCCAACTTGGCGGCATTCTTCGCTTTCCGAATGCTGAGCGGGTTTGGGGGCACTGGACTCCTGGTTATGGGTTCGGGATGTATCGGTGATCTGTACAAACCTGTAAGTTTCAATTTGCGAAAGAAGAACGTCAGGGGTTGGCTGAAAACACATGCCTCGTCTCTCCAAAACGGCCATAATACACGAAAGATGACTGAAGAACATGGCGAATGCAGACTGAGAGAGGGACAGCTCTTGGTTGGTTCATGAGTGAGTCGTGTGGGCCTCACGTTGATCGACTGTATTGAGTACTTATACCACGTCTTTAGGTGGAACCCTCGTTGGCCCTGCTTTAGGTATGTTTCCGGCATGTACTCGCGTACCCCCGGTGTTGAATCCCATAGCTCACCATATCAAAAGGGCCCTTGCTTGGTGGTGTCATCGTCACTTACACCAACTGGCGCGCCATCTATTGGCTCCAAACAGCCATGGCCGGGCTGGCATCGTTGTTAGCTGTTGTGTTCATCCCAGAGACTATCCACCACAAACGATGGTCATCCATTCCTAAGGAGAAGAGGTTACGTGCGGTTATGAGTGCCATAAACCCTCTTCGATTACTTGTGCTGTTCAGGAGTTTGAAGCTTGTCTGCGTGTCGATGGCCTCTTCGTCCCTGGTTTTCAACATGTACTCTTTCCTAGCACCAATTGTAAGTATCGATTTTCTTTGGTATCGTGTATGCAAGTTAGCCCTTGGGAGACATTGGCTGCTGACGGAAGATATAGGTCTATGTCATCAATCCTCGCCTCAACCTCACAACCCCCCTGGAGTCCGGCCTTTTCTATTTAGCCCCTGGATGCGGGTACTTGGTGGGCACGTTCTTCGGTGGACGCTGGTCGGACCACGTCGTCAAGAAGTGGATTGGGAAACGCAACGGCCATCGGAAACCCGAAGATCGCCTCCGCAGCGCAGTGCCTTGGATGGGACTGGGGATCCCTGGCTCCTTGCTTATCTATGGCTGGTGCCTGGAGTATAATCGTGGTGGAATCCCTGTTATTGTCATCTCGATGTTTGTCCAGGGCTTTTCTCAGCTGATGATCTTTCCTTCGCTAAATACCTACTGCCTGGGTAAGCGTGACCAAATAACTTCCTCTCCAAACTGCACTACTCGAGCTACTTACAAGCACTGGCGCTGCAAACGTTCATCGAGTTCCATACATGTTCCTTTACTGATCAACTCTGCAGATGTGATCCCATCGCGATCCGCAGAAGTCTTGGCTGGCAACTTTCTGGTCCGTTATATATTCGGCGCCATCGGTACGGCAGTCGTACTCCCAGCAGTGGACGCTATTGGAATCGGGGCTTTCAGTACGATATCAGCTGGCTTTGTGATTCTGGTCTGCGGTTGGGTTATCCTGGTCATCCACGACGGAGCACTACCGTGGGTTGGCAAACGGGGCGAGCGCTGATATGGAGACTATCCGGTCCGCAGTTGCTTAAAATAGACACGAGACTGACAACTTGGGCTCTCGGTGAACCCGACGCCATCTGAAGCAAAGCCAAACTATACAGACGATGTAGTGCTCGCATTTTGCTGTCACGGATGATCTTGAGAGATGGTCTTCCAATGTTCAGTAGGGCCGGAATCGGCCAGAAGAAACTGGCCGCTGACATGAAAGTGGCGTCGACGTGCCTAAACACAAAAAGTCCCCGTGTTGGGGGAAGTTGAGAAGGTAGCATTTTCCGAGATAGTGGCGTCCATCGACCGCATCTACAGCGCGAGGTTTCGACATGACGCCATGTATTCGAAGGAAAATGAATCACTATGAACCCCCAGAAAACATCGTGAAACCGTGTACAGCAGGCAACGTTGCTCCTGTGCATACAGTGCACACAGCTGCAATAGGCAATGCTAAGCGTTTGCCCTGGCTCCTTCGCGCCGAATTTTTAAGTAGCAGGCAAACCCCGAAAAGGCGGAACACGCTGACGGAGTCATGCTGCCGTGGTACACGATGCACTATGCAAGCCCACCCACGTCAGGCGCTAAGAAGTAACGGACGATTCCGCCAAACAAACATCACAGGGGAAGGAAGCACTTGGGAGTTCAATTAAGGTTTTGCTGGGGACACACCATCATGGGCGGGTCGATGTGATGCCAACGCTGAGCTTTCTACTGTAAGTCTCGAAATCTAGATTCCATCTGGAGATGATGGGCTTACAATAGTCGGGGGGTTCCAGCAGCCCATCGTTGCTCTCACTGCTACCACTTACTCTATGATATCTTCCTTGCTTTGCTGGAAGCTGCATGCTACTACTGCACTGCTGCCGCGTTACTAAGCCCCCCGTAATATGCGGTCTGCTTTCAGTGTCAGAGGCAGTGTTTTGGTCTTGGCGGAAACGTGGCATTGGCCGGCGGCCATGCAGTTCATATCGGAATCCAGATTCAACTCCGGCATGTCTGATCCCATGCCAAGAACAGCCACAGGATACCTTCGCACGTAGAAGAAGCCATGTTCTATGAACACGGGGAGCTCATATTCTGATCTAGTGGCTGACATTTCCATGGCAGCAGCTTCGGTGGTTTGTTACCTCGCCTTCTGCTCCGTTGCGCGAAGGCGTGCTCGTGTCACGCACGACATTGGACTTTCGAGGGGTGTGGAAAGCTAGATCGTCAGGGTCCATTCCCGCTGTTTGAGCGTGGCGCTTTACTTCTGAGGACGGTTCCAAAGGGACATGGAGAGCATGACGCGTTATTGGGCGGAATTGGTTCGGCGGAGTCAATTCTTCAAGCCTGTGGCGTATAAGTTGGATGATGTATTGCGCCCAGCTTCCTACGCCAAGCACCAAGGTCCTTTTCGCATTCAGCAGCTGCGCCGCGGGGTTGTTACCAATCAACCCCGACCGGATCTCGCTCGGTCGGCAGCAATTTGAATTGCTTCGAATATCTCCTCGGGTTCCATACATATCAAAAGTCGGTAAAAGGAAACCCCAGAGGCAATATAGGTGAGTGGCCCCGTATCGCCGTATATGCTTCATCTGGCTGCCATCGAACCATCGATTGTCGAAAACCACGTCATTTGGACACCCAACTCCGCGGTATGCGGCAGACAGGGCTTGTTGCCTGTCAGATGTTTGATCCTATTGCGCCTCTTCGGAGATGCGCGATGCAACTGGGCAGAATCGGGTCCAACGGCTGCATCGCAGCGTAAGCACTTGTGCTCGAGGCTTGATGCCATTGCTGCGCAGCCAGCTCCCCCCGGCACATCTGTCCGCCATGATTGGCCGACTCGCAGCATGGGCTGGCACAATGCTTCTGTTCTTCTGCCGCGTACAATTGGCCCAAAGCATATCCTAATATTGCTGCTCAAGGGTCTAGGCCCATGCCACCGCATTCAGGTGGGGCTTGCTATACACATCCAATGCCGCATCTCTGTCTCTCTCTCTCCCATGCGCTCTTCAGTTTCAGTTTCTCGGGATGACATTCTCTCATCCCCCCTGACAGGTAAGGTAGCATTTCCGAAATCTCCATTGCATACGCACTGGCGTCACCAACGCAGCTGTAACCTGTCCAAAGCTACCTAAGCAAAGAAGGGGGTTCGACTGTCGATCTGACAGGTGGGGGAGAAGGAGGCACGGAATCGGCTACTGCTTACTTACTTGTTTTTCTTATTTAGGGGGCAGTGTGCCTGCCCTGCCTTACCACTTACAGAACAACGTCTTTTGAGGCTGAACCCACCCTGTCCTTGCCACCCTTCTCAACTCCCAGACGCGATTCTGTTCTTCTTTCCCGAGTCGCACATCACTCTGATCTCATTGGGTTTGAAACACCACATCTGATTGATCGACCCAAATCCTCGGGTACGGGGCCAAGACATACTACACATTGTTGAATCGTGACCACTCCGCCGAAGCCCGTTAGTATAGGCGCAGATCCCAACATGACTGCACCGCTGGTACCCCGGAAACGCGCGAGCAAGCCCAAAGTCCGGACGGGCTGTGATACCTGTAAGAAGGTCGGTCCCTATCGCGATGTCTTCGTGCGCGAAGCCACAAGACTTACGGTGAATGTGTTTGCTGATTCTGGGCGTAGCGACGGGTCAAATGTGATGAACGAAAACCTAAATGCGTCCGCTGCGAGAAGCTGAACCACAAATGCACATACGCAGCAAGCTCGGAAGCCAAGTCGCCCAAAGAGTCATCATCACCAGAGTCCTGCAGGTCCTCGCCAGCACGCGAGGTTGGCACGCTATTCTACCAGCCCAGATGCTACAATCTGAACTCGCAAGAAGGGCTCTACTTTGAACTCTATCAAAACAGGGTCGCAAAGAGGCTGGCGTACCCGGAACTGTGGTACCGATCTGTTCTAAGGGAAAGCGTTAGGGATAAGACAGTCCGGCACGGCGTGATCGCCATCGGCGCCCTTGCGCAGGCGGGCTTGGAACATGCGGCGCGCACGAGCTCGAGACAGGTACCGCGGCGCACCTTGTCGAGGGAGCTGATGCGAAGCACACACTACCGGGAAGCTATTCAGAATTACACACAAGCTCTCTCGACATTCCGCAATCGGATGGAGCTGGAAGGCGGTTCGACACCGCCGCGCACCGTCATTATCGCGACCTTGCTGTTTTTGATCTTCGAACAAATGCAGGGCAACTCAATTGCAGTACAGCAACTGACAGGGAACGTCATTGCCATGCTTCGTGGCAGTCTTATCACGTTCCAAGCAAAAGGCACTAGCGAGTCGCAGATCGCTGCTGAGATAGATGACGAAGGGGTCCAAGAAGCGGAGATGATCCTGCCGCGGATGTTCGCGGCGTCTCTTTCCGGCTGCGAGGTGCATCCCACCGTATACCAGCTCGCGCTGCAAATCAACGTCGACCCACTCGATATCGAGGTACCGACGGAGGGAGCGTCACGGTTAAATATCAAACGGGTCTGGGATCGGATGATTACACGCCTTACTCTATATACGATCCGCGGACGTGCCGCTTTAGCAGACCCGACGTCCAACCTGGACGAGTACCGGGAAGGCCAGCGGATATTCATGGACCGGCTCGCGGAATCGAAAGAAGTGATGATGGCTATGCAAGATCGGGAGTTGGACATCCAGTTCCACCTGACGATCAAGGTGCTCCTGTGCGCTATACACATTGCCGAGGTGTACGTGTCGTGTTTTCTGGACGAGACGGATATGTCATGGGACTGCTTCACAGGCCACTACGAGAAGGTCATCGAGATTGCAGAGTCCATTTTCGACGTGCTGCCGCCCACCTTCGACGGCTGGCCCATGTACGACTGCAGCCTGCCGCCCATTATCCACTGCGTGTTACAAAAGTGCCGCGACCCGGCGCTGCACCGGCGAGCGGCCGCCGTCTATCAGAAGCTGACGCAGAATGAGAGGAGCCTGGGCCTGGGCCTGGCCACCCGCGACGCGTCTGACGACGTTGTCGCTGTGGCCAACGACTGGGCGAGCGAGGTCACTACCGAGGATGGAGAGAGCGCCGTGTCTTCGCCGGGCTCCGAGTCGAGTTTGATTTTGGAGGCGATGAAGACGTCGGGCTCTGATAGTGGGGGGTCTTCGTGGTCGACGCCGTCGCCGGCATCGTCGCCGTCATCGCCGCCGATACCACGGGCGATGACGCAACAGCTGCCGATACGAACTGGCCTGCATAAGAAGCTTTGTATGGGGAATTGTTGTTTACGCACTACTGTTATGGCTGGGCCTCTAGCCCATTAGGTCGCTAACCGAGTCGGATGTTTGATTAGGAAGTCATGGACCTATAGACCAACTGAAATGCTAATTAATTTACCAGGATAATCGGGGATACTCAATGGTATAAGACATATTTATCGTATAGTGAGGGCATCATGAGTCAACTATTCATGAACGGGTATATAGTCACTTCAGCAAGTGCTATGCATCAGGAAAGCATGTTCATATTAATCTGACCCGTCCTGACACAAGGCTTTTCAGATTGGGCTGCGAACGTGTTTCGTCGCTTGACAACCTCCAGGACCTCGGCAGCAATCTTGCCAGCAGCTGATTCCTCAACAAAGCCGGCGCCAGCGCGTCTGACAGCGGACCCCAGACCTCACATCTCCATCGAACAAATGCCCCTCTCCGGCCATGTGCCTATGACTGGGAAATGGTATTCAGATCTGGTACTTGAAGTCGGGCTCCCGGTCGGTGTAATACACCGCGGCAGATCGCGAGCGGTGCCCGTCGTCCAGCAGCTGCTCCTTGCGGCCCTGGCGCCGGAGGTAGACGAAGCGGATGACCCACCACATGCACCAGGCGAAGCCGAGGCAGCCCAGCGACCAGGCGTGGCCCAGGGTGTAGGCGGGCGCCGCGTTGGAGTAGTAGATCTGGCCCGATACGACGCCGCCTATGTTGGTGAGGGTGAGCAAGATACCTGGGACGGAGTGAAGTCAGCCTATGCTCGCTCGACGCTCGATGCTCAGCTCGTAATAGGGGCTGGTAATTACCTAGACTGGCTGCTCGTTTTCCGTCAGGGGCGCAATTGCCGGAAAGCCATGCTCTATAGCACACACATATACGTTAATTGAAGAAGCAGAATACTTAGGCACGGTTTTATAGCGACAAGCAAGCAGCATGTGGATGAAGGGGCGTTCTTCTTACATGTTCCCGCCGGTGCATATGTAGCAGGCCGTGGCGACGAGGTAGGTCGCGAAGTAGCGCACGGCGGCCGAGACGTCGCAGAGGAGGACGGCGTAGCCGGCGATGCCGAAGGGGGCGCAGAGGACGAGCGGGAGGAAGCGGACGGCGTAGCGGTCCGACAGGTAGGCGCCGACGGCGTAGACGACGGCGCCCCAGAGGTTGACGGGGATGACGAGGTACTGGGCTTGCACGGTGGAGTAGTGGAAGCCGTCTTTGATGATGATGGGGAGGAAGGTGCCGAAGCCTGTGCGTAGCATTAGGTAAGTCGTTGACACCTCATACTCGGCGAAAGGGCAAGGTTACCGTAGAGAATGGTGACGACGGCGATCTGGGTGAAGCCGTGGAGCCAGCTTTTGATGTCCTTGGCTGCTTCTCGGATGTCTTTTCGGTTGTAGTGACCTGAGCCTCCGCTGTAGGTGTTCATTTCCCCTTCTCGGATTCTCATTAGGGCCTTCTCCTCCTCATTCAGGAAATAAGCTGTTTCATAGTCCTTTGGGACCAAGAAGACGCATAGAAAGGCCCAGATAACCGTTATGATGCCTTCTATGATGTACAGCCTGCGGATCGATATTCATCCTGGTCAGATAGTTGAACATAACGACAGCATAAGGGAGGGGGGGAAAGCTGGGAGGGCATACCAACGCCAACCAGCAAGTCCTCGGACTCCATCCATACTCAGCATCGCCCACGCCAAAAGGCCGCCAAAGGCGCCAGAAAGGGCGGATGCGACTAGGGGACGGCAAATCAGCGCGTACACTGCAACCCAAATGAAGAGGATCACATGAATTTCGACATACTGAAAAGATAGGCAACCCGAATCGCCAACTCCTCGCGCTTATACCAATTGCACAACAGCAGCGTCATGGCAGGGAACTGACACCCTTCGAAGAACCCCAGCAGAATGCGCGTCACTATCAGGGGGCCAAAGGACTGGACGAACCCCGTGCAGAGGCAGACGATGCCCCAGCAGAAGGTTATCAGAGGGATGACCCGGTTGAACTGGAGGCGCTTGACGAAGATGGAGGTCGGGAACTCTGCGAGGATGTAGAATACGTAAAAGACCGAGACTGCCGCCTGCTGGCTCACGCGAGTCAGTGATACATGAACTGGAAGAGTACCATTACTGTGTGACATACGTTCAGGTCGGAGCCCTGGAGACCCAGATCATCCGTCATTCCCTGCGTGGCCGCAAACCCGATGTTGCCGCGGTCGAGGTAGCTGATGAGCATCAGAAGCATCATGACGGGCGCGATGAAGCAGTCCAGCTTCCTGACTAGGGCCTTCTCCTTTCGCTGTCTCTCTACATCGTCCAGGGTCGGGCCTTGCTCCGCCGTAAGGTCATCTTGATGATCTACGTTGATCTTCTCGTCGGATGAGGGAGCCATGTTCTGCTTTCTTACTACTGGGGTGGAGTTGATGGAACGCGCGCGATCTGGGAAAGACCCAGTGAAACCTCTCACGGTATATCAAAGTTTGAACAGTGTCGTCTACTTATTAGTACAGGAAGACCAGGGCAATTTTCTCAGATACATCGGAAAATTCCAGCAAGGCATGCCTCACCGACCAGGGCGAGGCTATCACAGCGATAAGCACTATCTTACCGGGAACCTGCATCTGAGGTAAGACAAACCCTCGTCATAGTTCTCGAGTTTTAACAGTCAGTGGCTTGATTGGTTTTCTGGTACGACATGCATCTATAAAACGGTGAAGATCGTCATTCTCCTTAGGGGGGAAACGCCCAACTAGGAAAAGGCTGCGGCCCATGCAGTATTCGTGTAGATGATAAAGGGGTAGAACCTGGGCATGACTTTCCGAAGGGTGCAGTATAGAAAATTCAAATCACTTTCATTGGCGAGTTGCGTCGTCTTGAGAGTGAGACCAAGGACTTGGCACTCGGTAGTTGATTGACTGGGTGCACAATAATGATGCAGGGGTTTTTAGACAAACTTCTACGACCCCTTGTCTGGTCAACACCATCCTGCTAGCTTTCCATCTCTTATACTACTTTAGTCGTTATTGGTAGAGATAATAATTCTGGGTCTATATTCGGTCAAGTCAGCCTATGAGCAACATAAAATCATGTCGTCGCCTCCCCATGCCCCCACAGTGACCCTCTCCGCCCTCAGGGCCGGCCACCTAACCCTCCCCGAACACCTCTTCGTCACCGACGCCGACCCGGCCCGCCGCACCACGGTCCCCTCCCTCGCCTTTCTGGTCCGCCACGCGCCGTCCCGGACCAACCTCGTCTTCGACCTGGGCGTCAAGCGCGACTTGGCCGGGTACGCGCCCGCCATGTCCTCGCATATCGCCGCGCGCCAGCCGGCGGGCGTAGGCGTAGATGCAGAAGATGATGCGGCCGCCAGCCTCCGCAAGGGCGGCCTTGACTCCGCGAAGGATGTTGATTTTGTTGTGCCTAGCCACGTCCATTGGGACCATGTCGGTACACCGGCCGACTTTGCGGCCGCTACCTTCCTCGTGGGCAGCGGTACGCTTGAGGTCCTTAGAGAGGGGGCCGGGCCGCGGTACCCGGGCGAGCTGTTCAATAGCGATGAGTTGCCGGGTGACCGGACGCGGGAGCTTCTGCCTGTCTCTCCGAGGGGAGGGTATGGTGGTTTGAGGGCAGGGGGCTATTACGAGCGGCACGAGCCGAAACATACGCCGACTCCTAAAGGGTCCAAGGCAAAGCCACTACCATGCATTTCTTCTGCTTCTGGGACTGTCGAGGAGAGAGAAGAAGGAGAAGGTGGAGGGGTTTGGAAGCCCCTTGCATGCTTCGCGCACACTCTAGATCTGTACGGCGACGGTTCAGTCTACATCGTCGATGCACCCGGCCATATATATGGGCATGTCAACTTGTTGGTGCGCATCGACCAGGACAAGTACGTTTACCTGGGTGGTGACTGTTGCCACGACCCGCGGATTCTCGCGGGCGAGAAGGAGTTCGCCGAGTACCCTGATAGTCAAGGGGGCGTGCGCAGCGTGCATACCGACACGTCGATAGCGAGGTCTACTCTGGGAAACATCAAGAAGCTCACGGAGACGGGGTTCGAGATTGAGGGGAGAAAAGTCAAGGTCGAGGTCGTCGTGGCGCATGATGCCGTGTGGGCGGAGAGTAATAGGGGTCGCTTTTGGCCTGGCACCTTCTAAGCTTCAGACTTACCTGAGGGGAGAGAAAAAAAATCATGGCTTTCACTTAACAGGCTTGAACTTCATAGTATAACACTTCAATTTCACAAGATAGCACGCGTGACATTGCTAGGAGAGAGTGGGTACATGAAAGGGTTTTTATATTTAATGTCCAAGATCTGTCTATAACTTGAAGTCCGGCCCCAGAGGTGATTCAGAGCTTGCGATGCCCTTTTAGTAACTTCAATGTTCGAAATTGTACAGTGTATTTCGCTTCTTCAAAAGACGTAGCCGACGTTTATGCCCGGACTGCCACCCTTCGCCCCTCATTGAATCATGATCATGTGGAATAAGGCCCAAAAGCAGACTCGTAACTCGGCTGCAACAACGACCTCGGTGAAACATACATTCCGTAACCTGGGACACTATGCCAGTGGGCTTGCCGCCCGAAGTGTTTCTCTCTAGCCGTGATACGGGTGACCATGACGCGTTCGATTCCCCGTTCGCCCAGGGCCTCCCACCGATCAATGAAGCGGAGCATATCCTGGCGGTTGATGCCCTGTCTGTTGGCGCGGATAAGAACCTCGCGCACCGCGTTTCTCAGGGACCGGTAGTGTCTTGAGGCCAGCACATCGTTATCCGGCACGACGATGTCCTTGCTTGCCGACTTGGGGACTCTCTGTACTCTCCCGCCGTGGAAATGGACTCGGCGCAGCTCCTGGAAGAAGCAGTGGGCCGCGACGTGGCGGTTCTCGTAGGAGAAGTCTCCGCCCTGCGACATGTCGACCATGGCCTCGTACCGATCGGGGACCTGGGTGCGGGGGATTTGCTCGAGGTAGATCGAGATTCGTTCTAGCTCAGGAAGCCAATCCAGAAACTCGTCGATGTTGTGTTCCGTGTATTCTGATAGCGCCCGGAATCCGACACGGAGATGACGGATGGACTTCAGGACTTCGAGGCTGTCGTGCAGCACATTTCCATTACCAGACTCTACCAACTCGGCTATCCAATCCTCGAAGATCGGAAGAGGGAAAACCAGATCGTCTCCTAAGCTGTTGAACTCGAAGTTGAACATCCACTGGTCGAATTCAGGGCACAGCCACACGACCTTCATAGGCAGTAGTCCAATGGTGTAGCGGAACTCCGGGTTGGCCAGGCAGGGTGCCGGCGTGAAGACCTTCAGGAGGCAGTTCGTCTCGAACACGTAATTGGCCTCTGGACTGGCCAGGCGGAGATGCTGAATGTACAGATCTCGATATGGCCCACGAGTGGCAGGTGTGTCCTTTCTGTCGCTCTCGACCACGACGGCTCCGCCGTCTTCGGAGTCGCGGAGGGTGAGCTCCCAGTCCCGGGGCATCTCTTTGGCGATTGTGAGGAAGGCCTCCTCCCAGATCATGAACCGTAGCTCGGGTGGCAGCTTTGGGAATGGATCGAAAGTTGAAGGGCCGTGGCTCGCATCAGGCTGAGCAAGAATATTGTTGGCCATCTTGTTTTTGCTTGCAAGCTTTATGAAAGTAGTATTGTGTTGTAAGGAGTGTAAGTGAATAACAGGCTTAGCTTTCTTCGTCTCGGTCGTGTGTAAGAAGGATTTTCGTCCCAATATGAAATCAAGAATGAAGAGAGAAAGAGGAAAAGATGTGAAGCAGACAGAGGAAAATCATGACAGCCCAGGCCATGGCTTAAAGTACAATTGGTGAAGAGAAGGCATCTCCGATAGATGAAAAGACAATCATCTCCGGCAATGCCAAGCTAGAACAATATAGTATTGGGGGTATGAATGGTGAGCTGAATTAAGCCTCTGAGTCCCAGGAAAACCACAAAGGAATTGTTTGATTGACTGGACCTATTACGCTTTGAAGCAGTAAATGCCAACTATTGTTCCAGACCCAACAGCCATGGACAATATGTACATCAATTGAAAACAATAGCCGTTAGATGCAGGATGGCACACGGCAGAAAGGGCTGGAGACGATTTATGCTGAGAATGGTAGAGCCAGGTAGAGAGTGAATCTAAAATGCAAAAGGGAATACTGGCAGAGATCCATCTCGCAGAACCAGCCTCTATGGCAGTGTATGACTGCATATGAGCCAGAACGGACGGAATTGTATACTCTAGAGTCATAGAACACAACTTCAAAATCTATTCCCAGAACTTATTTTCAGTACCCAGTAAGCCCATTCACTGTTTAGACCTTCGCGGGCATTTTGATCATAGGGGACATGAGTGAAGCATCAGACGCTAATGGGCATCAGGAAGGATGCATGCATTCTGGGATTCCGAGCATGGAAGAATAGAAACTAACCAGCTCACTATGATCATAGCTCCCCGAATATCCTCCTCAGTCTTAGTACTTCATGCTTCGTCACAAACAGACCAATGTTAGCATCAGCCTCATCGCCCATTGAACCCTCCAGCATCTGGACCATATCGCTCACTTTGGCACACTCCCAGTCTCCGCTGGTATTTGTCCAAAATACGCGCTTGATCCCTACTGAGTCCATGTACGCTACACAACGGTAACACGGCCGAGACTCTCCAGCACACAAATGCGGCTCTCTGGTAGTATTAGGCGCGGGGACGCTACGCACAGGTTCCTTGAAACTGAGCTCGTCGTACAAGGATCCCGTAGGAGCGTCGGAATCAGAACCTGATGAGTTCACCTGCGGTGCGTCAGCATGCCAGGTCGACTTCGACTCATCGTGTGCGTTAGAGTTGCGCTTCCGCCCTTCTGTAGGGATGCGTAGGCGAATAACATAGAGATCCGCTCCTATAAGCTTCGGGTGCTTCATGCGATCTCGCAAATTACGCCCGCCGGCGTGAGCTCGACCTTTGGGGAGCAACATATGGTTCTCCAGGGGTTCCATAACATGATGTCTAGGCTACATGGATGTCAGCAACTGTAGCCCGAAGAAAATTGCACTTGTCAACGAACTTACCTTTTTCTCAGAGCCTTCCAAACTCTTCAATATCTTAGTGGACGCTGTGCCGGGAGCAAGTTCCGTATCAGAATCTTCATCAGTGAGATTCTCGGGAGAAGTACTCGGCGACTTCGTGTGCTGCTGCTGCTGCTTATCGTGCGATACGTGCTTCTTGTGGTGCTTGTACTTGCGATGGCCATTGTTGGACTTATAGTAGTCGGCCTGATAGTGAGAAGTTCCGTAGCGAGGAGCCGACCTGGGCGAGGTGGCCTGTAGCGCCGTCCCAGTGGCCGGTGGAGGCTTCAAAGCGCCACTCGGATCCTTGAACAGAAGCGGTGCCTTGTTGGATACCCTGCGCAAGCTCGGCGCGGCACACACGGTCGACGAAGGTCGCGACCGCGCTCCTTCGTAACTCGCGTTTGCGTTTCGTGTCACCCGGTAACTTGTAGCACGGTTTAATGGAAGACACCGTCGTGGCGGCCAGCGTGCTGGAGGACGAGAGGGCGCTGTTGATGGCCATCATCTCGCTGTGCATGGTCAGCGGGGTGTTGGCCAAGGGGCCGCCGCCCATGCCGACCATCGACTCAAAGGCCGTGAAGTTCTTAGACTTGGCAGCGGTTGCCTCCTTGTTGGTGGGGCCCGCGGCGGCAGCAGGAGTAGGAGAGACGGGGCGTGGGGCGGCCGCGAGGGGCAGCTGGCCTGTCTTCAGGGCGCCGCCGTCGAAGCCGCTGCGGACGTCGTTGAAGCCCTGTCCGATCACCTTGCCGCCCTTGACGATGATGCAGCCATGGCGGTACTTCAGAGGGGAGTTCAAAGCCTGCGCAAGGCAAAGATTCTTGTAATTATCTGTCTTCATGGTGATGCTGAGAGTTGGGGATCTTGAGAGAAAAGATTTCGTGTTGGTCACAGGTGTGTGTTTTTTGATATCTTTTTTTTCCTTCGTGGATGCTGTCGTTGGCAGAATCCTGTAAGTACTGAAGTGATGTTTGGGTTTGTGACTGTTCTTGGGGTGGAGCAAGGTAGGTAGTGGAAGCCTGAGGTTGCTGGTTGTTGGAAGAGAGAGGCGTAGATGGTGTTTTTAGCGTTGGAGGATTTGGCCAGTCGGGGACAATCCCAGCGGGTTCAGTGCAGCTCCAAGGCGTTGGTTCGCTATTTCCCCGGATTTGTTTTAGTTGGGGTAACTGATCCCTGATGAGCTTGTATTGGCGATCAGAACTCTCTTCAACTGGATCTAACGGAGATCATAGTATCTATGCAAGGAAGGTTTTGCCAAATCCAAAGAGGGAAAAAAAAGCATCGAAACAGCCCTGGCCCGGCTAGGAGAGCCCGACGACTGCTAGCAAATACTGGACAGCGAGCTTCGTAGACACCACGGTTATGATGCACATCCATTTTACACATCAACGGCCAGAACGATGACCATGCATATAGCACATATCTACCCGTGAATGATATCAGGAACACTTGCCCATAGCGGCACCCAGCTAAATTGTCATTGCCCAATCTCGTCTGTATTGCTTTCTCATCCTGTGTTTCCTCCCTTCGTTTCTGGGCTGACTGGCCTAGCTTGGCTTGGGGTTCCCCGCTCTTTAGAACAGATCAAACAAGATTTGACTGAAGAGATCTTGGAGTCTGTATCTCGTTTACATCCTCTACCTAGATATTATAATGATTGATACAGGCCGCCTATGGAGGGTCATAGGACTTACTGGTTTTCTATTTGTTTCCCAGAGACGAGTATGTTCAAACCATAGTATTCAATATACACGTGAGTTCTGGAGAATGATATTTTGCTATTGAATACCTACCTCAATTTTGAGACCAGATGATGTGCGTGTAGATATTCTCAGTCGCAAGAAACCGTTTATTACTTGCATAATGAGATTCCGTTAGTGCATGTGGGTTATCAACACACCTCAAGTATAAATCCATGTCAGGTACGTGTAGGCGGCAGGCAGGCAGGTGGGATTGAATGACGCGCCCCACAGGAGCTCCCTCCCGCTTCAGACTCGTCACCCTGTTTCAGTGGCTGGCCAAATGCCCAATGCTACCTACAGCCTTCTTCCGGCTTCAGTCCCACATGTCTTCTTACAGCTTACCATCATGAACACCATATACGTAAGAGTTGTGCAATAGCCTTCGCAATCCATTGAGTGCCGGCCTCTTCGAGCACCGTTGTCGCAGGTTAAAACATATACATAAAAGTTTCGGCGCATTACATTGGACGCACCCGTCATCTGTCGTGATTGCCGTCGCAGAGTCAATTTGTCCCGTTTGGGAAACTCGACTATCGCTGGTACGAAAGGCCATTACGACGACTACTGGCAGCGAACCAACCTGCCAACGGATCACATCCTACATACCTCTTCCTTGATATAATTGTAGCGAACCTTGTTATACGCGGCGACGTTCGATCGAAAGGTGCAACACATTTTCCTCAATTCAAGAGCCCAACATGTCTCTCTTCGGTGCATCCCCGCCGGACGAATCGCCCGCACTAAGCAACTCGGCCATGGGCCGATCGCGCAATTCACTCTTCGAGGATGATGGACCAATGACTCGATCCACCTCCGATACTCTCTTTGACGACGGAGATGCACTGGGCAGCGAACGCCATTCTCCTTGGGACCTGCCGACTCCCCGAAAGCAGCAGTCGCGTGCTGACTTGATCCGTAACTTACTGGCTGGCGTCGAGGTGCCCGAGGGCTACATCGAAGCATACGACTTTACACTACGCGAGAATGGCCGTGGCGGCAAGGTGTCGCCGGCCGGTGTCACCACGACCCTGGCCTCTGCGAAGCTGGGGGCCGATGAGCAAGCTAGAATCATGAGCATTATCTCTCCCCAGGGCGAGGAGGTGCAACTTGACCGAGATTCCTTCAATGTGCTCCTCGCGCTTATCGGCCTAGCCCAAGAAGGTGAAACGATCAGCTTGGATGGAGTCGACGAAAGACGACGTAGTAAGTCTCGCACTGTTTGATACCTTTACCATAGTTCGCCCATCAAGTATTTGGAGTCAGCCAGATCCCTTACTGGCTTTCCATTTGCCAGCCTGCACGATTGCAACCCAATTGCTTGGCTTCGTCAATCCGCGGTAGCCTACCTTGGGATTGTCCTGTGCATCCTCAAGCGGGTCCGTTTTGTGACGCTATTCGGTCGCTGATAGTGATATCGACTTGCTCCGTCACGCCGGGACTGACGAAATTCAATAGATCTCCCTCCAACCCAGTTATCGAACATTAGCAACAAGAAATCCCAACAGCCTCAACAACCCATTTTTGATACCTCCGAGCTGGCCGCGAAGCCTCCACAAGCCCCCGAGCTCCCCAAGAAAGACTCGCCGCCCAGGTCGCAAGCTCGAAAGCCCTCCATGTCGGACCCAGAAGACGATCCCTGGAACACGCCCGACCTCCACCGTAACCATCATCACGCGGAGGCGCCGAGCGCCTCCAATGGTAACCGCGACGAACCCGGAGTTTCGAGCTTCGGCGGCAACGGGTATGGACCTGGCGATGAGCGCGATGTGCAACGAACAACTTCGACATTTACAACGCCTTCGATAGGCTCAGAGACACCCATACCCTCAGGCCGTCAGTCGGCGGCATCTGGCGCCATGCCCTCGAACCCTGGCGACTGGGGGTATTTCGACGGTTCCAATCCTGCTGCGGATGCCGGCTTTGGCGGCGCGCCCTCAAATCAAGCAATAAGCCCCTTCGGCGGCGCTTCCAGTGCCGATCGCACACCAAACATGAATCCTCCCGCTGTGTCTCACACACGCACCATTAGTGCTGGGCGAACGGGTAGCTCCGTGGAGGAGAACATCGTGGTTACGCTCATGCCGGAGAAGGAGGGACTGTTTATGTTCCAGCACCATAACTACGAGGTCACGAGCTCCCGTCGAGGTAGCAAAGTCATCAGACGTTACAGCGATTTCGTGTGGCTCCTTGACTGCTTGCATAAGCGCTATCCTTTCCGCGTGCTGCCTCTGCTGCCGCCCAAGAGGGTGGCTGTCAATGGAAACCATCTGAGTAATGATGGCGCATTCATAGAAAAGAGACGGCGAGGATTGTCGCGTTTTTTGAACGCGGTGGTCAGGCATCCGGTCCTGGGACAAGAGCAGTTGGTGATAATGTTCTTGACCGTTCCTACAGTAAGATTACTACTCATGCATATATCGTTTTGTCGGGCTCTTTGACTAATTATGACAACATATACAGGAGCTTTCTGTATGGCGCAAGCAGGCAACTATCTCGGTGCAAGACGAGTTCGCCGGGCGGCCGCTACCCCCCGGTCTGGAGGACTCTTTGCCCATTGGGCCTCTGAACGAGCTATTCGATCGAACGCGATCTGGAGTCCGCCGGTCCGCCGAGCTGTATATTAATGCCTGCAACCTGATGGATCGCCTGGTGAAGCGCTCGGAAGGCGTAGCTGCTGATCACGCTCGAATGGCCGTCTCTCTTGGATCATTGACCGAGGCCAGCAATGATACGTACGCGACCGACACTAACGATGTACCCCTGCTCAACGATGGTCTTTTTGCCATGTCCAAGGGTCTGCGAACCGCCCAGAGTCTGTTGGAAGACGAAAGCAGAGCTTGGGATGCTGGAGTTTTGGAAGACCTCAAGAGACAGCGCGATTCATTGGTCTCAGTACGGGATATGTTTGAGCGCCGAGAGCGTCTCGACAAGGACAACATCCCATATCTGGAGCGAAGAATCCAGACCAACGAGACAAAGCTGGCGGGTCTACGGGCTAAGCCGGATGGCCTGGTCAAGCCGGGTGAGATCGAGCGAGTGGTCGAGAACATCATCAAGGTATGATCGATCTTACAACATAACCCATACTTGGAAAAGTGGCTGGACTAACACACTATACAGGATAAGGAGAACATTGTCAACCAGCATAATCGCTCCGTTTTCGTACGCGAGTGTATTCGCGACGAGCTCATATACTTCCAACAGACTCAATACCACGTCTCCCGTCTGGCCCAGGATTGGGCTCAAGAGCGCGTCAAGTATGGCGAGATGCTCGCCGACAACTGGCGCAGGTTGTTGGACGAGCTTGATGGCATGCCACTAGGGGACTAGAGCTCTTCGTCGCTTCCTTTGCCTGTCTCGTCGCTTTGTTTGGGCGAAACAAACACAAGCGGTGCTATGAGCATAGAGACTGCCCCGGTAAGTTTCATTCAGCGGTGTCTCATGGAGCGTTGTTCTGTAGGATTAGACGGTGGAGTGGATGAGCCTCCGGCCAGAAAAGGCATGGCTTCGAAGCCGGTGGATGCGGCAAAGGCTCGGAGAGTGCTATTGGGCAACAGAGAGTTGCCTAACGGGTTTGTCGTAGGGGATTTTGGGTGCGGGTTGGTCAAGTATGACTGCTGTTGAGGGGAACTGTTGCACGCACGGGACCGCTGCCAAGATTGTATAAGTTGATTGGGGAGGAGCGGTGGCAGTATTGTTGTTTCCTTGTTTTTCCCCTGCCGTCCTGTCACTTCCACTCATGCCGTTGCGGAGAGGAAGGGGTCGGTACAGCATTTGCATTTTGGTCGTGGAAAATGAGACGGCCACTACTACACCACGATACCCTTCTGTTCATTTGCTCTTATATTGTGTAGCAAGCCCGGCAGGGGTGAGGTTAGGATTGGCTAGTGGTTGTCAAAATGAATACATAAGTACTTAACCTGTCTATATACATCTATTAATATATAAACAAATAGAATGTGTCTGTTCTGTTCTACTCTGCTTTCTAGTGCCTTGTTGAAATCGAAGGGCTAAGCTCACCTGAGAATGTAGGGCAGTAGCAAGATGTTTAGGTACTAATCCGCATACTAAGGCGGCATAATATACATTTCGAAATCCAGACTACCTATACTCGAGGCATGTACGTAATCTAAGTGCAGTATAAAGCTGTGGTGGAGACAGCTGAGGAGTGGAGCAGGCTGGAGAGAGCTTCTAACTTGAATACTGTAGCGGTACCCCGCCATTGCAGGTAGAGCTTGCCGCCTAATAACCCCCACCATCAACGTCGATTTATCTTCAACCGTCAGCCTTGCACCGCAACTGCATCACCACATTTCCATCGGCGACTCTTCTTATTCTTTGTTTGTTTCCTCTTTTGGAAATAGCATTTCTCCCCAAATTCTTGCACGATTGGTATGGGAGCCGACAGCGCTCAGGCGTATCGTTCTGTCCGACTTGATCGTGCCTGACCTGCAAGAAGTTCCTTGCGCTTCCATCCGTCGATTCAATTTCCCTCCCCCCCATCGTTACCTTCTTAGTACTTTCGGGCATACATACGATCGTCGTCGTAAAGCAAACCCCTTACGCCTTTCTCTTCGCCTCCTGCGCGAGTGAATAGTAACTTGCGACAATCACATTCCCAACCAACGAACAAACGAACGATCAAGCCATCAGAGGCACAAACCGCTTCTACCTCGGTGCCCCCTTCTTTTATCGCCGAATATCGATCGAGTCCCTTTCTGTCCATCGAGATGCCGCTGTCGTCTGCGCACAGGGCCGCTGTGGCCGAGTTCATCGGGATCACGGGTGCAACTGAAAAGGTCGCCCAGAGAGTAGGTCCTTCTATTCCTTCCGGCCTTGTGCCCTTGGTGTCGGCGATGCCCTTTCTTGTTCGCGACGACACCTACGTCGTCACTGCCCAAGACATGTGCTAACTGTCCTACCCCAGTTTCTGAAGAGCTCCAGCTACAGGATGGACGAGGCCGTTGATTCGTAAGTCAAACCATTCCGAGCGACCGATTTGTGATGTCTTGCGGCTTGGGCTGGTGTGATTGTGCTGTTCCAAACGATATCCGGCGAGAGCATGGGATCCGAGGCGATGTCCCCCATCGATGGCGTGCAGGGAAACATGGAAGCATGTGGAAATGGTCGCCTCCATATCATTCGAGCTATCCAATGCAACAATGCTCAAATAGGATGCGTTCTGGAGAACCATCGTGCCGATCAAGCGCATGTGCGGTTGATAGTTACTTGGGATGAGAGAAGGCACCGTTGCCTCGTCGTCGTCCAGAGAATTTTGCCTTGGGATTTCCATTCGCCGTTGGGCGTCCCCGGGCATCAAGGCCTTTGACTATCAATCTTGCGGCTGAGTGGCCGCAATGAAGGCCTTCAAACCTCATACTAGGTGCAGGAAACTCAGCAACCCCGTCCATCTGACCAGGAGACCGTACTTGAAACGGTCCAGTCATGAAGATAGGGGCTGAACTGGACTTCACTTTTGGTGTGGTGCGACCTAGTGATCACGCTCATCCCGGTTGTTGTACGCATTCAAGACATGGCACAATCATGTTGAGGTCACCAGCCTTGTCGGCGATGTGCTGAGCTATGGTGGTCTTGTCCATTGGTGCCAACCCGAGTTAGTTACCTGGGGGTCGGATACCAAAGCATCTTCCTATTGCCAGCCGCCAGTCGAAACAAACCCCACCGGCCTGTGTGCATTCGGAGCCCTTATCTGTGAAAAGACCAAGGTCTGCAATTATGCCACTACCCCTCGCATTCAAGTCGATCAACCGAACTTGACGCTCATTTTCTCTCGACAGTGTGGTCATTGTCCAAATCCCACAACCCCCCCCCCCCTCTTCTCCCAAGTGGCATTTCCATTCCTCTCACCTGCCAGAGCCTGCGTATACGCTACGATACCGGCACCATGTCATATGATTGGTATACGGGACGCTACATCTTCGGTCAGCCTGGCCCGAATTTGTACGTCTTGCAACTCATCACGTTACTAATCTTGGCAGCTTTTCTACGAAGCCGAACCAGCCTGCCGAACCAGCCTCATTGACCTCTTTAAAGCACAGCCTGAGCCGCAAGACCCATTCTGTTGATCCCCCGCGGTTGCACATTGCCATTGGCTGATAAATGATGTTTTCAGTTCTGTTACTGACTATAACTTTACTCTATAGGTTCTATTCTTCCGGAGCCAGTGGTGGCTCAGCTCCTAGCGTATCCCGCGAGTCTTCCCTGCAAAAGCAGTTCGAAACGCTGCGAGGTAGGGCCAAAGCAAGTTTACCCTTGGGTCGTATTACAATGGCTAATGTACTGAACAGACGCACAAGACGAGAAGGATAAGATGGGTCCAGACAGCACGATGAAGTACCTGGAGACTATCGGAGTGAACTTGGAGGATGCCTCCATGTTCATCGTCATGGAGATCGTCAAGGCTGAGACCATCGGCGAGATCAAGAAGGATGGTTTCGTGTCAGGCTGGGCCGAAGCTGGGTAAGTTGTGTTCTGCTACTCATGCCCTACCCCTTGACTTTGAGGAAATGTCTAACATTTCCTATAGAGTTGACGGTAGCATTGCTTCTCAAACGAAGCATGTTTCCAACTTGGTGGCCAAGCTGTCCAAGGACAAGGAACTCTTCAAGAAGGTTGCCAAGCACGCCTTTGTAGCTGGCAAGGAACCCGACCAACGCGCCCTCGCCCTTGATAATGCCTTGTTGTACTGGACCATGCTGTTCGCCCCACCTGGCCGACCTTGGGTGGGCAAGCAAACGGGCATCGATTTCTTTCCCCTGTGGACGCAGTACCTCAGAGAGAAGTGGCCTCGTACCGTCAGTCGCGACATGTGGAACCAGACGCTGCTCTTCGCCGAGAAGAGTTCTGATGACGAGTCGCTCTCGTTCTGGAACCCTGAGGCTTCGTGGCCCAACGTCATCGACGACTTCGTTGCCTGGTTCAAGGCCAACCGCTCGCAAGATGGCGCCATGGAGGTCGACCAGTCCGCCTAGAATGGGAATCCAGTCGAGCGTCCGAGTTGGCGGAAGCGGCAGCGACGTCAGTAACTCTTATGATCCAGAGTGTCGCAACTATTGCATGTTGCGGTAGAACCAACGGTCCGGCCCATAGATAGACATTGCTGGACGCACTTACTTGCATACAGCCCTATAGCGAGCGAGCAAAGGGGCCAATAAGCGGAATACTACACTGAACTCGGCTGGGACTGCCACGCTGGCGACAATAGTCGCGATGAAGCCAACACAGTCCCACCTTGAGAACACAGATACAGACAACAGCAGATAGAACTAGCTGATTGACATGAATGATGACGACCATACTCACATCTATGAAGATTCGTGAATGTTTAAGGACACACTGTCACGCCCAATTCCTGACCTACGTTTTGGGTGTCGAGAATAAATAGGGACCTCAGAGGTGTTCATTATAATCTTGATTTTCGTAGATTACTTCCGGCAAGCCTATGCAATTGGCGAGATACTCTCCTTCTTGCCTGTATCTTTATGTACATAACCCAAAACTTGCTTCGACTGCCGCGCCATCTAGAAAGAGGAGTGGCGGTACAACCCATCTTTGTACAAATCTCCATGGTATATCGTACAATTCAGCGAGACCTTGTTGGATACATTCCAAACTGTATAACACCGGGCGTTCAAGCTGCCATTGCTAACTGAGGCTTTCTGGCCCAGTTCGGTTTTACCCCATTTGCCCATCTCAATGACAAAACCATCGTCGAAACTGTCTCGTAGCTTTGCTCGATGTGTTGGCATACGACCCTTGTCGCTTTCTTCGTCTTGGGGTCTTCATTCACTTTTCTCTCCCTACATCGTCGCTTTCCGTGGCCGCCCATTCGTGCGTGCGTGCTGTGCGTTGCGTGCTGTGCTCTAGATCGCATCAGATCAGATCGGATCAGACCGGCTCAGACCCTCTTCTCGTCGCCCATGCCGAGGCGCTGCCAGCCGATGGCGCCGATGCGGCTCATGGTGTCGAGCTTGCCGTCGCCGAGCTTGACGCTGGTGTGGCGGATCATGCGGGGGTCGTTGCGCAGGACCTTGGAGACGGACTTCTGGGTGTCGACGCTGGCGTCGTAGCGCATGGCGAAGTAGTGGCCCGTCGAGTGCCGCATCTGGTGCGCCGACACGGCCCGCGGCAGCGAGAAGACGCCCCAGTTGGACAGGCCGCGGATCACGCCGCGCTCGCGGAGGATGAGGGCGCCGGTCGTGGAGACGATTCTGTTGAGGGGTGAGGTGTGCGTGTTAGTTCCTCCGTCCCTTTTTTCGTACTTTTGGATGGGTGATGAGACTAGGGTCCAGTTACGTACTCCTTCACCTCAGCAAGGTTGCCGGGTCGGACCTGGGTTGCGATATCGTGTTAGTCGTGATGCTTTGTCCACAGTTGTCTGCTATTGCGATTTCTTGTCTCCACTGGAGACTGGCCGCTGGAGACTGGCCGCTGGGTGCAAGTCTTCGAATACCCTGACCTCCCCCGGTATCTCGAAAAAGCCCAGGCCTAGCCGGTCCATGGTCGCATCCGCCAGTCGGTCGCAGGACGGGAAGAGGAGCAATTAATTTAACTCACAATGCCAATCAGCTCGTACAGCATCTTTGCGTTGGTCTGTTTGGGTTCCCCGTCGGTCTATTGTATCATGCTGCAGCTGTCTGTATGGGTTTATCGTCGTCGTCGTCGTCAATCTGTCGTCTTGTCCTTCCGGCGGGCGGCTTTTTGCTGGGAAGCGCAGGCCAGGGTTATGATGGAGCAAAGCGGCTTTGGAGGTTCGAAATTTCGGCGGAGCATCGGCATCTGATTTGTCCGACCGATGGCGAGCCCAAGCAACCACGGCCCGCGCTGCTGCTGTCAAGCTCCCCCAACTCCTGGTCCTTATTCCCTGCTCCCACCACTCCCCCTCGATGCGGGCGGGTATGCACTAAAAACTTCTAGGCGGTACAGTAGGTACCTCTTACCAAATTAGAAACACTTCAGCAGGTACTTTGACGCAATGACAGCCCAGTCGTCGATGTGGGGGACAGGGGAGGATAGCAGCAGCAAGCCGTACCCCCAATACCTAAGCGCCTGTCTGGCTCTCCTAGATACTTCAACAGATGGCATTGATTCCAAATTAATGCTCCTGTTCTCTGTACCATAGATTGTGCGGAATATCGTGCTTACTGCATTACTGCAACGCCGTAGAGTCGCGGTGACTTCTGCAGCCGCAGCTGCTCGCTCTTATTGGTCATCCAATAACGCCGGTACGTATGCCCACATCATGATCAGCGGTCATACAGCTTAGGCTAAGTAGGATGGATAGGCTTGCAACATGTAGGATCTCGGTATTATGCGTGCAGAAGTGCGTGTCCTGTCCAACAGCGCATAGCTTATCTCCATACACAGCCGAATGATCCGAGAAATGCAAATAGATTATGTCGCTTCTTACCCAGACGGCAAATCTGACTGTGACGTGCACCCTATTGTCGAATACTGATGCCACATGCTCTCAAGCTGGCATCACATTAAATGCGCATACGATACAGCAAGTGGATGAGAAATACGGAGAGAAACCATTCTCATGATTAGGTATGATGCATGCTCGATTCGCTTTGCTCTATAACTGCTTATGTACTCGTACAATATCAGGTCTGCTTCTCACTTCTAGACGCCCCCAACGCCGAAGGTGTGTTGCCAACCAACGGTGTGCCGGCCTGCGCAAACCCATTGGCTTGCGATAAGCAATATGCCCATTGCGGCTGGAGAAAGGCGTGGGGGGGAGAAAAGTCGAGGAGATGCAGATAGGTGGTGCAGAGCAAAGGCCTTGCTTCAACCCTTCCCTCAACTTGTGTTCCTCCCCACTTCCCACTCTAGGTATGCTGCCAGGACGAACCGGAGGGAAAAAGGCAACGACACAACAAAAAAACGAATCCTTCCGCGGGGGTATTCTCTAAAAAAGCAAATGTCCGTTCCTCCGTGGTGCTGTTTTGGTTCTTGCTTTGCCCAGCAGAAACGCAATGTGACTGGGCAGAAACACGCAGAAAAAGGGAAAAGCAACCGTAGAACGCCCCGTGCCCTTGTCCGTATGTACCGTTTACGCAATCCATGCGCATTGCGCTCTGCGCGTCTCGAAATGCAGGTGTCGCCTGTGAATTAGGTGTGGTGTGCAGTTGTTTGTATGCCAACACTGCAGACCCGGTGGGTATCATCTGTTGTTCCGCCCATGCAGGAACCATGAAAATGCCGTGCCGTCTCTTCGTCAGCTATCAAAGCACAAAGAGCAGCATGGGTGAATGTCGGTCATGACTTGAGACCGTGCTGGCGGAATCGAGAGTTCTCATTAATAGGCGGTGTCGCGGATGAAACGAGGCAAATGGTTTCGCGAAGGCATGAAAGTTCAAAGAGGGGTCTGGCACGCCGTGGAGTGGGAGACTCTCGCCAACTCTACGAGTCTGAGTCATCGGCCATGACTTTGCTCTCCATTTTATTCCATGCATCTTCGATTCGATCACTGCCCGCTCAGTTAGCATATGTATTCACTGTAAGATAATATAATAAAGGGGAGAATAAACGCATACCTAGAGCTCTTAACTAGCTGCACGCCTTTCCTACGAGAGAAGCTCAGGAAGCGCTTCAGCGTCCGATCGCGCTTGAAGTGGACTAGGATGTTACGGCGGTCTGTCTTCGTCTCGACAATGACCTTGAGGCAATCCTTGGCGTAGAACACTTCTACAATATCATCCAGCTTCAGATCGAATGTGATGTGCTGCTGATAATATCCCCAGGTGACCTTCGGATGAACATCGCGAAGAACCTGGTGCTCGAACATGCTCTTCTCTTGGCTCCACGTCCAGTATTGGGTGATCTCAGTGCTCGTCGTCAGCTCGCTGGTCTTGATCTGATAGATGCGGAAGTCCAGGTGCATGATGCGGCCAGCCGAAAAGGAATCGGTTGACGTGTATCCATCGTGGTCCAGGTCGTCCACCTCAGGCTCTGGCTCGGCCTTTACAGGCATAGGTGCAGCCCCCTGTCCTTGAACTTGCTGGGCGTGCTGGGCTTGCGCAATTGCGAATGCCTGCGCCTGTTGCGCCTGCTGCGCCTGTGCGAGGGCCTGGGCTTGGGCATGAGGATGCATACCACCGGCTGAGGCGGCCATAGCATCGGCTTCGAGCCGCAATCGCTTGGACTGCCGTGGTGTTAATGGGTCGAGATATTCTTGCCGCTGCTGCGGGTGCTGGTGCATAGTATGGTAATGCTCGATCATGGACGGATCACCACCCATGTCCACCTGGCTGATCCGACGGCCCTTGCGGCGCATGTCGCCGACGCTCGATTCGCGCTTGATCTTGCTATTCTTGATCTTGTCCGGATTCTTCTCGCCGACCTTGTATCCCGAAGGACGGCCAATATTGCCGAACCCGTGCTTCTCTCGCAGAGCCTTCAGCTTGTAGTCGTGGTACAGATCATGCGTGTACTTGGACAAGCTGAACTTGTCACCCTGGTCCCGAGCAACCTCGAACATGCGCTGTCGGAGCCACTCCAGGGGCGTCACATCCAGATCAAACTTCTTCAGCTCTTCATGCACATTGACCAGGCGGAACTGGGTGTCGTAATTGATGAACGTCTTGTAAAACTTCTTCATCATTTCCTTGCCGACGTACTGGTACGGGTGGAAATCACCGTCCTTGAGGAAGTCCACAACAGCCTGGCCCCGATTAACCTGTCGATTCGCAAGAAATACGGTGTGGCGAACGGCGTCAGGGGTACGACGCAGAGTATCCAGCTTCTCCTGCCACTTCTCCAACTGTGGCACAATGATGTCTTCCAGAGGCTCCCATTCAGGGTCCCAGTACGGGTGGTTCTTATCGATTCTCTCCAGAGGCACACCTTCGTACATGGGTGGCTCAACGTACTTCTGGCCGTCGTGCTTGAGAATCAGGGTGTCCTTGTTGATCTCGGTCATGTCGGGAGGTACGGCAGCCTCTGCAGATGTGGCCTGGCTACGACCACTCGGCAGCGAGCGTCGGCCAGAGGGAGAACGGGGCTTGGACTCGATAGGAGTCTCTTGCTTCGCTGGCATGGGTGTCAGTGAAAATTTTACTAGAGCGCGTGAAATGAAATTTGACTTACGACTACCGCGATTACCGGCAAAGCTGGGTAGGGAATGACGCTGTTTAGGCTTCAGAGGTCGCTGCTCATCCGCCTTTCTGGGACGGTAGGCAAGGGAAGCCTCGGAGTCGTCAGCATCCACATCGTGGCCATTGGGGCCATGCCTGGGAAGACCGGTTCTCTGGGTTGATCTGCCATTGGGCTCGGCGTCATCCATGGGCTGGTAACCCTTGCCCAATAAGTTTCCAGGGTCGGCGTGATGCTCTTCGTCGTCCTCTCGGCGCGAGCGAGGCCGGGCGTTGATACTGGTCCAGCCACCACCACCTCCGTTTTGCTGGTGCGTTATCTCTCGAATGGATGCACGACGGGTTCGGCCCTGGCCGTTCATCTTGCCAGATTCTCTGCGCTCCATCTCCATCTGGTCGTGCGCGGCGCGTTGGTCCTCCAGCCGACGTTGAGCCTGGACAGTTTCCTGCTTGTCCTTGTACTCCTGGGCGACACGTGCCTGCTCCTGCTGGTGGTATTTAATGGCCGTGTCAAGCGCGTGGAACTCGTTTTCCAGGTATGAGCGACGCGCAATCAAGTCAGCGAGCTTATCGTTGTACTCGTTGTGCCGATGTGCGTAACGGTTGTAGAGATCTGTATCCTCCTTCTCACGCGACGTCTTAATGTCCTGTGGACGACTAGGCTGGATCTCCCGAGGCTGAACAGGGCGCTCTCTCTCGCGCTCCCTCTCCAATACTTCCTTCTTTGCCGACATAGTCGTCCAGGCAGAGGAGGGGTGGTGGAATCAGAGAGAGAAAACTGTATCGGCCCTCCTGTAGCCAGCCCTACCTAAGGTTTGGGTTGTCAGTAGTTGGCTTTGAGTATGTGGTCAGATGCCGAAGCCTAAGTATATGTAGGTGGGAAACGTGCGCCTAATCGAGGTGAGAGGCAACGGGCCCACATGGAACGGGAATGCATGGAAAATGGGGAGAGTAACAAATAAGGGAAGGGATACAGCAATAACAAGCTGTACGATAGTCAACTGGAAATTGAGAGATAGTGGTGGATATAGCACATGTCCGTCCATGTGATAGTGACGACGGACGACAAATATGGCCCCACGTTGCCTTGGCACCTTGACATATGGAGGAATAGTGCAAGATGTCAAGAAAACAATGGAGTCAGGGTCGCAAAGGTAACGGGGCCTAGTATATGAATGAAAGGAGGGGATGGAAAAGGCGCCGCCGCTGCTTTGCTGTGCTGTGCTGTGCTGTGCCGCGTCCTATTGGGATGTGCAGTGCGGTGCTGTGCTGACAAGGAAATGAGATGCGATGGGAGAAAGGGTGGTTGATTGCAATAATGCAGCAGAATAGCAGCGACAGAGGAAGTTGCTGACGTCGCAAGGCTTGGTTCGGATGTGTTCCAATATGCATGGTACGTATGTACTTACCAGACAAAAATACACCCGATGTCAGAGGATGGGGATGGGCATGTATGTAGGTAGTCTGGGCAGAGCGCTCGTATAACGCGTCAATCACGGAGCGCGCAGTGAGGTGTAGGTGAGGGAGGTGTGTATGTGGTGAAATGCGTACTAGGGACGGAGAAAAAAGTGGTGCAGATGCAGAGCTGTACTGCAGCATTACCTACCAACAGTGCAGTGTTGGGTTCGGGGGTATAAGGAACTGTAGGGTCCTTTGGGGCGAGTGGAGAGTGTAGCGAGGGAAAAAATCCCAGCAGGCAAAAGAAGCAGAGATGGATAGAGAGAAAAGAAAGCGATGCCTACATACCTAGCTTGGACTCCGACAGGTAGCTGTAGCTATAGGGAACTCACTAGTCGGTTGGTGACGACAGCTATTGACGTTGGATGTCCGTCCGATAAGCCGACCTAGTCAATGTATATCAAGACTGGTTGGGGCGCTCATGAAACCTCGGACGGAATGTCGTAGTGTTGATGTTGGCGTATTGGGGATTTGTTGATGGCAGCCTGTTTTTTTCTTCTTCCTCGCTGCTCCCATAGATCCGATCCCGTGGGCTGTCGATAAAACTTGACAAAGGGAGAGAGAGGGAAGGGGGAGGAAAAGAGTGAAGGATTGAATGACGGCCCTTGCAATAGTGAACTAAACTGCCCGACTATGCGAGGGGGGGAGCCTAATAATCGTCAAGTAAAGTTAGTGAGGGCGTGCACTGATCAATCCAGGGTGAGACTTTATGCGAATTTAATCAGAAAGCCAACCTTATAGGCAAGGCAGATGTGAAATAGTCGGGTACCTCAGAGTATGTAGTGCGGAAAAGGATGGGGCTTGTATCCAACGTGTTGTTGACATGCTACCGGGGGCAGGTGCGAGTGTGCGAAGAGTGTACCTCAGGTAGTGCGGATGGGACAATGACAACGGGGACGGAATATCGAATGGACTAGGCAGGCTATTCTCAGTCACTTACCCTTTGGGTTACTATGCTTCGATCGTCGATAGAAATGTGGGAATGAGAGAATAACAGTGAAAAGCAGCGCAGAGCAACAACAATATGATGGATGATATGTGTGTCCTTGGCCCTCTCTCCTGTTTTGATTCTGATATAAGACCAGACAGACCAGACTCGCTTCTTATGCACTACGCCGCCATGCACTAGGTAGACTAATAATGAGCGATAAATCAGTCATCTATCAGCGGTCCCATATAGATAGACGTGGCACTGTCGGGAGGATGGGGGGAGGGGAGGTGTCAGGGTGAGTGTGAATGTGTGTGTGTGTTGGTTTTTGGTCTGGTATCCCCGAGGGAGGTATGTATGAATCGACGAGGGCGGATAGGCAGGCAGGTGTGCACAGATGGGCGCGCGCGCGGAGGGATGGGGTATGACGGGCTAGATGAATGGAATTTGGAAAGTCGCGATGATGTGATGCGACTGATCGCTTTGGGGGAAATTAGTCCGACTTGGGATGATTTACCTGTTGGGCCCGAGTAGATAGGATACCGTAGCTTAGATGACCTGGGAAGATGGGAAGAATAGGGAAACAGAAATAGGCGGGCAGGGGGGGTGTGGACTAGATTACGGGAGATACCTACGCACATATACGTATACATATATGTATACATAGATGTTTCATTAATAGACAGGGAGCTATGTATGCGTCAACGTGTGTGGTGTATCTGGTCGTTCATGGCTTTTATTAACCTTACCTACTACTTACCCTTTTCTGACATGGAGGTACTAGTGGGTAGTTTGGCGGAGTATTGGTCGGTGTTAGAGTCAGATATCTTTCCGGGCCTAGGCAAGTAGGTTGGTTGCCCAGTCGGTACTCTCTCTAAGGTAGAGTTTTTTTTCTTTCTCGCTCTATTACTCAAGTACGCCCGTATACCGGCACGTATGGATCATTCCCTAGGGAGAGCGGCAGCAGGCAAGAGGGGAGGACCAGAGTATCAAATGATCATTGACGAACAACACGCTGTGGTTGCGCTGTGGTTGGAACTTTTTGCGTCCCAAGGTGGATGCAGGGATTGCCAAGGCCCAAAGATGACCGGGGAGAGCAAAGTAGTATGATTACCTGCCTCCAATGTATTATTACTATCATTATCACACACAATGAGCGAAATGGACGGTAGGTATCCCCCCATGGAAGGAGGCTGCCGAGAAAGAAACGAAGAAGAAAAAGAAGAAAAAAGTACAGTCGCCCAATAGGCAACCACGCATCGCATAGACGCAGGAGATGGGTAGGTATGCATGTACGTACGTATGTGGATGTGGACGTAGGTATGCTTTACCTCCAACGTACCTCAAGCCCAGTAGCATGTCCAACATTGCATACCTCACCTCTTCGTGACCTGCTGCTGCCGACTTGGTAAAGTACCGATTTAGCGATATGCACACTATGTACTTACCCCTAGGCCGATCCCCAAGACCTGGGAGCCAATCCCATCCTGGACAATGCGGCTCTCTTCGCTCAATGGGTGGATGGGTGGGTGGATGGAGCTGGGCCGAAAAGGACACTCGCTCCATACTAATACGATCGATGCGCGCACACGCAACCCCGTCGAGCCCGTCTGTCTGTCTTCTTGTGCACCCTACAGCTCCTACCAATACATACGATTCAATTTGATCGGCGGCGGAAATAATGGAAAGGGCCAGAAAAAACCTGCCGGATTTGAATGGAAGCGAGTGCGGCGCAGCTGCTAGTTGGTTTGACCAAATCACCAAACCGGCAGCAGTATGCGACGCAATGCGAGGGTGCAAATTGGCCGGTTCCACGGGCGGCGCTGGGTTCTGGCGTTTTTTTTCCTTCTCTTCATCTCCCTCTCGCTCCTGAGGAAGAGTATACCCATGTATATTTATATATCTCTCGATATGCAGCTCGATTTAGAGAGGAGAGAGTATACTGTAGCTGTGACCAGATGTGGAGCGCGTGCAGGGATTGATTTCAATGGTCATGCAGCTAGGCTGGAATGACCGGAAGGTGGTATGTTGACGCCTACCTACTAGACAGGCTGCATACCTACATACCTACGTCGGTTCACGTGGAGGAGGATACCTCAGTAATGATCACCATCCGCGGCGAGCGGGCGTCGGGAGCATCGTACTTCAACCTCAACGACCAAATTCGGTCTTTGGATAGGTACATAGGTAAGCTGATCCATACTCGTTTGGCCGCGTGTACGATAAACACATTTCTAAGGTCGGCGTTTTACGATTTGGAGCTGACTGGGCCCCGGGAGGCAGTGACTAATTGCCCGCTGCGGAACCAACAGGTCTCGCCAGAAGACGGCGCGCGCACACCCACGCAACGCCGTTGATTGTGTTGATGACTAGGTATGATACGTAGGGCCGGTGTCAATCAGGTGATAGATAGTAGACTGTCGGGAGGAAGCTAGGCAGAAAGGATGTTTGTTTACCGCAAGGGAAGAAACGGGCGGGATACCTCTGGCTTGGGATCAGACGGACTATGGGGCAAAGGGCTGCGATCTGTATGGTCAGCATAATACGATGCGATACGGTACCCTGCAGTAACCTTTTTACAAGCAGCCAAGCCATAGACATATATATATATCAACCGATATAGTAATCATTCAACGTGATTGACTGCTTGCCTGCCGAGGACGAGTAGAGTGCTGTGCAACAAGTAGAAGTACGTACAGGGAGAGTACTCTCAATAGAACCTTAGTGCCTACCTCCTACCTCGTGCATCGTATTCAATGTTTGGCGCCGCCTATCGCCATGAACTCAGACGGGTTCCTATTGGCCTATTGGGTTTCCATGCCATGCGCCTATTATGTATCCTACAGTACTATGCCGCAAAGGGCACGGCCACAGTCTCTCAGCTTCGCATCGTCAAAAATACATTTTCAGTACTCCGTACAAGGGGCGAAACGGGGTTAAGCGAGACGAGGAAAGCATTCCATCCGTTGCAATACCAGTATTCATTGCCAACTTGCTATGCGTGCTTCGCATGGCCGGCCGAGTCGACAAAAAGAAAAGTCTGACACTTACGCATCCACGCTCACACTTCATCCGCATCTGTTTCCCTCGTATATATCTCTCTCCCACTATATACGATTCGCCCTATATAGCGGGTGGCCCCATATGATAGCGCCTGTTTGGAAATAGGATTCGTGATTATGCATTATGGCCTCAGTCTCAGTCTCAACCCATCACACACGGAAAAAGAAAGGGAGAGAATGGGGGAGTGTATCAGATCATCCAACAGCCGTCCATTCCAAAGTACCGAATTGCCTAGCTTACGTGCACAAAGGGACCGAGAGAGAGATTTTGTATAGAAGAAAAACGAGACCGGCAAGAATCAAAAGAGGCGGCAATACTCCCCCGTGGCAGCTTCCAACGCCAATGAACGTATCTTTTGTCTAGGTTGTCTTACTATGGGTGCCGGTCCCCACCACCCAATCCTTCCACCCCCCATCTCCCACCCCCTGGTCCAATAAAGCTGAGCTCACTAATAACATGAACCCAAGGTGTGTCTTTTTGTCTCCCTCGCTCGTCTCGTCCTCTCTCATCCAACGTCGAGTATTGGATTGGGGGTACCCGACCACCGACCGATTAACCCCCCCAAGCCCCTTCCCTACCCACGTATAGGTGCATCATATATCCACTCACGGCCGGCCAAATAGTGCTATAAAACTTGCGTAACATTCGATCGGCATTTCGGATCCCGCCTGCCGCCTTTTCCTTCCTCTCTCGAATCCTGCCCGCCGTAAAGGAGTAAAGGAGCGCGGGCGCTTCAACACGACGAGGTCTGGATAGACAATTTAGAGTCTGCCCGAGTTGTGCATTCAGGAGGTACAGGCTACGGAGTTCCTCCTTTGTGAGAAGTTGCTTGCTGCCAGGTCCCCGATTCTTTATCTCTCCGATTCGTCATCGGAGAATCTTGCCAGCCAACTTTGGTAGTATCCTTGGGGGGGTGTAAGCTGGAGCAGGAATCTAACTAGGGTTGTCCGGATTTGGGCAAAAACCTACTGCTATACACCGTCGGGGCTTCTTCTCCAAGCACTGTATACCGCCACGTTAGCGTACCCTGGGGGAGGTCCAACAACACATGCATACTTGACTGCTAGAATGCCCATATACTGCCTCGGGCCTAAGAGGCCCAAGGGTTCAAAGGTCCCAAGGTGAGGTGGTACAAATAATACGATACCTGTTCGGGCCCTTATGCTTTCTTGCCACCTCTTCGCTTGCTCACCGCAGGAGGCTCACCTGACTACCTCCTAGGGGAGCCCAAGGAAATGCCAGGTCCAATGATTGGGCATGGACGTATCGCATAGCTGTGCCATCATTATCACGCCACTCACTACTCTCGTTCTCCCATCTGACTGCCTGCCTTGATAGGTAAATCCAGGCCTCACTAAGTGCCAGGTAGATACGATAGGTGCATTGAAAAAGCAAGTACCTGTCACACGAAACATCCCCCCAATATAGGTAGGTATATGTAACTCGGGGAGGCATCATCATCAGCCACACTGGTCAGCACTGGGCCTTTCTCAAACGGATTATGCATGCATATTACGCCCGTCGTGGGGGGGCTCTATACACAAAAGAACTCTTGTACACTGCCGATGGATTCTTTCTCTACTAATCTACAGCCGGCACCGTCCGTTGCATCACGCCTCCCCTAGCTCTGGGGTTCTCTCCCTCTCCCTCTCCAAATCTCCGGATTACACACACCGGCCGATGATATCATCGGGGCGATTTACCAGTACTGGGGCTTGACGTAATCGGCGAAGGTCTTGGGCTCCTCGTAGCCGTGGTGGTCGTGGTGGCCGTGGCCATCGTCCTGGGGACCGACGTACTCCATCTTGTAGACGCTGCCGCACTCGGGGCATCGCTCAATCGGGCGCTCGCGGGACATCTGCAAAAGCATCATGGTCAGCTTCTCGGTTCTGGTATAGCTAGAGCCAGTGTGGTATCGTATATCGTAGCTAGACGTATGCCTAACTATACAGCCACACACTTGGCGCCGTATCCGGTGGAGGGTTTGTTTGTACGTACACCGAGCCAGTGAACGACGTGAGAGTCGGCGGGGTAGCCAGTGCAGCCGGCGTACTGCTCGTCACCAGCAGACTTGACCATAATGGGGTTGTCGATGGTACCCTTTCGCGACGCATCGAGGGGGCGCATGTCGAAGATGTCGACGCCCTCCATCTTACCCAGAATTTCCAGACGCTCGAGACCGGTGGACTGCTCGAGATCGGTGGGAACGGTACCGGGCGCGGCACCGGGTCCGATCAGGTCGTCCTCAGTCTTGATGTCTGTGTAAAAGTGCGAAAGTCCATGTCAGCCTGCTGCCCAACTGTTTCCTGCTCATTTGCCTCCCAATTGGCCCCAATCGCATCGCGCGGCCGGTCCAGCACTCAATTGGTCAATTGAACCCAATTGACGGAGGGGAAGTTGCGTACCGGCAAAGGCCTTCATCTTCTGGCTGACGGCGGAGTGAGGCTCGACCTTGTTGGCTCCGGCATCACCTGTGATATCGCAAAGTTCAATGGTCAGCTGGGACGAGGCATGACGTGGTGGCGGTGGTGCGGCGGTGCCTTACGTCGCAAGACGGACGCGGTGAAGCTGCGTCGGATGACGGGAGTGACGGCGGCACGGCGGGCGGCCGCGACAGCAGAGCGTTGCAGAAACATTCTAGGTCGTGAGATTGAAGAGCGGAGAGGGTTCGGGTGGGTTTGTCGTCGTGGGGGGTGGTGGTGTTCGATGGGACCTCAGGTTTGGGAAAAAGAGAGGGATTTCTACTTTTCCTTGCTGATTTGATGATACTCTCTCGGCAGCAATGGCTCACAATCGTTCGACCCAAAACCCGAGAGCAGCTCCAAATCCAACCAATGAGCTTGGCCCTTTTAGGAGCTCAGCAATCCTCCACCCACACTTTCTTCCTTTCCTTCCCTCACCCTTGGCTTAGTCATCGGGATCACGTGACGTGCATCACACTGTTAAACGTGGAGAAACAACGACGATGGAAGACAAGCAGCTACATCTCAGCAAGATCATAAATTACTTAATGTATCATTGCGTCTACCGCTTGATTTGAAAAGAAGATATCCATGATGTGGAATCTGCCATATGCAATGTCCCTATCACCGTGTACAATGCGACATTGTACATGTTGCCGAGTTCAATGGAACAACAAATATATTCATCACCAGCGTTACAACCACACGAGGAATATCGCCTTTCCGTCGATAGATCTAGCTAAGATAACTCTATGAGTAAAGAGAGCGACCACATTGATACTGTTTGGTAAATTCCCCAGACACTGAAGTTATGCATGAACGGGCCGCCCCCTAGGCAGCCCCCCATCGCCTCATCCGCAGTCATTCGGTTGCATGCCTGGCTCGGCTTCCGACTGGTCCAATTCTTGACTTGTATGTATGCGACCCCATGCAGGCGAAGCTCTCCCGGCACAAAAGCCACTTGCTGCTTGACACGAGCGTCAACATTTTCCTTACTCCGGTCCCCCTCTCGCTCAGGCTGAAGTGACTTGGGGCCATGCTTGGATCTTTTCTCGAAAAATGAAAGAATTGAAATTGAACTATTGAAGCGTGCTATGTGCTGTTGGCGCCTATGTGGCTGATCCTCGGATAAGCTGCAGACCCCTTTCCTATTATGCATACCCAAGATATTTCTGTAAAAGATCACCGTTTGATTGATGGAATATTACCACCCAATGTCCCTCTCCAAGACCCATGTTTGGAAAGGCGTCAGCATAGAGTATCATTCGGCGCACCATTCATTGATGCTCCTCTCCCAGATACGTGTCCCAAAGACGAGTGACGCAACCCGTTTCTCTAGGGAAAGAATCACGAAGGCATGGCATATTGGCGCAGCGAACATATGGCAGCAGAATTGACCTTGGGACTTGGCTTGTTTGGACCCTGCACCAACGCTGGGAACAAGAACAGCACATGGTATGTCATATGCAATCGCCAGGTTCGTCGGGCTGGATGTGAAGACCATGTTGGTTCGTTCATGTTTCATCTTATGTCTATCTAGTCACTGTGCTTCCCATCTTCTATATGATTATCATAGAACATGTGTCTTACTTTATGTCGATATGCAGTCAATCATTCACGTTCATGTTTCCGTCCTTCTCTTGGACCAAGCCCTAAAAAGTCCGTCCATATAACCTCATGTTGGATTTGGGCTGGAGGTGGGAGAGCTGGCTAGCAATGGAATACATGCGTTTAGACAGTAGTCAAGGATAAGGCCCATTGATAGTTCTCAGCAACCCATCCATGGTACATACGATTGGTCATACGATGACTAGGAAAGTTGATTCTATTGAGATGACGAACTAGATCTACCGCTAAGCTGGGAAATCGTCCCCCTAATATACGATCTAATCGTATAAAGGATCCTTAGGTATCACACACGATGTCTAAGGTGCCTCCTATCTCCTATGTATGACACAAGGACCTTTACTACCATAACCTACCAGATCCAGCTCAATATAGCTATTGACCTCAACACTTGTTGAGGTGATTCCTGGCGTCAAAGGTGGTAGAATGCCTGGGCCCCTCCCTCGCGAACTATTGACCTATAGCTCACCTGTGCCCGGGGATGTGTTTCAAGGCTGACACTGTAGCCTTAGGAGCTCAAACATATCTATATTCAGGCCAGACCAGAGCGCTGCCTAGTCTTTGACTATGATCTATGCATTTCTAATGGTGTCTTGTACTTCGTTGGTATCACGCCCTGCCTTCAGCTGCTACTCCCGGCGGGACGAGCCAGTCCTATAGTCACGAAACCGTTCTGCCCCCTCAGGAAATCACCTGCGCTCTGAGCTCTCTCCGCAAACGGAATCCTTCCAATATGGACTGCTCCTGTTCGTTGTGCGTGAACGTGATCTCCGTCTCGCCGACTTGATGACCCCGGCACTCCTCCTCGGTACCCCAAAGGAACGCGACGTGCTCCTCGGGGTCCAGCTTGACCACTGGCGGCGACGTCTTCCCCCCTTCCACGTCGGCCAGGAACTCGACCTTGAGCATCCGTCGGCCCCGTCTCGTGAAAAACGGCCTGCCCTCGCCGACCTGGGGACCGATGTGCGCGGCGCGCAGCCCGCTCTCCTCCCACAGCTCGCGCGCCACCGCGTGCAGGACCGTCTCGTCCTCGTCGTCGCATGCGCCGCCCGGCACCTCCCAGCGCAGCGGCATCGAGTCGTGCGGCGCGCGCTGGACGAGCAGGATGCGGTCTTCTGCTTGCCGTTTGTCATGGTCGCTGCTGTGCGTCGCGGCAGAACTGGAGGATGGTAAGATGGATGGAAAGGAGGAAAATACGAGAGCTCCCGTGGCGAGGCCTTCAAAGCCCGCGTTGGCGGCTAGGTAGGCGGCCATGGATGTGGCGAAGGGGGCGAGGGAGGGGTCGGAGGTAAAGGGCGACAGCTTCCCCACAGCTGCTTTTGCATCGGATGTCGATGCCATCTTCTTTGGCTATGTTGTGGACCGAACTCGGCGTGAAGTTGTGAAGTTGTGAAGGTGCCGTGCTTATGCTTGTTTGTTTTCGGGTCCGCTCCGGAGAACCAGCGGATGAGATGAAGTCGGCACGTCGATCTTCGCACCGCAAAACCCCGGGCCAAGTGGGGTTAAATAGCTGAGACACTTCTCACACCTTTGGAGCGTAATTGATGACCCAACTAACCTCTCGCTCTCTTGAACCGAAGTGCCATCTGTAAGCCTTGGGGGGCAATAGCTTGATGATAGAATGAGCGGATGCATACCATCTTATAGACTCGTTGTTTCACTGCGAACAGGTATCGTCCGAAGGGACTTTGACAAGACGTTGAACTACATATGATAACCAATCTCACCACCAAACAGTCAATCTTCGACCAGCCGTCAAACAAACATGTGGATGGCCCAAGAATATAGCATGAACTACAGCTATCACCTCCTTAAGTCTCGTACGGTTAATATAGAAGTGTTTTTGATAGCCTGAGGTATCGAGCAATCTGAGATGCCTAACCTTTAGTGCTCGAACTACATGTATCTACATAGCTGGCCACGAGTCTTATCAAAGGCTGTCTGCACTTCGCGCACTTGGAGATGTGCGATGTGCAATTTGGGACGCTTTTACGTGGTGACTCTGTTGGCGGCATAACCAAGTAGATGTCAATATCTCAAAAAAGATTTGCAGGTCCATCGTGTTCCGTTCGTTGTATAGTTGCGAAGTAGGAAGTTACGACTGGCTCACTATAAACCATGGACAGCCCTCGAGTTCACATTCTTCCGACCCTCATCCCCTTCGGTTCGATATTTAACCTGGACAAATTTGCAGGTCGTATAGGTCGAGGCCAGCATGATTTTTGAAATCCTCTTCATATTGGACCGTCTGATGTTACACTAGCGGTGGACTGGGCGGTATCCAATGAGCTAGAACTGATACACACCACCAGGCAAACGATGCATTCCGTATTCTCGAAGGGGTTCTGAATCGATATGCGTACAAGTTTAAGCTCGCGCATGGGATCATTAGTATGCACCTGTTAGGTTGCAACCCCGGCATCCTGGCATCTTGTATAGTATCTTCACTAAGACGCGGGCTTGCTGCGTTCCGCCTGACAGCTCAAGGCGCCGGTACGTGTAGCACGTGGGCGATTTCGGGCCCAACGTAGAAGGTCGCCAGGGTAAAAGAAACGCGGGTAGGCTACGATATGATGCCGCCCTTCGTCTTCCACGATAACAGCAATTGTGGTGTAGAGAATCTCCTTCACTGGCGCTTTGCAATATGCCAGCGTATCTCCATGCCTACCGTAGTGAGATTCGTATCAATCTGCAAGCCACGAGCGTGCCTCAAGACAGCACTAGCCAGCCACAGAATGTCTGCTCAAGATTAGGAATGACGACGCACAATGCGACTTCTCTGGCAGGACGAAGTTCGAGGTTCGCGGTCTGCGAAATTTGTCAACGAGGACTGCGCCTGTTTGTGCAAGTCTTCAGCGCGCGCGGGGCAGCGTCAAAGTAGAGACGGCGACGTCGACTCAAAACAGTGCCGGCCTGAACATATTTTCAATTGCCTGACTATCCGTGAGGCACGTCTCAAGGAGCGAAGCCTTTACCTTTTTAAAATGATTTGCAAAAAAGATGTTTATTGAGGGAATAAAGGCCCTTGGTGCCGCATGAGGCTTGCCGTGGATCCCCTGCTCTTACGCACCAGTTGTGAAACATGTCAACCCACCCCTGACCCCTGACCTTTGCGAGCTCAGGTTGCAGTTGTGACCGTCCCGTCAGTGGGCGTCGTGCGGGCCATGTCTCAAACAAAGCATAACATTGGATCTGTGCCTGCTAGGTATATGGTTAATGGGCCGAGTCAGAAGGCGAGTTACCCCAAAATAGATATGACTTTTCTGTGATCAGCGTCCAGCCAGATCTCACATTGATGCACATATTACTCCGTAGTACATAATGATAGCAGCCAACCCTACTGCATATTCGCCTGGACATGCCGCGTAACGTCGAGCACTAATGCCATGACAGAACGCCACGCCCCGTCAGCTGAAAGGAAAAGTAAAATAGCTGTTCAAGCCACCGACGAACTGACCGGTGACCTCTGTTTCCCGGGGGGAAACGTGACAAGTTCCAAGTATCGGATGCTCGTCGGATGGAAAAGCCCAGTGCCCAGTGCCCAGGGAAACTGGCCCTCCGCCCAGACAGTTAGTGGTTCAGCGGGCGGGCGCCAGGCAGGCTACAATGGCTCGGTGGATATCCCCCCAATGCCCAGCAAAGTCGCATCGGCATCCTTGTAACAACAATGCGCTGCTCGCAGCAAAAAGGCAGGCCGTTTCTGGTGTTTGATGTGCGCTGCCAATCTCCACCCTTGTCGCCTCGGCTCCCCTCTCTTTCCTTCCCGCTTGAGAGTTGAGATGGCAAGTGGCATTGGCAGGTGCGGTTTGCTTGCCGTACCAACTCGCAGAAAGCTGGGCTTTTAGCGAGTCTTGTCTAGTGGACTTGTCCCTGATTAGTGTACCCAGTCATTGGAGCCCGTCGCGACCGCCCAGCCCGCCCGGCTCGTCCTCTATCCAGTCGTTGGCCCTCTCTTCCAAAAGCCGATTCCGTACTACAGATGGAATCGCAGCGGTGCCTCTTAATCTAACCTATCTATCTACCTTGTGTAACCTTTTTCGGCTTTCTTGGGCTTTTTGTTTTTTTTCTTGGTCCCTTTCGTCATTCGTCGTCCTCGTCGCCTTCCGTTTCCATCGCCTGCATCCGGGATGCTTGGCTAATACGTCGTTCATTATTTCATTTCTGTCTGGTCCAGCCACCAGCAGCGTAATCGTTGGTTGTATTACAATAATCGCCGGTCGCCCTCTTCCGACCCTTCCTGGTGCCAACTCCGACGAAAGCAATCGCCGATACCTGCTCTTTAATTCACTCTCTTCTATATTCATACATCGCGTCGCTGGTTCGGTCTGTTCATTATTATTACAACTACGGTTCCTCGCGATTCTTCGGTCATTCCGAAGCTGACTCGATCTACGGGCTTGCGGATCTATTATTGGCTTCACTTAGAAGACATTGTCTCACCTATAGACTGGCATCGCTCATCCCATATAGCCACGCATCTCAATTATAATCCAGGCTGTATAACTCAGGATTCTTTAGCTTGGGCTGTCCGGCTATTCCGCGAAAAGGTACTGGAAGGCGAGGCTTGATTGCAGACACTATACATGTATAACCGCTAACACTCACCTTAAGGTTAATACTGTGCCTGGCACGCAAGTGACTGACCCGAGAATGACAGCCTTGTCATTTTTCCTGGCTTCCTCCGTCGTAGCTCTGGGGACTCAAGCACAACATGTCGTCCCGCGGAACGACACGCCCATGCCTATGCCTAGCCATGGCGCAAACTGTATCCGGTTTCCCGTCTTCCATTCGACTAACCGCGAGGTCTTTGGCGATATGTGGGAGAAGCGCGGCATTGAGACGTTGCCGCTAGCGAACCGATCGGATGTGGCATACTATGCCAGGTTGGACATCGGGAACCCGCCGCAGCAGAATTATGTGCAGCTGGACACCGGCTCCTTCGAATTATGGGTGAACCCGGACTGCACGAATCTCGTCACGACATCCGACCAACGGTTCTGCCAGGCTGTAGGGTCCTATGATCCCAAAAAGTCGAAAACGAGCAACGTCACGCAGTCTACCAAGACTCTCAGATACGGTATAGGGAGCGCGAACATCCAGTATGTCACGGACGACATGACTTTCCAAAACTCGAAAAACACGTTGAAGAATGTTCGGTTCGGCTTTGCTACGGAGACCAAGGACGAGTTTTCTGGGATTATGGGCATCGGACACGGCAACGGCGTTAACGTTGGTTACAAGAACTTTGTCGACGAATTGGAGGCCCAGAACGTTACGGCCACGAAGGCGTTCAGTCTTGCCCTCGGCAGCAAAGACGAGCAGGAGGGCATGGTGATGTTTGGGGGTTTGGACACAGCGAAATTTGCGGGCAACCTCGCGACCTTGCCCATCGTCCCCGCCTCGCAATCACCCGATGGAGTCGCACGTTACTGGGTGGACATGAACTATATGAGTCTGACGCCCCCCAGCGGAAACATGAAGAAGTACACCAACACCACCATGGCCGTTTTCCTCGACAGCGGCGCAACTCTCACGCTTCTTCCGACGACCTTGGCCAACACCATTGCTGCCGACTTTGGCGCCCAAGGCACAGACGCCAACGGGTTCTATCCGGTTGACTGCGCCCTGGCTAAAATGCCGGGGACCGTCGATTTTGCCTTCCCAGGCGTGACCATTCGCGTGCCCTACAAGGAGATGATCCGAGAGGTCCCGACCGCTTTTGGAGCACTGTGCTACCTCGGTATCTCCCCCAACGAAGACTTCGTTCTGCTCGGAGATACCATGCTGCGCTCTGCATATGGTAGGTTACCAATCTTCCCCCCTTACATCAAATCTGACATGACTAACGTTTCGTAGCCGTCTTCGATCAAACCAACAACGCCATCCACATGGCTCAATACACCAACTGTGGCACAGAAGACATGGAAATCTTCCCGGACACGAACTTCACCTCCATCAAGGGCAAGTGCAAGGCACCCAGCTTCAAGCCCGCCTCGACGACCGTAACCACAAGCGAAAGGCCTCTCCTGCCCACCACCATGCCTACCGGGACCAACCGACCCACGGCCGCCGGTCCGCCGTCCGGGTCGGGATCGACCGGACCTGATTCGGCAGCCCCGGCCTTGAGGAGCGGCCTGGGCTGGCTGAGCATATGCGTTTTATCGACGACTGTTTTTAGTTTAGCAGCGCTATCTTAGAATTCGCGAAATCACCTTATGTATAGGCATTGGACGACGGCGTTTAGGGTGTATATACTTCTTCGAGGCCGCACCACGACAGGGGCGGCGCCTTGCACATACCATTTACACAGAGCGGAAGCGATGATTGGCCGATAATGGGCTCTCTGTTATACATATCTTGGATACCCGAAGGGGCCGACAATGTATAGGTTATTTAGTAATACAATAGTGTCCCCAAATTTTCTTTCTGAATGAGACGGCTAGCATGAGTCGCTATGGATTGTTCCCAACAGGCTCGCACTTAAGGGTCGGTGCTGGGGACCCTGAAGATCTGTATAGCAGTTCGCTACGCATTCAACACCAACTCCTGATGCAGTGATATGTCCCCGGCCGAGAAACCGAGCATGAAGTCGTACGTCCCATTCACAAACACCCAGCCGTCTGCATCCGCGTCCCACACCTTCAAGTCGTCGATATTCACTCGCAGATCTACCAGGACGCTCTCCCCCGCACGAAGCGCGACTTTTTCGAACCCCTTGAGGAGCTTGGGCGGCTCTTGGGCCAACTCAGGATACCCCACGTAAAGCTGGACGACCTGCCGCGCCTCCACCGGCCCCTCGTTTTTCAGAGTCGCCTTCACGGACACGCCGGTTTTGTTTTCGCTGCCGTTGCCTCCGTCCCAGGTCGCCGCGATGTCGCTCAGGGAGAAGTTGGAGTACGTCAAGCCGTGGCCAAACGGGAACAGGGGCTCGACACCGCTCGCGTCGTAAGCCCGATATCCCACGTAGAGCCCCTCGGAATAGGGCACATCCACCGCATCGCTGATTTGCACCGCATCCCCCAGCGCCCGCGGGAACGTCAGCGGCAGCTTGCCGCTCGGGCTGACATCGCCGAACAGCAGACGCTCGAGCGCGAGCCCGACCTGCTGCCCCGAGTACCAGGCCTCGAGGACGGCGTCGACTTTGCCCTCCCACGGCATGAGGACGGCCGAGTTGGTGTTGAGGACCACGACCGTCTTCTTGGAGAGCCGCGCCAGGCGCGCGATGACGGCGTCCTGGTCCCCCGGCAGCGCGAGGCCGAGGGCGCCGGCGTCGGCGCCCTCCGAGAGGCGGTCCGAGGCGAAAACGAGGCTGATATCGGCCCAGCGCGCGAGGGCGTCGGCGTCGGCGTCGCGGGCCGCGCTGTTGCCCAGGTCGACGCCGAGCGTTACGCCGTAGGCGTCCGTCGAGAGGGAGTGGCCCATGTCGTAGCGCAGTTCGAGCGGGACCTCGGCGCCGGCCTCGAGGTGGGCGACCCCCTGGACCGTGTTGCCGAAGTTAGCGTGCGACATGTTGGCCACGAGTTCGTCGCCGAGGTAGAGCAGCGCCGTGCCCTGGCCGACGAGAGAAAAGTGGTACGTGCCCGTCGCGTTGGGTAGGAAGACGCCCTCGTACACGGCCGAGAAGACCTGGGGCCACGACCGCCACAGCTCCGCGGGGTACGTGGCCGCGGTAATATTGGGGACGAGCTCGATCGTCTGGTTGACTGGCCCCGTGAAGTTGGCGGTCGGGTAGTACGTCGCCCGCACCCCGCCGCCCTTGAACATGCGAGAAGGGATCGTGGGGAACTGCCCCGTGCCCGGGTATGCCTCGGCGTACCGGACGGAGATGTTCTCCGCGGCGCCGCGTCTCTGCAGTGCGTCCAGCGGCGCCTGCACGACCATCGTCGAGTCGATGACGAAGCCGCCGTGATTCTCCGAGACCTGCGCCTCGGTGGTGGCGTCCACGCCGAAGACGGCGATCTTGGCGTACTTGGCCGGCGAGAGCGGCAGCGTCGCCTCGGCGTTCTTGAGCAGCACCGCGCCGTCCTCGACCATCTGCTGCGCCAGGTCCAGGTGGTCCTGGGTCCGGACGTGGGCGAGCGAGTCGCCGGTCACGGGGTCGTCGATCTGGCCGAGCTTGAACATGTACCGCCAGACCCGCGCGACCATGTCGTCGATCCGCGCGGACGGGACGCTGCCGTTCTGGACGGCCTCGACCAGGGGCTTGCCATAGTAGTCGGGGAAGCCGTAGGACTCTGTCAGGTCGCCGCCGGGCATGCTGATATCCAGGCCCGCCATGACGGCGCCGACGGTGCTGCGCGTGGAGAAGTACCAGTCCGCCACCACGAACCCCTCGAAGCCCCAGTCACGGCGCAGCGTCTGGTTGAGGAGCCAGTCGTTCTCGCAGGCGTAGAAGCCGTTCAGCCGGTTATAAGAGCACATGACGGAAGCCGCATCGCCCTCCTGGACCGCCGCCTTGAACGCCGGCAGGTAAAGCTCGTGCAGCACGCGCCGGTCGACTTCAGCGTCGACCGCGACCCACTCGGGCCCGGCACCGAACCGGTTCGTGTCCTGGTTGTAAGCGGCGAGGTGCTTGGGACAGGCGAGGGCGCCCTGGCTTTGGATCCCCCGCACGCCCGCGACGGCCATGCGCGCCGTCAGCCAGGGGTCCTCGGAGAAGGTCTCGGCGGCGCGGGCCCAGAGCGGCGAGCGCAGGATGTTGATGGTGGGCGCGAGCACCACGTTCCGGCCTTTGCCCAGGTGCTCCTGCGCCAGCGCCTGCCCGTACGCGTACTGCACCGACGTGTTCCAGGTAGCTGCGGCGACCACGGGCGCCGGGAACGTCGTCACGTTGTTCAGCGAATTGCCGACCCCCGCCGGGCCGTCGCCCATGCAGATGTCCGGGATGCCCAGCGTGCTGTTCCCGCTGATGTGGCCGATGCACGCGTTCACGCCCGTGCCGTTATCTGTTAGCTGTTGGGATCAATGGGTTAACAGAGCATTTCAGTGCGTATAGACGAAGGGGGCCGGTGGAACTATGCGGGAAATGGCTGAATCATGCGTGCATGCACTTACCTCAGTATCGCCTGATAGCATGGCATGCTTCTGGGTCTCGTTGAGAGTCCCGATGAAAGCCAGGAGGCGCTCTTCAAACGGTAACGAACCGTCGAGCCATGGCTGCTGCGCGGCAAGCGCTGCTGCCACTGCCGAGAGAGCGGGCACAACTATGGAGGTTGTCCGCATCGTAGATATCGGGCTACGAAAAGTGACTATCCACGCTCAGCTGGAGCTTTGGTTTAAGCTTGTCTGTAAACAAGCTGAGCAAGACGAGGCAGGCAGGGCGTAGATATGTCGCATGCAGGAGAGTGACTCGTCGGAGCCCATGCCGTCCACTTAGAAGCCGATGACCGTCGCTGCACCCGCTATCTCGGAGAGTTCAATAGAAGAAACCCTTGCGGACTATAGTAATCCTGTTGGACAGGTGACTTATCACAATGGGGTCTCCAAGGACCACCGTCCCCAGATTCCCCATATCTCCCTTGCTCATCCCACGTCGCCCCACACGCTCAGATAGGAAGCTGCATCCTCGGCTGGCAGGTTAGTTCCGGCCATCAACGCCGGTGCCGGTGTCTAGATTGCCGGTAACGATGTGGGGGCGCCAAGGAAGTTCAGAGTGGATAATTCGATGACGGGGTAAGCCGGGGTCTCCATGTCGACTGTCTAGCGATATTCACCCCCACAATCCCCCGTTGCCTCGAACATCTCATGCCGCCGGCTCTTGGCCAGAACGCGCTCAAGTTCTTGCTGGTCTTCCTCGTCCAACGACCACCCCAGGCTGGCCATGTTCTCCTCTGTATGCTCGCTGATGCCCATCCGGGCTCCCACAATGACCGCCCCTACGTAAGGGAAATCCAGCACCCAACGCGTAGCTACATTGGAGACGCTGACCTTGTGCTTAACACCGATATCTTTGAGTGTACTGAGCAATTCTTGGAACAAATCCCAGTCTCCCCAGGATCGGATCATACCATGATACTATGATGTACTTTCGTCAGAAAAGGGGCCATTTAACAGTCGCAAGCCATCTGCATTTCGTGACTTACTTTGCGCTGACTCGGAGTTATCGCTTCGTCGTAAAGGTCGGGCTCGGCCTTCCCAAGCCACTTCTCTGCCAGAAAACCTCCGCACTGTCACGGGGAAGTAATAAGTATAGATGATTCGAGTAAATGAGCTTGACTGAAGTCTGCACTTACCAGGGTACCATATGTCAAGAGCTTGATGTCATGCTTCTGGCACAGTTCCCCCATCCGGACCGTTGGCCTGCTGTCAATCAAAGAGAACTGGCCCCCACGTTAGTCGTCTATCAATATAACGAGACGCGACCGGACACCACTCACCTGTACTTGGTTCGAGTATACTTTGGTTCCATTCTGGATTACTTTTTCCATGTGTTGTGTATCGAAATTGCAGAGGCCCAGGGCCCCTACGCGCTCGTCCTCAGCGAGATAGCGTAGGGCGTCAAGGTATTGTGGATCGTTATACTATGCGCATGTTAGAAGTCGAAGCACTGTTACCGAGTGAACAATGAAGAGGGAGTCCTACAAACTGCCAATGGAACTGCAGAAGATCTATCCGTTGGGTTTGCAGACGTTGGCACCTCTCAGACACATTCGCTCTGATAGCGTCGCGAGTGACGGTCAGGGGGTGGAAGACGCAGTATTTGGTGGCGGCGAAAAGCGCCTCCTTGTGCGGGTATGCTAAGCGAAAGCGACCCTACACAGGGCAATATCAGCATTGATTCTCCTTCCATCCCGCAGACAAACATCCTATGCCCGGCACTTACGAAGATAATCTCGGCGTCGCCGTAATGATCAGCCATATCAAATGCAGTGAAGCCACCCCGCACATGCTTGACGAACTGAGAGAGGATTTTTGCCGTCGGCGCAGAGCCCCAGGCCGGACTCGATAGCTGCCAGAGCCCCGAGAAGACGCGGGGTAGTTTCCTGCCGTTCAGCGTGAACGTCTCGGGCGACTCCGAGGGGGCGTCGCCCGTTTCGCCCAGATTCGTTATCGGTTCCAAGTCCTGCCCAGCCGGCAACCCAAGGAGGCCCGAGGTGGCGGCGAGGGCTCTGCTGTACGGATACTCCATCGACGCCTTCGCAGCCGACTGCCGGCCATCCGTCAGGACCTGATGGAGTCTTTGGACCAGCGACAGCTCCTCGCCGGTAAGCTCCCGTACCCCTGATGGCACCAAGAGCGTCTTTTGCACGGCCGTGACGGCCTGGACCATATCCCCGTCGATGGACGCCAGACGATCCGAAGCCCAGGCCTTTTCCTCGTCGTTTCCTTGTAGCGACAGATCCAGGGCTATCTCGGCCAGGTCTCCGGCGAGAGGGAGCGCTTGGTAGCACAGCCCACAGCCGACCATGCAGCGGACGGTATTCCGGGTGGAGTCCAGCCACTGCGCATCTACCTTGGCAGTCGCCCGCGAAGCGGCCGGCAGGGCAGTCTCTTGGATGTACCTTCGGGTTTCTGCCTCAAAGGTGCCTGTGATCTCCGGATGTGTCGCCAATAGCGATCGCGCAATCATCCTCAAACCGTCCGCGGGTAAATTCTTGATGATGGTGTCGGTCATCATGTTCACATGGGCGGCTTTCACCCTGGGCTGATTAGGGGTTGCCATCTCGGGGCGTGGTATTAGTGGTTTAGGAGCCTCTGAGTTGTGTATGTTGGCGATGAACGGGATGCATGGGTTGTCGCGTGCGCGCTATTATACGTGGTCGTGGTTAACGATACTGTTTTCCACGGGTTGCGCTACTTGTAGGCGTATGGTTGTTTTGTCTCGAATTCCTGTAGGAGCTGGAGGTTAGGTAAGTTGCCGCTCGTTTTGTGGATTACCGGCGTACTAAAGGTACATCCCAGGTAAATGCCGGCCACTCCCGGCGGGGTTCAGAGGGGCACTGCATTCAAGCATATCATCTCCGGCGTCGGCTTACCCCAATTGATCATGACTACAGTACTTGGACTTCCCTAATTGTAACGCCGGTCAGATATGAATCCTTCTCCGGATATTGTTGTTGCCTCCAGTCATACGAGGACGGCGATATGTAGACATGCCATAGCGCCCGAGTTCCGCGGCCTGGCTCTATTTCGCCCACGATAAGCTACAAACACTGAAAATATGACACAGCTTCTTTTATCGACGCCTGAGTACATCACTAGCCAAATCGAATCCTAAATCTGTGATGCTATCTGATTAACCGCAGACGCTTTCTCAGGGCAATCTTCGCCGCCAGGCTCAAGCTGCTGGTTGCAATCACGATTCCTTGAGAGAGCAGTGATGAAGCATATTGAGACGGGAGAAAGACCCTAATAGAGACCGTACAGCACCCGCAAGTGGCCCCGATGCCTCGAATTCGGCCTTCGTCGCAGGCTCTCTGGGCGCAAACGACGCCTCATATCGTCAAACCACTCCCTACTCGACATCCAAGACAGCCATATTCATATCTGCCGGTGCACAGATGAGCCTCGACTCGATTTCGCCTTCAGCATTGGTGAAGGACTCTGGACTGATATGTCCAACAGCGCTGGGTTTCAGTATCCAAGACGGAGTCTTCTTCGCCTGGACCCCGTATCACTTTTCCAAGGGCACCACCGTGGTCTCCGCGTGGCTGAATGTGCGGATCCCCTCGCGAACGATCTTGAGCTGAGACGGACAGTTCGGGTCGGGACACGCAATCAGGGCGTCTGTAGACATCCAGTCATTCTTGGAAGTGACTCTCTGCTTGGCGGGGAGAAGCGGGAGCACTGCGGCTATTTTTCTCTTGTGAGTCAGTAAGGGAACCTCTAAAGCCCGAGGACTTGAGCCGGAAATAACAGCAAGATCTTTCTTACACAAGCTATAGATGCTGATGCCTTGGTTCGGGGGCAACTCCAACATCTCACCCTTGAGCGTGAAATAGTCCCCTGCTTTGGCCCCACACAGGATCCTCTTGCCAGGGGGGCAGACGACCTCTACCCGAAGGTCGTATAGCTCGAACTTGTCATCCATTGTTGAGCAGTTGAGAAACCCTCGACGCTTCGAGACGTTAAGCGGTGGTATTATATGATGACTCTATCCGGATGCTAACCACTACAAAATAGCCTCGTCAGGGGCCGAGTCATATATTTTATCTGCAGATTGTGACTCCAAGTATGTAAGTAGGATATGTAGGGATCCTATAAACTTGGGACCCCCCTTTTGAGTGGGACACGTCTCCGCACACCGGCGTTTAACCCCAATACCCCGGCCTCCTACCACCGGCCTCCCCCAATTCAGCGTCGATAGTGGCATGATAACCGTTAGCTTATCTCGCGGATCTTGGCTCCCCGGTTGGCCTTATCACGTATCCGGCATGGTATACCCAGTCAACCCCGACACCCCTTGTAGCTGCGCGGCTTGAGGGCGCCGAAGGTGCTCCGATGCCTTCAGGTGGGCTATCAAGCTCTGTTTTAGTCAGCTGGCGATGCTGCGAGTTTTATTACTTGGTCATTGGCTCATGGCGATAGTCTGAATCTGTTGCACATATCCCCCCAAAAGCTCACAATGGAAAAGGACGGCAAGCATGCGGCGAGCTTCAATGCTGCCGCCGACATGGAGGACTGCAGCACGGGCGATGGAGTCACCCGGGCCACCGAGACCGAGCAAATCAAGCGCGATCTCAAGTCCCGCCATATCAACATGATTGCCATTGCCGGCATGATCGTACGTTATTGCAACCCCGATCACCGAATTGGTACAATGTGTCGTCGACTAACGGGGACTTGAATGATAAAAAAGGGCACAGGTCTTTTCCTCAGCTCCGGGACCGTCATCGCCACCGCCGGACCCGCCGGCGCTCTCCTCGCTTATATCGTCATGGGCATTGTGACGGCCGGCGTCTCCTACACGACGGGCGAGATCACGGCGTTCATGCCCTGCACGGGCGGCTTTATCCGGCACGCGACCAAGTTCGTGGAGCCGGCCCTGGGCGCGGCGACGGGATGGAACTTTTGTAAGTAGTCCTGTTTGATCTTACAGGGTGCATACATCCCACTTAGTACCCAGCTGACGGCAGAGAAGGGTATACCATGGCCATATCGGTGCCGGCGGAGATCAGCGCGGCGGCGACTATCGTGCAGTATTGGAATTGGTGGGTTAGTCCGGCCGTGTGGATCACCGTGTTTCTGGTCTTCATCGTGGTTTTGAACTTCTGCGGCGTTCGGCTTTACGGAGAGGTGCGTTTTTCATGCCGCCCCCCTGAACTCAGTTCTTTCTATTTGGACCGATCTTGGCGGTATATATCCGCCCTTAAGACCAATATCCCTGACAACGCCAACCTCACATTTAGTCGGAATTCATCTTCGCCTCACTGAAGATCATGCTGATCATCGGCCTCATCATCGGCGGCCTGGTGGTCGATCTCGGCGGCGGGCCCAACCACGAGCGACTAGGGTTCTTGTACTGGTACAACCCGGGTGCGTTTAACACGTACATTAAGACGGGCAACGCCGGTCGATTCTTGGCTTTCTGGAAAGTGCTGCTCTCCGCCGCCTTCAGCTACGGCAACATCCAGGTCGTCGCCATCTCCGGATCCGAGACGCAGGACCCGCGCAAGATCATCCCGGCCGCCACCCGGAAGACCTTCTACCGCGTCTTCGTCTTCTACGTGCTGAGCATCCTCATCGTCGGCATGATCGTGTAAGTAGCAGCACTCATCTAGAAGACCGTAGTTTCCTTCTGTCCTAGTTCTTTGTACTGACCAGGAACCAAACAGCCCCTTCAACGACCCCAGCCTCAGCCTCTCGACCGGCACCGCCCAGCAGTCCCCCTTCGTCATCGCCTTCGCCCGCGCCGGCATCTCAGCCGTGCCCTCCATCATCAACGCCGTCGTCTGCACCTCGGCCATCTCAAGCGCCTCGGCCTGCGTCTTCATCGCGTCCCGGACGCTCTACGGCCTGAGCCGCGACGGGCACGCCCCCGCCCTCTTCCAGCGCTGCAACCGCTTCGGCACGCCGCACTACGCCGTCGGTCTCACCTGTCTGCTGCTGCCGCTCGTCTACCTCAACGTCGGCAACAGTACGTCTGTCGTCTTCGGCTGGTTCGTCAATATCACCACCGTCGCCGGGCTTATTGGTTGGATCGTTATTGAGGTTACGTATATCCGGTTTCATGCCGGGTTGAAGGCTCAGGGGTACTCTCGTGATGGCAAGCCTATCTGTTCTTCCCAGAGGCTTCTTTGCTTATGCTGACATTTGTTACTGTAGATCTTCCCTACAAGAGCCCCGGCCAGCCGTACGTGGCATGGGCTACCTTGTTAGTCGTGTTTCTCGTGGTCTTTTTCTCGGGTAAGTGCTGCGCGGCTCGCAACGACTAGGCATACTGAGCAAACTCGGAACTAACTCTTTCCAGGATTCGATGTTTTCGTCGACGGCAAGTTTACTGCCGCGGGCTTCTTGACGTGCTATTTGAACGTCTTCATCTTCGCAGGTCAGTACAAGCTTCCCCTGATATCCTTCCATCTGCTTGCCCTCCCGCTAACCGTCGTGTGCTAGCGTTCTACATTTTCTTCAAGTTCTTCCTCAAGTCCAAGGTCGTTCCCTTGGACCAGATCGACTTCGCGTCCGAGTTTCAGGCAATACGGCAGGAAAAGGCCGAGGAAGAATTGTACGAGGGCCAGGAGGAGAAGCATCCTGCCAATCCATGGCTTGCTAGGCTCAGTAAAGTTATACACATGGTTTAGTTCGTCGCGCCAGCGGGTGGCATTGAGTAGGTAGAGGTCTTACGCACTCAATAGATCTTGTAACCCAAAGTCGGAAATCTGGAGTGATAAGGCTGTCTGTCACCACACAATAACCCCTGCATCATGGAGATCATATGAATTGGTGGTCCAACAACATGCCCGAATCAAGTGACAAGGTTGTCCGTGGTGACAAATGTCCGGTCCTTACGCCCCAGAAGTTGGGAGTGGTGCAATTTGGAGGTAACCTTCTGGTATAAAAGGCAGTATTCATGTTTTCTATATTATATTTGAAGTATGCCATGTCGTGGTTTTGGACATGAGATAAGGTAAACTACATCTTGATACGCAAGTCCTCCTTCTCCTGTATTGCGCCTGAAGTTCTATATTCTATGCCGATACCCGGTTCTTACAAGAAGTCTAAGTCCAGATCGGTCATGTCCCATGTGGCGTCGCCGTAATCGGTGCCTTGGGAAGCTGTGGGTATATCCTGCTCTCTGTTCTCCTTATTGCTTTCCTCCGACATAGGTTCTATACGTTTCCCCCCTTGGTCGTGTCCGTTCTTTTGCCGTGCCGCGAGTTCCAACATCTTCTCGTATGAGCTGAGGCTTTTTGGTTTGCTTTGGACCGCTGACTCTGGTTTCTTCTCGTCCGACGCCCGAGCCTTGTTTTGAGCCGGCATTCCCGCAACGGGGTTCTTGCGATACTGGTTTTGAGTCTGGATGGATTCGCGCTTTGCTGTATTATTCGCGAGGGGCTCGGTATTTCTATTAGAGACCGGATCCTTGACCAAGTCCGAGGCTAACAATATTTCGTCCAATTCGTAATCGTCATCATCATCATCATCATCAATAATATCGTGGTCGGACGGAGGCCGGCTTTCCCTAGTGGGAACTTTTGGCTCGCTACGCGTGGTTTCCTTCGGGCGCTTGCTCTTCTCTTGTTTGGCCAATTCCTCATCTGCCTTTCTTCGCGCGTGCAAATCTTCGCGCGCAGTCCTTTTGCTCCTCTCAATGGCTAAAAATGTCAACTCTCGTGTACCGCTGGAGGTGAAGAACGGTTTTGGCGATGGGCGCGGCGGCGTTTCACGAGTTTGTGAAGGTGCGGCTTCTATTGGTTCGGCGACTGAAACTGTTTTGGCGCTCTGGAATCCTGGCGACGGCCGTGGAGTCCCATTACCTGCACTCTTGAAGCGGAATGGATTACTGCAACTACTTCGCTGCTCGTCGGGAGCCACCCCATTTGCAGAAGATCGGGGTGCCGCTCGTGGGTGCATGAAACGGGACTGGGGTGCCCGAGTATTTCGACGAGGCAACGAAGGGGTGTCGGGCAAGCTACTGGCTTGCGAGCTAGAGTCCATCGGGGCCTTGAAGGGATGTGGAAATCGAGCTTGCACTCCCGTGGCCTCCTGCCTATCCAAAGCTGGTGTCTGGACATGTGGTACAACTTCCGACCCCGTGGCCTGGCTGTCTGCGTTTTCAACTGCGGTTCTTGAGCCATTGGGCTTTGGCGATAAAGCTTTGCTTGTGGGCTGGCGACAATCAATCTGCCCAGGGGGGTTTGTTGGTTTAATGGGAGACGACGTGTCATCCTCGAGTTCTCGGATGTCTTGAGAAGACATAAAAAAGTCTTGCGTCGAGAGGAATGGGAAGTCCCCATCGCTCACGCTGCATTGATCATGGGACTGTAGTGGCGCACGAAGTACATCAATGTGCTTTGGTTTTGCTGGCGATATGGATGACACCATTCTTGCAGCTGAAAACGGGCGTCGTCGCATAGGCTGTCTGATACTTGATAGTTGAGGCGTAACAGGAGAATTCCGCATTTTAGCCACTGAGGCCGATGCGTTTAAGCGTGGAGGTGGGTATGGTTGCTGTCGCGTTTCTGTCCGGTTGCGGGCCACTCGTGGTTTCTCGAAGATCTCCTGTACCTCCTGAGAAGGACTGGGGAATAGATCATCCAGATTATTGAACAGGAAAAGCTGTGTACTGCTGGGAGGCATGTGCTCGTCGGCAGGTTTATCTCGGGCTGGAGTGTGGCTGTTGGTCATTACATTAGACGTCGCAGGTGCTGTTCCTGGTGAAAGTCCGGGTCGGCTTCCTGCTGAAACCGAGCCTTCAAACCTGGACGGTTGTACTCTGGGCGGGAGTGGAGGTGGCGCCATCTTTGGAGTGGTTGTAGGATTCGCGGATTTAGCATTTGGTAAAGTATTCAGGGGTTGTCTGGTGGTTTGTGGCACAGGTAGGGATTCTCTTCTCGCGACAGGTGCCTGACGAGAGGATACTCCAGCAGACAGCGGCCGTTTCGTGTTAGATCCCACATCTGCGGCTAGGGTTGAGTGAGTTGTTTTTGGACCTGTGTCCAGGGAGGGACAAGACGAGGTGTGAGACCTAGGTGCACTCCGCGAAGCAGAACCTCTGGTGCCCAAATCAACAGTAGGTTCCGCCAGTGCCACAGAATCGATGGCCGGAGGCCTATCCCGAGCATCTTTGTCTGCTTTGTGGGTTTCACGGGATGGAACATCCACCTCTGGGGATCGGGAATCGGAGCCTATGCTGTCGCGAGAGTCAATGGCACCCCTGGTGCTTGCTGGCGGATGTACATGTTCCTCCGACCGTGGGGCAGGTTCCGGCGGTTTTGACGGGTCTCGCGGTTCCGGCAGTAGCTGATTTTGTCGCAGCTCGGGGGCTTTGACTGGACCGGGCTCTGGGTTAGGAGTGACATCTATGAAGAGAGCACTGAAGTCTTCGTCATCAAGGCCATCGTCTGCGGAGAAGGACTCGTTGGAATTGCACTTTCCGATCTGATCTTCAGCCTTCATATCATCAGGAGCGCGATCGCTAGGTTTCGCCAGCGGTGACTCCTTCTCCACCTTCTCAACCTCCACAGCTGGGAGTTCTGGGGCAGTTTCCTCTTGCGCTTCCAACTTAGGCGATGCAGACTGAGAATGGTCGCATGGAACATCATCAATAGCCTGCTCAGTTGGTTCCTCCAACTTCTGGCGCTTTACAGGCCGGTCGTCATCGTCGTCTGCAGGCACGTCGCCGATAGGTAACGTATCGTCGCTTTCGTCATCTGGGGCAATGTGCGGTGGTGAGGGAGGTGAGGGAGACAGCGGTAGCTTCGGGTCCTCTTCCACCTTCTTGGGAGGCTTCAGCGGTCGCATGAAACGGGCCAAGGTGTCTTGCGACGGATGGACCTCTTTCAAAGGCAGGCCCTTCCTCTTCTTCTCGGCCTTCTCCCTTTCCTCCTTTTCCTTCTTCTTGTCCCTGGTAGTTTTGGCGCGTGCCTGGTTCCGTTCTTTCTCGAATTCGCGCCGTATCCGATCCTGTTCCATCAAGTCCTGGCGCCTCTGCTCCGCCTTGGACAGCTTCGGGACCTTGGTGGCGGCCTTGTATAGCTTCTTGGCCTGCTTCGTGGTCATGGGCGGCTTCGATGACCGGGCATTCGCGGTGTCGCTGCCATTGGCCAAGGCCTTTGGCAGCTCGGGGATCACGGAAAAGGTTTGCTGTACAGGCGCCATCTCGTCCAGCCGATTGGATCCTTCATGTTTCGCACAACTCTTCCGCCGCGCCGTGAAAAGACCTCGAGGGTCGCTAGGTTGTGAATGGGTTCAATTGAGGATGGTGGGGTGGCTTCATGTTTGTGTACCAACTTGGGCCAGGCGCGTCTGGAACACGCTTTCACATGCGCTAACATCAGATGTTTGGCGAACTATGGCCCAAAAATGCGGGGTGAGACTGCTCTATTATTAGAAGCGCTCATAGCTGCTCACTCTCAACGTGCAAATCCTCATCAAGGTATATGCAGAGACGGTCCTTTCAGGATGCTGCACATCATTAATGGGCAATGACATGACTAGGGACTTATGGATTGTGTAGGATAGGATAGAGGCTGTAGTACAATTTATATGACCATGCCTCCGATCGCTGCATGCAACCGTCCGATGGGCTTGCGCTTGAACATAGGGGTGGAGCCGATTAGTGACCTGTCATATTCAGCAAAGAGCTACAAGTTCTAGGCTTTTCAGGCCACATGCAAGCGAGGTTGCAGTTTACAGCGCTCTTTGAGGCTGCTAGTTGATGTACATGTAGCGATCGGAGCTGTTCACTCGGGATGGCCTTCAAACTGGGCCTCCCTCACCGTGGGAGACCATTTGTCTACTAGCAAAGCTTTTTCGATTCTTTTACACAATGTAGAGAGTGTTGACCAAGTATAGTCGATCTAAAACCGCCATGGACACTACCTAGGCCTCCAGCGGGTACTTGCCTAGGTACTTACTTGTCAAGTCCCTGCGAGAATATACCGGTCAAGTCTTCTGGAATAACAACTTCTACAGAGTATTACTACAGTAACGTCTGTTTATTACACTGTTATAATCTGGAGTAAGCGGAATAATCAAGACAGGTGCTGCCGGAGGAGAACGTACTACGATTTATTCCTGCGGTCACTTGCTTGTATAACACTTTCCCGTTCCCCAGACCTGGCGACCCACTTCGCAGCTATCAATCTGGCAGCAGCAACTCCGCATCTAGGCTCTACTGACGTAGCTTGACTCATATCTGTATGTATCTTGGTGTTATTAGTGAGCTATTCGATCTGTGATCTGAAATCGAGTTGAATCCGCTGGTTCCAGTTTCTTCCTCATTTGCGCACCCACCTGACCCTCAACTTGACTGCCTATAAGTCAATCGCAGCGTCTTCAGCCACACAAGATGGCGATTAAGAACGTTGCCCTCCTCGGTGCTGCCGGAGACCTTGGAGCTCCCATGTTGAAGGTTCTCATCGCAGCGGGCACCTTTCACATCACAGTCCTGCAGCGCCGCTCGTCCAAGTCGGTCCCACCCTCGGACCCCTCCGTCCGCATCGTCACGGTCGATGACGGCATGAGCCTCGAAAGCCTGCGGGAAGCGCTGGAAGGCCAAGACGCAGTCATCGCCAGCTTCCGCCCACGGGACGTGGATGTACACCTGCGCCTCGCCGACGCGGCCGCAGCGGCCGGCGTGAAGCGCTTCATCCCCGCCGACTTCGGCAGCTGCGACTCCAGCAGCGAGCGCGTGCAGGAGCTGGTGCCGCTCTTCCTGGCCAAGGTGCACGTGCGGGAGAGGCTGCAGGAGCTCGCCTTGGCGAAGCCCGAGTTTACCTGGACGAGCTTCGTGACGGGCCACCTCTTCGACTGGGGCCTGAAGGAGAACTTCCTGCACTTCAACCTGAAGACCCGGACTGCCGACATTCTGGACGATGGGAAGTACCGGAGCTCCACCTCCACACTGGAGCGCGTCTCCGAAGCCGTGGTCAAGGTGCTCCAGAACGAGGAGATCGGCCGTAACAAGATGCTATTCGTTCAGAGTTTCTGCGTCTCGCAGCTCGATGTCCTGGCCTCGCTCGAGAAGGCGACGGGCGACAAGTGGAAGGTGAACTGGCTGGACTCGGAGAAGTTTATCAAGGAGAGCAAGGTGAAGGCCGATGCGGGAGATAAGGAGGCCGTCGAGGACCTGGTCTTTGCCCTTGGCGCTGTGGATGGCGATTGGGAAAGCAAGGAAGACTTCGCGATGGAGACATTGGGGCTCAAGAAGGAGGATTTGGATGATGTTGTCCGGCGGGTCGTGTCTGAAACAAAATGAAGGTAAACGCAGCCAGCCGGTGGTGCTCGAAGCGATTTCCTCAGCTCTAACTAGCAATAAGCAGTAAGGGTTTTTCTATCAAGGGCGCCGTCGAGCACAGCCAGCTGGTAATTGGTACGCCATGCATCAATTTGTTACTAGACAACCATGGAGAGGCATCGGACAAGCTAATAGAACGGGATATGGGCTTTGCCTCGATTGTCATTGACCATAAATATTAGTGGCATGACAAGCCGGAATAGAGTATTTGGGTTACTGTCCACTTTGGTAAAACGCGACAATTGCGTATATTGTGACATGAGATATCCCTTTTAGCGAAAGCACTGCCCCCGCCAAACTATGCCGCACAGTCGCTTGGTGCTATTGAAATAATATTTATTCGGTCAGATAATAGAATACCCGATTAGATAAACTGACCTGTGATTCGTTCACGGGAAGTATGTATACTAAGAGCAGGGCTATCGCCATCAAGGGGGTACCTATACCAGCGAAATAGCAAGCGCTAGCAACACGTATAATGGCAACCTACGACACTCATATGGTGGACCTGTGGGTAATTGATATCGTTTCCCGGCGTCGGACAAGTGTTTACCATGTCTATATCCCTGTTTGAGTAAGACTATAATATTGTGCTTCTGGAGGTGGCATTGCCATCGGCTGAAACCTAAGAAACAAAATGAAGACAGAAGGATGAAGAAGAAGGGTACATAGTGAAAAAAAGGTCATGCATTTCTCCTTCGTCCTCCAGATAGAGGCAAAAAAAGATAAAAATTTGAAAGACACATATCTTCCGAGGCAGTTAGATGACTCGGCTGGGGGTCGAACCCAGGACCTTATCCGAATACATGGTAATGTATGTGAAGGATACGTGATAACCACTACACCACTGAGCCGGTTGTTGAGAACTTTCGCTGTTAATAGGCTATATATACACTATTAGGCTACGGTGATGTCAAAAGGTATATGCCAGACTATAATATAGACATCAACAAGTCTTGGGTGTGCGTGCAGAGGCATTGCAGTTATATTAAAATGAGCGACTGAAGAAGAATGACCAGCCCATTTCATTAATATCGTATGCACCCAGCTTCTTTTACAAAAATTTTATTGAATCTAAGTATGCTTAGATCAATCAACGTTGAGTGGTTTTCTCAGCATCCAGCTTATTCTTGTCGCAGCTCTGCCGAACTTTGGTCGTCTCGGGCTTGGCATTGCACGAAAGGAGACTTTCTTCGATGCTTCGTTATACGACCCTTTAATAACAGTCGACTTTACTGTTGCTCTACTGAATCCAGCTAATTGTTCGGAATACGTATCGAAGTGTCCTCTTGTATACTCATAGATCCGAAGTAGGTTACGTAAGCGGAATATTCTTTGCGACATTGATACCACTACCATCGGCACCCTAACTGCAGACGCAGTCTTGCCAACCATAACATACGAGCGTCCTCCTCGGTCAGGCTGTCGATCCCTTCGTATTCTTTGGAAGACGTCCAGCCCTCCCATCGACCAAGATTGGCTTATGTTTCTTAGAAAGACACGAGCACCCGCTAAGGCGAGATACCTAGAGATTCTCGTCAGCCCCCGTTCCATCGTATGGTCTTCCAGAATACTCTTCTATGTTGCACAGGAATGCGACAAGGGCTATTTTGCAGAAAGAGTTGCCGGAGGGCCTCGACCGCTCCAGAGTGGCGACCCAGGTAATCTCGCCAGCCCCCGTTCCATCGACATGCTATTCCAGAATGTACCTCCGTGCTGCATGGGAATGCTACCAAGGCCACTTTGCATGATGAGTTGCCGGAGGGCTTCGACCCCAAACCCCTGCGAGAATAAACCGGCCAAGTCTCTAAGAACAAGCAATTCTACTGAATAATACTTATTACTACAGTATTATTCGTTTATTCCACTGCTACAATGTGGGGTAAGTGGAATAATCAAGACATTTGCTGTCAATGGAGAAAGTACGGTTTATTCCTGCGACCGCTTGCCGCATCATTGCCGGAGGGCCTCGACCGTTCCAGAGTGGCGGCCATCGCGACCTGCATCGTGGCCGTCGATTGTGTAGATTCGTTCCAATCGTCGGTCGTACATAACGTTGAAGATGGTATTCGCATCCTGGTATGGCTTGGATTTGAGACTCGGGGATGCGGTCGGGCTGGTCACACCAAGGACGACATGAACGATGATGTTCGCATCCTGGTATGGCACAAGAACATATCGTCTGCGACATAAAGCTTGGACTTGAGGGTCGGAGATTTGATCGGGCTGGTCGCTAAGTAAGTCCATACAAATCATTCAGTCCCCTGCGGTCACCGATCGTGTAGACAGAGGCATCTTGGAGGTTAAATGGCATCGAATTCCAAGTCGAGGCGCCTTGACCGAACATCTTCCTTTGGTCGTGATCACAGGCAGCAGTGACCTAGTGCATCCATCTGGGGAGTTGCTCCCATCTAGACTGAACAACCACAGGTGGCAGAGTGGTTGAACCCAGGCGTGCCGCAGCTGATGATTATGACGCGATGGCCACCGTCGGAGCGTGGGTAAGCGACTTTCGGTGTTTATTCCTTCCTGTTCCAATGTTGATTCCACGTTAATCCAGTGTCTCACGAGGGATGGAATAACCGCTTGTTCCAAAAACTCTACTATTCCCTCTTGACACATTCTGTTCACCACAGGAAGAGTAAATGCTGACACCGAGAGTCGATAGGTAGTCGTGGAGCGACCTGGTGCACCACCTGGGGAGTCGCTCCCATCTGGACTGAACAACCACAAGTGGCGGAGTGGTTGAAACCAGCCATGCCAGAGCTGACGATAATGGCGCGATGGCCACCGTCGGAGCGTGGGTGGCAAACGTGGGGGATGGGGCCAGAAGTGCGTACGACTGCAGAAATTATGTGCAACTGTCCTTGTGCGACATGGGAGGATCATTCTCGTGCTTCATCTCCAGATGCCTCCCCAGCAGTGTACGCCGTTGCTTCAACATCTCCGGAGACATTGAGTACCTCGCCATGTGGAAAGGTCTCCGGGAAGGTACCTGCCTGTCACCTGATTTCGGTGTGTGCATAATGAGATCCACTGTGCATTGGTTTGTAGGGGTACAGTCAAAGGTAAGAGTAGGCCCATTACATTAAACATATCGTTATCTAGCCAAGTTGCCGAAACATGATGCATAACGAGCCTCTAGGCAGGTCACTGTTATCAGTAATGAAGAAGAATGGTTCAATGGCATAGGAACAAGCCATTGGAAAAGCCTGTGTCAATTCCCAACATCAGTCTCCTGTTTCGTATATAAAAAGCTTCCCCTATTACATGCCATCAAGAAGCAGACACTCTTTCCTCACTATTCGCAAACAACACAACACCTGCGTCTCCTGGAGAGCTTGCTTTAACCCTTCCACATTATATTCAAAATGTCTCAATATTACGTGCCGCAGTTTCAACTTTCCACTACCACGTGGCCCCATCAGTAGGACGACCACATCGTTTCTCAGTATGGGAGGACCTTCGCCTATCCAATATATGTACAGCACATTCAAAATGTCTCAATACTAGGACCTTCGCCTATCCAACACACCACGACGTCGTTTCCCCAGTACGGGGGGCCCTCGCATATCCAACACAATCCCTCAACAGCAACAGACCTATGTTGTTCCGCCCACGGCAGGATTATCTAGCACCCCAGGTAAGCGGTACTATCAGGACTCCTGACAGCAGAGGTGCCAATATTAACCTTCGCTGAAGGGGCAACATACATGATCTGCTAAAGGAGCTGGAGTAGTCATGTGAGCTATGCTTGAGTAAGTACTCCAAGAGTTTGAGTAGGGAGGGTTGAGCAGATAGGGGGGATGGGGTTGCTTCAAGATGGCGATGGGAAATGGCGATCTTGTCAAGGTTTCCATGGCAGACCGAAGCTGAGAGCTGAGATGATCGAGTGGTGCTTGACCACCTGGAGGGCTTCAGTGGGACCGATCAGATAATGGAAGAGGAGGCATTGATGTACCTATATGATCTGAAGCGATGACAGACCACCTGAATATCACTGAAAAGCCGGCGATCTCCTCGACCTGTCAATTACTAGCACAACACAGCCACTATGCCAAACCATACTCGAAGATCGCAAGGCATTTCTCATTTCATTGCATCCTCAATACTAGACCTTTGGACATTGCCATACGATCTAATGGTATAGTTGGGGACACGGCCGTCAAAGCTTTAAGAGAATACCTTTCATTCATATACTTAGTAATTATTTCCTTAATTTCAGCTTGACAGGTAAAGTGCTGCCCGATACCTACAAGAGTGCGTTCGCGGGGTATTGAGTGGAGGGGCTGATAGGTGGTGGGGTAAGGCTTGGGCCGACTGCAACATCAGAAGCCAGGCAGGTGAAGCGGCCCAGGCAATGCTGCCTACATACATGATAAGAATGCAGACTGTACAAAAGCCACAATGACGAGCCAGCTGCTGCTAATGACTGCCCTGCATAACACTGAAACCATTAGGTCGATAAGGCCCAATCCTTCAGCTGCAGATGAGCAATTGGCATGTGTCACATGATGGGGCTTGCATACGCCTACAGCAGGAAACAGTCGGCGGTCTCCGACAACCGTGGACCGACGCCGGATGCCAACTGCACTGTTGTTGAATTGCCTTGACCGTCCGCATGCCAGACCACACCTCCAAAACACCAAGTTAGGGAGTACAACGCCCAACATCATTCACACCAATCAAAAATGAACACCAACGAAGATAAAGATATCTCGTACCTGCTGAGCCTCCAGGCTGTTCGGGACCGTTCCCGGTTAGTCCTGAAAGCGGCCAAGGAAGGGGCTCTCACCAACTTCGAGTACCACTCCGAACGCATGCCAGAGGTCGCCGACTTCGTCCTTAATGTCATCAGTGTAAGTTTTACCATCACGACTCCGGAACTCTTGTTCTGTGTCTTGGTCACCTGGTGATGAGAAAGCTCACCAAGAGATACCAGCGAGACTTTGGCCCTGACCGGTTTGCCGAGATCCCTCCGCACGGTCGCTGGCAGCACTTCGACGTCGGAGGGGTCGACCGCATCACCCCGCTGTTGAAGAAATGGGAGTCGGAGGGCTGCGACTCGACGGAGAGGACTCGCCGCCTGATCGACTTGTTCTTCGTGTCGGTGTTGCTTGATGCCGGGGCCGGCGATGTGTGGAACTTCAAGGAACCCGCCACGGACAAGACGTACGGGCGAAGCGAGGGGATTGCAGTCGCCTCCCTGTACATGTTCACGGCTGGCGTGTTCAGTACCGTCGAGGGACCGAAAGAATGCGTTGACGGTACGATAGTGCTCTTGTGCTTTGCTACATACTGAGGAGTTGCTGACTTTGGCTATAGGTGCTGGTCTCACGGGACTCCAAGAGGGCATCTTCAACCAATACTTCCAGATCTCTTCCGAGAACCCGATGGTTGGAGTGTCGTCTCGGGTCAAGCTCCTCAACAATGTGGGATCCTCAATGCTCTCCTTGCCCAAGATCTTCGGTCCAACTGGCCGGCCTGGCAACCTTGTTGGTAAGTCGGAATATCCGAGGGTGATAGGTATACTTCACTAATACGGACTTTCATTTTAAGATTACTTGATCCAGTCGTCAAAGGAACCTCAAGTCTTGGACTACGAGATTTTCTGGTCTGCCCTCCAGGCCGTCTTGATACCATCATGGCCAAAAGATCGGACACATGTGCGAGGTCAACCCATCGGAGATGCCTGGCCACTCCAGGTGCTTGCCGATCGCAATCAGGGCGACAAGGAAATCGGGGGCATTCAGCCATTTCACAAGCTGACCCAATGGCTCGGGTACTCCCTCACCGTGCCATTCGTTCGGGTACTCGGTTTCCGGGTCGTCAACGGCGAGTTGGGCACGGGATTGCCCGAGTACCGCAATGGCGGTCTGTTTGTCGATCTTGGTGTGCTCAAGCTCAAACCTGAAACTCTTGAGCAGGGCCGCAAAGCGTCGGGTCAGGCTCTGCCTTCATACTCGGCGACAGGTGACGTTATTGTGGAATGGCGCGCCATGACGGTGGCTCTGCTGGATGAGTTATACAAGCTCATCTCGGCTCATTTCGCCGAGAAGGGGGTACAGTTCAGCATGGCGCAGATGCTCGAGGCCGGCACGTGGAAGGGCGGACGAGAACTGGCCGCCAAACACCGGCCAGAGACGAAGTCTAGCCCCATTCTGATGGACGGGGACGGTACATTGTTCTAGACGGCGATGCGAATTGGGTCGACTAGTTATTTGCATATGGCGTACAGCTGCAGCATACCTTGAATATGCATCCTCCGGTTTCCACATCATATTCAGTGAAATTTAACATATTATCGTTATTATCGTTATGTGATGAGCTGATTCTGACACCAGACCGACCACATGCTCGTGAGTCGAGACTCCACCAGCGAGCCCCAGGAAGCCTCGAGGAGAACCATGGGACGACCAGCCTCCGATTGGGCACAACCAAGATTTCGTGAGCCGACCACAAGAGCCATGTCAACCGAAGCGCGATATCCGCTCCGCAATCAAGACCCCGCAAGGCCCGTGTAGTGCCTTATCGTCGAAATTCCTGGTCAGAGAATCGGGAACGGCGATCCAACCCCTCCAGAAACCCCTCCCTTCAGAAGCCGTCCCTTCCACTGCCTCACACCGACACAACTTTGCCGAAATTGCTTTGCCCTTCGAATAGCTGATGAATAGAGCTTTCCTAGACCGCCCCAAGGCGATCTAGCTCGGTGAGGAGACCTACGGATCAATACGGATATGCAAGGGAGGTTGGATTCGTGCCCCACCGCGACGGCATGATTGGAATCATTGGATGAACACATGTGGATATGGTCCGGGGAGGAAGCCGAATTCAGCACGACGCTTCCATCCGGTGTCCGTACGAGCCATACTCATGGCACGAACACCCGATCCGTGCCCACAGTCGAAGACGTGTCTGTCGTCCAACGGAGTGATGGTTCGCTAGCTCGTAGAGCTTATGCGCGAGAAAACTCCAAGTAGACAAGCGGTGGTCGAGAAGAGGAGGTGACCCCGTCGTTCGACCTCGCCGACCCCACCAATCGTCTAGCGGTGAAAGCCTGGATCCCTGCCTGCCCCGTCCGGTCCTCCTCTCAGCGCCGTGGCCCACCCGCGATCTCCCTCCCACTGACACACTACAGGACGGGACTATCATATAAGTGGTTGTGCTGCATGCATCTCAGTGGGCTTTCCCTTCTTTTCTCTTTCCCTTCTCCAACCCCCTCCAATAACGACTTCTTACGACTAACGACATGTGGCAGGCAGCTTCGCCAGTTCGGAGCGCCGCCACTGCCATGTAAAGACCTTTGGGTTCAAAGGCAGAAATATGGCATCCACCTCGTCGTCGTCGAGGCGGCCGGCAGCAGGAGCGATCCTAGCGCCGGCATCGACGACGACCACGACGCCATGGGGGCTTCTATGTCTCGTCCTGCTGCTCTTCGGCGTCTCTTTCGGATGTAACGGCGGCCAGGCCGCGTTTCAGTTCTTCCCCGTGGCCCCGTTGGCCAGCAGTGCAGCCACCGACGCTCTTACTTTGGTTTCGGGACAGGCACGATTTCTTGGGGGATCCGCCGCGGATGCGGTTGGGTACCGTCCCTCGACGCACCACACACAACAACAACAACGACTCCGCCACCATGCTGCAGCCATGGTTGTGCGGCAACCCATCGACAGTCCGGGTTTGGTTGTCGGTAATGGTACGTCGACGTCGATCTCAGTCTTAGCTGGCTGCGGCAGTAGCCGCAAGTAGTACCGTTCGTTTGCTGATCCGAATCCCCATCTATCTAGATTCATCAGCCAACAAAATCGGCTCTTGGCAGACTAGAGAGTTTCTTTCGAGACCCCTTGAGTAAGCACTGCTGCCACACCCCTTGCCCATCAATCCATCCATCGACGAATGGAATGTTCCGTGGGGCGACGGCGATCTCTGGTGCTGACCCCGTATTTTTAGCTATGATGCTCCGCCATCTCGGTCCCGTGGAGTCTCAGATCTCTATCGGTCCGTCGCAGCAGAGGCGACTAGGTTGGTTGGCATGTCAACCGACGACCGGACGAAGTCGCGACGGTTCAAACCATTTGAAGAAGCGTCGCCTTCAACCGGCTTATAGCAATTCGGTCACCGCGACCGTGACACGTTCACGTATACGCCAACAGTGTGCGTGCAACTGTAGGAGTCTTTTGAGCACATAGGATGTTCATCGGTCCTACTTGCTTTCTATTCCGCGCAACGTTTGCGACTCGAAGTCCGAACAGGGAACGTTACCTATATATATGAACCCCTAGTACGACAACAGCGTCGCAGGTTCCAGGAGGAGAAAAGCAGGAGTCATAGTCGCGGAATGCACCAAATCGTGCAATGGGGAGCCCACTTTTGGGAAGGAGGAAGGGTTTTGTCTTTACCGGCAAGACTCGTTCGTTACGCATCTGGAAAGATGTGTGTGATGGGGAGGAACGTACACCAACTATATTCGTAGCACCAAGAAATCTCTTTTGTCTCTTCTACTCTTGACTCTTCTGCAATATTTCTCTGTGACATGAGGGTGATATTTGATGCTTTCTAGTGAATGAAGTGAGCACCTATCGTCGACTGTACGCACAGCATTTGCGTTACTTGGTAGAATGTCTATTATATGTTTCCATTGGGAAACTGTCTTCTTGGGTCTAAGTTGCCAATGTGTGTCAATATGCGCCCTTACTGACCCAGCATCTCATTAGAAAATGCAACCCTACAGGACCTAAGTCTCGAAGTCGGTTCTGGCCGCCTCACCAGGGCTAACTGCGGCGTATGGCGGCGATTAGGAACCAGCAATCAGCTCGGATGCCCTGGACAATCCCTTGGGACTCGATGCAGGGCGGGTCAGCCGTGGGGATATGGACGGAGGTGGCGCCCACCGCATCGGGCACCGGGGTCCTCAGTCATCACCGTTCCCCTGAGAGTACATCCGCCTGGCACACCGATCCCCGCCGGTTCGATACGGCATACTGCAGTCACGCCGGATATACCATTTAAATCGAATGTAGGCAGGCGGTGGTCCGGGAAGACTCTTAGAGCAATAGCGGCTGGTCACACGGCATGACATCATCAAGATGTGACCCAGATTATACAAGGCGAGTAATCGTGCCAAGAAAATAATGTTCGACTGGTTATTCCATTCAGCTTACCAAAATTCATCTGCCAACTCGGAATTCTCCGGTAACCAATAAAGGGGTACTAGCCTATGCAGCTGCTGATTAGTCAGTAACAAGTATCTAGTGTAACAACTGCGGCGGCCTAAAAGCAAGAACTTCACCAGTCATGCATGCTTGCATCAACCAAACAGACGCCTCCTCATCTCACTCACCAACAGCAAGTCCGTTCAGTAAGCAATCTCGCAATCGTATCTACATGACACCATGGCCGCACTGCCCACGCCCGAGATCGTCTTGTACGACCTGGCCTGTACGAAGAACGTCTGCTTCTCGCCCGTCGTGTGGTGCACACGCCTAATGCTGAACTACAAACAAATCCCGTACAAGACCGTCTTCCTCGAGTTTCCGGACATTGAGCCCGCACTGAAAGAGCTGTAATGCCCCCCGCCCCCCAAATCGCATCATCCATCTCCCGCGTCCCCGAGGTAGTAAGTACTTAACCATGTGTGTTCTTTCCTAGCGGCTTGCCCCCCAACGAGACGGGCCACAAGTACACCGTCCCAGCCATCCAGCACGTGCCGACGTCGACGCACCTAATGGGCTCCATCGCCATCGCGCAGTTCCTGGAGACCACCTACGCGAACGGCCACCCGGCGGTGCCGCTGACGTCGGAGCTGGGCAACGAGATCGGGACGCGGGCGCGGGCGGCTATCGGGCCGGTCCTGACCAAGTCGCTGATGCCGCGCGAGGTGCGGATCCTGTCGGCGCGGTCCCAGGACTACTTCCGGCGCACGCGCGAGGCCGCCATCGGGCGCCCGCTCGAGGACCTGCTTGGCGACGAAGACGGCGAGGAGGAGCAGGGCCGCTGGGACGCCGTGGATGAGGAGCTGCGCGCCCTCGGCGGGCTGCTGCAGACCCGCAAGGCCGAGGGGCCGTTTGTGCTCGGAGCGCGGCCTAGCTATACGGACTTCTTCATCGCGGGGTCCATGCAGTGCGCGAGGACGGTGGACGAGGGGGTGTTTGAGAGGGTTGCTATGTATCCGGGGTTTAAGGACATTTATGCGGCATGCCAGCCTTACATGGAGAAGAAGGATTAAGAACAAAAGACAGTAAGTAGACGAGTTATGAATGTAAGGGACTAAAGGGACAAGTGAGCAGAGCACCCGGTAAGAGATCGGGTATTGGTCCAGTATATACCATGGCCATTGACAAGGTTTACTGAGTATAAAGGCGATGTCTTTCGCTCCATCAAACAGTTTGATGGCGCTTGAGAATTGAATATGTACAAGAAGCTTATCACAATCACCCGTGCCCCCGTCATCCCCAGGCCTACTACCACCCATCACAAAACCTTCTTACTGGCACTGGCTGTACCACTCGTTGGAGGCCTTGCAAGTTCCGGCGGAACAGCACGTCGGGCCGCTCCAGCCGTTGCCACCACATTGGCCGTACATGGCAGCGCACTATCAGTCCGTGTTAGTCTTTGAAGGTCGTCGCAAAGAGAAGTGTCAGATGAACTTACGCTTCCGCCACCACCACCGCCGCCGCCGCCACCGTTTCCAGGGTTGTTACCTATGACAACACCGTTAGCATCATATATCGTCTGAGTTGACGTGTCAGGGAGTCGACTTACCACCACCTCCGCCGCCGTTACCTCCACCATTGCCGCCTCCACCACCGCCACCACCACTAGAAGCCCCGACATTGATAGTCGCCGACCCCGAGGAGAAGTAACCCTCGGTGGCGACGATCTGGTAGTCGTGGGAGCCGAGGCGCATGCCGGCCTTGGCCCAGGCGTCGAAGTGGTTGGCGACGGTGACGGTGCCGCCGGTGCGCTTGCTGTTGCGGACGGACCAGAACTGCTGGAAGGTCGAGGTGCCCTCGATCGAGGGGGCGTTGGTGCGCGTACTCACGCCCATCTGGTACACGCTGCCGTCGCTCGTCACGGTGCCCTTGCTCGACGCGCCCGACGACGGGTTGTACGTCCCGAAGTTCTCCACGATGTAGTACTCGATCAGCGGGTTGCGCGTCCAGCCGTAGACGGCCAGGTAGCTGTTGCCGTTGGGGGTGTAGGTGCCGCTGTAGGTGATGGTGCTGTGGGGTTGCGGCAGGCGTGGGTTAGATAAGAAATAATAGGGGGAGGTATCAAGACTCCGTTTCATCGGTCAGGGGAGGTAGACTTACCGGGCACTGCCGGGGTTCCACCCTTTGCCACCGACCCAGTTGCCGTTGCCAGACCATCTGGCGCTGTACTGGCCACCGGCCTCGTTGGTGTAGGTCACGTCACCGGCACCATCAGTCCAGAAGGAGCTACAGGCAGGTGCATGGTTAGCATAGGCACGGTAGGCGGTGGTCGATGACGAACTACAAAAAAGGGGTTTGATGCCACTTACTAGTAGTAGCCGTTGTGAGTACCGGTGCCAGAGGGCGTGGACCGGCTCAAGAGCTCGAAGAACTCGGTGGCATTGCTATTCTCCAGGGGAAAGGCAAGGCTGCCCGCGACAGCCGCCAACACAGTGAGGACCGAGGCGATCATCGTGAAAGAGCTCAGCTATAAAGGGCCGGTTTGCTGTGGTGCTCAATCAAGAAAAAGATCATCCCTCCCGGGGACACAGCTTTCTATATATGCCTGAATCGTCGCCCCCCTTGCTTGCCTTGTCTTGGTCGACCGACTGCAGTATTACTGATCTAGTACCGATCTAGTATTACTGATATCCGCAGTTCCGCCCAACTGGGGTGATGTATTGTTTGCCCATAAGCCTAGACGAACCTTCGAACGATGAGTAGCCATGGTCGTGCTTTCATGGCGCGCGCCAAGCTGCATCCATGCCCGTGTCATTGGAGGAATTTCCCTCACTTAGGTTAACGGGACGGGATCTGACCCCGGGCGCGATAGATGAGAGGGGTGCGCTAGGGGCCACCCCACGACACGACATGCCCCCATCCCGTCGTCCGCACTCATTCGCATGGTGCCGGTTCCGGGCCTCCCGCAACAGAGCGGCGGTGGCATCCAAGACACTGGGGGTGGGATGCAGGTGGCGGTCTCATGCGCAAAGAACGCCGAATCTAGATGCACTGTTTGAATCTTCGACCTTCCTAAAATTAGAAAGGAAAGAGAGAAAAGGCAGGTTTTGATAGGGCGGTGTCGGGATATTTCCAGGGATCTCGCCATCGGTTATTAATCTGGAGCTTGGGTCCCCCCTTCAGTATCTTGGCTTCGGCTTGGCAGCGGCTTGGCTCGCGGAGGAACGTGCGTGTCTGCCTCCGAATTACTATCCTGAGAGCCCCCGAAGGCCCACCGCTGTTCTCTTTTGAGACAGATTAAAGCTCCGGGATCCGGTGGCGCGCGAAACATGCGCCATTGGCCTGAGGCCCGCCGAATGTGCAAGAATGTGTGTGATGGACCATGGGCAGCGAGCGCATGGCGCCGGAGCTGTGGAAGCGAGGGCGGGTGACCACATATCAGCCTCACCATAGGCCGATCTCATGGTGTTGCGAGCCATCTAGTGGTATGACAATTCCATTGGGTCGCAAGTGTGAACGGAAGCCCTTGTAATGGCAAAATGGATGCAACACGAACCTGGGCACCTCTATCGTTCATTTTGAAAACAGATTACAGCGCACGCCCTTGCGTGCCGTGCGGTGAAGCAGAGATGATGCGATGAGTCCCTCCAATTAAATAACACGGCTGAGAGCGTTGGTTAAACAAAAATAACCGAGATATAGGGTAGCGTCGGGTAGCCGGCCTGTCGTGGTTTCCTGTACCCCTATTCACTCCAAGCCCGACAAAGGAAAGGGACTAATACGGCGACTATCCAAGTACCTCCCAAACACTCCGCTTGCTTATCATCTGAGGTGATGCGGTCTGATCGGTTCTTTTCCAGAGCGAAATACTTACCATTGGAAACCAACTATGCACCTCGTATTCGAGTATGCTGAAGTCGCGTCTTGTACGTCGAAGCATGGTCGGAGCTGCTACGACTGACTGCCCATGCCTGGGAGATCTATCTACCAAGGCAAAATGTCGCCCTTGTAGTGAACAAACCTCCCTCCGTTGGTTTCCTTGGTAGCCATGGCAATAGCCCGCATGATCCCGTCACAAGAGTCATTCGGCTCGTCGGGAGCTCGAGGCAGCCCAGCAAGCCCAGCTGGAGTAGATGCCCATGTCGGTTTTTGACCAGCCGGGATCCGCCACACAAGCAGAGATGGAATCTTCCTCAGCGTTCATCCTCTTGGTGTACCAGTGCACCATGGCCTTGGATGGGGCCATGGACGCCGTTGGGGAGAGAGGTTTGGTTACTGTCGGGTGTAAGGGGTGGTGATAAGCTCTAGTAGACTGTCAAGACGCTGACTTGACAACGTCGTCCTTTTGGGGGTCGGGTTGGCCGGTTGGTTAGAGCACCGGTTGCAGCGCCGTGACATCGGGGGCCCATGCAATACATTATTCCTATATCTTGTGGGAATGTAGATACTTACTACCGCCCGGTCAGCATGTAGGTCTCAAATCGTCATCTCAAAGGGGGAAACCTACTTCAAGACCTCCAGCGCTGGAACCCCATCGTCGCCCATTTCGCAACGGGCGACCTCCGCAGCAATGGCAGCACAGCTTGGTACAGCCATACCACCCCCAACACGTTGGTCGTAATGTGCCTCTGCAGGTCGGCCGTCTTGACCTGCGAGACCGCGGGATACAACCCCGATATGCCCGCGTTCGTCACCACGGTGTCCAGCGCCTCGAATCCCTTCCTGCTCCAGCAGCGGCCGGACCGCCGCAGCCGCATCCACCTCGACGGCGGAGTCGAGCTTGACAAGAACGACCCGACTGCCCTCTAGCCCTGGGGCAGGCCGTGCAGCGCCCTAGAGGTCCCGCTATCCGGATCGCGGTTCGCAGCGATCACGACATGATGCGACTTGGCGAGGAAGCACTGGGCTAGGCCTTTCCCCCAGACCCCGGCTGGCGCCGCTGATCAACACGGTAGGCGCCATGGTGGAAGAAGAAGATGCGACTCGAATACCTGACGAGGTTTTCTCTTTACCATGAATAGTTGCTTAAGCATTGCGATTTTGTGGCAATCGATTGCTTACCAAGCCATCCCGTCTACCCCTCTCTCCCCTCCGCACAAGGCAAGAGATAGATGAAGAAGGCAGGAACTAATAGGCCAATTGCCATGGCCGTTAATCACGTCGGGGTGGAACATCCTGGTAGCACACGCATTAGCCGGCCCAGTTTACCTGCAGCGTCCCCGAGAATTTCAAAAGGTAAATCGCATGCGTATCGAACTACTACCTACTATATCCACCAGACGAAAACACCGGGCGTGCATTAATTGAGGAGTAGCGTCGCAATCAGACCGCCTTGTTACAGTATATCCTGACAACCCGATAGCTGACGGACGTCTGGTCCATTCTCGTCCGATTTTAATTCATCTGTGATTTGAAAATCGAGTCTCAAAGTTGAAGAACGTAGAAGGAAGCAATCAGCCGAGGCACGATTGACCTGCACTATATTGTCGTTCCATTTCCAAAAAGGGAATATTCCCCTCCTCATCAACCTCCTCAACCCGCCGCGAAAATGGGTGCCCTCTCCATCGTCCTAGTCCCCGGCGCCGCCGCCCTCCCGGGCGTCTACCAGCCCTTCGTCGACGCCGTCACCAAGCACGGCTTCGACATCCACGCCCTGCACCTGCCCAGCGTCGGCCTGGAAAACGGCGAGGCCAAGCCGGGCCCGCCGCCGACCCTGCAGGACGACGCGGCCCACGTCGCCGCGCACGTCGCCCGCCTCGCCGACGCCGGCCGCGACGTGCTGATCGTCACGCACTCGTACGGCGGCGCCGTCGGCACCGAGAGTGTCAAGGGGCTGAGCAAGGCCAGCCGCCAGGAGCGGGGACTGGAGGGGGGCATCGTGCGGATCGCCTACATCACCTCCCTCGTTCCCGCGCTGGGCCAGTCCCCGGGCAGCATGTTGGCCGCTCTCCCGGCCGAGCACCAGATCGCCAGCGAAGTTGATGTTTGTTCTCTTTCTCCGTTAGCCCCGAACAACCACACAAACTAACCAAAACGTACCCAGGAAAACGGCTGGATCCTTTTCAAAGATCTTGATCGGATAGCTGAGGTGTCGTTCAACCACTTTCCGCCGGAGGAAGGGAAGTACTGGGCTGGTAAGCTGGTAAAGCATTCGGGAGCGAGCTTCATGAGCCCCTTGACGTATGCTGGTTACAAGGATGTGCCCGTGTCCTATTTGTTCTGTGAAGCAGACCGTCTCATTCCGCCATTCGTCCAGCAAGGAGAGATTGACATGATTGAAAAAGAGACGGGCAAGAAGGTCGACGTCACCAGGATTGACAGCGACCACGTTCCCCTTGTCAGCCACCCGGATCTAATGATTGATTGGGTTGTCAAGCTGGCGAAAGCGGAGCAAGATGGTAAGGGGTCCTAATGCAACGGGTGCATATCTGTATGATTAACATACACCCCGAGTTGAAAATATTGGATCAGATCGCCTGTGAAGACTGAAGTTTTCTCATGTTTCCAACTTATGTGATTGTACAACAAGATGGTCTACCATGTTGGAAATCCAAGAATATCGATGTGGTAGATCTCTGGTCGATCCAACCTACCACCCGCAACGAACCTTCCGGTCAACTGATCCAAACTACCAGAAACCACTAGACTCCCTCCTGAGCGGCAGCCTCTTCTGTCCCGTACGCTGCCAGAAGAACTCCTCGCTTTCGTACATCTTGGCGAGCTTCAGGCGGGTAGACTGGACGTCATCCTCCGAATAGAGTGCCTTGTTGCCCAGCTTGGCCTCGATGACCTCGTCGAAGATCTTCTCGGCGCGCTCGAGCGCCTTCTCCCGCAGCTCCTCCTCCGACCGTGACGATACCGCTGCCGCCAACACCTTCGGCATCGTTTTGGCCTTGATGGACCGTTGATGGGCGCGCTGCCGGTAGCTAAGCGCATGATTCTCGCGCGCCGCAAGGTAGATGGGATGGGACGTGCCCAGCGCCTCGCGCATAGTAGTGAACGCGTCGCGGTACATGGCCTCAGACTTCTCAAAGTCGCCCTTGCCGTCCAGGAGTGCTGCGTACTTCGCTTGCGAGATCGCTGTACTCGGATGCGCCGAGCCCAGCATTGCCTGCTTCACTCGCACCGTGAACCGGAAGAGCTCTTCGGCCTGGGCAAAGGCGCCTCGCAGCTGTAGGATCTGGGCTAGCTCCTCCGCGGCATCGAGTGTCACGGCGTTGGTGTCTCCCAGTAGCTTCGAGTACGAGAGGTGGGCACGCCTATAGAGCGCCTGCGAATCGTCCAGCTGGTCTAGATTCTTCATCGCGGCCGCAAATCTGTGAACAGTGAAAATGGTTCTTCCGTCCACAGCCCCCAGATCCTTCTCTTGGTGCTCGTCAAGATTCCGTAGCTGCGTTTTGACTGCCTCCAAGTCTCCCTCGGCCGCTTCCCCTAATGCTTTGGCCAGTGCGACTGTCCTCCCCAACCGGCTGTCCTCGCGTGACACCTCGGCAATTCCGATTTGGCCAAGCATCGATCGAGAGTTGGGAAGATCACCTTTCAACTGGTATAATGATGAAAGCGCCATTAGGGTTTCGGCTTTCTCCAACGGTGCCATTTTCTTGGGGCTCTCCAGGGCCAACCTGAAGCATTTTGTCGCCTCAACGCCGGCCCCATGCCTCATGAACAGCCCACCAAGCACATGCCACTCTATCTCGGCGTATTTCTCCGAGTCGCTTTTCAGAAGACCCGAAAGCTCGAAACACGCTTTGGCATGTGGCATGATTTGCCGCTCAGCGGCCTGAACCTCCTGTAGGCCCGAATTGGCGCCTTGGAGACGAATAAGTCGAACACAACAAAAGGTGGCCATCCAGGTGCTGCGGACTTTTCGGTCTTTACTTGTCATCCAGGTCTTCTGTATCCATTTTCTTGCACTCTTTTGCAGCAAGAATTGATCGACAGAGCCCGTCATTTCGCCAGTCGACAACGTGTCGGACCAGGAGCTACCCTTTGGGACGCGAAGAAGTACGTTGTTGTTCTCCAGGTCTTTCAGGACCGGCACAAGCTTCTCTGTGTGGTCTCCAATAGATGCTATTGCAGTATAAGTACGTAAATCATGCAAAAGTACATGTGGTGGATCTTACCCCAACTATCTCGGCGTTCATCAAGCTGGCTTAACTCTTGTGTAATTTTCTCAATGAACCCAAATGGCAGTGCATGTGATGATAGAACTGAACAGACTTGCAGTAGGCCGGCTGTAAGAGGCGATCCGTGTGACAGCCCGTCAAGAAAGGTGTCGGGATTCTGCAATAAGCTGAGGAATTGTCCTGGCGATTCTGCACGATCCTTAACGTAGGTGGCTGCACAGGATATGGCCAATGGCTGGGACCCGAGTGACTTGACAATGTCCCTGATCAGGTCCACTACGATGTCGAAATTAGACACAAGCAGGCTAGAACGGAAGGGAAACTAACCTGTCTTCTCATCATCGGAGAGCCGGCTCCCGCTGACTTTCTGGAATAACTCGATGGCATCATCCTCTGCCCATTGAGGTATTTCTATAGTCCGCCCCCATGGACAGTAGCTTCGTTCCTCTGTTATCAGAATCATCTGACCGTGGCGTGAAAGGGGAAGGAACTCCAGGAAGTTGTATTCTGGGTGAACGTTATCAAACACTAGGAGCCAGTTGTTGCCTTCTCTCAATAGCCAGTCTTTGGCGCCTTTAACAGCGGACTGCACATCAACAGGCTCGAGGCGTTTCATGCTCTCCACTTCGAGCATCTCTTCGACATTGCGAATACCCAAGTCTTTTTCAACTTGGGCTCGAGCCTCGCGCGGGTTAGGCAACTTCTTGGCGAAGTATTTCTCGGCGTAGTAGTTGACAATGGTCTTCAGCAGTTGCAAGTAGCCAGTGATGACAGTCTCACGGCTCTCCGCATCAATCCAGAAGCTGAAACAAACCGTGTCTTCGACACTTGCGCAGTAGTTGCGGGCAAGTGTGGTCTTACCCACGCCCTGAGGACCGAAAAGGGTGACGATGTTGAAGTCGATGTCCTTGTGTTGTTCTTGCAATAGCCCCGCGAGGTTGCTGGTGAGCCCTGAGCGAATGTCAATCTGGGCAGTGCTTTCAGGGATGCTCGAGGGGATCCTGAAATCCGTCTGCAGGTAAGCTATTTTATCACCCCCTGATGAAGTTAGAATTATCCCAAGTAGAGTAAATTCGGGTGTGCCCACCAAGCATCAGCGTTAGAGATTGCTGTCTCCTAAGCTTCTTGGCCGCTTTCCCTCTCGCGTCGTCCAAAACAGTTATGAGTCTGTCCAAGAACTTTCTATAACACGGGTCGTTTTCACCATCAAACTTCACCAGTCCGGTGTGTTTTCTCTGTAGTGTAAGCCTGCTCACATCGCTTCCTGCGTAAATGGTTTGCGGCTCGCCAACGATCTGCCGCTATTCAGCTTAAAGTCATGTATCACCACGTTGGAATGACTTACTATATCTTTCACCCCTCTGAATGAGGTCTTCTTCTCTTCATATACCTCAAGGACTCGAATCTCCGACCGGATAGGTTTATAGGCTTCCAGCTCGTTATCGAGCCATTGTGCATCGTTCTCCAGCACAGAACCCGAGCGAACCATCCATGGGTCATGGCCAGCACCAAGCCAGGACACCTTTTGAATAATTTCCGCCAGGGACTTGGGCTCAGTATCGTCGTTAGGCGTGCCGAAGAAGACGACTCCTCCTGTCAATGACTCGATTGACCGCAGATCTTTGTCATGCGACTCGCTGGAGAAGATGAGTGCCCTCTTCACGATAAGTCCCCCTAAGCTATGGGTGATGAAGACAATAGGTCTATCAGGAGGCGTTTTTGATTGGCGACGGTGCTCGGCGATGGCTTGGACCAAACTGTGTGCCCTGCTGTAAAGGACCTGGCGAATATGCGAGTGTGATTCGAAGATATCCGGATCATAAGAATACGTGAGAATGCGTATTCTTTTCCCGCATTCATCTTGTGCTAGCCCTGCTTCGAGCCAGTTCTGCCGCCGTAAAGTCCCGGTGCCCCATGTCCAAGTTTTGAACCCCCGGGCTAATCCATGGACTGCGACGACACTGTAGCGCATGTCAGTGATCACATAGGAGCATTGGAAGTCCAGTCTCTGATATAATCTTACTCAATTAATGGCCCCTCTGTTTTCGAGGGGTTATGGACTACTTTAAGCTCGCCGTCGACTTCCCCTGAGTTTGCCGAGTCATTCTTCAATATGGATCTTGCTCGTTGCAGGAATCCAACCGAGTTGGGTCGTGGCTCAGGTGCCATGAGCATGGCATGACCGCGGAGGCGCTGTTGACAAGTTGATTGAAGACCACGAAGAGAGAAAGCAAGAATTCCCTTGCTATATCATTATTCAATTGACTATCCCGTGATAGATTTTGCTGTAGCACCACAATCGAATGTCGTTATGGAATAGCACACGGGAATACGTTGAAGGTTGCATAACTTGGAAGTGGAAAAAGCCGCCCGGCGGGTGAGACAAGCACTTTCAGCTGAGCTATGTGGCGTTGTCATTCACGGCAACGAAGCAATGGGATCCCCGGGAGTTGTTGCATTTGGTGTGTCTGCAGGTTTGCTTCGCCCAATCAAGGGGGGGCAGTCCAGCATGTCACAGCAAACCAAGCCACCCGCCATTCGCCAAACGCGATACTGAGATGTAGGCGAAGAATATTCCAGGCTGTGCTGGCCTCAGGCGACCAGACTTGCATCTCGGGGCAAATTGATGTGCAAACCGGAAATGGAATCAAATTTGTATGGTGCACCAAGGCGAAAACTCGTCAATTGTGTTTCGTGTTAGGAAAACTAAAACGCCAGATCATACTTTGTGGTACCTGGTCAGAAGTCCACGTAGTCGGAGGAAGTTACACTGCCAAACACCTTGCTAAGAAGCAAGTACCCGTGGATGCCCGGTGGCCACCAGGAACTGGGCTAGGCTACCTCCCAGAGCGACCCCCTCTCCCTTTCTCCCAACCAAAACGCCAGAATCCTGGAATCCCATGACAAGACGATTCGCCATCAAAAATGAGCAAACTGCGCCACCAGAGGACCTTTGATCCACTGGACATAAGATTCCAATCGTGACAGGTTCTTAATACTAGCCGTAAGCCCAAGGCCTGCGGTAAGAAATAATGCCCATTTGCAGCTATCTGCCACTGCAGGAATTATAACGTGATCATTGTAAGAATTATTAAATATAGTAAGCTACAGTCTGATTCCCTGGTGCCCACGTTCTAGAAGATTGTATAGTATGGATCTAGAAGAACCCAAAATTACCATGTGCAAGATTAGGTACCAAATCCAGTGCGTTGGGCTTTTCCAGTGCGTCTTCGTACACGGAGCTCCCGTGCGACCAATATCCCATATCCCTTGGGCGGCTCTTTTCCCATTCCCGTGGCATCCAGTTATTCTCAACCCGAAGGCCTAGGAAAATCACGTAATCAATAGCGCTGAGTTCGATGAGGAACTTTCGCAGCAGCTTGATCGTGCTCTTTCTGTTCTTGGTCCTTTGCTCAGAACCGCTGCCGAACGGCGGCCTGAACACGTCATCCAGGCCACTGATTACATGAAGCGTTCCGCCCAACGCACGTGGAAGACGGTGGCCGAGAAAGTACCCATGGGTATGCCTGGACTCTTTATGGTGTGGTTTCGGCAGTGTTGTAATGCTACGTGAGTCGTCTTGTGGGATCTCCCGGTAATGGACCTCGTCGATGAAATTCGTACGCAGCCACATCTTCGAGAGGCTCTGAATCGTCTCTTTCATCTGTTCTTGGTGCTCTTCGGAATCACTTGCGTAGACGATGCGGTGGGTCTGAAGGTAGACCTCCAGTTCGAAAAGGAGTAATTTTAGCGGGATGATGCCGCCACCATTATCCAGTGCTGGCCTCTGTTGCCCTGGTCTAGCACGACGAAAGAATTTGGCGTTGAACCACGGCGAGATATATCTCTTGCATGACTCCAACATCTCAGAAAGAGAATAACGGTGCTCCATGGGCTTGATGGGATTGTCGCGCGAATAGTACACAAAGAGGAAGTCGTCGCGGTATTGTCTCGCACCCGGCCATCTTTCAGGCACTGAACGAATAACTCGACGTGCGCTATGTATGGCAGCTTCGAAGGATTCATCCTTTTGGAGGAGTTGAGTGTAGAATGCGTGGTTGAAAGCCGACACGCAGTCAGTCCCTGTAGGACCCCAAACTGCGCACACCCCACGGACGTTAGAGTGCACGAGTTGTCGAGCCATGCTATAGACAGTCCCGGCTTCTTCATATGCTGACCAGCAAGTTGTCATGACGACATGCTCGATGCGCTCCTTATCAAGTAGCCTCGCAACGTCTCTGACCTCTTCGCTGGCGACGTCTTTGGGGCTTCCACCAGGCCGATTAGCAAATACAAGTTTAGGGACCGATCCTTTCTTGATGTCTCTATAAGGCCATGGAGGTTAGAATGCGATGTTATACTGTATATTCGGATCTAGAAGAAGAGGATGCATACTCATCTCCGTGCAAGTCAAAGTGTACGATGTTGAAATGCACTCCTTGCCTGCTTCTCGAGCCTAGATGCTGCCTCAATCTCTGCAGAGATCCAGGTCGCACGATCTCAAGCAGCACGCGTGTCTTGGCGCGGTTGAGCTTCCATTGCAATCTCATCAAGGGCTCCTGGGTCAGCTCAGGTCCGACATCGCGTTTGCCCCCCGTCTTTGTCAGATCCCGAGCTACCACTAGCAAGATCTTTATAGTGCTGACACCATGCTTCTGCACATCCCCCAATTCTTCATGGTAGTTCTGCCGCACGCCATTCTTGACGTCGATTACGCGCGAGACGGCCAGAGTGTAGTTGGACGGCCAGCCTTTGCCCAGAGAGGCAGTCTCCAAGAGTTCCCACTTGAGGCATTGTAAACTCAGCTTGGAGTGATGGAAGTGGTAATCGTTCTTAGGGTCTTGGTCAATTATGTAGATGATGCATCCAGTAGATCCTCGATGGAAAACATGGTGTTGAGTCTGTCTATAAGAATCGAGCTTCAGGATCTCCAAGAGATCTTGCGTGTAGGCGATCAGGTTGTCGTGCCATTCGCCAAGGTCGTCGTGCTCTTTGGTCGTGGCCTTGCCCAGACGAGCAAACTTTCGCGCGAGCACGTGTGCGGATTCGCGGACATAGTCGTTGAGTTGGACCTTGTAGAAATCGGGACGACGGGGATCGTGGATCATAAATTCGTCGATATAGACTCCGTTAATCTCGAGTCTAATTCTCCATCGTCGAGGGCCGGTGGTGGGGTCGGGCCGTTCCGTCGAAACGTCTGTCACGTAAATCCGATCCAAGCTCATTGCAAGCAACTTAGGGTGTGTATATCTGGACCTTCGATAGCTTGCCACATCTCGCGCGCTTCCTTTCGACTCTGCCCCGAGAAGAAGAGAGGCTCGAAATTGCGAAAGACCAGATTCTTTTCGGTCTCTGGGGTTGCACGAGGGAAAGCCAGCCGCACGATGAAGGGAAATAAAGGGACCCTTGGAGACTGGGACTCCAGCTGGCAAGGGGCTCGCAGATGCGATGTATGCCAGTCGCGCTTTCCCCAGACAGAAGTTCCAGGCTACTGCATCTCAACCGAACCCATGCAGTCTACCCCAACCTGAGCCGCGTTTGCCTCCCCCGAGGCGTTCAATTTTCCCCATCTCAACTTGGCGATTGCTTGCTTTCGTACTTTAGGTGCACCCTGTGAACTGCGAGTACATTCCTACTGATAAATACAGCTGAGCTCATTGGCATGGACCCTTCAATGTTGTTCAAGCCACGGCGTTTCGAATATGACTTGAAGCTCATATTTCGAGGCGGATTGACGCCCATAGAAGCGCAGCTGAAAAGCCCCCAGAATTTCTCAATACAAACATCCATCAGAGATTACCCGAGGAGAGCCTTCGCAAGAATCGGGGCGCAGTTATTGAGGTGCGTGACTCCTCGTTCGCCGTACCGCCACCCAGGCTGTAGAAACCCTGCCTTCTCATTCGCAGGACTGTAAGCCCTGGCGCTTCGTGTGAAGTCATACCAGAATTTTTGCAAGTTTCACAAAACAGGCCTCCAAAGAGGCAACAGAACGACACAGGTCTTCAAATGAAGTCTTTCAAGAGCGACAGCCCCAAGTACAAGAGAATTCGAAGGTTATAGTTCAATCTCCGACACTCATCGTACCAGGCACCAAGTCAAGCATACTATTTTCTGGCCAGCCTCACTATTGAGTAGAGCCATTGGCACCATGGACAACCTCAAGTCCCGAACCAAGACGCCCATCTTCCTCCTCAGCGAGCCCATCCTCGCCAGCGATTTCCGCGACAAACTGATGGGCGCGTGCATCGTGAAGCCCTACGACCCGCTCTACGCCTTCTCATCCTTCAGGGGCCCCGTGCCCATCGAGCTGCAGCCGGAGATCGACCCGAACCCGGTGGACATCGAGAACTACAGCAGCGTGCTGAACCGAAGCTCGAGCACCAAGGTCAAGGCGACCTTCGAGCGCATCATCAACACCTTCTTCGAAAAGAGCGGCGACTCCACCGAGGCGCGCCACGCCGCCAAGGCCAAGTGGTGGAAGATGGTCAGTCCCCACGAGCAGATGGAATCCCTCATGAAGAACCCGGCCTACGAGGACGCGGTCATGCGCCTCTTCAACCGCAACCCGAAAGAGAAGTATGTCTACTTCGTCACCAACATCCTCGTGCTCTCCACCCTCAGGGTCGAGCGGGGAACCGGGCGCTCTACCAACGCCGGCGTTGACGTGGGCGTGCCTGACCCCCACACAGGCACCGCGGTCGCCCAGCTCGGCGCCGACCACGGCTCCTCGAACGAGCGCAACATCAGCGCCGAGTTCCGTCACGAGATGATCGTGGGCCTGGGCCTATACCCCATCCGGCGGCAGGCGGGGAAGAAGCAGGGCCGCGGCGCTGGTCTTCGGAGCCTATTCAGGGGCCGAAGGAGGGGGGACGAGGGTGATGGCGGCAGAGCGGCGGCAGGGGACCTTTATGCGGGCCAGCCCATCGGCGAGAGGACCCTGCACGAAATCAAGATGGGCAACTCCATGGCCGAACCTAAAGATTATGCGCAGTTCATGAGCCACAAGAAGGGAAGCGCCGAGTCGTCTCCCAATGCGAGTTCTGAGAGCGTGCTGAACTTCGAACTTTACTTCCCGGATTAGACTTGCTCTCTGCCGATGGATATTGTGCGCTTAAATGCCCCTATTCCCCTTTGCGTCTGTTTCTTTTGTTTCTGTTTTCTCCATGGATCTACCAAGCAGGGAGTTGGGAGTGCATGATTGGGTATGCTGCTATGGACAGCCAAAATTGGAAAAGGAGCTGGGCTATATATTGGAAGATGTGTTATGACGGATTACGAACTTCACGACAATCATGTTTATTAGTTTGACACCAGGACTAAGTTTGGACAATACTCGAGACCAGCATGACTCAAACGCTTCGTACGAGATCAAGTTGATTGATTTGGACGTCTCAACATACGATTACGCCCCTTACTTGTAGTCTTTTTCAAAGGAGAGCAGCCATCCCCTTAGCACTTAAATAACAAATACATAAGTATAACATCCAATCATCGTGCAGGTGAATATGGATTACTGGCAGCTCCTATTCGATTCCTACCTGGTTGTCTCTGGTCCGGAGTGTATTGCGACCAAAGCGCGGCCCACCTATCCTAGCCCCCGTCAATCGCAATTAGCGGCCGAGCCTCGGTACTTACCTCCTACGGCCTACAGTCCAGTGACGTCAAGAAAAAAAGGGACCCGAATCCATCACAAACATCACCACCAGACTCACTACTATAACCTCGCTCAGGACTTAAGAAAACGGACTCCCTGCCTACCTGTGGAAACAATCCAATTCTCACGAACACTTAAGTCACAGCAAGCCTCAGCAGCAAGAAAGATGTCAGCCCTCCTCATGAGCCGCACCGCGCTCCGTCGCACCGCGCTGCTGGGCACAGGGCTCAGCTTCTCCCTAGGCACCGCCGTCGCACTGCAAGAGCGCCGCCGCCCGCTGCGCATGGATGCGCTATCTGCACCGCGGCCCTTCACGTCTCAAAACCCAGCAGAGACGAATCCTGTGGCGGCGACCAAGAGCCAAGGAGGTCTGGACCCCGACATGCTCAGACAGCTGTCCGGTGGAAGTGTCAGCGGTAAGCGGCCCCCCCGCGTGTTGTTCATCTTTGTATATGACACACGCATATCATTTGATAGACACTTCTTCGCCTTGGTGCTTTTCACATCTCATTGATGGGATTACGAGTTAAGCACATAACTTACCAACCTCTTTCCACTTGATCCGGTTACATGAAGCTAATCATAAACCCCCCATCAAGGTTTCCTGGCTGGTCTACTGGTCAGCGTCTTCTCCAAAACGTTAGTACTGCTACTGGGTATTTCCGTGGTCATCGTTCAGGTAAGACACTCGGCAGCAGCAATCACAGCCTGAAAGTTTGTCTTCAGGCTTTCTAGGTATCTTTAGCTAACGTCTACTGTGCCCCCGTCTAGGTTGCCGCCCGGTACGGAGTTGATCTTGTCGACCAATTGCGGGTGAAACAGCGAGTCAAGAACTCGCGTGTCCTAGAGGCATTGCGCAAAGACCCGGCTTTCAAGCTAAGCTTTGGCTTCTTCTTTGCCGCTTCTGCCTTCCTTCGATTTGGAAACGCTTAGGAATGTATGTCTTGTAGCTCCATAATAGGTTGACAGAGGAAATGGGCCAGTCGTAATGTCCTCAGCAAGTTAGTAGGGTCCAGTTTCGCTCTTCAGCCAGTTTAATACGACCTCGTCTTTGAAGTATCCGTGTGTCTTGTCCCAGATTTCGGCATTGTACGCATTCAACCAAGCAATCTCTCCCTCTGTCAGCAGGCTCGTATCGATAAGCTTGCGGCAATATGGTACCATCGTGACGTGTTCGAAGCCCAACCAGGGCTTGTCACCAAACGAGTGCTTTGTCTTCACCTCTTTGACCATGATGATGTTTTCGATACGAATACCAAATGACTCGTCCTTATAGAAGCCAGGCTCGTTGGAGATGACATTCCCAGGAGCCAATGCCACTTCAGCATACTGCACCCTAGTGCCAATGCCGATGGGACCCTCGTGAACGTTCAGGAAAGAGCCTACACCGTGTCCAGTCCCATGTCGGTAGTCCAAGCCAAGGTTCCATAGGTGCTGTCGTGCTAGACAATCCAAAGCAAACCCTGTAGTTCCTTTAGGGAACACCGCCTTGTCCAAAGCAATGTTTCCCTTCAAAACCAGCGTGTAAGCTTCAATCTCTTCTGCCGTGGGAGTCCCAAAGTGCAGAGTTCGCGTTGTGTCAGTCGTGCCATCCATGTATTGAGCTCCTGAATCGCAGAGGTAGATGGCGTTCGGGTCGATAGTGGCGCATGCTCCTTTCTCTGGCTTGTAATGGATCACAGCGGCACTGGGATTTATTAGATACCAGTTGCTAATTGGGAATGTGGCAAACGGTAGACTTACTTGGCGCCGGTGGAAGAAATAGTGTCGAACGACAAGCCGACATAGTGCTCCTGCTTCTTGCGAAGGGCCTCGAGCTTGTCGGCAGCATCCACTTCATCGAGGGTGGACTTCTTCACGATAAGCTCTTGCTCGAGCCATGCAAAGTACTCGATCAGCGCAGCACCGTCTCGGACATGGCAAGCCCTCATTCCTTCCAACTCGGTCTCATTCTTGACCGCCTTGGAGTCGCCAATAGGGCTTCTTATTTCCTCCACCATCTCGTCACCTCCAAGGGCACGCTTCAAAGCCCAGGATGCTCTATTCGAGATGAGGAACTTCTGCGATTCGCCGGTTTTCGCGCTGTTGGTTTGTTGGCCTTTCTGGCCCAAAGCGGTAACCTCCTCGAACACCGCATCATATGGCTTGATAGCCACTCCAACCTCAGCCAAAGCAGCCTGGTACTTCTGGTCCAATTGTGATGAGTCGATATAGAGCGTGGTATCCTCGGGCGTCACGACGGCATACGAGAAGAAGACAGGGTTGTAGGGGATGTCGCTGCCTCGGAGATTGAAGAGCCAGGCGACCTCATCCAACATGGAAACGACAAACCCCAAGGCCTTCTTCTTCTCGAGCTCCTTGCGCAGTTCCCCGAGCTTAGCCTTGACATCCCTGCCAACGTACTTGTCTTCAAGCACGAAGACTGGCTCGCTGGGTCGCGAGGGCCGCTCGCTGGCCCAAACCTGATCGACCAAGTTTCCCTGGATGGGCACCAGTTCCTTTCCACCTTCCTTCTTGATCTTCTCGGACAGCTTCTTAGCTATCCCCGCAGTCAGAAGGGTTGGGTCGACCGCAACACTCTTGCCTCCAGCTGCCTGTTGGGCGCACCATTCCTGCCAGGTCGGGACATTTTCGATTCCCTGCTTCAGCAGGGTCCAGTTGTCATCCAGTTGCTTAGAGGCCTGGTTGAAGTAGCGGCCGTCGGTAGCCAAAGCAGCCTTATCGTGTGAGATGACAGCGCACCCAGCGGAGCCGGTAAAGCCCGAGATAAAAGCCCGGCGGGCATCGCAAGCGGCAATGTATTCGGAAGAGTGACTGTCTTCGGACGGCACAACATAGACATCGACACTATGCTCCTTCATAAACTTCCGCAGGGCGGCCAGCCGGCTTGTAGTGTCGACCTTCTCCATATCAGCTGCTGTAGTAAATGCTGCTCGGTATCGGCTATTCGAGGGGTTTGCGGGTGTCAAGGGATATCGGCGCGGGGATCGACGGTTCAGGCAATAGGTTCTCGATAGTGGAGGTGCAGCAAATCCGCGTAGGCTCCTCGATAGAACAGTCAGAGGTCGAAGAAGTCGCATGAGCGAGTAGGTTCGGCACTCAGCTACTACCTAGAGATAGAGACTCTTAGGTATCGGCTATCCTCGCTCGCGGCTCTAGTCAACGGTCGCTTGCCAACGTGTCTGCCAAAATGAGCCAAAGGGTGTGTGGTGAATGTAGGAATATGATATCAATGCAAGAAAAAGCCACAGTGAAGTTAATTCCAGCCCCAAGTTGTGGTAGTAGAGATATTCTTGGTTCTTCTCTAAGTATTGATGCAGTACAGTCAATACCTACTACTGTCCATGTTGATGCGCAATCCTAGCCAGGCAAGGAAGGAGCGAACGTAACGGAGGGGCAACGCCAAGCTGCGTATAGCACATGCCTAGTACGGAGTAACATGCCACCTTCCAATGTCGCACCCCACCAGCCCCCCTTGATGTACATCCCGTCGATATAAACCTGATCTCAAGCCGTCAGCGCCTCCTTTCTGTCACTCACTCTCAATTGTGCCAATGTATCGAATGTAGGTATATCGCATAATCAAGGTTTACATCAGTCTGCACATGCAGTAACAAGCGCTGGAGGAATGCTCACCTTTAATCGGGACGTACCTACATGGATTAGGTAATGAGACATGCATGCGTGGATGCTATTATGCCCTACAGAAGGTAACAGATCATTGTTCCTTTAGCTTTTCAGAGGGGCACTTTAGTGTAAGGACCCAGCTTATGCTCCTTATTGGAGCTCAAGGGACAGGTACCTTAAAGGCCTGTGTGCCTCAATACATTCTAGATGCACCTCTCGGGATATCAAAGGGTACAGCCTGTTTTAGATGGCTGACTTGTGTCTGGTCCCAAGAAATAGAATGGCTTTTTCTATAGCAATTTTGACGTTGGTCAACGGGCTTTGTACGTGGTATTTGATGTGTGTGCATTGATTTATCTTGAGTTGCTAGAGCCAGTGTTACCTTACCGACCTGTGGGGAGTTGGATCTGCCCCGCCATCAACGAATTTCATCGATCAATGACTTTGGGTTCCAAATACTTTATATAAGCACCAGGCTGTCCCGAACATCAATCAGGTACCTTCCTACCAAACACTTTCTAAAATCTCGCGACTCGAGTCGCACATGGTTATGGGTCAGCGTCATGGACGGAATTCCCCAGCCAGCCAGCATTGATGAGATCGAAAATGTGAGTATTGGTGTCATCTCCGTCTTCAGTGATCCCACTGCCGCCCCAAATCCACCTTCATGCAGTCATCTCGGGACTCCTACTAATATGTACAACAGCTAGTCGAAAGTCTGTATCAGCCAAACTCGCCTGCTGTTGTTTCGCGGATCCAGGAGTCTCTCCAGAGGCTACAGAAGTCGCCAGACGGATGGCAAATTGCAGACGCCTTATTGTCACGGTCCTCTGACAATGTCAAGTTCTTTGGGGCTCTCACGTTTGTCGTCAAGCTTAACACCGATGCCATTGATGATGATGCGGCCAAACTTCTTGTGCAGAAGCTCATCAGCTGGCTTGCCGCTTCACTTGAAAACGGTGCTGGCTCGATAGTCATCAGGAAACTTTGCTCCGCCTTGGTCACCCACTACATCCATTTCTCTCATCTATGGCCTCTCTGTGTCCGAGATCTCGTTTACTGTCTCGATCTGAATAAGGGGGATGTCCTAGACGACGCCAAGGATTCAGCACCCATCGGTGATATATTTCCCTCTTTGACTCCACAGAAAGCCATCAGCGTGGCATGGTTCGCTGCGGCGCTGGCTGAAGAAGGAGAGAAGATAGACTCGAGATCTAGCAAATACATTGCTCTTCATGAACGTCTTGTCAGAAACTCCCAGGATGTAGCAACTATTGTGGCTATTTCCTTGTCTGGCTCAGCAGGACCGAGAGTTCAAAGGGATGCCATCGACGCTCTGCATGAGTGGATGACCTACGGCGAGCGCATCCCAAACGACCACCTGACTTCCAACCTGAGGCCTCTGCTTCGCCCGACCATAGAATGTCTTCTTGTCGATGACATTTATGAGGCAGCAATAGAGATTCTGACTGACGCTCTGAACAATTGGCAAAGCTTCTTCTCGAAGGATGACTACGACTTGCTCTACTCCCTCTTCGACTCTGACTGGTCACAGAAACGTTATCAAGAGCTGGTCCAGGGCGACTTTGATTTTGCTGCGGTGAAGTTTGGCCTTCTCATGATAGCATTCGGCGACGCCCAGATTACCGAGCTACTCAACCCAAAGAACGAAAGAGCGCAACGCTTCTTGGCTGGGTTACTGGGACTACTGGCTGCCCAGGGTCATCTGGTCGCCGAAGACAAGATTTTCGTGCCCGCCCTTGATTTCTGGGCCACCCTCATTGAGTCAATGACGGATGACTTGTTCTCGGACCCGGAGCAGCCTATCAACTGGAACATACCCCCGCTATCCTTTCTCATGCAGGTCGTCTCTCATTGCTGGCGCAAAATTCAGTATCCTCACATCAGTGTGTACAATGCTTGGGATTCTACTGAGCGAGTTGGGTTCAGCGACGCGCGTAAGGATGTGTGCGACTTGCTCCAGACCATGTACACTCTGGCCGGCGACTCGCTGATCACAGTCTTTGTCGATCTAACGACCCAAAGCCTTTCCAATACTGCCTGGGCAGAGCTAGAAGCCGCTGCTTTCTGTTTAGGTTCTCTGTCTGATTGCCTACCTGACAACGACTCTTGCGATGTTGCCCTGTCCAAAGTATTCGGCTCTCAGCTCTTCGATCTGCTGCGACAAGGACACTCGGTCGTACCCGTCCGGACAAGACAGACGTGTCTTTCTCTCATCGAGAGGTACTCGGAGTACTTCGTACGCCGCGCCGAATTTCTGCCAGCGGCATTGAACCTATTATTTGGCGCCCTGAATGAGTCTCACTTGGCTGGCCCTTCTGCTAAATCCATTTACAGGCTATGCTCTTCATGTAGGTCCATCTTAACGCCCGAAGTTGGCGCATTCCTTGAACAGTATGGCATGATCAGAAACAGTGTGCCTATGGACTCTCTCACAGAAGAGCGGGTAGTTGGTGCTATTGCCTCTATCATTCAAGCCGTTCCCGAGGAGCAGCAGCGCCTTAGCGCTTTCCACCAGCTGCTCATGTTGATTGCCTCTGATATAGAGAAGGCTATTCAGCTTAAGTCAATCACGTTCATGTTGGAACCAAGCGACCCTACAGTGATGCGGGCATTCGATCTGAATCAGCTACCGACCCAGCCGGTACCCGGACACGAAGTGGCCCTACAAGTAGCTGTACGGGCCTTGAGGTGTCTCCTTGGGGCAGCGAAAGGCCTCCAGTCACCTTCAGATACCCCCATCAACCTCGATGCGGATGAAACTTCGATTACAGTCAAGATCAGTCCGGAACTTGAGCAGATACAGACCAACATCATGAGCGTGCTTGCCCAAACGAAGGCTACATTTCACGACAGCCTCCAAGTGATGTCTGATATCAACCACGTTGTTCGGGCTGGTTTCTCCGAGACTGAGCCTGGACCATTTGTGTTCCCTCCGCAGATGGTGGTCGACCTTCTCACTAGCCCTTGGCAAGTAGCGGCGCCCACAGCGGTGAATACTGCCCAGGTCTTTCTGAGCTACGTGCAAAACGGGAACTATAGGGGTCAGATGCGCCAAGTCATTGATCAGCTCCTGCCCTGGGTTATCAGTTATATTGGGATGCTCGGTCACCCATCAAACGATCCGGAGTTGGCTCAATTCAGCCTTGAATTCATCCAAAAGGCCATCCAAAGGTGCCCAGACGTTCTGTCACGGGTGCAGCCTCACAGCAATGCCGAGTATATCTTCACATTTGCCATTGAGATGCTCAATGGGAAGGAGCCTTTGCCAAAAGCAGCTGCGGCTGATTTCTGGGTACGTATCCCCGTTTCTCCACAGAAGTGTTACTCTACACCTACCGTGTCTATCGTGCCGCGAATATCATCGTACTCCGTCGCTACAATATGTTGGGCATTGACGACACAGTGGACACGATAGGTGTTGTGTAACTATTTAGGCCTCATGGAAAAGCTGACTTTTCTAGACCTCGTTTATTACGCTGAAGTCCGACGATGAGGGCACACAAAGAACGATCGAAGGGGCCATGAACCAATTTGGTCCCACACTCGCCCAGTCTCTTATCCAGAATATCGGCGGCAACGCCGCTCGAAGCGAACTGGATAAGCTCAGCGACCCGTTGAAGAAGCTTGTTTTCCAGAATGTCCATGCTCGCCAATGGCTCGAGGCAGCGTTGAACGATGACTCGTTCCCGAGTGATAAGGTCTCCCTTGCTGATAGGTCGATGTTCCTGAAAAAGATCACTAGGTAAGTGATTCCCATGGCAGTCGAGCAACTTTGTATCAACCCGATCTCCCTTCGCTACGGTAGCTAACGCCAGGAACCCTTAGCTTGCGCGGGTCCAGAGCTACAAACCAAGTCGTTAAGGAATTTTGGGTTTCTTGCCGAGGGACAGGTCTTGGTTATACGTCGTAATGTGATGCCACCCAGTCGATGCCTACCTGAGTGAGCTATGAATGACGACAGACAGAGATCTGGTCTCGATCGGAGGGGGGAGGACGCGCATTGAGCCACCATCGATACCCATGAAATGTTCGCCCTACTATGCAACCGGAGGATTGTCGAGTATCTAGGCAAAGTGCGAGTTGCCACAATTGGTAACAGATAGTGCGGTTCTTCTTGGGTCTTCTACATGGACATTGAATGATTGAAGGTAGAGGTACATCATACTACCAAATTAATTGCTACTACGGCGAAGCCCAACATCTCTTATGGGTAAGGCAAACAAGTCGCCCTGCTAGCTTTCCATTTATTGCTCCTACGGGGGGTTCTCTTATGATGATCGCTCAGCCATGATAGACCTGTTAATAGAGCATCCAAGCCTCGGTTTCTACCAATATGATCGATCACATCTCGGTAAGAATAGTGACCTGGAAGTGACGCCGAAGTGGTTCGGGTTCGGTGACAAAGAAAGGTTCAGGTGAAGAACAGACGATGTACAGGTACCTGTATTCAATGCTCTGACTGTGGACCAAAGGTCCAGCTTTTGAGGTGAATTGATAACTAGAATTGCCAATGTCTGCAGGTATTTCCTCCCCTTCCTACACCTAAACTGATCTTGTCTACTCCTCCCCCACCTGTCAAGCAGTGCACATTGTGACTGAGGCCTTGCTATAACGCCTGGTCCAGACCTCGCGTCACGGCAAGCAAGCCAACTACCTTTTTATTCTACATTGATGGTGGTTACTGCTCACGTTTCGTTACCCAAGTCTGTAGCACTTCGAATTTCGGACTGCAGTACTATTGCACACCGCAGAAGGCAGTGACCTGTGAGCAGTCTCGATCAGTGCATTAGAAACCATGGCCAACACCGACGTCCTAATTTCCAATGGCACCTGCTACATGTCTGCCAACAAGGAATCGTACGAAGACTACATCCCTTGTGGCAATGCCGCCACTGGAAAGCATTACCAATGCTGCAGCAAGGGTGACTCCTGTTATCTCAGTAATGCATGCTTCAATGGTGAGTGTAGAAGGCAACATGCCCATGATCAGCCGCACGCAGAACTTCCTTATCCCTCACTCCTTCCTTTCTATTTGAAACCATGCTGGCCGAGCGACTAACCATGGACTCCGCGTCGGCGCAAAAGGCGATTCCCGCAACACCTACATAGCGGGATGCACCGACAAGGACTACAAGGCAGGTGTCTGTCCGTTCAAGGGCGACTACGACAATCAAGAGTGGGTGGGCGTTATTCACTGTGTCGGAACGCGCCGCAAGAGAGGCCAGGACGTGGAGTGGTTCGGCTGTGAGGAGGACCTCGACGTACCTTCTGTGAACTCTGGTAACCAGAGCTGCCGCTGCGACGATCTCACGGAATTCAAGCCGCTCTTCACGGACGGCCAGCTGCTCACCAAGTTTGCCGATTTGCCCAGAACCTCGGGCGGCTCCATCAACTTCTTGCCCGGCTACACGCCCACCGCGGTTACTGCGCCCAGCCCTACGTCGCAGCAGCAGCAGCCGACAAAGGCGGGTGACGGTGGCGCGACCAGCACCGCTGCCGCCGCGAGTTCCCCTGCCGCCGCCGCTGCGGTGAGCTCCGGGGAATCGGGCCTTTCGACGCCCGCCCTGGCTGGCATCGGTGCCGGTGCTGGCGTCGGTGTGATCATTCTGATCGCATTCGTCTTCCTCGCACTCCGCTATCGCCGCCTCAAGAACAAGAAGGAACCCGGATACCAAGGTCTACGCCCCTCGCCTGCCGGTGCCAGCGGTGCCAGTACTGGCAACACCGGCGGCAGCAACAACTATGACGACAAAACCAGCCCCAACACCATCAACAGTGCAGATCTCCCCTCACCGCAGCATCGAATCGGCGATGGCGGCAGCAACGACGGACACGCACACGGATTCTACAAGGCAGAGCTCCCAGCCGACAACCCCAACATCGCCATCCCGTCGATCGAGACCACGCCGTCTCCTCTCCACACCCACCAGGAACAGCAGCGGCCGCAGCCGCTGCAGTATCAGGCCTACGACCCGGGTCGGGATCGGTGGGTCCCGCCGCTGTCCGCCATCTCCGAGCGATCGAACGAGACCATGATGCTGCACTCGCCGGCCTCGCTTGTCAGCCCGCAGAGCACAGGAGGAGAACCCGTTTCGGCCCACGGAACGCAACAACACGGCCAGCGAGGTGGCGGGATGGATCCGATCTATGAGATGCAGGCTTGATCGGCGATGGCCCGGAGAGAAGAATTGGTTTGGGCAGGGAAAGGGGCAGTTAGTTCCCTGTGTTGTTTTATTAGGAGTGGTTTTGTCGGTATATATCACACACGCAGGATGGCCCTTTCATGAGGAGGCACGGTAGACCTTCGCCATGTTTTTGTTTTGGGACTGCAACAAGACACCAGTAGAGTATCTTGTTTTCTTTGGCAAACCGGCTCGCAAAAGCTGATATGGCAAATCTCGCTTTCTGACGTCTTTGATGTCTCTCAGTAGCAGATGCCTAATAATGATTAGTACAGTTTCTGAAATATGTGAACACAGTATGCGCTGAAATCAGATACCCTGTGGGAGGGCCGAAAGTGTACGATAGAGTACATTGCTTGTATACACATTTAGCTTGTAGAGTACACACGGTCTGCTTCGAGTATGGGACCGGATTTTTTCAGCTATATCACCGGTCTGCCATCATTTTTCGTACAGACTTGAAGTACAGATCTGGGAGAAGTTCCTGCAGCTCGTCTTTCGTAAGCCACTTGAATTCCCTGTAGCCTAGGGTGCCCTCCTTCAGGTCGGCCTGACCGGCCATGATTCTGCCCTTCAAGAAGAAGGTCTTCTCGCCCTTTACGTCTAATGAAGTGCCCTCCTTGAACTGAGGCTGCACAACATGGTGGGCCACGGGTACGCGACCTACGATCCAGGTGTTCATATTGGGGCCCGCTGCGGCATCCAATATCCGCTGGGCAGCCTAGAAGAGGTGTTAGCGACTGTTCGATTCAACCTAAACCCTGCTTGGCTTACCTGGTGCAGGTTCTCCTCCGTCGACATGTCGTCTGCTGGGAACTGCCACTCTCCATCCGGTTTCTTGACCACCAGGTACAAAGTCTGGTCCAGCTTGCGGTCCAGCTTCTGCACATCGTTCTTCTTATCCGACTCGGTGATCCGCGGCTGGGGTTTCTCCACAGGCACGATCTCGTCCGGCTTGGCCTTCTCACCATCTTCGGTGACCCGCAGTTCGGCATCCTTCAACAGGGTCTCCCGGATTCGGTTCTCGTCGCTGAGCGTACTGCCGACGAGCAGTTCGTCGTTCCATGCGTTTCGGCCCTTGGCGTAGTACCTGCCCAGCTCCTTGGCCACGAGGCCGCCGCGCTCCTCGAGCTTGATCCTCCAGTCCAGGTCGGCTGCCGTGTCCTTCTTGAAGAACATGCTGTGTCGGAACTCGGTGGTCAAACGCTCGTTCAGTCGCTTCTGGTAGAAGAAGAAGGCATTTTCGAAGGAGGTGAGCGGCCGAGTGAGGAGCGGCGCCCGCGAGAGGATGACGCCGGACCGGATCCGGTACTCGGCTGTCCGGGGCACTGTGAAGGGCTCATGAGGTTTTGATTGAGTGGGCTTTAAGTGGTGCGCTTCGGCCGTCGCTTGTGCCTCGGCGGCCACTGAGTAGGGACGAAGGAATTGTGTTGTTCTGCAGCTGGCGCATACGTTCGGCCTCCCTGATATCAAGTCAGTGGGCAATCCCAGTTATGCATTTTATATACAGAGGATAGATGATTGAGGGGTTCAACCAGCCATTGACCATCCCACTTACTCCGTAATAACGCAGCAGCAACACCGCTGCTTCTAGCTGAAGAAGCCATGTCTGATAAGCACGAAACTCGACGGCCGCCCCAGTTACGTGGAATGGGCGAAGAAATGGCGGTTCTTTCTTCAACACTGGGATCCCGCAATTCAGTGGCTTGGGTCGCGCGACATTGAACTTTTTTCGATGAGCTCCCCTGTCCGCTTAGGTAAGGCACGTTAGCGCAGGTCGGGGGTACCAGCCACAGCTCGATTAGTCATTCAAAGTGGCACAGTGCCCAGGTGCGGTTATGACGAGTGCTAGTGATACAGATCGGCAGCAGCCGCCAAACAGACGTGCGCGTTCCTGACACGGACGTGGTTGTGAGACTGGATTCTCGAAACGTTCTGGGCCGTGCATTAGTTGCCGACTGCAGCACAGAACCCCCAGGTCGTCGTCATCTTTGATCCCAGGACCGAATCCAGGCCGGGCAGGACCATCCCTCCCCCAGACGTTTGTACCTACAGATTCGAGTGGAGCCAACACCCCCAATCCCAACACTACCCTACAGCCCGCCTACTTCTAACAATGTTGTTCAATTGATCCGATAAAACTGCTGTCGCAAACACATCTTGCAACCTCCCCTAGAAGCATGCCGCCCAAATAAGAACCCGGATATTCGATTCTGGTATGACTCTTTCGATGCCTATTTGATCCTACGTGTCTCTATTCTCGCCTGTCTCGATGTAGTGTGCGATCCGGGCCCGCAGATAGAACCCCATCATCTCGCGCTACTCCCCCACCAGGAACCCGACCTCGAAACAAACCTATCTTTGTATAGCTGTACCTTCAAATGCACTCCTCGTCGACCGACTGCGGCGATGATCTGTGTACCGCGCCGGGTTCGGCCGCGCTTTCGACAGCCTCGACCCTGCTAGCCCTCGCGCCCTTCATCCTGACCTTCGGCGTCGTCTCGCTCATCGTCCTGCGGAAGATCTTCCCCCAGCTGTCCCGGGTCCAGAATTCCCGCGACGGCGAAGACCACTTCCTGCCCTCAGACGCCCCGCTATCCCTGCAACAAGCACATGCCGAGCATGGCACCAAGTCGCTTCGTAGGCGCGTGGCAGCGGCCGCTTTCTCGACGACCATCGGCCTTGCTGCCGTGCTGGCTGAGCTGATCCTGTGCGAAATCTCCGAGCTGGTCAGCCCCTATGCGCGCGCAACCGCTCTCAAGATCACGGTGCCCACCTTGCTATTCTTCTTGATCGTCGTAATACCGTTTCTTGAGCTCCAATCACTGGTCGCCAGCTCGGGCTGGTCATTCCAGCGCACCGCCAAGGGCCGCATCCCTCGGACGGCATGGGTCCTCCAATTTGCCGTATTTGGCCTCTGGTTGTTTGCCTTTTGGTCCCTCGGACACCTTGTGCCGATTGACGGGAAGGATATCCACGCAAGCGTCAAGATGGCGAAATCCAAGGCGCAGAGCACTGGTGGGCTAGCGCGTGCCTGTTTGGAGCGGATTGGTGTTATTGGCATCTCGCTCATGGCACTGCTGTCTGGCTTTGCTTCTGTCTCCTCACCATGGCATACCTTTGGAAGCCCTGCCTCGAGACGGCCTGTGACGGAATCCGATATCTCGCGGAAGCAGGCTGGACTGGACGCTACGAACGAGATGCTGCTAACGAAACGCCACCGGCTGCAGACGCTGCAGCGTAAGGTAGCCGAAACTTCTGCCAAGGAGAAGGGCGGCCTGGTCACCAAAGTGCTGGGTTCAATCCGTGGCGGCGGTGACGCCGGCGAGATCCGTGGCCTGAAACTTGAGATTACCGGCCTCGAGGCAATGGAAGCCAACTTGAGCAATTCACTCTCGAACCTGAAGTCGCGCCAAGCAAACTCTGCCCGTGCAGCAACACCCCTCGGAAAGCTCTTCGTGATTCCAACATACATCTTCAGCCTTTATTGCGTGTATAGAATCTTAGCGACAACGCTCATGAGTCTCCGTCGGTTATACTCCCCATCTGCCTCCTTTTCTTCGTCGGACCCCATCAATCGCCTGCTGGGCCTCCTCGCCAAGCACTGGGATCCGAAGCTGGACCAAACTGCTTGGGCCCGTCAGATCTCGTTCCTGCTTTCTGGAGTAATCCTTGCCGCCTCCGCCAATGCCGTCCTCCAGACATTTCACATCTTCGCCAAGTGGGCTCCCGGCCTCCTCTACCAAGCACAAGCTAACCTCGCGCTCCTCATTGGGCAGATCAGCGCTATCTACGTCATCTCTTCCGCCCTACTGCTGCGCAGCAATCTCCCCAAGGAGGTGGGAAGTGCTGTTGGTGACGCCCTGGAGAGTGCCCTGGAACCGGGGTTCGTGGATCGTTGGTTCGAGGGCTGGTTCTTGCTGGCTAGCATCATCACGGCGGTCGGTATCTATGTGGGCAGGAAGATTGGGGAAATGGGCGAGGATTGGGACGATGTCGAGATGGCCGAGATAGGCCAGAAGAGGTCGTGAAGTGATCCGGTCATAGAGAGCCTCGTAATGTTATTATTTGACTGCTGGATTCGGTTTTCGGGCAAGTGAGCATCTGGAGTTTGGGTGGCAAAGGTCGATTATTACACAACTAGGTAGGTACCAGTCCAATGTAAAGAGCAATTCAAATAAGTTGCCAGTTACCTCCTACTATCTTTATCTTACGTCGAGTTCTCCGGCCGGGCGATCAAGATCAATGAATATTTCCTCTTAATCTCACAGTAATAGGGCAGTGGTCTTGCAGTCAAACACATGTGAAGTGGACATATTTGATGGTTCACCCCTCTTTATCTTGATTGTTCCTTCCTCAAGGGAGCTGCTGATCAACTGGGAATTACAAACACCCCAAGAGTATCCTCTCTCCCGCTCACCTTCTCCTTCCAAAATATCTCAACAACCCACCCCCAGCTATCGTTACAGAGCCCAACTCCTTCATCCAAGCAACACCATTTATTCTGCCCACGATGTCTCAATACAGTTCTGACGGTAGCGGCAACGAATCTGATGAGGACACACTCCCCAGCTGGGCCGACCAAGTCGCCAACTTTCCGCTGCGTACTGCCCACATTAGCATGGTTCAAGACTGGCTGGAACTCTTTCTGGCGCGCCGCACCTTCGACGACGAAGAGATTAACGAGTTCCTCGTAGAGGTGCGACTGGATGGCGAAGACCTTCACACACTTAGCGAGGACGAGTTGCTCGACTGCCTTCCCAAGGACCCGGAGTACCATGGCAGCGAAGGTAGCAACTATCGATTCGAGCAGATGCGCCGACATCTCCTCGCCGACGTCATCCGCGCCCGCAACGAGGTATGTGGCTTAAATCTCAACCCCAGAGGAAGCGACTTCGACTTGCGTACTATCTATTACCTCTTCTTCTTCTCGATGCTAATACACTATCGTGGAACAGGTTGGTATCGAGATCGCGACCAAAGTCCAAAAGGGCCCCGAGGTCGCCAACGTACTCAAGTCAGTCCCGGTCTTGCGCGACGTCATGATTGGCTTCATCGCTGCCTTCGCCGTCATCTTGATTTGGGGCTTGAGTTTGGCTGATGTCCGCGATTGAGCACGGCGGTTCAATGTCACAGCGCTGGGCTACGAGCCTTCCAACAGGGAGGATTGATGCGGAATGACTTTACAGGTGGAGGAGGAGAGAAACCAGCTATGTTGACTCCAGCGAAGATCGGAAGATTAGATGGCTCTGCTCAGGGCCTAGTAGTATGCTCTCCATGGCCTTGAAGGCCGGATCGAGTTTGAGCAATGCACATTGATTCACCCCAGAAAGTGCCTCGTCTCGTGAACGACTACAGTATGCTGCAAATCGTGAGAAATGTCTATCTCTTGACCAAGACCGTAAGATTGAAACAAATCTCTATTGATTGTGGAATCCACAAGTCACTGCTCTTTTGCCCTCCTAACAGCAAAAGGCGCTGATTCCACCATTCTATGCCCTAGTTGTACATACTAACTACACCGGCAGCAGCGCTTCAGCATAGCTGCTGTGTTCGAGGCACAGTCATGTGTAAGCATGTCTGTCCTTTGCATCATCAGACTGTGCCGTTCAAGAGGGACTGTTCAGAGAGAGCTCTGACTGACGTAATCTGTTTCCTCTTCTCTTCGTACCGAAGGTTGGCGAACAATCCACAGTACAGTTCCTCGATTGGGGCCTTATGAGGGGGATGTTTTGGGAAGGAAAAATATCCGCACGGTTGGATGTCTCTACCAAGTGAGCTGGCAGTTGCAAACCGTAGAGTCATGTGAGTTGCAGCTGCCATCTTTACCTCCACTTATGCGTTTGTCAGGAGTTATTTGTCACTAAAAGGAACACACAATACATTCAACCATGTTCGGGTCTTGTTCAATTCATTGCTCTCGTACATTCATCGCTGCATACCGTCCAACCAGATCGAATCTACCTTGAAGCCTGTAGGCCCAAATTCGAGGCATGATGCATATCATGAAGCATCGCTCGTACACGAGGCAGAGGAATTCGGCCAGAGCAAAAGCAGGACAGCTCTTCGTTGGCCGTAGTCGCCCGTAATCCGCTGTCCGTTATCTCCTCGAGAAACCATATGTTGGACATCCACTAAGACAACACATGTGGGTTATTAAAGACGCTCCCAGTATTCGAGGGAGTCTCGTCTGAGACCTTGGTCATCCAACGCCCCAGTGCCTGCTTGACCTCTGTTCTTGCTGTCTTCACTCGTTCTGAGTTGTGGTCATTTGACCAGGGCGGCAAGACATCCTTAGCTATTTCTAACGGTGTCTTCAGACAAAAGTACTTGAAGTCATCGCTGCTGAAATGATCGCTTTCTCTACCTGGAACGTCGAACGCCTTCGGAATATGACCTCCTTTGATGCCACAACCATGAGGGTTCGCTTCGTATTGGAGCAAGGCTTCGACCCAATCGATCTCCAAGCACATGACAGCGATTTGAAGAGGGGTGAAAGCGAATTTTTTGGGGATTGGTGGCTTCTCAGCTTCAGGGGCCCGGGGCCTATTAGGAATGCTCGGTTTGGGGTCGGCTTTGGCGCCATTCTGCAGGACCTTCTCGAATATTCTGAAGCAAATATCCTTATCGTCGCTACGGACGCACAGAGTATGCAGCAGACCAAAGAGGACCTCGCTTTCCAAGTCGAAGAACGCCCCTTTGTCGGTGAACAGTTCGAGAAACCCGCAGTTACGAGTCCGTACAACATACGCCGGGAGCGTGTCATATGTTTCCTTCTCGATGCAGAAAGTCTCTTTCCAGATCGCTTCTTTTCTTTTGAAGCTAAGACTCATGAATTCAGCGCTCTCCATGTACTTCTTTGCCATATCCAGCCAGCCAAGAAGCACGAGATTGAGCAAAACCCCGACGTGGTCCGCATCCTGGCCCAGCGGTCGCATCTCGATGCCGAAAATGAGTTTGTCCCACTGTGGGAAGTTGGCACGCATTGTTCCCCTTATACCGCCCATTTGCTTGAGGTAAGCTGCATGTTGGGAAGAGGGTTTTAGTGACATCACAACCAGATCAAATAGATCAGCATTCTCAGTCAACTCTGAGCGGCGGTGGAGAAGGGCATCTTCAGTGACCGCCAGGGCGCATTCGTCGAATGGATGAACTTGATTTTTACGCCTTGATTCGACCAGCTGCTTCCTGAAGCCAAATCTCTGCAGTGCTCGAAAGAAGACCATCAGATCAACTTTTTTCAAGAAGTTCTCAGACAGTGCAAAAAAAGAGGCACTGCCTTTGGTGATGTGCTCTGAGAAAAGGTACTCCTTTACCGTGTAATGTGCCAGAGATACCCTGTGGACAACTCTGAAATCGGGCCAGGAGAACTTGGTTCCCAGTCTCACATCTTCTCGCTCTGTGATAGCAATGAGGCAGCTACATACAGTTCTTAGGCGGTCCACATTGTACACTCCAATATTTCCAAACTCGATCTTGTACAAAGACGCCTCTACAAGAATCTCGGCGATGGAGATGGTCGTACGAGGGTTGCAGAGCAGGGCAAATGCCGTGCGGGCAAATTCGCGGTCTTCATCCTTAATCTTGGCAAGAATTCGCTCGTATGTTCCGAACAGGTCGCCGGGAGAGCTTTTGATCTGCTCAAGGATGAAAGCCTCCTCTCGTGTCTGGTCGCGGCTCAGTCTCCGCACCAGGTCAAGCTGGCATTCGAGCCACCGAAACATGCCCTGGGCCCGATCGACAAGTACACCCCCCACCCGTGCGACCATTGCTTCATTCCAGTTGGGTATATTTCTGAGTTGTCGGTATGCAAGCTTTCGCATGTCATTCTTGACGCCTGCACCCGACATGGGAATCTCGACACACCGGGGCGACTGTTGAGTAAAGATCTCTCGGATATCAGCTTCGTCACGGCTGGTCACTAGAAGCGAGATCCTCCAGGAGGATCTGCTTGTGCCTATCTTGTGAAGCACTTGCGCGATATGCTCACGCTGGTGACTCTCGTCTATTGCGTCAACAATGACGTAGATACGTTCCAGTTTCTCGGCCAGATGGTCGAGGCTCTTTAGTAGCTCGTCTTCTGTTGGCCTGACATCTTCAGAGAAGCGCTGCCGAAGCTTCTCTGGGATGTACTTAGAGTTCTTCTCGAGGTCCTTGATGATACACCGAAGAAAGTCTTCTGCCTCGTCTTTGCCCCTTGAGTGAAGGCAGTAGTAATAGGCGCAGTTCGGTTGTCCTTTGAGGTTCGCGATATAGTCAATGAGATACGATGCCATGACGGTCTTCCCCGAACCAGGAATGCCCCAGATCCAACAGAATCTAGGCGAGATGAGCGGACTCCTGGCAGTGGCGGCTGCGCCTTTGAGCCATTCGCAGAAGTCCAGCTCCATTGTGATCCACTTGCAAGTGTTTTTCTCCTGATTTTGACGCTTTTCGCGATGCATCTCCCTGATCTCTTCGATATTGGTGGTCCACCAGCGTCTGAACTCTCGCATATCCCCATCTGTTTATGTTTTCGAAAATTTCCAGTTAGTCAAATTCTCAAGGGTGTCCTCATTTGCGACAGCATGGATGCTCGCTGTACAGATTGACACTTTTCCCGTATTTAATTACTTACCAGACAGTTGAGCCACCGCGACGTGGACATTTTTGCTTACGTTTCTCAAGTCGCCGTGCATTTCTTCCATACTGATCTGCATATCCTTGATTCCTTGTCTGGTTCGTACTCATCAGCATCATGGATAGTGTTATTGTTCATGAGGGCGGAAATACTCACACAAGACCAATCTGTAGAAAAATGAGGATGTGTTCTCTGAAGGACTTCAGCTGTTGGAGAAGTTTTGTAGCCTTCCCCTTGTTTACAATCCAAGCGGCTTTGTCGGACCAAACCGGCGGCGGCGGCTGCTGCTGTTCGCCCTTCTCGAGGTCTACCAAGAATGGGGAGAGTTGAAGACTATTGGGGTCGGTTTCAACTCCCAGGATCTTTTGGAGCTCGTTGACATAGCCCCAACAGCTCTTCAGGGTGCTCGCGAACAGCTTTGACTGGTCCTCGGTCAATTCGTCGCCATGGCACTCTATGGAGGTTTTGAGGGCCGCCAGGTCGTTGGCCAGGAATGACAGCTCGTTTTTGATGTTCATGTAGTCTTGTGGCGCGCCACGGTAGCGACCGATGATCTGGTTGCCTCGGTGGACCGTCGTCTCTGCGAGGCTCAACAGCCCAGCCACCAGGCTAATAATCTCGATTGCGGTGACCATGGTTGGAGAGAGTGCTTGGCTAACACACGCAAAGGTGTGGTGCGCGGCAGCAATATATAATGTGTGTGATGAGGGCTGGGTACGTTTTATTTGGTGTTTAGTGTTCGGTGTATGTTGTTTGGTGTTTGGTGTTTGGTGTTTGGTGCTTGGTGAAGATGGAAGAGGGCTGAGGGAGATGAGTTAAAGCCTGAAAACCCAGGAAGAGCAAAGTGTTGTCATGTTTCCAGGTGCAAAGAGCTCTACCATACCTAAACCTAACCAAACAATTGCAGTGCTATTGGTGACTTCCGGGGTAACTTAGGAGATGTACAGACGCGACATGAACTCAGGGGGCAACTGTCACCCAAATTAGGTAATGGTCGCGTCCATCTACTGACTGGGGAGCAACGGTATCTACAAACCAGTCGCGTTTCCTACATATCAAACCTTTGTTTTACCCCCAGCGGGGCGTCTTCATCTACCGCGTCTTGAGAGATTGAATCTGGTCTGGAATAGGGGTTTGAAAACATCTAGGCAGATACTTCAGGATAGCCAACTTACGTGCCCTGTGCATCGAAGAACTTCGTTACATTTTCTCCTCTGTAACTCACGACTACACTGGCTGAGCGAAAGAGGTCGAATCGCGGCATATGTAAAAAGATTCGACTACATATCTTTCTTGTTCCTAGCAGCCAACAATAAGGTTCGTGATGCAGTGATCACAATAGAGGAGACAAGAAAGGGGTCGGAGGAATCATGTTACGTAGTTCTCTCCCAAGACCAAGCTTTTGGAATTCAGTGAGCCCGCAGGGCACTGCTAAGCTGGCGAGCTCTACGAATTCTAGTTACTTCCCTTTTAAGTCTGAGATACCAGCGATTCTTGCCGCCCGTGAACCCACCCCGAAGAACAATCTTCCGAAAGCCATTTAGGGTAGAAACGGGTGTACTTGGGATATAACCCGGAGGAGGAGGAGGAGGGAGGTCGTTGTATGTGTATACCGGATATCCTTATATCCAGTACTATACCCAGTCGACGGCAAAAGAAGAGTCGAGACCTCCACTTTGCGGTGGTGAGCAAGCCCAGTAAATAGCCAACTAGAAGCTGTTATGAACCTGATGTGTGTCGAAAGTTGCCAATTCGAAGGGCCTGGGTTGTGTAGATACGCACGAGAGAGAGACCACAGCCCTCATCTCATTAGAGCGGGATATTCCCGTTCGACGCCGCAACAAACGGCTCCTAACTTTTGGCCCCATCACGTCACGTCGACCACCAAACCATCTCTCGCAACCTCGTAGCTTACGCACACAGTATAGATAATCTCATAGCGCCAGCTTTCATCATCAATCTCAACAGTTGTTGCAAGCACTAGTGGTTTAGTGGTAAAATCCATCGTTGCCATTTCAATAAAACGAAAAACTCGATGGGCCCCGCGTTCGATTCGCGGCTAGTGCAATTCCTGATAATCGCAGTTGATTTTCTTTTTGCCGCATAAATGATTGCATATCTCTTCTTTTTGCCGCATGTATGCATTCGTCTCCCCCTTTTCTAACTTGTTTCTCGACCATTGGACTCGCTTATACTATCGTACTCCTCGCAGGCAGCGACCCACAACATGTCACGTGGATATCCAGGCTGCTCGAGTGTCAAACCCCCAAAGTCCCTTGGAGGCGGTGGCGAGACAAGGCATGCCCTAGCGAGGTAGAAGAGGATACGTTATATCTATCTACTGAGGTATTGATAAGTATATAGAATAGGCTCGTGTTGCAATATGACCATCGACTAAATGGACCGGCCACAGCTTGAGTTTAGTAATCTAGCCTGCCCTTGCAGTTCATCATGCAGTAGAATACCGTGGGCCGACGAGAGTTAACCCTTATATCGACGCTGGCCTCTAATTCGCGCTATATCTCTTGGACGTGTTCAAGAATTAAAGCAGTTATGGGTCGGCTGTGGTACCTGGGGCGTCTTCATTTCTAGAATTGGCAGCATGTATGACAGGCCAACCCGATATACCCCTCGTTGCAGCTGTCGTGGTTGCATTGGACAGTGCAGTTGCAATGTGCAAATTGAGCCTGGCAGTTGGGCTTCAATCCGAAGGTAGCTCATTCGTAGCCACCGTCCACACCAAGCCCCCTGAATGAGCAGTCTCGAGAGCTTTATATCAGCGGGTGTGGGCCTCAGACATTGGGTCAGGGCTCGCATGTAGATTCCGGGAATGACCATAAAGATGATGCGGCAGAGGCGGAGTGCAATCCAAACGAGAGAGGAATGCCTGCTAACCATCCGGCATTCCCCTACCAGCAGAGGAACCGAAGGGCCTTCCGTATTCAGTGATGGGTCTCGTCGCCATATGCACGCATGTAGCCTCTAGTTTCGTCTGAATACTGGCGATGAAATGTCCAACCCCTGAACGCTCTATCTGGAGGTCAGTATTTGCTGCCAGTCACCAATTCCCCTTGCATGCCTAAAACACCAGCACTTATCAGCAATTCTGAAGTGATCTTAAAGTTGAAGCCGCAGGCCTTACACCTACCGCAGTCGCCAACTTGATCTGTTCATTTATCGAGGACTTGACTTCATATCGATAGGATATCCAAAGAGGCAGTTGAAGTGGCGGTGTTGGTCCTCTACAGCCATGGTGTTGTTTAACTCCTTGCCTTCACGATTGCACGCATATTTGAAGCGCATCCCTGTCGCCGGTCTGGATACATCTCCCACTATGTGGGATCTCATCTTGAAGGCTCATGGTTGACGGGTAGTGTTTCACGGTAAGGACGAAGGCTCCAGATATCCTAAATGACGAGTCGCACCTCCAGTTCGATGTCATATTCATTCCTCGTTATCATAAACCGGGATATCACTTCTCTCCCAGGACGATTGCTTCAATCTGGTGCTGCGCAGGTCGGCGTCGTGACATCCGCAGCGGCTAACGCGGCGGGCCCTTCGGCTCTTTCCGGACAACTCGGGTCCAGGCCCAGGCAAATGGTCCGTATTCTGTCCGACTCGAAAAAGAGCATCTGTCCTTGATGCCACAGTAATAATTACCGGACAACAGTAGAGGCGCTTTGCGTAGTGATGCCCGCGTTGCACCTAACCGTTGCGAGATATTGAGTCGGTTATAGACCCGTGCCTTGGGGTGTCTTCTGAATCGTCACCGTACAAATTCCCGGGAATTATCGTGAAATATTTTGTCTTGCGTCAAGAAGCGAATGATATATTGAGATTTGAAGACATTATCAACTCCTCGGGCCGAATTGCATCCCTAGATGAGTGAGGGCGACCCCCGAAAACCCAGCCGCATTGTATGTTTAACGTACGGTGCAATGCTCAGCTACGGCACGACTGAGTGACATAGCTTCGGATTGGGGCCCTGCATCTACCGTCCTAGCATGCAGATGGTTTGGAATGAAACCGAAGTGGGAACGAAGGATGAAGCCAGAAGTATCTCCACTGTCGGACGCTGAGTGGCCAGTCGCTCAACAGATTGGGTTTCTAGAGGGATTATTGGATACTAACGTACGAGGAGGGAGGAAGGTTGGATTGACGATGGCCAGACCCGTGGTGGGTAGAGGAGGAGCTTTTGGCGGGGTCGCTCGAGAGCTTTGTTGCGTTGTTGCGTCAATGGGACCCCGCCATGCCATGTTCCCGATTCTTCGCGAGTACTTGACAGACCTCAACTTTAGCATTATCTCCCAGCTTTCTACATCTTCTCACTTTTGATTCTTCTTCATCTTCTATATACCACTTTTCTGTAAATACCCAACATACCAAGAAATCTAACAAATCCGACAAGATGGCTCGCAAGACTCTCGTTGCCGCTAACCACAAGATGTACGTGAGCACCTCCTCCCCGTACCTCCAGTATCGCCAGAGCTTCCCCAGCTCTCTGCCACGGAAAAGGCCTCAATAGGGCATTTAATCTCATCATAACATTTGAATTCGAAGCTAACCAACGTCTCCTCGCAGGAACGGTACTCTCCAGTCCGTCAAGGAGATCTGCCAAAACCTGAACAACGCTCAATTGGACCCCAACGTTGGTTAGTACCTTCCTTCACCCCCGAGCTCCCGAAACGAGGGGCTTACACCAGTTGTTCCACCAGAGACCGTTGTTGCTCCCCCGGCCATCTACCTGCTGGCTGCCCGCGAGACCCTGAAGAAGGAGATCGCCGTCGCGGCCCAGAACGTCTTCGACAAGCCCAACGGCGCCTTCACCGGTGAGACCAGCGCCCACCAGCTCAAGGACGCCAACGTCGACTGGGCCATCCTGGGCCACAGCGAGCGCCGCACCATCCTCGGCGAGACCGACGAGATCGTCGCCTCCAAGACCAAGTACGCCACCGACAACGGCATCAGCGTTATCTGGTGCTGCGGCGAGTCGCTCGAGCAGCGCGAGGCCGGCAAGACCCTCGAGGTCATCGCCGCCCAGCTCGCCGCCCTCAAGAAGGAGGTCAGCGACTGGTCCAAGATCGTCGTCGCCTACGAGCCCATCTGGGCCATCGGCACCGGCAAGGTCGCCACCAAGGAGCAGGCCCAGGAGGTCCACGCCAGCATCCGCAAGTGGCTCAAGGACAACGTCAGCCAGCAGGCCTCCGACGAGACCCGCATCCTCTACGGCGGCTCCGTCAGCGAGAAGAACTGCAAGGAGCTCGCCCAGGAGAACGACATTGACGGTTTCCTGGTTGGCGGTGCTTCCCTCAAGCCTGCCTGTAAGTTTATCCACTCTCCAAAAACACAACTTGACTGTACAAAAGACAAATGCTAACCCGACTCTTTACAGTCGTCGACATCATCAACTGCAAGGCATAAACGGATCATTATACCAAGAGCTATCAATGAATGGCCAGGTCTCAGCCTTCGTAGCTGACTTTACGTCTTGATGAAAAGGGGGTACGGCACGGCATGGGTTTAGGTTTAGGTTAACGATAGAAAGAAAAGTCATGAATACCCCTCCCAAACATCCATCTCTTCTTGCACCGTGTTTGTTGTTTGGTTCCTGGATCGTATTTTAAGACCGTGGCATAATTCTGCAAGCATATGGCCGATGTATTTGTGTATTTGCTGAATTGTTCGCCTCATTTGACATACGCAGTCTTGCATGCATTCATTTGGCATCTGTAATTGTTGGTTTGTTCGTCTTAGTTTTGATATATACACTGGACAGAGATAGTCATTCCATCATGGCAATAATAGTACAATGTAGCCGGGACTGTTTTCGTCTCGAGGGCCGATACATATTGTACATGCGATATAGCGTCCGTCTACCGCGCCATTTCGGCGTATCGATTGCTGCTCTCCTACCAAATGGTATCTGCCTACACCGCCATGCCGTTGCCGTGGTACGGGGACCATACTCCTCGGACACTGTCGTTGATACTCGTGACGGGCTTGTTGACACGCTTGACCTTGTCTCCGCTGGCGTCTCGCAGCAGCTCGGCCTTCTTGAGGATCTGCGAGGGCTCCATGTTGGCAACGCAGATGGCCTTTTGCCGGCCGTTGATGTAGTGGCCGATCATGACGGGGTGCTTCCGCGGCCGGGGCGACACGGCGAACTCGATGGCCGGGTGCGTCTGGGCAAACTTGGAGAGATGGGTCTTGATGAAGGAGCTGGTCCGTGTGTCAGGATTGGAGTGCTGCTATAGGGAAGCAATGGAGATGCTTACTTCATGCCTCTAGAGCTGCCGGAGTGGTCGCAGTAGTGTATATCCAAGCGCTTGCATTGCAAGATGAAGGCGCCGATGCCGTTCTATATGGTTCGGGGTCGAGTCAGCAAATAGCCTGGACGGTGTGGGGTGCCCGGGTTGATCAACGTACCTGGCCGACAGAGACCTTCTCCAATGCCCTTATAGTCATCTTGAATGTGTGACAGCGAGATAGTTTGCAACCTCGCCCAAGTTACGGAATGGTCGGTTCGAGGCTGAAGCTGTCGCGAAACTTTTCGGGAGTGGCAGCTCCAATTCGTCGGACCCAACCAGCCCAGGGATCAGAGCATCAATCGGGGCTAAGCCTCAGAGGGGCTAGTGCACATTTTTCCCTCAGCCTGGCAGGTGTGGTTTGCAGCGCATTAGCAGCAGCACATTGGCATTGTAACCATGTCGCCTAAATGTCGGCCTTTGCTTGGCGAGAACAATTCAAAGCTGCCTTCCAGCAAAACGCGACCATCGCATCTGTCCCTTTCAGCACCTTCAACTTTCTCAGACACCCCCCCAATCCGCTTCATCCCCCCTTCATTGTTTTGGTGTTGATAATCATACAAAGGGAGATGATTGCCTAATTTCCGACACTCACTTAATATTCCACCTCTTCGTTGCTACCGTTTCTAACCGTCTCTGCGTATCTTCTACCTCCCTGCTCGTGAACTAGACGCGCGATGACGGATAAATTGCCCCCTCAGCTTCTTGCGCTTTTTGCGCCCCGGCCTCCTCTGAGATGGGTCGAACACGCCGACAAAGCGCCCCAGGAGCGCAAGACTGCCGCCATCACCGGCCTGGCCGATTACCTGCCTGCGCTCAACGCGTACAAAGACCAAGATGGCTACGTCCCGACAGAGAGCTGGCTGCAAATGCGCGACCGCAAGAAGCTGGAGAAGAAGGCTGCGCAGGAGAGTCTCCAGAAGGAGGTCCCCCTCAGCTGTAGGTCTACCTGCGATGCGCATCTCTGAATGCGATGACGGACGCTCCTGACATCCAACACTCGCTGACTTACTTGCCATCCAGACAAACCAGCCGAGGACCCCAACATTCGAGGCGACCCCTTCAAGACGCTCATCGTCGCGCGACTCAGTTACGATGCGAACGAGACTGATCTCGAGAAGGAGTTCGGGCGTTTTGGCCCCATCGAGCGCGTATGTTCTAGCCCATCTGCTTGCCCCTGTAAAGTCTACCAAGCTAACGCTGCAACTCGCAGATCCGAATCATTGCCGACACGCATGCGCATGAGAAGCCTAACAAGAAGAAGAAGTCCCACCGTGGATATGCTTTCGTCGTATTTGAGCGTGAGAAAGACATGAGAGGTAATGCCGCCATTAATTCCTTCCAGAAAACAAACATGTCCCTCACCAGAGACCTGGCCCTCAAGCTTGCCTATCTCTTCCCTTTCCCAGTTGCCCGTCCCATGACCAAGGTATAAGATAGTGGTAAGGCTTTACTGACAATTGCGCGTTGCTGCGCACGTGTGAACAGCTGCTCTAGATGGTTGCGATGGAATTCGTATCAGAGACCGACGTATCAAGGTAGATGTTGAGAGAGGCCGAACAGTTAAGGGATGGAAGCCGCGTCGCTTCGGTGGCGGTCTCGGCGGCCGTGGATACACCAAGAGCGCCCCTCCTCGCCCTACCGGCCCCGGTCAGTTCGGAGGCGGCGGTGGCTTCGGCGGCCGCGACGGTTTCCGTGGTGGAGGCTTCGGCGGTGGCCGTGGAAGGGGCGGCGGCTTCCGTGGTGGCGATCGTGGTTTCCGCGGTGGTGGCGGCGGCGGCTTTGGCGGCGGTCGTGATCGTGGTTACGGCCAACAGAACGGCTTTGGCGCTCCCCCTAACGCACCTGCAGGTCCTGGCTACGGTGGCCGCAGCGGTGGCTACGGTGATCGTGACCGTGGTGACCGAGACCGAGATGGTGGGTATGACCGAGGTGGTGGCCGCTCATATGAAGACAGATCTGGCGGACGCGACGGAGGCAGATACGGTGGCGATCGCGACAGACGAGGCGGCGGCGGCGGTGTTAATGCCAACTACGAGCCTGTCAGGGGCGGCCGAGAATACCGCGACTACGACCGATCCAGAGAGGACGACAACCGGAAACGTGGGTATGAGGGAGGCTATGAAGATCCTCGCAAGTTGCGCCGCTACTAATATCGGGGCCATTCGTGCAAGCAGCCATCTTGCCCCGATGGTGGGTATCTTCTTGTCTTCACGTCACCTACGACGCATCTGCCACGATCTATTCTCATCTTTCCTTCTCCCTTTTGTCACCAGGGGTAAGCGAGGGTAAGAATACCTACCGCACTACACTAGCTTCTGTTTCCGGATCCACGCACAGCCGACAATCAGAAGGTAAAAGACGCCCGCCCAGTGCATCAGCCTTTGGTTGCCCTTTGCCGACACTTGTACGACAAGCCACGTTTGGACGTCCAGTGTTACGAATTCCGTTTATAAGAGCGATAGGAGCGGAGCGATCCCCCGCGTCTGGATACGATACCCAAATACACCAGGACTGCCATCATTGCACAGGTAGTATACTTAATCGCATGTACTTTACAGGAATACACATCACCGTGGGGGAGGAAAAGTAGGGTTTTCTACGCCAGAGCTTCTTTCCACTACGCCTGATTCTGCAGGTTGGAGGATGGGAAATGCTCTTGCGAGGTAAGGTCAGAGGTAAGGAATGATAGCACCATTCAACACCTACTGGCCCATGGATACACGCTGCGCTTGATTTTTTTTGGTACGACTTATTGTGGAAAAACGGAAACGGGTTGGGAGGATTGGTTCTATCATCCCAATGTACTGGTGTAAGAGTAGGTAGCTTCCAAGTAACCATGTATTATTGCGCCAAGCGACTTGGAAATAGATGCTAGCGTTTGCTTCGTCTTTCTGAAGTTCTGCTATCACTCATGCTTGCTGCGATGGGTGTTGCTTAGAACTTCCACCAGTATAAGGGGCTCCTGTCGATGCGATCTGACATGCACACGATTGACTATTGTTTGGTTTTCACCATGCACGCGGTTTCTGTATACTTTTTGTTGATGAGAAAGTCTTGAATTGACAATAGTTTTCCCTATACCGGAACGCCAAAATGTCCCCAACCGTGTGAACCGAACCAGATCATCGAATATGTGGTATCGCCCTTATGATGCAAATGAATCTAGCAAAAGAAAAATTCCACAAGAAACAACAAGTCGTTTTTCCCATTTTCTCTTTTCTCCCTGTAATTTACGAGTCGGCCTCCATCTCCTCGGCGGCGTCCTCGTCGACGACGGTGACCTCGCCGCTGGAGGCGCTCCAGTAGGCGCGGACCTTGATGGCGAAGTCGCTGAGGCAGACGCTGAAGAGCTTGAGCAGGCGGGTCTGGCGGGCCTCGAGCACGTCGCCCTCGCGGCAGACGACGTGGCCCTCGCCGGAGCCGTCCTCCTCGCCGAGGACGACCTTGCCTTTGACCATGCGCGTGGGGACGCCGAGGCGGCGCAGCTCGGGCTCCAGGGTGTGGCCCATGGGCACGTCGTGCTCGGCGGGCACCTCGCCGCCCGTGCTGTAGACGTGGCCGGCGGGGATGGTGAAGCCCCGCGGCGCGACGGCGCCGGCCCGCGCAAAGTCGGCCGCCGTCACGTTGGACAGGTACTCCTGCAGCGCCGCCGGGTCCCGGTTCGTCAGCAGCAGGCCCACGTTGCCCGTCATGTACTTGGACAGCTTGTGCAGGCCTTCGGCGCTGGCCTCTTCGGGGGTGCGGCCCAGCGCGCGGACCATGAGGGTGGTCTTGCCGAGGAATATGCTGTAAGGGAATGGGTTGTTAGTTGATTTGGTCTATAGGCGGAAGAGAATGGCAGGAGAAGAAGAAGAAATGGAAGACATACCGGCTGTCATCCCGCAGCTCTTTCCGGACTTCTTTGATGTGGGTGTTGCGCATGTTCTCGATGCCGAAGACGAAGATGTGCTGGTACTCGGGGATGGCTTCGCGAATGGTCTCGAGGAGGTGCTCCTTGTGTTCCCTCGTCTTCTTGGAGACCTGGGTCATGTGCACGACCTTATTTCTCTTTGACTTGGGCATTTTGGCGGTGGTTTATGTATGAAGGAAGCGGCGCGCTCGTTATTCGTTCCAGCGATTGGGGATTATTAGAGCTGCAGAAAGGGTATCGTGAAGTTTTGTTCGTCGAGGCGTAAAGGGAATGGCAGAAGGGGACCAAACTATGGCTATCAGCTACTATCAATGGAATCCACTATCTCGAACTTTTTTTTTGAACCGTTTATCGCCCAAAAAATCCAATCGGCCAAGCGCAGCTGCGGTCTGGGAAATCTGCCATCTGCCCCGCGAAAAAAAGATGCAGGGGTCCCCTAGAACCAATCAGAGTGCTGAAGGCGGTGAAAGGAAACACCGACGCCGCCAACAAGCCCGTTCAGACGGACCCATCCTGGCCACTGCAGGCATTGACGACTCCCAGCGGGTACCCACCTGAGCCTTATCTTATCGCTCAGCTCCAAGCTTGATGGCCTGGGGGGCCTGCCTGAGAAGCTTAACGGGCTGGTGGAGGATGAGGTGCAGTGCAACTTTTCAGTAGTTCGAGTACCAGTACAGACGACGTCAATCTACCATACACCACCCAACATTGAAGCTCTCTTCTGCCCATCCCATCACGACACACTTTGCCCCCTTTTACCTACCAACTGAAAGACCTTTTCGCTCTTCTTCAAAATGGATCCCACAGGGTAAGTAAGCTTGGCAACTGAATTTATATATAAGCCATATATATGGAAGTTATACAGAGGAGCTAACGCATCATACCGCAACATATAGCCTTGGACTGAATGCCACCGAGTCGCGTGAGCTCGAGCAGCGCCTGCAGAAGCGCCAAATGAAGGAGTTCATGGGTGTACGTTTCTTCCCTTACCTTGCTCCCTTGAGACCGGCAATCATACTCTTTTGGGATGCACTCTCTTGCGTCACTGCAGCGGACAAGACGAGAAAATGAAGCTAACCGAAAAACGAACAGCTCTTCAGCAACCTGGTAGACCACTGCTTCATGTCCTGCGTCGACGACTTCACATCCAAGTCCCTGTCGACCCGCGAAACCGGCTGCATCACCCGCTGCGTCCAGAAGCAGATGGCCCTGTCGCAACGGCTGAGCGAGCGCTTCGCCGAGCACAACGCCGCCATGGGCGCCCAGCCCCCGAAATAAACCTTTCGTCAGTGCTTTTCTTAAAAAACAGTAGAAGCGAGCGCGAGAGAGAGAGAAAAGGAGGGGGGGGCTGTTGTATGATGGATAATGGCGATATGATGCATGTAAAAACTTTGGCGACAGCAAAAAGACCCAGTATACTGTGTATCATGATGAAGTAAGAATGGCCCGGACATAGATGCGCACTATTTCTCGAAACCGGCGAGAAGAAGTAAGGGGCATTGTGTTCGGGGCATCTTGCGTGTACTATAGAACAACAGCTCTTTATAGCCATCCACCTGTGGTCTATGGAAGCCGGAAGGATAAATAACGACTCCAAACAATTTCAACTCCGTCACGATCATGTTATTTTCGCAGTCTCATTTTGATTTAGAAAGAGAAAGTCAGGGAATTAGGATGGACTATAAGCCGGGACGGAAATGGGTTGATTGCATAGCGCCTCGAAAAGAAGTTCCCATTTTTTGGCTTCAGACTAGATATTTTCCATCTGCAATGCTTTCCAAACGTGAGGGCACATGAAAAGAAACGCCCCAAACTCCACCAAGGAGCCGACCCGCTTGCCGACTGCAGTCTACTACATCTAGATCAGCCAGCAAACAAAGGCATCGCCCTGCTCTTCCGTCGTACATCGGCAACGCTCCAGCTGGCGATGGCCTCGTCTCCTCTATCTACGCAACCCAATGTTACTCTAGTCGCTCGCTCTCTCTTGTAAAATACCATCGCCCCGCATAGGTCACGCTCATTCCAGACCCTCGGAGAGCACCATTCGGACCTCCTCAAGCTGGCTGACCACCTTCTCCTCCAGCTGGCTCTCGCACCCCCGCGCTTTCCCGGCGTCGCTCGGCTTCATCCCTTTCCACTCCGCCTCGCGGGTCCCCAGGGGTACCAACCGCTCGCGCAGGAGCTTCCGGCTACCGAGCCAGAACTCGACATTCTCCAGCAGACCTGCCGAGTCCCACTGCACCTCGGGAATGTCCCGGGCGTTGTTCGCGCGGAGCGCCGACAAAATCCGGGTGATGAGCGCAAGAGAGTGGATCTCCGAGGTCGAAAGCGTCGTGATGTAGGAGCCACGGTGGTTCCTGTGTGTGCGCGAGACGCCCGGGGCCTCGAATCGCTCGACGCTGGACGCCATCAGACTTGAGAACTGATCCAGCACATACGCCACCTCAGGCGCGATGGTTTGGCCAAGAGCGCTCAGCACGTTCAGGAGAAGCGGCACGATGGCCTTGGCCCAGATGCTATAGCAACGCTGTGGGCCAACAGTCTCGGCAAATGGTGACACGTTGGGTCGGTTCAGGTACGAGGCCAGGTTGGCGGACGTAATGTGGTTGAGTAATCCGTCGCATGCAAGCTGTTCGGCGACTACAGGAAGAGCCGAGAGTTCGAGGAGAAAGAGGAGAGATAGCTCGCCGTACACGGGGTCGCCTTTCTCGGCAAGCTTGTCGGACCACGAATAGAGTGACACAGCCACATGTACCGCATCGTGGGCAGCCATGATGTTGACAATCTGTGTCTGACTTTCGTTGATACCAGGAATGCAAAGGCAAGCTTGCATTATGGCAGTCAATATCGCAACGTCTTCTGGGAACACAGTCGTATCCGAATCGTGCACTAGTGACACGAGCGTCCGGAAACCCCTGGCCACGGTACGATCCAGAATGCTCAAGACAGTCTGATGTACGGTAGTGATCGCGCTGTCGATAGCCTTCTTGTCTGCCGCCGTCTTTGATTTGGACTCGAGGGCTCGCACCTGGGCACGCAGCGTGACATAAAGTAGCTTGAGCAGAGTACGGTAGAGAGTCAAGTTTTCTGACCCATAGGGCTCTTCAACACTGCTGACGGTGGACCATAGCGAGGTCAAAAGTTGGGCAACATCACCTGCAGAGGGCGTGTTGTTAACGACGCGCTGGACAAGCATGAGCGCCAGGTTGACTCTCGAGTCAGTAAGTCGCTCAAAAATCTGTTCGTGGCCTTGGTTGGCTTGGTTGGCCTCGAGACACTGTTCGGCGACCTGTAGCGATTGTTTCTTGAGGTTTTCGTGCTGCGGTAAGCAATTGCTTAGCTCCAGCAAGAGGAATTCCCAAGCATGGAAAAGCGCCTAGATACAATGTTAGTCACGAAGTTCATCTTTCAGGGTTGGGTTGACTGACGATTTGAGCATCCACGAGGGACAAGTTGATGTTCGCTCGCTCCATCTCGCTCTTGAATCCATTGTTTCGAGGCCCAATCCACCCAGCATCGAACTGAAGCATCTTGTCGGCATAGCTCAGCGCATAGTAATACTCGGTACCCAGGGATCTAGGCTCGAGAAGAGTGCGCTTGAAATTGTCCAGGATACACACGGGATATTGTTTGCTAAAATTCCTCGAGAAGTTGGCGTGGAGGGCACCGTTGTAACCCGAAACTAGAACACCCTCGCGGAGGAAGTAGTCAAGGTCAGCGGCGAGTTCTTTCGCTAAGCTGTTGACCTGTCCCATCTGCCGCAGATGGAAGAGCTGCATTGCGAATGTCTCGGCAATGTAGGCAGCGAGTCTTGCTTCTTCACATGCCTGCATCGCGTTCACCTTCGCCGTCACATTTGAAGGCTGCAAGTTCCGCACGTAGGCTCGCAGCGCCGCCAGGAAGTTCCCATGGTTCTGCAGGTTGAAGATCGTCCAGGGCCAATAGTTTTGCGCCGAAGTAACGAAATCCAGTATACAGAGAGCTTCCGAACTAGAAATCGAAGAGATATGTGACAATCTCTCGAGCGCCCGCGTCAGGACCGAGTCTGACGACGATTTGGACGTCTTGTCGTGGCCATTCCTGGCATCACGGGGTGTCTTGCCCGTGAGTAAGCAGTTTGCCATCCATTGCTGTCTATTTCTCACAATCGTAGAGAAGAACCGCCATATGACAGTCACCTCTTCAGTCTGGTCAAAGGGCCTATCAAGGGATGACAGAAATAGTAGGAAGGATCGCGATAGCTGTGGGCCCAAATATCCAAGTAGCGAAGGTGGCTCTCCGGTTGCCTTTCCGGCACTGACTACGAGGGCCTCTAGAAGCACCACCGCTGATCTTCTGTACTGGTCATTGACGGCGGCGATCTTTGCGATAAAGGGTGTGGCTTTGAACAGCTGCTGCTCAATGGTAGTCGACGACTGATCAACCGAGTTGGCCACCCGGACAAGTGTTGTGGCCAAGTTAAGCACGGCATTTGTGCGTTGCGTGAATGCCTTGCCTGCGTTAATAAAGACGGTAGTCTCCGGCCACTGGACTGCGGTGACGAGTGAAGCCAATAGAGGTTGGATTCTTAGGCTTCCGGCAGATGGTGCCAAAAAGCTATCGATAATGTACTTGGCTGCTGACTGCAGCGGGGCGGTGAGCGTCTTCTTGCTGGTCATCTCATCTGTGCTGAATGTGTACAAGATGGTTTTGTTCATGATCGGCAGAAGGTCCCGAAGGAGGACCGATCGCTGTACTTCGTTCTGTAGACGCCATGTCGAGGAGCTCTCCAGAATATCTACAGAAGTTTGGGATATCGCAAGAGTGATTTGGCCAACTATCTTGTCGGAAACTCCAAGCCAAGGATTATCCGCTTGCTTCTGTCGAGTAGAGGTTTTGATTGTCGTTTTTCGCTGTACGGAGCTGCTCATGGCGGTTTCCACCAAGGATGAGAAAACCCGGACTGCTGACATAAGAAAGTCAAATCGCTCCCTGGACATTTCAAGTGATCCTATCAGGCGCGAAAGCTTTCCAGCCCTAGCCTCAGTAGCCAGCAGTGTACATCTGGACATGTAAGACCAGACGCGCCCAGGACACAGGGGTAAGGCCGCGTCCAGGAACTGCAAGCATGCACTCAAAACGCCCAGAGAGTCAAGATCTGGTTCACCCTCGAGATGCACATCCAGGGTCTCGCATACCACCGATACAATGTCCTTGTTGCGTGGAAGAGATCGGCTCGCTTCTGCCAATACAGCCAAACCAGCTTCATGGTTACCTGCGGTGCTTGTCCCCTTTGCCACCTCTGAATATTCTGATTTGACAAGTGTGGCCAGCAGAGTGATGGCATAGCTCATTTCTGAGACAGTAAGGGCAGTCAATTCTTGCTGGTAGATGTTCGGGGTGAGGTTGGCTTCGAGTCGCTTGCCAAGCAACGCCAGGGTGGAATGTGAATATTCGATCTGAACGGTCCTACCCTCGTCCACAACGAAGCGGCCCAAGGAACCAGCCGGTATCACAAAGCTTTCCTCTTCCCCTGAGGTTAACCTCCTTTGTGCACTTGCGGTGAAGAGGGGGAGATCCTCGATCAGGCAGATTGTATTGGAGTTGTCTTCCTCATGCGCCAGCTGATACGAGTTAAAATGTTCGGGGAGCTCAAAGGTAAGAGTTTCCCCTTTTTGCAAGATCTGGCCAACCATCTCGGATACCTCCCCTGCCGTGCTCGGGGCACATGCAAGAACCCGGCTCAGACTGACAAAGGGGACAAACTCCAAGGGGAATCGATTGACGGCTTGCGTAAAGTAGTTGTTCAGGAACGCGGGGTCCTGGAGAGATCGAACCGCGATATTCTGTTCAGGCAATATCGTAGCAGGCCGGCAGGCGGTCCAATAATCAAACTCGCCGCCTGAAAGGACTGAAAGAAGTGCCCCAACTGACTCGCTCCTGTAGCCGATATAAGGGAAAGTTGAATTCAGAAGATCTAATAGCACGATCCGCATCCGAGATCCAACAGGCGCTGCAAAAGTGGATTCTTCAGAGGTGCCGAGGAAACCGGCCATGCTGGACACAATTGCAAAGACTAGGCCTCCGTCCGTGGCAGCGGCCGCCAGCATATGGGCTGGTTGGATATCGCGGTCCAGTTGCGTATTGGCCAAGAAGTCATCGTATCCGGTCTTGTCGATGGTTGTGATGCTGCCAGCAGAGTTGCGTCTGCCACTGCCTGGTATCATCTGTGTCCCCGAGTCGTAGGTCTCAATGGCCTTCTGGTTCTGGAGCGCATCTCTCCGCTCTGCGCGCTCCTGATAAGAAGCCCACATACCGTGCAGAATTGGCACCCATGCAAAGGCAACGGGTATAGCTGGACTAATGTTTCGTTCCGCGCCGGCAATTGCGACCTGATGGACTAGCTCCAGAGCATCCGACGAGCCAATATACTCCGTGTTGGGATCAATGTCCACATCTCCGGCGAATGATTTGATAACTCGGGGGAGGTTGAACATAGCTAATGAGATCAAGCACACCAGGCACTGTGTGGGCGATTCAAGGTCACCCAACCCTTGTGTCGAGCCGATAAGTTCCAAAAATGAAGTGTCTCCAAGGAATTGGAACCATTGTTGCAGCAGCTCGGCGGGCACAAGGACTTGGTTTGACAGATCCAGCAATTGGAAAGCAACAGTCATGGCATGGATTGCCTCCGTGACAAAAGTTCTCATCCGTTCTATCTGCATGTCATCCCGATGCAGAGCTCTATCCTCGGTTGCAGCAGTAATGTCTCCGCATGCCGCAATGCTATCGCTCACAACAGTGAAATAACGTGATATCAACGCATGGTACGTCTTCGCAGGCGCGTCACTTTGTGGTGTGAGAGAGGTCAACCCATATGCTTCGAGGAAGGAATCGCGAATTTTCGTAGTGGCTTCCGTGGCGGTTGGCAAAGATGGGAGCCTCTGTTGCAGCATCAACGTAAAGATGTAGTCGGTAGCCATGGCAAAGTGGCGGCGCTCGTTAAGGTAAGTGGAAAATATTCGCAGCCTTCTGGATTCGGGCTTTTCGAAGTCGGATTCTAGATCAGCAGCGTCGGGCAGCCCGGACAAGTTGAGGCCAGGGATAACCGTAGAGGTTTGCGCATTCGTTGCGCCGGCGGCTTCCTGGAGGCTGACCGCATCTTGGCTCGAGATTGCCCCGATGAGCTGGCTCCGAGCTCGCGACTGAAACTCGATGACGACGACGCGCAGGGCGGCAAGGAGATTGATGCGAGCGTTCTTGCTGAGCCAAAGAGAGTCCTCCTTGATCGTTTTCACGTCGTATTTGTCGTTTGGGGTCGGGGTGACCTGTACAGCCGAGGTTCGGGTCTCGAATGCTTGCTTGTAAGAATCATTGTCGCCGGTCTCGAATACGGTGTTGGGCTTCGTGAATAGCGATTTGATCTGAGGGTTTGTGAGGAATTCGACAACGGCCTTGCTGCCCTGGCGATGGCCAGTGGTGTCTGAAAGAGCTGCAGCCAAAAGGCGCCATGATCTAACAGTAAACAAGTCAGCATCGCATATGAGGTAGGCGAAAGAAAAGAGAACCATCTACCCACAAGACAACGGTTTCGCCTTTCAAGCAAGGCTCTAAGTCTGGTAAATAAACCTTGTCGACGGCTTGGGGTGCCATCGCTGTAAACGACAGCAGGCACTGGCGACAGCTTAGTGCATCGACTTCACGCGATTGTGGTTGGCAATGCTGGGAATCTGGCAGCTTTACAGATGGGTCGCGTCTAGACACGCTTTTGTTCGCGCGTGTTTGTTACAAAATGGACTGGTGATGGAGTTTTGGCGGCGCAGGTGTAGCATCCAAGCTTCCTACGTATTCAGATTTGAGATAAGCTGCCAAAAAAGTTAGCCTAGGATGGCGGGAGTGAAGCTCTCTCAAAAGCCCAAAAGTCCAAGCTCCTAAACAAATCTGGTAGGGGGAGACAGCATGTAAACAATCCCTGTACCTGCCCAGAGTTCAATGTGCAGCCTTGCATTAGCGTACTGATCTGTCCAATTATTGAGCGATTGCAAAACAGGGATGTATCAGTCTGGCGCCCAGGCAAGCAGGTACTGTACAGTCAGCCTTGGTGGGGGGCGGTACCGCATTTTCGTCTCACGCAAACATTCACAGCCGGTCTGCGGCCTTGGTTGGTGACATTGGAACTTTATACGAGCAGTTGACCCGACTCCGATCTCATCCCTTCTTGAACCCGGGCTTACTCACTCTGCAACTGCCGGGCGTGACTCAATTTATTGCCGGGGCCATCATTGAAAAGAGAGTTTTCCTCTGTTTCCTTACATTGTCCACACTTGCTCCAGACTTCTTTTTGTCTGGGTGGATATAGATTGTTCTACAGCTCCTCTGAGCATTAGTCACCCAACACAATGGCGACCTACCAACAGGAAGACATAATTGACCATTCCCCCCATCAGCCCAAGCCTGCTGACCCGGTTCCGACGGCTACGAATCTGATTCTCATTGACAACTATGACTCTTTCACCTGGAACATCTACCAGTACCTGTGCCTTGCGGGTGCCAAGTGCGATGTAATCCGGAACGACAAGATCACCATTGAGGAGCTCGTCGCCAAAAAGCCGACCCAGATTGTCATCAGCCCTGGGCCTGGCCACCCGCACACCGATTCTGGCATCAGCCGCGATGTCATCCGACATTTTGCAGGAAAGGTCCCTATTTTTGGTGTCTGCATGGGCCAGTGAGTCGCTCTCGTCATCCCACTTTTGCCAAGACAATTGCCTAATTCGGTAATCAGACAATGCATGCTCGATGTCTATGGCGGTGACGTCAAATTCGCGGGAGAAATCCTGCATGGCAAGACGTCTCCCTTGAAGCATGATCGTAAGGGTGTGTATGCTGGATTGGATCAAGACCTTCCCGTCACTCGATACCACTCCCTTGCTGGAACCCATGTTACTCTCCCCGAATGCCTCGAGGTGACCTCGTGGATCCCCAAGGATGATGGCTCTAAGGGTGTCATCATGGGTGTACGCCACAAGGAATACACCATGGAAGGCGTTCAGTTCCATCCCGAGAGTATTCTCTCGGTTGATGGCCAGAAGATGTTGGAGAACTTCTTGCGCCTTCAAGGTGGCACCTGGGCCGAGAACGAGCGCATCCAGGGCCAAACCCATGCTGCTGGATCGTCAACATCCCAGGCTGCCTCTGCCGCCACTGCTCCCGCTGCAGTTCCCAAGAAGACCAACATACTGCAACAGATATACGATGACCGCCGAGAAAAAGTTACGGCTCAGATGCAAATCCCTTCACTGCGCCCCCAAGATCTTCAAGCTGCATACGACTTGAATGCCGCCCCTCCCTTGATCCCATTCGTGGATCGGTTGCGCCAGACTCCCTTTGACGTCTCTCTCATGGCCGAGATCAAGCGGGCCTCGCCATCCAAGGGTGTATTTGCCCTCGAGATGGATGCGCCCTCCCAGGCCAAGAAGTATGCGCTGGCTGGAGCGAGCGTGATTTCTTGCCTGACTGAGCCTCGATGGTTCAAGGGCAGCATTGACGACCTCCGAGCCGTCCGACAGGTCCTGAACAACATGCCTAATCGCCCGGCCATTCTGCGGAAGGAATTCATCTTCAACGAATACCAGATTCTCGAGGCCAGACTAGCTGGAGCGGATACCGTGCTTCTCATCGTGAAGATGCTTAGCGTCGAGGACCTCACACGTCTGTACAAGTACTCTGTATCCTTGGGCATGGAACCGTTGGTCGAGGTACAAAATGCCGAAGAAATGAAGGTGGGCATTGAATTGGGATCCAAGGTCATTGGTGTCAACAACCGCAATCTCGAGTCTTTCGAGGTTGACCTCGGCACGACAGGACGACTCCGCAGTCTGGTCCCGAAGGAAACTATCATTTGCGCTCTCAGCGGAATCAACACTTATGACGATGTCGTAGCCAACCACAAGGACGGTGTGAATGCCGTCCTCGTCGGCGAGGCTATTATGCGAGCGCCAGACGCATCCACCTTCATCCAGGAACTATGCGCTGGCAAGGTGACGCCCAAGAGTTCTGAAGCGGAACCGCTTATGGTCAAGATCTGCGGTACTCGAACAGCCGAGGCCGCTGTCGCTGCTGCTGAGGCGGGTGCAGATCTGATTGGCATGATAATGGTGCCGGGGCGGAAGCGAACAGTAACAGACGAGGCAGCGATGGCTATATCGAAGGCAATCCACGAGTTCTCACGCCCGGCCTCGGACGCAAAGAGTGGACTGCCTACCGACATTGCCAGTGATTTCTTCGCAGCAGGAGTATCGAAGATCACCTCCCACGGTAGGACACGGCCACTATTGGTGGGAGTGTTCATGAACCAGCCCCTGGATCAGGTCCTAGAGTTGCAGCGCCGGTACAATCTGGACATCGTTCAGTTGCATGGGAATGAGCCCATCGAGTGGGCCACGGCTATTCCTGTCCCAGTCATCAAGAAGTATACCCCAGAGGAACCTGGTATGGGCACAAGAGGCTATCATGTCCTTCCTCTGCTCGATTCCGGATCCGGCTCGGGGCAGCTGCTTGATGGTGTGGGCATCAAAGCAACTCTGGCCAAAGATCAGGAGCTGCGTCTACTGCTTGCAGGAGGGTTGGACCCGGACAATGTCACTGAAGTAGTCAAGGCCGTCGGTGCGGACGGCGGACGCGTCATTGGCGTTGACGTAAGCAGCGGAGTGGAAGTTGACGGGCGTCAAGACCTTGACCGGATACGCCAGTTTGTTCAGGCTGCTAAGGCTATTCGTTAGACTGGGCCTCTGCACCCTCTATCGCGAGGGTTTAGTCAGTGAATGGTTACCAGATCACATAGCTATTGAGATGGGCTTTAGTATTGCCTCGGTGGTCAAGCAAGCCTGACTTACACTCGGAAGAAAAAATGCGGTTTATTGGTAGATTGTGTTCGTCAAGAGACATTGTATGCCTGCAGTCAGGCAACAAAGGTATTTTTGAGTTGGAGTTCTTTGATGACCTGTGACAGCGTGCAAGTAACTTTCAAGACATTCGCAGAAATTGACGATGGCCTTTGTTCTTATATGCCAGGAATGTGGGAATTTATGCAACGTACAATTGCATTCGAGCTCTACGAACAAAGTCGCGTGCAGACAAAGGACCAGATTGGCTGCTGCATCTTACCGTACGCTGGCGCAGCAACAGCGAGTCGAGGAACCGACTTGACGAAGTAAGTAATCAGTTGCTGGGAAGGTTGCGGAGGCAATACTTGGGTGAAGATATAGTGATCCCGGTGTCTCTTGCCTAATAACTCTTATGTGGTTCGCACGTATATTCTCGTAAAGGTCTGCCTAGTTATCGTTCAATTATCTTGGGGCTGGTTGCCCCCCGTTCTGTTCAACGGCTCCTGCCCTCCTCCTCGAACCTGGGGGAGAACGATGCGCGCGACTTGACCTTCTCTCCCCCATCACTCATAAGCCCTTGATCGTCACTACACAGTACCTTTGCGCGCATCTTTATTCTTCGCGATGGTCGCGGCTCGACGAGAACGAACCTCTAGGCCTTCTCGGGAGGACGTCGCGTCAAGGGAGCCCAACATCCTCGAGGCCTGCACGATGAAGTTTGGGTACCCGGGCACTTCGCCCTCCGAAATCCAGCGGCCCGGTTTAAAGCGGCAGGCGCAGGTCTTCGCCGGAGGGGACCCCTTCTACAACGAACGAGGAGACGGATTATCATCGCCCAAGAGAAGAAAAATCGACAGTTTCCCTATCGGTCCTCCTAAAGACATATGTATGCTTCGACACCGTGGCCTTCCGCGGAAAGTAGTCCCAACCGAACACCAGAGCAAGAGCGCCGACTCGTCACCCGGCGCCGCGAAGGCAAAGAGGAATACCGAGGGCAAGAAGACGAAGTCGAAGAAGCGGCTCATCACCGCCGACGAGACCACCACGATCGGGCGCCTGGAGCTTTTCGGTTGGCAGGCCGAGTATTCACAGACCAGTGCCACTGCGAAGAAAAAGAAGAATCGCCACAATATCATCCCTAAGAAGGCCCGGCGAGAGGCTGCTACACAGCTCATATTCGGAAAGGGCATCGCAGGCGTCGGCGTCTGGCTGGGCAAGAGCGGTACTACTACCACTACCACCAGCCCGGCCTCGGATCTGGGCCGGCAGTTCTCAGGCGACGGTCTACTCGACGGCATCTTAGGAGTTCCTTCTCAGCAGACTCTACCGAAGAAGTCTGTAGCGATCCGCCGCCATCAACGGATACTGCGGCCACGATCTCCGGGCTTGTCTCCGAGAACACCGGTCGACAGCCACGTCCCACAGACACCGACCATAGTCACACTGTGCGACGACTCAGCCAGTAACGGCACCATTGAGGGTAAGTTCTATGACCTGTTTATTCTTTTATTTTCCTTCTTATCCTCGGAGCCAGTCGCTCATCAGATACAACAGTGAGAACGCCGAGTTGCAACTTCAACGCACCCTCAACCTCTACTCCACAACCCCGATCGCCGAAACGTGCACGAGAAGAAGAGGAGTCAGAGGAACCTGGTACGCCCACGTCGACGTATACAGACGCCCCGACTCCGAGAAAGAGAACTAACAAGACGCCGACTCCGCCCCCGTCTCCGACTGTTGTCACCCGCAACATGCGACGCCAAATGGAGGCCCGCGGAGTTTATTTGAGTCTCGCGGCCCTGCCATATTAAGTGCGCTTGCGGGCGCCACCAGCGTTATGCAACCACATGAACGAAAGGGGGCGAGCTATGGGGAGAGAGACGATATGTATGGGTCGCCTACAACCGGTCCCAGCCAGACTTCTTCCTCTCTGTTGGGATGTGTACTTTTCTATTCCCTCCATACGTTTTGGAGTTACCTACTGTCGGCATGTCGCGACTTTCTTTGTGTATCACATTACTATGTATCTTCTTGGTAGATTAGCAAAGCATTGAATTCATCAACCCAAGTCTTAACCTGATGTAGCTTTTGGTGAAACGCACACGTCATCTGGTGGTAGATCGTTCGCGAATATTTCTACCTAGTCAATGTGCTACCGTATGATGCATCTCACATTTGAACTCCTTTCCTTTCTGTCCGCAGCTTAGACCAAGCCCCTGCGAGAAGAAACCGGTCGCGTCTCTTCAAGAATAAACTATTTCTGATATCATCAAGATAGTATTCGTTTATTCCCCTCTTATAATCAGAGTAAGTGGACTAATCAAGACAGGTGCTGTCAATGGAGAATGTACAGTCTATTCCAGTGGCCGCCCGCAACATGTATGTAAGCTCGCATCAATGGGAATTTCCCATTTCGCTATCTAATACCCCCTTTCCCTCCAAGAGAGGGGTTGCATACCCACACGCGCCGGCGATAAAACCAATGGAGAGGCGGGTGTCGGAAGGGGGAGGACAGACACCACCACCCGTTTCCGTCGCAGGTTACCAATAGCCACTCATCGCTTAATATGTAACGAACTCATACGCCCGCCTCACTTTCTTAGCCAACCAACTATGTGCCGTATATGCGCAGCACTGGGTGACCCGTTTGTGTGCAATAGGGGCACGTTGGGCAGGAAATAGTGGGCACTTGGGCACAGGAGGCCCCCGTGGGGTAGGGTTTCCGTCTTATATTGCCTATTCTCATTCTTCTCTTAAGCAAGTTCCTCAGCTCAAGAATTTTTGCTACAGAGCATCGTCGATAGACATAATTTTACTATTTATTTCATTGATCTTTATATGGTTCGATCAAAAATCACACACATCTCATTTGCACCCGCAAGGATTGGTGAAACATAAGTAGATTCGTAGGTAAGATGTGTACCCTAATGAGTGGCCCAATATCCTCCATCTTACCGTTTCAACACATACAAGCCGCCGCCATCCATCGCGTTTTACATTAGGTACCTTCCGAAAGCATAAGCACGTTCAAGTCATTCAAACATTATGGTATCATCAAATCAAGAATCGCATGCCTTCGCCGACACACGCCCAGAAAGTACGAAATGAATGCACAACCGGCCAAAGGAAAAAGAAAGAAAGAAGCGGCTCTTTTCTCGCAAATCTCGGTTGGACTTGAATCGGGAAAAACGTATTTCATCTGTACTCCCGACCTCGTTGGTATGAACCGGGTCTAGGTTGCGTTCGAGGCTCGAACCGCGACTCAAAGGGATTCCCTTGCCGCCGTGGCTCATCGAGGTCCTGCGAGGAGGAGTACTCGCTCGTTCCGTACCCGCGAGGCGTCTGCGGTAGGTCATCGATGATGACATGGCGGGTGTCGAGATATGGTGCACGATGCCTATATCCCTCACCTACGGGGCGGGTGTCGTAGGCATAGCCACTCTGACGAGGGAAATGGAGAGGGGAACGGGGACGGTGGGATCGAAAGTGGTGATATTCAGCACCTGCTCTGTGGGTCCTGCGAGGGTAGTAATCGGCTTGATGGTAGTCGGGCTCGTACTCGTGGACTTCTTCTTCCGAGGAGGACCAGGAACTAGAAGAATCGGAGTCGAATTCTTGGCGACGATGATGACGTGGGGTGCGAACCCTCTCCCGATGTGTCTCGCGATGTGCCTTGCGGCGCGACTCGGGGGACTCAACGGTGTGCACAACATGTCTCACACCTCTGGTGCGTGACGAAGGTCGGGGGAAATCCGATGCCATCTCTTCAAGGGTCCGCTGCTTCTCCTGCTCGTCTGCGCGACCATTAAGGTAGGCCTGGTCCTTTATCTTCTCAATTTCGATTTTGCTCGTCTGCTGCACAATAACAGGGGTGGCAGGTGGCGGCGATCGTCTTGGTGGTTGTGGGGGCACTTCAAAGCTCTGACGGGGCGAAAAGAAGGGTTCACTATCCCTCCGGTATATGTATTCCGGCCTATGATGCGTCCTAAAGGGATGACCATGAGGAAGACCATAAGCGCTGCGGTGCTCGTGGTAGATGCGCGGGCGGGTCCGGCTTGTCCCTCTCTTCCGACTTCGCGACCGGTTTCCGGCCCGGCCCTTCGCTTTGCTCTTGTCACGACTCTTGGCGCGACTCTTGCTACGGTGTTTGTTGTGGCCGTGGCCACGGTCACCGCTGCGACCACGTCCGTCACGCCTCCCAACGCGGAACGATGAACTGGTCGTGGAAGCGGTCTGGGTCGGCCCTGTCGACGTGGATTGCTCTTCCGACCAGCCCGAGCCTGATCCTGCGTCCGAGTCATCTTCCGACGAGGAACCATCACTGCTGCCCGAATCACTTTGGGTAAAGACTTGCGGCTTCTTCACGTTGCCCTTGTTCCCAACAGGCCTATTCCCCAGATGTGGGGGAGGAGGAGGTGCCGGTCTATTAGCGTTTGGAGGTGGTCCATGATTCCGTGGTCCGTGGAGCCCTGAAGGATGTCCTGGATGAGGTCCTGGAGGCGGCACTCGGATAGGGTGTTGGCCTGGTCCTTGAACTTGACCGGGACCCCCGAGTTGTGGGTTTTGCGACTGATGAATGGCGGCATTCTGTGTCATCATTTGGAGTTTCTTTTTTTGGTGCAAAAGAGCAGCGATATCCACATTCGGACGCGGCGCCCGCTTGAAGTATGCTGTGAGTGAGACTCTTTCCAGATACACGTTGTTACTCGGCGGGTAGGACCCATGTTTAGCCTTGCTTGAGGACGAAGACTTTCTTGCTTTTGTTCTGCTTTTATTCCTACTTCTACTCTTGTCTTTCCCCTTCTTCCTAGGGTGCCTTTTGCCCTCGTCCTTGCGCGGCCTTGTCACAGTGTGGTATTCTGTGCGAAACATGGCGTTGGCCGGATCTGCCGGCCTGAGCTGCTGATCTATTTGAGCAAGTGTCCATTGGTAAGTAGCTGAATCGTGTTCGCCATTTGCGAGCTCGCTGTAGGTGCGATCTAGTTGTCGTTGCAAGGCTGGGCTCAGGTCATTCTTCTTCTTCAAGACGTCATCAGTCTCCTTGTCCAGTCGGCGAACTTCCCTGGACAGCTCTTTCTGTGATTGACTCGTGACCCTGGACCGGATAGCCTGCTCCCAACTAGATTTGACGACATCTTCCTCGTCACGGTCCAAGGATTGGCGGTTGTTGTCTCTGCACTTCTCGAAGCGGAAAACTAGGATGTCCGTGCATTTGGCCGCCATCTCCGAGTATGACATGACATGCTCACTGACGTCTGTCACTTCGACCTGCGGCCCTCTGAACCGGAGCTCGAGCGGTACCGCCTCCATTGGGGGCAGAGGAGGCGGAGGTGGAGGGAACTGATGGTGTGCAGGAGGCGGGCCATTGCGCGGCGGAAGTTGAACGAAGCCTTTTTCGGCCATGATTTCTGATGAAAAGGAGACGGGGATTATGAAGAGCTCGAGGCAATATGTGACTGGCACCTGCCTCTTCCGGGGCTATCAGGCAAGAAACAACAAACGGCAAGTTCAGGGCTGGGGTGTGTGAGACAATTGAGGATATTGTCAGTCGATCTAGTGAGCAGAATGGCTGACAAGGCTAACAGTGCTTGGTTGCCCGGAAGAACGATCAACAGTGAAGGTGTGTATTGGATTCAAGGGTGAGGGTGAGGGTGAGGGTGAGGGCGGGGTGTCCCAGCTTGATATACGGGCAACATCGATATCAGGGCGGGGAAGGCGAAGCAGGAAAACAGACAAGGATGGGTGTCAACCAAGAGAAGCAAGCCACAATCAATCATCAAGGAGGGGAGGATTCGGCATACAGGAACCCAGCGGTAGTAGCACGGCAGCTACACATCCTCTTTCAGGCAATCCTCGCCCGCCCATATAAGCTTATGCAAACTGGACAACACATACCTCGCGTTAGTCAAGCCAGGACGCTGGCTGGCCGGGCGAATACGATCTTCTCATGCAGAGCTTAGGGCGCAGGATCGATGCGCATGACGCGCATCACCGCAATCTTCCAGAACCTCTACTGTTCATCATTCAAAGGGCGTACTGTTGCAGTCCTTCGTTCTCCTATGGAGGTCTCAGGAGAGATACGACCGGCGCTTGCTTGATAGCAGCAGGCCGGCTCCTGGTCATGACTGTACCTCAGCGAGCACGCACCTGAGGATGGAATGCGACAGGGGGCTTGCTGCGCAAACAGACACACAACGGCAATCAAGCGCTTGAGGGAGTTCCGGGCGGCTCGGCGGGATCCAGATGGGCAAACAGGTGAGTGCGGCTTGCTGGCGGCTTGGTTCGCAAACGAACGAGGCAGCCAGAGCTAGAAGGCGGCTAGGTTGCCTGGCCTGGGTGATGTATGGTTCTTTGGACATCCTCATCCAGTCGATGATCAAGTGTCCAAGGCTGGCCCTTCTTCTGGGGCGGAGTATGGGAATGGTCTGCAGCCAGCTGTCTGCAGGTCTGGACGCTCCAATCAGCACCCTTGTTCATCTGGCGTCCCTTGGATTCCGGGGGGGAAAGTGGGGCTTGAGTTCTCTCGTTCTTTCCTCTAGGCATCAGGCTCTGGCATTTGGGAATGTTGCCTTTGGCACATTCCATTGGTGCTGATTCCAGTAGCTTTGCTGACGTGTTACGTTTTACGAGCTATGCAGATGGCATATCGCCTGCTTTGTTCCTTTCCCTTGAATCTGGACGGCTCACCGGTGTATGGTGTGCCTTTTTCTCGGTACTGTTCTATGCGCACGAATTTGGGGCTACAAGTTATTAGATGGGTAAGGTAACCCTCTGATGCGTACCTGGGATAGAAGTAGGCCACAAATATACCAGGTTTAAGTACATAATCGGGCGATGCACTTCAAACTTCAATGGTACGCCCGATTTGGCTGCAGATGGCCATCGTGTAGGAATCGTCAGCACACCACCATTGCATGCCAGCATCGTCTTCGTTGCTTGGCTGTTTATGAGGCTCCGTGTGGAGAGAATGCGCGCATGTATATTTCGCCACTGCGTATGCTGAATCAATTGACATGCTCATGGTTCGGACTGGGCATCACCGACAGTCCCATTGCTAGCCCAATGACCTCACAGGTGCCCCTCCTATCGGTGTCTCTTTTGGGGCATCGGGAATTTTTCTTTCCAGTCCCCCCCTTTCCAGGATATTTCGGAGCCAAAGCCGGTGCAGGGATCACTCCGTTTCCAAGTACCACACTCGAGGTCTCGTTAACAAATAAGACCCTGGGTCTTCCACATGGCCGGATCCCTCCGCCGCCACGCCACGGCCGGTGAACGAGCCAGCAATCATCGAGTTACGACACGACAAACGATTTCCCAAACCCTTGTCGGAGGTTGGACCCCAAGCGGCTCGGCCCCTCGACACATCCGACGAACAACTGTTCCCGGGCGAATCCTATGCACGCCATTGTACTTACTTGCTCGCAGACAAACGTCCTCTAGGAGAGCGAGCCGTCAGAGGCAGCGGGATTTGCAGCGTCCCGCCCCCCTTGGCCGAGATCCACAACTGTTTCCCCATCTTCTTTTCTCCCCTTCTTTGTTGAACCTCGCGGCGAATCCAGCAATAGTACGATCTCTCGAGCTGCCGTTTTCCAAGCCTTAAACGGCACACCCAATCACGCGTTGGCGCCACATGATAGGCCGACCACCAAGCAGCCTTCAGAAGTTCGCGCAGCACAGATCCCGCCTTATGTCTCAGTCTCCCCCAGGCAGATAAGGAAACTGCTTGGGTGTACCCTGTTTCCAAGCTGTGTTGATGCCCAACCGGCCAGGAAAGCTTCACCCTGCAATATATAGATTATAAGATGCGAGATGCATCGCGATCTCTGGTTATATCAGCAATACTAAGCTCCTTCGTGGCTCTATCTACACTCTAGATCTCTGCGATACCTGGCAACACAGGACAAGTTTAACCAGGTACGCCCGTTGTCATTCAGCCACCATGTCGCCGGTTTCAGTTCTCTACATCATTGGAAGCCCGTCTTCAATGCTTTGTCCTATGGACAGCATCACAATTCGTGCTTGCTTTAGCCAAGAGGTTCTGGCCAGGTCCCCGCATAATACAAGGATTTCTAGTGGACAAATCCCCTTATCCACGTCGGCATGGCGTTGAGAACCTGCAACGTTCGCACTGGATCATACCAGGTTGCTAACTATCGATCCAACATATACCGAACTGTTTTTGTTTTTACAGCCTTCCGGAAATGTATCCCAGGCCTGTTGACCGTATCGGCTGTGATTGGCTAGCCAACTTGGAGTCCATGCAGTGAGCATATTGATGATACTTTTTTGCTTCAGGTCCAAGCCACCCACAGACGTCCGAGATATGCCTGTTCAAAATTACAGTCGATAGACATAGGAATAGAACCCTGTAGGAGCTGTGCATCTAATACTTGCCTACCTACCTACCAATGTCATCAGCTCTAGCCAGCCATAGATCGTAACGCCAGGATATTGATTACAGTACCCATCCAAGAGTGTCCATTACCGGCCGTTGTCAAGCCCAAATATTACATTCTTAGTTAGTCCGTCGTGGCTGCAAGAGGGACCACAGCTTGTCAAACCCTCCCACGTCCTCCTGCTCGGCCCCTTTTTCAGCGAACTTTGGCGGCAGCTCTCTCTTCTCTTCCCTTCTCTTCCATCAATTCCTCATTTAACTCTATCACAGGAGCTTGCGCGATGCCCTCATCCACAGCTGCAAAGAGTGCACCGTGGAGGAGAGGTGTGGTATAGCCCATCACAGTAGCATCGCGTAGATGCGAGTCTGCTGTAACCCCGGATCTCTCCGCCTGGTGGGAGTGGCCGAGGAACCGGCTCGCATTCGATACGTTTGGAGGTTCCAGTCCCGATTCGACTACCCTGGCAAACCCTCGCCGAGTAGCATGCGGCGTATAGTGCTTTTTTAATACCCATGAGCTTGGCACCTAAGTGCAGGAGTAGATGTCTGTTCACCATATTGCACGACTTACTGGAGGCTATCCGCCCCTATTCCAGTGTTTATTCCTAGTTATCCCAGTGCCTCAAGGCAGTCGACTCACCGTTTATTCAAGTACTTACCTATGTCACCTTCCAAGGCATCACGTTTACTCCATGAAGAGCAATACTACCTAGCGCCGAGAGCAATGGGCACACCGCCCTGCCTACCAATGGACCTCATATCGCGCGAGTGGGATTGGACGTCCCAGGACTATCTCGTTGGTAATGTCAAGCCAGATGGGCCGCAGCCTAGGGAACAGTGTGTAGTGCCGCAGGTCATTGCCAAAGAACACTACGAATATATTGAGGCTCTCTCGCCCTCCAGCCGAGGATGCATGTATCCAGTGTGATAAGCAGCGCCAGGAAGCCGGAATTTTGCGTACGGCTCAGGGTGGACTTGGTGATGTGCCGGCGCTCGTTGGGCGGACAGTACAGCTGGAACCAACGCTCGCCGTTAGCCTTGACGACGCCCTCCATGCTGATGGTTCTCGCCGTGCTCATGTCATAGGAAACATGTTTCTTGAACGCCACAGCCACCTCGCCCTCAGGGGTTAATTTGCGCTGGGCGCCGACGGGGCACAGGAAATGTACATCTTCTGAGAACCAGTTTCAACGATTAATGTACTCGAAATGTAGACGAATCCGACGAAGACATCCAGGGCAGACACGGCAGACACCACGAAGCCCATGTACTTGTGCAACATATTCTCAAGTTGCGGATGCATTCGAACATAATTTACCGCACCTCAAGATCTTAACGTTGAATTGTATCCAACACCTGGGTGCGCTCACCCACGAACCACCTGAGTTTGAGTGCAAAACATGCGAAAGGGGTTTTCAACGAAACGAGAGGTGTAGGAGTACATGAACTCGGAAGGTCACTAGGTATTTATGGATCAAGATGAAGGCACCCATATCATAAATCGGGTCTCAGATTTAAATCCAGGCAGCACCAACTACCAACTCTACCCAAAACTTGATCAGAACATCGATCAAGCAATAACACTAACACGAATAAACAGAACAAGAATCAGATCGAGATAAGCGGGAACACAGTCGATTAAAACCAGAAAAAACTTCAATTGATGTTGTCTAAGTATGTTTGATCTCAATGCTTAATCCAAAAGTCCAACCACCCCCATCACCACCTTCCACCCAAGCCACACGAACCCCATCGCCGCGTACCAGACAAGTAAGACCCGCACCGCCTCCTTTTGCTCGCTCACACTCAACGCCGTCGTCCCACGCAACAGTAGACAAAGCGTCACCCGCCGACCCGTGCCCTGACCCTGCCGGTCGACTCCCTCCTCCCCTCCTCCACCTGGACCGTCGTGGTCTTGTCGTCCGGCCTGCCCTCCCTCGGCCACGGGACCGAGCTGGTATGTATCAGGGTCTTGTCGTGGTGAGTGTTGTGTGGCCGAGGGGGTGTGTTGGGCGAGGCTGCCGGGGGTGGCGACGGTGGTGGATTGCGTGGAGTCGGGGGCGGATTGAGACATGAGGGAGGACCGGTTTAGACAGGGTGGAGCTGGTCGGCAAGAGGGTGACTTGTTGTGAGAGTTGTCGTTGCGTGGGGGGCGAAGCAGTGTGAGGAAGTTTGTGAGCGGAGGATTGAAGGAGGGGTGCGGGAGCTGGGTTGTTTGTCTGGTACTTGGCGTTGGAGGGGTTCGCGCGCTTGGAAGAGTGGTCGGTGGTGGTTTGGTTGGCTGAGGGGTGGTTGGACGTTCCAAGAAGTAAAATTGAGATCATTGGTGTTGCATGGGAGAAGAGAAGAGAAGAGAAGAGAAGAGTGGAAGGGCATTGAAGACTGGCTTATATATGCCTGGGAGAATGGCCTGGTCACAAATCATCTATCTTGAACGCGGCAAGAAGTCATTGCAGTGAGGGAAGAAGCGGCAAGAAGTCATTGTGGTAAAGGAAGAAAGAGCTGCAGTTGCTAAGGCATGGTGCGAATATGCTGCGTTTGGGGGAAGAGCTGTGTTTTCATGGACGCTATGCTTGGGTTGAAGCTATTCCGAGGGAAGGTACGGGGATGCGTGATGACAAACACCGCGCGTTTTCTGTCATAGGCTTCCCACGTGGACCAAAGGGACTGCCAGCACTGACAGCTGTACTGACTTAGGCCAGGGAAGAGCTGTGGTCTTATAGAAGTCGCGTTCGGTTTCAGGGGGGGCACAACATGCACATGTGCACACTTGATTACAAACACCAACGATTTCCTGACGATGGCTACCCACGTGGGCCGAAAGGACTGGTACCACTGACAGTCGCATGGATATAATCCGAGGAAGAGCTGTAGTCCTAACAGAAGTTGTGTTGTGTTCTTCGAGAAGGCACATGTATACATATTTGATTACAAACCCCGAGTCTCTCCTATCGACGCTCACCCACGAGGTTTGGCAGCACCGACGAAACTGACGTGACGTATGTTGATCACTATGTCGACCTTGAAATGACCAATGTGACCAAAGTAGAGAGCCATGATGCAGATTGCAAATGAGCAGCCTTGCATGGTTCTTCGTTCTCAGGGCACGTTATCCAAACTGTGCATGGATGTACATCAATACAGGTTGGGCCTCCCGAACCCCATCAAGGCATATCTTCAAGTGACCTAAGTATCCAGTCTGAGTCGTCTCTACTCAGGTATGTCAATAGGTATGTATACAGCCCTGGGCTCCATTCCATACGTGGGCGTTTCGATTGGGGACATCAACAGGGTCATGTTGACTGCCACCAACCAAGCTGGAGCCTTCCAGAAATAGAAAGAGCAGCTGTTAACGACAGACACGTGTATACAGATCCACCTCGGCACGCTTTTTGCAGAGCTTGGCTTCGAATGTGCTTGGTGCAATTGAGGAAGGTGCAGAACGGCTTATGAAACTACATGTAATGGGCAAGAGAAGCATGCCTCCCGTCTCTAATATCCAGCCGGAGTTTTCATCCTCTACAAGCCGCGGTTACTGCATCACCCCAGGTAATGGCCCGTTCAGATGACAGGAATGGAAGGAAGGGGTACTTGCATGTTCGTCATCACATCACTAGATGCCAACCTACCTACTATCTCTTTAGGTAGATATTCAATCTTCAACTGGGATCGAGAGTCGTCGCCGCGATAACTCGGGGAATCTAAATCCTCGAGAAGCCAGGTCTTCAGCTGGGGGATAGCATCTGGATCCACCTAATTGTGTGCGCAATAGCAGCACCATGGGATCAATTTGATGTGCAGTTGAAGGCGAGTTCAGTAGGTAAACTACGTGTATTTGGTGTTGGTATCTAAATTGAGGTCGAGGGCGAGTAGCAGGTAATGTGACTTGGCTGCGTGTATCTACTCATATCCTTACATGCACAAGAAGATATATCACCGGTGTGCTGGTTTGCGGTGCACTCATCCCATTCCTAATCAATCGTACTTGCAGCCCTTAATAGTGTCGCACCAGTATGTCCCCGGAAATTCCATGTCTCTGTTTGGCGCGTTTGGGTGAGGCGTAGGCGGAATAGGCGGTATAGGCGGCGGAGGCGGCGGAGTTGAATAGGGCGAAGAGTCCGGCTTGGGCGGAACGAGTCCCCGGGCTCTAACTGTGAACACAGGCGGAGCTGCCGGATTCTCCAGCAGGCCAGGGGCGCCGAGGATGCCAGGTTCACCCGAGACTGGTTCTGGGGTGCCTCGGGCACTGTTCTTCGTAGCAAGTGCTGTTATCATTGATGCATTTGTCAGCGATGTGTAGAGAGTACAGCGGGTGGGAAGTTACACTCACCTTCGGTGTCGATCTCGTTCGATCGTGGCACGGGAATTGCCAGGACCAAAGGGGCTAGGAGAACTGTGGGCATGGCGGTTAGTCTTTTACATGTAGATAGGGAGAGGAGCGGTCTACACATACCGCCCATAAGGGTGTTGGTGAACAGCATCTTTTCTTGTATCTGTAGGGATCGGGACAAGTAATCTAGATATATTGCTCGAAGGGATAGAAAATGAAAGGACAGTAGGTCGGTGCCAAATTGTCCTTTATACAAGTTAAGAGGCACTAATATATGTTGATCTTGGAGGACTCGAGTTTCCAGAGGGGTGGTTATCTTCTCGCACTGAGTTCGCGCTTGGAAGGGTATTCTGTATCCCACCACCCCTTTGGGTCAAAGGGATGACCCGACAAGGTAGCCAGCAACCTTATTGCTGGATCCAAATGTTCGAGATACTCTGAACGGCATTCGATCAGTCCTTGTTGGAGCTATGGGTCGGGCCCTGCCTATTGGCCCCCTTTTGAGCAGGTTCGAGTCAGTTACCGGCAGGACCTTGGAAGACCCCTTTTCACGATTTCCAACTTCGACATGGAGAAATAACGTTTGTCCTGAGGATTTCAACTCCGAGATCGTCGACGGCGAATAGGTTTACCTACACGAAACATTCACACATTCAAGCACGTCAAGAACAGCTAGTATCCTGGACGTGATCCCATCTTTCCAGCACCATCACAAACAACCAGCTCACTTAGCCCTACTAATGCAATGGAAGATGCTTGCCACTCCATCAAGGTGAAGTGTGCTACCAACCACCCTTATCGTCGGCCACTGTTCGTCTTTATCCGAGCGCGCCATTACGAAGCTGGCTCCGGATAGGTGGAGGGCAAAACGGGCCGGCGTCAGATGGATGGTAAATAGTGTATCAACTCCGACGGGTGTTTCTTTTCCTCTAGGATCGCAGATCTCTACTCCTATAGAGGAGCATACAGTGGTTGTGTGAAGTAAGTATTTATTGGAACATAAAAGTATAAGGTTTATATTTTGTTTATCATGTAAGTTACACTAGCAGTAGTCGTCTGGCTCAAACTTCAGCGAAGAAATATCTGTTTTGCCCTCTCACGAGCGAATGTCTCGCCGTACACCTCGAACACGCCCACCCGGTCATAGAGGTCAGTATCAATCACATCTTCTTCATAATCTTCTTCTCCTTCGCTGCCATAACCCCCGTCGCTTCCGCCTCCAACACCACCACCACCCGAAGTGAGCAGTATCATTCCATAATGGACCCCCAAAGCCACCCTGTCGCTCAGGAGGCGTTCGCCGCCGTGGTGTTTTTCGCACGTACCTGATGTGCAAAATACCGGTTCCGTCGGCCACGGCAGCGGCAGCGGCAGCACGTCCGCCGCTCGCAGCTCCAGGGTCTCGCGCTGAAGGAACGACAGCACGACGATGCGACGGTTCTTGAGCTTTCCGGGCATCTTGACCCCTCTCCGCACATTCTCGTCGATGTCCCGCTGCTCCTTGTCGTAGATCCTGCCCAGCTCCTCCGCGAACCAGTCGGCGTCGTTGACGACGCCGCGCCCCATCAAGTTCAGGTCTTTGTCGTAGATGTAACACGGCCGGCTCCACCGCAGCGTCGGCGGATCGTAGCCCCAGGGCTGCCCGTCTATGCCGGCGCCCAGGAAGGTCGGCCGCCCGGTGAAGCTGGCTCTCTCCAGGGCGGCGAACGCGGAGTCGGCTTCCAGGTCACGGAGCTCGGGGCCGGGAAATCCGAGGCTAGGCGCGTTCCACCGCGCACACCTGATCTCGAACCCTCGGGGCTGTTTTCCAAGAGACTTGAAATCACGGTGGGAGCCACGCGTATTCACTGCTGCCGGGGTGCCGTCGCAGTTGCTCGTGAGGAGCTCGGTGTGGCGCCAGTGGCTGGACAGGAATGCCTTTTCGCCGTCCCAGTGTAGCCAAGACATCATATAATCGAATAGACCGGGAGTGTCATACAAATACCCCGGCAATTCGCCTAATTCGGATAGCCGGGACCGCACCACATCGCCACACCATATTAAATCTTCCCCTGGGCGACCAATGTATAGATCAAAACTCCACGGTGAAAGGTTTAGTTTCGTTATGCCACATTGGTCATTCAGTCCTTGGAGACCGATGGATGGGTCCTCTTCCTGGCATGGATTGTGACAGCGAAAGAACACCTCGAGTAACGCAGAGTAGCTAGGTAGAGGTATTTCGTCCACAGGGGTCGTCCAACATGGGGGGTCTAATGCATAATGTTCATGAAGTTTTTGAATGATCCCTAAGTAGGAATCTTCACTGACTGAGGGAACTTCGCCGTTCCAGGGGATCTCGCCGTCTGAGTCGAATTCAGCGTCGTGGGATTTAGTCCAGGCCTGGATGACTGCTCGACCATGAAGTGTGTCCTTGGGACTAGTGCCTCTTTTTACTTTCCGCTGCTTCTTCTTCTCAATCCGATACCCTTCGTTTCTGGTGCCTTTGGAGCCCTGCCGGGCCGCCTTCGTGGAGCCGGGCCAAGCACCAACTTCTAGTACCGGCGGTGGCGATTCCAAAGATGGCACCGACGATACTGACCACGACTGCGGTGGCCGTCTGGGATTCGTAAACTTATTCATATAGTTCGGGAGGTTGAGGATACACCGGCGCGGATCGACATGGAGGCGATTGTATCGACTGTGGGTACAGTGGTGGGCACAAGCCCAGACGGCATCACCGTTCCCGAGACAGAAGAGCTTCCGCGGCGCGAAGAGACGATCCAGGAAAGCGCCTCGGTCCGTGAAGAACGGGTACAGGAAAAGGGCGACGTCGGGCGCTGGCGTCGGCCGGGGGTCCTCATTCCTTAAATACGTTCCGTATATCCTTTCCATCCTGTCTCCGTCCTCTTCCAGCTTCTCGATCTGAGACTTCGTCATGTGATCCTCGGGACAGTCATAATCTGGTAACGTGATACTGACTTTGGCGCCCAAGAAGGTGTTCGCATAGCCATCCACCCATCCATCATCATCATCTGTGTCCCAACGGGGGCAAAATACGTCGACCCAAAGATACCGGATCCCCAGGTCTTCGACGATCCGGACCGCGTCTTGCAGGGCCTCTTGGGGGACCAAAGATCTCGTGCCCATGTCATCGGGAATACCATCGAGAAGGGTGCCGAAATCAATGTAAGATTGGACGAACTCCGCGGGACCACGTCGTGGGGCCATCTGGCCTCGCGCGTAGCTCAGAGTTGCCCATTCTACGGTGTCGAGGTTCGCTATCTGCGTGCGGTGAACTACTTTGAGGAGCCGTGGATCCCGGGCACTAAAACCGGCGCTCTGGAGGTCGATGAGATGAAGAGGGACTTTCGCGGGATCGCCGCGCCTGATGGTACCCGGACTCTGATTGCCCGAGCCGGCCAGGCATGTTTCCAGGGACCTGGCGGCGAAATGGGTAACGTTTACGTTGATTACCATTCTCTCCTTCGTTTGTAATCTGATTTCTGAAAATCAAAATATTGGAAAACTTTCACTTGCTCTGCGGAAAGCTTTCGGTTGAGTTTGTCGGACTTCGAGAGAGGTTTTCCCCCTTCCGAATACCTCCCACTTCACCAGCGGCCAAGACTAACATTTTGTCAGGAGACAATAGGCCTGCCCATGCTTGCTTCCCTCGACCCCCTATCCTTTGTCCAGCTCAGGCAGACAAGTAACATGTTTGCTCGAGTCCATCAGGCGACACTCCGAAGCGGTTTGTAGGGGCCCAGGGGAAACCCCGTAGAACAATGAAGACAATGCCGCAAGCCGTCGCCTGTCACCACGCCAGGACTATCAGCCCGTAAATGGGTCGTATCTGGTCGAGGAAGCCATGTCGGATCCTAGGTATTTGCTGCGACAATGGTGAAAACAACTGACGTTGGAACACAGCCTGTCCTTGCTGCCCGGCTCATCTGCCAGCCTTGACAAACGCGCCGCAGAGTCACCATGGCTCTTGAAGGCACCTGACATCCACGACTGCATTCCGAGTACCGACATATGCTATTCTTGTCCTGATATTCTTATGCCTTTCTTGAGCGACTTCCCCGGCCGGACAATCTGCAGCCGAGCGAGCACGTACTTTTCCCAACGGAACACGCTGAATACACACGGGCTTAGCAGTAGCAACGGCTTGTCCTACCTCGAGGAAATAGAGTACTAATTCCCCAAAAGTCACATGGTCCTAGTGTGTAGAAGTCAGGCACTACTCCAAACCCTCGGGGATAAGCCGTCAGAACTCCGTACCAGCCAGCGAGCGAGCAGCTCAACCAACACCGTCTCGCCTTCGCTCCGTCGCGCTATATCATATCCCTGCCGCACACAGTACATATGCGCGACCCCCTTCGCGCGCTTCCTCCACGGATTTACAGCAGGCATTCCCTCGGCACAAGACCCGGCGCGCGCTCGGAGGAGCTGGAAATGACGACGATCCCTCACACGTAGTCGCCCTAGGCCTTTTCGCTAGGCTCGCCCAGCCCGCCTGTTTAGGCAATCCCGGAGAACAAAGAAGGATTCCCTCTGCAAGGCGCTACGCACCATAGCTCCTAGCTTGATGCCTGGCCCCGTTTCCACTTTCCGCCCGTGGGCTGATCGTCGCCTCTAATGATGACATGGCCGTTCCCGGCCGAGTGGTGTCCAGAAGTGTCGTCGGGGACTAACGAGGCTAGATGGCTGCTAGATGACGCCGGGCCCATTGAAGGCCACTAGGGTCCGACTCTTGGCAAAGCAGCGTGTTTCTAAAGCAGTAGTAGATTGTACTTGGAAGAAAAATGTTTCGTGGGGTCCGAGATGTGTTCGTCCGTCCATGACGGGGGTTCAATGAGGGAAGAAACATTGTTTGGTTATTCATCCCAACTCAGATGACATCGGTACATCAAATCTAATTGACAGTCTTGACGGACATACGTCTCGACCATGACCTCTCTAGCTAGCCCAGTTTTGTCCCTCTATCAAAAAGTAACTTCTGAATTCCCCCCTACATGATACTTAAGGCTGGTTTTCCTTGATGCACGGCGCTGCGGCGACACTGTGGTAGCATTGAGAAGTGCAGTTGATGTACATGAGACCGCCATCGCGTGTTGATTATAGACACGGCGAGTTCAAATACGAAGTGTTCAGACAATCACTTCCTTTCTTCGTGACCTGATACCACGGCACAGCCTCCTCCCAATGGTTTCGAGATGTTGTATTGATAAGAGGCTGACTAAGTGCCAACACGGGCCGGGGGATCCTCAATCCTGAGACAACCATCGCACCGGCACCCCTGCAGTAGTTCGTCGCTATGCTGAACCACTAGCCTGCTGTAGACTCGTGACCGTGACTGCAACTGAAAAAAGTGCCATCAGTCTACGTTAGGGCAATTGAAGCGTTGTTTCAACTTCAGCTCTGGCCATTCTGGGGATCGGGATATCACCTAGCGGCGTCCCCGACTTGCGAAACCATCCTTCTGGAATCAAGACAGCCGCTACCAAGGTTAGCTTGGCAGGTTGTCATCCAATCACCCCGACGGCTTCCAATCAGAAGAAAGGCGGTTGTCGACATTGCCGTAGTCAAGCTCGGGGACGACTTGGCAGACGTTGGTGGTGTGACATGAGGCGCATGCTGGCGGCGGCGAACACAAGTCCAATGCGACCAAGCACATCATGCGCAGGAGGCGAGTGGCCATATACCAAAAAGCCTTGGTCGCGGGCGAAGAAAACAAGGAATTTGCTTCTTGCACCAGAATGACGCCATGAAGGCGCCCGGCAGATGGGGGTTGAGCCCAATGGTACTTGCTAGGCTCGGCGCCCCAAGGCCGGATCTGAGTGGGGGTTGGTGCAGGGTCCGTGTCGGATAGATGGATCCCCAGATGGTGGAAACATCGGATCGGTATGTGCTGAGATGAAAGGACGTACGATCCAAGCAGTTCGACCACACATACGCGCACGCTATGCAAATCATGATGCCAATCCCGCAAACAGCGGTTTGTTGCATTGACAAAAACCAAGATGGGGGTGGTGTAGAGTACTATTGGTGGTAAGGGTACTGGTACCAAGAATAAGAGTAAAATCGTAAGTCTCGTATACAACAACGGTAATGCACTGTGAACTGATTCGTTTCATCATATGATTCCTCCAGGAGGGTCGTACGCTACTCCACGCGCGTTGGTCGAGCTCAGGCCGGCGCTGCCTGGAGCATCTGTGTCGGCGGAGGCCGTGTTCGTTTTGCGCAACATGAACATGGGCTTCTTGCCCTCTTTGTCCAGTTGCTTGAAGAGAATGAGGGGCTTCTCGTCCAAGCCTAGACAGCGTTCTTGGTCGCCGTAGACAATGTATAGTGCATATTGGTCCCAGGGCGCATTGATCTGGTACTTTCTAAGGGCGGCAGGGAGAACCTTATAGCAAGGGTCATCCATACTGACCCGGAAAGACTTGAAGATCTCCACCGAGGATGAGCCGGAGCCTGGGGTGTCTGGGGCCGGAGTCTGCATCCGACGTGGGGCCACCGGCTGCTTGGACGAAGCAGAACCAGGATTATAGATGTGGTCGTTTTCGGCAAAAGTTGACCGTGATGACGGGGTTGGCTGGTCTGATCGATACGACCTCGAGCCTAGAGTGGCACTGCCCATTGTGGGGGGCGAAGTAGGTGATGGTATGTTGGGAGAATAGCCGGGTGATGTGGCTTGCCCGGAGCCGTTCATCGCGGCGAGGTGGGAGGAGGAGAGAACGGCTCTCTCAGCAGCGCTGGATGGATCGAGCGTTTGCTCTACCGACGGCCGCTCGTGAGTAGTCTGCATATACGAAGGAGACGCGTTCTTGGGGGTCGTACCCAGCACAATCTTCTTTGTAGAGTACTGCCGTTTTAAGTTTCCTCCCGACGATTGAATTGACGATGGCGTCGGCGCCGGCGGAGATATGGTGGAGGACTCGTAGCTGTAGCCTGGGTTTTCCCGAGCAGATACATTGGGTAGCGGTTGTTGGGCATTCTTGGCCAGCCGCAGAGCAGGCAACATGTCCTCACGCAAACGTCTGTAATCATCGGTTAAGCGGCGCAAGTCTTGCTCGACGAGGCTCATCCTCTCGTCTCGAAGACGCAGCTGTTCCACGAGGTGCTTGATGTCTTTTAGAGTTGCTGTCGCATATTGAGCCTCGGCTTCGGCAGCTATTTTCAGGTCCTGTCAGCTGGATTCCACAGGCGGTGTTTTCCCCTTTAGCTAGAACTTACACTGAGGCACGTAGTGGTCGCTTTCTATGGGAATGTCTTGAGCTTTCTTCACATCGTAGACGCTCTTAAGGATGGTCAGGCGATGACCGACACTCGCCACCCCCATAGATTTCAGGTCGTCGTGCAACAGAGCCACCAAGGCCTCGCCAACAATCTCATTTTCTGCCAGCCTTCCGTTAGCCAAGGCACGCATGCAAATAGGCGAGTTTCCAGATTACCCACCTAGGAAACGGTCCGAGTATTGCTCCAAGCCTATGGTAGCAACAAAGTCGGCGCATTCGTCGGCAGTCCACTCCGTTATGATGGTCTCAGGTAGGCGATCGGCGCTGCTCCGGTGGCCATAGGTGGTCGGAGTATGCTCGGTCGACGAACGGCCCTCGGAATCGGTGGGGGAGATTTCTGAATCGGTCGCAAGTACGGGCGAATGCAAGCTCCTCTCATACTCGTCATCAGCGTCCGACTCGGCGTAGGCGGTTCCCGAATCGAAGTTCATGGTGCCTTTTTGCGGCGGTCTCTCGGTTAGTTGATCCACGGAGCGGGACGACTATGCTCAAAATCTCGACGATGCAGGGCTGCTTTGTGGTTGCGAATGGCTGCGAACGCTGGGGACAAAGAAAGCCCGGCCAATTGCCAATGCGAAGCAAGCAAACAGCTGGCGGACGCCGAGGCTGACTTGGACCAGTTGATAGGCACTTAGTTTTAGCAATGCCGTCGGGGTTGCTGTTGCTGGCGAAGGGGGGGCTGGTCGTGGAGAGGAGGTCGCAGCGGTGGGCAAGTTTAGGTTGGTGGTGGTGATGACTCCAAGCTTGCTTGTCTTCCTTCCTATGCAAACGGTCCGAGGCTCGAGCCGCTCTGGATGCGGGCTTGTCAAAGGGGTCTTGGGTCTTCGATTCAAATTGGCCGTACGCTCGGGTGCTCGTTGCACGATTAGATTGAGCACGTAGGCTGTGCGGGAGCTGCAGTGTGTGTGCGTGTGCTGCAGGTTGACAAATAAGTGGGATTGGGAACTGCTGTGCCGGGCGAGACTCCTAGTAAGCAGGGCTGGAGTAGAGTTGGGAAGCTATGCGGTGCTGGATCTGGGAGAGGAAGAGGGAGAGAGAGCGCGCGTGCGTTGCGTTGCGTGTGCGTGTGTGTGTGTATGAGAGTAGAAAAGAGTATTGTCTCGAAATACCCTCAGAGGCGGTGCAGGCAAAGCAAGTCAAGACAAGGTAAAGCAAATCCAGAGAGCCAAGCAGCAGAAGCAACTGAGAATGAACGAATGGATCAATTCGTTCCTCTGTTACTGTAGAAGGTACAAGTACACTGTAGGTTAGCCGCTGGCAGCAGGCTGGATGCTGGTAGGTATTGGTCCTGGCTGGTACTGGCGCTGGTGCTGGTGCTGGTTGCTGTGCTGCTGCTTCACACTACCCGTTCCCTCGCTCTCACTCTCCCCCACTTTTCTGCCCTGGTCCTTGTCTTTCTTCTGTCTCTCTCTCTTTGCCCTCTTTTGCTTTTTTGCAGGTCTGATGCTTGGCATCCGTCTCCCGTTGCCCGCTCGCCCAGGGGAACTGAACTGGCTTTTTCTTCTCCCATTCCACCTCTTCTCCATCTCCCCATTCCACGTTTACCCCTGGCAAGCCTCGAGCCTGCTGTCAATGCATTGGCTGTCTACGCTCAAGGGTGGTCTCGCTAGAATCTAGGTATTCTATTTTCTACCTGCAAAGCTAGCATCCATGGCTAGTGCGAAATGTTGGTCCCTCTTCTTAGGTTAAGTGGCCGAAGGTGCTGAACCCCCCACCAGCTTTACTGTATGGAGCCTTTGTGCTGGCATTAAGTGCCTACTGTGATGTCTGCCATTTATTGATATCAATATCGATAATGATATTTCATCTGTGCTCTAGCTTCTTCCCCTTATCCTTCGAATTTCGCAACAATCCCGTTTTTGTGAATATCTTGGCCCCAGGCCCGACGCTTTCTCCTCTTTGGTACGTAATGGATGGCCAGTGTAGCAGGGCCATTTTTGTTGGCGCCTGATTCACGGCATTGGACTTATATCCGCCCACACTCTCTCTTGTGTGGTGCCCAATTGGCTGTTGTGTCAGTGAGACAGCCGCCGCGCAACCAGATTGGACCATTGACACTCGACGGTTTGGAGTTCTCGGTTGACAATGGATGGCATTCTCGCTTGGCCCTGCAGGAGTTTGACTTTGAAAAGGCTCCCCTTCGCTTCCCTTGCCTCCTTACAGCCGCACCAGGCATTCGATCGATATGGGTGGGCAGGCACAACGTTGTCGTGTTTGACGGTTGATATCCACCTCGCGGCAGAGAAATCTTGGTTACATGTACTGGTCGAGAATGCGACCGTTGCAGATGGTCCATGATCCAGGGGACTTTAGTGACAGCGTGACCACCTCATTTCAACGGCTTTTCGCCATGTTACATTGGTCTCATTTGCGAGGGAATAGTTTGGCTCTCTACGATGTACGCGCTACGGACCTTTCTCCCCATTCTGTTTGTTCAGCCTGACAAGCTTGCCGCTTTTCGGAGCTCTCTCCCGCTTCGTTGGGGTTTTCTAGAACATTGTCGTGCTACTTGGCATCTGGCCCAGGGTACATAACAGAGCCTGCCGTTTGTAGACAGATATTGATATATTCGGGATATGTATTCTGGACCCTCGACTGACGGCTTCACCCATATCCGAACAGCCATGTAACCTGACGGACCGAGCAATGATGGCCGCGAAAATTTTAGGGACGAACCCTCACTCTCCGTACCACATCGGCCTCTGTCAAGCTCCGCTGCAGTTACGCCGATAAGGCTTGTATGTGTGTCAAGCCTCAGGCTTCTTGTTTCGTCTCATGCCTCTGGGTCGGCTTCCTCATTCGGTCTCTTCACGATGGCTTCGAAAAGAAAAGAAAAGAAAAGAAGGAGTGTGACAAGCTGCAAGGGTCGCCAGTGCGCGTGGACGATCGTCTGGTCTGACACCCCGAGGCGGCATGTCTTCTGTGTTATTGGAACAGCCGGTAATATGTGAAACTTGTAAGACTTCCCCCCATGCGTGTTTCAACTGAAGGTCAAAAATAGCATTTTTCCCTCTGGCAGGCCACCATCTCCAGGATCTGCCAGATTCGCTCACGGCCGCTTGTCGAACGGGATAAGCAAGCAAAAACATACTGCGCGAGCCGTTGCTTAATTGGACGACCAGAGAGCGAGGATCCCCAACGCCCCCAGATGCCCTCCAAAACATCTTCTCCCTCAATAGTAGCTCGAGTATGTCAATGTCGTTCACACGCACTCACACACCTCGGTCGTGTACAGTCTCAAAGGGAATGCTCAATGACTCGCCGCCATCGCGAGGTGGCTAGTATGTAGGTAGTGCGGCTTATTGCTTGCGACTATTTGATCGATAACGTTGCGGTTTTGAGCACTAGACAGCGGTAGAGCCCGGGTTCCTGCGTTAGGAGTTCCGCCCGCCCCCACCTCGCGATCCTATTTTCTAGTCCAGCCACTCCGTGGGCCTGCGCCATACGTGTGTCATCGTGTTCGATGATAAGACACATAAAGTTGAACGAAGTCGTCTGCATAGATCTTCAAGACGAAGGCGCACTCTGTAGCGAGTAAAGCATCAAATGGTCCATCTGGTCTAGATTCTGATTCCTCCCTTGGCATCCTCTCTTTTGCCTCGAGCTTCCCGTCCTTTGACTCCACGGCAGATCGCGTAGCTGGGTTCGTGAGTCCAATCAGAACCCAGTCACCGTCCAATGGGGAAATGCATTGTGGGATCGCACCATGCTGCACATGCCAAGGAGGACGTTCATACCATCGGCAAGTTCCCAGGGCTCTTTTCCAGCTCAGATCAGATCCGATCGCCTCGCAACCCGACGTGGTGAACATTGCGAAACAGCTGCGAGTTCAGGCAGGTGGAGCCGCGGCCGTGAATTCCTTCTGCCGGATGAGTTAGGTAGGAAGAAGCCCTTCTAACCACTGCTGTGTATTGTTGCGAAGCGATCTCGTGCAGGCTTGCTTACTATATTCCAGACTAGAATGCAGGCAGTGCTCGGGATCTTCTGGAAAGCCGAAACACAAGCTGTATTCATTCGAAAGCCCAATTGTTGTTATACTGGAATCCACCCGAAGTCAATCCACTTGTCGACTTGAATTGTCTTACTAGAAAAATGTGGCTGTATCTTGGTCAGGTCTGAGATGGTTTCAGCTCGTCTGCTTTTTACTGAGGTCGTTTGCAAACACCTGGCTGTCGACTTCGGTTTCCATCACATTCCCAATCATTGGACGAGCGATGAACTCTCAGACCCGACTTGAAGACGACGTACGCCCAGCTCACACGTGAGCCATACACTATCTAACCAATGATCATGCGTCAGAGGAATGATATAGCGTAAGGGGGCACAGGTAGAGAACCCCCATGTTTATGAAGCCAGAACTTTTACCGGGTTAACGAACGAATTACCCATCGCGGTTTTACTTTCAAACAAACATCCCGAGTGGCCAATTGCATAAGACACAATCACTGGCTACTGTTCCAGTAGTCAAACAACTGCCGTTGCCGCAGACTACCTATGCCAGACGATGAGCCCCCCGAGCCTGCAAGACGGCAGGAGGGGCCGCCGGCATCGCCTTCTTCTCGCCATCAGACGCATCGGCGGCCAACTCCCTCTCCCAGTCTCTCTTGGCATGCCACACCTCCCTCCGCCAGGTCAGCTCGTATACCACGTAGACGCATGCCGCAAACGTGCCCCCGAGCCAGACGAGCACCTTGCGCAGCTGGACAGCCAGTAGCAGAAGGGCGTGAAGGATCCAGAACAGCACGCTGGCGGTCACGAAGCCCCACCGCTTGAGCGCGTACCCGGTGCCGGCGAAACGGCTTCGCGACGGTAGGCCGTGGGCTGTTGTGTCGGTACGGGACGATGTTGCCGGCGCCGGCGCCGGCGATGGCAGTCGAGGTGGGGCTGGTGGCCGGCCGATCACCCGACGCTCGAATTCCTTGTACCGTTCGGACTTGCGGCAGCGGCAGTAGTACCATGCTATGCCCGCGTTCAGGTAGGTGATCAGAGCCAAGATGCCGAGTTGCTCCTCGACTGTCAAATCAACATTCAAGGGCCATGACATGATAGTGATATGTGTGTGTTGAGGGCTCTTGGGCAACGGTTGAGTAGTTATCAAGGCGACCCCAGAAAGATGGGCGACCGGGGGTATAAATAAATACAGGCCGGGGTTTGCTTCTGTAGTCTCGACGGTATACGATGAGGAAACTCATGCAATATAGTCATCCTTGTGTTCGATATTCGGATGTCTTGTTGCAACTCAGGGTCAAAGAAATGCTTCTCCGCAATGGCCACCAAGGTGCGTGTGGCCATTCGGGTCCTCCAAGACGAGGCGTCCAATGGTAAAAGTAGACTCGGCCATCATTGAGATGCTCGATGCGGATTCAACAGACTCTTTCGTATGTCAACTGAAGAGGACAAGAACCAAAGCTTTCTATCCCAATCAACCAATAAACATCAAAAGCCTTTGATATATCGGGGAGTGTCTCGGATACATGAGCTAGCTACCCGTTCTGGGGTTGGTCCCTGCTAGAGCTTCTCGATCTGAAAACCGCTCACTTCGGTTTCCACCCCGTCGGAGTACTACCTGTTCAACTATCAGATATACTTAGTCAAGCATATCATGTAATCCCTCAAGAATGTGCAGTATTGTGTTGGTCGCATGCTGTACATCAATTATCTTGAGTAGTATTTGGTTCTCGTACGCAAACTCTAGCTGGAGCCTAGTTCCGCCTAGACCCAAGCTGAGCGTGAGTCAGCTCTGCTTATAAATAAATCTTACCTGAACAAGCTGGAGGTCAAGGCTTTGTCTAAGCTTCCTTCCTATATATTCCATTGGCACCTATTCATCACACCGATACCAGTCTGGATACTTGCCATTGCATATCTACACTTACAACTCCTCCCAATTCTTACACAACCATCAATGAACCCCATCTTCAACACTCTCACAAACAACTTCAACAAACTCACCACGATGGCCTCGGCGGCTCAAGCAGACAAGGTCATGCCGGCCGACGCCGTGGATACCATCTCGTCCGTCTCGTGGTCGCCCGCTGCAAACCATCTCGCGGCCGCCTCCTGGGACGGAAAGGTGCGCATCTACGACGTCGCGCCGGGCCCGTCCGCCCGAGCAGCTGCCATGCTCTCCGTGGACAGTCCTGTGCTGAGCTGCGACTGGGCCAAGGTAAGTCCATGATTTGATTTTCTAACCACGCAGCCTCTACTCGATCTACCAAGAACACAAATACCAAACAAACATCTCGCCTGTTAGGTAAGTAGAGGTCCGACCCCCTCCCCTGGCCAAGCCCTCGAGAATACTAACGGCCATGTCTGTACAAAGGACGGAACCATGGTCCTCGCAGGAGGCGCAGACAAGCGACCACACTTGCTGCATTTGGCCACAGGCCAACAGACCGCCATCGGCTCTCATGACGCGCCCATCCGCTCCGTGCGCTTCTTGGACACCGCCGCGATGGGGGCCTCCGCGCCCGCTCATCTCTTTGCCACTGGCTCCTGGGACAAGACGGTCAAATATTGGGACCTACGCCAGCCGGAGCCCCTGGCGACGCTGGCCTGCGCCGACCGCGTCTACGCCATGGACACCAAGTCGTCGCTCCTAGTCATCGCGACCGCGGAGCGGCACATCCACTTGGTGGATCTGCGCAACCCGTCTGTCTTCTTGCGCACGACCCAGTCGCCGCTCCGACAACAGACGCGTGCCGTCTCCGTCTTTCCCGACGGCCGGGGCTGGGCCACGGCGTCCATCGAGGGCCGATGCGGCATCAACGCCGTCGACGAGAAGAAGGATGGAAAAAGGTATTGCAGAATTATTATTATCTTTATATTTTCCCCTCGCCCGACGTCCGAAATCCCGACTCCGGAATAAGGCTATTATCGTTCTTCATCGTCATCGTCTTCTTCGAAAACCCCTTGGTCCTAACGCTGTGTCATCTTTCCTTTCGATCTTCGCAGCACCGACTTCACTTTTCGCTGCCATCGCTCCACGCCCAATTACAAGGGTGTCACCAAGATCTATACCGTCAACGACGTGCAATTCCATCCTGTGCACACGACAACCTTCGCCACGGCGGGCTCGGACGGCGCGTTCCACTTTTGGGATCGTATATCCCATACTCGGTGCGCGCGGTACGACGAGCCCGCTGCTACTGCGCTTCCTCCTGTTGCCGCCACCGCCGTCAACGGCCAGTTCAAAAAAGGAAGCGCAAAAGGTGGCCCGACCAGAGCCGCCATCACGACCACGGCATTCAACCACGACGGCTCGCTCTTTGCGTACGCCATCGGTTACGACTGGAGTATGGGTCACTCGGCGAACTCGCCCAACTACCCCAATCGGCTTGTGCTACATACTGTCACGAGCCAGGAGGTGCTGCCGCCGGTGAAGAAATAGGGGAGGAAGTCTGGGGATAGGCTACTTTAGGAGGAAAGGGGGAGGCGGCTATCAGGGGTTGGAAAAATTACGCACATCTGGCAAGGTATGCACATCATAACGGGGCGCTGAACCAGGAGCCATCAAGGCATTCTTGTATCGTTGGAGGATCTCATTTGTCTTGGGAATTTGGTACATGTAATTCCGTGGAATACACAAAGCAGCATGGGGCTGGGTTCCACGGAAGCGAAGGATTGGGCAATCATCAAATTGGTCATTGGAGGAAATTGTTGTTGGCACATCAAGCGTTGTTATGCAATACTGCACTACGGGACAGTTATCAAACGTCGGGAATGCTATGCTATGACAGCAGAGAGGAACGGATAAGAATCATCAAGGGTATATCCGCTGGCAAGAATACGTATAAGCAAATCAAAACCGCCTCCAACCCCATAAACAAATCTCTTTCTTGAGTGTTACCCCTATTGCACACCTGGTAGCTTAAAACCAGTCTGCTGAGACCAGACCTCGTAAATTCTATCCCGTATTGCCTCGTGGCCGAGCGATCGCGGATGAAACGTCTTTCCGTAGTACGTCGGCACATGCCACATTGAGTTCTTCTGCATCCTGATCTCGCCGCCACGCGCGGGCCGCAGTGTCGGGTCTTCCGCCATCGACATGGCCATGTAGCAGAGCGCGAGCTCACCCCAGTCGCCCGAGCGTTGCGCGGGCGGCAGACAAGTCGCAGGATCGATGGGGCCTGATAACGCTTCTTCCTCTTCGGCGGCGGCAGTGGCAGTGTCGTTCCCGCTAGGGGGCCGCTCGACATTGTCCGGCCCCCCGACGAGGAAGAACCACGTCTCGTTGCGGGCGTAGTCGGGCTCGGCCGCCCCGGGCTCGCAGAACCGGTGCCCCTCGAAGGCGGCGTCGTAGTCGACGAACAGGACCTTGGGCCGCCGCGCCGCGAACCGGCGGTTGATGCGCGCCACGGCCGCCTCGATCTTGCGGTTGACCGCGCGCACCATGTCGTTCATGCGGCGGCGCAGGGGCCTCGCGAGTTTCGGCCCGCGCCACCAGACGCCCAGGCTCATGTCGTCGCAGGGTTCCGTCCGGTCGTTGAAGAAGCGGGCGTAGCCCGTCACGGCGATGCGGAACTCGGGCGGTTTGCGCTCCCAGCGGACCTTGTCGAGCAGCTCCGTGATGAGGATATGCAGGCGCTCGTCGAAGGCGCGGTCGTCGAGGCGGGACTGGGCGTGCGCCAGGGCCGTCTCGCACGTGCCCGAGTAGAAGTTGTAGAAGCGGAAGATGCAGGCGTTCATGACCTCGAAGAAGCCGAGGTCGTTGCCGCCCACCGTCAGCAGGGCGAAGTCGACGGGCCGCGACGCGTTGAGGGCGTCGATCTGCGAGGGCGTCGTCGTCGCGGCGTGGCCGCTGACCCGGCTCGACGACGACAGGATGTCCTCCGTCGTCGCGCCCGTGCACGAGAGGAACTGGAACGAGGTGTTGTTGGGCCCGCCCCCGTGGGACGCGGCGAGGTCCGTCGCGATGAGCTGTGGGTAGGCGCCCAGGCCGCGCCGGCAGTCCGTCTCCTTTCCCTCGACGCCGGTTCCGATGCCGGCGCTGTAGGAGTCGCCGAGTGCGACGAAGCCGACGCGCGGCCGATGATGGTCATCGGCCTCATTATACCCAAGCAAATGTTCTGGTGATGGCCGCCGCTGTTCTTCATGGTCGTCTTGGAGTCCTAAGACGCGCTGGTTCTCCGACAAGTAGGTGCGCCATGGCTGAGGCAGACCCCAGCCTGCGACCAGGCCGAGAGAGGTAGATGCGATGACTTGAACGTGTGCCAGACGCATGTTCGCTACAAACTCGACGCCGCCTTCAGCAGTATCGATTTCGCAGCAACATACCGTTTTGAAATAGGACAAACCCTTTTAAGACATTACTCACCGGTATGAGGCTCAAGTCACTATGACCACGTGGGGGCAAGTGCGTTATGGTAAGAGAGGGTCAGTTGACTTGCCTACTAACCTCAGGCAGCACCGATAACATCTGACAGACGAGTGTTGCTTAGCCAATGGACCTTGCACATGCGCCGAGCTCTGGCCAGGAAACGAGTCGATTCTGTGAGTCGGTCAGCTCAAGGTAGTCAGTCAGTCAGCTTGGAACTATACCCCGCCTTACACACATTATCGGTATAGCTCAGAGCGCCTACTCAATCTTCAGATTCCACAAACTGTGGCTTGGGCACGGGTATGTGTTAGTATACAATCAGTATCCAGATACCTAGATGTTGCATCTCCTATTTGATCGGGTCCCAGTTCAAATTCATGCGGATTGGAATTATTCTAGGCCTGGAGTGGAAGGCGGCTTCTTGACGGGGCATTTCGCTCGCTCGAACTGCTGTAGTTTAAACGGCTGCCTAGAAGTGATTGCATTGCATACAGTATTGTGGGCATTATTGTCACGTTGGTAGGAGTATAAGATGGCCCATAGATCTAGCAAGAGCCTTGGCAACTTGAAGGATAGCTGAACATTCATATTGCACTTTCTTCACCTGCGCGATTCTCCCGTTTCACTGCCATGCCTCCCTTTCATGTCCGAAGATGCACCGTGGCCGACGCGCCAGGGCTGGCTTACAACAACATGGGAGCCTTCTGGGAAAGCCCGGGATATAAACTCCTGTGGACGGGCCGGACGCTGGAGTACGTGACCGCGAATGCGGCCAAGCGCATGCCCCAAAACCTGCTGAGCGACCGAGCCCGCCGACGCCACCAGCTCGTCGTAGATGGGGAGACGGGGTGCATCGTGGGCTACGCCCGGTGGATCCTGCCGGACCACCTTGCGGGTGAGTGGCTCGACGCCCAGACTCCGGCCGTGAGCGCCGAGGAGGAGCACGAGTTCGTCAGGGCGTTCAACAAGGCGGATTGGAGCTTCGTCGACCTGCCCAACATGGACGACCACGTGCACGCGGCCAAGGCCAAGTACTTTGAGGGGAGCAAGGAGTGCATGGGTAAGCAAACCCTGGTGCTTGCTCACACCGGGCTCGGATTGTAAGCCGTACAGCTAAGCTAGCTGACTGACTGAGCGGGTTAATCTAGAGCTTGATTACCTCGCGGTTCATCCTCATAACAAAGGCCGCGGGATCGCTTCGTTGCTAGTGGGTAATGGTGTGGTCGCAGCACAAAAGATGAATGTCGATATCTACATGATGGCCTATGAAGCCGGCCTCAACGTCTACAAGAAGTTTGGGTTCAAGATATTGGAATCGAACGTTCAAGACCTTGCGAAATGGGGCGGCGAAGGTCCGTACGCAACCTACATGCTGGAGAAGAAAATCGCGAAAAGGCAATAGAGTTACATCGTTAGTAACACGACCAAGGATCGAGATCGGATATAGAACAAGTAGCGATGGAAACGAGCGTATTCGCATCCGTCCGCTCTGCCCGGCCGAGTGATGTGCGTGATGGTGCAGGGCATTTGCTTCACCGGGTGTGCTTGCATCTTCTGGCCCAAGATTGGATGAACGGCCACTAGGGGGGGGGGGGATCGCGTATACTTGTTCTAGAACACCCGGACCGACAATCCAATTGGGCCGTGGGCGACGCAGCCCCAAACCTTGGGTCGGTGAAGAAAGGTCAAGCTGAAGCAAGGCAAGAAAAAGAAGAAGACAGAAGACGGCTGCTGCGTCATTCCTGCCTTTGTCCCACATCAGCTGTACGACCCCAGATTATTCCTTGGTGACGTCGTGTTTGGTGTGGTACCCCGCCAACGTCATGGGGCTTGGCGAGCCCAGTAGCTTTAGGGCGCCTTCACTAAGTTTGTAACCACCCCCCTCTAAATTCCATACGATCCAAAACGACTGTCGATCAGCATGCCCATGCAGCCTTGGCCAAGGCACAAAGGTCAGCTCCTGGTGGTCTATTTCGCTTCGTCGGCACGCTTGCACATATCGAATCGTGATGATGCCAACCCATGGATCTGGTATTTGTGAGGGATAGCGACGGTGGGGTCGCGCCTTGGTACCCCAGAAGGATCGGACTGGGCGGGCTTGGCCCAATTGCTTGTATGTAATTCATGACCTCTCGCCCGTAGTAATAGAGAAAACCGGTTGCTATATATAAAGGGATAGAAACAGTTGGCCAATAAGAAGCCACCCGAGCACGTTTACGCCTGGTCAATCCTGGAATCCCGCAGCCGATGGATGGCTCCCACTTCTGTCCCACTGGGCTGTGGACGGCTAGCTGTTCCGTCCGGGGGCCTGGTTAAAGCGTAGGGCCGTACCTGGCCATGTATCCTAACGCAATTTGACCTGTTTCCCATGGAGGGAAGACGTCACTATCCAAACCGGCCTGCCAGCAGCCCTTCCCTTTGTTGTGCGAACAAGTAGCTCGAAACTTGATCCATATAAACATCTACCAAGGACCTCCCATCCGTTCCGAACTCTCTTGGCCTTTACTCCATTGCAACCATTCATACCAAGACTATTAGCCTAAACCAACGACACACCGCGAAGATACCCGTTCCTCCTTGTCCTTAATATCCTAATACTACAAGTACAATACGTACGCCAAATAAGCACCAAGCAAGCCGCTCATATACCCTCTACTCTAACTCACAATGGAAACCGTCAACAGCATGGCAGCAGCAGCAGCGAAGGCCGTCTGGGGTGAGAATGACACCACCACCACCGCCAACAACGAGACCCATGGCCAGGAGCCCATCTCCGGCGCCCAGGGCGACGTGTCCAAGGGCGAGCCCTTCGACAAGGGCAACCTCGGTAAGCTGCCTTGAAGCACTCAACCAACAATACGTGTATGTAGCACATGGAAACAGCAAACTAACCTGTCTCACAAACATCTGCAGACCCTACCGAGGCCTCCACCACCACGCCATCTACATCTACCGTGCCCTCCACCTCCACCCACCAGCCTACTTCTTCTACTCACGAGCATTCCACCACTACGCCAACCACATCCACAACGACGGAGCCCCACCATGACTCCTCCGCGCAGTTTGCGAAAACCACGGGCACCGCCGCCGGATCGGACGAGGCCCCGAACAGCAAGCAGGCGGAGCTGAAGGCCCAGGACACGCCCGCCGACACCTCCAAGGCCCAGAACGACACGCGGGACCCGGAGGACCCCAAGACCAACCCCAAGAACGCGCCGACGGACGTCGACAACACGGGCGAGGGCATCAACAAGGGCCAGGACCTGGACAAGATCCCGGCTCCTAAGCCGCTGGACGAGCTCGCCCGCGAGCGCGGCGGCGACGCCGGTAAGGTCGGCGACACCACCTCTGCCAGCAAGACCGAGGAGACCGGCGACAAGAAGGACGAGACGGAAGACCCCAACGATCCCCACGCCAAGAGCACCGGCGAGGGTACCGGGGAGAAGTACGTCAAGACCACGGGCCTGCAGGCCGACGGTGGGGACTTTGACGCCACCAAGCCGGGAGCCGGTAGGGAGGCTGACCGTAAGTTGTTCCCGTAACGATGTCCATTGTAGCCAGCACTATTTGCTAACGACAGTGCGTATAGGGCTGCTTGAGCAGAAGGGTATCCACGTCACTAAGGGTCTCCCGCCCAAGCCCGAGGACGAGGCCGCGGACAAGCACGATAAGCATGACAAGCACTCCGACAAGAGCACCAGCGACAAGCACTCTGACAAGGACTCGTCGGGATCTGGCGAGAAGAAGAGCACCATCTCCAAGATCAAGGAGAAGCTGCACCGTCACTAAACGGGCCGTGCTGCATTCATGGCGAACATGACTTTTTAATGAAGTTCGGACAGGCGTTTGGTAGTATTGTGTGTTGATTATAGCCGACCAAGCACGTATAATTGCGGCGCAACCATGCGCTGCGTGTATAGCTAGTTCATGTAATAATGTGGAAACTTTCAAACTCCATCAGGAGGTGCATTGCATTGTTTTTTGAAGTCCCGTAAAGTTAGTATTGATGTCATTTCTCATGGGCTATCAGGAATTGTGGTGCTATATCATCTCTAGTTTTTACATACATAGGAAGAAGCCCCTCTGCCCCTTGCATGTGCTCTCCGCTAGACAGAGTTACATGGTGCTAAACACCTACCTTTTAGGGTCCTTTCTCACGATAGCTCCGAATTCATAATACCCATTATGAAATGGAATTTCATCTGAACAATACGACAAACCACTCAGGCATAGCGAAAGCGAAATTTTCTCATCGGATTGGATCGTCAACCCAGAACCGCGACGAACGACTCGTGTGAAATGGGGAGTCCCGAGCACGCTAACGGTACTCAGAGCCGAGTTCAGTCGCGGTTTTTTCTTTTCTTTTCTTCTTGTCCCCTATCGGAGCTAATTCAGCACGGTAATTGGCCGGGCAGATGCCGGGGATGGAGATAAGAGCAGCCTTCAGAGATAGGCATACTCCGCCGACTACGTCTGTTCCTTGCAACTTTGCGCGCCCATGTGGGTTCGGGTCTCCTCTGTCCGGCCCACCGGGCATGGATAGCCTCACCTCGAGCGCGGCCGAGCATCGGGTGTCCGCTGCGGGACGAAATGAAGATAGACGAAGAAAAAAAGGAGGAACCTTTGCAGGCGTCTATCTCTAAAATGCCGCGCGAACCCTGGGATATGGAGCGCGGGAAGGAGGAGGGAAACGTCGGTGTGCGGGTTTCCTCGGTGACGCGGCAATGATGATGATATAAAGTCAGGGACATGTCTCGAGCCAAATTCTCTGCCGTCCCTTGCTGTTGGTTTTCTTCTGCAACCCTCGCTCTCGCTCCGCCTGTCTCTCTCCCGCTCTTTATCTTCCGGGTCAAGTCAAGATAAACCGTTGCTCGAGTCCAGTATAAACTCGGAGGACGTTATGTACTTCTCCAACCTCGTACTCGCGACCGCCGCCGTGGTGGCCGGCACCGCTGCCGCCGCCCCCACGGCCGGGCACCATCATCAACAGCGTGCCAGCAACGGCACCAACAGCGACGACAAGCCCCGCAAGATGATCCTGGACAACGACTGGGCGCCCGTGGCCTTCATCCCGATCCTGCAGGCGCTCGACGCCGGCTGGGAGGTCGTCGGCGTCGTCGGCGACACGGCCGACTCGTGGGCCCTGCAGACCAGCCTCCACGGCCTCGCGGGGCTCGAGCTCGGCAACCTGTCCGAGTGTATTCCTGTTCACAAGGGCGCCGACTACCCGCTCATCAACACGCCCGAGCTCTTCCAGGTCTGGGAGACGCTGCACGGCAAGCTGCCCTGGGTACGTTTTCCATTCTTTCCCAGTGTTCTCTCGTTTCGATAACGGGGGGGGGGGGGGGGGGGGGGGGGTGTTTCTTACCAGACAGCTAACATCATTCAGGAGGGTGCCTTCGCGCCCGAGAACCGGACGGCCGAGGAGCTGGGCGGCGAGCGGACGTCGGGCGACCCGCAGCGCGTCAACAAGGCGGCCTTCGCCGAGGGCTACCCCAAGGGCGACCTGGCTGGCGAGCACGCCGCGGCCTGGATGGTGGAGCAGGTGCGGGCGCACCCGGGCGAGATCCTGGTCTACAGCGGCGGCGCCTTCACCAACATCGCCATGGCGGTGCGGCTGGACCCCGAGTTCGCGTCGCTGACGCGCGGGCTCGTCGTCATGGGCGGCTACATCGACTCGGTCATGCTGGGCGCCGCGACGGGCCGCACCCTGCTCGAGGCCGACTACGTCTCCGACATCAACCTCAAGATCGACCCCGAGGCGGCCAAGATCGCGCTCACGGCCGACTTCCCCGAGATTACGATTGTCGGCAACGGGGCGAACCAGGTCTTCCCCGACCAGCAGTTCCTCGACGAGCTCGTCGAGGTCGAGAATGCCTACACCACGCTGCTGCACGGCAACACGGACTTCACGCTGCCGTACTGGGACGAGACGGCCATGTACGCGTTCCTGCACCCCGAGCACGTCAAGGACTCTGTGACTTGTAAGTACCCCACTGTCTCTCGTCTGATATAGTTCGAGGCCGAAAACTAATAAGGAATTCCCAGTCTACTTGGATGTCGACACCGCCTGGTCCAGTCCGTACTATGGAAACATCATCGGCTACCAGGAGGCCCTCAAGCCCAAGGCGCAGAAGCTGCAGAAGGTCAAGTACGTCCTCGAGATCGATGGTGACGACTTCAAGAGCACCGTCAAGAAGGCGGTCCAGTTTCCCAAGAAGTGCCCCTTGTAAAAGTCGGTAAACCAACCGATTTGAGGAAAGCACGAAGCACCATATCAAACTAATTATTTGGATGGGATTATCTATTACATACATGCCACTAATGTAATACCTACTGGGCCTGTTAATATAAATAAACAATAAATACTTGATCAATTCATTGCTCATATGCGTTGCTTTTCTCTATGCTTTCACTCCAGCACCGTATCTGCAATATCTAGTGATGTTCCTCATGACAAATGCTTCCAATACGTCAAATTCTGATCTCTGTGACCTCCAAATGTGCCGGGTTCCTCTCTATCTCGGGGGACGTCGGGCTGTTGCCAACTCATGACACTAGAAGTCCTGCACCGCCAAGGGCCTACTCACCCTGAACAGAACAGCCAAGCCACAATAGAAGCCGGAACCAAGTTGGGACACGGGACGGGGCCTGAAGAGAGGATCGGTCGCGAGAGTCAGAAGCAGGCGAACTCGAAGTGCCAGTCTCCTTGCACGGGAAAATGTTTTGCTTGAACAGGTCGTGCCGGGGGAGTCCAATCTTCATGGTAGGGCAAGCCGGATCACGACACCACATGATGCCGCGCGTGAGCCGGTCCCGTTTGCTGAGGTATGACTGGGGATCCAGCGCGCAGAGCCAGGAAGGACTTGTAGCATGGCTGGCACAGACCTTCTGCACAGTCTCCATGCTGATGATGGAGTGCCCGTGCTTCCAGAGAGTCGTGTTGAAGTCGCAATCGGGGAATGTGCAGGTGCTCCGAGTGTCGTTCCGAGTGTAATAATTGAAATAGCGGCCGACGGGTGCCTCATCTGCTTTCAGTAGCATCCTTCTGAGAGGAAAGTTTGATGTGCCGGCATGGCTGCAACTAGCAATAGGGCCTGCGAGGGTCGCGAGCTCCGCTACATCCTTGATCTGGAGAGGTTCTTTGGACGCACGAGCTCGGATCTCGCTGTGGACATTAACCGTGTACACATTTGGCATTCCAAGCCGAGTATACGCGTATGTAATTCGTTTAACATTGAAGTCGTGACTGAGTCCTTTGCGTTGCTCGCATATTGCACATTTCACGAAAAGCCCAGGCTCTAGGCGGCCTTTGGCGAGATCATAGTTGATTGTGGCATGTCTGCAAAGACGAACATGTCCCTGTCGCCCAATACAGACACGTCTACTTGCGGCCTTCCGGCGCTCATCGTACGAAAAGAGATAGGCCGGGTGGTGGGTCATGCAGCCACTACACAGAATAGGCTTGTACATGCGTCGGACGGCTCGCTCATATGCAGCAACATTGTGTCGCAGGCCTTTGCAGTCGGTACACATCCGGTCCTGCCATAGGAGCTGCTCATACTTGGCCAGCTCGTCATCGGGAAGTGAACAGACGATCTTTAGGTAAGGGTCGTCGAACCACTGCGTGGCTTCCCGCTGGCTGGTGAGTATCGGTACCCTGTACCTGAGTGTGTTATCTTCGCATAGGCTTCTCAGCTGGCGGCAAGTCTGACGCAGGACCAGTATCGAGACCTGATCTTGGACATTATGCAGAATTATCATGATGACCTCAACTGGGAGCTTGAGAAACGTGCTGTCAGGAGCAGCCATGTTGGCCCCCTTGGTCTCGTGGACCGACTGTTTATTCATCTCGACAGCAGCTGCAGTGGTTATGGGGGTTCGCAGGCATCGATCTAGGTTTCTTGCTCGAGATGCGTGACTGGAAGTGTTCTCAGAATTGTATAGTGACTGGGTACTTGGCCCTGACGAGGAAAGGTGCCGCAGGACTGAGTGCTGGTGGGCAAGCAAGGTAAGGACAGTTGAAGAGAGAGACTTCTGGATATGGTGGATATCATGAAGGCAAATAAATATAATTGCCCTGCCATACAGAGAGAGCGGCTTGCCTATAAAGCCAACCCCTATTACATGAGATTCCGCTAAGTGAATTACTGAGATGTTCGTTCAGACAATACTCGAAACCAGGCAGCCCCATCTGAGCGGTTGATTGATTAACTACAATGAGAAGAAGCTCTTTCAAGTCTCTTGCTTCTACCTTGACGCCTTAGATAGATAGCAGTGAGTTAGCTGGCGAGTCTACATATACTATTACTAGATAAAGCATGTGTGAAGTACGCCTTCAAAAAGTTTGGAGCAGTTTGCTTTGAAGGATGGCAAGTTCTGTATGTGCGCACACACTTTCTCCTATATACAGTTCCATTCTATGTTCTCGGTGAATATATACCAATCGAAGTCCATCAAAACCCCTGCTCAGCAGCCCCTTTCCCCCACAAGAAGACATTGAAGAGATAGGCACAGTCTACCTAGCTATCCCCCATAGACTGCTATCATCAGCAGTATCTTTGACCCCTTCCCCGGCCGCCTTTCCAGTCTCCCATCTACCCCCAACTCGCCCTAGCACCCGACGCGCGACCCACTAACCACAATATCATCGTACCAAAACGTATTCGTATCCCCGCCGTACGACTCCCACCCAAAGTAAATCGCCGTCGGCCTGGGCTTGACCGAGCTACGCTGCCACTGCGCCGCGTTCCCGTTGGCCACGCCGGGCTTCGACGTCAGGCCCGCGACCGTGTCGTTGTTGAGCCAGGTCTCGATGGTGCCGTCGGCCCCGACGTGGTACTCGAAGCACTGCCAGGCGCCGGCCGGCAGCGCCTTGGACGCCGCGATCCCTTGCGGGCTCAGGTCGGGAAGCGTCGCGTCGTCCGACTCGCGGTTGTACATGAGGATCTTGCTCTGGCCCCCGATGCGCAGGTGCTTGTTGCTGCCCTGCGCCGAGTCGGGCATCGTGATGAAGGAGACGTGCGCGTCCGTCAGGGCCTTGGACGCCTTGCTGAACCCGGGGGAAGATTCCAGCTGATTAGCTCTTGCTCTCTTGATCCCCCCTTTTTGGTTCTATTTTTTTGTTCGATTTGTCCTTCCAAGGGGTAGGCGATAGATGATGGCTTACAGGTAAGTCCGCACGTAAATGTCCCCGCTGGGCACCGCCTTGGTCCCGAAGAAGATGTGCCCGCAGTACCCGCCGGCGCCGTCGACACGCATCGAGTTCTTGCCGCCGTGGGCCGTGGAGCTGTCGAGCGTCACCTTGCCGCCCTGGTTGCAGTCGTTGGCGTACGTCGGCCACTTGGCCTCGTCCCAGCCGCCCTCAAAGTCCTCCGAGACCTGCGCCAGCGAGAGCGGCGCGAGGGCGAGGGCGAGCCCGGCGACGGCGGCTTGTCGAACCATTTTCTCTTCTTCTTCTTCTTAGCGTTCTAAGAACTGGCTTGCTCTATGTCTGTTGTACTCGGGTCTTGTTCAAGAAAGACACGGCAGGTGATACGGAGGTTGCGTATGTATGTATGTCCTTGGAGGATACAGCGAAGGAAACCAAAGTGCAGCCCAGGGCTTTTATGTAGTCCCCTACGAGACACCCCCAATTATCATTTCGGGAAAGCCACTCTACCCCATACAGGAGAGGCCATGGTATGAGGCCCGTCCAGGCACGACGACATGGGGAGAGGAACTTGCCATTGGTGGGGGAAAAACGCTGTATATTGCATACAGAAGTGGAGACCGCAATATATCTATCCTGTCTGCGGGCGTGGGTGGTGGGCAAGGGACCGTGTAATAGATAGACAGCACGCTGAAACACTAGTCCGAGCAGGGCGGCGGACGCGAACGGGCGGGACGTGAACGGATGGAGGGGGAAATGGTTTGCAGCCTAGACAGGAAACCCATGCTGCATTCTCCGTCCGACGCTGTCTCCAGGCGGTCGTATTTACCCGCCAAGCCGGTGGCCATTCCCTTACGAGACGGAGATCGGTCGCGATGACCCGGTCCGCTGGTGATGGATACGGAGCACGTCGCTCCGCGTCTGCTTTTGGTGTAAGTCATGTCAGTCGGAAAGCTTCTTGGGATAAGATGGCGTGTTGATGACGATGCCCTCTTAATACGGAGCTCGGAATGGACACCCCCAACGAGGTGCGCTCGGCTTATATACCAACAACACAAGACGGATCTAGGACAAGGAATAAAACATCCATGGTGGTAAAGTAATAAATTTTGAAGGTTGCAATGGTAGATTTAACGACAGTTGCCATTTGCGTACATGAATTCTAAGTCTATTTACATACAGTCCCTTCCGTATGAGGGCTCAACTCAACAAACCCCGCCAGCCGTCTCGTCTTGTAAGTGGGCAGCAGAAACTGTGCTGCTCGACTTGGGTGAAGACGAGGGGATCCTCCGAGTGGGGAGAATTTGCGAACGAGGCCAGTCGATCATTAAACGGACATCAATGCGTTAACGACAATTTACAGCATATGGGGTATCTCTTGCTTGTTTCATGCATTTTCGAAAACATTTCGTTCGAAAGCCTTGCTCGCTCGTGTGGGATGCTGTCTTGACAGGAGGTCGACGTTCAAATGAAGTGAAGTGATAAGCGAATGTTGGCTTAACCTCAACCAATCCTGAAGAATATAGACCCAGTGCGGCATACATCCGCGGCTCCGAAGTGCCGTGGGTATTGCTGACTTCTCAGTCCCGTGGTAGACTACCATGGTAGCTTCGTTGCGATTCGGTGGCCGATGGCCGTTTACCGCAGCTTGCCCATGCAGTCAGCGGCGGTGACAGCCATGACTTCCTCGAGAGGCCAACGAGGAGGCTCAAAGACGTTTTCGAGGCCGTTCTCCTTGCGCCACTGCTCTTCGTTGTCGGGGGTGATACCGGCTGGGAGCTTCTGGCCACCAGCAATACCAGTCGAGAACTTGAGTTGGAGGATGTCACCAACCTCCTGGCAGGCAGTGAGAACCCGATCCATGTCATCCTTGTTGTGGGCCGAAGAAATGCAGAATCGCACACGAGAGCTGATAAGAGGAGTGGCAGGGTATCCAACAATGACGACAGAGATCTTGCGCTTCAGCATCTCGTGGCTAAAGGCGGACATTTTACCAGGGTTGTACAGAGGAACGGGAACGATAGGGGAATCGTCATGGCCGTAAACAATGAAGCCGAGTCGCTTAAGACCGAGACGAAGATACCGGGAGTTGAAGGCAATACGCTGCAGGCGCTCTTCGCCTTGGCCGGGAGCAAGCTCGCCAGTGATGATCTTCAGGGAGGCCAGAATTTGCATGAGGACGGAAGGGGAAGGAGACTCTCCGAGCTGGGTAGCCGCGTTGGTGCTTCGCAACTTGGCAATGATGTGGGGTTCAGCAGCCACATAACCACCGTTGGCGCCGAAGGACTTGGTCAAAGTACCCATGAGAATATCAACCTTGGCCGGGTCGACACCAAAGTAGTCGCAAACACCACGGCCGTTGGGGCCGAGGGCTCCAATACTGTGGGCCTCGTCGATGAAGAGGTAGAACTTGTACTTGTCCTTGAGGCTCAGAACACCGGGCAGATCGCACATGGTTCCCTCCATCGAGTACAGACCCTCAATGGCGACGAGGATCTTCTTCCAGGGGCGGTGGGTACGGGGTTGGCCTTGAGCGATGGCTTCACGCAGTCTCGCCTCCAAATCCGTCATATCGTTGTGCTTGAAGGATCGAATGACGGCGCCGGACAATCTTGCACCAATGCGAATGGAAGCGTGGTTCAGCTCGTCCGAAATGATCAGGCAACCTTTGGAGACCAGGGCAGGGAAGGAACTGGCGTTGGTGACGAAACCCATAGAGAAAACCATAGCAGCCGGCTTGCCAACGAAGTTTGCGATTTCCTTCTCAACCTCTACCGCGAGGTCTGTGGTACCAGCATCAGCACGAGGGCCGCAGAAACTCAGACCGTACTTTCGCACGCACTCCTCGACGGCATCGGCACAGGGGCCTTCGGATTGAGCAAAGCCAAGGTAGTTGTACGAGCTCAGGTTGAGAGTTTCAGTAGTGGTTCCGGTGTACGTGTAGGAGGCGTTGAAATCGTGCGAAACACGGTCCATGAGCGAGATGTAGCGACCAGGCACTCCGGTGCTGGTACGGGCAAAGCAGTCGTCGATTCTCAGCTTGAGGCGGCGCGTGTAGAAGCTGTCGAAATCGTCGGTCAGGGGAGCGTATCCGTTAGACGCCTTGAGCTGTTGATACATAGGCTTCTTGCTAAAGCGCTTGCCGAAGAAATCGCGGATGTGGCCCAGCAAAATGAGCAGCAGGTAGCTAATATAGGTGGTGAGAACGAAGTAGTAGGGAGGCTCGTCGATAATGGGGGCCTTCAGGCCGCCATCTCCATGATGCTTGCTGACATAGCGGTGGCTAGGGTGAACAATGGGGCCAAATTGGGCATCGGCGCGACGCTTGATTTGGACCTCCTCAGACGAGGGCGGCTCGAAAAGGGTGGTCGAGTCATCGTTGACATCGCCAGCGGTGGCGGTTGAGAGCGAGATGCTGGGCAGGGCCACACCCGGCGCGGAGATGGAGGGCGAGTTCTGCATGGCCTGGAGGGCTTGCTGGGCCGACAGCTGCTCCTTTTTCGGCGCACCGGAGAAGAACTGGGCTAGGCGGTTGCCCTTGGAGGTCGAAGGTCTTCTCTCGCCGTTCTTTTCGGTTTGTGGCATCGTATTAGAGGTAAACGGGAGGGAGATTCTTCGGGGCATGTCTCTGTATCGAATTGGCGAATTTTCTGACTAGAGCGATATGCTGGGCGTTGCACGAGACTTGCAAAGATGTCTCAGTTTCAACTTATTCCCAATTGAGGAACTAGAGATGCATTAAATATTAGCAGGTGCAGGCAAATTCAGCTGGATGTGATAATGGGTAGGTAAACGAAGTGTGCGGTGCAAGTGGGAGCTGGTAAAGGTGTTGATCGGGTTGTTTGAAGACGAAGACTGGGATTGGATGCGTAATCAAAGCGACACCGCCCAGACCTTCGCCCGTCAAACATCTCCCCTCCACCGCATGCGTGTGTTCTAGTGTTTCGAAGTGGCGTTGGACGGCAACGTTCAGACATTCCTTCCCCATCACTACTCACCTTAGATTAAATGCTTCCGGATTGTTAGCCAATTGACAGCAAGTGCCTACTGGTAATCGTCGACGTCAATGTATATAGCCTTTTCCGTCGCAACCGAGGAAAGCGCTGATTCGCCTGGTGCAGGAGAAGGTTGAGTTGAGGCTTAAGGCTGGGGGGAGTATGTATGTAATTATGTAGGTAATGCTGCTACTGCTGCAGGCGTGGCAGATGGCGGAACAGATACGCTTCTTGTTTCTGAGATTATTAAAGATATGGGGAAAGGAGTGTGGCGGGATCAAAAATCTCCCGTGGGCGGCAATTTGGTGGCTCTCTTGTTGCAACAGAAGAGGACCTGGAGTAACAGAACCCGGCAGTAGGAGCAGGCTCGAGGTGTTCTAGCTCTGCAATTGAAGCAATTGAGAAGAGAGAACTTGACCGACGACCTGGCTGGACTGGACTTGGCTGGACTGGCGGGAAAGGCAACAAACCGGCTAGGGAAAGAGAAGGAAAAGCCCAAGGCGGGTTGGGAGGGACTAGAGCTATTATTATTGATTTACAAGTCACTCACTAAAGAAATCCCAGTCCAGTCGATCCGAAAGAAAATGTCCACCCAACCCCCCATGTCCATGCAACTTGCTTGCTGTTCATTAATAAGACCTACAGTATCTAATGTAAGCTCAGCGAATCCGCCTGTGCAATTTGCATTTTCATTATCCAGTGGTCCAGTAGCACCGAGTCCGTATGTATGCCTCGTCTGCTTGCTGACCCATGTATTTTGTCCCTTCATAAAACAACTGCATGTAGCCACCTGTATATCGATGTCGGTGATAAGCACATTGGTGATGATTAACCACCCCTCGCATTGAGAAATTGGGTGTGGTACGATACATTGTACAGCAGATAGGAATAAGAAAGAGAGAGTGGGAAAGGCTGCATGCAGAAACCTGACTGCTACCCGCTGCTGCTTTCTGTGAGCCTTGCAGCTTGCAGCAGCTTGAGCCTAGCAGGGAGATGGGAGGAGCAGGTCTAGCTCGTCTAGCCAAACGGGCCAACAACACACCCTTGTCCGTCTGTCAATTGCCAAATTCCGCCTGATCCGAGCCGCCGGCCCACTCGACAAGAAACCAAGGTCCCCACCCAAAACCCGCGTCGCTCGCGAACCAGAGCGCGCGTCGGGCTCTGCAGATGGAGCCCGCCATTTCGGCTTTTCGAACCAGGGGGCCCAGGGGGAGGGAGCCCTCTATGATCGACTGCTTCCCCCAAGAAATCAGGGAGGGCTCAGGCAAGAAGATCACAGCTAGCTTCAGGGGCTACATCCCCATCGCATCGTTGGTATCGCATGTTACCCTGGATTCTCGGCTGTTCTATACAGGGCTATACTGCGACCCTGTGTGACAGCGTATACCGGGACACAGCACCGCTCGCATTGAAAGGAATAGAGTCAATAGGCACTACACAGGTATGCAGAGGAAGCATTCGCATCATGCACTGTCGATGCTAGTAGGAACCATGGCATGCCGGAAGGCAAAAGCAAGGCTAGAGAGATTGATAAGGGTTCGATGACAACATGTCCTTCATGTGCCCATCGTTGGGCGACCACGCGGATCGCGATTGTAAGCTAGTATCTTACTGACTGGACTGCCCACGGACTACCTAATTCCACCAGATTGTGTGTGTGTGTTGTTGTAGGGGCTTGCCGGAGATAAAGAGCTGAGGCATAGCAAATTTAAATGTTCCGCGATCCAGCTTCTTCAAGCAGGGCCCAATGGCTATCCACTTTGAGCCCTGGTCCTGGTCCTCGAATTGCAGCCCAGACGGATGCAGACGCATTTCAGAGTTCGCCCGACGGGATTCGGGTTTTTGCATCGGGCACAAACAGCCGTCCGCAATCTTATCGCCCTTGCGGAGGGACGCTGTCTTGATAGGTAATCAATATGCCTACTGCAGAGGCATCGAATGATTCCGACCTTGTCGGAAGACCCGGCGTTGTGCTGTCGGTGACTAGACTATTTTAGAGTCATGAGCTTAGAATCATCATGCAGGCTATTCTGCTAGCTGGGAATATAGTCATTTCGGCATCAGATTATTGAAGATCTTCAGTCACTGCCCAGCTACCTACAGTAGAATGGCAGGGCAGGGCAGTCGTCAGAGATACAGTACATAGGCAGACCGTGGATATGGTATTCGCAGGATATCCATGCAACTAATGCCGTACGGTACAATGGCCTGATTGGCTCTGCGCTACGCCGGTATGCCTTGAGCACACATGCTGATTGGCGAGCAAAGAGTTATAGTTGAACGATGGGCGATGACTGGTCAACCGAGCTGATTGGCATAGCATATTAGTTGGCATTGAAACGTCAATTCGTCCTTTACTGAAAAGCCCAGCCCTGCAATGAGTGCTGCATCTGGGGACCCAGGACAACGGTCACACCCCAAAGACTTGGGTGACATCCGTCGGTGAAAGGCGATCAGCGCACATACGCAATGGCGTAACGCATTTGAACAAAATGGCATATAACGACCATGGCAACCCTCCAATCTAGCAGCGCCCATACATCGATATCGAAGGGATGGATCCATCCCCCGACCATGGAGCGACTGGGTATTTCGCCATGTACGAGCGCACCGCAACTTGGGTCCACTGCGCAACCGTATCGATCGCCCAGCGCGCAGGGCTACCTACGTAATTCTCAGCCCAATAAGTGATGGGGGAGCTAGAGAATGAGTCTCATGGCTTGCTGGAAGGTTTGTGTGCGATATCATTAGGATCAGGAAAGGGGGCCAGCCAGTTCGTTGAACAACGCCTTTGGAATCCGGCTAGTGGGTCCAGTCCACGTGTGCTCTAGAGGGGTTCTACAATGGCCCTTGGTGGCTCTACGTCCATGCCGGTACATAGTCGCGGTCAGCAAAAAGACATGTGCTCTGGCGGGCTGCAGTGTCCTTCCGTCGTGGACACCGTCATACGAAGGAGCCGGATGCTCGTTCGGATACTTTGACTAAAAGGACACGCTGATATGAAAGATGACGCCCCGTCGTACTACACAAACTACCTTGATCAATGGACCATCAGGGGACAATATCGTTGCAAATCGTTCCAGAACACGCGCCAGATTCCGACCTGTGTGTGTATCGCAGTGAAGGATAACGGGTGGGTAATAAACGTCCGAATCGAGCTATGGCCAAATATCTTTGCTCTGAAGTCACATAGACTGGGATTGATGTGTTGTACGGAGTAGGTATTTACATCTATCTCTAGATATCCTCCCGACCTGCAAAGCAAGCTCAGCAGTGCTATCCGAACAGGCACGAGAGACTATCTGGGCTATCATACATATGACAGTCTCCCCCGTGGCTCATATACCACTTCTTATGTGAGAATGACGGGAGAGCTGGGCGGTGCCGAACTGTGAGAGTGGCGCGTCAGCAAATACCTGATCCTGTCCACATAACCAGATTTCCCAGGAGTGCTCAGCCTGGCAGCTGGCTTTGGACATCTTGAAGAGTCATGTCATCAATTGACATGCTGGCTTAGGCAGATGAACATGTATGTACATGGTTGGCTCATGTGCAACTGATATATTTGAAGGTGAAGTATGTAAGTGACAAGCGCCTGCGAGAATAAACCAGCCAAAGTCTCTCATAAATCAAAAAGCTATTACTCCAGTTGAACGGTTATGAAAGGTATCTTTCTATGTATTGGATGCTTATACGTAGGCGTTTCTCGTTTATTTTCTTGTCGTAATACGGGGTGAGTGGAAGAATCGAGGTCTGTTGGCAGAGTACGGGTTATTCCAGCGACTGGGGAGATCGGCTTTAGCGGACAGGTCTGGTGGGCCACAGGCATCCAATCCTTCAGAAGTGACTGACTGTTGGGTCTCCCACCCCCACCAAGCCGTAGCTCACTCAACCCCGTGGAGTGAACATCTAGCTCCATCGGGTCCCCGATCTTCTGTTTATGCCCTCCACTAACTGCCACGTCTGTGTACCGCGAATTAGATAATCCAAGAGACGTCTACAGTCGACTTCTGCTTGCTCATTCTCTTTCTACTTTCCAGGCTCTTCTCACTCACCAGAAACATGACGGTTGACCAGCTTGCACCGGCCGAGCTGTGGCGGCATCCGGACCCCGAGTCCACCCACATGTACAGATTTCTGCAACATGTCAAGACAAAGTACCAATTGGAAGGTGTCAATGACTACCCGGGTCTCTTGAAATGGTCCGTCGAGAATATTGCGGATTTCTGGGCCGAGGTATGGCATTTCTGTGGTATCAAGGCCTCCAAACAGTATGATCAGGTAGGACCCCTTTTGCTGTTCACTGGGAAATCGGAGCTGCATAAGCAGCAACTATGGGCGAGGAAAAGTCTGTCTCTTGTCCTACTAATTATCATGGGGCCCGTCAAGTACGCGGAGAGTTGCTAAGACCGCTCACTTGCAGGTGCTGCCGGAAGATGCCCCCATGTTCCCTCGTCCGGACTTTTTCGCCGGGTCCCTGCTCAACTTTGCAGAAAACCTACTATTCCCGGATAACGTTGATGAAGCTGCGCCAGCGTGCTTCACAGTGACCGAAACCGATGGCGAGGCTATTACAACTACCTGGGCCCAGCTGCGCGAAGCAGTACGCCAATGCTCCAACTCCTTGCGAGCCCATGGCGTTCAGCCCAGGGACGTGATCGCTGGCTTCGTCTCGAACCATGTGCAGGCTATTGTGGCCATGCTTGGAGCTGCCGCCCTTGGAGCGGTGTGGACAGGAATCAGCCCGGACAATGGAGTCAGCGCCGTGCTCGATCGCCTGGCGCAGATAGAGCCCAAGATCTTGTTTGCTGACAACGGCATGACTTACAACGGAAAGCCATGGTCAAGTGTCGACAAGACCCTGCAGATCGTGGAGGACCTGAAGAACAAGGGGCTCAAGGCCGTGATTGTTATCAGCAACATCAATGCAGATCTCGGCTTGGACGACCTCAAGGCCCAGGGAGTGGAAGCCATCGAATATGAGAGCTTCCTAGAGAGGTAATGTTGCCAATATGCCGTGGTTTACACAGGCTGACCAGTCTAATAGCTCCTCCGATGCACCCCTCGAGTTCATGCAGTTGCCCCCATCTCACCCCGTTTATGTCCTTTACTCGAGCGGCACAACAGGTTTGCCGAAGGCGATCATCCATACTGCACTGGGCACCCTGATTCAGCACAAGAAGGAGCATTTCCTCCATTGTACGATGGATCAGACCTCTCGAATGCTCTATTACACCACGACTTCCTGGATGATGTGGCACTGGAGTGTTTCGGCATTGGCGAGCGGTACCTCTCTCGTCCTGTACACGGGCTCGCCTTTCAAGCCTCAGGGGTATCTCTCCATCCCCAAGCTCCTGGAGAAGTATGAAGTAACGCATTTTGGCACATCGGCTGCCTACCTGACGACGCTCGAGACCAACGGTATCTACCCCAACCAGTCTACCGACCTCTCGAAGCTGCAGGCCATCTATTCCACCGCGTCTCCGTTGCCCCCGTCAACGTTCTCCTTTGTGTACAAAGCCTTCCCGTCCCATATTAACCTCGGCTCCATCACCGGCGGCACCGACATCATCTCACTCTTTGGCGCACCCTGCCCGCTGCTGCCTGTCTACGTCGGTGAGATCCAGTGCGCCGGACTCGGCATGGCCATCGCCGTGGCAGACTCGGTGACGGGCGAGCCCACACCTGGCAAGGACGGGGAGCTCGTGTGCCGCCAGCCGTTCCCTTGCCAACCCCTGACGTTCTGGGGACCCCAGGGCGACGCCAAGTACAAGAGCAGCTACTTTGAGCGGTTCCCCGGCGTCTGGCACCACGGAGACTTTGTACGCATCGACACGCGCACCGGCGGGCTCGCCATGCTCGGCCGCAGCGACGGCGTGCTGAAGCCCTCGGGCGTCCGCTTCGGCAGCGCCGAGATCTACAACGTGCTGACGCGCTTCTTCGCCGGCGAGGTCGAGGACGCCGTCTGCGTCGGCCGCCGCCGCGAGACCGACCGCGACGAGACCGTCTGCTTGTTCGTCGTCATGTGTGACGGCCAGGTCTTTGACGACGGTTTGCGCCAGCGGATCAAGGCCGTCATCAAGAGCGAGTTGAGCCCCCGGCACGTACCGGGTGTTGTGGAGGAGTGTGGGCCGGCTGGGATACCTAAGACGGGGAACGGGAAGAAGTGAGTTTTTTTTTTTTTTTTTTTTTTTTTTTTTTTCGTTTTCTTGTGCCTCATCCCCTCCTTTTGGTCAGGACGCAGGTACCTTCTACGATCAGTGCTTAGGCGCAACGGGCTTCCAGAGGCAAAACAAAAGTGATATGTATATTTGGTGTCCAGCGAAAGTTTCGACCCCCTTGTCAGGCACCCCGCACGAGCCAGATATTTCAATATCTATTAGTATTTTCGTGTAACGGGAGCATGACTACCCTGCTAGTACACCGTGGAAAGTTCGGAACCATCACAAGTAGCATCTGCTAATACCTAATCCACCTATAGGATCGAGGTCGCGGTCAAACAGATTCTATCGGGCATCAACATCAAGACCAACGCAAGCGTGGCCAATCCGGAGGCGCTGGAGTGGTTCAAGCAGTGGGCGGCGACTAGCCTATAGATGAACATTATGTTGCAGGCATATTAGAAGGACCCCTACCAGATAGAAAAAACCGGGTTTTAACTCTTTTACAACGGCCCTGACTTGAGAAGGAGTTTTAGAGATGCCGTAGCGCAATTCCCAATTCTCCATTCTCCCCCTTTTCTTTTTCAGTCGGCAACCTCGACAGGTTGCCGGACACGTGCTTAAAAATAATTCCGCTCTGAAAGCCCAGCCACTATGTAGTGAATTTGCCGTTCACCACATAAGTCTTCTCAACCGCTGCTTCTCCTCTTCGCCGCCAAAGATGACATCAATGCCTTTACGCACGAGCTCCAGTATCTCGGCCCTCGTGAGCTTGAAGTGGTGTTGTATAAGGCGCCATTCGTTTGACACGGGGCTACCAAAAACGCCGACGTCATCCGTCTGGTAACACGACTCGAATGTTAGTGACAAAACGAACGACCTTGATTGACATGTCGTTCCCTAGATTGTTTTTGATATAGTGGGCGCAGCGGGATAGGCAAGGGGCGAAGAATAAGAAAAGAAACAGGAAACAAAAAGAAAAAGCAAGAGGGGGAGGAGAGCCACACATACGCAAGGTACCACAGTAACGCCCTCGACCCTCCACCACTCGCCAAAATGATGCGCTTCGAAGCTGCCCACGATCATCTTGGCGTGCACGTTACAGCTTAAGCATAGCTCCAAGCCCCGGCTGCCGCCGCCGCCACCACCACCACTGGGTCTCGCCGCAGTGATCCGCCGCTTGATGTGGTCGGGGACATGGATTACATGGCCCAGGCGGTCGGGGTCCCAGTCCATGATGGTCTGAAGCTCCGCCTCGCTCGCGCTGCACTCGGCCTCGGCGAAGTGGATCGTGACGCCCAAGCCGCCGCCGTCACCGCCGGCCTTGGCCTCGCGGACGGCGGGGGTGAAGAGCGCCACGTCGCCCTTGGCCGGATCGCCGCAGAGGTCGACGCCCACAACGCCCCGGGCGCGGAACCGCCGCGCCAGGAGGACGACCTCGCGGGCCTCCTCCGGCGTGTTGCGCCGGTCCATCGACAGGATCAGCTTGGCCCGGATGGAGGGGTGCTCGGCCTCGGCCGCGGCCATGGCGTCCAGGACGGCCTCGACGTAGCCGGCCTTGTCGAGGCCCGCCGTCGCCATGGCCCGCGGCGTCGTGCGCAGCTCGAGGTAGACGACGCCGTCGGCGGCGAAGTCGGCGACGACGGCCTTGGTCGTGTAGGTGAGGGACTCGACGTCGTCGACCAGGTGGTAGATGTAGGACGAGAACAGGGGGAAGAAACTGGTGTTTTTCTCTACAATTTCAGCATCATGGTAGAGAGAGCAGGTTGAGCAAGCTCACTGATGCCGATGATGACGGCTTGGCTCCCTTACGTGTTCAGGTCATAATCATACTTATCCACAGGCATCACGACGAGGGGGTCCTCCAGGTCGGTCGACCCGGCTGCTTTCTTCTTGGACCATATCTCGTGCAGGCATTGCCGGCTGATGCTTCCCGACAAGTGAGCATGGATCTAGAAAGGGGCAGATAGGTAGGTAACAAGAAGTCAGTCAGTTTTCACGTGAAGAATATAAACCGTTTAGTCCGTGCACCACGTCGTAAATGAGGAAGAGCCCCAAGCAGCCGAGGCGAGGCCTGCTGCTGAGCTTGGCTGGGTCGACCTCACTTCGCTTGAAGGCAGCATCTTAATAATAGTGCCGATGGCTGACGACGGAGGGACACAAGATTCGATGTGCAACCCTTCCACGAACAAATCACGGCGGCCCGGACCGCAAGTCATGAAGTTTGATGGCGTGACGACATTGCGAGATACAAAGGGTCCAAGCTTGGGGCTGCTGTGTGGATAGGCGGGCTAAGAAGAATGTACCTCGATTTTGGGCATGGATTGGAAGTCCATATCAGCTCCTGGTTCCGACGCCATGGTAGTGATGACGCCCGTCAGTCAGTCAGTCAGTCGGTTGGGGGGCCTGGGATTTGAGCGAGACTTTGCTTTGGGCGATGCACAGACGATGGTGTCAATAGGTATAATCAATGATACGCTGGCGGAGATCGTCCCACCAGTCTGGTCACCAAGAAAAAAGGCACGGAGATTGAGGCTACCGCTGAGTGCAGCGGCGGGATTTGGGATTAGCGACCCGGTGGTGGGTTCCACGATGGAGGAAGCAAGCTATCGACGAAAAAGGTTGCGTAGACCCGAGCCCGTCCTAGCCGTGATTCCCGGGAAAGTAAAAAATATGTGCGTATGCAAAGTACATGGCTGTAGTATCAGATCAATTGATGCAGGTCCTGTGTGTTTCGGATGTGTAAGCGATGCTGGAGGATTCAATGTACATATTGTTCAATCCTCCAGAGCATGAAGAACATGAGAAACGAGTTGAAAGCGAGCAAGTCGCTCGCGTTCTCGTGCTCTCTTTCGCCTCGGGCGAGGATTGAATACGTGTAATGAGGCTGATAAGGAAGGCGGCCGAAATTCAGTTGAAGAATGGAGGCCAAAGCTTCTAGAAGAAGACGAAACCAATACGATAGTACCCTCAGCGTTGCAGCAGCACTAATTAAATCTATACCGCTTCGGGAGAGTCGCGCCCCCAAAAGACTGGACCAGAAATTTCCGTTCCAGGAGCTGCTGCCACCAACCATTTGCGACCCCATGGGACGCAGCTAATTTCCCAGGCCTCGAAGCGATTCTGATGACAGTACTCGCAGGTAACTAGCTACACTGTGCTGTGTGCTCGGCCTTCTCGTGTCGCTTATCAGTCTCCTCGCGCCCTTATCATACCAGCGTATATCTGCAGGTAGGTATGCCATCCATCTGCCATCCAGTAGATCTCGAATATGAGGCTCCATTGCTACGCTTGTGGAAGATTGAGGATCGAGGATTGTGGGTGTGACGACAAGCGGGTACCTCGAAGCTGGAGGCTAGAGGATGCGACAGATGGCTCATGGGTTGTACGGAGCAGATATCAAGATGTTCGAACCACTTGTGGACAAACAGTAGATTTGAAGATATCGCCAGATAGGTGGAGATGTAAACTAGACAGGCATGACCCTGAAAAGTACGTCCATGCCCAAAGTCTATATAGATATGCTATTTTAAACAAATCCATGAGTTACGCTGGCGACTCCTCAACGGGCCAGCTTCTCCGTTTCCGTTCGTTCGACGCCGGCTTCAAATGCATGGGAATGGGGGAACCCCCCAGAGAAAACACTATTGCCTATAGCTGGTGTAACAAACAACCCTAACATATCGTCAATCCAAGAACGACCTGCCTGATAGCTTCGGTCGAAGGGGTCTCTGGCGTAGTCGTGTAAGGGCCCGATAGCTGTGCTTAGTCGCCTGGAGCCGCGCAGTTCTCTGCTCCAGATGTACCGGTTCTTATGATTTCAGAGTTCTGGAGAGATCGATAATCGTTGCGAAGATGTACCCCCTGGAGTGGTTATTCTCGTTCGTAGGCGCGCAACTGACACAGACAATGCAGCTTGATGGCCTCGTGTCGAGTCTGCCTACCAGCGTGGCATGACTCAAACAAGCCGTTCAGCCAGACGGCCAGGTTCGCTCCTAATCCAGGGGAGGCAACGAACACAGCTCCGGCACTGGCCTAACGATGGCCATGAGCCTAGGATTTGGCGTCCGACGACGAGCTACAGATTAGCTCAGCTCAGCCGGTACAAGTACAGGTGTAGGTCCAGTCGAACATGGCGCGTCTGTCCTTGGCAACACCAAACACGATCGACGGAAGAAAACGCGGGGTCGGGACTGAAGTATGTAGAGGTATTTATAGGTTACGTAGACGCACGCAACTGCATGCAGCCTTTTTACCCCAACGTGGATATATGTATCCGTAAGGTCTTATCGTGAAGAACCACGGCCATCCTCCATCCTTCAAGAAGGTTCGCGGGCACTCGCAATTGGCCCAATCAGGCAGTGCTTGCAGGCATGCGTCCAAGACTGTTGGGCGCTGGCCTCTGATGTTGTCCAATTCCGGTTCCGTGAAATCCCCGACAGGGGCCGGGGTGCAGGGATTGTAGATTTGCTGTGCATGGGGGGATCCAGTGGTGGCTCCAATTGCCAATTGGGAATGGGATGAGGAGCTGCCTCTCGCTGCTCGGGCAGGGCCAGGCAGGCCAGATAGTGGTGTCGCCAGCCTTCCTCCAGATCATGACATGTCGGCCGGCTAGATGGACGGGCAGGATGGGATGTGCAGTACTTTTTAGTGGCTGGCGCTGGCTGACCCGAGTGTCCTTGTTTTGCCCGCCTCGTATGGTGTTATTTGTAGGCACCAATAAGAAAAACCCGCGATGCCGCGGACCTGAAAACAAGAATGACGGAAAGCTGGATGGAGGATCATGTGAGCATTGAGCATCCCATAGGATACCTACCGAAGAAAACCCAGGTACGGAGTACGACGTGATGCAAATGAAGGGTACTTGGGTGGGAGTTTGGTCTGATCTGCAGAACGAACTGCTGCGACCGAGCGCGCCTATGGCAGAGATGAACACCCCCCTTAACCTTACCCATATATCATATCCTCCTTCCTCTTCTTCTGACGATAGGCGCAAGAAACATGTCGTGGCCGCGTCTGGAAATGGATCCACATCATTCTTGTCTGAGACGGGTCACGTTAACGATTAACGGTTACTGCATCGCGGATTCTCGACCCTGGACTATTTCTTTTCTCCCTGTTGCCGCTGGACTGCTTTTGGCATTTGCCCAGACTTCTGCCAGACCTCCTCTGGCCATTTGTAAGACGGGCGATTGATGATGGTTCGTCAGCAATTCTGCGTGTGTCCAACCGACCGACCAACCAACCAACCGTTCCCATCTGGCCGGCTTCTCGGGCTCGGTAATCAAGACTTCTTCGTTTTATTTATTCCGCGCCAGAGACAGGCAGGCAGGCAGACAGGCAGACAGGCAGGTCAGCAAGCAGTCAGTCAGTCGGTCGGCTGGTCGGTCAGTCAGTCCATTCGCTGATGGGCATTATTGGATAAATTAGCGACTGGTGAAATGAGGGCGAGGGGAGCTAGAGAGGAACCACTTGCAGTAGTACTCCAGTAGACCAAATGGTCTGCCCCATATGCGATGTCCTCTAAATTGGGCCCTCCGCCGCCGTCCAAGGAATACCACCTTATTCATGTTCCTCACAGCAACAAGTGCAAGCAAGCAGCTCTTTCTATCGTGCCACTAACCTAGATACTGTACTAGTAGATGTTCGCAGCCCGATTCGCCCCATGCTTCATTCGATGTGTGCACATGTATGTACAATGTAGGCACTGTACATATCGGTGCATGGTTGTCCTATCTCTCTCTCTCTCTCTCAGTCCCTCTCGCGACTCTCCGCGCGTCGGGACAAAGCAGCCCTGTAAGGTAAGCCTGCAGCGGTCAGACTTTGGGTATTGTGGAAGCTCCCGCTGAGGCAAGTGTCGAATTACATAAAGCACCTGGGCTCTTTTCATATTAGGATTTGATTTGGGATCTTCCTCATCAGGTCATACCATGAGATCAGTCTGTACTGTTAATTGCCCAAAGGTAATTGGAAATGTAAACAAAACTGCCTGCTCGCCTCTCTCTCGTCTCCTCCCCATCGTTCCCTGGCGGCCCCCCCTGAATTTGCAATCCGAAATCAATCTCGTCGCTGCTCCACACCTGGTACCTTCTTGGTCAGCGCACCCTGCACGCCTACCACTCACTAAAGTACGCTACCCTGGCAGCTTTTCGCACTTGGACCTCTGTTCCCGGCGATAATCCAGTGCTGTTACTGTGTCCAGGTTACATACATTGTCGTAGCTTGGGGCTCAGAAACGGCTCTGACTGGTTGATCGGCGCCAGAAGAGCATTACGGCCCCCCCTGAACCTGCATTGTGTGGATTGACGGCCGATGTACTACCTAGGTTACTGTGCTGCTGCTGCTTTTGCTCCTTCTGGCCTTGCTCGACTGCTGCCGCTGCTTGCTTCTCTCCATCGCATCCGCCCATTTCAGTTACAGCCAGGTCCACCTCAATCTACAATTCAACTCTCTCTCTCTCCTTCAAGCTCTCTCTCCTCCCCCCCTCTCTCCCCCAAGAACATTGATCAGAGCCCACTCCCCCCCAAAAAGGAATTGAAGAACGCTGGTGGCAGAAGTGGTACCTCCCTCGGCTCCGTCTACCCATATTTACCTCCCTATTGCCTGAGTACGAGTACCAGTCGTTCTCAATTCTGCCTCTACCCTGTCTTGTACTGTACCCCAACTAAACTAGCCTGGCCCGGTGCGCATAGTGTGTGAGAGCGACAGAGAGCGTGTGTTTGGTTGTCTGGTTTGTCTGCAGCCCGTTAATGCCAATCCAGTCCCGAACCGATCCCATCCAACCTTCACCACCTCTTTTTTTTTCTCCTTCCCTCTTTCTGTCGCAGGTGTGCCTCAAATCTCCACACGACGATTGACTGACCGTGACTGATTGACCGACTGAATTGTTTGATTCGGTTCCAATCCAGTCAATCACGTCGCGCCCTCTTCTTCCTACCGGTTTACGTCCGCAGTCACCTACCGTGCCCTACTCAATCTCCCTCCCTACCAACCTCCCAGTCGTTCCCGGGCACCGTCACAATCAACACCAATGGACTCGCAACGGCCGAACGATGTCGCCTGAGGCGATGCAGGCGCGCATCCAGCAGGCGCGTCGCGAAGCAGAGACTCTGAAGGACAGGATCAAGCGCAAGGATGAGTTGGCGGACACAACTTGTAGGTCTCTCCCCTTTTTCCGCCACCGTTGCTCGGCTATCACGACACACCCGGCGTATTTGTGATTAATCAGCCGTGGTCCGCCATCACCACGACGCGGTGATGCCACAAAACACGAGCCCGACATGTCGTTCTGGCGCGGTCGCCGTGTCACCAAACACGTACAGTCATGGCCTGTTAGTTGTATTTACTAACGTGATGTTCTCTCAGTGCGCGCCGTGTCGCAACAATCGCACGACACCATCCCCAGAAACCAATTGATGAAGACGAAGCGGACGCTTAAGGGCCATCTCGCCAAGATCTATGCGATGCATTGGTCTACCGACCGGAGGCATCTGGTCTCGGCCTCGCAGGACGGCAAGCTGATAATCTGGGACGCCTACACAACCAACAAGGTCCACGCCATCCCTCTCCGATCGTCATGGGTCATGACCTGCGCCTATTCTCCTAGTGGCAACTACGTTGCGTGCGGTGGTCTTGACAACATCTGCTCCATTTACAACCTGAACCAGAACCGAGACGCCCCTACCCGCGTCGCTCGCGAGCTGTCTGGCCACGCCGGTTACCTTTCGTGCTGTCGATTCATCAATGACCGCAGCATTCTCACCTCATCCGGTGATATGACCTGCATGAAATGGGATATCGAGACGGGCACCAAGGTTATGGAGTTTGCCGACCATCTGGGCGACGTAATGAGCATTAGCTTGAACCCGACAAACCAGAACACTTTCATATCTGGTGCTTGCGATGCCTTCGCTAAGCTCTGGGACATCCGAGCAGGCAAGGCTGTTCAGACATTTGCCGGCCATGAGTCCGACATCAACGCTATTCAGTTCTTCCCCGACGGCCACTCATTTGTTACTGGATCCGACGACGCCACCTGCAGATTGTTCGATATCCGAGCTGATCGGGAGCTCAACCTCTACGGTGTAAGTTTGATAAGGAAACCTGTCGCGTATTCACCTGACTGACCTTTCTCGATAGTCCGAATCTATTCTTTGCGGTATCACCTCCGTCGCCACCTCCGTCTCTGGCCGTCTGCTATTTGCTGGTTACGACGACTTTGAATGCAAGGTACGAAAGCAAACACTCTGGGTGGCTTACAGGAACTCCCTTCTAACGATTACCAGGTCTGGGATATTACCCGTGGAGAAAAGGTTGGCTCGCTGGTGGGTCACGAAAACCGTGTCAGCTGCTTGGGAGTTAGCAACGATGGCATCAGCCTGTGCACGGGTTCATGGGACTCAGTGGTACGTGTCATCCTGATATATCTTGCTCTGGGAGTTCTTCCGGATACTAACACGAGGTACAGCTTAAAATCTGGGCCTACTAATTACGCAACGGCCACTCCGGTAATGGATTTGACGATAATGCCGCGAGAACTGGCCCCGTCGGGAACAAAAACGTTGCTGGAGCGCCTCGTCATGCCTTTCCTCGAGTGGTTCTTTGCCAAAAATAATTTCTACCTGATACGCCCATTTTAATCCTTGAAGATCTGGCGTATCCAGGACGAAGTCACGACAGCCTTTTCTCAATACCAACCTTTCCTTTGACCGACACCGACTACTTTCCGACCGCCTGCGCCGCTTCCAACTTGTATTACTCCACCGGTCAGATTTATGCATCGCCATATACCGCGCCGTCTCGTTTGTCTCACCGAACCGTCCGTCCTGAAAGCGAGCCACATAGGCGCCGCGAGAAAGAAAAATCAGAAAAAAAGGAGACGCGTTCACTCGATATACAAACTTTGCGGCATACGCTTCACTCGGATGCCCGCTTCCTTGTTGCTGTGGCTCTGGACTAGTGCAGCATAAACGCCCTACTGTGCCGTCTTTCAAGGGCTTCTTTGTCTATACCAAAGGCTTCCTTTCACCGAAAATGATTTCTTGCGCTAAACATGTTGATTCACGTTCTTGCGTTTACTTGACTCCCCCGATTTTGTTGTGGTAGAAGGGGCGAAGGAACACGCTAACCCGCGGGTATGAGGCGAGATTCTCCGAGGACCAGGAAATCACGGCTTTCAGACCCGAATATGACTTGCACACACGGCATAGGGGCATGATACTTGAGGCGTGGGTGGCGGTCTTTGACACTTGTACGGCTTCGCCGGTCTCTTCGTTCTTCTTGTAGTTCCTTGCGTCTTAGGGTCAGCGTGTGGCTGGGTGGATGATGGGGAGTGTGGCTAGAAGCGGGAGAGGGTGGGAAGCCAGAGGTGTGGATATACGGCAGCGTAATTGTTGCATATCTTCGACGAACCTCTTGATGTTGTCTGTGTATCATAATGACGCTGAATGCTCAGATCATACCCCTTGTGCCCAATATTATTACTACTTCAGACGTTGAAATGTTCCAACCTCGCGTGACCAACCAACCGACTTGCCAATACGGGCGCCCTGCGCTGCGTTGAGGGGCCTGGGGGAATACGAGGCTAACAGGAGAATACTCTCTGATGCGTTCAGTTGCCGGAACAGTTGCTGCTCAGGGGTTGGGTGGGTAGCTGGTGTGGCGGGATCCCTTGCATCATGCGAGCTCTATCATGACAGCACGCATAACCCTGTGACGCGTGCCGGAGCTGTCTTTCCCCCCTCACGGTCAGATAACCACGATACCAGTGAGTCTATGACGGAAACGCGAACTCTCTCAGGGTTTACCAAGCACAAATTCCTGCAAGGCATGGGTGTTGCTTGGGCGTGGGATGGTGGTCCCTTCTTGGGCTTTGAAATATGCTTTGCAGAGTTTGGGGATCGGCTAGTGATCTGGAGGAGATAATCTATAATATATTATCAAGCTGCAGCGTCGTGGCTCTGCCGCGTTGCAGGCTCATCATCTTATGGGCGCGTCTGCAAGATGGATGCACAAGATTTCGATGGAGGGAGCGTGCCTGCCAAGCTTGATGTATCCCGCTACGCAGTATTCAAGCCGTAGCCTAGAGGTGAGAAGGGAAGATCTTGTCGCGCAGCCAATGACACTCGACTACAGGCATGGCGGGGTTATGTACAGACAAAAACGACAGAAGTCAAAACTTTAGGCCGAACTAAAACCCCGAGGCCGGTCGGGGCTCTGGCTACAATCTTTGAGAGCTACGGTACTGTACGAGCCAGATACATGACGACCCTCCCTGGCGGTCCCTCGTGCCGAGAAGTCTGGCCACTGGGCGGCGGCGGAGTTATCCCCTTGCCCGGTTGCAGATCTGCAAAGATATCTAGCTCGATATAGGTAGTTGGATCCCGCCGCGCGGCCCGGTCGGTATCGAGCAACGGACGAATGCCTTCAAGCTCCGGTGACGCATATTCCCAGGTCAACGGATAAGATCGGCGATGGGGAGAAACTCTAAAATGATATCGTCGAACCACCCACCCTCCCTCCCTCCCTTTCTTCTCCATGGCTTGGTGATGCAAGGTATCGCTGGAGGAGGACTGTCCGAAGCCCCCCTTGCCCTCTCCTCTCGTTGAGTGCGGCAAAACGCTTGAGCAAACTCGGGATGTTCGGGTCAAGTCGCGCACCTCCTCCTGCAGCGTTTCGGTTGTCGTGGAATTTGCCAGGCTCTGGTCTGAATCCTACCATCGATGCCGAATCGCAAGATTATCCTGTTTTGTGGCCAAGACAGAACAAACAAGGGAGAAACCGACTGAACGCAGACAGTAACCTCGTCCCTTCATCGCCAGGGGACACTAACAATGGACAAAGTTGTGAGGGAGGGACGGGAACTCGCGTGATAAGCCCTCGAGCATCTCTGCCAAGACCTGTCAAACGAAACGGCTCACCGTCCTTGTGTGGTTTTAGACCGAAACGGCCCCAAAAGAGGGTTGTTAGTAGCTGGTCAGTACCCGGGCACCGGGGTTGGGGGGCGGATAGAAGTTCGCGCTGCACATGCCAAAATTTGCAAGTCGTTTCCGTCTCGTCTCGTTCGTCTCGTCTCTTTCTCTTTCTTTTTCTCTTTGCTCCTGACGTCAAAGAGAGGGGAGAGGGAAGAATGGCTAAGGAGATGCCCGGAGAAAGACATTATTGAATTTTGAACCTTACTTGGGACTGATGAAAGGACGGGAAGTGAAGGAAAGCAAGACTACTTGAGAGGGGCATGCCGCATGCCACTTCACGAACCTTGGCAGTGATCGGCACCGGTCTGGCTCGAGAAAGGGGTTGGCCGACGCGTATTCTCTTGATTATCAAATACCGTAATAAGCGCGGGGGCGATCCTACACTCCAATTCGTGCTGTTACTTGGGCCACTCACAAGTCCTCGGCGGTGTGAACTCAGCACATCTGATCTTCTGATTTGACCAGAAGCCGTCCCCGTAAACTATTACGGTATCTGGCAATCAAGAGGATGCACGCTTCCGCACTCTGGTGGATTCAGCCTGGTGTTGTTCAGACGACGATGTTTTCCCCCCAAGCCGCCTACTCCAACCTTGAGGCAAACGAGCATCAGACGAAGGGGGTCATCGGCAACGTTTGTGGGAGGCACGCAGGATCCGACCATGGACTAACCGATCGAGGCATGCCGACGCGTGCGAGACGGAGCTGCTTGACGGGATGGGATATCCCACGCTGAGAACTCCCGATATCAATCTGTAAGTTGGCCTCGGTAACATCTCTTCTGTTTCTCTACCGCTTTCACATGTTTATCGCGGCCAGAGACGATGTTGAGGCAGTCACTCCCACGAGCCACGACGGCCGAACCACGAGTCGGAGCGACTCCGGGAGGCTGGAAGATCTGCGACAGTCGCGAGTTGGGTTCATCGAAATGTGAACTTGCCCATGTCAACATTGTCATAACCCCCCATACTCATCCGCCTCAAAAGGGCTCGCTCGTGACGAGAATCACCGGGGAAGATCGCATGGCTGTAGCTTCCCAAGAGTCCCAGGCAAGTGTAGATACAAGGAAACCGATACATCATCACTGGGACACAGGCTGACCATGCCTCCAGTGCGACATGTCCGGTGCCAGCAGTGCCTTCTGCGATCTTGGCTCTTGGATAACTTCTTCCTGGGAGTAGCTGTCTCTAAGGGGTTTCCGTCCCTAACGCCATGGTGACCGGCGCGAGTTCCGCAGGTGAGTGATTCAGGGGCTGGGGCATAGGATCCCGGTGCGCGCTTACGCTCTCGGCCTCTGTTCTGCAGAGGAGGAGGAGGGGGTGCGCGAGAGAGCTGATTATATGTCAGTCTTGGCTTCAATCTCATCATCGCGCTCAGCAATGTCAATGTCACTTTGGAGACGGCGTAAAGGTCGGCGAGAATCCCGTAAGTATGAGGAAGGTACGACAGATACTCGAGTCTGCTGAGATCAGAGCCACGCGTGCTCTTAGTGGCAGTAAGCAGAGACAATCACGTCGCATACCACATACCTGCCTGCATTTCGGGAGGGAGGTCTTGGGTGGCTTTGCTGTCTCCGGAGGCTATGAATGGAAGAATGGTAGCAATAACCATATGACGTTGGATCTGCGAAGTTGAGACAATCTCGAGCCGATCGTTTTCGACTGCGCCTGGTTTTTCCACCGAGAAGTCTTTCGGCCAGCCATTTTCCGTTGTGGTGCCCAGGAGACGACGGCATCGGCAAGATCAATTGGTTGGTACGCACTGATTACCTGGGGGAGGAAGCCCAGTGATCATCTTCAGATTGCGCACAACCCAACCCACAACAAAGGCGTGCGTAACAACTCAATATTGTCTGTGCCGATCGTGTGTCGAGTCCCTGGACCACCCGTTACATACTGTATAGCAATTTTTCCTTTTCGTCTCGGCACTGGAAGAACACAAAAGTAAAACAAGATGCCGGGTGCCTACCAGCGACCGAGTATGAGCATGTACACTGAACATGTTAGTCCCTCAATATCCGATGTGAAGGAAGCACGGCATTCAATACAACAACATAGAATCGATCCTCGTAATGGCGAAAGAGCTGCCCCAACCAGACCGCGCGCGCCACATTGTACATATCATGGTTTCACCTGATGCCATGGGCATACTGCCCATCCCAATGGATATGATACCTGGATGAGATACCAGTTGGCTAAACTGACCTGTCGTTAACAACAGCAGCGTTTTCTCAATCAGATGAGTGCCACATGGCTTCAACCCCTCGGTCACAAATTGAAGGACTGAGTGTGGGTTATACATTTTGAGCTATTCTGGTGAGCTATGGATGCCAAGTACGGACCGGTTTCATGGCAACGGAACCTTCCGTAGAGGATGGACTGGGTTTCGATATTTCTTGATTCCTGTTTTCTTTGCACCAGGCTCCCAATGATCTGGATGGGTCAACGACACCCGAGTGTAACCATATAGGATCAACCTAAGTGACGGGTAAGCCTCCACCCAGAAGCATGAGGTTGACTCGGAGAAAGGCGCCTCCTGAATACATGTGGGCATGTGGTCGGTTTTACCAGCAGTGCTGTCTGGGTGAAGTGTCAAAGTTGTATCCGAATAAAGAAAAACAAGACTGGCCTATGGCTTTGTTTCCGTCAAGAATAGCATTGCCAATCCTGTGCCTTTATCGTATATCCTCCGACTTGCTTATAATTAGCCCTGCCCGTCATCCAGTCCACACACACGCTATGGTAGGCTAAGGACCGGCACTTGCTGGGATATGTCCCTATACGTAAGCAATTGACGTGTCGTGCCCGTACGAACGATGGCTGATGAGTTGAGGCACCCGCAGCGACGTTCAGGACAACTTTTCCCTAGTGACTTGTATAGCTCCGGGCAGCCATGGCCTTTATACCCCACCGATATTGGGAGTGTTATAGATCGCCCGACCTAGATTGGAGTAGAAGCCGACCGCACTGAACGTCCGAGGGCACGAGAGCAACGTCGAAAGGCGGGCCCCCGGAGGGCTGCCCGTCTCGGTAGTAGCACCCGGCTTTTTCATGCTGCTTGCTTACCGATTGGATCCATCGGCTACCTGGGGAAGGGTTTTTTCGAGAGGGAACGGCAAGCTAGAAGAAAAAAATTCAGATGAAAAACTAGAACAAAAATAAAACAAAAAACCGACAGGATGGCGAGTCCATACCTATCCATGGAGAAATTGTGAGACTAGCAGCCGGGGCCGCCGACCAAAGTACAGTCCTCCGAGGCAGGGCAGTTGGGCGACACGATAATCACAGCACCGTTTCGAGGATTCGTGGCTTGACGCGTCTTGCGAAACCTGGCGAGACCTCGCGGGTTTTGCCGTCGTCAGTGCAGAGTGTTTTGCTGCCATCCAGTCCGTGGACGACGGTTATGTCACCAGCCCATGAGCTGACGAGACTTGGACAGCCCATGTGGGCTGTCAGCTTCGAAACGCCTTCCACGCCTGCTGTCCAACTTGGGGCCCAGTCTGGGAAGTCAGTTCATCTGACACTTGACACTAAAAAAAATCTCACGAGCCAGCCGTGGTCTGGACATGGCACCGAACACCTCCCACCAGATTGCGCACCAACCCTGCAGTAACATCGGCAGTACAGGACGGCGAATGCAAATTTGTCCGAGTGACCCGCAATCCGTCCGCGCCAAGTGCGGGTATGCCATGTCTCAGGTCCCTCGGTGAACCGTGGGAACGGAACATGGCAACGTCCAGAAGCAAGCCAAACGGGTGCTCGCGCTGCTCCAAATGAAATGTAGGCAAACACCTTGGATCACGAGAACACGTGGCATTGGTAGTGCCTTCACAAGATATGCCCTCCATTCGCAAGGAGAGATTTCAGTTGCAGTTGTGTAAGGGTAATACTGAGAAAATATTTGAGCTTTGAGTACTCCGTAAATGTTGAAGGTCTCAAAGGCTTGCGGGTCCGGGCAGGGTGCTTTTCTTCGATGGTGCTGCCGTCCGTCCGTTCGAGATCTAGAAATAATGGGTAGAAGAAGTATGTAGGAGCAATGTTGCTGTCCACTTTTGGTCCTGTCGAGTTGCTGGAGGTCTCTATTCCGACGCGATGATTGGGTGGCTTTTCCCGTTGTCTCGAAATGGTTGCAATGCATATCCATCATGCATTCAGCCTCACCGCTTCCCAGGCCACAATCTGCTGCCAATCTAGCAATCTCTCAACTCAATGCTGGATCGAACAGCGCGATGTGACTACTTCCCATTATCAATACAACGATCCGCCATGGAAGAAGACTGCCATGAGCTCATCTGGTTACCTTGGCCAGCAGAGGCCCGCACCGCACGAGACCGCATGTCCAACTACCATGTACACGAACGGGGCTGCGCACGGGAGGCAGGGGCCCTACCCCATGCAGAACGGCGACAATACGAGAGGCGGGTGCTGTTGTGGCTGACGAGACAGCGTTAGATTTGCCAATACTTACGGATGCAGGACGACTTGCACAGGCAGGAGGACACTTACATGACTCGGCAAACATCCACTTCCCTCTCTCCTCGGAACGCCCAGAGCGCGCGGCGTTCTCGGTCGATACATATGTAAATGCCCGGATGCTTCCTTGAGGCGAGAGATCAGACGGCTGTCATCGGCGTGGCCGCCCGTTGTCGTCTCATGCTCCATGTTTTTGGGGTGATCTTCAGGGCTCCCAACAATCCCGTTGCCCTGCATCTAAACCGAGACTGGGTGGATATTCTAGACGCCTTCTAGAAGTCCCAAGGAAGACGCTGGTTCGGTTCGATGCCCTGGATGACACATAATCAGGGGGTAGGGGTCTTGGTGCTGCTGGTACCCACAGGCCCCTTCCAAGTTCCAACCTGCAGGGGGGTCGCTTCTCAACCGCTCCTCTGAGGGCTGCTGCGAGGACCCGTCTGACATTGCAAACCCAATGCTGATGGGACGCACGATGGGGTTGCTATTATTGACTCACCTTGGGAGGGGTGGAGGGGTCGGGAAGGAGATTAGACCATCTTCTTTTCACAGGCAAGCAGCACGCGGTTGACTCTTGTACCTAAGACAGCGATTTGCTTATTGCAGACTCGGATGCATCAGTAATGACCCCTTAAGATCAGCAATACATAATTGAGTTCCTTGGCTTGTACGATAGTTGTCGGGCTAAGAACGGGGGGCTCCTGCTCCAAACGGCCGCGACTGCCCAAAAATGAACAATTTGGCCCGTCTGCATAATTGATGCTGCCTGCAACGGAGATGGGCCACAGTAGTGCGCATATGCAGAGTGGTCATTGCCAAGGGAGTCTGGCCGACGATCCCAAAGCTCCGGGAAGACGGCCTGACCTGTCTGTTAAGCCCGTTCAGGCTAAGCAGATCCCGAGTTGTGAGCGGGTGCTCGTTCGCCAATGAGAACGAGAGCGACATGCCGGATCGAGTTTGATAATGGATTGATGACCTGAGCTTCTTGTCTGCCACGAGCCAACTTGCATGGCCATGCCCTGCAGCCAAGTGACAATCGAATGTTCCAAGAAACCCCGGCCGGGTTGGCCGGTCATCAATATCAACACTGCTACATAATACCGACCTAACCCGACGTAGGCTGTTTGTTGTAGCCCTAATAAGCATGGCAGTGCCGACGTTAGGTAGTCGCGCTTCGACCGATCCCCGATGCTGCCATATTACCTGTAACCGGGGCCCGTTACAGGCATAACATAACCTTATGTATCTTTTCATGGACAACTCCGAGCGGCGATCAGAGGCTACCGCCTAAGTACTATGTATGTATGACGCATGTGACCGAGGACGTGTTTGCGAAAAGCAAAGGCATGTTCAGGCCGAAACAACTGAGTAAGCCCGGCGGGGAAATGGAGGCCAGCAACAAAAATAGGCTGGCAGGCTGGCAGGCTGGCAGGCTGGGGACCGTGAGGTGCCAAGATGCGAAGGAAGGATTCAGACACGAGGTCAGCCCGTGAGATTTGATGGAATTCTCACCGTGTGGCGGACGCTGCTGTTGGGAGTATGCTACCCTGTCGATAGCCACGTGTAATACGGAAAACCCATGTTCTGGTTGACAGGAGCAGAAGCAGAGTGCTGCATGAAGATCACCACACGTACGGATTTGCGGTCGACTGCGAACCAACTTGCAGCACCGCTGGCTGTGTGTACTTGAGCCTGGTTAGGTACTGACCCCGGGTTCTCCTAACTGGTGCAGCTGCCAAACCCCAGACGGCGCATTGCGAAACGACACATTCAAAGAAACAGAAATATGGGCATGCTTGCTTCTCGTGATTCCTTCCATCCTTCTTTCCATCTCTGAGATACGGTTTCAAACAAAGGGAGGTCCGACGTCGAAAGTGGTTCCCCCATTAGACTCTGATCTCATCCATCTGCCACCATCACATCATCTATCTGCTTTTTGCAGGTGAGTCAGGTTTCAACCTTGCTGGAGAGGCCCAATTTCCACTCTTCCGGTCGCCTGCTCATGCCGGCATGCTTCTATCTCATGCTTCTAGTGGGAATTTGAGACGCTGCTTTTGGGGCTTGTTTGCCATCACACAGCATAACCCCAGCACATCTTTGCCGTAGTTGCACGTGTGTGTCCCAGGAAACTAACTGCCGCGACGAATCATCTTTTTTTGCTTCTTTCTCTGTTCGTTTTAAAACCCCACTCGCCACTCCCCCGGCAGCGTATCAATGTCTCGTTCCTATCAATGGTTGTGTTATGGCCGCTGATGCTGCTGCTGACACGGCTGAGAACATAACCTTAGGTGCTTGATGCACCTGCATGCGGAACTACCTACATGCATCCTACATGCCAAATGCCCAATGATAATGTACTTACACACCCGCCCAACCACTATTGAACCGGTGGTGGGCCGTTGCGATCTCTTTTTCTTCTGATTTAACATATTTTAATTTCCTACCACTGAACCATCCCAGTCTGGCTGCGGTTCTGGCGCTACTCCCCTAGTCTCTGACACGCCAGCCCGGCCTAAATCTCCATCTTCGTCCCGCTCACTGGCCACTTTCTGTCAACGCTTTGCATTCTCCATTTCTGAAACGCGCTGACGCATATTGTAGCAGTGGGCTGTATCTAAAACAAGCTGTATCCTTTCTACGGCTCCGCCCTCACCGCACATCGTCGGCTTGCCCTCCTGCCTCCTCTCCTTCCCAGTTCCCACCCTGCCACCCCCCTCGCAAAGTCCTCTTGACTTGTCTTCTTCCTGCCTTTGCTTCCGGAACGAACGACCAAGCCCTGCATAACCCTGTACCCTGGACATACCACAACAGTAATATCCAAAACAAAGCCCGCCTTTCTCCGTCTACCCATTTGGAACACTGGCAAATCAGCCATCTTCATCCTTGAAGCCCCCTTCCCACACCCCCATCTCAGGCCACGCGACTGTCGACATCCTGGTCTGGTAGTACTCGTATTATATCAACCGTCTTTTGGATCTCTCGGGCCACGGTACCGAGTTACTTGCTCTGCCCGCCTGCTAGCTACATACCTACTTATAATACCACCCGCCAACCCACCTCGTGCGACATCATGTCTTCCTCTGCTACTAGCAATCCCAATCCAACTCCAGCCCAGGAAGAATTCCAGGACCTCTTGAACAAGAACTCCGGCAGCGATAGCCCGCGTGTTCACCCCGAAGACAGAGAAGACGTCCGTCGAGAGGCAGACGACAGTGAAGAGGACGAAGAAGACCGCTTCCGCAACGAACAAATAGACGCCGCCATGCGCATGCCAAACATGAGGACCCCCGTCGAGGGTGGTGACTACAAACTTCCGCCCGCCGCCTTCGATTCGGGTCGAGCCACGGGAGTCAAGGGCGTCATCGCCGATGCCCGCGCTTACGAAGAGGCTCGCCAGAGCAAGTGGCGCAACCGGGTTCGCGCCGCCCGTCGCTCCGTCATGGGCATCGGTGACTTGGTTAGAAGCAAGGACAACCAGAGCGCAGAAAACAGCGAGGAGGATGTCGACGAAGATGAGGAGGCTTTCCTGCAACAGTGGCGAGAGTCGCGGCGGCAGGAGCTCGAATCAGAGGCGCAGGGCAAGGCCCGCGCCAACCGGAAGACAAGCCCGAGCCTGCGCATGTTCGGCCGCCTCGATACGGTCGATGCCTTGGGCTACCTGGACGCCATCGAGAAAGTCGCAAGAGACGCGGTGGTTGTCGTCTTCGTCTATGATCATGAGGTAAGCCTACACGCCGTCCGCATGATGGACCTGTCCCATTCCTTGTCGCACACGCACGCTTACTAACATTCGCCTCTACAGTGCCAAGTATCTGGTTTGATCCAGCAAGCCCTGCGACCGTTGGTCACGGCGCATCCCTATGTCCACTTCGTCAAGATTCATTACGAGGACATCGAGTTCGACAACGCCGCTGTGCCGGCCATCCTTGCCTACCGCAACCAAGGCGACCTTTTTGCCAACTTGACTGGGCTCATCGAGATGATTCCGGAGGATGAGGAATTCGACAGCGACGCCCTCAAGAAGGTGTTGCAGAAGCATGACGTCCTGTAATGGCCGCATTGCCTTGTGTGTTTCAAATAACAGCTACGGCGCCGCGTCGATTTGCCCATGCCTGGGACATTTGTTGATCACCTACGGTCTATGCTGTCATTTACGAGTCTCCTTTTGTTATGCCTACCTGCCGCGATGGGGGGCAACTCTGCTCCTTGCAGATATTCTGATACCCTTTGATTCGAAAGGTCAGCAATCCACACACGCAGCTGGACCAACCAACCATTGCTGTCTGGAGAGCTTTTACGGGACTTTTGCACATATCCAGTCTGTATTAGCTTTGGGACCCAATGGTTTTCATGCTGCACATACACGACCTGCTGTCTTTCTTGAGTTGGATACATTCCAAGGGAGCCTGTGGTTCTGGTCTAGAATGAAGTTACGTTGGTAGGAATCAGTTCCTGACGGGAGTTTTTGGCGTTCGCGAGTTCAATGCGAACTTTGGTGGGAGGGCCGATGATTTCACGGCCCAAGTTTGATATAGATTTACGATACGAAACGTTACTGGATGTCGTCTTCCTATAGTTGAAGACGTAGAAGAACGTTGGACCACGTGTGTCATATGAGCATGTATAGTACATAATGAAAAATCAAAATATCCAAGATGAACCGAGCAATGATCTACCCTCTTTGTGAAATCCGGCTGGAATGACTTGGCAGAGTAACATGTTTCAGTGAGATCTTAGTGATTTGGAATAGATGGGCAAAACGACTAGCAGTAACTACGTGAGCCGTTGCACTGCTTGCAGATGAAATCATGGCTTTAACCGCAGGTGTATGGTTCTATATGATTGCCTTCCATGCTGCCAGATGCCATGAGTTCTGCCATGAGGACCACGGGAAGGTCGTGTAGTTCAGCATTATACATGGATCTACATGTACATACCTATCAGATTGATCTCTAACTCTCTAACTCTCTAACCCAAGGGGAGGATGAACCTATCGATTGCCACTCGGAAATTGTTTGTTACATCGCCTATTTTGGGGGATAAACGGAACATACTGAACACTGACTGACTTGGACAGGACGGGAGGCGGACGTGGTTGAGATGAAACGACTGGTCTTATACTGGGCTGACGAGCCGAGCTCAACAGCCAGTCAGGTACTTTGCGGATACCCACGTGAGCGAGTTGTGAAACTCAAGCGGGCAATCGACCATATTACGCCACCGGGTGACCGATATTGAACTGGCCTTCGCCCCGAGCAGACGTGTCAGCCTCGGTCTTGGGGTCGCAGGGCCAGTATTGGGTTGGGAAGCATGAGGTCCCTTCTCGTCAAAAGGACGCACCCCCCCAATAGACGGACGTTTTAGAGATTGAGGATAGGCGCGCTGAGTCACCAGCAGCAACATGGCAATGTAATGTGGTAACAAAACCCTCATCTGTCAATCTACAATCGAGAGAGAAGCGATGGATGCTGCGAAGGTCGCAGCTTGGCATTCGTTAATAACCCCGCAATCCGAGCTCACGAGGTGTGCCGCGTGCCTATTTGCCCCGAACACTAGGGAGGCAGAAGCGCCTATGAACCCCTCTGTCCCGCTGATAAGGGGAGCTGGTGATAGTGATAGCGCTGGGCCGTCGGATCGTCCACGATTGCCTTTGGGTCGCGCCCCCCACTTTGCACCACGTCACGGAGACTGACTTCCAATATGTACTCGATGGAAGCGTCCATCATCATCACCTGACCAGATATTGGCAATACTGAATTTAGGGATTACGTATTCGTATCTATTGCGAGTTCTGAACTCACGTCTAGCACTTGAAAGAATCCTCCAACTGTATGCTATATCTTCCATCCGGTACATGTATGTAAGATAGTCAGATGTAGTGCCATTTGGATTCTGATATTGCAGGCATGATAAGGTAGGCGTTGGGCGGGCAGGGGTGGTTCTTATCGAAGAACCTGGAGATCGTACAAAGCCAATATTGGTTCCCACCTGCCTGAGACCAAGTTCAGCAAACAGCTTAAATGGAAAGGGGCGCGTATTTTCAACTGGCTTCAGAGGTCTCCTGATGCTCCGATGCTGTCGATGCAGGTAATAAGCTACAGTAAGTAAGTAGTCAAAATAAACCGTTCAAATGTACGCGTTGAAATGCTTTTGTTGCAATGATCCATCTCCTCACTTGCAACAGCACATGCATCTGAATGTTGCCATTATTCCGTACATTACCCCAGTACCCACAGGGCAAGTCAGTCATTCAGGTAGCCCCTCAACCCCTGCAACTAACTCACCTCAACCCACTGCGGGGTCTTGGCTGAGGTTGTAAGGCAACTGGCAACCTAACTTCCGTCATTTATTAAGTACACTCACCACATTGACACCTCTCCGTCCTCTACTTTCCATGGTCGAGCGAAACGTACCGGACAACCCAAGGCAGACACCATCCACCTGGTTCAGCGCAAAGTGAACGAAACCTTGAGGGAGCAATCTTTCCCGCCGTGTGAAATGATAATACCTTCTTACCCTCCCGCCCAACCAGACATCTGTGACCAGGCTACGCTTTGAGGGAAAGAACAACACCACATGCAAGAGAAACCGCGGACAATACTGCAAGAAACTGCATACAACGTCCTCTACATCTCTTCTTGTCCTTGTCTTTCAGTTCCAAATCGGCAAGACTGTCTGACTGGCCACCTGCCTTGAAATATTGACCACAAGCACCCACGGCGGCTTATTACCTTCCTCAGGTCCAACCTGGCTGCCTGACTAAAACACCTGGGCTGGGGGCTTTTCAGGTTAGACGAGATCGGTCCAAGATACCTACCAGGGTCTTTACGGATCACAGATCAGACCAGAGACTGTTACAATCAAGTAGGTAACCAGGCTGCATCATTTCTCATTGCCCTGGGCATCAGATTCGACAGGCCTTTCTTCTTTGCCTACCTATCTACACTACCCTCCACCTACCTTACTACAATCCCAATACCTTACCTTACCAACTTCTTGCCTTCCACTGTACCTGCTGTTGACTGGGCATCTATTTGTCTACATGCGCCTAATGGACAGCCAGTCAACCTGCTCAGCATCAATACGTACCACTACGCCTCTCACCCATCCCACACTTACACCTTCCCACCCTATAGCCCCGCATTGCACAGGCCGTCGTCAGTCGCCTTCTTCAGCCTTCCTGATTCTACACCTGCCATTCTTCTAAGCTCTGCTCTTTCCTTCCTTACAGATCTCCTCACAAGGGTAGATTGCAGCGAGGTATGACGTGAGCCAGCGAGGCCCTCAACTGTCGTCACCGCGGAATGGAACAGCCGGAACAATCTGGTCACCAATCCGATACGCCAGCCACTGTTCGACTTCGACGCTCGAACGAGAACCTCCGATCTACCATCAATTTGACTGACGATCGCACGCTGCCGTCGCCTTCTTCTTCTTCGCCACAAACACCCTCGGCCAGCGTATCTAGCTCGGTGCCGACGCTACGATTCCCGCGCCCGATTGGCAATAGGCAGCTAACAAACTGGGTTTCATCCAGCTCTCCTGACATCATGCGTAACCATAGTTACCACGAAGAGGCACCGCTGGATTCCAGCATCGCCGATCTCGGCTTCGAAGTTATCGACAACGATGGCGAGATCCAGTCGAGTTCCTCCGAGGACCACTATGACCATCAGGCCCACGAGCTCGCCGACGATGTTCAAAGTATTGCCGACATGACCGACACGACCGGAACCGACGCCGAAACGAACGAGTTGGACTCGGATTCATCGGAAGACGACGACGAGGAATATCCTAGTCACCCGAACCATGGCAACGGGAGACCCTCTGTCGCCGATAGCCATGTTGATGACATGGTGCATATGGCGGATCAAAGTCTGGAGCACCCCACCGAGCTCTTCACGTCAACGCACTCGCTGGAATCCCGAAACTCTTCGGCTTCGGGCGATGAGTCCCTCGAGGGACCTGCGCGAGAGATGAAGAGCCGGGGGGAAACCACCAGTGGCGGTGGTTCAAGCCGAGACAATGGGCATAAGGCTGGCTCAGATCGCACAGCCTATGCCTCGGCAACTAATCGCCTAGGCGAGTGGAAAGAATTCCTCGCCATCTGGTCCAAAGTAGCGATGGACACATTCTACAGAATGACCACCCGCCAGATACTGACACGCTTACTCGTCGTCCTGATTGCCATTGTTGGCATTCCGGTCATAAGCCTGCTCAAGCCGGGCCAGAGTCAAACAGGTGTGATATCAACAGTTCCAGCCGCATCCGTGTCGTCTCTGCGGCTCAAGACGGACGAACCGGTCCCGGCAACCACCACCGCCCCAGCTTCGACGTCAACCACTACCATGAATGCCTTGCAAACAACCACCTCCCTCAAAAGCATTGCGTTCATGCCTTTCAGTAGAGACAACGATGCTGTCGAGCATGTCGAGCCAGCCGTGGGTCTCTGCACAGCTGAGATACACAGCCGCGACGCTATTCTGATCAAGGTCCCACAACAGGTCATGTCCAGCTGGCCTGCCAAGCAGACAGTGCTCGTAGCTGTGAGCCGTGGATCAAACGACCTCGATATTCAGTCCACCATGATTTCGACGGTCGATGATGGGTTCCTTGTTCAAGTGCCACAAGAAGAAGCTTATGGAATGCTCGATGTTTCGATCGCAACCACTCGGAAACCAAAGATTAACGAGACCTTCCACATCAACTTCGGGAACAACCTACTTGGTGGTGCCCTCGATGCCGGCAAACAACTTGTTAGAGGGTTTGCTCAGAAGGTGGTGGATACCGTCAACGGCACAACGACATGGGTCGAAGAGGCTTGTATGCCGGCCTTTGACTTGGTATCCAAACAGACTTCTGACCGAACGGCTTCGGATCCGGACCTTGTACTGCAAGGGCTTCGGGAGGCTGGCCTGGCGGTTATCGGTGCTCCTGCACGGGTCTCCGCCCAGGTCATCCAGCAGGCCAAACAGGTCCTTTCCAAGGATAAAGTCTCGGACCGTTTGTTCCAGGTTGAGACCGAACTCGTCCGGCAAGCCCAAGATGTGCGAGATGGGCTGTCGTTGGGTCTCCTGCACGCACAGCTAAACACAAAGCTATGGTGGCTCGAACTGCAAGGAAAAACCGAGGAGCACGAAGAGTACATGATGGCAGCCAAGTCATACTATGGTAAGAAGGTCGACAAGGCCATCGAGGCACGCCGGGTCCGAGCCGCAAAGACGGTGGAGGGCATTCGGACCAGGCAGAGGCAGAGTCAGAAGAACGGACGGAAGGAAGGCAAACGCTCGTTCTGGGAGTTCGGCGAGCGAGGTCTTTAGGGTTGATCGTACTTGTTGAGCACTATACCACACAGGGTGTTGCCAGGATGAACATTAGGGCGGCGTTGGGTTTCATGATTGTATTGCTTTGCTGGGTCTCGTCATTGTGTCCCTCCTTGGGGCGACTTGACAGCCGACGGGAGCGTGAATGCGCCTCTGTGCGAAGCGAGAACAGGGGTTGACGGACAGAACAGACACAACCAGACCTGGTAGCGGTGGTTGCTCCTGTTTCTTCAGCCACACATACTGGAGTTCGGTCGAGGTGTTTAGTTGTACTTGATGGCTGATGAACGGAAGGAATTGCACTTTACATAACCCCTCTACTTGCATTGCCTGTACATATAGTGAACCAGTAATGATGTGCCCGTCGGACTTTTAGATTCATGCTTTGATCCATGCCCGGCAACGCAACTAACTCTGTTCAATGTGCCTATACACGAAATCTTTTCCTATGTGAATTATGGTAGGGATATAGGTTGCTTGTGATTGGCTACGTAGAAATCACCTTGGCAGTAGTGTAGGGTCCAAACACAAATAGTCCCTATCCCCCACTATCCCGCCTGTGGCTAGAAGGGGAGAGGATAGTGGGCTTGACTGCCTTAGGTAAGCAGGGGTACTGGAAACCCCTTGCCGGTGTCAAAACAGATCCCCCATTCCAGATGCAGCCAAGTATCTTCTGAAGAGCGAGATTAGGTGGCGACTGGACTTGGTCTGGAATACATTTGCGATATGACACTACGATAGGCAGCCAGCTTCGGGTGCCTAAGCATCAATGTATGAACATGATGAGATTAGGTGCCTACGTGTAGGTAGATAGGCGCATCCAGGCAGTACGTTAGGCGTCTCAATGTGCCCAATGTATCAGGAATCAATCAATCAATTGAAGTAGGTGCGTCATGTGCTTTGAGTTACCTGCCTTACCTTGCTCAATTAAGTTGCAGGAACCCGAGCTTTTGTTGACATCGATCCAAAGGAGGGGCTAAAGTTGTCGCCTCCTAGGAACCCACCCTGCTACTTTCACATTGGAATACCTACCCCTCCATTTTGATTTTGATTTGATCAATCAGTCAGTCGAATCTTAGGCTGGCGGTTGGCAACTGATGAAGTTTGCGCCTGATTAATTGACTCAAGTCTCAAGTGCGAAAGGCCATCAGCCTACTGTTTCTCCTCCCTACAAGATTTTTTGGGCATTCTCCTCGACCACACAAGACGCCACACCACACACCCCCATTCCACAGTCGTACCGTACATTGCTCCCATCACTGCTGTGTTTGGGTATCATTCTAGTCCGGTAAGCTTGTTCCCCTCCCTCTTTCTCCCACCCCACTACTGCGCCCCTCCTCCATTCAGTCTCATCGTCTCCTTCATCTCGCCTTCCCCTCCTCCTTCCGCCAATTCTCACAAGCTGCGGGTTGTCACTGAAGGCGCGATCCAACCAAAAGAGGAAGCAAGAAAAAAGCAGAGCCCCAAGGTTGGTGTTTCTCGGTCCTTCCCTGCCTGTGTCCCTACTCCCCCAAGTGGGGTCATTCTTCCGCCAGAGCCCAGCCCAGTGGCGGGCGGTGACTGGACTGGCCTGGTTGGCCTTGAATCCAAACTTCCAACAACTTGCGTCTACTCTCCCCCACCATTACCCCCATCACAATAACAACAGCTTTTTCCACACAGTCGGGCTTGCTCTGACATTTTTTCACTGCTAGAACCGCAAGCAAAAGTTAACCATTCACGTTCTTGATCCAGTCGAGAGAAATATTTAATACCGCCAAAATGAGCTCTACCGACGCCACCGAGCCCAAGGTCGACGAGACCAAGCCGGCCGAGACCACCACCACCGAGGAGGCCAAGCCCGCTGTCACCTCCTCTTCCGTTTTCTCCATGTTCGGCGGTGGCGCGAAGAAGGAGAAGAAGGATGATGACGAGGACCGTGGCGACAACTCCGGAAGCGCAAAGGCCCAGCGCGATGCTGCCGCCGCTGCCAAGGGTGATGACGAGGTATGCTTGACGTCCCGATCGACGTACCACGCCAATCCAATGGGGGCAAAAGAAGAAAAGAGCAACAGTACTGACCACCAATTCTCTGCCAACAGGAGGAGGCCCCTGAATCGGAGGATGTCCACTTCGAGCCCGTCGTCAAGCTGACCGAGAAGGTCGAGACTAAGACCAACGAGGAGTCCGAGGAGCAGATGTTCAAGATGCGCGCCAAGCTGTTCAAGTTCGTTCGTGAGACTACTGAGTGGAAGGAACGCGGCACTGGCGACGTCCGCCTGCTCAAGCACAAGGAGAACGGCAAGACCCGTCTGGTCATGCGCCGAGACAAGACCCTCAAGGTCTGCGCCAACCACTACAGTATGTTCAGCCCACGCTGCCCCCCTCGTCCCCCATAGAATAGGCTAACCCGAGTCTTCAGTTGTTCCGGACATGAAGCTTTCGCCCAACGTCGGCAGCGACCGCAGCTGGGTGTGGAACGCTGCTGCTGATGTTTCCGAGGGCGAGCCCGAGGCTGTTACCCTTGCCATCCGATTCGCCAACTCGGAGAACGCCAACCAGTTCAAGGATTCTTTCCTGCAGGCACAGAAGGAGAACGAGGCTCTCTTCACCGCCGCCGAGGGCGAGAGCTCCGAGGATAAGAAGGATCCCGCCCCCGCTGTCGAGACCTCGTAGGTCGATTTCATAGCACGGTACGGTAACGAGCTCTCACCAAGCAAGAGATAGAGGGATCGACCAAGAGGTCGGTGACACACGAGGAAGCCGCAAATTTTTTGCACATTACCCCCACCCACTTCCCCCCAGAGTCACCTTATAGCCCTCAAGCCATGTCTACATGTCTATCATTGCGATATGTAGAAATGCGGCTTCTTTAGATAGTTTCTGAGCGGGTTCATACGATCCATTCTCACGAGCACCAGGCAAAAAAAAAAGCCCCCAATCCATATCACACACATCAATGATCCATTCCCTGATTCCATCACACCCCCCTGATGAGGTAGATGACATATTAGGCATCAATCGAACCTTCACAAACCAATCCATGCTTACTAATAACCTTTCGATATCATCCAGTCGGTGACATACTTTGACATGGATAATATCGTGCGTGACCCTGCATCTACCAATCTTGCTTGAATTATTTAATTATGACCTAGGTATACATTGACCTCAACCCATCCTCCCAGCCCACCTTCTCATCACCCGCAGCAATAACTTGCAGTATATTGAGCAGAACCATTCGGACCCCTGGCGACCGGCCCATCTGTTCATGATGGGCAAACATTGTTTCTCGAGATCCACGTGAGCAAAGCCGGGCCGACGCAGCCGGTGCATGCGCACATCTGGAGCGAAAACACGCACGAGGGTTTACTGTTAGCCCCTGCTTGGGTCATGAAGGCAAGAAAAGGAGGATGAAGGAAATTGCTTGCTGCCGATGGCCTCTACCAAGGTATATTGATGCTTGCGTACCTTTTGCTGTGGTGTCGCCGAGCCCTCTGTCCCAGCGAGACAACTCAGAACGAGCCTCGCATTCCCGCCGCCGCCTGCAAGGTACTTATTGAAGCAGGCGCTTCCGTTGATAACAGCGCGACAATTGTCGCTTTCCACGTCGCAAGGCAGGTCGTCCGCGGCGGCGGAGAGGATGGGCAGGGCGAGGAGCAACAGGGGGACATGCATCGTGTTTAGGGGTTCGTCTCGCTGCTGTTGGACTTTGTTCTCTTCTGTGCGGCTAACCAGCTGTCTTCAGGGGCTGAGGATTGAGCCTACGATGGTGAGCTGGTAGAGCTTGGGAGGTCAAGCGTACTAGAATAAGTATGCCCAAGAGACAGGACACCAGCAGCAGCCCTCGTTCCCATGACTGAACTAAATTTTCAATACAATCCACTCGGAAGAAGCTTTACACATGGCACGGTGCCCATTACCAGGTTCCTTTCTTTTGCTTCACCGGAAGTGCGGGGGCGACGATATTATCCGCCCCGGATCTGGACTGTCGAGGAATTTACCCACGATATTCGACGAGCCTTGGTAAGCATTGTGTCATCAGCCCCTCTGACCAGGCTCAGAAGAGCCTTCTTTATCTTCTTCGAGAACGCTGGGTCAAATACCGAGATGATGCTTATTGAGCGAGTGCCGAGCATTGCAGGGTGTGTGGGCAGGTGGTTTACTCCCACTAGCAACTCCCTATCAAGGCCAACGGAAGAGTATATTAAGAGGATGCCTGTCCAGATCATAATTAATCAAATATATAGCATGCTGCCTTGGTCTGCCAAGGCCGCGGGCCCTTTCGGCAATTGCGCCCAGCCCTGCGACTGGCTCCTTGCCACGTTATCTCGAGATGGTATATGAAAAACTCGGTGGTGGTAGCAATGCAGGCTCAATCAAATACACATGGGAGCACGCACCTTGGGTAGAATGAATACTGCCAAGGGTCCTTCCCCTCTAAGCAAACTTCTACGGTATCTGTCAAGGGGCGCCTCAAAAGGACTCAGATCATCATCGCAATCACCATTCAGGCTTCCTTCTCGATTCTTGTTCTTGATAACAGCAGCAGTGGTGACCCAAACCAGAGTGTTTGTTAGAAGCAGGAGTACGCCACGAGGGCCTTTCTGTAGTTTATCGGAACAGGACACACGCCACTACAAGACATGATGAAGCGCCTTGTGGCATCCTCCATGGTGGCCCTGGCCACCTTGAGCCAGGCCCTCGTACGCTTTCAATGCTCCCAACTTGTCATTGAGCGACTCGACCCCCTCGTGAACCCGGGCATGGTGCCCTCGGCCCACGTCCACCAGATCGTCGGCGGAGTAAGTTTGCCCCCAGTTGCCCCCAGTCAGGCCGCTACCTATTCTTGGAAGAGTAGCTAGCCTGTCTATCGCTCTGACCACCAGATGCATACTTACTCATCTCACCTCTCACTAGAACTCCTTCAACGCCACCATGGACCCCGCCAAGGACATGCCGGGCGAGTCCACGTGCACGACGTGCTCCTTCGCCGAGGACTTCTCCAACTACTGGACCGCCGTCCTCTTCTTCAAGGCCCGCAACGGCACCTACAAGCGCGTGCCCCAGTCCTCGCAGATCCAGGGCGCCAAGGGTGGCATCACCGTCTACTACATGCAGGACGCCCTGTACGACCAGCAGCAGAAGTCCAAGGTCACGGCCTTCAAGCCTGTAAGCTAGCTTACCCCCTTTTCCTCTGCCCCCCTTTCCCCCTCCTCTTGCTATTTACCTACAACGTCTTTCCCCCATGGCTGATCTGACAAACAGGGCTTCCGCATGTTCACCGGCAACGTGGCGGCGCGGACCAAGGCCGAGATGGCCCAGTTCCGGCAGCTGACGTACACGTGCATGGACAACCAGGGCACGCGCGAGCCCGAGACGCTCGACTTTCCCACGCGGCCCTGCCGCGCGGGCATCATGGTCAACGCCCGGTTCCCGACGTGCTGGGACGGCGTCAACCTCGACTCGCCCGACCACATGGCCCACATGGCCTACCCGGCCAGCGGCACCTTTGAGAGCGGCGGGCCGTGCCCGGCCTCGCACCCGATCCGCATGCCGCAGGTGCTCTTCGAGGTCGTCTGGGACACGCGCCAGTTCAACAACCAGGCCGACTGGCCCGCCGACGGGTCGCAGCCGTTCGTCTGGTCGTTTGGGGACGGGACGGGGTACGGGAATCATGCGGATTATGTCTTTGGGTGGAAGGACGACGCGCTGCAGCGGCTTATGGATGCGGCTTGCGTCGTTAATTGTCCTACGGCTCACGCCAAGACGCAGGGGGCGGCGGCTATGAATCGGTGTGCTAAGGAGAAGACGGTTACGGAGGACATTGACGGGTGTAAGTTTCCTCCTACTCCTCCTTTTAGATCATTGGAGCTTGGCTAATAAAAGTTGGGGAATTGATAGGGCTTACGAGTCTTCCTGGTATGTGAGGATGATGTGGCTCTCTAAAGGGCGAGAAGGTCACACGTTTGAGTTCGGGGTTACGGGATGGCAAATCATGTCACGTTGCATCTTAGCTGGGCATAAACGTTCATTCATCTCGTCATGATTATTCTACTACTGAGGGAGTCGAAGCAATGTTTACTCGACCGGTAGTAGTTTCCTTCCAAAAATGGTGCCAATAAGGTCACTTGTGTGCCCAACAAGACAGGCCACCATTCATTCCCACAGCAGCTCCTGGGGTAATCAGCCGTATAAGTGACTCATGGTCACTCAAGGCCGTTTACTCCAGTTGGGTTGAACCCAATGCTCGATTCGTTGCTCTAACTAGATGCACATGCCAACGAGCCTTCCCCCCAATAGTTGCTCCCCTGTAGCGAACCGTCTATGTGCAGATCATCGTTGTTCTGATCAAACGGTACAAGCTCGTGCGGCAGATCCCATTGATTGAAGACATTGTACAAAGCGCGCCCCCGCTTCGTGAGGGCGCAGGCCGGGTCACGACACCACATGAGCCCGCGTGTCAGCTCGTCGGCGTCGCTGATATAGGACTCGGGGTCGAGGGCTACGAGCCAGCTTGGGTTAGTGGGACGATCAGTATCGACGGTACTGATGGCCTTGATGGAAATCCCGTAGCTTTCATCCATGTGTGCAGAAAACTCGCAGTCGGGCATGTGGCAGGTGACTTCCGCCCTGCGGCGGTTGTTGGCGGGATATTTGTTGCCGTTGTATGACCTGTGCTTCTGCTCTTCTTCCTGCCGCAAAGCTCGCATGAGCTCCGGCTTCAGGTCGCCGAGGTGGATACAGGCGCTCAGGGAGGGCTTCCGATCCAGCATGTTTTCGACGCACTTCGGTACGTCTTCAATTAAACGCCGTCTGGTCATATTTTCGATCGTACGGCTGAATCCGATCCATTTGCCTATAGTCTGCTCACCATCCCGTCGGAGAGTCATTGCGACGCGCCAACTGGCAAAGGAGCATTCGGAGCACCCAATATCATGTGTGAATTCGCTGATACCCTCGTCATCCCCAGCCGCGAAATACTGATGGTCTAACCATTCTGGTTTCAGGCTATTGTCCTTGACGAACGATGTAGCCTCCTCGTAGTTGATCGTCTTGTGGGGGCAGAGGCTGATATGTCCCTGGTGTCCGATACACACACGCTGATCGGCCTTCTTTTGACGCTCCAGGTGCGAGAATAGGAAGGCCGGGTGGCGGGTTTTGCAGCCGCTGCACATCTTCTGCGTATACATGCGGTCGACCGCACGTTGGTAGACGTCGGGATCGCGGCGCAGCTCTGAGCAGTCGTCGCACATCTTGTTTCGCCACATCATTTGACGGTAGCTAAATGCATGATCTTTCCACACCTTGAGCAAAGCTCCAGTGCGGGATGAGCGACAGACTTCGGCCTCCACAAGCGAGCCGCTGCCGTGCCTGTGGGAAAAAGGTAAGACGGACTCGGCGCGGAGCAGGATGGGGAGTCTGTCCTCGAGCGTCGGATCCTCGCAAAGTCTCCGCAGCTGGCGGCAGGTTTGACGGAGAGCCAGGATGGACATCTTATTATCGACGGTGTGGAGGACTTTCAATACAATCTCATCGGGGAGTTTGGCGAAAAAATCCTCGACAGGCTTCTTGGTCTCTGCCTGTTGCGATTCCTTCTTGCTGGCGCTGACGACAGCCGCTGAAAATGGGGTGAGCTCGAGGTCAGTACTCCATTCAAGATCTGGAACCGGTTGCGACCTACCCGTGATGTGCTTCTTGCATGGAGGGCTGGACATTTTTGTTGCTGGCGAAGGGTAAACCGAAGTTGGTGGGCAAGGATGGAAGGAGGAGATGATAGAGGAGATGATGGAGGAGACAACCCCAGAAGCTGGTAGGTGAACTTACAAACTTCACAATCAAGCTTATTGCTCAGTTACCAAAAACAACAAGTAGGTGAAGTACATAAGGAGGACTAACCATTATACACCCGTAAAACACGTTCCACTCACACGCCAGTCACCGTAGTAGACAACCATCGACCTTGGCTTGGAAGGAAACAAACACATAAATCAATAAATTATACCTTGATACCGGCCACTTCGTCGATAGATACGGATCAAATAGCACAAAACCGACTTGCCCGAAAACCCCAAGACCCGGGAATGCTCCGCACCGTATCTCAGCAGCAACCACCCGGGACCCGAATGTCGCCCACCTCGGCAGCACAGTACCGCAGCGCCGCCATCACGAGCTTCTTCCACACGCCAAGGTCGTACTCGTCTCTCGGCGCGTAGACTAATGTGTACCCCCAAGGCACCATCCCCCCGCCGCTCAGCCGATGCCGCTCCCCCCACCCCGTCTCGAGGACGCGCCGCGAGTCGGCCAGGCTGAGCAGCATGTGCGTGCTCCCGTCGGCCGGATGGACGTGGAGGATCTCGCCGCGCGTCTCGCCCGTCACGGCCGCCGTCCCCGCGTGGCCCGCCGGCGCCGCCTGCACCGCCGGCACCGTGCCCTCGAGCCGCGAGAGGCCCCGGTGTAGCGCCTCGTCGTTGGCCGCGGCCAGGGCGTCCAGGAACGCGTTCATGGTCCGCTTCATGCCCTCCGTGGCCGCGCCCTCGAGCTGCCGCTGCGGCACGACGAAGGGGCAGAGACGGGGCCGGCCGTCGGGGCGGCTGCCGGTGGGGGCGGGTCGGGCTGGCAGTTCCCATTCCTTCTTCTCGGTGCCGTTGCTTTCCAGCGAAGAGGAGATGAAGGAGCGGTGGGCGCGCTCCGACGCCTCTGCGGACTTGGGCGAGATCTTAGCCTTGCCGCCGCCGTTGTACGGCGCGGGCACGGTCGTGTCGCGGCGGGAGATCCAGTGCCACTGGAGCTGCTTGATGTAGCCCTGCAGGTTGTCCGGGAGGCCGTGGGGGCCCATGGCGACGTAGGCGCGGTAGTCGGCGTAGAAGAGGGTCAGTAAGGGGGCGGCGACGGCGACGGACGCCGAGAGGTACGGGTGCTCGACCGGGAGGGTCTTGAGGGACTCCATGGTTTCGATATGGGGGAGTGAGTAAGGGAATAGGATCGTGTAAGTAAGGGTGAGTGTAGGCCTGTCGCGGCAGATGTGATCGACACGGGTCAGGGGAAATGATACTGAGGACAGCAGGCACAGATCTTCAAGTGCTTATATTAATTGGAATTGGTGTTGCTCTTGTTAGTTGTGAATGTAAGCCTGCAGTATCCTAGATAGGAAGTATAAGTGCCCAATCTGAAGGCTCACTTTATACTCATCCTTCAAGTCATTTTGTCCTACCCGTGCCGTCATATCAATCAATCCTAATCCCAGTCTCGGAGACCGACGACAGCAAATGTTGCTGTACGTCGTCGCCATCGCGTTTGTTTGCGCCGAGACCACGGAAGACTCGACTTTCCGAACTAAGTGCAACGTTGCCCAAAGTGACGATGGTAACACCCGTTTCCAACTAACCTATGATTTCAATGGCAGATGGTGGGAAAGTTTCCAGGTCGGAGACCGAATTCGACGACACTACTTGAGTTGGAGCCTCTCAGCCTCGGACATGGGGCTCGGCGATACGAACAGGGAAGTTGGCAGTTGGCAGTTGGGTTGGGAGGATTAGCGCCGAGCAGGAGGGACCCCTGTGCCCCGCGCCCCCCCAGACTTCATGCACTCCCGAGCAAGGCCACGATCAAGGATCGCGGGATCAGCTCTTGTTCATGCAAACAGGGCCACAACCAAGCCCGAGTGGATTGGGACCCCGGGATGTCGACATCGCATATACAGCTCGCGGAGATCATATAGTTCGTTCAATTATCTCCGGCTTAAAGTCGTCGCATATAGATAAGTGGCGTCGCTCCCAGGAATAGGACAGGGACACATTAAGCTTATTCGCCCGTATATCCGCCTCCCGTAGCACCGGGGCACGACTTTGACAGGCATGCACAGAGATACTTAGATGTGAGGCGACGAGAAAGTGGTCACGGATTCGGATCGCGTCTTGATGTCAGAAATTATCGTTCGTAAGTTCGTGGCGGCGTATCTCAACTATCTATCTATCGCCAGCGAGAATATCTATATGCATAGCACATCCCGCTTCGTAACTGATATAAATAATTGCCCGGAAGCGCCGCATGCCATTCGTCAAAAAAGAGGAACACCAGCGCTCCCCTCCCCTTTCCCCCCTTTTTCCTTTTTCCCATCGACTCAGCCGGGTCTCGTCATCGTTGAGAGCGAGCGAGCGCACCGACTCTGTTTCGTCTGATCGTTGTTCTGCGTACAATCTGATGGTTCCTCTCCGCCTGCCTGCCTGCCAACCTCTTCTTCCCTCCTTCGAAAGGGGCGCGGATACGTCGTCCGTCATTAGACATTGAGCAAGCAGCGACCAGTCTAATCGGGCCGCCGTGCGTCGTAAGTGCTGTAGTTTTCCTCTTCTCTTTCTCTTTCAATACGCCAGAAACTCCGAGCGCACCGCATGGGTATCTATAGAGCGGATTTCCTCCGGTTCGCTTTCCGGTCCTCCACGTCCTTTGCCCTCGGACTGAAGTGTTCAAAAATAAAATAAAAAGCAGGTTAAAATACAACAAATAAAAAAGGTGATACAATGCAAGTGTTGCTGTGCATGTCGAAATCAAATAGAAACAAATAGTGTACAATGTCGCAAAATGTATGAAGGGTATATATCCTGGTGCGCTGCGTGCGCTGTATGTGGTAGGCAGTTGGTGAGATAGAAGAGAATATAGATAGCGTGGGTATGTCCGGAGCGAGTATCGTGGTGTAATGACGTCGAGAGATCTAGGTTGGTCCTTGCAGCTCATAAGTCGTTGTCATGATTAAGAGTTGTGCCTGTAATGTAGGATAGGTCTTCAGCCTCCCCAATTTTGACGAAGGCCGATGATAATCAAGGCAATGACGGCGCCGATGATGAGAAGTCCAACAATGCACATGAAGCGGTTGACGTTTCTCCACCACCGTGCGCTCTGGTAATTCGAATCCTCGGCCGGGTCGACTCGGCCACTGAATATATCGGGTGTTTCGATGGGGCCACCCAGTTCGGCCGTGCTGTGGTGGTCCGCCATGGTCATTTGAGGCAAGGGCTTGTGCGGCAGCGGCAAGACGGCAGCGACCATCCAGGCGAAGGGGAATACCCAGCCGAGGGCAAACATGACGATTTGCAAGTTGCGCCTGCCCAAGGTCCCCTTGTCTTTCGACCAAGTAGTCGAAGGCGGGGCCCAGATACTGAAGCGGCTGGCCCGGCGGTCGATCTGCAGATGAGGGGACCAGATACTCGAGGACATTTTCCGGAGCCGTCTCGGGATGGGGACAAATCCAGAAGAATCGGGAGCATCGACTGGATCAATCTCGATAGATGCCGGACGCGAATTATGGGGTCGGACTTCTCTCGGGCGTCTACGGGGACTGAAGACGTTAGGCGGGAAAGGGTCAACCGAGGGCGATCCGGAGGGCATCTGCGCGCTTCCGGGTCGGCTATCGTCTGAATATGAGCGTATAGACTGGGCAGAAGCCAGCCACCTTCTCTCGCCGCTTCCATAGTAGACTCTGTCAAGACATTAGTATTGCGAGACTAATAGTAAACTCAAATGTGTATAAACTCACCTTGCCCATACCGGAATACTCGAGGTAAAACTTCCGGTACGCGACGCTGGCCGCCCTGAACTGGAGGAGGAATAGAGTTCTCTGTCCGAAGACTTGTGGGAGAGGAAGCGGCTGGAGTTCTTGTGCATCAGGTCATGCAGGTCCGTGATGCCATCACCATCTTCGTCAACATCTCGGATCGTACGAATGGGCTGCGAGTCATTATCCCGCCCTCCGCGCATGTAGGCAGAGCTTGGGCTCGTGATGCCTGGGCTCACGAGGGAGCCACGGGAATCCGAACCTGAAGTTGATCCGCGGATGGAACGAGAGGATCCGATCGGGGGTTCCTCGGCGAAGGCTAGAGATGAGGAGATGCTGAGCATCTGGCGGCTATGCCTGCTTCCATGGCTCTGGCTCATGCTCATGCGAGGGTCGGGGCCGGAGAGCGAGGAAAGCGCACGAGATGCTCGCTCGCTTGGCTCGTCTTCGGACGCGACCGTGGACAATTGGGAGCTCCATTGGTGCGGATGCGCCTCCATACGTGGCCGTTGCGCGATGACACTCGACGGTCCTGCCCATGAATGGTGCTGCTGTTTGGCCCGTTGCGGCGGGTTAAAGGAGGTGATCGCTGGCGCAGCGCCCAGTCGAATGATATTAGCTGTCTGGGCGAAGAAGATCGAGGCAGACCCTTCGGTGATTATGCTCGAGAGCGATGAGAATGAGTTTGCGCGGCGCAACGAGCGGCTCGACTTCTGCTTGTGGTACCCGAGCCTCTCGCGAGAGGTTTGCTTGCTTGGGTTGAGTGGTGGGATGACCAGACTCTCCTGCGAGTACTTCTCCCTCAGCACTAAGCTGTCGTCCGACGTTTGCGGTCGCGGTTGTCGTGATGGGGTAACGAGCGATGTGGAGGACGATGGGCCTCCGTGGACAACGTAGTTTTGGCTACTAGCGGGGGTTTCCGCAAAGGCCGGACCTGGCGATGAAACGAATGGCTGCGAGGGCGACGACTCGCCTATGACTTGGAAGTTGGCCTGGCTGGACGCAGGGGTTCCGCCTATGACTTGGTAATTGGCCTGGCTGGACGAAGGAGTTCCCTCGAAATTCTCCGAGTAAGGCAAAGGTGGCGTCGAGTAAGGTAGCGGTGGCGAACTTCGTCCCAAGATCTCGAAGTTGTTCGGCTCCTCCAAGGACGAGTCTGTCTGTCCGGAAGACGTCGAGCTAAAAGAAGGCTTTTCGGCTAACGGCGACGGTAGCGGGGGCGGCGACGAGGGAACCTCTGGTAGCGGTGGTAGTTGAGGCTGACGGCCTTCCTCGTCGTCGTCGTCTTCGTCGTCGTCGTCGCTTTGTTGGAAGGAGGCAGTCTTACGAACTTTTCGTAGGCCTCCGACCATGCGGTAATTAGGCGAGGAGGTGATTGGATCTACTTCTTCTTCAATGCGGTCATTGACTTTCGTAGAGCCGGGCGTGTATGTCGCGAATCCAGGGGCGTAAGGCGTGTACGGCGACAGGTTAACGTCCGCGACTGAGCTGGGGGGAGAGCTCGGATGATCGACTGTGGTCGTGTCAAAGGAGATGCGTTCATGCGCGCTGCTGAGCGTCGAGGCGTACGACAAGGGCGGGGATTTGAAGCTGGTCGCTTGACTGCTGCTTCCCTGGTCCCGAGGTTGCCGAATGCCAGTGGGTTTCAAGACGATTGAGAAAGTCTTGTCTTCGTGCACATTAATGAATCTGTCGGCTTTGGAACGAACAAACTTCTGCGTTGGCGTGGCTGGTTCAGAGGTGTCTGACGGTGGGTTAAGACGGCTGCTATTGCTTCCATAGGAAGCCTTGCTATTGACAGGGTGCAGTGGGGTTGGGGCACCAGACAAGTCAGAGCCAAGTTTCGATCCTGAAACGCCTTTGCCCTTGGCCCTGACCAATGAGGCAGTCGATGAGGTAGGCGATGGCTGAGCGGACCCCGTACCGATAATGAATGGCAGTGATCCTTTTCTGCCCTCCCTGATGGTTGGGCTGGACGAGCCTTGGTCACTGCTCGAATAATACTCAAAGTTGCTGCTCTCGGCCCCGGCTCCTGACGACGTCCCCTGGGAGCTGCTGGGGGGCTCGGATTCGCCATGTGAAATTCTGGGTGGTGAGTATGGCACGATTCGGATGCCCGGTCTGTTGTTATCCGACTTGCTCCTTTCGTGCAGTGGTCGTCTTTGCGGTTGGGACGACGACGACGACGACGATGTCGGGGGGGTCATCGTCTGCGGCGGGCCCGGCCCGAAGGTTTAGTAATCCGACACAATGGTTGTCTTGAGTAATCCACAGCTATGAATATGTCATGACAACTAGGTCCATGTCGATCCGGAAGGGCGGCCTGGGACTTGAATTGATCGCAAAACATGAAATGGCGCGTAACCCGTTGTGAGGCGGTTGGCGGGCGGTTTGTTCCTTGGGATGGCAGGTGTGGTGTGGTCCACTTCCAAGGAAAACTCGGTAGGAGGTTCGTCAAAGATTAGGCGTATATCAGGAAACGGCCTCGACAAAGAGGCCGACGACGCAAGAGGGGGGATAAAAAAGGGAACGAATAAAGCCAAGAAAGAGCGAAACGAAATAAAAGAGTCCTTTGGGAGAGAGCGAGGGCGGGCTAGTAACAGTATTATAGCACCTATACAAAGAGTGAAGAGAGACAAGGTTGGCTGGGTCTCGACCGCATGAGCCGAGATATACTTTGCCGGCCCAAGTGACGGGCTAAGTGTATGAGATAGGTGGACGAGTAAATGAATGACTGAGTTGGGTAAAAGCGAGAGACAGTGCCGCTGCTATGCTATGCTGCCGGCGACCAAACATCCACCTACTATCGACAGTGCAGCGAGCGAGACAGACGGACGACTAAACGGGAGGAAAAGACATCAGGAGAGTGGTCAGACCTTGGATGTGGGAGGGAATGCCTACTTGAATTGGCTGCGCGGTAGCTTTCCCTGACGATTGGCTCAGGACCAAGTCGAGCCCAGAGAGCCGGCGCCTGTCAAGCTATGCGAGCTAACGGAGCGGCATGGTTGTATCGAGAAGCCCAAAGTATTCTAGCACGGCAATGACTAGTCGCCTTAGCGGGCAGGGGGGGTCCGAGAAAGGTACTGCTGGTCTCGATGGTCTTGGGTGGTGGTCTCGCACGACAGTCGTACTCCACCGGATTGGGAATGAGTGGTGAGACCCACGCAACTCTCAAGTCTGGTCGGCTTGCAGAAAGAGGCTGAGATCCAATGGGCCGGGGGTGCAGTCCTTGGCGCACAGATGAGTATTACTCGAGCAAGCCAGACAAACGAGATGGGTTGCATAGGGGGTGCCAGTAGGTAGGTTAGGTACTTCAAGAGCTTCTTTCATTGATGGAAGGCCGAATGTTTAATTCTTGCGACGACCGTAGCCAGTTGATTTCCACCTGGGCGTCTCTGGCTGCATTAGAAGCCTGATAGTGAGAATTGCCAGTGGTGCCAGCGAGCCTCTGGCCCACTGACTGTCGACATTCTGAGCGTTCAGAGGTCGAATACTGACTAGCACCCACCTCGGTCGCGCTGAATATGCAGGTCGCCTGCATGTTTGTATGTAGGTTAAAATGAGAATAGCAGCGCGCGTTAGAGCGTAGAAAAGAACAACAACCGACCATATCACTGGCTTGGGGACGCGCAGTTGCGCAGTAGCGCTCTCGGCGTACGCAGCTTGGGTATGCAGCTAGGAGCAGTGAAAACCGAAAACGTTGGACGGCAGGACCAGCTAGGCAAAGCCATTCGACCCTAATGGCCGTTGGCGACTTCTACCTCTGTCTCACTACCTCAGCTACCTGCGGCCTGCCCTCCTGGACCAAAAAAAAGCCCATGGCGGCGGCCGATGACACTGACACATCAGTTTAACTGCAAGACAACAACAAATCATAGGCTGTGCACGATTGCAATCCCATTGCCACGGGTACCGAGATAGAGTTCGTCAAAGCAAGTGCCAACTTGACGCCAGATTGACCCTGTTAACTCTAACAGACCGCCGAATGGCCCCCCTCAGGGGTAATTACATCTCAGGTACCCAGGGTGACAGGGCCTTAAAGATTTCGCCCGGACGATTGTCGATCCAGAAAGACGGCGGTGTGGGAGGAGGGGGAGGTATCTCGCATCTGTAGGTACAATACATAATCATCATAAACTGTGATCACAAATTCGCAAACCACGGTTCAAAAGCCTCGTCTCCGTGAACTTGCATCATCAAATGGGCCTTTCTGAGCCGACTGGGCGAATTAGGTTGTGGGCAGAAATGAGGGTCGCGGGAGTTTTTTCTTCCCTGACCTCTCATCATCGGGACATTTGCCCTTGTTAGGTACGCGTTCCCCATAAGATCGCTCCTACTGCTACGGGGCCGGGGGCTGAGCGGATTCTAGCACACGGGATACGTCGACGGCTTTAATTAAAGCTTCGCTCCAACCTGGACTTCCTGGCCACTGGCCCTCTGCCTTTGACGCGGCCCTTCTCTGGACAAGTAGCATGGTGCATTTCGCTGGGCTAAGACGCGTGCCTTTCGTGTCCATCTTATGGTTCATGCAGTTCGTACCAAACTGCATTTGTGGGAAGAGACATGTGTCCCAGTGTCCCCAGCAAGGCTGGCTGTCCAATCAATCCTGTCTTTTCCAATGGGGATCTTGTCTATACGCAACGTCACAACCAAATTGTAGATTGTATGTTCGCAGATTGTACCAGATGGACCGGTGCCCGATGCTTGGGACCGGGGAGTTATCGCAATCTACATTATGTATATATTACACACACACACGTCAGGTTGCGGTTTCGCAGGCTTGTCAGATCAAATTACCGCCGACGTCCTGTCAATGCAGCCTCGTAACAGCCACCAAAACAAGTGTTACATGCGCACACCATCATCACATATCGTAAAGCAAAATGTTACCTTCAATAATACACTGGATCCAATGAAGCTATCAGATATTGAATATATTGATGCGCGCGCATTGATGCTGCACCCGGGGCGATCTGCCGCTATGCATTCATCGCATGAGGACTGTCTTGAAAGTTTCTTTTCTTCCTGGGTAATCTGTCACCATCTGGCGGAAAACGTGTGCGCGGAAGCGGCTCGTGGGTTACAGCGCTCATCTCTCTTGTTGTGTCTTTGCAAATTGATCAGTGGGACTTTTGGAGGGCCCCGAAGACGAAGGTCTCTCTCGACACTACACTGGTAACCCAGTAACCCCGTTACCTAGGAAAGGCAGGAGGCCAGAGAGCAAAGGCCCGTGCCAAAAGAGATCCAAAAAGAAAAGGCAGAACGACACGTCGCGGCGGTCCCGCGCTTAAGGGATGCCGAATAGAGACGCTCCTACCGCCGCCTGGTCGTGGCCCCGACACTAAATCTTGCGCAATAACCGGATTTGGTGATCGATTGAATGGCTGTCCACGTTTCAACACGCCGGGCCCTCTTTCTGGTTCGGGTTGAAGGGGTAACCCTGCCCCGACGGCCTGGCATACCCCTTGCAACCGTCCACGCTTCCAACGTCCCTCGGAATTGTTTTGAGCATTGCTTTTCGGCCCCCAACCGCCAACTCGTTCGTCTCGTCTCTACCCTGCTGGCACCTGGCACCTGGCACCTGTCTGTCTGTAGCCTGTAGGGCACACCTGGAGCTACCACTTACGCCCTACGTCTTGCTCATTTGCTAGAACTGGAAACAACTAAACGCGATCGTCGGATCTCGGCGGACGGCTCATCCTGCAGACGGCAGTACCCAACACCAAAGCTTGCACTCCCCACAAGCTGCCTATGAGCGGAATTCCCGGGGGCTGAGGATAAAGAAGTCAGTCACTTACATTACTTCATTCACTATTCAATAGGTCCCAACTCATATTGATGGGGTTTCGATGGATCAAATCATCTCGCAACCACGACCCAATATTGACTTCTAATCTGACGCTGCTACATGTACGTAGATTTGATTGACTGACTGAACTGTGCCGCTTGTCAAGAGATAGAGAGCGAGACAAAACAATCAACACTCACGGACTCTCGTCGTCACGGACAGGTCTCAGAGCTTGCATATCATTGCATAGTTCATTGCCTACTAGCACTGGCTAGCGACTGCAATGCCGCCCATCACCAATTTCTTGGCCAGGTACCTGGGTCATCATGAGAAACGCAAGTTCATCTCCGTGCCCCATGTGTTTACGTTGTACTGACCTTTCTTTGCAGCCAAACCGCCGCCCATCACCACGGGCACCGCGGCCGCATTGCTTGTAAGTTGGGCCTCCGCGATACTGTGTGCATACGTGTGCGCATGAGTGGGTGGTCGGTATAAAAATCATGTTTGCGCCGGTACTGAGCGCGTCATAGGTGATCTATACGCTTGTTTATGTTTTGCCCTTCTACCTGTCTCCCGTGACCCGACCCTCGAGGGCCCTGACGCGGGATGCTCCGTCCGTCATCCGGGCCCGGATTACTTCCGTGAGCTTCTCTTGTGTCGCATGCTCGGCCGCAACCTTGGTGATACTCACGTCCCAGGGCCAGGCCACCTATGCGGACGCGTTGCATTCGATGGGCTATTGGCCTCTTGGCCTTGTCGGGGCGGCCAAATCCCTTCTTCTCACAACCATTCTCTTCCTTGGGCCGCTCTACGAGGCCCTTGTCGTCGATGAAGGGTGGCGCGACTGGACGAGCTTTCAGCCGGTGACCGAGCTGTTCAAAGAATGGACCACATGGCGTAACATTATTGCGGTACGTAACACTAATTAATTCCTGGAGTAAGGGGCGATCATCTGACATGACTTTCCCAGGGGCCTTTTACCGAAGAAGTCCTCTTCCGCTCTGCTTCGGTGCCTCTGATGCTGTTGGCCCATACGTCAGTGGCCCAGACTATCTTCCTATCGCCAGTCATCTTCGGTCTGGCCCATCTGCATCATTTCTACGAGTTCCGCATTTCCCACCCAGGGGTCCCGGTCGTGGCTGCTGTGATGCGGTCTCTGCTGCAGCTAACGTACACATCGCTGTTCGGTGCGTATGCGACTTTTGTCTTCCTGCGCACCGGCAGCCTGCTGGCCATTTTTCTAGTTCATGCATTCTGCAACTGCATGGGCTTCCCGAGATTCTGGGGTCGGGTCGAACCTTTGCGCAGTGTCCAGGGTGATTCGGAAAGCAAGCCATCTGTGGTGCCGTCGATCGTGTATTACACGCTACTTTGTGTCGGCGCCTTCTTTTGGTGGAAGAACCTGGGGTCCCTGACGCAGAGCGATACCGAACTGGTCCATATCACGATTTGATGAGCATCCTTAAGTCCCACTGCTATTTCGCCCAGGGCAGGCAGGCATATTGTAATTAATTAATCAGTTGGGGGGTTATCTTGTTGACCCGCGTCCGACACTTAATTCAGGATTCTTGGGGACGGATCTATGTCTGGCAATTTGCGGCCCACGGACCATTCGCCGGCCTCAGGGTCAAATCATCGTGAAATTGTTCCACGCGTCTAGTCCAGAGGAGAAATAGACAAGTCCCGACTAGCTAGCCCCGGCGCTCCCGCATCAATTGTGCTTGCTCGCCTTACAATGATGCGCTGTCATATTTCTGCACACTAGGCCCTTACCGCCGCATCGGGTTCATGCCAATGAGAAGAAGCCGTCGAAATGGCCTGCCTGCCCTAGACGCCGGCTGTATGCCTTCATATTAGAAGCTCAATGCCATGCACACCTTCATTCAAGCAAAATTTCTTTTGAAACGGTCTAGGATACAGATGGTCCATCATGGCAGATTCAGGAATTTGCCATCGTTTCCGGCCATCCCGACGAGTAAACGTTCGCATTTGTCACTATCTCGAAAATATGTTTGGAAGTCGGTAGGCGATTCGACCTGGACTCATCATCGTTCTATTTTCATGATTAGGTAATTACCGGGTGCATAATGGCCACCCACGGAAAGCTGCATGTGTATCATCAAGTGCAACGCATACCTTCCTTCGGAGCTTTGCATGTTGTCTTGTCAGCCCTCGGCTGGTAGGCGAAATGGTGAGAGTGATATGATAACAACTGGTATACTATTGATGCCTCTATTATTAGACCTAGCTAGTTCATATAGCCGCGGGTACAAAAACGAATCACGGCTAGTGGATGAGCTGAGAAGGTTGCTTTTCCCGTATGCACAGATGATCGGCGCCCCGCGCTGAGGTTACTTTTGACTCCCGAATACTTGGTTGGTGTAACACAAGTAGTTACCGATTACCTATTCATCCGATCAAATACGTCGGGCAGGATGACTGGGGTCTGGGGGCTTTTCAACATGATAAAGCAAGAGCAGTCAATTTGTTTGGCAAGCACCCCGCGTGCTGTATTACGACTTGACTGCATCGTCCCGTCCTGACCATCCGTGGAGGGCAAGAACGACCTGCATCGATTTGATATGGGAAACATCCAGCGCAGGCATCGGTGTTGCACGCAAGGTGTTGCTGCTGGTCTTCAATGGTTTGCACTCCTTCCTTTCAGGATTCACACCGGTCTATCCTTTGTAATGTTTTGAGGTGATAGGACCCGATGCTAGCTCATGACAACAAACAACAACAACGATACCGACACCGACAAGTACAGCTAGTGTTGCTTTTTGCTGCATCCTACTCTTGAACTATTGTGCATCCCAAGAAGAAGAAGAAAAGACAGAGCCGAAAAAGGAAGCGAAGGCCGGCCCACCATGAAGTTCACCCGCCTCAACAACACCATCGTGCGCATCGTGGATCCCAACAAGGACGAACCCATGCCGGCGCAAGTGACCCATTGCGCCAACACGCTCCTGGAAGTACTCAAGAACAACAAGCCCAACGAACGGGACCCGCGGAAGCGCAACCTGCCCTTCCAGCCCCTCTCCTACCGAGACTTCATGCTGTTCCCGGCCCACTACGCCGGCGCCGCGGCCGGCATCGCGGCCCTCTGGCTGCAGCAGACCCGGGTCCCCCTGCTGGGCACCCTGCTGGCCTGGCTGGCCTGGTTCTGGCACTGGGCGACGGGCACCTTCTTCCCCCTGTTCCGGCCCACGGGCCTGGCCCAGCGGCAGCCCATCTTCTACCAGGGCAACCACCTGTCGATCGTCGCGTCAGGCACGCCCGTGGCCAAGCCGCACTACTGCGCGCGCTACCTGGACGTGGAGCTCGAGCTCGGCGTCGTGCTGGGGCAGGAGCTCTACAACGCCCGCAGCCCGAACGAGGCCCTGAGCGCCGTGGCGGGGCTCTGCGTGCTCAACGACTTCAGCGCGCGCGACGTGCAGTGGCCCGAGATGCGGAGCGGGTTCGGCCCCCAGCTGTGCAAGAGCTTCGCCAGCGCCATCTCGTCCGAGGTGGTGAGCTACGACGAACTCTACCTGCTGCTGCCCGTCAACAGCGAGCACGCGATCGCCCAGCCCCAGAACGTCGAGGGGAAACACTCGATGACGGGCAACACTACGCCGCTCAAGGGCCGTGTCACGGTCAACGGCACGGTCGTCGCCGAGTGCGCCGTGGCCCATGACGACTGGCAGTTCACCATTGGCGAGGCGCTCATGTACGCGTCGCAGAGCACGCGGCTCTACCCCGGCGAGCTGTTCGGATCGGGAACGTTTCCGCGCGGTGCGGGCATCGAGTACCTGTCGTGGTCGGTCAAGGTCGGGGATACGGTGATGCTGGAGATTGACGGAGTGGGAAGCGTGACAAATACTATCGTCGAGGAGCCCTAGGTCGGCCGCCATTGACAAAGTGATTGAGTCTGCCAGGATGGATGAAGGAAGGAAGGCGACAGCTTGCCAGTCCAGTGTATGAGGTATATGAGTTATGAGTTGTATGATATTTCTACAGCTGCCGTGTCGGAGTATCTCCACACGAGCTCCTTAGCCAAACGCCTGCCAATGCTATAATGGTACATGTCTTATGATATACGTTACGGGACCCTTTTCCCTTGTGAGAAAACCGCATTCATTTCTGTGCACAAACGTAGGTACTCTACAGCTCCCTCGTTCTCGCCTCGGCATCCAAGGTATCGACCTCGCTCCCCAGCGGCGCCAGGTCGCCCAGCGGGTCTCCCCCTCCAACGACCTCCTTGAACCGCTCCGCCCGGTTCACGAAGCCGAGCAGCCTGACGCAGCCGGCGGGCGTCATGCCCTCGATGCGGCGCGCCTGACCCAGGCTCTCGGGCCGGGTCGCGTTGAGGACCGCCTTCTCGGCCAGGGACAGGCCGACGATGGCGTCGTAGTCGAGGTCGGCGGGCAGGCGCAGGCCCTCGTCCTTGGCGAAGCGGGCCTGCTCGGCGCGCTGCATGTCGACGTAGGGCGCGTAGACGGCCTCGATGCCGACGCGGTTCCGGATGCGCGGCGAGTGCGCCAGGATCTCAGGGACGCGCTCGGCGAGGTCCGCCATCTGGACGCCGGCCAGGCGCAGGATGTCGAGGGCGCTGCGGGGCTTGGCGTCGATGCGCGTCTGGAAGCCGGCGGCGATCCAGCGCGTCGTCGGCAGCACGTGCGCCCGGAGCGCGGCCGCGAGCTCCTCCATCTGCGCCTTCTCGTCGTTGTAGGCGGTCCAGCGCCGGTCCGTGACTACGCCCCAGCTCCGCCCCATCTCCGTCAGCCGTAGGTCGGCGTTGTCGGCGCGGTGGCTCATGCGGTACTCGCTGCGGCTCGTGAACATGCGGTACGGCTCCGAGACGCCTTTGGTGATGAGGTCGTCGATCATGATGCCGATGTAGCCGTCGGCGCGCGTGATGCTGACGGGGGGCAGGCCCTGCGCGGCGCGGCCGGCGTTGATGCCGGCAATGATGCCTTGCCCGGCGGCTTCCTCGTAGCCCGTCGTGCCGTTGATCTGGCCGGCGAGGAAGAGACCGGAGATGGCCTTGGTTTCCAGGGTAGACTTGAGGCTGCGCGGGTCTACGTAATCATACTCGACGCCGTAACCCGGCTGTAACATGTTCACGTTTTCGAGACCGGGTATCGTCTTCAGTAGCTGCTCCTGCGCCTCGGCGGGCACGGTGATGGACAAGCCGTTAGGGTAGATGACATCGTTATCAAAGCCTTCGGGCTCCAGCCAGACGATGTGCCTCGTCTTGTCCGGGAACCGAGTGACTTTCGCTTCCAAGGAAGGGCAGTACCGCGGCCCCTTGACGGACTCTCGGATGTGTATCGTCTTGTCGAGGTTCGCTCGGACGACCGCGTGCGTTTCCTCGTTGGTGTAGCTCGCCCAGCAAAGCAGCTGGTCCTCGACGCTGACCTTGTCGTTGAGATAGCTGAACGGGTGCGCTGGGTCGTCGCCGCGCTGCTCCTCCAGGACCTTGAAGTTGATGCTTCCCTTTGCTATCCGGGGCGGCGTGCCCGTCTTTAACCGGCCCAGCTGGAACCCGGCATCTTTTAGCGATTTGCTGAGGCCGAAGGTGGCCTTTTCGCCCATGCGGCCGGCCGGGAAGGTCTCGAGACCAATGTGGATCTCGCCTCCGAGGAACGTCCCCGTTGTTATAATAATCTGGCTCGTAGGCAACACCTCTCCCGACTCAAGGCGCACACCGGTAATCTTGCTCTTAGCCCCCGTCGTCCCCGCCGCCGCCGCATCCTCCTCTGCCTCGCCCACCACGATATCCGACACGCTCCCGGTAATAATCGACAGGTTCGGATAGGCCGTCAGCTCCTCGCGCATGTGCTTCTGGTAGAGGGCGCGGTCGATCTGGGCGCGGGGCCCCCAGACGGCGGGGCCCTTGCGCCGGTTCAGGACCTTGAACTGGACGCCGGCCTTGTCGATGATGCGGCCCGCGACGCCGTCGAGCGCGTCGATCTCGCGCAGGATCGTGCCCTTGCCGATGCCGCCGAAGCTCGGGTTGCAGGAGCAGACGCCCAGGTTGTCGAGCTTGGGCGTGATGAGGGCGGTGCGGGCGCCGGATCGCGCGGCGGCGGCGCACGCTTCGGTGCCGGCGTGGCCGCCTCCGACCACTACGACATCAAACGGCCTGTAGAGCGATGGGCGGGTTAGCCAAGAATATTCGTAAAGTGACCGGGAGCAAGGTGAGGGTCTGTAGCGGACCTTGTGTCTTGAGCGACCGTCGCAAAGGTTCGGCGCCGGGTGCACTGGTTGAAGCGCCGACCAGCCACTCTAATCGGCCTGCTGAGCCCTCGGGGAGCCCATGCTTTCTGCATCATAGCCTCAACTGAAGAAAGAAATAATCCAAGTTCGTTTGTCGCCAAAGCATCAACGAATCGCAATGTTCTTCATCAAATTTCTGGAAGAGGCAACATTGGCTGCCGGCAGTATCTTAATTGGTTCAATGCCGGCCGATCGGGTAGGCGGTGTGGGGAAACCGGCATAGCACCCATGCACTTAATTCACTTATAGAGAGGGCACCCAGACGCCCGAACGAGGTTTAGGCAATTGTTCCAGGCTATTATTTAAATCATGTGATATCGCTATAAATGACAAAGGCCCAGTTTCTTCACCTTCGTCCAAGTTCTCGTCTCAGCCTCCCAGCTGTCGTGGTAGGCGGAGGCTCCGGCCAGGATGACACGGCATCGTCCACTTCCTCCAGGAACGTCGCCGCGTTGTGTATTGTTGTTCCTCCCAGCACCACTCTTATGCCTGGTGAAGATGCGTTGATACCGGCCACCATCTTCGCCTCTTCATATGTCGTTCCGCCAATCATGAAGACTACAATGTCCTGGGGCTTGTCTTTCGTGGTGCCTCCTCCCTCGACGAATGGATACTGTTGATCACGTAATCGCCCCTTGATGAGATTCTGTAGCGTAGTCTCTAGGTGTGGCGAGTGCTGCGTGTAAACATTCTCCACGCCCTTGAGGCCCTTGATGGCCCGGGCACCGGAGAAGATGCCTCCCCCTTCGAAGATATCTGCGATACCGCCTGCCGCTTGCGATTGCTGTAATGAGTTATGATATGCCAGGAGTTTGGCAACCATGTCTGCGCGGCGAGCCGAGACACCTCCAGCAGCCGTGAGGAGGTCTACGAGCATTGCCAGAGCGTTAGAAGCATGCTTTTCATATCGTAAAGCATACAAAGCCACCAAGCCAAGCTTGGCATCGGTAGTTACAGAGGGATTCTGTATCAATCTCTGCACATTCTATAACGACGTTAGTAGTTGCTCTGTAGCCGTGAGTAGTCTTTGAATTTCACCAACCTTGAGATCTGCCGCATGGTTGTCATTGCATGCCAAACTCTGTTCCACTTCACTGACTTCCAGCAAGTTCTCAGAACCGACCCTGCGACTTAATTCGGACACTAATGTGACGTGCTTGCTGACGTTGCCTGACAGCTTGCGAAATTCGGGGTACTCCTCAATGAAGCGCTTCATGTCTGTGATGGACTCGATGTTGGCGTTGTTTTTGGTCTTAGATTGGTACTGCTCGACGTAATCCTTGATGTTGCCGCCGAGGTCACCAAAATTGAGATACATGTTCTTCTTGAAGAAAGGATCCTGATCCTGCGACAAGACGATTTCCTTCAGCTCGGGCCGTATCTCTGGAACGTCACTCAAATCCACGCGGCCGTTAGTGATACCAAGGAGATGATGGACCATGGCCTGATAGGTCCACTGGTTCAGCAGTGGTGTGGCCGGGTCTTCACGCCGGTCCAGAATCAGCAGGATTGGAGGTGTATCGACTTTCCGGAAGTCAAAGAGTTGGTCCTCCTGGGTAATGTTGTATCGCACTTCGTTGGCCAACTTCTTCGCAAGTAAACTGTTCTTCTCATAACGGATCAAGGGCTTCTTCTTGAGAGCCAGCAGCACGGCGGACAGACCCTCTGTTGTCCTTTGTAGAGCATCCGTATTCCACATATCAGGGGTCCCACTCCATATGCGCTGCTGGGGGAGTGTGAGATTGAGAGAGAAAAGATCCGGGTTGATGACGAGGAAGTCTGCAAAGTGCTCCTGCACGAGCTTGACGACTTCATGATCATCGGCCTCGGCCAGCCGTTCGAGGGCTGACTTTTTGGCCACGTTACTGAAATATAGATGGTATTCACCATACTTCGGCTCTCTCAGCTCGTCGATAAGGAACTGGATTGAGTCTGAAGATGGACGAACGAAGCATACACATTTGAGATGTCGCATCTTCTCGCGTGTAGCATTGTCCAGGCGGTCAATCAGATACACCTCGTGATTGAGCAGCGATGATTGGGTGATGGCAGTAGAGACGATGGGTACAGTGTCTTTATCCAGCAAGAGGATCTTCATCTTGGCGGATGGCGCCCCGGTCGCGCTGTCTCCAGCCGACACCATCTTAGCGATGTAGCCGGAGACGGCCTGGACGACATCCATGGTTGCGTTGGCGCGCTGTGAGAGCTGTGAGCGCCGTTGTGTCTCTGGATTGCAGTAAAGGCCGAGCAATTAAATGTGTATGGCTCAAAATTGACTGTCGCGCGAATAGAGAAAAGCGCAAATTGAAGGCTAGCACCTTCTGGAATATCGTGATGTCGTTTATTACTACCTCCTTGCATCGAAGGGGACAGCTTGACTCGAGGCGGCAGCTTCACCCACTACAGCCCCAGCAGCAGCCCAGCCCGTTCGTTGGCTGCATCGTCATGTGGCAGGGATCGGGGTCTGTGCTGAACCTGTGTGTCAGGGGTTAGCTTGGGTTCTCGGGTCCTCTGCTGCGTGCATAAGCCTCCAAACAGCTGCCTATGACGGAGGTACAGCAGCAAAACACCGATAAGATAGCAGCAACTCAATTGAACATTACGGGTACGATGCGCATCATTTTGGCATGGAACTTTTTGCCTTTCTGGATCATGTCTGAACGGGGTCGAAGCTGTTCCCTCCAACTCCCATTCCACCCTATACCATTAACGGCATTAGAGATGCCGTAGCAGCCTGTCCAAAGATTACATTGCCTCCTTTAGGCTGTAATACTGGCATCGTGCTGTGTCTGTCATGGCTTCTGCTGAAGTCTGCCCAACGCGGCCGGAACCGACGTACGTGTATATTCTATTCTGTCAACCCCGCCATATGTTGTTCCCATCACCCTGACTAACAGCTTTGCCATACTACTAGGTTATCTTTCACACAGGGCTTAATAGTCGGCCAGCTCTCTGTCGTTCTGCTTATAGCCGCATTCATCAAGTTCTTTATTTTTGGCGATGCCCCCTCCCCCGAGGAAATAGCCCAGCTCCGGGCCACAGAACGACGCTCGCGGACGCTCGCACATAAACGATCTCTTCTCACACTCCGCACCGACAACCCGAGACAGCCCCAGCCTACTCTTAATAAGAAGAAGTCTGCCATACTGCGCAACCCGCCGACCCTCACGATCGGCTCTATATTACACAAGACGTATTACAACGTAGACAGCCACCAGCCCGAGTCCCTGGACTGGTTCAACGTCCTGATTGCGCAGACGATTGCCCAATTCCGAAGCGACGCCCAGCACGACGATGCCATCCTCACCTCGCTGACCAAGGCGCTGAACGGGACGACGCGGCCCGACTTCTTGGACGAGATCAAGGTCTCGGAGCTCACCTTGGGCGAAGACTTTCCCATCCTGAGCAACTGCCGCATAATACCCCTGGACGAGGACGGACTGAGCTTGGATTCCGGGCCCAATGCTGGGAAACGCTTCGATGCTAACAGCTCCCGAGCGACCCGCGAAGGCGCCCGCCTGCAAGCCCGCATGGACGTCGACTTGAGCGACATGATCACACTTGCGCTCGAGACCAAGATGTTGCTCAACTACCCGAAAAGGTTGACCGCCGTCTTGCCCGTCGCTTTGGCCGTCAGTGTTGTTCGATTCAGCGGTACACTATGTATATCCTTCATCCCCAGCAATCCGTCGCAAAGCACGCCCACGATGATGGCGTTCAACTTCCTTGACGATTACCGTTTGGACTTCTCCATCCGCAGCCTGGTGGGGAGCCGGTCAAGGCTTCAGGACGTCCCCAAGATCGCGCAGCTGGTAGAGTCCAGGCTGCACAAGTGGTTTGACGACCGCGTGGTGGAGCCGAGGTTTCAAGAGATTGCTCTGCCGAGCTTATGGCCACGAAAGAAGAACACGAGGGGTGGGGAGGACGTTCCGGAAGTGCCCTTGGGAATGGGCAGCATGTCGAAAGGGAAATCAGGCGACATTGCGCGGGACATGAACGGAGAGGCGCGCAGAGAAAGCGGTGCCGAGTCGGACATGCTCCGGGAGATCAGCCCAGATCCCTCCAGCTTGCGGTATAGGAGGCGTGGCCGGCTCGATAGTTCTGGCCAGATGAGCATGCCCGGCGGGATGCCCGGGATCAGCATGGATGTATCATAATAAGAGTTGTAAGTCACAACAGGGAAAGAAAAGAAAAAGAATACAAATCATGCCACTCACTCGCCTCTGTCCAAGGAGTCAACTTGAGCTAGAGACTCGTTATATTCCAGAACGAGGCATAGCCAATAGACTAGTGACATGCCTTGTACATTCTATAATGCTAGGTTTATGAGCCCCATGAGGGAGAGACAAGGCATGACCACAGAGGATCCCATACTGCGAACCAAACCCAAGCCTTGACGTGTTTATCACACAACACATTATTTGGCCACTGGACCAGTGAGTCTGATGTCCTCTTCGTCTTCAAGGTCGGCAATTGGTCTTATTAGATGATGTGACTGATGTATGTAGACAGGGAAGCAACATGACACCATGTCTATCCATGACCAACACTACTCTCGATCACCGCTCACCGCTCACGATGGAAGTTGCATTCAAGGAAATCTCGCAGACTTTTCCCGCAATCTTCGAATGCCAATTTGACTCCTGAATTGGTTTGAGTCCCCAGAGAAGGAGAGTGCGCCCCTGTAACTTTCTCGCTCGTCTCTAGATTACAGAACCACAGTTGTCGGTGGCAATCCGCACCATGACCATGCTTTCTCCAAGAAACGGGTTTCCGTATATTCGAGTCATGAGAACAGATAGTCGAGCTCGATATGGTACTCCATGCATATTTGTCAAGTTTTATGACTCCTTTGAGCCGCTTGGTCGCTCAACAACCCGTTTCTAGCCACCATGGCTCAATGAATGGGGTGTCATCAACATCTCAACATTGATAGACCCCCTAATGCTGGTTCCCCCGGTGCGTGAGCCGTATATACGAAAAGGGCAGAAAGGCGCCGGGCCACGATGTCACCATGTGGATGTCACGTTATGGCCTGTCGTCGTAAACGCATATCAGCCCTGTTATGATGGAGCTGCGGCTCTCCCGATCGGGCAAGAGAGGGAGTCAGCCTTGTTTTTCATACGTCGATCAACTGCAAGCTGGGTCTTCGTACTTGGTTCGAAAAGGGAGAGCCCCCCCTCTTTTGATTGGACAGGTCGGGCGTGATGTGACCGACTGGATGCTGACGCACACTCAGGGGTATATAGACCGTGTAACAACATCGTATTTCAGAATCCGGCTCGCCGACCCGGCACGCCGGATGGAGACGCCACCGACATCCCTCAGAATTTCTTCATCAAATTCCCGTGGGATCGGGAACCCGTGGCTGTCAGGCTGTCTCGGCTCGTGACGGGTTTCATTCAGGAAAGGAAGGTTGCAACGGCTTGCTTACTACATCAGCATCACTTGGCGTCATTCAAGCTAGCCCCTCAGTGTTTTACCATGTCCATAGCATTGTGGCGTATACAGCGCGACGCGATCCTTTCAATTAGGCCTGGGTCGGGAGAAAGCGTTTCGAAAATCGACCGAAGCGAGTTTACACGAAGCCATGCTACTACCTACTAAATAGGATTCGAAGAGGATCGACACCCTGTTTTCAGCTCGGTACCGGCAGAACGGGCTGGCTGCCGCTGAGACAACTCAAGGCCCGGAGTAAGCTTACTTCGCGACTGCGATCGGATGGCAACAGTTCGCGATACAATCTGAATCGAGACCATTTCGACAATAATTATATGAACCCCTTTTGTTCGCCCCAAGGCTTCAATTATCACAACCCTTTCTTGCAACATCAGCCAGGTCTGTCGCACTGGTAGTACCCACATCCACACATCCACGCGTTCAGTTACTCGGCTTCCGCCTTCTTGTTCTCGTCGAATAAGATGCTGTCTCCTACACTATTCCCCCTTTTGGCCCTGCTCGCCAGCTGTGCAGCTCCTGTTGCCAAGGCGCAAGCAGAAGACTGTCAGGTACCCCCCAGGGCACCGAGCTTCTTCAAGCCCGGCGTGAAATGGCAAATCGAGATCCAGGACCCGATCAGGGTACCAGCGAACTCCGCCCCGGTGATTCCGACTGATGCTAAGGTCTGGGACGTCGACATGTTCCAAGCTATAGAGTATAATGTCATTCCAAGGCTCCGAGTATGTCCAACTCTCACTCTACCAGGCCAACTAAGACGGCCGCGTAAGACACACGTCTTTGCTAACATATCGATGATTGACGACTAGGCCGCGAATGGCGAAATCTTCGTCATCTGCTACTTCAACGCCGGCGGGCTCGACAAGGAGAGCGACCCGGACGCGGACGAGTTCCGCAACGAAGACATTCTGGGGAAGATCCCGGACTGGGACGAGTTCTACCTAGACATCACGAGCGCCAACGTGACGGCCATAATGAGGCAGCGCATCGACGACGGCATCGCCGCCGGCTGCGACGGCTTCGACCCGGACAACATCGACGGGTACCTGGAGCCGACCCTGGTGACCCGCCCGGAGGACATGTACACCCTAACCCCGTCCGACTACTACGACTACGTGAAGGCGCTGGCCGACTACACACATGCGCAGGGCAAGCTGCTGGGCCAGAAGAACGCCCGCGAGCTGCTGAACCTCGACGACGGCCGGGGCCTGCTCCGGGACGACGTCGTCGACTTCGCGGTGACGGAGCAGTGCACCGAGGCGCCCGCCTGGTGCGACCGGATGAAGCCCTTCATCGCACACTGCAAGCCCGTGTTCCAGATCGAGTACCCGACCGAGTGGGACCACGCCAACTGCCGATCCCCGGCCCTGAACTCGGGGACCCGCAGCAAGTACTGCCCGCCGGTCGGGGACGGCTTCAGCACCATCCTCAAGCTGGACGGGGATGACTGCGGGCTCAACGGCGTGGCGCAGTACTGCGACTCGGACGTGGTTGTGACCACCCCCACAGACACGGAGGACTAAGAAAGCGATATGTCTTGGGGCGAGTCGAGTGCTGCCAGTTGCCGACGCCTGACAAGAAGGAGTAAAAAACAATAGACACACCCAAGAACCCTTTTCTCATGGCCTCGAGTCTCTGCCGATGCAATGCTACAGCGAACTCACGTGCCCTTGCCCAAATTGAATCGAGAAAGGGCAAGTGAGGCCGAATGTCATTAAATTGCCAGCAGCCCGAGGCTATGAGAAAGAGGCTCTTGGGTGCGATGAAAGAAAGGACAGGAAAGAGAGCGGGGAGAGGGGAGCTATTTGTGATTGCCAGAAATTTAATTCTCCCACCCTCCCTATCTTGCGCGCATCCATAGTTGGCCGCGCGGGTGGTTCCTTTTGCTAAGGCTCTTTTCATTTTTCTGGATGGATCTGGGTCTGTTGCGGAACTTCGTGCTGGCAAGTGGTGGATTTCATTCTTTTCGGTGCCTGTACCTACCTACATTTTCATTTTCCGTCAATGGTGCTCCCAATTCTTGAGGACGTGTAATACCATGAACTTATTGATTATGTGAATTTAAATCAGACGGATCTTGCGGGTACCCTTTGACCAGAGTGCTGCCGGTACTGCGCGGTGGCCGGAACAGGATATACGAGCTACCCCTATCTGCCCGTCCGGTGCCCCAGGTCAAATAGGGGTAGCTCGTATATTTTGACCGGCCCTCTTCAAATCTCATGAAACTTCTTTGAATGATAGATCTTGTGTTATAGAATGCTTCCGTCTATTTTTCGAACCGACCTTCGTCACGCAGTGGTGGTAAAAATGCATTTCTGCAGTTTTGGCCATAGTCGAGAACAGGTTATGTATGCAGTGGACGTAAAGTCTGACGCACAGCTCTAATTGGTGAGCATCCCCAAACCTCCCCACTTCAACTACTGAGTCGCGGAGTGTCGCCGTTGTATGAACGTCCGGCCCGGGCCAATTCGGGGTAATAATATGGCCTCTTGCAGTACGTTGTCCACCATTTACTCAGATACGCAATGCGGAGGCGGAGGACACCGTGACGGATGCCAAGACGTTCTTCGCCAGTTTCTGTCGCTATATATTCCAAATTAAGTGCGCGCTCCCTCCCATTCCTGGACTCGCACCCGACCGACTGGGTTTTCTTTTTGTGCCTTGGCGAGTGGTGAAGCTTGATTTAGCCTGCGCGGACGATCTCCCTCCTGACTTGCCGTTTTCGGGGGTGTCTGGATCTGCCCCAACGCCACGTGGGAAGCAGACCCAGTACGACATGGAAAGTTGGTTAATATACATACCTGTCAAATTTTCCTTTCCTTCCCGGATCACGCGGTTGCCACTGAGCCTCTCCCAACTGCCAGGACCGCCCAGAATCTTGGCCTCGCAGTCCTCCGATCCGTAGCACGAGAGCACGAACCCCCTTACAGGGGGGCCAACCAATGGGTAATAATTGAGAAATAGGACAAGACTTTGTGTTTTATTATGAGCGGAGGGGGCAGCAAGGAAAAAAACCAACAAAACATCGTGATACGTGGTAACATGTCGTCACATGGAGCATGATCTCCCAAATGGCTACCTATTCCGGCCTTCCACAAATGGAAACACAATATCCTTGCCCCTTGCTCATTGGCGACACTATATAATGTCCGCTGCTGGCCTGCTCGCTTCCTCGGAAGTCAAACAGCACTCCACTTAACTCCAATCCAGAACTCTCCTATCATCTAATACCTAGCCACATCTCTGTCCCCAAAAACCAAACGCCATTACGAATCTGTGACGCGTTCCTATATCATCACCCCCTAAGTTATATCACCATGAAGTGGCCGGTAAGCCTCGCCTACCTCGGCCTCGCGGCTTCTTTGGTTTCGGCCCACCCGATATCCCAAGAAGTCGGCACCGACGCGGCGGTCGACGTATACCAGCTAGGCGCCGTTGTGTAAGTGGAGCCTGCACGAAGAGAACTCGCGACCGAACTAATCTTAATATATTATACTACACCAGTGGTGGCATGGACGACCGCATCCTCAACTTCAACGGCTTCACCGTCGGCATCTTCACAGGCCGGCAGCCGGGCCCCATCTACGTGACGGCGCAGCCCAGCAGCCACAACGCGAGCCTGTTCTCGCTGCACCTCTGGCCCGCGGACGCGCACGAGGACCACGTGCTGGGCCTGCAGCCGTCGTACGCCGAGCAGGAGAGCCCCGGCATGATCACAAGGATCGCCAAGCCGCCGCCCGCGGGGACGCCCGGCTCCGGCGACGGGGACGACGGCAGCCCTGTCGCCGTTTGGAACACTTGGACCATGGTCGACGGGAATCTCGACATCTACCCGCCGCCGCAGAACTGGGTCGCCGTCACGTACCCGAACGGTGGCTCTGGGTCCTTTAACCTTCTCGCCATGATCCGTAAGTTATTTGTTCCACGCGCACTGCCCCCTCTTTTACTTTCAACATGTTGGATTTGTACACAAGCGATAGCCTGTACCAAAGACGCTCACACATACGTGTCATAGCCGGATGGGCCGCAATCGAACCGTTCAATGCCCAACTCACCTACACAAAAGTCAATACTGCCACCATTCAGACTTGAGACCCGAGACAGGTGGAACTAAAAGAAGTGACGAAGAATTCCGGGGGAAATAGCCAAAAATGGGAGAGAGACGAGGATTTAACAGCTTACCAGCAAGTTCATCAGTCCGATTTGTTTGAATAGCGCGATACATACTTAGTCATTCTGTAATCCAGTAATCAACCCGTCAAAAATCGATCAATTAGTAAACAATGCGCCCCTTGAGTGCCGAGTTTGGACGGCATCGCACGTAATGATATCTAATACTCTACAGAGAAACAAAAACAGGAGAGAAGGGGGGGAGGGAAGGGGGGCAACACTCAGACGTCAAACAACACCAGCCCAGGCAGCTCCGATACGCTGAAAGTCACGCTGTCGTCGTAGCGGCCAACCCTATGCATATCCCCGACAGTGCCCTCGTCGACAGCCCCAAACGCGTCCCCGGCAAACACCCACATGCCGAGCGCGGTCGCGGCGCCCTGCCCCTCCCGTTCCGTGAAGCCGATCTGCCCGACGTCGTCGGGCAGGTGGCCCAGTTCTGGGACGGGACGCCTGTAGTCGCAGGTCTCCGGGCTCCTGTACGTGCGGCTCTCCGGGCTCCTGGCCGTGCGGTCGTACGACTCCTGCCAGAGCCGGCGGTGGACCTGCTGGCGCAGCTTGCGCTTCGTCACCGGGGACTTGTACAAGGCCACCCGGTCGGAATCCTCCCGGAGACCCGGCATCTTGCTAGTCACGCACACGGAGAAGCGGAAGGGGGAGCCGGCCGGCCGCTGCACGCCCAGGCTCTCCTCGAGGTTCCGCCAGCTGTGCAGGAACCGGCGGGGGTCCTTATGGAAAGTCAGGTGTTTCAAGTCGGACTTCACGGCCGGTCGGGGATCGCGCTCGAGCCAGTCGAAGTCGATGGAGCCGCCCCGGTCCAGCCTCTCGAAGCTGGGCCGGAGGGGACAAGTCTCCACCACGTCGGCCAGGCGCCCGGGCTGGGGCGGCGAGGGGTAGCAAACCCTCGAGTTCCAGTCCAGCGACGTGACGCACCACAAAGAATGGAGCTTAGTGCTGAGGATCTCGACGAAGGACGCGGTGGCGACGGGGTGGTGGAGGACACTGCAGATAGCCCCCGACGGGGTGGTCTCCAGGTGGCCGCCAGGCACGAAGCCGGGCGCCCCGGGGCCGTCCAGCCACGGGAACCCATCGAAATCTGCCATCACTACCCCTCCCACTTGCAAATCCGTGGGTTGACGCACGTCAAAGAGGCATCTTTTCTCGGCGTGGGCCAGGGCTAGATGCATGATGCCGTCGTCCTCGGGGTCGTACGCTCTAAAATCATGGAGGATATCGGCGACGAGGTAAGGTGTCTCATACCAGGACCCCAAGTATAGGACATCATACTCGGGACAGATTCTTATATGGCCGCCGCAGACAGGGAAGCGAACTCGATACGATTCCAGCGCAGCCCGTCTTGATTCTCTTGTGGTAAAGAACAAGGGACTGGCCGTGCTTCGTATAGACACCTTGACTGAGAGCCTGTAATGATTGCCACTGATGACATTTCCAAGATGGTTGTGACTAGAGTAGAACGGTGGCTTTATCCAGGGGGCTCCGTAATACCGAGGACATGCAAAGGGACAAATCGGCGCTGGGGGGACAGTTTCCAGATATGTCTCCTGAGTTCCGGGGGAAGGCGAGAGAAGCAATGGAATCCTGAAGTATGATAGTTCTTGGCGGGATCGAAGTGCTCATCATTGAAAACTTTGGTCGCCGGCAGGTCAGCCTCTCCAGTTGTTGCCGCGTCCATTCTGTCTGGTGCGTTGTTGTTTGGTTGACTGTCTTGATTGATGATGATGGAGTGAGCTGAAAGAGAGAAAGTGGGACCGGCACGGAATAGGCAGCGACATAACGGGGGCACCTGAACAGGCCCCACCTGGGACAGTCATCATGTATTGGGCAGAGTCGCTCTGAATTTCGATTTCGACATGACCACGTCCATCTAGGTAACATTTGTAAAGATGATCCACATGCGAGTATTTAGCAGCCATTCATTATGGAACCTTGATGTGACATACCCAAGTTTTGCCTACTTTTCGTCGTCGATTTCGGGTGTTCAGGTCCTTGGGTTGGGGCCCGGGTGGTTGGTCAGCGTACTATATAGTTGAACAGCGATGAAAAGGGGTTTATCTATTCTCTCCTCCTATTAGATGAAGACGGGAGCACGGACATCGCTCCACATGCAGGTCTGCTATAGGGAAAGCTGAACACTAACATAGCACCCATCGATGGCTAGTCTTGTCCTCGTACCAAAACAGTGACTCCGTCGACCTTAGTCGTACACGCGCCGCGCGAAACGAACAAAAGAAGGCTGCGGCGGCCGCGCAAACATGGACGTGTGATCCGTAGGCGGCACGACCCCCTTCCTCCCGTCCACTGTGGAAAACTCGAAGTTGCGAACCAGGGTGCCCACAATGACGCCGAGGTTCAGGTACGCAAACTTCTCCCCGATGCAGCGGTGGCGCCCGGCCCCGAACGGGAGGTACGGACTCTTGGACCCCGAAGTCGTGGCGCCGTACCCGTAGTCCACCACCTGCTCCTCACCATCGCCATCTTCGGTCTTGTCGTCCCACCGATGCGGATCCCAGCTCTTGGCGTCCCGGAAGAACTCCTCGCTCGTCGAGGTCACCATGGGCGACGACAACAGCACTTTATCCGTGCCGATGACGTAGGGGGTACCGGCCACGGGAAGGGGGTTCTTGACCTTGCGGAGGATGGTGTGGATGGAGCCGTGCAGACGGAGGGTCTCCTTCACCACATTGCGCAAGAGAGGTAGCTTATCCAAGTCCGAGTACTGCAGCGGCGGCAGGCGGTTCCCCTTCTTGCCGTATTCTTGTCCCAGATTCTGCATCTGCTCGTGGAACAGCTCGTCAGCGATATCAGGGTGTGCTGCCAGCCGCAGCATAATCCACGAGCCGGCCGAAGAGGACGAGTGTTGACCTCCCATGAGAAGTGTGATCATCATGTGCGCAATTTCCTTGTCGGAGATCCGTGTCCCGTCCTTATAAGTGCAGTTCATGAGGTTCCATATCATATCCTGTTCCACATTGGATTCCGGATCGGGCTTGCGGCGTTCTTTGATGATGTCGAGGTATACGTCTCGCATCTTGGCATGAGCAGCGTCTCGACGGCGATTTCGTGGCAAGGGTAGGCCGGGGAAGAGGAAGTTGATAGGAGAGAAGCCCTGGTCAGTCGCCACTGTTAGCACTAGTTTGGGAAGCGGGTGATATTCCAGATACGTACAAGATCCAGGTCATGGTATAGTTTGGCGAAGTCGGTATTGAGCTTTTGTCGCACTTCTCTTCCCTGCAGCGACCGCGCCGCCGTGAACAATGTAATCTCGGCCATGGCGGTGGTGATGTCGACGACACCGGAAGCCCCCTTCCATGCGGGAGTTGATTTGATATAATCCAGCACTTCGTTTTCGATCAAGGGTACGTGAGCTTCCAGGGCCGCTTGGGTGAGGCCAAATTTGACGAATTTCTTCTGTTCCATGAGCTTGGAGTTGGGGCAGTCGTAGACGACATCGCTTCCAAACACCGGGATGGTAAGCGGCCCGTAAACCTCTTCGGCATTGACGTCCTGGAGTTTGCCGTTGAGGATGAAATCATTGCCCTCGATGCCCAGGTAGCAGGTTATTTTCCTACCAAAGAGCGTAAAAGTGAAGACATCACCGTACTTCTTGAGGTTAGCGAGACAAGGTCAAAGATGGAACATTGTCTTTTGCGAAAACTTGCCTTTGCACGATACTTGTGAAAGAACCCGACGGGGTCCATGCCGTAGGAAACTGCATTTCCAATGTAGGGAATCCAATGGAAGACGGATGGTGGTTCGGTCTTGGGGCGGAAGAGGATTTGACGACAGGCGTTGATGAGAACGAAGGCAATAAGTCCGATGAGGCCCTGGGCTGCGTATCGAAGCACTGACATCTGCTGCCATTCCACGAGAGATGTCATTGCAAAATCTGTACAACGGTCGAGACTGGAAGGCGTGATGTTGGACAGGATCTGGTTGCACCGAACATTTTGTGGAAGGAGGCGATGCGTGCCTTCCGTCTTTTGTAGGAAGTCGTGTCTTTTTGCGGAACACTCAACTGAATATCTTCATACATACCTAGGTATCTACCGCAGAATATAGGCAGGCTTGGATTAATTCGTGCTGGAGATACACATATCGACCTGGTACTCGTTTCTGTAGGCATACCTCCGGTCTGTACCTGCCGTCGGCGTTTTCGTATTCGTATCAGAGGTACGTACCTCCGACTATAGAAATTGCTCCAGTTTAAACGACCCGAGCCAATCAATCGAGGTGAACCCCTACTCCTATTCCTCCGCTACACACTAACACGACATTGATACCAGCCAAGAACTGCGACATCAAAACCTTCGTACTCGCTATCCAGCCATGATTTCACTGATGAATCTTTGCGCAGCCGTTGTCATATTGGAATTGCCAGCATGGATTGCATGAGCCGCAGGTGCATGACAGATCTACTTTGGGCCCCACGGCCTTGGCACCCACTCACTGGCTCTGCTCGAACATCGACTCAGGATTGACCATCTCCATGCGATACAAACTAAGTAGGCGTTCTGACACTCAATTGCACAATTTTCTTTTATTCCGAGTATACTTTTCATCCAACGTCCTACAAAAGCACCCACAATCTAGGTATCAATACCTAGTTGCACAGAGAGGAAGAAGAGAAACCCCAATCCCGCCTCCACGTCAACATCCCCCAAGAACAAAAGCACCATTCCGTCCTAATATGTGACATCCTCTCTCCCCACTCAATCCCAGTTACCCTCCCCCAGATCCACCGACTTGCCCCTATCAAGATCCTTCATAATATCATCAATGTTCCAAGGCACATACTTGTACCCCGGCGGATAGTTGGGCGGAATCTCCTCGTTCTCATCCATGGCAATCCCCTTACGCATCGCCTCGACGCACTTAGCGTAGTGATCATACGCATACGCCTCCGGGTCGTGGTCCCAGACCCAGCGCGGGTGCTTCGGCTGCGCCTTGCGCGGGTCCAGCTTGGCCTTGGCCCAGTCCGTGTCCTGCAGGCGCTCCGCGTTGGCGAAGCCCAGCTTCTGCGCGCAGGCCGTCCGCAGGAACCGGAAGTAGATGTGCGCGCGCACGGCTTCGGGTACCGTGTCGGCGCCCCCGCCGCCGAGCTGCAGGCACGAGGCTAGGGACACGGCGTCCTCGATGGCTTGCGTCGCGCCGTTGCCCGACGACGGCATGTACGAATGCGCCGAGTCGCCAATCTGGATGATGCGCGCCGTGGGCGAGCACCAGGACGCCTGCGGGTTGCGCCAGAACAGCTCGAAGTTGACGATTGTTCGCGGCGGGGTGATGCGCACGAGATCCTTGAAGATCGGAGCCCAGCCCTCGGCACAGTGTACGCTGTCGTCAATCTTCTCAAGGACATCCTCAGCTTCGACGGTATGGTTCCACGACTCGCGCTCGTCTCCAGTGGCCTGACACCGAGAGTTAGAATTGAGAAACAAACATAGTTAGAAGGGCGGGGCTGATTCGTCTTACATCATGGTTCACAATCCAGACAATAACGTCGTGACGCGTGAGCGTGAGGCCATAGCTACCGGGTCCGAGGAACGTCCGGACGATGGGGTCTTTCCCGTCCTTGAGCTTGAAGAACTCCTTGACTTCCGGGTTCTTGTCGAGCACTTCGACGGGGAACACGGCTCGCCACATGGCCCTGCCGGAACTGGCGGCTCGGACCTGGCCCCCGACGACTTCCTGGCTCTTGGAGCCGACGCCGTCGGCGGCGATCACGACGTCTGCCTCGAACCGCTCGCCGTTGTCCGTCTCGACACCGGCTTTGTTGCGCGCCGCGTCCTCAAAGTACCGGACGACGCGCTTCCCGAACTCGATTTTGATGCCGAGCCGGGTGACTTGGTTGACAAACATCTTGTACACCAAAGGTCGCATCTGGAAGGCCCCGGGAGGCGTGTTGGGGTCCAGCCCGGCCTCCTTAAGACGCTCGGCGACCTTGAGGACGGGGATCATGCGGGTCCCGTCGTGCTTGAACGTTTCCATCCAGCAGTTGTGGAGCGAGATTTCGTCGTACTCTTTGGCCATTTCGGGCCAGTGTTTGAAGAACTTGGTCCCGCTCAAGCCCATGAAGTACATGTCGCCTACAACCCGTGTCAGAATGCAATTAGCCATCGGCTCATCAGAAATGCTTCTTACCCATTGTGCTGATCTCGGTATGCCGCTCCAGCACCTGCACCCTGTGTCCCTTACGGTGACACTCGATGGCAGCCGTGAGGCCTGCCAGCCCGGTGCCCACAATGAGCACATCGATGCCGGAATCCGGATAAGACCCGACGGGCTTTGGAACATTGTGAGTAGAGCCCATCTTGGAAGAGTTTTGATGCTGTGTTTTTCCCAGCCACGATACCAAAGGCAGATGAAGAGCGGTGACTTCATCATGCAGAGTGTGTTGGATGTTTGCTTTATAGTGTTTGCTTGCCCCGGGGTGGCTGAAATCTACCGATCTGGTGGCGTCTCACCAGCCACTTGCTAAGGCTATCTGACGGGCAAGGGGCAGCGCACTAAGTCGAAGCCATAAACCATTGGGCGGCGACAAAGCTCGTTGCATAGGCGCTGCATGGGCGTCCACACGGACGGGGGCCTGTCCTGGCGCCGTCCTGGCGCCGGCAACGAAGCACTCGCTTGGTCTATTTCGGGTTTCTGCAGGGGCTTCCACCCTGACGATCTTCAGCCGCGATGATGATCTAATGCAACTCAGTAATCATGGTTCCAACCCAAGCTCGCCGACAGGGCAGCCGGACCGGGCCAAAAAGCCCAAGGTTTTCCCTCGCCGGCAGGGATTCGGATCCTTTATTCCAACGTCCGCACGATCCGCACCAACTACGCTTCACGTCAATCGGCCGCTATACCAGGCGGATGAAGGCAGTTTGAGCCGCCAGATGGGACTCTGCGCACTGGACCCCTGCACAAAGACCCTGGATGCCGATTCTATCAAATGCACTTACTGATAGACATTTCGGTGCTGGACCTCGCTGCCCATCGTCCCCTACCGAACTCAATAGGCGAGGGCTCGCTTCCGACACTTCGACCATGAACTTGCAAGCCCACCCATGCCTGTGTTTATCCGATTCTTGTATGCCCAAAAAGTGCACCAAGCTCCAGCAGCAACCGTCTATTTTGAAGCTCTTGGCCCCTGGTGATCGGCAGTAGTTTATGTTCGTCTGATTAACGATGATGACGAGTTCGTAGCAGAGAGATGCTCCCTTTCCCAACTTTCCCATCATGAAGCGTGAAAATGGCATACCTGCTTCTTTTGTATTGGAAACCCACTCGAAAGGTGCCCCCTGCCAAAGTGGTTTCCTCGTCTCTTTAGCCCGATGCTAGTCTACAATCTGTAAATTCCGCATCGAGGCCCGCAGAGCAAGCACAGCGGACACCACGTCCAAGTCTACTTACACACCTTCGAAGATGGCACATGATGACGCTAGAACTCTGGGGGCCACGTAGAAATTCGCAATGATTCATCTCGGGCTAGACAAGGGCCTGCCACACACCTACGTGTGGCCGACGAGACCTACACAGGGGTCGATAAGGAAACCAGAGGCGTGCCGGGCCAACTCTGATAACGAAAGGTACTATGGGGAGACTTGATTACCTAAATGATTGTTTTGGGGGATTCTTTGCGAAAGACAAAGTTGCTGGTGGAGAGGAGGCTACCCCCCCGCCAAGCTAGGGGAAAGGGGTGATCTGCCCACCACAACCAAGAATGGCCATATCGATTATCGCATGATTCTGGTCGCTGCAAGGTTATTGGCCGTACTTTGGTATGCTGGAGAAACATGTGTCAGCCTGGCTACTGAATAGTGGGTAAATATAGTATAGAGATCCGACTCTCTACATAATGACCATCTTCCCCGGATCTAACGGCTTAGTAGGCAATGCATCCATCTCGCAGCAATCCACCCTTCCCCAGATACTGACGACGACAGCATTGTGGAGGCAAAGTGCAAAAAATACTGCAACCCTCCCCACCCCCTTGATCCGGCGGAAAGGAAAAAAGATGCAGCTCATCACCATCGTCCTGCTGGGCGTCTTCGTGGTAGGGCTGGCCCTCATCCACTTTGTGCGGGCCTTCAAGGAGATCAACAGCCCCAGATACCCACCGGGCCCGACGCAGATACCATGGATCGGCCGCATCCACGACCTGCCGATCGAGCTCATGTGGCTCAAGTTCAAGGAGTGGGCCGACATCCACGCCGTCAACGGCTTCTACCGGACGACCATGCTGGGCGCCAACTTCGTCATTGTCACGGATGAGAAGGTGGCCGAGGACCTGCTCGTGCGACGGGCCCGTACCAATTCGGACCGGCCCGTCATCCGCTCGCTTTTCAACAACAAGAGCTCTATGGAGTACCTGCCCCTCATGGGCGGAATCGTGAGTTTCTTTCCCCCCTTTCTACCTTTTCTGCTTTACTTCAGAATACGGCTGACCCTGAGCTGCTCCACAGAGTACTGGGCCCGCCAACGCAAGCTCACCCACGCCTACCTGACCGAAGCCACCAACGCCCAGTACCACGGCGTCATCGACTTCGAAGCCAAGCGGTGGCTGGCGCGCCTGATCGCCAACCCGGACGACTTCCAGGCCTCGCTCGAGGACATGGCGTCCAAAGTCATGTGCCAGCTGGTGTGGGACGACCCGACGCTGAGCGCGACCTGCACCGAGGGCGCGTGGGGCCTGTTACGGCAGATGTCGCCCGCGGGGCCCATCACCAACGTCCTGACGCCGCTCTGGCACCTGCCCGAGGTCGGCCCCCTGAACCCGTGGAAGCGCGACGAGCGCCGCCGACACGACGCGCAGCAGGCCTGGTGGATGGCGCGCTTCGTCGGGGTGCGGCAGAAGATGGCGCGCGGCGAGATGCGCGCTTGTTGGACCAGGCAGTTCCTCGAGCGCAGCAAGACTTCCTCGGCCGGCGGGATTACGGGCGACTTCGAGGCGTCTAGCATGCTGGGCATGCTGGCCCTCGTCGGCATTTTTACGGTGGCCGGCCCGCTTAGCTACTTCCTCGTCAGCATGGTCACGCATCCGCGCTGGCAGGCTGAGGTGCAGAAGGAGATTGACGAGGCCTGCCAGGGGCGGCTGCCCACGCTGGCGGATGCGCCTAAGCTGCCTGTGTTGCGGGCTTGCATCAAGGAGACTATGCGGTGGAAGCCGAACGTTCCTACTGGTAAGTTACGAGATGTTGATTTCGCCAATTTGCGAATTGCACTAACCACAGCTATAGGTGTCGCGCATGAGACTGAGGCAGATGACGTTTACGCTGGATACTTCATCCCCAAGGGCACTCGCATTCTCCCACTGGATTGGTATGCTGTTCCTCAGTTCGCAAACTGGCCATCGTCTTTTGCAAAAACACAACACCAAAACTCATACACAATGTATACTAACATGACCCTTCTCCCCCAGGGCCTTCCTCCGCAACCCCAAGAAGTACCCCGACCCCGACGCCTTCCGCCCCGAGCGCTGGCTCGAGGCGGGCTGGCCGACGTACCAAGCGCCGCTGACGCAGTACCCGACCCTGAAGGGCATGACGTCGTTCGGCTGGGGCCAGCGGCAGTGCCTGGGCCAGGCCCTGACCGAGGACGAGCTGCTGGTGGCGTGCGGCGCCCTGGCCTGGTGCTTCAACCTGCGGCCCAAGCGCGACGCCGCCACGGGGCTCGACCTGCCCGTGCCCCTCGACAAGTCCAACAGCCTGCTCATCATCAAGCCCGACCCCTTCCCCATGGCCTTTGAGCCCCGCAGCGAGGCGCGGCGGCAGGAGGCGCTGGCGCTCTGGGCCGAGGCCGAGGCGCGCGATCGGCGGCAGCGGGCGGATTTCTTGAAGGAGGCCCGGGCGAAGATGACGAATAACGAGAAGGTGTCGTACGAGACTACCACTTCCGAAGTTTCCCTGTTGGACGAGAAAAGGATGCGACGCCGTATCGGTTCGCACATCCAGCAGGCAGCGACTCCGACGTGGCCTGGCAGCTTCTGCCCCCTTCTTCTATTTTCCCTATAACCATCTAGCAAAAGTCGATTTTTGGAGTTTGTGTACTGCGGTTTTTTCCAATGATGGCTTTGGCACGGATCAGAAAGGTCCCTTGAGATACAATATCGTGTTCTTTGTTTTTGTATATAAGCCGGATAGATGATACAGCTAGATGTCAGACTAGATCTAGACGGTTAGACAGACACTAGATGCAATAGAACGAGAATCTTCTTCGTTCCCATACAAACTACGCACCAAAAGCTGAGAAATGACTGTTCCTTTGCTATACAAGTTTTGTCTTCACCTCTATTTCGAAACACAAGATGATTTATAAGCCTCGTTGCATTGTAATCTTTGCATACAGATACAGACAAAGCATTTCTAAAATGACTATAGAAGAGTGAAAACACTCGCACCATCCTCTTCGTCACATCCTGTGTTACAAATAGGAGCGATGTTCTGCAATCCGACCTCCCAAGCCCCGACGACAACACCCATCATGGAAAGAGACATGCTCTAAGCATCAGTGTCCGATAGCAGATAATTTCCGTCCACACTGACCCATTGTTTGGCCAACTCAAGTGGTCATAGATAAGTTACACGGCCGAGTAGGCGAAAACAACCTACCGGAGCTAAGACAGACGCCTCGTGTCACATGGGCCCCCCAGACTTGGATAGCCTTCGGACAGCCCCAGCGCTGGAAGCCGGCCGGTCCAAGCCCGGGGCTAACCGAACAGTCCGAACCCTAGCTCGGACGTGGCCCCGTCAGCTGATCTGATCTAAAAGTCTTCGCCCTTCTTCTCCCAACCTCGTTTGTGTTCCTTTAAACACGTTGGTGGCGAGAGTCTAGCACAACGGTCACACCCACCACCACCCACGGAGGAAAATCCAAGTACTTGAGTTAGCCCATAATTAAACCTCAAGGAAATTCATTTGTTGAAAACGTCTCGAGCCTTTCGAAGGGGGTGACCGCAAAACTCTTCCCCCGTCTCTTACATGCAGTGTGACTCGGGGAGTCCGGGCGATCCTTCCCAGCTTTCTCGGTCAGCAGCCATCCATCACATCACGTAAGACAGAATAAAATCGATCAAGCCCCAGCTTCTCACACCGCAACTCACCCCAACCATTTACTTCTTACACCGGGGACCCGTCCCCGAAACAAGCCAGCAACCATGTCCATCACAGCACTAAAGGCCGTCACGAGCGCGACGGTCGCGTGCTCGTTCATCCTGGCAGGTATGTTACGTTTCTTTTTCTTTTCCGCCACTCCATTGACCTGAACCTGACCTGACCGTCCCGACAGGGAACGCCATCACCCAGTCTTTCATGGGCGTGCCAGCGCTGCTGGTCGACTTCCCCGCCCCGGGCTCCCCCACGCACGCCGAGCGGGCCCGCCTGCTGGGCCGGCAGTGGCCCGTCTTCTGGGAGGTGGGCAACCGGTTCTTCCGGCCCCTCAGCACCCTGGGCATCGCGCTCTACGGCGGCGCCGCGTGGGCTGCCCGGCAGCAAGGTCGAGGGAACTGGAAGTTACTTGCCGTGGCGGCGTGCTGCAATATCCTGACCGCGGTGCACTCAGCCATTAACATGCAGCCGATCAATGAGCGCATCACCGCGTTGGGTACTGCGCTTGCTCCGAGGGACAATAAAGCGGAAGCCGCCGGCGACGAGAAGGCGGAGGAATATGCTCGACGGTGGGGGCGACTGAACCTTTTTAGGGTGGTGATGCCCATGATCGCTGGTACATTAGCGATGACACAGGTGCTTCAGAATTAGGGGATCGTAGGGTTTTATATCACAAGAAGACGTAGCGATTAACTTAGGTACTTGTGCTATGAGACTTTGGGCGCAGAGATGAATCAACTGTGCAGCCACGTTGGCACCGAAAAGTACATAGATGAATGCGTAATAATAGACAGCCCGCTGGCAAAACTTGTTTCTTACATTTCGCCCTATTAAAAAAGAATTACCGACCCTACTTTACCCAAGTCCGCGGAGAGAAGAACCATGTAAAACTCCAGAATAACCCCAACTAAGAGCAAATCTTTGCCGACCCAGACCACTCAAACCCCCCGGATGTACATAAATGAAAAGCCCGATAAACACAATCGCAAAAGCGCGACGAGAACTAAACATAACAGCAAGAAATCAGAACAAACCGCCCATAGAACCACGCCCCTTCCTTTTGAGCCGGGCATCGCTCATCTCAAATGAACGAAGCAAAACGCCTGCCTGCCTGCCTGCCCCCGCCCATTCCGAACCCCCCTCCCCCTTTTCTGCGAACCGCCCCCACCACCACGTGTCTGTGCCGCCGCCATGCAGCCCCAAAGAAATCTAAGGACTTGAACCTAAGTAATCGACGTCTACCCGAACCGCCCGACCTCGAGCCAGCCCCGGCCGCCACCGCCGCCCCCACCACCCCACGGCCCCCAACCCAAGCCTCGACCTCCCGCCCCCTCCGCCCCAGCCGCGTCCGGAAGTCGCGACACCACATGCGCTCCAGCTCGCCGTCGCGGCCGTCGGGGCTCCAGAGCGCCCCGTAGAAGCGCTCGACGACGTGCAGCGGCGCGAGGGCCAGGTCCGGGTGGCATCCTATTGCCGCAACATTTAACTGCTCATCTTCTTCTCCTCCGGGGATTGGCACCGAGGACGAGGACGACGGGCCTATGACCCAGTCCAGACTCCGACAGATATGGGCCGCCAGCTTGCGGCGCTCTCGGACCTGGTACCGCGCGGCCTCGCACCCGGGCGGCACCCCCACACCAGGAGCGCCCACATTTGCCCTCGGTAGACTCGGAGAAGAAGTAGAAAATCCGGCGCCCGTCGGGTCTGTAAAAGGGTCATTCGTAGAGCCCATCGTCCCGCTGCCGCCACCGTCGTACAAGACGGCATCGACGAGCGCCGCCATGCACTCGTACAGCAGCATCAGCGACGTCCAGTAGTAGACATGCCCGAGCCCGACGACGGTACTGGCAAAATCGTACGTATCCGCAAAGGGAATCTGCGCATGCCTCTGCTGCCGTCGTCCTCCCCTGTCACCACCACCGTCTCCCAAGTCCAGCGTGCCGTGGATCCAGTAAAGCAGCGGCATATCGCGGTTCCCCGCCGCCGCCGCCTCCATGCCCGCCGACCAGCGCGCCAGCTGGGCCTCGACCCCGACGCAGTTGGCCAGGAGGTCCCGGGCCTTGAGCCGGCGGCCCAGCGCCGCGGCGGGCGGCAGTTGGGGCGGCAGGACGCGGTCGGCGCGGTGCAGGAGCGCCGGCACGACGGAGAGGACGTCGAGGAGTAAGTCGAGGGAGCTTTTGGGGTGCCGCTCGTAGGGGACCGTGGTCCATTCCGGGGCGGCGAGGTGGCAGGGGGTGCGGGCGAGGAGCGAGGTCATGATCTGTGTAGTCACATTCATATTAGCCTGATAGTAGAGCATGGGAGACTACCGAGATCTCGTTGAAGATGAAGTTTTGTGTTTGACTTACGGCGTTCGGTCGATACACTCGAGCGAAAAGGTGGTGTGCTGGGAAGCTCTGGAGATGCAGCGGCCCGAGGCTGAGGATAGGGTCCGCAAGAATCGTGGGATCCCGCCATGGTGGGTGGTTATTGTTACGGGCTGCCGATGCGTTATGCTGATAGATCAAGCTAAGTTAGCATGAAAAAAAAAAAAAACCCCGTTTGAATACCCTTATTCCCTCTGCCACACAAGAGTAGAAGAGGAGACACTGGCTTACCTCATAGAGAAAAAGGCAAACCCCATCCGACATAGCGTCCGCGATCGACGACGAATACCCAAGCCCGGGCCCGCCGGCATGGTGGTGCATCGCCATCGCGTTGCCCGCCCGGTACGGAACATGCACGAAGCACTGCGCGCTCAACCGGAACCCCACCTCGTCCCGCGCCGGCGACGACGCCCCGGCGTCCCGGTGCCGCGAGGGCGGCAGGGTCAGCGTCAGCTGCCCCTCGGGCGTCATGGGGTCGAGGGACTTGAGCACGGCGTCGAGCTGCTGCGTCCGCAGCGCCAGGAAGCGGACGCGGTAGAAGCTGGGGTGGTGCGTCGCGGGCGCCGACACGAGCGCGACCGCGTCGCCGTCATCCCAGGCCGGCACCAGGGGCTCGAGGGGCTCCAGCGGCGTCGTCACCGTGGTGACCGGCGCGACCGTACCGTTGACGCTGTTGCCGCTGGCACTGCTACCACCACTACCGAATCCCCCAAGGTTGATGCCGAAGGAGTTGCCCCTACCCCGGCACCCTGCCGCCGCGGAGGGGATGAAAGCCGAAGGAGAGGCCGAAGCCGTTTCGCGCAGCGACAACTGTGGCGAGGCCGCCGCGGAGCTAGGGGAGGATGAGAAGGAGCCGATGGTGGTTGCGGCCTCAGCCGCAGCGGCCGCTGCCTTGGCCTGCTTCTTTCTGGAGTTGGCGCGCGACGGCGACGGGGAGGAGGAGGAAGCGTGATGGGCGTGAGCCTGCTGCGACGACGAGGACGACTGGCCGAGGTTTCGGGGCGGGTGCGAGGCGCAGCGCCCCTTGTCGTCGACGGTTCCTACAATAAAGACGGTCTCGCGCTCGTAGCCCTCGCAGACGCGGCCGTGATCTGTGCATTTCTTGCAGAGGGGGCGCGTGTTGTCACACTGGATCCAAGAAGCACGACGTCAGCAACGAAGTTCGATTCGGCGTTTTTCCCGCCTTGAGGCTCTGCGGCCTACGAAGAGTGATACGAAAACGAAAGGGGGAGGGAGGCGTTCGCGGCGGCGACTCACCTTGACTCGCCTGACACGACAAGTGTTGCAGCCCTTGTATTTCCCTTTGACTCCCACCATGCCGGCTTAGCTTTCTCCTTGCTTCAATATGTTGCTTTACTGGTGGTATCGGATCAGATCGGAACCCCCTTCGGTGCCAAGGTGTTGTCGTTATTGGTGCAATCAAGCACGTAGGCAATTTATATAAGATCGAAACAAGAACTGAATGTCAGACAGATAAGTGGAAATGAAATAACCGAAAAGAGGCATCGCCTTTTCCTTCTTCAAGGCCGAGACATGGTTGGAGTCGTTTAGGTACGGGTTTGCTTCTTCAAATATGATGATGGATTTCCGGCCATAACCGCAACACCATCGCATGGCCCAGTTCAAGAAGGAGGGAAGAGTCGGGGCAAGAGGCCGATACGGCGTTTATGGTATTATGGCTAATTATCAGGGGGGAGGGGAGGGAGGGCGGAGGGGTTCGCACCAGACTGCCCCAGCGTAAGCAATAGGGGTGGGAGGAGGGTCAGGTGTCTAACGGCTTCGCTGGGATAAGAGTTATGCTCAAGTCGTCATCATCAATAGGCAATAGGAGAGAGAGTAGGAGAGATTTCCAGACCCCAACAGCCAGGCAGGAGGAATGGGGGCGGCGGGGGCGCTGCTCAGCTGGGGGTCATATAGAAGATGAGATATGTGCTGCAGGGGGGCAAAATTCAGCGGCGAAGGGCCAATCAAGAAGCCAAAGTGCCATGAGCATCATCACGCTTGGGGAAATTGAAACAGCTGTTGAAAGTGTCGGGACACGTTCTAGAAAATACCCGGTGAGCCACGGCTGACATCTCGCGTCTCATTGCCTTGAGGGTGGCCGCTTTCTTTCGTCAGCCTCTGCGATCCCTGCCATGTCGTGTCTGTGTTTGCGCACCTGCATCCGCATCACCCACATCCGCATTCGGCAGAGCCAGTGGCAGTGGCTGACCAGATGAGTACTGAGCGACAGAAAGTCGGCCGTCTTCATCCTGGACACATACCGCGTGCTGCCAGCCTTGCCGATTGGGAAATGCCGTGCGTGAGGAGGAGGAGCACTGTTGTAAGAAAGTCCAGCCTGTATGCAGAAAAACCCTTGGCTTTCCGAGGTGGGATTGGGCACAAAATACGAGCCGGTTTCCTGGCAAATGGGACCCATCCCATTCATGGTCAGTCAGACCCTCGAAACGACTGGCCCAATCAGCCTGCGCGCCGGCTATGTGCCTGCGTATGGATGTCGTATGTCGTATGTCGGTCGGGCCTTTCGCTTCTATCGACAGGCGGGCAGAACCGAGACAGTCAAACCTGTCGTTTGGGTCATCCGCCTCGTAGGGCTGCAGCCTGCAGGGATGGTCCGGTGGGGTTACCGACGTGGTGGAGAGCAACACCCGCTCACGTCGCTGTCTGATTCGACAGATCCCCATTGAGCAGTGTGATAGGAGATTACCTCTATTCGCGTGAGCCGTACTGCAGCGAATCACAAGCCAGCATCCCACATGACACAGCCAGATCGGCCACCAAAGGATAAGACGGGTGCCGTGTCTTCCCACGTTACACCCTCGTACGCATTCTAGAAACCATCGTATTCTTGTCTATCTCTCATGACTGACTACCTAGCACCTAGTAAGACTTCGCAACGCCAAGGCTTCCCATGTCTATTCGTCAACAGCATACCTCTGAAGATCATCATTACCATCACCATTACGACGTAGTAAAGTAGAGTTGCCAAAAAAGAAATATCGCCCATTGATCCTTCCCAGGCCCACGAGCAACACTGGCACCTGACGCCCGACCGCCTAGCCTAGATATACCGTGCCTTTCGCGCGATCAATAGTGAGATGAGGACAAAGCCGACCAGCGAGCAGAGAATCGCAATGAAGGCATGCAGATTGTCGATGTCTTGCCATGGGACATGGACGTTCATGCCGAACAGACCGGTGACCACGTTCAACGGAACAATGACCGAAGCCAAGAAGGTGATCTTGCTGAGGACTTCGTTGGTCTTGGTTCCCTGGGCAATGCTGTCAATCGTCAACTGGGCGAGGTAGTTGCTGTGGGCGCGGGACAGAATCTTCTCGAAATGCGTCAGGTTCGTCATCATCGTGACAACGTGATCCTGAATGTCGCCCAGATACATGCCAATGTCCATCCGAGGCGTGACTTTGTAGTTTTCATTGCACCTCTTGGTGAATCCCTTGAGCACGTCGGCCTTGCCGCCGAGGATGCGCATCAAGCCGAGAGTGTTCTTGCGAACCGCCCCGATCCTCCGCAGAAAAGAGTGCATGTCATCGGCACGTGCAACAAACACAGAGTCCTCAATGCCTTCTGTGATCAGCTCAATTCTATGGATAGCTGGAGCGAAAGAATCCACAATATTGTCACTAGAAAACATATAATTAGTACCGTGCGTCGCAGGCGAGATTTGGCAAATGAGGACAACCTACATCAAGGCGTAGCAGATCCAGTCACTGCTCAGCGACACGTACTCCTTCAGCATGGTGATTCGCTTCCGCACAAGGGAGGCATGGCTGTTGGGTTCGAAGCTGAAGCTGAGGGTCCCTTCGCGGAAGACGATGACGTAGAGATTGAAGGGCTCGTAGTCTGGCCCGTCCTCTTCCTGGGTGACGCTGAAGGACCGGAAACAGGCAAAGTAGTACGAGGGGAACAACTCGATCTTCTCACGTGCCTCCTGAGTCGTGATATCTTCAATTGTCAATGGATGAACGCCGAAGGCCTTGCAAATGGTGCGGACTTCCTCCTCTGTGGGGCTGTTCATGTTCAGCCACCATACACCATCGTTGACGTCGGCTGGGAATTGGAACAGTCCTCGGACGTTCTCCCCGGGCAGAACCAGGTCGCCGAATTCTGCAGCATGGATTGTAGATTCCCAAGCGGTCGAGAAGAAGCTGAATCTATTAGGGTCAATCGGATCTTGTTTCGGCGCTTCAGAATCGGATTTCGCGGTGGTCTCCTCCACCTGCTTCTCGTCGGTCATGCCGGTTCCCGGCGGAAGCTGATAAATGTCGCCGTCGGCTGTGACCATAGGCGAAGGGGAACGGAATTGCTCGGTCTGGAGACTGGGGAACACCTTGGTAGCGTTCGCCTGATCAAGCTCTTCTTTGCGAGCTGCGTTCTCGGCGGCGATGAAGTTCTCCAGGTAGTCGAAGTCGATGTACAGCCTATCCTGTCGGTGCTCGTCGTTCATCGGGAAGCAAACATCATCCTCCGCCGTTCGGTTCGTGCCCAAACTTGCAGCATCGTCAGCCACAGTGTGCTTGCTGCGGACAGAGCGGTAGCTGCGCAGGCTTTGACGGCTGTCGCGTGAAAAGGTACGCGCCAGGTGCAGTTTCTCGCCATCCTCCTTGCCATCGTCGGCTTCCTTGTTGTTGGTGGAATATGCGCGTCCACGGCGACGTGCTTCAGCAAATGCTTTGACCGAGTTCGGAGGTGACAAGGACCGAACGTCGTTAACTGTGTCGACAGTAGGTCGTCGGCTTCGAGGCTGAATGGGAGAACCCTCATCTGCGTCGTCGTCTACAATGGCTTCCTCGAAGTCGCGCACACGAATATCAGGGGGTGTCTCCAAGTGACGCGCGCCATACAGGGTGTCCACTGTGCCTCGCCGCGGCCGCTCAGGTCTCTGGACAGACGCGCTCTGGTGGCGGTGGTCGTCCAGTTCCGGAACAGGGGTATCATACCCGCTGCCTCTCTCCGAAATTTCTTCGTGATCCGACATTTTGAGACTCTGCGCAGTCTTTCGTCGGGGTTTTGTGTCGAGGCGGGAAGTGTCGCCGACTTGTTATTATTGTCGTTCAGTGATTTTGGGTGTATCAAACTGAACAGAACCTGCCAGTTCTATAAAGAGACAAGGAAAAGCCCTCCGCTGCAGTTCAAGGGAAGGCAACCATACTGGACCGCGCACTGAGCTATCGGGCTTTTGCACGCAGCAGCAGGCGTGGCAGCACGCCGACTGCAGGAGGGGTTTGTCGGGGCTCCAGCGCAAGAGGGCGCGAGAGAAGCGTGACAGGGTTCCGGGTAGGATGGCTATTCTTGTGAGAGAGGAAACGGTATTTCGTAAGTTGGATCAGACTAGTTGTGCGCGTGCAACCAGTTAAGGAGGCTTCTTGTTAACGCCGCTATAGACCCAGAACAGAGGGCCTAAGAGCGGTCGGGAGAAGGAAAACTGCTTGCAGATGAGGCCCGCCAACTTGGTGACTTTGATGGGATGATGCGGTCTGTCGGCCGCAAGGAAGCTCTTGGTGAAGTGGTGTAGTGCTGCGGCGGTATTCTTCGTCGCAGTTCGGGAAAATCGATGCGATTGTTTGATTAGATAGACTTTGTCGGATCTTGGTGGGCTAGTAAAGGTACCAGCAAATAGGAATGCGACACAAGTGGCGATCGGTCCAAGAAGGGTTGCGACTGGAGAGGGAGAGATGCGACTGTTGTTGGTAGCCGTGAAGCGAAGATGGAAAGGTTTGAGAAAGGAAGTAAAGACTTTTTGGTCCTTTGTTTGCTGACTACGAGTGCATGCAAGCCGGGGAAAGCAAGTGGTAGCAGGTAGGGAGGTCCAGAAGGTAAGTGGCAGGTCAGTGGCCGTAGGTAAGGTGGTAGTGCCAAGAAGAAGGTTCAATGTTGGCTATGAGGTCAGGGCTTTCTTTTTCTTAGTCCTGCGTCTTGTTGAGGGCTAGGTTAGGTAGGTACCAGCAGCTCAGCTCGTCCGCGCCAAGAGCTCCGTTCTGTCCAAACCAACCTTATGGTTTCGAGACAGCAGAAAGCTGTGCAGGGGACTGTCTATCGGGCCAAAAGAAGAATTATCAATAAAGGGGCCTTGAGGCTCTCGATATAAACAAATTTGGCGAGAGACCCGGGCTCTGGAAAATCAAGGAATTGTTCAGACGAACGAGCGTTGTTGTGGTTTGATTAGTTTTAAGCATTTATTCTACGGGCGGAAGCCAAAACAACGTGACAGGTGAGTGGCCCATTTGGCTCGTGCTTGACAGAAAATCTTTAGATGGGCAGCAGTGGAGTCACCGAGCCTGACTCTGGAAAGGTGAAGGCGAAGGGAAATAAAGAAGCCCGTACCGAAGGTTAGATGCTAGTGGGCTTGTGGGCTGACCATCGACAACCCCTGTACCCTGATCATGGAAGAAATCCAGGACAGAACCTCGGAGGCCATTCCCTGCGCTTCAGTCCGCCCCAGAAGTGCACCCAGGTCTGGCAAACTTGTACTGCAAACTCCACGTCCGGCATGGTCTTTCCACATCGATAGGTAGTCATGCTGCTACCAGCAACAAACCGTTGCGCCCAGTTCCCACGACGCAAGTCCTCCTTCGTTAGTCTCGCCTGTTTAGGACGGAGCAGCTAAGCTCAAGTGTCGACCAACTATCCTTATCCCCATGATATCTCCTCATTGGCTCAAAGTATAACCACGTGGGCTCACCTCGAATGTCGCAGGATGCGCGAAACGGGCCTGATGAAGGGCACTTGCCTACGGCATACAGATCTATGAAGACGAATTGGCTGTTGTACAGTATTCGAACGCCGTTTCATATCTACATGCCATATGGCAGTTGTTTGTTAGCGTAGAGTTGGCTTGTTCCTTTCCAGATATACCTTGACTAGTAGTAGACAAAGCCATCTCACCTCTCCTGCCGGCAACGTCTACCGGCTTGTCGGGCAAGATCTACCGTTAATGCCACCCAGGGATCAAAAGCCAATGACTAGAGTATGGCCACCCGGCTTGACCTCGGTATGTCCTCGTGATCTCTAATCACTCGGATTGAGCGTCGTTTGAGGCATTTTCTTAACCAAACTGCTCAATTTCAGGTCACCTGGAGAGGGTGCATATGGTGGCACTCAGCGGTGTGTTCCAAGGGCCCTGGGATTGCCTAGGTAGAGAGCAGGCGGTCGAGATACTCTTTATTCAAAGTGAGATGAAGTCATACTAGCAGCAGCAGGTGTGACCATTGACAACTGCGGTCTGCAATGCTGCATACGTGGTTGGAGTCATGGAATAACATCGAGGCATGGATAGGCTGACAATCTGTTATTGGCTGGAGGGGCTATTGGAACATTGTGCTATCCGAATTGGCCGATGGCAGGGCTGATGCAGCCGACACCCGCTGATCAGTACAGTATAAAAGCGCTCTGGGACTCGAGCTATGTGGCCCGTGCACCACCTGCTTGCTCCGGCCAGATCAATCAATGCCAAGATGGCCAGATTTGGCGGAGAACCTCCAGCTCAGTTCCCCAAAGACCAAAGGTACCTCTTGAGGCTGCGATCGATGCAGACTGCGTGTCAGTCAGTACCTACATACCATACATCCGCAACCACGAATAGCACCACAAGCACCGACTCCTCGATTCTGTGACTTTCCGAGCAAGGATTTCTACAAACCCACAGCAACAATGGCGGAACAAATCTTGGACCAGGTCAGAGACTTGGTTGATGGCCAAATTGTGAGACTACCCTTACCTGCTCCCCATCCTGCGCCTCGTCGGCGCCGGCGTCTTCAGTCGCATACTGACCAGGGATTGTTATAGGACTTCGAGGGCCAGAAGCTTGCCGAAATCATCTCCACGCTCATGCTGTCGTTGGCCGGAGTATGTTTGAACCATCCATATCCGTCTTTGTCTCGCAACGACCCTTCACTAAAACATCTCGGACTTTGCTGACAGACATTCGTGTCACGTATGTAGGCCATTGCCTTCTTCGTAGGCTACTTTATGCAAGATATCGCACTGGCGCTCAAGGTTGGTCTCGCTGGCACCGCCGTCACCTTCCTCGTCGTCGTCCCTCCGTGGCCCTTCTTCAACAGGAACCCCGTCAAATGGTTGCCCGTTGGGGGCGGAGCAGCAGCCGCACAGCCACATCAGAGTATAGTGGTGGACGAGAAGATGTTCACGCAATAAAGGATCGGTTACGTGCTAGAGAGAGAAAGGCCGCAGATGGCTGCCGGGGTGTAAAATCCGGATTCGTATAACATGTACAAATCTATTTGGCTCCGCCGTACCAAAACGCTGTCTTGGGCAGGAATGCCTGCATCAAACTGCATGTCGAAGAACAAGCGCTCTGCCTGTCGTCAAAGACACCTTTAGATTCTGGAGGAACTCCAACCGTGCCATACCGCTTTTTGTCCCTTTCCAAGCGTTCCGAAATCAGATGTTTCCTTGTGTTCTTCCACGCCATCCATGTTCTTAACGACCGTATTTCTGGAACTCCCAGTCTCGGTTGTCCAAGGGGCACACTTGACGCGCCTTGAGCCAACGAGAGATGCAATGGAAGTGGAAGGCATGCTGTTGAGAAAAGGGCGATTTGTTAGCATTGGGTGTCCAGAGCCAAATTGCGTGAAGCCATTTCTGCTAGATCCGGGCAAAACACTCACGTTGCATATACCCCAAGCCACTGTGCACTCCTCGCTCGTGGCAGACGCCTGGTTGGCCTGGCACTCGATGCAAAGGTCCATGATGTGGTTGCGGCAAATGGCGCAGTTGTCGACAACGATATCCCACGCCCAAAGCGCGACGGCGTTCCACTAATAATGAAGTCATTCCAGTCAGTTTACCAAGACTCGCGTGAAGAGGCAGAAAACAATGGCAGTAGACTCCGTACCTTCTTCACCTCGAACCGCTTCTTGCCTTCACTCTTGGCATCAGCCTCGCCGGACTTTGCCTTCTTGGCGATCGAAGCGCTGGGTGCATCGGTCATGTCGACGTCGGCCATGTTGCTGGTGTTGGGAGGAGCTGGAGGGAGGGGCCAAAAACCAAGTGGGTAGAAGGGAGACGCCCGGGGATTCAAGCTCTACTTCTTCCCTATCTTGTCAAGTTGAGGGGAGAATACCGCGGGATATCTGGGTATAGAAGATGCTGGAGTGGGCTTTTGGTTGATTGCCTAACGCTGGATCGGAGTCGGAGTCGCGAATGGTGGATGAATGGGAGAGGAGGGATGATGGTCTGGTCGTCTGTTGGATAAAGCAGTACTAATAAGTTTTGCCGTTGCCAGTCAAAAAAAAAAAAGAGGCACAACAAGCTCGCAACAATCCAGGGTACGCAGAACTTTTTCTTGAACGAAAGGGTATGACAATCAGCTTTGACAGTTTAATAACTTGACTGTTGCTCTACCTTGCTGGATTATGATGTGCAATCAATCAGCAAGTGGTGGCCTGAAAGGTGTCGGTCGAGCTCAGTCAGAGGTACGTCCGATTCGAAGGTGCATCTGAGCTGCCTGCTGGTATGCGCTAGGTAGCAGTGTTGCCCCTCCTTCTCCCGCCTCCCATCCAACGATAAGGCTGCTATCTACGGAAACCCGCCAACGCCGATTGCTTCAACGATCAATTGAGGTGAAGTTCCTAAGGATGGTGAATACCGAGGTATTGAAGTGATGAAAAGCCGTATTGTTGACACGGGCCTAAGCACGTTCCACTCATCTACCTGCCTGCTGCCTCTTACCAGCTTCTTCTGTCACTGTGACGCAACTGCTTCTTTGTCGCCTACAGCTAACCCTTTCGACGGGCGTTTCGCCAATCAACCGGCCAAATCTAACGGATGGGAAAGCTACATGAACCTCAACGGCTACCACATCAAGTAAATACCCCTTGATAATATCGAACTGCCATAAGATTGATACGAGGAGCTTGGATGCTATTTCATTTTATGTATTTCCCCATTGTAATCGGATATGAGTGGAAGAACTAATAAAAGTAGGTGCTGTTAATGGGCAAAGTACGGTCAATTCCTACGATTTCTTTGCCATGCAGATTCCATAAGATACCCAACTAGCCGGCCTGCAAGCCATGCTATCTACATACATACTTTTGAAGGCACGCACCGTGGCTGCAGGAATTTAGGTTGTCTAGGCTATACCTGCACCACGGAGATGGAGCCCAAATCATCAGGACATCCAGGGCGACTCTTGCATTCTCGAAGCCGGCCTTGAAACCTCTTGACCTCAGCTCTAACCGTACCTTCTTCCTGGTAATTCCCTGAAACAGTCGCTCCATACATGTGTCGTAGGATCTGGCAGCTAGCAATTAATTGTCGTCATTTCTTGGAGTACGCCTTGGCTGAACCGCCTGACCGAGTTGCCCCCGTCCGATGTCTGGCTAGGTTAGCTGCCACTTGGGCTCCAGCTTGGGCAACCTGGTCCGTCTTGATGCAAGTACTCTTGTCTCCATCCCAGGGCGGAAAACGGCTGTCCAGGACGCAAAAAGGTACTTTCTGTCCCAGGCGGCGAACAGCGACCAGCGGCATTGAATGGAGCCACCCCATAATTATTCCCAAGTGAGCCGCTGTTTCCTTGATTCCCCTTCTGTGCACCCTCCATCGTCAAGTTTCTTCCTCTTTCCCATACTCATCAACAACAATATGAGCCAATCCAGCTTGCGACCGCAACCCATTCAGACAAATTCGCAAATCACCATTGCACATCGCCCGCCAAGCTAATCCCGGCTCTAAATCTCTCTTTTCCGAACGCTGCCAGAAGCCGAAAGCTCCTCATCTTTCTCCAACAACATCTTCTGACATCTTTTGTCCGCCCGGTTGCCTCTCGTCTTTGTCGCATTGCGCAACGCAAGTCTCGATCATCAACCACCCCGCAATCCGCATTGACTGCGACCCCTGACACTGTCTCGACCTCACCCATCTCTCCCAAGGTCCTCCTAGGCTTTCACAACTTCAACAAACAACGCCTCTTCTTCTTTTTCTTTTCCCCTACAGAGAACTCGGCCTTTGCACCTATTTTCTCTCCTATTTCAATCCAGCTGGATACATGTCACCTTCACGACAACAGTTTCCATCACAGCGACCATTATATCATGCACTCATCACCGCATCCCAAGAACACGCCTGGCCGGCGCCGCCCTGGTCGTAATGGCAACAATCAAAAGAACTACGCCTCCGAGAACGACGCTGCAAGCTACCGCCAAGCCTATTCCGACAGCCCCAGTACACCTCAAAGGCTGGCCGTCGGCGACGGTCTGGCCGTGCCGAACTCACACACGACCTCCCAGAAGCAGCGAAAGCATTCGCACAAGGGCCGCAATAAGAACGGGTCCGCGTCCCCAAATCTTGCCCATTCAAACAGCGCCAAACAGGAGCGCCAAAGCCCGTCTTTCCCGCCTAGTCAGATTCCTGCATTTGCAGGCGCGACCTTCCACCACTCGCCGGCCCCCTCTGCGCTGCCTATCCCCAGCTTCCTCGCCAGGACCACTTCTGCTCCGGACTCTCCGAGCCAGAAGAAGCCAACCACGACAGGACCAAGCCAAGAGCCCTCACCCCCGACTACTGATTCGGAAGAAGATGGCCTAGGCAGTCCTCTTGCCCCTGTTCCGCGGAAGGAGGAATCGCCTCTGGAAATCTTCTTCAAGGCCCAGCGAGCGGAGAAGTCGGGCAGCACTGCTCGTCGTGCCAGCTCTTCCAACATCACTGCTATTCCTCCGGGCCCATTTTCTCCACCGCATGACTCACCCAAGGAATGCCAGACGGTACCCAGGGCGGCCGCGCTTCCTCCGCAGAAGCGCCCTACTGTGGCGCGAGCTCCTTCCTCGGGCATCTCTTCTACCGAGCTGGACGGGACTCCTGGGAAATCCCTTGGCCCAGCATTCTCGACTCCGTACTCGGAACGCATCAAGGCTGTACGCCCCAGCAACAATTACGGCCAAGCCTCCCCCAACAATGCGCGTAACTTGGACGCCGACCGCAGCGACGCGCTGAAGCGCTACTTGTTCTCTGGGGGCAACGGGGCCATGCAGCAGCCCCAGACGCCACCTCGCCAGCAGCCCACTTCGGCCGGAGCTGCGCAACCGCCTCCCAAGCTTCCTCGTGGCATGTTCCCAGCCTCCGTTCTCAACGGTGGCGGCGGCGGCGTCAAGGCTCAACAGGTGCAGAGCCCACCCTCCTCCAACTCTCCGTCGTCGGAGCAGATGCGATTCATGGAGGACTCGCTTCGACGGGTGCTCAAATTGGATTCCGCCGCATAATCGAATTTTCGATACATGGTGCTCGCAACGAGTGTCTCTCGTCGCGTATGCAGCGATTCTCCCGCTTTCCTTTGTCTACAGGCGTTCTGCATGGTGCCACGGCGTTTTCTGGTCTTTTCGTCAGGGATCGGACTAGATTTGGTCCCGCTGGGTAGCACCATGACGGAATGCTGTTTTCCCTTTATTTGGTTTGATTTACACGGGTGTTCCTGGGGGTCAGGCCCTACGTGGCCTGCTCTGCGTCTTTATGGACTGGCAGAGTCTGTTGAGCTACGATACCTATGGTTGATCATGATTTGGCATTTTGTCATTTTGGCATCTTGGAGCTCTGGGAAAGAGATCTCAGCGACTTACATTATTGCTTTTCTCTCATTCGGTAATGTATTACGGAGCACATTGGAGAATCCAATTCTCGACAGTTGCGTTAGCGCTTTTGGAAGCGTTCACGGGGCTTGGGCTTACTAGACGGCGGAGTATGGTCTTTGATATTCTCATCAAGGCGCCACTTGTCTCTATCTTCTGAGCAGCGCTCTCAGGCACAGCATCGACGGCGCAGTATTGGTATGCATCAAATCTGGTGTTCATGGCGGCGGGACTCAGCGGAACGGACTGTTGACTCCTTGTCGAAGGGATCCTGGTTTACTGGCATCTATCTATGGGATCATGACTTTAACGTCTTGGGCTGCATTCTTGAAGGCCTGGTACACTACTGGTACTGGTTAGGATGAATACGCCCAAGGTTAAAAGGCGATCATGGTTTTGGCGTAGGGGAGGTTATCTATGTGATGGCGCCCTACGAACAGCGAATTTCATATCGGGGGGCAGGGCACACAAGGAAGGAAGGAAAGAAAAGAAAAAAACCGGCGAAATTTTTCTGGTGATGTACAATCGCATGGTCAAGACTTGTAACGGTTTACTAGACACCGATAGGCTATGCTTTCAATACAGCCGATCAAGCTTGCTTGGTCGGGTATATCATCAACCATGAATTCCCTGGCATGTGCATGTGCTTCTGGATGCCGATACTCCCGAGTTCAAATACCCCGGGGTAGGGATTATTAGAGTTTTTGCGGTATCCGGTAATAAGATCGATTCAAGTATTCAAATAGGTAAGACTTCGCGACTTTGCTACTTTATCGAGCCAGTTGGGGAGCGTAAGAATAACAGTCAGCTGCCGCCAATGATTCCGTCTGTGAGGTTTTGTCACATCGAACTTGGTTTTCGAGCCCAATCGCTCCAAAGTATCATGAAGCCCAACTCTTCTTGTTCCTGGGTACCTTGTGCTGTCTGGTACTGGCCGTTGAATTTTGGCCTAGCATCTTGAAAGTGACATGATATGTGGCTGGCTAGTGTGGCTAGAGAGGTCTGGGATACAGATACATGTACATTGACTGTGGCTGGAGCTAGCCAGCCAGCGGGGGTGGATGAGCTCCCAGGCAGGCTGGAGGTGCACCCGCAAGCTGGGAGCTTCGTCAACCTGGCAGCCTTGCCCTGTGCCTGTACCTTATGCTCCCAGACCAAACAAGCTGAACGACGTCGACGAATGATCCCAAGATACCCGAAATAACGCCATTCACCACCCCCCAGACTCATTTCCCGTAACAAACACCATTTACCGATCTGCTTTCAGTGAATAGCAATCATGGCGTCGGGTTACGACAGAGCACTTTCAGGTAAGCCAAGGTCCGGCTCTCGCCCCTCTCCAGACATCACCAGCTAATATGTACACCCATCACCGCAGTCTTCAGGTATGATGCGTTGAATGAAGCCGTGCCCACCCCAGACCGAATCTGACCAACTTATACAGTCCCGATGGACACGTCTTCCAAGTCGAATATGCCGGCGAAGCTGTGAAGCGAGGTACGCATCCATGCTATTCACATCCTTACACTGGCGTCATACCAACCAACCACACGCCCCGTCGTTCGGTTGCTCAATCGATCCATCAATTCACTCTTCTAACATGACCTCTTTTCTTGCTGCTCTACAGGAACATGCGCGGTCGGAGTCAAGGGTAGCGACATTGTGGTCCTGGGCTGCGAGAAGCGGTCGGCCATGAAGCTGCAGGACACACGCATCACGCCCTCCAAGATCGGCCTTCTCGACACGCACGTCTGCCTCGCCTTTGCCGGTCTCAACGCCGACGCCCGCATCCTGGTCGACAAGGCCCGCCTCGAGGCCCAGTCGCACCGCCTCACCGTCGAGGACCCCGTCTCCATCGAGTACATCACCAAGTACGTCGCCGGCGTGCAGCAGCGCTACACCCAGAGCGGTGGCGTGCGGCCTTTCGGCATCAGCACCATGATTGTGGGATTCGACAAGGGCAGCAAGGTCCCCCGGCTGTATCAGACGGAGCCCAGCGGTATCTACTCTGCTTGGTACGTCTAGCTTGTATTCTGTGTGCGGCGATTACGGCTACTGACCATGCAAACAGGAAAGCGAACGCTATCGGCCGCTCCAGCAAGACGGTGCGCGAGTTCTTGGAGCGAAACTACAAGGAGGACATGGACCGCGAGAACACGATCCGACTGGCCATCAAGTCATTACTAGAGGTGGTGCAGACCGGCGCCAAGAACATCGAGATCGCCATCATGGCACCCGGCAAGACGGTCGAGATGCTGCCCGTGGAGGACATTGAGAACTATGTCAAGACCATCGAGGAGGAGAAGCAAGAAGAGGCTGCCAAGAAGAAGACCGGCCGGACGCCGGGTCAAGGTAGCGCTGCCATCCTGACGAGACCCAGCGGCGAGTAATGATGACGATGATGATACAACATCAGTGGCCGACTGGATTATTCGGGAAACGGGTGTTGCTCCGAGGTTCCCGGGCTGGCGTGTGTGGACCGGTAGACAGAGCCATAGAGTGACGGGTCCTATTCACGAACTTGTACACTATCCGCAAGACACCCGAATGCATCAGCGGTTTTGCCTTGTCAATGCACACGTTTGAGCATCTTTCCGCGTTTCTCTTTCTCCTGCCAATGTGTCATCTCCGTGAAATCTATAAAGTGGTATCATACTCCCCCATCACCATCATGTCCAGGTGTGGCCGGTTTTATGTGGCCCATGGTCTATTGTCCCTATCGCCCGGCTCTCATCACATCCCTCAAGCACTGCAAATTCATCCCCATATATACATTTCCTCTGCTACCTCTTCTTCTTCCTCTTCTCGCTCTCCCTCCCTCCTCAGCCCAGCCGGTCGGCCTCCTTGTCGATGTCGAAGACGGTGCGGGTGAGCATGCTGTCGCCGCCCTGCTTGCCGTCCTTGACGCGGTCGTCCTTGAGCATGCGGTTGTCGACGCGGGCGTCCTCGCCCTCGACTTTCAGGGCGGGCTTGGGGGTGACGGCCTCGAGCACGAAGTGGTTGTCGCAGTGCGGGCAGTACTCGTCGGCGTCCTCGAACTCCTGGGCGTCCTTGCGGAAGCACTTGCGGCACTTCTTGCAGGCGAAGACGAGCTCGAGCGTCTGCTTGAGGGGGTGCGACTCCTGCTCGTGGTGGCAGTCGGCGCAGTCGAACCACTTGCGGCAGCAGGGGCTGCGGATGCTGACTTGGGCGTTGAGGATGTGTTTGCTGTTGGGGAGAGAGGGGGGTTATCTTGTTAGTAAGGTGGTTCCGTGTGGTGGGCAAGTGTGGCATGCGGAAGCAATTGGGGGGTTGTTCCCCGAGCTGCACGTTGTCGGGTAGGACCGTCGGGGGGCAGGAGGGGCGGCGTACCACATGGTGCGTTCGTGAGACCGGAGCCTTGAATCGTGGGTGTATGCTCGTACACGTTTGTTTTGTTGGCGGTATACGGTCCGGTGCGGGTGCTTTTCGTCTCTGTGGCAAGAGAATCCAAGGCGGGTGTCGTCGCGCAAGGGAATGGCAATGGTGGTCTTGTCGATTCGTTGGTGGTGTTGACTCTTCATCCACTCAAAAAAGCGTAGCGCGGGGCGGTGGAGTGGCGTGTTAGTGAATGTCGTTGCCCCTGCAAGCTGCTCAATTAATAAGCTCGGGGTCCCCCTGTTAACCCCTACATCCAGCTACTTGTATTCCGCCATCTAAAGCGACAGACGAACACAAGTTGGCTAATTTTGGTTTCTCGTACCGAGCAACGTCAGGTATTCGATACGGTCACGGCAGCTCACAATTATATGATCATGTGGACAAACAACAAGTACTAGGGCTACGGCAAACTAGTATTGCAGCCTGGATCTATGAATGAACAATTGGACAGTCGCGCCCAACGGAACACGCCGAGGTGGAATTGCAAGTATCTATATTCTTCAGTCGTCAATGGACCATCCTCTTGTTTGGCTACGGATCAAACTTGAGGTTGCGATCACACGACCCAACCACCATCTACCGGAAGATTCTGGCCCGTAATGTAAGAAGAGTAGTCACTCAGCAAGAACAGGATGGGCTTGGCCTGCTCGTGAGCCTCTGCAACGCGTCCCTGGATCGTATCGGCCGCCACGTTTGGTATCTCGGCTCCGCCCTCCTTGAGCCGTTCCGCCGCCCTGTCATACATGAGCGTCGCCGTATGGCCCCTAAAGCGGTGTAACCTGGTCAGCATCGTTGGTCTTTTCTTTCGCTCATCCCATGGCCCTGCTTCTCCTTCCGAGAACAGGCTGAGGATGCAATGGGTTCCTTCGCGTGATACACCGAGAGTGCAAGAAGGGCAGATACTCACGGCCCCGTCGCGTTGATCCGGATGCCCTTGGGCCCCCACTCCTTGGCCGCTGCGCGCGTCAGGCCCAGCACGCCGTGCTTGGCCGCCGTGTAGGGCGCGTAGCACTCCAGGCCCACGATGCCGAGGATGCTGCCCACGTTGACGATGGCGGCGCCGGCCTCCATGCGGCGGAGCTCGGCGCGCATGCTATAGAAGACGCCCGTCAGGTTGGCGTCCAGCACGGTCTGCCACGTCGCGGCGCGCATCTCGGTGATGGGCACGGCCTCGGGGGCCTCGAGCGACGCCGCGTTGACCGCGCCGTCCAGCTTCTTGCGGCGGCCGTCGGGGCCCGCGAACTTGTCCACCGTCGCCTGGATCCACGCCTCCACCTGCGCCTCGTCCGCGATGTCGAGCTGGTACGACATGGCGCCCGCCGCGCCGTGGGGCGACGCCGACGCCAGCTCTGCTTCCACCCGCGCCAGACGCCCCGTGTCCCGGCCGCAGATGGAGACGTAGGCGCCGAAGGTTGCTAATGCTAATGCGGTTGAGCGGCCCTGCGCATGTCGGTCAGCCTGAGTAGGTGGCGCATGTGTCGCGATCCGGGGGTGCAACATACCATGCCAGAGGAACCACCGGAAATGGCGTAGACATTTCCCTTGAGGCTTGCCTCCAAGGGTATGGCCTCCGGTATGAGGCCGAGGCCACTAGTGCCCTGAGCTTCCAGATCGTTGCTTGACATCTTCCTGTGCATGCAGAATATCTCGGATGCTTACTGCGAGGACAAGTTGCTGATGGATTCCAGCATAGATGCACATTCGATGCTCCAATGTACGTGCCTGTAGGGCTGGAATCTACCCCGCTCATGTCTACAGTTCATCGGATGATCATACGATATGCCGGGCCAAGGCGACCTCTGAGAGCCCCTGTACAGATAACATAGTCGATTACGAACCGGGACGTCTGCCGGGAGAGCGAGCCGAGAGCGCTGAAACTGTGTGCAGAGGGCAGGGAAATCTGCTTGGCATTTGCAGACCCCCCTGGCACATGGCTGTCACGGGTCTTGGCATTCAACGGTCAGCCCTATCCGAATGGAAATGATCAACGCTTCCATCGCTGTAGAAGAGGCTCGGGTATTGCAGAGTCACATTGACCCCCATTGAAGACCTGGTACTGAACAATCATGTGCTCATCACATTGCATTAACCAGAAACTAACCACACCAACTGCCAACCAACGTACAAGCAAACTCATGACAAGGATACCCTTGACCTCGTCATACAGCGGCCTTTGGTTCTCTACTTGGACGCCATGGTCTTTCTTCCATACGTCGGTACGGAACTGGAAAATCAATGAACATAATCATCTTGTTTGCTTGAACAGAAGGTTCCCGATCATCTAATGACGTTCGGCGGAGGCGATGCTCAACTCGATGTGGATGGGCCGGGGAAATACGCACTCCCTGTGTCGAACCAGTCTGTCGGGACCTGTGGCGTCATGTGAAATAATTATTCTGTAGCGGAAGAAATGCACGGAGAGCACCAGCACCCCAGCCAAACGAGAGCCGGCCAAGCCCTGCTCCACTCCCGATGGACTGGTGTCCAACTTTGTCGACCCGGGGGACCACTCGGGCATCGTGTACCATGACGGGTACGGCTTCACCATCGCCGCTTATGTCGTTCTCATGATCCGTCTGTACACCCGTCCCTTCGTCCTTCAGCTCGGCCTGCTCCCAGATGATTATCTCATCATCGTGTCCATGGTTGTTTGTCGGCTTCATCATCTGGGCCCTCCCCGCCACAACGGCCAATATTTCCATGCTGCTGCTGTACCCGCAGCTCTCGCTCGTGCCCAAGGTCCACTGGGTCGTGTACTTGACGATGTTCGTCGAGTTTATTATTTTTGAGGGAACCTGCTCTTTGTGAGTCTTTTGTTTCTGCCGGGAAACCTTGGTATGAATCGAAAAAAAAGAAAGAAGAAAGAAGAAGAAAGAAGTGTTGTCGTACTCGCTCATCGCCACCTTCACGACCATATTCGGCTGCGTCCCCGTCGAGGCTACTTGAGAGTACCGCCCGGCCGGCCGCACCGGGGCCGCATGTCTGGACCGCAAGAACGCCGTATACGCCACATGCCCCCTCAACACCCTTACCGACTCCACCATCTTGCTGCTCCCTACCCCCGTGTTCTGGGACCTACAGATGCCGCGGCGCCAGAAGTTGGCCTTCATCAGCCTCTTCCTTGCCGAGGGCGCCGCCTGCGTCGCGGTCATTGTCCGGGCCGTGTCCATGCCTAAGCCGTGGAATAATTCTGATTATACGTGACTGGTGGTTGACCAGTACGTCATGTGGTAAGCAAGCAAACTCCAGTATTTCCACGTCCTCGTCGGCAACGTATGTGTTTCGAGACATCCCTAATATTTGCCCGGCGCATCTGATTTGGGTTTATCGAAATCGATCTTGGCACCATCTGCTCGGTAGAACAATGCCCCCCGGTGTGAAAAGGGGAGGCACCCTAGACTCGGGAGATAGCTACCAGCTCACGAAAACGGGCAGCACGAGATCGCATCAGGGGATGGGACTAACAATAGAATCTCTTCCCGGACGACCTCAACTTGCCGATTTGGGCGCCTACTTATGCCACAGCGGGGGGAGACAGACGACGGGGGCACCACGTAGAAGCAGGCTTGCGCCCGGGAGTCAGGAAGACTGCAGATTTTACTATTGCTAGGTTAAACTAGAATATCCCTTGGGGAGTGGATCAAACCGGTCGGTCACCCGTGGTGGCATGTTTATAGGGCCCAAAAGGGGCGCTGAGGAGGAAGTGGAGAGATGGTTTCCCGCCTAGGTCTATAGAAAACAACGATAATCGTAACGAGATAGCTCTCTCAGGCAACGAGAGACATTTGACACAATTCGAATCTGCATGTATTTACATAGGATCCTGGCTTTGAACCGTGCTAAGGTTGAGTCAGACGTGTGGGCCTAGGGACGCACTAGAGTCGTCACCAACCCATATATATACACATAGTGCACGAATTTTCCATCAAATCAACTGATAACTGTCTTTGGTAGTATAGTGGTCAGTATGCGAGCTTGTCATCTATCTCTGTCCGGGAATTATAATCGTTGTAGTGCAACAGTTGTGATAGCTTCAAGAACGTAGAGATATGGCACAGTCTGTTGTGGTGTTTGGAGAAGGCCAACTGATGAACCAGGGCCCGAGCGCTCAGCTGAGCTTACTAGTGCCTAGGTAGGTGAATGAGGCGAATGAGGCTGATGAGGCCATAGGTTAGTGGCTGGAGTCCAAGATACCCCACACCCCCGTATCTCACTCTTATCTCCCGTCCATACCTCACGCGCATACGCACGTACCAGTGCCAGCGCCAGCCCACTAGCCACACTCATGTGGCTAGTAGTGGCTGGCAAAAAGAAGCAGCTGGTCTGGGGTTTGAGATAAGATCACCCAGCCTGCAGCAAGGATCAGTTACCACGCCTCCTTCGGAATTGCTTCAGTATTTGTCGGCCATCGATTTTGCGATATGTAATTGAACGACTGGGCGATGGGCGATCATATCTAATTGAAATTCAATTTCGTTCTTATTTTACTCTATCAACTCTACCAAATAGGTTGCGACGATGTGCAAAGCTTCAATTGGAATATCGAGTGCAGGGCTGATATGTTGGGCGGCTGAATTATGCAAGACGACTCCAAAGATCCATATGGCTCCAAGCATCCATTGATTCATGTATGTAGGGCCAATCTGTGCTGGCCAAAAATTGACGGGCCGGCCAATTGCTTCAACTGTCAATCAGCCACTCTTGCGTGCGAAGTCGAAAGGTGGGGGGGGGGGCTGCTTCAATGCGATGGGTCCTTCGGGTGGTGGGCAGTCGGGTGAGGTACATGCTTGCGTCCCTGGGCGGGTCAATGTGTACTTGGGTCTTCAGTCCATTGACCCCAATTGATCTTTACAAGTTAAGGCGAGAATTTACGGGAAAGTGTATACCCCGGAAATGGTTGCTAGACCGGGGTTCGCGTCCCCGGGAGAGAGAGCTCTCAGGTTGGAGTTGGGTTTGGACAAGTTGAGCAGAAGTACCTACCTCTCCCATCCCCTCCTTCCGCGCATGTAGCTTATGGATCCAGCCCGAGCCGGGATACATTATTCAACCCCGCACGAGCCACAGCAAGCTACTGTAACGAGCCACACAAGCCGCTGTGACAGCTGCCGAGCTAAGTACTCCGTACCCAACAATCCAACCTGTCATCACGACGGTTACCTAATCTACAGTTCTGCGTCAGCTATCGCGACGAACATACCACCCCCAACATGCGACACAATTGAGCCACACAATCAAGCTACGGACCAGACCCGTCATATGCACCGGTTGCAATTGATAGCTCGCGCTCCTCATGATCTTCAGGATAGAATGCACTTAGATGAGGAGGCAATTGACGGGGTGCACGTCGTGATATTTGATGTGGTGCATTTCCTGCTACTCTGATGAGTCTTCCACCACCTCATCCCCCAAGCGCATACATCAATGCAAGCAACAAGGCCGACGTCCAAGAGATCTGTCTGAACCGACAGCTCCCACCCCACCATTACCTCAGAAGCTCAGATCCACTCAGCTCATTACACATTAGGTAAGCTAAGGCTTATCGTCAGATTAGATATGATAAGCTCGGATAAGATAAGAGAAACACTGGTGGGCAGGTAGTGGGCTTAGTGTGGCTCGTCCGTGGCTTATGTGGCTGGAATTTGAGATTGCTTCCAATTGAGCTACCAAAGGCAGCACCCAAGCAACAACGACAACACCAACAGCTGCCCTCTTGGTCGTTATTCTTCGTGTCGACATTGGTCCCGTCCGTGATCAGCCGGCACTGCCCGGACTTCCTCTTGCTCACGTCGGTTGTGCAAGAGCTCTTCACCACCATTTCTTCACGTCGGAGGACCTGCCGGCTGATGCGTACAGACATCCATCCCCTCCAACTGTTGGCAACTACCACAACCGAGCCCGAAGCATCAAAACAAGCCCGACCCACATAGAGAAATGTATCAAGGATGCGAATTGAAAGGATGTTCTACTAGCTATGTTTCTCAAGCGGATGCGACCGTGGGAAAGCTGCCTGTGAACCGATGAACGTAGAAAACCCCGGCAACGCGACAGCCGGTCGGATGTCAAACAACAAGCAAGCAAGCCGATCAGTCTTTCGATTTTGGATTGGTCTTGACGGCATTATTCAAAGAAGTTCCGAGGGCACCTACTGTACATATACAGACCTCGCTCGCACCACTCCTGTTTTTGGATGCCTTCTTCAAGATCAATGGATGCTCCGACAGGTTATGAGCCTGGGTTCTGCGCCCACGACCGCCTCTGTTCTCGAGGTCTTTCATTCGATTCCTTCAGTGGCCACGTCTTATCTTCTGCCATACCGGGAGAGCATGCTACCATGCATACCTTCACTTCTAGTGAGCTCACACTCTTGTCCGACACAGGCTTGCCGGCTTCGACACGCCTCAATTTCACAACACCATAGATATTCGCGACCTTTGCTACAGGTGTTGGCACATTGACCGGTGTTGGCGTACCGCATTGGCCGTAGCGCTACCCCTCAACACTAAAGAACATCGCGACTCTCGTTGCCGGTCTCAGCGCATCGCATCGACCGATGATGGCGCACCACATCGGCTGGCGTTGGCATACAGCATCAACAAATAGGTGCGCCAATAGGATGGTAAGGTTGAAGTATGACAAAGCTTCAAGTGCATATTTAATTGTATCTTTGAGTGTGGTTGAGTATCAACTAGCCACGCACAGGTCACTCGAGCTCTTCCTAAGTCAAAGGTCTAGTTACCTAGTCTTTTGACCATTTTCCGGAAAGCGAAAGGTAAGACCGTCTCTGACGGGGAATCGCAAGGCAAAGCAAAAGCAACAAAAATTGAAGACCGTCTCTGACGGGGAACTCCTCGACTGGGAATTGAACCCAGGTCTCCAGCGTACTTGAAATCGAGTGATGACAAGCTGGCATACTGACCACTATACTATCGGGGATTGATGGTTGTTGGCAACCATTGATTGTTGAAAAATACTTTAGTTAATAAGCTATATATACATTGGGTACAGTGGCCGACCCGGATTTCTGCTTGCCTACATCCTAGACTGGAAGTTCCCTACCATCTCCCACGGGGAACCGACTGAGAACTTCTCGGTTCCCCGTGAGAGATGGAAAAGCAACCTCATCGAAGCTCACATACTTCAATTCACCTTGGCTAATTCTTCATATTCCAGCTGTTTCTACCACCGCTGACAGAGTCACGCTTCCGTACCGGAGCAAGCCCCACTGCTAGCCGGCAGCTCCCACCAAAGGACGTGATATTTTATATTGGGCTTCTGGACTCTGCTAACCTACGCATGATACGTGCGGGTACGGGTTACAGGGCCAGTCACGTCACTGGCAGCAAATCTCCCCGTACGGGCTTGAATACGATGTATACTTCACGTTAGCACCACTTGTGTTTTGTTGAAGCCTGCTTCATAATGTCCAATTTCCCGCCAGAGATGACGGACTTACATCTCAAAGCTGTCTCAAGTCCCGGCCAGAGATGGACTTATATCAGAACTGTTTCGGTTCCCCGTCAGAGATACACTTGCATCGAAGGATGTTCTGATTCCCCGTCAGAGAGGAGAGGTCTTCGCTTTTTCAGTGCCTTGTTTGATACAGCTGCCTAGTTCTACTGGCCTTTGGCTGGCATGAATCGAAACTTTTATGATGCCAAAAAAGAATACACGTCACTAAGCTGGGCAATAATGATCTGCAGCCATTCGAGGACATCGTGATTTCACAATCCACTGCCACCAACGCCACCAAGTAAAAGTCCAAAGAGCAACAGCGAACCATGGACAAGTCCTTCAAGCATATCCGCAACCTTGAGACTCGGCCAACTCAGCACAGAAGCAACAAAGTTTCTGGTGTCTACTTGCAAGGCCATCTGCCTGATTATGGGAAGGGAGATGACCTTCGACACGACCTATTTTGTCACACGCAGATCCAACAGTCACTCTACAGGACCAACTGGCATGCATACCGGCCCAACGGATGACTGCATTCCTAGACGGCTATGGCGCGTAGGATCAATATCCAGGTACGAGAAGGATATACCGGTTTAGAGCACTGTGTCTATATAGCCTCACTTCCAGGCCTCACGAAGGGGATAGAACCAGAGCCCTTAGAAGTGCCATAGTCAAATATTAACTGAATCAGATCCAAGCCCTTCAAGCCCTTGTCACATATTTGGAGATTGATAACTCAGAGAAACTCCCGTTCCCGGATAGCCCGAGACAATCTCCTGACTTCAAGAAGTATATCTTGCATTTTCTACATACCCTTCTACTCTTATTCACCTCTCCTCTATCTACTGAAGCCCCTGCAGCAATGTTATTGGCGATAGATCCTACTTTCGGCGATCTTTTCGCTTTCCCATAGTGCGTGATGATGCCCTTTGCTCATGCAGAAATTCGTTTACCATGTCTCTGGCCACACTCCGACGACGAACTTGAAACCAACGTGGGAAGTATGGCGGCTTCATCATAGCAAGGAGCCTACGGTTCTCCTTCTTCATATTTTGTACCGCAAGGTAGATCCAATGACATACTACGACCCCTTGGTACGGTGGTGACTCTGTGACCTCATGCCTAAGTAGTATAATGTACAGCAAGCCCAAGTGAGAGGCTCATTTTCCCCTCGATTTCACCAGAAGGAACACCAGAAGCGGATGTATGCCAGGACGTAGAGAGGATAATAATGCCTCCTCAAACAAGCGCAAAGCCAGCGTCCACAGTGAGCCAAGTGAAGGAGCACAAAATCGAGATCCCAGCCTCGATCCTCTCCCGGTTGCACAAACAACAGGATACCCCCCGGCCCTTCCTCCTCTCTTTTCGATCCATGATGAGCACATTCAAGTACCTTGGTTCAATGCGTAAGAAATAAGATACAGGATTCCATGCGGAGCGAGATCCATCCTGCCGCAAAATGCGGGAGTCCCGCTTTCCGTGGTACATACGCAAAGAGGAGAAGTCCCAAAACCAGGAGAGGATTCCAAGACTCGGAGTCACGGGGATGGCCACGTGCTTTAACAGCTCAAGCCCCCACTGCAGCACGGGAGTCATCGAGAAGATTAGAGGCGGCGGCGTGGTCCTGGGCGTGGATCCATCGGAGATGGCGCACGTGGAAACGTGGGGTCAGGGGGAAGAGAAGAGAGGACAGGAAAAACCTTCTCGAAGCATTCTCCGATCCGGAAAGACCAGATGCGGGATGCCGGAGCACTGCAAGTGTGGTAAGAAGTAAAGTTCCAGATGGGCCTGGTGCCAACTTGAGGGAGTTTCCACTTCGAAAGCACTGGTTGTTGCCTGATCCGACAACATGCAGGAAATGGGTTCCCTAAATCACGTCATTGAGGGCTTCAATCAATATTGTTGAGGACATAGTGAGTCATTCTAAAGGGTGGATTGCACAACAATTAGCATGCGATGGATGCAACATGCCACTCCGAAGTTCGGCTCCAGAGATAGAGGATGCCTCAAGAGTGTGGCAGCTGTCAGAAATGCCCTTTGGTAGGGCTGAGCCCCTTCGTCGACTCTGATAAGACGGTGGAGGAGTGGTAGACATCGATAGGAGATAGAAAACGTGCCGCTCAAGTCAGCAGCCGTGTATCAAGCAAGGGGCTAGGCAGCTCTGTAGGTGTTCGGTATTCTACAAAGAAGCTCGATGTAATTCGTAATAATATATTCAACAGGAGACTGTCTATATTTCCAAGTATGTACGCTGTGCCAATATGCTACGCTCCGTCAAATATGCTTACAGAGTGCACTAATGATACAAGATAGATTGTGCGGGTCACTCCTAAAAGTGCAGAACGAAGCCTGTACCCAGACCAGATCAGGGTAACCTGCCCATTACTCTTTCTTGGCTTTGCTGTCCGAGAGGATCTTGACGGCGTCCTTGCTGAACACGTAGCTAAGACCACTCCACACGGTGGTAGCTGCCACAGTGTACCTAGGAAACGAGGTTAGCATGGGTACAGGCAATACGTTTGAGAAACGTCGTATTCGCGCCGCTAGTGAAGATAGACAGCGGTGATGCATCAGAAAAGGCGACTTACTGCAGACCAGTCAACGCCACCGCGACATCCATGGTCAGCAGTGGCGAAACGGTGGTGGCGCCCATCAGGGCTAGCTGCAAGAACGTGTTGTACTTGCTGATCGTCGTTGGCCGCACCTCCGCCGAGGGCAGGGAGAAGTCCCAATACCGCATAAAGGTCTTGGGCGGCGGAAGGGAGATCCAGCGGTAGTAGATGGCCGCGAAGCCTAAGCCGACATCTCGGCCCAGGATGATACCGGCGAGCCAAACTGCAGGGCGATACGTGTCATTAGTTCATGTTGCATGCCACGAGCGACTCCCGAATACATCTCCCCCCGTATGCACGAAATTGATCGTCGAGAGGGGTTGAATCAGAGTTCAAGAGCACCCGCCAAGTCGAGCAACAACGCATTCCCAAAGTCAATTGCAAGTCTCGTGGGCTTGACGCTCGCAAGATTTCTCCCGTGACAGTGGTAGATAGACGAAGAAACAAGAAAAATGAAGGAGCACAAGGCAAAAGGTTACACCAAGTTGGAAACATTCAACAGCATGCAACAGCATTGGGATGACCATACATTGGACGGAAGACAAGACACACAAGGTTGAGGGAAAGCAGGAAAAAGCGACATGATGGGTTGACAGAAGCATGCAGCAACAACAGCCTGAAAGCCAAGAGAGGGGGTCGAACAAAACTTACCAGGCAGGGCTCCCTTGGTGGCCAAACAGACGGTCAGGATGGTCATGAGTATCTTGTCGGCCATGGGATCGATGACACTGCCAACCACCGACTGCAGCTTCCAGCGCCGGGCGATCCAGCCATCGAGCAGATCCGAAACGCCGGCGTAGACAAACAACCCGAGAGTCCAGGCATGTGCATCGTGGAGAATGGCGTAGCCGATGAAGGGCGCGACCACCAGGCGACTGGCGGTGAGAAGATTCGGGATTGTGTAGATGTCTTCATGCGGCGTCAGGGATGGGATGGGAAGCACCTTTCGGAGGCCACTAGGAGCAGGCCTCGGGTCGACTGGAGGAGGAGGAGGAGGCGCAGGCCTATTGCATCGGGATTAGCAGGGGCATAGCAGGAAACCTCGACTTGACTTCCAGCGGTGCATGGGAGCCAGACCGGAGCCAGGCCCGATACGGAGGACAAGTTCAGCGAGTCAAAGTCAACAGAACAGGACCAAAAAAAAAAAAAGATCGACAACGTTCGACTGAACAGGGGTCGTCCTCCCCGCAAAATCTCCAACCAAGGTTGAGTTGCCGCCTCGATGCGCGTCGCCTCACACTCAAAAATGCATCCCTGCTGCTGAAGGTTGAGGGGGAATGGAGAGTATCTGCGCGCCACCAGCCGGTAACACAGCGGAGGAGCAGGAGCAGGGAGGGGCGGGGGACCGAACTCACTCATCACGACCATGATTATTTCCCCCCTGTTGCTGTAACCGTCGGCTCTGGGACGATAAGCTTCTGGAGGAGCAGAGGAGCGCCGTCCCAAGTCGGCCTGACCTGTGACAGTGCAATGCCCCCGCACTGCAGGACGAGCGCGAGTGAGACGGCGACAAAGCCATGATGCCGCTGTAGTTACGCCTGCCGATGCTGCCGCTGCTGGTTTTGATGGCGCATCGGCGGCTGCTGCGGACCACGGGGCTCGACTCATTGGTCCGAAGTGTGGTGGCCAGTGTGGTGCCAAGGGGCTGCTGTAGCTGCTGCCGCTGCTGCTGCTGCTGCTGCTGCTGTTGCTGCTGCTGACAACGGGCAGGGGTATGCAAGGACCTCCGGGCGAGATTTAGCATGGGCGTTCGTCCCAGGAGTGCACCAGCAAGAGTCGTGGTGCCCGAACTCAAAGAGGCTGGGCCGAAACCTAGCAGCATCGGAGCTTCCACGGTAGTGCGGATCGCATTGGCGCCGCGACTGCTGCTGGCCAAGAAAAGCCGAGAACTCATTGTGATTCGTCCGTTCGCTCTTCTGCTCTTTTTGTCTTGTCTTCACGTGTGCGTGGCAGGCAGGCAGGCAGCAAATCGAGGTGGAAACAAACAAACTGGTTGGCCGGACCTCCCTTTACCCCCGAATTAGCAGCAGGCGAGTGAGTGCTGCAGCAAGGCTCCCAAAGACGGTGAGCGACTCGCGCGGGTAGACGAGCAACGCAACGCACAACGTAACGTACAGGAGCTGCGAGCTGAAAGTGGGCTAGTCCCTGGCTGAAGATGACGTAAGGAGCGAGCTCCGAAGCTTGTGACGCGGGAAGCTTGGGTAAAAGATGTACCTAGAGATATGTGGGTGTGGGTGAACGGAGCAGAGCGTGGAGAGAGATGGGAGCTGTGCTGATTGCTCAGTGTGCGGTACTGTGGAGGAACGGACAGACACGAGGGACGTCGCGTGCCTGAGGATCAAAAGCTTGAATGAACGAACGCTTTTCTGTACGTATAGTATAATGCGCGTGCAGGTTGAACGTGAGGGAGATGATTGTGTGTGCGTATCGAGGCTGCTGTCTGCGTGACGACGATATTGGAATCCTCTCTCGCGGGTCTTCGTCGATCTTTTTTCCTTTCACAGGGCCTCAGTCGAAACTGCTTGTCGTTCGTGATGGGGTCCTGATGGATGGATGAACGACATCCAAGAATTGATTCTGCCGCCGGCTTTCGCGTCACAGTTCGCGAAGAATTTGTTCAGGCACCGTGTTCACAGCTCGGCACAAATTTGAAGGCCTGTCTACCTATGTACTTACCTAGCCTCCTACAGTAGCCTATCGGTTCCCTCCAAATTTAGGCTGCTTTTTTTTTTGGCGCGCCCCTCACTACCCCTCCCTCCAGTCCACAACCTCAACCGCGTCGTTCACTGCAACCAACTGCCAACTGCTTGTGCTTGCTGCACTGGCCCGTTCGCCTGTTCCATCCATCTCAGATTTGCTTATGCCAGATGCACCCCAAAATCCCCATGGCCGGGGCCCCTCCATCACACCCACACCTCCCTCTCCTACCCGGGTAAGCACGACCAAAGCTGCATATCTGACTTGACGCTCGAGAAAGGGCTAGAGAGATTCGTATGCGACACGATTAATTCGCCTGCGTAAGCGCGCGGAAGCGTCACTGCATTGGATTGGATCTAAAGCAGATAGAGGTTGTCTGGATTTGATTTGAGATATATCGTACAAATTACCAACTTACAGGTACGTGCCCAGTACTGCCCATCATAAGGTTAACCTACATTTGATCCAAATGATCTGATCAATCGCGGTTTGAGTTTGCATGATGCTGCCACGCAGTACAGTGCCCCTCGTTACTGTGCTATGTACAGGTAAACCAGTATACCCGCGCCATCCATCCATGCCAGGCCAGGGCCGCCAGGCCATAAGAAACACTGCAGCCAACCAACACGCTATGGCCGCTCTCAACATTGCACCGGACTGATGATCAAATTCAACGCTACCATCACCCATCAGCCAAGGAGTAGTCGTAGTGTCGCCCTTCTTTTTAATGTTAGACTTCCCGTCTCATCCTCAACGGACAAGGTCAGATAGACAGAAGTTAGCTGAGGTAGTGAGTAGTCCAACATCAATGTCAATCTTCACGACTGCTACTGTACGTACATGAACATGTACCGTAACCCAAGATTGATTTCACATGATAAAATCCATCCCGACGTCCGTCGTCCAGCATTACTTGAAACATTTCCACGTGCAAAGAAACAAGTAGTGACTGGCAGATGCATGTAACGTAGTGACCGATCACATGGACTGGAGAGGCAGCTCAAGAGACTTGCAAAATGGCACTGCTGCATTATGTTCTATGGAGTATGTGTACTCTCCCAACTGTCGCTCCGTGGGCGACGGATAACAATACATACAGGGGTCATGGGTAGCAAATCCCAAGCAACCAAACTGTGATACGGAGTGAACGCCTCTTTTGGGTCAAGAACAGCGTAACCGATTCCAACCTCCTGTATGCCCAACCCGAGTAAAACCACAATGTCAAGGCCAAACACCAAAGACGCCCAGAGATCCTTTCCACCGAACCGCTGATGCTGCCAGCCAAAGTATGCGCCGTGAAATCAGAATGATAGGTCTTATAACCACCTTTCGGGATAGCTTCCTGCCGTGTCCATATCCATTCCCCCGTCCACGCCGCTTGCTCCCGTGTCACTCCAGTCTCCGTCCGGACATATCTAGGGTATCGATTGCGAGTGTGGTCCGCGAGTGCTGTATCCCGTGTCGTGTCCCGGGAATGAACTGTAGTGGCCGCCATCGCTGAGCTCGGCGCTGTTGACCGAGGAATTAAGATCCATGCCATTGAGGGCAGAGGGTGTGTTTTCGTCGCTAGGGGACTCGAAGGACCCCAGGCCTTGTTGCGACTGCAGGGCCGACTCGTAATCGCCCGCCGCTTGTGCCGTGCTGGTTGAGTCGAACATGGGGTTCGCCTGCGTGTCATACGACGTATTCTGGTGCTGTGAAGCGCTGCTCTCATAAGACGCCGCGTGTCTAGCGCTGCTGTCGTACATAGCCCCGTGTTGGGATGACGCTGCCGATGCCGCCGGAGAGTCGTACATCGACTGAGTGCTGAATGACCCGTGCCCCATGCCGTGGTTATCGAGCATGCCGCTGCTGGGCATACCGCTGCTCGGAACGACCGGTGTGCTGCTCATATGACTCCGGCCAATGGACGGCATAGAGCCATAACTGCTGTGTCCGCCCCCATTCGTGTTGTAGCCGTTATCAGCGATTGTGCTATGCCGTCGGGAGGGCATGGGTATGGAGGGAAAGTTCGGTGTCTGCGTGGGCATCCTAGGCTCGTAGCTGTAGGGTGGAGGCGGGTGAGGAAAGGAGACCGGCTGGGGTGGTGGTAAGGTGTGAGGAGCCGCCACAGCGTACGAGTTCGCTTGCATCGCGTAGCCTGTAGGCCAGCCCTGGTGATAGCTGTGATGCACATTAGGCACCGACATGGATCGAGAACTGGCGGCGTAGGCGCTCATATCAGCCGGATATTGGCCCTGGGCAATGAGTACCCTCATGCGGTCGTCCATGATCAACTCGTGGTCGTCGACCGGAGCTCGGAAGTTTCCAGCCGAGATCAGGGCAGCTCGCGGTGTTATCTGTGCCATTTCGGGAGACTCGATTGGGGTGCGTAGTTTCTTGTTCACCACGTCGTCCAGGTTGTAGTATGAGACGAGATGATGCTGCATCCCCTTGTACTGCACGCTGATCGTCTTCTTGACTAAACCGTCCGGCTTGAACTGGTAACTGTCGACAAGAGATCCGACCAGGGCTCTCTCGGCGTCCTTGCTGCTGCTCGGAGAATCGGAATATTGGGCAGCCAGGCCGCCCATGTTCATACCGCTGAAGCCGACCGAGTTCGCCCTCGAATTAGAGGTAGGTTTGGAAACCCCGTTGCTGTCCTTGCTCGTCGACTTCTTCATGGCGCGCTTCTTCTCGCCCGGCTGGAAAGGCTTGTCGAGCTCCCTGTACAGCAGGAAGTTGCCCAGGATACGACTGGGGCTCCACGGGACGCCGTCGGTCCAGCGCTTGATGCCGCTCGAGTGCTCCTCGTAGATGAAGACGTTGCCGCTGCGGATCAGGTTCGCTCGCTCTCGGTCATGCGGACGGCGAGGCACGTGGGATATGTGGCCAGTCAGGCACGCCTCGAATAGGACGAGGGCGTCCATCGTCGAGCTGATGTAGCCATAAAACGTCGGCTGCAACGTGGCCCCGGCCGATGTGTGGTGATGGTGGTGAGCCATCACTCCTCCTCCTCCCTGCACTCTGTCCGACATGATGGACAGCTTGCACGATAGGAGTCGACTGCTACCACGACGGACTTGGTTTGGCCAGAGTTCACTCTGCAGGCGCGGTTCAGAGGAACTTTAGAGGTGGACAGCAAGCTGTATCTATCCAAAGCTTCCCGCACGAGGTTGAGTAAAAAGGCGTTTCTTTTTGTGACAAGCGAAAGTATATACCTTTAAAGAATTACCGGCTCGAGTTTCTGGAAAGGTAAGTCGGAGAAACAAGAAGATGATGGTTCCAAAAGGTCCAGCACCAGGTTCAACCCCCCACACTGGTACGTTCCTGGGAAGCCCAAGAGGAATTAAAGTGCCGAGCCGTCGAAAGTCAAGTTGTGATGTGAAACGTAGGCTAAAGTGCAAAGAAAAGAAGTCTGCCAGGCCGTTTCAATAAATTTCTGTTTGTGTGTCCGGTCTTATACCAGAGATCAGAGACCTGGGACCTAGACCCAACGAGCACGGAGCTTTGGGTACCAAGCCGCAAGCCGGGAGAGGGAGGTAAGGTCTGCTTATGGGGGTGGAGACAGAGGGTGAGAGAGATGCAGGTGATTTCCTGGTCAGATGCCTGGCGTACTGGTGGATACAACCAATATAACTGCTCGTCCGGTTCGTGAGTTGTATCCTCTGATCTCGCCTGTGGTCGTTTCCAGCACACTGTTGGGTAAGATTTTCCCTCTTCTGTTCGCAGTCTATCCAGCGGGTAAGACTGGATGATGGGGGGTGGAAACTGCGCAGCGACTCCACGCACAGCGAAACCCAATCGCGTCACTTCCTCTTCCAGGAGCTCTGTCCCCAGAGATGGCCCTGGGATGATGGATCGAAGAGCACAGGCAACGCGCGGGGTTCTCTGGTGCAAGGCACACAAACTTCGCAAGGTACTTGGAAGGACTCGGAGCACGGTTGCCACCGTAGGCACTTTAAGGTTTCGACCGGCTCTAAATGTCTTGCAGCTTGTACATGTCCCCCCTTCCTATTCGACAGTGGGAGGATGGCAGTACCGAAAGTGCGCACACTGTTTCCTAACCAGAGAACTACACTTGGAGCCGAGTGTTGCGGATGCCATAGGCGTTTTTAAGCTTTGCGAGGCTCAGGGGAGATGACACCAAACCGGAGTCCGTTGAAGAGTGCTGCCGAAGTGATCCGATAGCTGTGATCCTGTGGGTAGCAGAGGGGTGTGGTGCTCTGTGACTGGTTTCCACTGGTCACGAAAGCAGGCAGATAGATCCACGATAGTTCCGAGATCCGATGGTTGGTACCCAAGCAGCAGATGATGACACCGCGGTGGGAATATGAACTTTTGATGCTGGCTAAATCCACCTCGTCTGATGACGGTCTTTCCTGTGTGTGAGAGAGAGGGAGAGAAGTGCCGTCGTCCACTTGTTTGTTGTCTTTCCCGCCCAAGAGCTGTTTCCTCGCGGGGGCTGAGATGCAGGGCAGAGTCAGGTATCCGGAGCCAAGCCCAGTACGGCGATTACTGAGCCTTTGGAGGGGTTCTGAGTCGATTAGAAGTGTCTTCTGGCCTGGTTGTGCCTGTATGGGTATGTGGGGACCCCCAGAAGGTTGAGGCTGCTTTTCGCGGACCCAGAAAAGGTGAGCACGAGGCGTTCCCAGCCTAGAGCGAGGTATGGTAATGGTGGTGGTACACACGTCGTAATCGAGTAAAACTACACGGTCCCTGAGAAACAGGGTAGGGTGAATCGCGGCTTACACGTGGAGCGGTCCTTCTACGCCGTACAATAGCTAGCCACGACCAAACCTAATGGCAGGCCCCGCCCTTGGAAAGAGAGAGAGGGGGAGGAGGATGAGTATGTGAGTGAGTACGCGAGTGAGCCGGGCGGAATGGTGAGTAAGACTCAGACTGGCCGGGCAGGCAGGCGCGCGCGCAGTGGCGGACGAGGTCTCTGTGTGGGTGGTGCGTGAGTGCACTATGGGGGGGGGTGAGGGAGGTATGTCTGGAGGCAATGGAGAGGTAGGTACGGGGTGCGCAAGATAGTAAGTCGCTGAGGTCCGGAGGATGCGCTGAGTGACGGACGGCTTTGGCTTGGGTATGGCAATGGAGGTTGCGCAAAGGCGTTCCTGTTCCTGCACACTCTTGGGGGGGTAGGCGGGCTGGTGGGATGGATGGAAGTAGACGCGAAGACTCAAAAAAGTGCTCCGTTAGTGCGACGCAGTACAGCAATAGATCAGCGGGCAGCCACGACCCAGTTGTAAGTGATAAAAGTGCTACGACTCAAACGAAGAGAACGAAGAAGGAAAAAAGAAAGTCGATAGAGAAAACGGGAGTCGTCAGTGTTAATAGAGTAAGTGGTAGCAGCCGCCCATAATGCTGGATGGATGAATGGAGGTCGAGGGTCGCCGGGATGTTTAAAGGCAGGCAGTGCACACACAGTCTGGAGAGCAATGCAATTGGGTTAGATGGATGGAGATATTATTATTTTGCATACCACTATCCGTACCACCACTGCCTTCCTTGCCTACTTTACCTTGCCTACCCGACTACCTTACCTAATTCAAGTACCTACGCTACCTCACTCCATACACTGCACCACACCACATTGACCACTGCCAGGCCAGGTACCTACCTACCTTCTCAGATGCAATGGCACCACCACCCACTCCCCCATGCTCACCAATGCCAGCAACTGGATTGATTGCTGGGTGATAAAATCAATCAGTCAATCAAGTCGATGTACATTTGATCTACCTTAGCAGTAGCAACCTCACGAGCCCTGGCGGTGGATCCAGGGTAGCATGGAGGGAGGTAGGTAGTAGCTGCTGCTGCGGTATGTCGACAAATACTCCCTCTCCCTCTCTCTCTCTCTCTCGGTCTCGCATACCCCTACGACGTCCACGGGGAACCCTTTGGTTCCTCCTCCTTGCCCTTTCAATTCAATTGAGCCCTCTACCCTGTACTGTTATTCCAACTAGCAGCACCGCTACCAGGGGACCACCAAGCAACCCTAGCGAGCATTTTACTTGACTGCGTAGTGGGGACCTGGTCTGCGTCCTGGGAGGGTCCTCCTGGTACCTGCCCTGCGATGGGCGAACTTGGAGGGAAAGTGGGCCTCCTGTTTTTCTTTCTTTAGGTACCTCTTGTTAGACTCTCGTCTCATCAACATGGAGAGGAGGGAACAGGGGAACAAGGGGGAGGAGACACAATTGAAGAAGAAAAAGAAAAGGATTGATGGGGACTTGACCAAAACTACCTCGAATCGGCATAGCACAACTGCTTCTCATCTTCTCTGGCTCCCATTCGCTGCATGCTGGTAGGGCATGGTGCCATGTATCAATGTGCATGTAGATCATTTCTCCCCCAACGTCACTATGCCATGTGTCCGCCCATGTGACTTCTGCAGGATGCATTACTATATCGCTTGGGTCTTGTATCACGGAATTCTACCTGGTTCTCTCTTTTTCGGAGGAAGTGATGGTGGTGTTGGGCGTGGTGGTGTATGAGATTGCGCAACTCCCTCCTTCGCTGGGCAGACCATGCGCTTAGCGCTCCTCCTCCTGGTTTTAAACATCGGGGAGGGGAGGAGAAACACTTGGCGAGTATATGTCTGTGTGAAGCAGGTCAGGCACGTGTTGTAGTATGCGTGGGGAGAGACAAGACATGGTGCTCAGAACGGTCCAGTGGTGCTGCTACAGTACAGCGATTGGGCCGAAGACGGAGCGGAAGGGGGAAAACGAGATGGGAGTAGGTAGGTAGTCTGTTGGAGAAAGCACTGACATTCTCATTGGTGACATGGATATGTGCATTTCGACGGTCGTCCGACTGATCTAAACTTGGATTGTGAGGGAGAGGGCTCCAGTGTAATAGAAAAGTACGATGGGATGGGATCATCGATGTGCGCCTTGCGACTGGGACAATGCGACAGTACCAAGGAAGTGGCCCCCCGTACGGGCAGTGTCACTCGACCGGCCTCATGAAACTCCTCGACTTCTATTCAGGAAAACATCGAGTTCATGTTCATGTGCCTCTTGGCATTTCGCTCGGGGAGATATGCAGGAGGATACCGTCACACTCGTCACGGCTCTCGACGCTCGAGGGCTACGGAACCAGCCGAGCACTAGGCGGGAAAGGCCTTTTTTTTATGCAGTCAATAGCTCTCCTCTCCTATAGAGAGAATGCGATATAGCCATCCTTCGTTCCCTTCTTCCTGGCCCGCCTGCAGGTCGGCGAATTCTTCCTGGCGGTCCCCGGGTCAGCGCGGCGAATGTTATGTAGCATTCGGCACAGGGTCGCTGTTTCGTTTCAACGCGAAGCCCACCACCAACAAGCCTGCACGGAATAAGGTTAAGAAGCCTACGGCTGCCCGGGTACGGCAGAGGTAAGGGTGCCAGCATGGGGGGACGGAGTGTACCTACCACTACGGGGAGGAGGAGGGGGGGCCAGAGTTGTCGTTGGCGAGTACCTGGCCTACGTACCTATTGGCGCCAGGGAAAACCTAATCGACCAGTTGCTGCCAAGAGAATCTCCCTAGTGGCATTGGATAGACTAGATACGCCATGTCTTGGCTGAGCGAGTATGTATGTAATAGTACTGGGGAGCTATACTGGGCGACAAGTGAATATACCCCGTGTCAGAGCTATCAATCAATGTCCGGCGCTGCCGCGCTAGGTGATCGTGCGCCGGCATGCCGTCGCTCTGGTGCTTAATAGTGCATGAGCGGGTCTCATGGAAATAAAGAATTGCCTTTTATACCTGAGAAAAATAGAATTGAAACAGCCTGTTTTAAGAAGTCAAGTCTCGAGGCGTTGATCGAGATTAGGCGGTTCGTGATTGATAGACTGTATGGGCATGGGTGATTTGGCATTGTCACTGGCAGCTGGAGCCGAATCCTGGGATGGCATCATCTCAAAGAGTCATTTGGAAGCGTGGCTATGCCCCGTCTACCGTACCAGACTTGGCCAAGACCGACGAACCCGGTTACAGCGCTTGGCTCTCGACAAAAGATGCTTCCAGATATGAAGCCTTTTCCTACGGGGACGGGGACGGGAAACGCGCTGCTGCGCTTCCTGGGGACCCTAGCGAATTGCCGGGGAAGAAGCCTTAGACAGCATGTAAGCGGAAAAGCATTGGCTGCGGGCCTCGGGAATGGTTTGGTATCAACAAAGCAATTATTCCCCAGTAGTCAGCAGAGCTATTACGGTGGCATTACCTCAACGTGACAGGCCTGAGATGTCTGCCACGTCTGGGCCCCAGTAGTACCGCATGGGTAACGTGAACTAATTGAATGGGAATCGTCTCAGCAGCAGACCGTCCAGTTTCTTTTGGCCAGCGTCGAACAAGCCAATGAGCTGCACAGCTCATTTGGGATCTGAAACACATCTGGTAGGATCAGCGAAAGTCTTCAAGCCAAGAAACATCTCACTTGTCAGCCACATCCACGTGCATATACATATGTAGCATGGAGCCGAGCTTGTCGACAGCTCGACGACGAGTGATGACCTAAGGACTGACGCACAGCTCAGGACAGAGAGAGGGCTTCCAGCGGCAATTTCTTCACCTGGGTTGGTCGTACTCTTACCAAGGCCGACCTAGTGCCATCGGGGAACCAGGCTGCCAGGGATAGCAGGGCATTAGACTGAGCCCCAGTCCCCAATCGGCGTAGTATGGAGATGAACTACCGATGTAACCCCGTAATAACCGTTGCTGGTATCGGGGTGAAAAAGGGACATGTCGACGACGACATGGAGTGGAGGCCTGGAGGCGGTACATCGGCTGTGTAGACGCGAGCACGGGGTTACTGTGTGCTTTCACGGGTTGCCCTATTATACCGGAGAAGCTGACATTCCATGCAAGGATCATCGAAATCTTGGTCGTCTACTCCTCCGAGCAGCCTCTAGACGGGTCTGGAAGGAGAGCTGGCTTGGTGATGACCTCATGGGCGAATTGACACTTGCCAAACGGAGAAGCGCTTCCCATCCCGGCCAATGCAGCGAGGCCCTTCAATAGAGAGAACATGAACGAACCGAAGACGCGACATTCCCGCAGCTACTGTACTAGAACCGGAACCGTTCTCGCGGGCGTCGGATTCCCTTTTTCTTTTGTTTATTACGCAGGAACTCGAGTAGTTCGCAGTTCGCAGGTGCCGATTGGCCAACAGTTCCGTGTCGGCGGTCCTAAAACAGAGGTCGTCAAAGGCCCGTAAGTGGCGAAGCCACAATGCAGTAGTCCCGATGCACAACAAGGGCGATCAGTGCATCCGTCTGTAGCCTGTACTGTAGGTAAGAACTAGCCCTCCTCGCCTAGGCTGTCAAGCCGCTGTTGTGTGTGTGGGTGGAGGTGGGTGTTTGCCCATGGTTTCTTCTTCCTGCTCTCCCAGCCCGGCAATCCACAGTCGCAATCTCATGCAGAGACTGATAGCCTCAACTTGACGAGCCAAGACGAGGGCCAAGGGAATGCGGTACATAGGGCGCCTCTTGACCGACTCGGATCCGCGATGGAGCGAAATCCCCATGCCTCTCTTCCTCTGGTAAATAGGGAGAGAACCCGTAGGGTATCAACCATGGGCGACCACGGTTACATCGCTTAATTGCCGTGTTTTCATCATCCCAACGGGGTGGTGCCTGGGTTGGCATTCTCCTCCAAAGCGGGCTGGGAACATGGCTCTGGCCAGGCCATGATCAGCAGGGTCGCCAAGCCAGTTCTCAGGGCGTTGATTGCATGGGGAGGGGGAAAGGGTGACAGTTTGTGGGCTGAGGAATATAACCAGACCGAATACGGCCAATACACAACAGTCATCATGCAGGTTTTCTTCAATTCTCGGCTACCCCTGCAAGTCAGGCAGCATGACCCATTGTCGATCTTTGACGTTTGGCTGCTCTGTCAACAGGGATCATCCCTACTAGCATCTGACGGAATAAACCTTAAAAGGAATACCCCCTTGGCAGGCCCCATCTGCTGCTCCATGCTGCTCCATGCTGCTCCTTTGTGCTGGTCCCGACAATAAAATACCGCCCCTCCATATCCCGCCCTGCCAGCTTACCTAAAGAGAAAGGAGTAGAGGAGGAGAGGAGGAGAGGAGGAGGAGAATAGAAACGGCTCAATTGAGTATGGCTCGCACCCGCTGGCCCAAAGGCCCAAACGGCCCGTCGTCTCGCCCAGGCCAAGAGGAGCTCGCCGCCGTGTTGGAACGGGAGAATGGGAACTTGTCCCAGCAGATGGCAAATCTCAACATTGCCATATCCGACCCCGTCGTGTCCATCTTGCGTAATTGCGCCGACGTCAAGGTGTTGTTACCTGTAACCCAGGCTTGGCCAGCCGCTTGTAGCGCCGAAGTAGTGAGACCCTCCCACTACAGCATTTCTCCAGCATGTCTCAACCGCGAGGATCACCGCAACAAAAGAGACCAATAAAAAGAGAAGAAGAAAAAACAAGGGGCAGAGAACAATGAAGCATTGGCTTGATTCGGATCGCCTCAGCCGTCACTGTCCTTATTCAGGGTCCCTGCACTGGGCGATAGCTGAGAGAGAGAGCGCGCGCTGCTTGCGACAATCTCACTCACCCTCGGTACGGGCATAGATATGACCGGCCTGCACCGCATCCGTACATATCTTCAGCAATAGCCGCAGAAGCAGAGCCTCAATGCGTCATCGTCGGCACCCGCGGCATCCTAGACTCAGCGCGCATTCGCTTGTCGTTGGTCGTCGAGGTCGGCGATCAAAATGGCAAGTGATATATCTGCACCATCTGTCCATGGTTGGACCATTCGTACCATGCATGCCTGCAGCTTTTCCGCAGACCCAAGGTGGCATCCGCATCTGGGCGTGCTGGGCCAGATTTTCCAAATATGGAATATGACAAGTACCAAGTAGCTACTGTAACTAGATGATGGGCACTGCCCTACAATTACTAACTTGGATGTTTGGTGGGGAATGGCGTGGTGGTTGAAGAAGAGGTCGATCCGGCACTCGCTGAACCAAGATTACTTAGCAGAGGCGCTGTCTAGGCCCTGAGACCTTTTCCCCTACCCCTGCTAGGCGCAATCTCTTTGCCAAGTATTTGGGCAGAACGCAGTGTAACGCTGGGAAGGGGGCAGGCTGCGTCTGGGGATGATGGCTGTTTGCAGTTGATGCTGTAATCTACTACTATACCAGCCATGTATCGACTGACTGATAGCATAGCTGTCATATGTATGATGGAACGAACGAATGAGCGAATGAACGCATTAGTGGTAGGTACTGCACCAGTAAGAGAGAAGGAGGGGCGTTTGCTACCTAGGCTAAGAGATAGGTAAGGTACTTTTTTCGAGTCCAAACGAACTGTGCAACTAAGATCGTTGAACTGGTCTTGTTCGCTAATGCGCCTCCAATTCGGCAAGCCTACCGCTGCGTCGGCTTACGACGGACTCATGTTGCTTGTTGCTGCTGCAGATGTGGCAGTTGGCACTATGCGCCGCCGCTAGATGGGGGGCACACGGACCCAATCCCATATCACCTCTATTCGGCCGATTGATGGAAGTACTTTAAAAAAAAAAAGAAGGCGGACGGACACAGGCAATATTCGCGAACTGGAGCAAAAAAGAACGGGTGCATGGTTGGTTGGTGCGCTCATCAAATATCAAATATCAAATATCTACATAGCATCGTCGATGGTTGCTGCCTGCCCATGCCATTCGCAGTCGCGTTCGGGGTCGACAAGTTTAAGCAACATAAGCCGGTTTCCATGTTCATAACGGATCTGACAGCTGCATTGCCCCGGAGTAAGAAGCTTGTCGGAAAGAGGCAACCAAACCACCTACAACGTAGTACCATAGTGGTACATATGCACTTAGGAAAGAGCTAGGGGGGCGACAGGGTAGCTCCAGTTCATAAGGCGAGCGAGCATGCACGCCCACACACACACACACACACATACCACAACCCCCCATATTTGGTTGATGATTGATGATTTCCACCTCGTTTCAACAACGACATGAGAACGCACTACTAGCAATGTTCGTTTCCCGCTACCGCTCTTGCTGGTAGCAGCCTCTCCACACGAGCAATCGGTTGCTAAAATCACCTTTTTCCTGTCCAGCTAGGGTGTTCACTTAGCCGGTCGTTTTGTGAATGGCGTATGATCTCATTGGAGGGCGATGCCTTCCGAGGCCCCTCCCCCCCTGCACTTCTTTCTTCTCTTGAACGGCGACTACCTACTACTAGGTGCTAGGTATGTACTACTACTGGGTGCGGTGACCCACGAAGTGCTAGCGGGCTCGCGGGCTGCATATTATCATCGACATCCATGTTTCGTGGCCATGTGTGCAAACCCTGTCGCGCCCGCGGCAAGTCACAGTACGACATTGTGTTACTAGCGCGGCTCACCTGGCACTGGACCTTCGCCCGCCAACGACGACAACGACGACGACCACCGCCCAGCCACAGCCTTTCGGTCGTTACTCCAACATCGGTAGCGAAGGGTTCCCGGTATAAGGCGAGGGAGACAAGGAGATAGGCGAAAAGCGCCCAACAAGCAACATGTGAAAACAGCCCAGGCGCCACGCCCATGGGCTAACGGAGAGCCAAGAAGACGCAATAGTCAGACAGTCAGTCAGTATCCTGGCTTGGCCGACCCTTCACCTATTTCTCTTCCAATATCAAAAGAAAAAGCGGCAGACGACAGTCGTATCCAATGTATGTACGCACATCCATCCATCCATTCGTTCATCCAACCCAGACAGCAATTACGTCGTACAACATGCTCCCCTTGTAGCAATGGATCCCACCTGCAGGCCTGCGTCAAATAGTACCCGGCCTAGTCCCCACCTGTACCGCTACGAGCCGCCAATTCTCTGCGCACCATCTCTCGCATTTATCTGCTCTGCGACGGTATTGATTCAGCGCCCACCGTGCTGCTGCTCCGGTGCGGATTGCGGATTTTCCGCATTTGCAGCTACACAGTTACACAGTATACGCCACATAATACGACAATCTCCAAATGCCCAGACCAGGGCGGCAGGATCGTTTCTCGTTTCGATCCTGTACGTACAATGTAGCTCGACATGGTACGACAATCAAGAGTTTCGAAACATAATGCCAGAACTAGTGCCATGCAGGCAGAATCATGACTTGACTGGTCATATTGTGCCAAAGGTGTTTCTGCGAGATTGGCGATCCCCTTGAGAATCATGATAGCTACTACCTACTACTAGATACTACCACCACCACTATGTGCACCAGGTCGGTGCAGCAACTCCCGAGCTGGTCCCCCGAGGTGACAGCATGGGTTCCACATGCGCTTGCTAGCTTAATGACCTCGCCTAGCATCTTCCTTCCCCTACGTGGGGATACACTGGCGCGTCTGTCGAGCAAGATGGCGCGCCCGGAGCTTCATCCTGACTGGTTTTGATTAGCCAGAGGGTACCAAGACCGGCTAATTAATTACGACCTAGGTTAGTGTCAAGTCGCCGTTCACAGCATCGACCGTGATGATATACGAGATACTTGTCCGCCAACCCCTCACTTATCTCAGCCCGGCGATAGTTATGTGTCAATTCGCAAGTACTACTATGTGCTCTCTCTCTGCATGATCGGACTAGTAGGTGATCCGTATGGCGCGCATTTATGGCGCGCACAGACAATCGTAAGATAAAAGTCATCATCGACCTCACCCGTCGACGCCACAGACGAATACGGACTGACACTTGTGATATGATGCACGGCTCTGGTGTCAATCACTGCGCGGGTTGCTCGTCCAGCGAGAGCCTGCTCCCGGGCGCCCCGTCCCCCAATCGGAACGCGCGCTCGACAGGAAATGAGCTGATGATACATTATGACACTCTCGCGCGAGCGCGGGATAGAGGTGGTCAGTCCCCGAGGAACAGCCACGGCCGCTTCGACCTGGTCCGCCCGTAGTTGTCGTCGCCGGTTGCGACTATTGGGACGGGAATGCTGCCCAGGAAGACAGACATGTCGGATGGGGGCGCCCTATTCGCTGGGACGCTCCCCACCCCTGGCTGGGCTGCAGGGATCACCACCCCACACTCCCAATTACGGCAACTCAGCTTGGGCTTGCCCGTCTTTTTCTCGCTGGTCAAGCGTCCCCTAGAAAAGGTGAGGCCCCTAGTGGTCAGCGGGCTGCCCAGTATTACCCAGAAGAGAAAACGAGACGAGCACCTACCATGCGCTTTCCGACAGGTTGGCAGACCCTACGTAGCCCCAAGCGGCCGGCCCTCCGTTCGGATCTTGCCTGCGAACCAGCATGATCTTGCTATGGAGCAGGAGACCATTGCGGACATTCTTGTAATCGTAGACGAGGTTTCGTGGGAAAGTATCGGAATCCCACCATTTGGTCTGCGCGCAGATGGTCCCGGCCGACTAATTTTGAGAGAGGTCAGTTGGTACGACGACCATGTTTGAGAAAACGAAGAAGCGGCCGGCATGTTGCCTTGGCGTACCTTCGGCCCTCCGCGACTCTGCGCAACAGTATCGTGGGAGGGAAAGTAGATCCGCAGGTGATCTTCAATGGTCGAGGAGGCCTCGTGCTTGGCATCGGCCTTTTTGGTCTTGGCCTTTGAGGTTCTCTCGCGGAGCACCTTCTGGCCGTCGTCGCCCTGTGCAGCATAGTACAAGGCGCACAGCAATTCCTGGTTGACTGACCCGAGCGACGAAATGACAAGGTCAATGTCGATCAGGCTCGGTGTGTTGAGGCCCAACGCAGACACTGCCCTGCCCAGCCCACAATATCCTGGCACCCCCGGGGTTAACACGAATGCCTCCCAAAGTCGTTGGGAAAGGGAATGAAGTCCTATTGACTTTCACCATATTTAAGCTTACCTGTTCGTTTCCAACTGTCATCCACGTGGGTGCTTCCGCTGCCCATGCACGTTAGTGGAAAAGTAAAACTGGGAAACGGTTGCGAGGTCCTTACATCGTGTGTACGAAGGCGTAACGGTTCGTCTCTGAGAAATCATACTTTGTTAGACTTGTGACTAAACCTTTGTCCAAACCCTGCGCCGTGAGAAAGTAACAGAGCTCTTCTCCAAACATGGTAAGTTTGTTAGTTGCGGCCGCTTCGGGTGTCTGAACTTTGGGAAGATCAATTATGAAAACAATCTGCATAGCAGTCAGCGATGCTGCGGCATATGCAGGGGGGTGGGTGATGGGTGTCCTCGCACATTCTCCATAGTCCCCGTCTCACCCCAGTCGTAAGGCACGAAATTGCCACTCGGGACGACGATGCGCAGGTAACTAGGGAACCGTAGCAGTTGTAATTTGGAGTGCATGGAGCCCATGGGAAGCATTGGCGGGAAACAGAACCGGACATTCTCGTTGGGGGCGTTTGCCTCGATTTCCATCCGCTGCAACAATAGTGAGTACCTGTAGACGCCCGGTGACAATTGCAGCAGAACATACGTGTTGCGCGTTGGATGCATAGGCGATGCACATGAGCTTTGTCCTGGAGACATTGATTTTGGAGAGCATCCATTCATCGTCCCACTGACTGTAACCTTGTGATCAGCGACGGCGGCGGCGGCATGCGTAGGGGGTAAGGGGGTTGACGGTGCATCCTGAGAAGGTGTGGACACGACCGTCAGGTCTAGACCACAGCATGGTCTTTTCATCCTGGTCCATTGGGGTGACTTACAAGGAGCTGACGATGGCTAGCTGTAGCTGGTCCTTTTGGAGTATTTCGTCGATCTTGATATCGTCCCCCGTTCTTGGGAAGCCGGCAGCCCAAGTTTTCTTGACGACGCCCTTGGGCCAGCGCAAACCGCCAGTGGGAGGGGGCATAGGCCTGGACGGAGGGTCTTGACTCGTTGACAGCGGGACCCCTGTCAAGGGTGCACGGAATGCACCCTCTCCCAGCCGGCCTGCGCCAGTGATGTGCTGAAGCTGCTTCCCCGAGATGCAGAGACCGTTTTTAGCCGACGATTGCGATCTTGAGAGTCCTGCTCTGAATCGGGCACCTTTCGTTTGCCAAGTCTCGTCAACCGCTCCTCCTCCATCTTCTTTCGATCAAGACCCAAGGCAGCAAGGCCGCCCTGGGCGGGCTGTGTTGGCTGCTGGGCTGCAGGTGAGGAGGGTTTCATATGCTGGTTGGGGCCCTGCTTCTCGTCTGGCAGTGGCAGTCGGTGAGATGAGCGGTAGACGGGAGGCTTCTCCAAGTCGTCCTCGTCTTCCTCGTCCGAACTAAGCTGTATTGGGCCATCCGATGCTGAATTGCTGCCCTGTCCAGCAGCAGCCCCATCTTGGAGGGAGAGGGCGATGGCATAGCGAAGAGCGGCCTCCTCGTCCTCAAACTCCCCATTGCCATCCATCGAAACGTCCCCGTTGGCAACCAATCCAGGTTTGGACAAATTACATCAGAATCCAGCACAGCCGCAGAAACAGGAGGTTCCAGCAGTAGCAAGGACGATGAGATGGGATTGGATGTTTCTTTGGTGTGGTCCCTGCTTGGGCAGGCAGACGCGCGATGTATGCCAAGTCCAAGAAGGTAAGGTTGTTTGTTTGTCGCAGGCACGTGATCCGAGCTCCCTGCCAGCTGCATGAAATCCCCAATTCCAAATGGATTTCCAGGACAACGGGCAATCAATCAAATCAATCAAATCAGTTTGATCTGATAACGAATGGAAGCAAGTGAAATTGAAGTTCCAACAATTGGAATGCCGTACCTGCATGTACCCAGGTACCCAAAAGGCCAAGCCCAATGCGGGACAACACGTCTGCACCGCCGCCCATCCGCACGGCGTTGTTGGGCAATTGAATGATTGATACTGATCGTCGAGACGTCAATGTACTACTAACTACCTCCTAACCCCTACGACCCCTACCTCGAGTACATCCTAAACACCGACACCCACAACCACAACTCCGCAGGCGACAGAGAATGAGTCGCAGAGGACAGCCCCTCAGCAACCTAAAGCCCGAAAAACGGTGGTATTTCGGTGGATATACCTAATTGTAGGATGGCCTGTGGTACTGTGCTTCGACCTCTCTCTCTCTGTGTGTGTGTCTCCGCCCAGCGCGCCGAGCCTCTGGGCGTTACATGAAGAGATGCATTGGACGTGCGATCGGAACAACCCGCGCATGCCTAGAATAGCCGAGTCGATGCAATGAGCGCCCAGCCTTTGCTTGTACGGTCTTGGGTCCATGCCAATATCAAGGTCATGTCAGTGTCGGTCTGCCTTACTGGAGCTAGTCCTGGTCACCCTCAACCACGGCTTGGCCTAGGCCGGATTGTGTGCGTGTGTGTGTGCATGTAGTGTGCGTCGCATCGCGCTGAAAGGATCGATCTGCCGGCCGGACTTGTTATCCCTCCTCTCCCCGCCTCCGCGGGGCCCATTACCGGAGCCGTGGGATTGGCGTGAGCAAGTTTCCAAGCTCACGGGTTCCCTCTACCTCGGGATGTCGCGCCAAAACCTGGCCCCGATGCCACCATCGCAACAGACCTGGTCGCTGTCCGGCTCTTGCAGTCGGGTCGATCCCAAGTCCGGGGTGGCTTGCCTTGCTAACCCCGCGCAGGGGTAGCAGTAGCAACGACGACACCAGCAACGATCCCTGACCCGCGAGCCTTTCTCGGGGTTCCTTTCCCATCAACGACAACAACACACCATCTCATCGGCAGCTAAGGAAAGAGACTCGTCCATTGCCGGAAATCAGACGACCAACCAATATATTGTACCAACCCCGGGAAATTGCCCCGAAACTGAATCTTGACGAGGTGCAAGGGACCACAGGGTATCAGCCGCGCCTGACTCCGTTGCCGAGGTAGACCAAGACCCCCATGGAGAAGTCGGAACAGTCCCATCTCTTCGCCTCTAAAACAAGGCCGTTACAGACGCCGGTGAGGGTCCATCCACAACGTGCACCCCTGCAAGGAACAAGCTCTTGGATCACCCCGAGCTAGAGAAGGAGGGAAACGGTAAGTCACCAATACCGATTAACCAGAGGAAACACATGGCATTCCTTAGACTGCTCGCCGTGATAGAAGCTGCTAGTGATGTTCATATGCCAATGCAACTTGATGCTGCCTCGGGTTTCTACCTACTCACCAAGGATCCTGTACTTTCATTGAGGCTGCTTTGGGTGAAGGGACGTTTTCCAGTCAAGGAACACCCTGAGTCTCCAAGTGGTTCTACCTCTACACACTTACATGTGCCAAAACGTTGTGAGCACCACCTTTCCCATGTGCCCTTGATCCCAATGATCTATCTCAAGCTTTTATACGTATTGAAATTCACTGGAATGGTATGGATCCCCATCTTGGTAAGGGCGACGTATTATGCCATCGTAGTTACCACAAAAGCGAGTTACCAGACAGCTCCATCGACGACAACTGTTCATTAGTTATCAAAGTTACGCACACCGTGAAACGAATAGAATAAGAGCATGAGATTTGTTTGATCAAATTTGAATTAAGTTATCGAATACCTCTTGGGTAATTCGAAAGTGGCCACCAGACTTAGGTGCCTCTAGTTGAAGTAACTAGCCATGAACCTGCCATGTTGCCAGCTGTGATATATCCTCCGTCCAATGTAATTGCAGGACTTTACCAAAACTCCTCCTCCGTAATTCCAAAATGGGTATCATGTAAAAACACCAAAACACCAGCCCGATGACGCCGCATCAACTCCCGTGTCTTCTGACACTCCCAGAATCCCATGACCAGCATTGGGTCATCCGTCCTCCGATATAGCTCGACAAGTTGTGTCTCCTCTCCTCACGAACGGGTCACAGACCCCACGAGTTGCATTCTCGCTTTACTTTCGTGATCTGAGGTTGTAACGCTGCTGCTGCTGCTGCTGCTGCTGATTGGGAACAGCAACGGCAGTTGATCGCGTTGGCGATGGTGGTGGCGTCATCTCACAACTGAGGTTGTTGGACGGAGCAGCCTCCTCCTGCTTCTCATAAAGCCACGCCCGGACAGCCGCGTCATAGTCTGAAGACGCGCTGTCCCTCTCGGCACGAGCAACGAACTGCCCCATGGGGTAGACCTGGCCCCCCTCAGGCTCTAGGCCAATGTAGTTGTGTCTGTTTCCCAAGTTGTGATTGACGTGGGAAGCCCCGGGAATGAAAGGACGGTCGTCAATATCCACCATGATCACGTCCGGTTCCAAGTTGTTGTTGTTCTTGACGTTTTCGTCTTCGATGCCCGCGATGGGACGAGGCAAGTGCTCCTCGAAGTTTGTAGCCCGTGGTGACGTAGGCGTCTAGCGAGGCCCAGCGCGCCGCCCGGCGGCACTGGATCCGCATGTTGCGGTCCCGGTAGCCGCGGCCGTCCTGGTCGGGCGGGGGGCGTGTGAAGCTGTCGAGGTAGCCGTCGAGATAATCAACCTGCCAGTTCTCCTGGCAGCCCGCCAGGACGAGCTCCCGGGCCAGGGGTCGTCGAGCCAGTTGACCATGACCAGGGCTCGGAGACGGGCACGCGAGTCGGCGTAGAGATAGGGACGCTCGCGGCGGCCACGAGAAATGCTGCGTGTGGTGGCTTGGAGGAGGGCCGGCAGCGTGGGCACGTAGGTCTCGGGGATGAACCGCTGGACATATGCTGCTTCGTCGACGACGAGAGCCTCCGGCTCGGCCTTTTGCCAGAGCTGGAAGGTGTCCTTGAGCTGGATGAAGGAGTCGTGCTGGATCTTAAGGCCATAGGCCTCCTCGGTCCAGAGACGGAGGTACTTGCACCAGTTGCCGTCCCGGAAGACGGTGCGCTTGAGTAAGACGCAGGCATCGCGTCGGAGAGGCTGGGTGTTGTTGTGTTGAGATTTATTGTCCACCACCTCGGTCCAGGTGTTTGTGGCAGAGAGGACGATCTTGAGCTTGTTAAGGGTAGTAGCCCGGACCAAAAGGTCGACGGTGGTGGGATCTTCCCATTTGACGTTCATGGCAAAGTTGGCTGCTTCGCCCACCATGATGAAGGGGTGTTTGAGCTTGAAGAGGTGGGCCGCCACGGCGGAGAGGCTTCGTAGCGAAGACTTGACTGGGCCCCAGCATTCTTCCTTGTTAGGGGTGAGGTCACCCTTGTTGTAGATAGTCTGAGACATCGACATGGTGAAGTTGTGTGGTGAGAGTTCAAAGAACTGAGTATAGTGTTGTATCCTTAATGTCTAGTCTGACAGAAAGGGGAATGTGTGATGTCGAGGGTGAGACTGATTGTCTACCACTCTTGGATATATAGAATGACTCTTGGAGATCTCAAGTTGAAGTTCTTGAGGAAGAGTGATTGTCTGCTTTTGGCAAAGCTTGTGGATGAACAACAACTGTGTGTTGGGTTTCAAGAGTATAGAGGTATCGATCAAAGACTGATCGTAAAGAGTGTCAAGAAGGAAGTGTGGAGTATATGTGTGTCAAGTGAAGACCAAGGTGAATGTTTGGTGTCAAGATATTGGGCTTGGAAGAAGCAGAAGATCAATGGGAAAATAAATCAGAAAGAAGGATTGCAATAATCAGGCCGGGATGGGCGACTATTTATATGTGAGAGTCAGATAGAGTTTGGCCTCTTCTTCGGGTCTCTGGCAGAGTTAGTTCTATAAGAACAATCACCTGGTGCGCAGTATACTTCGGGCCTACCATGCATTTTCAAGAAGCATTGTTCGTCATTATATGAGAAGACTCATTTTACAGACAGTAAAGTCTGGATAGTGCTCTGAGTTTTTCTTCAATCGATCTAGTTTTTCACGAGGAAAAAAGTCAAATCATCGTATCCCCCCTTTTCGATATGGGGAGCCCGTCAAAATCAGAACTAGGCAGACCACAAAGCAGGCAGGTGCTTGAGGCAGCAATCTGATGTATATCTTGTTATTTTGTTTCTCGGGTCAGGTGGGGACGAGTGACTGCGGGCCTGTGAAGAATCGTTCGTAACCGTTGACTCCAGAAAGTGTATTCAGTAGAATCTGATCTGATGAAAATTGCTCAACCTTATCGGTGCAACTTGGTTGCAATACGGAGAGGAGCTCTTCTCACATTTCGACCCGAGAATCAAGTCATGACCGATATTCGACAAGAATTATCGACAATATTTGGAATTTCTCAATCCCTCAGATTATGTGTAGAGCGAGAAAGAAAGAAACGATATTTCAGGAGGGCAATATCTTGTACCCGTGTAGAAAACCACTCAATGTTGCCCGTCATCGCGTCATCGCATCATCGCATCATCCCAAATCCCAAGAACTCCAAAGTCAAGACCAAAACCCCACGCCTGTAGCAGCTGCCTCAAAACCGAGTTCTTGTGTTGCTCGTAGGGGCGTTTCAAGACCGCAGAGGCGTGTCGAAAACGCTCCCTGAAGATGCAGATACCCAAGAAAAGCGAGACTCATCGAGTCTACCCGAGATGTGTTAAATCGTAGCCTAACTCCACTGCTTCAGAGCGTTCCTCTGGGCGGCTATTGTCCCATTTGTTAGCAACCATAAGCATGGACATGTACCCTGACGACTTACATTTCATGCACTGCTCAATGCTTGCTTTTGTCTCATCCTTTTGTTTCTTCTCGTCCAGCTTAGGGTCATATGAGAAGGCCGATGAAGAGTCACGGGCGACGGCTGCAGTGTTGCCAGAGCGTTGTGAGAAAGCCTTGGGGATGATGTGGTTGAGCGAAGAAGGCATGACGAGGTCTTTTGAAAGCAGTATTTTCCAATATTGTCTTGTGTATGTATTGGGTAGATGAAGATTTGGCCAATGTTGTTTGATGTAAGCCTGAGAGCGAGAGATGGTGGTAGGGTGTTGCTTGAGTTCGTGATACTGGCTTGTATACCAACGAAGCCAGGCTCTCTTTATATATACCCCGGAGCATGGGCTGACACTTAATATTTTGGGGGTAATGGAGTCATTCATATCAGCACCCTTGACGCATATGCTGTTGACGTGTACAGCCTGACCGGTCTGTAATAGGAAAATTGTGAATCGCCTGGTAAGCAAGGCATCGATAAGCCGAGCCTCACAAGCCACTGGACAGATGCATTCGGTATATGTCATGCCGATGCGAACCAATTCGCCAGCTGGATACGCAATATCCATACGAGGCGTACCACAAAGAATTTAGGCATACGCGGCGAGCCGCACAGGGTCTAGGCATCCCCAGATTGTGGGTCGCGAGAACGACAACCCCATGCTGCTTACTCGCGCTTGACCAAATCGAGGCGCATTCCGAACTCCGAGACTTGGTCAGCTGGCCAATTAGGGCATTGTAGCTTCGGCATGAAATACGGCGTTCTTTCCTCAGCATCTCGGGTTTTGGTCATGCTTACGCCTCTTCTGTCCATCGCCTCATGAACCGGTATGGAAGATATCCCTCTTATATTTCGGAATCTCCAAGCAATATTCGGATGCTGTTGATTCTGTGAAGCGTCCGGCCCACAGACCAAGCAAGTATCCCGAAAGCGCGTGCCGCAGACAATTCAACTCGGAAGACCGAGTATGCCGAATATGAACCACCAACCCGGCGGGCAGGTGATTCAGCTGCAACAGACCAGTCAGTCTCATATTGGCAAATACCGTCGGAATCGCAAATTGCAATCTTGCGAGCCATGTCGCAAATCCAAACTGGCGTGCGACCACAATGTCCCCTGCGGTCGGTGCATCAGGAGGCGATGTGTGGATAAGTGCTTTTACCACCCGAACCCTCTTACACGCGTAAGTGGCTGTATTCCGAAGCAAATGATGATGGATCGCCGATATGATTAAACCAAGCTTTGCGTCCAGCCAGTGCTTGTGCATCGACTAATGAAAGGCTTTAACAAGCTGACACGATACAGAACCGGCAAACCATATCACACACAATCCCAACGCCATCCGAGTCACCAACATCTTCTGTCGGAAGCTCCCATAGGCTTGTGCAGTCGGTAGAGCCGCCACAGAGCCCAAAGACAGGCGAGCCCGTGCGATTTGTGGATAGAGATGTGCCAGCAGTCCACCGTGCTTCATCAGCACCGCCATTACACCACGGCCATGACCAGGAGGCTGTCCACAACGAGAAGCACAGCTTCCTTGGTTCAACGTCTGTGACCTCGATGTTGACAGAGGACTTGGAGAAGTTGGGGGTTCCTTCGGTGGATTTGCAAGCCTTCTCCGCCCAGAGCGTAGCCATCTCGTATGACCGCATCACCAAAGGGTGCGAGGTCCTTGCTTTCCTCAAGAACAACTCGATGGTCAACCAGTTCGTCGACTGCTTTTATGGTACCTGGGAAGGCGATGTTGCTTTCTGCATAGAGCCGATCATGAAGATGTGGCTCATGGATCTCTGGCGCTTCCATGGAACCGTCTTGAAGAGCCAGAACCCTGACAAGATTCGGCAACTCTGCGAGCTTATCGTAAGTAAACCTGTCCCCTTTTTGCTTGCATAGAAGCACAATGGAGGTATCCGTCGGTGGGTGATTGGTACTTCGTGAGTCCGGGTCGGGGTATATGTAGATGGCTCGGATGGTAAACAGGCTAACCCGTCCATCGTACTGCAGTGGCACAATACCCAGACTCCATTGATATACAATGGCAAGACGTTGCCAAAACAATGGATAATGATGTCCACAGGAGCAAACCTCCGATGGGACGTCGTCGGTCTGATTGCTTGCTATGTGGCGTCAGCAGCCGCGGCGGGAGATTGTTCAAAACGGCTCCTGGAAGAATACCAGACCACCCGAAAGCGGTCATGAGTTCGATGGTCGACATTGCAGCCACGTGTCTTACATTCTGTCGTGAATGCGAGATTCTTGACGACACATTCCTCTGGCTTGCGGCGGAATACTACGCCCTCATCAGCTACGTCAGGGGCGATGTTAGCTCTGCAGTATATCGGGCGGGGGCAGAGCTCGCCAGTACGTTCCTAGCAATGGGGCTGCACCAAGACATTCGAGCCAACGCGAGAGTTCCACCGTTCCTTGCCCAACTCCGAAAACAGGTGCGGATGGTCACTTATAGCGGGGAGATTTCGGTCTCGGCGTTCCTCGGCCGGCCACCACGCCTATCGTACCGCTACATCAACCTTGATACCGCATACGACTTTTCCAGCGACGAAACCCTCGTAGAAGAAAGCGAGTTTGCGACCAATGTGTCGAAACTACTCGAGGGTGGCTATAACCCTGACGGTCGCAATCGAGCCACCACCTTCTGGAAGGTTTGGATACCCTTTGCGATCTTACGAGAGCAAATCCTGGAGCTGGCGCTCGGGAACCTGCCTGCCGACGAGGTGCTCAGGCGGGCCGATGAGATCCAGCAGAAGACCAAGGAGCAATGGGCCAAAGTGCCGGCCAGATATGCGAAATGCAGAGAAGGGGAGTTGCTTGTGGGCGCGAAGAAGACCGGAGTGACTTTGTATGGCCACATGCTTCGACAGAGCACTCGGGCCAACGAGTTTCTCCTGCAGCGGGTCCGTTTCCAGAAGGCCGGAGCTAGCGCCGAAGGGCTCATCAAGGTTGCGCAGCAGATGTTCAAGGACATCATACGCATCAGCGAAGATCCCGAGCTGACGAAGATATCGTCGATCAACACCAATTACATGGTGGCCATCCATGGACTGCGTTGCGCTGCCGTTCTGGCTGTCGAGCTGCTCAGACAGGAACAGCTGCCAGTGTACCCCAAAGAACCGTTGCTACCGCGAAGCCAAACCATCCAGGACCTTTCCGTGTTTGTGTCCCGACTAGACCTAATTCTCAAGGTCGAGCTGCTGCAGGGAACCTTGCCCGTTTGCGAACAAGGCCGGAAAGTGCTGACGCGCATCTTGGACAAGATCCTCAGCCCGCCGACTGCGGTAGATCGACCGTGTCAATCATGCCACACGGGCGGCCACCAGCACGCGCATCAACCGTCGGAGTCGGATACTTTCCAGGATGGACTGATGCCAAACGATGGGGGCGACTATTTGGGCCACACGTCGTTCACGATAATGGATGATTTCAGCTTTGGCATTGATGCGCCGTACCTGGGACCAGACCACGACTTCAGGCAGTGGCTCGAGAACATGGATTGGACGCAGACGCTATGAAGTCCCTCCGAAGCATTGGGGTGTGACTTGGCGTGGCTTAGGCCGTTTTCAGGTGGCTGATGGAGAATGTGGCGCTCTGGGCAGACGTCATTGGGTCTTAGAAGCTTCCCTTGGTCAATAGCTGCCAAGGTCCAAGGTTGGCAGCGCGCTTGAGAGACAGCGCAGCATATTGTAACGTCATATTCATAACACAGCGGTTTCGCTTCTTAAACTAGGGAACAGTCTGTCGCAGAGACTCTGGATTTACCTCTCCTCTTCTGTCTTCATTCCCAACAACACACAACCCAAAATCTGAAGCAAAAGAGCATTCTACCAAACACACATTCCTCTTTGTAAGTCAATGTCATCGTCAACACAATGGTCTCGATATCCTGATTACTGACTATCTAGCCCTCAAAAAGCCAGAAACTATTATCCTACTTCTCCGAACAACATGCCCTTCTTCTGGTCCAAAGGCATCGGTGGCCGTCATTTCGGCACGAGCGTCCACGCCGACCGAAATGGTGTGCACCGCGGACCCTGGCGATTCGGCTTCGGCAAGTTCAACTGCTTCAAGGCGCGCTAAATCCGCCGACCTTACACTTGGACATCAACACAGAGGTGGATTGGATGGACAGGCGCATATTTGTCGATGACTCGATGCCGACATTGTGAGCTTAAGGTGTCCGAATTGGGCATCGAGGATGGAAAACCCTGACTGCAACGACCCCGGCCAGGAACTGGTTCGGTTTGGGGCTACAGCTGGATGTGGTGGGGAGTTTTGATTGATGCGACGATGAGCTACGAGAACTTGTTCGGATTTTGCTTTTTGATACCATACATGCACAGCGAGGTTTTGAGCTTTCCCATAATATAAGCTGATTGAGTCACTATCCGTCACGCTCTCCTTGTTTATCCCTGGTATTTTCGGTTGTTTGACTGCATTTCGTACTACTGGAGGCTATTGGTCTACAGGGGCTCACTCACTAACGGGTTAGGGGTCAGCCGCCCGGCAACTTTAGCAAAACGGCCAAAACATTGAATTCTAGGCAACAGTCCACTGAAGGATCAATCACAACTCTGCCTATTGGATCACACGCCTTGGCGGCATGAGCCTTATTTGAATGATGGGACTTTGCACATTTGCATTTACGTGTCCAAAAGACGGGTCTTCACATTTGCCAGTGCTGCCGGCACTTGGCTCAGGTCTGCCTGCTGACCATGTCTTCCCAAAGACAGTCCCCCACTAGATCACCATTCGATTAACTTTGGAGTTATCTACCCAAACAGACCCCGACAGGTAATTGAAGGGTTATTCGGCATGGTAATATCTTTAGCACTCCTCGCCGTCATGGCTCTCCAGGCCGCTGGCAGCACTCTCAACTGCCCGGCCAATGGAACCCTCAAAGTCAGCGTCCCGGCTGGGATAATATGGCCACCATGGCTGCCGTGCACGACCATCTCATCGCCTGCCGCGACACGATTGAGCATCTGGATCTTCGCGTCTACTTAGACGGCTGTTCCGTGTGGCCCGATCGCTGGAACTTTCCTTTCGCCCTTGCCGGTGGCAACAGCAGCGTTAGCAGCGAAGAGCAAGAACAAGGAGACTCATATTCGTCCTCATACTACTACCCCACCCTCAAGTCTCTGAAACTCGAGGGCTATAAGTTCAACCAAAACGAGTGGGCCGACCTGCAGCCCAAGGAGCAGGACTACCTCTGGTGGGTTCAGAGCGGCAGGTTTCGCCGATGGTTAAAGCTATGGTGGTCGATACCCCGGGAACGACGGCACCTGACCAACCTGGAGCTGTGGCTCGAGGCCATGGACTGGGGCGCCCTGGAGCACCTCGAGTTCGGCGAGGGGGTCCCGGCCTATTTCGTCGACGTGGGCGCCCGTCATCTAACGAGCCGTCTCAAGGATCTTGCCGTTGGGGCCGGGGGCTGTAGGTGTCGCAACCATACGGCTAGATTGTTCACGACGGCGCTGCCGCGGGAAGTGCGGCTCGAGCGGCTGGCGTGGACCGACCCCCGCTGGGACCCCGCCGCCCTGGGCCCCATCCTGGACCGCCACGGCGCGTCGCTGCGCCGCCTCGAGCTGTGGTCGCACGAGCCGTGGTATCCCTCCGACACAGAAGCGGAAGCGGCGCTGAATGCGTCGCAGGTGCAGCGCATTGCCGAGGGCGCGCCGAATCTGGAGCACCTGTCGCTCAAAGTCTACCGGAGCGGCGACGACGAAGTTTGGCCATGGGAGGTCTTCGAGGCGGTCGCATCGATCCCACGGCTGGCTTCGGCCGATGTCTGGCTCGACCTCGCGGCGGATTGTATGCGTGGTGTCCCCGCGTACGGTCCCGGCGGCTTATTATGGCCTGAGCGAAAGAGGTGTAAGGCCGGAGACGAGTACCGGCGGCCGTTCCTGAACCTGACATCAGCGTCGGACATCTTCCGCTTCATGCGGGAGAAGAAAGCAGGCCCGGTCGAGTTGGAGCGCGCAACCTTCTGGGTCGGCGACTGGGAGCGGCCATGGGATGGGCCGATTTACGACGGGAGTTGGATCGAGGGCAGGAATGCAAGAGTCGACTGCAGTATTCTTCGTCCAGACGGGTCGCGCGCGGAAACCATGGAGGACAACCTGTGCAAGTTCATTGATAATCCTGTGGATGCCTGGGCATTCGACGAAGACGAGCTCGAAGACGGACTACCGCGTACTATCGCGACATCGACGGACGACGACCAGGAACTCCTTCAGCTCCAGAAGCAGATGGCACTATGATACACGGACGGGGCGCAAAAGATCCAAAGTGAACATAGTTGTGGTTGCCCCCCCCCCCCTTGGTGTGTCAAGAGGGGGCAAGAGGCAGATAGTTCCCCCTTTACCGCCTTACAGAACTGCTTGTGCACCAGCAATACGATGCTCTCAACTGTGGCTTTGGGCACAATTCCCGTGTTCAATTCCTGGGTACGCCCACCAAGCTGCTACACGTTGACTTTTTGTGGTCGAGTTTATCCACCTCGGTCTCCGCCCAGGGGTAAAAATAGCTCCCCAGCACGGCTAGCCCCGAAGCGCCCTGCGCCCGGCATCTATTTACCGAGCTGTCACTGTCACCTCCGACCCCTGATGGCGGAGTGGCGTTGGTAATTGAAGGGGCCATATTGGCTCGTGTCCCAAAAGTTCTGGAACACCGATAGATCCTAGGGCCGGGAGTCCAATTCTTCTTTAGCTTTATCTACAGACCCTCTTTACTGCCTCTTCTTCCGCCATTTACGAGCTTCTACTTGCAGCAACCCACTCGCATGAAGTAGCAATTGCCCATTCACCCCCCGGTCGCAGCGCACCGATACGAGAATTCCTGGCCCACCCCCTGCTAGTATTGCTTTTCCGACTCGCTCCTGAAATTGCTTTCTAGTCCAATTCGAGATGGATGCCCGCGATCTCAGATCTTACTATAAGAGCTAGAGGGACTGCCGCTAAGATGTTGAGGATGAAATCAATACCCAACCCTCTACTTGCGCATTCAAGATCGCAAACAGTCGCTCTTTTAAGCTGTGTTTGAGTCAATCGTTTCTCAGCCGGGGTTTTGCAACCAATCAGCCCGGAACTACAGTCGCTACAACCGAAAAAAAAACCGCCAACATGAGGTCCAACACAATAACATCCTATGCCATCGTCGGGGCCCAGCTCGCCAGTGCCGGTTGGGTGTGGCCGTCCAAGCACGACTATGTCGAAGATTTGTACAGTCTGCAAGCCGGTTACATCAGACATGGCTTCATTGATAGTGAGTAGCGATGCTTGAAACCGACGCCAATCTTCAGTCACAAATGCTAACAGCCAATGCCTAGACGTGACTCCTTGCTCCTTCAATGGAAGACAAGCGGGCCGTCAGGATGCGGCCGCATGGGTGCGCACCGCGTACCATGACGCTGCGACGCACGACAAGGAGGCCGGAACGGGCGGCCTTGACGCCTCGATCCTGTACGAGACGAACCGAGCGGAGAACCCGGGCGACGCCTTCAACATCACGTTCGGCTTCTTCACGGCGCACTACAACGGCGACGTGTCGGTGTCGGACCTGATCGCGCTGGGCCTGGTGACGGCGACGGCCAGCTGCGGGGGTCCCAAGGTCCCCCTGCGCGTCGGGCGCATCGACGCGACCGAGGCCGGGCAGGCGGGCGTGCCGGAGCCGCAGCAGGACCTCGACACGCACAAGTCCATCTTCGCCAAGGCGGGCTTCGGCACCGAGGACATGATCGCCATGGTGGCGTGCGGGCACACGCTCGGCGGCGTGCACCACGAGGACTTCCCCGACATGAACGAGAACGGCAACAAGGGCGAGACGTCGCGCTTCGAGGGCAACGACAACGACCACGCCTACATGTTCGACAACGCCGTCGCGACGCAGTACCTCGACGGCTCGAGCGAGAACCCCCTGGTCGCCGGCCACAATGACACCACCAACTCGGACAAGCGCATCTTCGGCGCCGACGGCAACAAGACGATGAAGGCCCTCAGCGACCCCGAAAAGTTCAAGACCATGTGCGCCGACATCTTCGCCCGCATGATCGACAGCGTCCCCGCCGGCGTCGAGCTGACGGAGCCCATCGTGTCGGCCGACATGAAGCCCTACATCACCACCCTCGCCCTCAACAGCAACGGCACCCTCGACTTCGCCGGCCGCGTCCGCGTGCGCGTGACCGAGGGGACGGACCGCGACCCCGAGGACCTCGCCGTGCGTCTCGCCTACACGAGCCGCGACGGCGCCCAGAACGGCACCATCAAGGCCAAGGCCGAGACCCTCCGGGGCGGCACGTCATCGGGCCTCTTCAACGAGTCCTTCAAGTGGTTCACCTTCGAGACGCAGCTCGACGCCAGCACGGGCATCCGCGGCTTCACCATCGAGCTGACCAAGCCGTCGACCGGTGCCGCCGCCACCGTCTTCGACAACGAGGGCACCGGCCTGTACCCCGTGCAGGACGCCATCCTGTACCAGCAGAAGCAGTCGTGCATGGACACCAACGGCGACCCCTTCCCCTTCACCGTCGCGGCGGCCGTGCGCAAGGACCAGACCGAGGCCGCCGCGGCCATGGAGCTCGCCTTCAAGTCCCCGATCCCGGGCGTCGTCATGCCCAAGCTCGAGAAGAAGACGTTCGCGCTCGAGCGCACCGACAAGAAGTCGCCCAGCGACGAGTACGTCCTCTACGAGCTGCAGATGCCGCTCGCCACCTCCAGCTGGAGCACCACCATGGACCTCGTCCTGGGCGAGGGCGAGGGCGAGAGGCGGGTCAGGCACTTGTCTACCAACGAGCTGGCGGGTGTGGCTTGCCAGGCTTTGTAAACAGTTGATGTACAGAAAGAAAGAAAGGAGGGAGAGAGATATTGGTTAGACATATATACCCCCGTCATTCGTGGAATGGCTTAGACGAATAATGAGAAGTTCAATAACCGTACTGCACCATTCTTACAACACGTGAAGCTTCAAATTGATCAGCAACTAAACGATCTGGAATTACTGAACTCTTGGTGAACAAACATTTTCATTCTTTGCGTAAGCTGAAACTAAGCCACCGAATCGCATGACCATGTGCGACGACAGGATGAAAAGTCGGTGGCGGCTTGGCTCCTAAAACCGATAGCCGCCGCCACCAGCGGCTTTCGTACCAGTGATATGGTATTACAAAGCAATTAACCAACGAAGCAACTCGCGGCGGCGCACCCGGTCTATAGGTATGCGCCCATCATGTAAAATCAGCATACGTAAGGAGGAGGCTTGTCCGCCTGGACATCAAACATCAGCCTCCAAGTCTTTTGTCTCAGCGAGGCTGATTGACATCGAATCAAAGTTAACAAGACAAGGGGAAAGGGAACAAATACTTTTAACTGTCACGGAACATTATACATATCAAGTTTCAGCCTTACACGTAATAGAACAGTCTTTGGCGAGAATTCAGATCATTTTTAATCAGCAGAGCCCCGTGCTGGATTAGAAATCGAACTTGTATAAAAATGCACGAAGCCTCCCAGCAGCTCAAATTTGTGTTGACGAAGTAAAACTCGAGTCTTTCAGGTTCATACCATTCCTCACATATTTCTATCAAACTCCATCTACAACACTGCCAATACCATATATTGCCCCTATCCGACGCAGCCTCTAGTCATATAAAACACCTACCGCCCCACCCTCCCACACCCACACACACAAACAACACTTGCCTGTCAAGCCTCTTATTTTCACAATGAGCTGCTTGGATTGGATCTTGGAGCCCTTCAAATGCTTGTTAGAATGCTTCGAATGCATGATTAACTGGATAAGCTGCTGTTATTAGCCCATCCCACGATTCATGAGGAACGTGGCCTAAGCTAGGCTGCTCAGATCCTGGAAGAGGGATCAGCAACGGGACATGAGTTCCCGGGAAAGAAGGACACGACGGACAGGACTAGACTGATCGAATGCATTTGGACATGGTTTCGAGGGTGTGGGTTTCGAGATGGAGTCTTGTATGGATGCTTGAATTTCGCTAGTCAGTTGTTACTTGGAGCTCCTATATAGACGGCTCAAGAGACTGTTTCTTTCACATGCAACCATATTCTGCTGAATACTAGGGATCCCGTCCGCTGTCCTGTATGTTGCCGCGGGGCGTGGCTCCCTGCGCAGGGGAATCGAGCTCAGGGACATCCACCGACCAAGGGCTCCAATGAGCTGTCCCGGAAGCATAACAGTTAATCCACAGGCGAGGTTGGTTGCGCCCTTGATACTGGTACACGGCGGTTTGGCCGGTGAACCAAAGCCACTCCGGGTTGTTACTGACCTACTCCAAAAAGCGTAGGAGGTACGAGTGCTTTAGTAAAATGCCGGAGCAACTCACCGGGCGACTGGCTGGTGATTGGGCTCGTGAGGGACATTATTCCCGGGCCCCGCGTGTTAAGATCCAGTATCTCTGGTATTTTTGTTTTGGAGGCTTGAACCTTGAGGTGACCTCGATATCAATATGATGAAACGGTCTGGCGTCGTCCGCCAGTAGTCTATTGAGCTTTACATGTAGATATGTACACAGTAGGCCATGTGGTGACGCGCCTGGCGACCTCCAACATTTTGGGGACTGATACGCAGCCATTAGGCTGAATCACTGTACGCCATGTTGCTTGTCAGCCAAGTCAAAGAATGACCCCCTGATTACTAAAGTGGAGCGGGGTTGAGCACACCTCCATTGGCTGTCGTATACCTAGGCAGCAATGCGGGGAATAATCTGGCATCTACGAGCTGACAAGGCCCGGGTTGCCTCCTGCACAGGTTCCTTCTTGATTCTACCTTCATGTAGCCATTCTGCTACTTCTCCATCGACAACCAGATAGCCCCTCTACCCCATACCCCGAATTACGCTTCTCTCGTTCTACTTCCGCAAAGTTCTGGTATGTGGGTGAGAGGATGGACCCGGAAGATACTCTGGCCCTGTCCTGGGACGGCGTGCTTTGCACACGCTGCCGAAAGGCTTTCGATACTGCGTTGCAGTGCGAAGGGTGGCAGCCATGGCATGAACTCGATCACTCAGAGCAATGGGCGCGCTCTGAGTGTCGCCTGTGTTCTCTCGTATTTGCCCTCCTTGCCAATATCCCGCGTCAGAATGATATCAGAGAGCGATTCCCCGGTATTGAAGAACAGTCCCCAGATATCGAAGAACAGTCCCCCGATATCGAAGAACAGTCCCCCGATTCAGACGAGCGATTCCCTGACGCCGAAGAGGAATTCTCTGATATCGACGAGCGATCCGTTAATATAGACGATTGTGAATTCATTTGTGCTTACTCGACGTTAAGCGCGATCAGCCTGGAGCTTATTAATCGGGATCACCCATGGATTACCTTGGAGTGTCTTGATGGTATGTATTGCCCCCCTCCACACGGCTTCTTTTCCAATTCATACGTTTGAGTTTTACCATAAATACCTTTGTAATGCAACAAGACCTAATAGCCATATCGCTACTCAAAGATGATGATGAGTCTCATATTGTTACCACGGAAACAACTGCAATGTCCAGCTATAGCACCTCATCTGATGAGACATTCAAACGGATTCAGACTTGGCTGGAAAACTGCTGCACATCCCATGCGAGTTGTCAAAGGTGGCAGACTATCACGGACACACCTGCTGGGCTGCCGACCAGGTTGATTCACATCGACACTACTTCCGGGTCATCAATTCCGACTATCCGGCTAGTACGTGGAGTCGATGTCAACACCGATCGTTACGCTACACTTAGTCACTGCTGGGGTCCCAATGGCGTGCCTACGAAGTTACTGCTAGGTAACATCAACGACCTGAGCCTTCAAATCGCCTGGTACAAACTTCCCTTGACATTTCGGGAGGCCATCGTCGTGGTCGCCAGACTTGGAATCAAGTACATATGGATCGATGCCCTGTGCATCATCCAGGATAGCGTCCCAGACTGGAACATTGAAGCGTCTAGAATGATGCAGGTGTATTCCAATTGTTATGTCAACATCTCTGCAGACGCCTCAACCGACGGCAGGGGCGGGCTCTTTAGGCAACGAGACCCAGCCATGTTTCAATCTTTCCTCATCCCGGTGATCAAACTGGTGATAAAAATTTCTATTACTGTTATTTTAAGAACTGGCGCAAGTACGTGGAGAAGACCCCTCTCAAGAAAAGGTCTTGGGTCATTCAAGAGCGCTTCATGTCGCCTCGTGTTGTCCACTTCAGCAATGACCAGGTCCATTGGGAATGCAGGGAACTCATGTCATCCGAAAGTGTACATCCTTCTTTCTATATCACTCCGGACACTACTGAGACGCCATGGAAAAGAGGCGATTACGTTGACGTCTTGCTATGGTACAGGCTGGTCGAATCCTATGCGGCAGGTCAGCTGACCAAGATCTCTGATAGGCCAGTTGCCATTGCTGGGCTAGCACGCACATTCGCCCATCTCCTAGGTATGGAGCCGAGCGACTATCTTTGTGGCCTTTGGCGTCGATATCTGGTACTGGAAATGATGTGGTACACACTAGACTCTACCGAAAGGCCCCCACTTCACATACCTTCTTGGTCCTGGCTGTCTGTCAATGGCGACGTCTGGATGAAACTTCGAAATATTTCCATAGACTACGAGCCTGTGGCCGAGATAGTGGAGGCACGCACTGTCCCATTAGGCGACCCGTTCGGACCCGTGGTGTCAAGCTCCCTCCGGATATGCGCTCCTATTTGCCAAGCGACTATCTTTAAAGCACATGATGCATTAACCGGGAGTGCCATCGACAGGAAGTACGAATACGGCATCATGCTTGGCCAGAACCGATTAAGGGAGGGATTGTCGTTTAAATTGATCCTCGACGAACGTTCACCTGCATTCTTCGAGAAAGTCATCTCGCAAGATGTATTTCTTTTACTCGTTCAAGGAGGCGTACTCAATGATACCGAGTCGCCAGCTTCGACCGAGCTCAGCGAGAAGTACGTGTAGAGTGGCAGTTGAAGAGTCCTTTATTGCTTGCGTGCATACTGACGTCTGTCCAAGGTCCGAGACCAAATGCCAAGATCAACTTGGACACTACGGCGTGGGTCACTATGAATGCCTGGTCCTCTTTGAAGCAGAGTCTAGTGACGCCTTCCGTCGGGCTGGTTACGTTTCGTTTGCTGGAGTTACCAGCCATGCAGAACTGTATGATATGGGGTTTGAAGTGGATGAAGGCGATTGCTGCTCTATCTTAGATAGACACTTTCAAAACTTTGAGGTTCCGCAACATCTTTACCACGATATTGATGGCGATTTCAAGTATACTGTTACCTTGGTTTGATCAGAGCAGTGTATTTTTGTCCATGGAATGCTAGGATAGGCAAGTTGCACATCATCAAGGAGAAAGACTCGAATCCTTGGAAGTATCCAATGAAGCGAAGCGTCTTGGATATTGGACCCCAAGTCAGTAATCAATAGATGTTCCACTTTTTATAAGTGAGCTCCTGCGAAGGGTCTATAGCCACCAGCACAAGCGAACCGTCGGCATACTCGTCGTTATAGTAGTAGCAGTACCCTGGCTCGTCATTTGAGAACATGGCGGCCGTCGACAAGAAGTAGGTGAGCCGGTTCTCCGTTTCGGACCCGGGGTCGGGCTCGTGGAACGAGTCGTCTCGGAAGCGGACTTGAAAGTCGCAGCGCAGGACGTACTCGAAGAACCTCAATGCCAGCGGCGGTAACTGCCAGGCAACTCCGTCCTCGTCCACGATGGCATTGGGCTTGCCGGACTTGTTGAAGATGTCTTCGAGGATCCGGCATCCGAGGAAGTCGCTAAAATATGCATCGTTGTAGGACGTCTTCCCCTGAGGATTGTCTCCTGGCGCCGGCCGCCAGTTATGAAGCGTCGGATGAGCCAGGATCTTGGGCCGTTGGCCTCGGACGATGACTCGCGGGGTTCGTAGTTCTTCGGGCCTGAAATGACCAAAGAGAACCGCGCGGGCCTTGCCGGGGTAGTCCTGGAGGTTGGCCGCCTCTTGGGGGCCGAACTGCCGAGGGGCTATATTATCGGCCTGACGGTTGATGATGCCGTAGTGTTCCCATGCTTGGATATGGCAGCTCGCCCAGAGCACCTGCATCACCTCCCACACCATGAAGTGCGAGTCTGAATGCTGGCAGGTTTCCATATCCCGAAGAGGGCAAGAATCGTCTCCGTCTCTCAACCCTCGGGCATCGCTGCCGCAGTAGTCGACGCAGCACTCCGCGCGGCCCTCCCTCTCCTCGAAGCGGGAAGCGAGCTCGCGGCGCCCGGCGCCATCCGCAAGAATCTCCCTGGCAAGCCAATCGGCGAACGGGCCGAACGTCGCCCGCTCGGCTTCTGGGGTCGGCTGCATGCAGTAAGCCGCAAAGCCCTCGAGATACTGGAACTCTTCTTCTCGCGAAACGCCACCCCGGTCCTCCTCGATCGCGAGCCACTTTTCCTCCTCGTCGGCGAAGAAGGGCTCCCGGTAAGCGCGCGACAGCGCCGCGCCGAGCACGAAGCTGCGGTAGATGGCCTTCCGCAGGCGCGGGCCCCAGGCAGGCGAGTCCTCCGGCTGTTGGGGAACCTGCTCGTGGAACTGGCCGCTGCCGTCCGTCTCGAGCTGCCGCAGGGCGGTTTCCAGGGCGTGGACGCAGTGGTTCAGGTCCAGGACGCGCAGGAACTCTTCGAGGGATAGGGGGCGGGCGCTGAGAGCGTCGAGCTGCAGGTCGGCGGGCGGTAGCTTGCCCTGGTGCTCGGCGTCGAGGCATATTTGGGTGGCGCGGACCTTTTGGTTTTCGCCGAGCGTGGGTTGGGTCAGTTCAAGGCAAGGCAAGCAATCGAACAGAAGAAATGATCAAGTACTCACGGCGAGGAGAGCCTCGTAGAAGCAGACGATGTTGTCTGCGCCGACACCCCGTAAGATGGTGGATGCATTGCCGAGCAACACGCCGCGCAAACGTCGGCATGCAGCTCCGAGGAATAGGACATCTTTGATTGAATAGCAGGCCTGGAAGATCATGACGAGTATCTCAGTTGGGCCAGAGCTGGATAAGAATTTGGCAGCCATGGTTTGGGGTGCGTAATGCATTCCTGGCGACACAGGTGCGTGATGTTAGTGGATATATAAAGTAATTTGTATATATACACTTACATATATACATATCGTATGTTATATCTGGGGTTGTATGCCGATACAACGTCGGTTGATTTCGGGGGTGGATTATGCTGGTTGCCTAAAAGACAGGAGGCTTCCATAACTGCAAGCGATTACGGCCCGATGGCAGACCCATCACAGTGGATTCCGGCGACCGCTTTCACATCCTTGATCACCACTTCGCCTTCTTCAACATTTGATTCCCTCTCCAATCCGCCCATTTTGTTTCCTACGGGCACCACCCGCACACCCAAAAAAGTCAAGCAGGCAGCGACCATGACTGGGCTTTCGACAAAACCCCATTTCGACAGCTTGCCCGTAGAAGTCTGGCATCTCATCCTGGCAGAGTTCTGCCAGCACTGCCGCGGCGAGCGCATGGGATGTGCGCCCGATGTCTACTTCGACCGCGACGCCGGCCAGCCTGGTGGCCTTTGCAGTCATTGCCAATACGGGCTCGCCCACCTATGGTATGGATCTACGCCAGCGTGTCCATCCCATGCTTCGAGATATGATCGATATCGCCAGGACAAGAAAGCTCTGTGCTCTCTATCCCTTGTCTCTAGGACCTTGCGTGGTCTGGTCCAGCCCATCATGTACCATCTCTACGTGTCCAATAGCAACTGGCCGCAAGTGCTTTGCTTCGCCGGATCTGTCACGAGTGCACCGCTGCTTCTCCGATCCGTGAGATCGATCTTCTGGGGCCGCGCCAGCCACGGGGGCACATCGTCCCGCCTGCCGTTGCCGAGTTCCTTGCATGTGCCTCCCGCCCTGAATCTAGGAGTTTCGCGGCCGAGAGTCTACACAAATAGGTTCTATTCGACGGCATATCGTGAACTTTCCAAAACGTCCCTTATCGCCAACTTCCTCACCCTGCTCCCTCTTCTTGAGGAAGTAAGCCTGCACGAAGAAAGCGACTTTTATGATGACGAAGACTTTGTCCCTTCTTCCCTCCAGCAGCTCGAAAAACTCCCGCTCAAGAGCCTTGAGGTGACAGCCAACGCCGAGGAAAGAAGCGATCGTCTGGTGCCCTCGAGGCTGTCGAGGCTGGCCAGGAAGATCCTGGAGCTGTCGACCGAGTTGCAAACACTGAGGCTACATCTGTTCTTCACCTTGGGACAGCCCAACGGCTATCTTGCACATCCCCAAGTAACAAGAGAAACCCACGCCTTCTCCTATACCCTGGGAATCCCCACGCTCTCCCTCCAGCACCTGCAGACTCTCCACGTCACTGAGAGCTGGCTGGGCGCAGACGAGATCCAGTACATACTCGGCGCCTGTGCCGGCCTGTGCGAGTTTGTGTACGAAAAGGCCGAGGTATACACGGTACGGAGCGGCTACTGTGTTCCAGGAAAGAAACCCCACCATCCATCCGACGCCATCGGGGCGCTAGAACGGTTTCGAGAGACCCTCGAGTCCCTGCATCTCAATTTCCACCTACAAAACCGCAGATCCTCTGGCCTCCCGCCGCCACCCCCCGTCCAAAGCCTTTCGGGCTTCCGTATTTTGAAGAAACTAGTCCTGGAGTGGGGTGCCATCTGCGACGGCTACGGACTGAATGGCGAGGAGGCCTCGGATCAACACCAGGCCGGTGACTGTGACTCCCAGCTTCTGGTCGACCTCTTACCCGAGAACCTCGAAAAGCTCTTTATAATTGGTTGCACATACGGCACCAATTCTGTGTGTTTCGAGAGAGCCTTGGACGGTCTCGCGGTCGCAAAGGTCACCGGCCGGTTCCCCAACCTCCGGCGCCTGGGCTGCGATATCGCGCGTATAAGTCAGGATCCAAGAGTCCAGGAGCAGCGTCCCGGGTATGTATTTGACGAAGGGGACTCCGTCAGGGCCATGTTTGACGCCGCCGGCGTGCAGGTTGACTACGGTTTGGCGTGGGAGTGCCGGGCTCGGCCAAGCGAATGGGATTCTGAAGACATTGAGGGAGTTGACTATTGTTATCGAGGGGACGACCCTAACGCTGATTCCTACATGCCTCTTCCCGGGTCGGATGACGATGATCTTTAAGGTGCTGAAAGACAAATACTACGCTCACTCACTTGGGGAGATTCAAGTGGGGGGATGTATCAGTGAACTTAACGAGAAACCACGCCATCATGATATCTGCAAAGCACAGAATCTAGAGGGGCAATTTACACGAACTCAACGAGGGTTTCATGATCATTTATTGTGATGAAATACAAGAGATCATTATACCAAGGAAAGAACAAAATTGAAGTAACAAACTAAAGCAAGAGATCGACGGGCTTCCCCTGAAGCACCGAATCAATATAGTCGACACAACCCCTGTGCCCCCTTTCCTTAGCCAGATTCCGCGCGCTCAGCATCTCCTCCCTCGGGAACCCGTCTGGGGATGCAGCGTCCCACAGCAGCTGCAGCATGTGTAAACGTCCATTCTCTGCAGCGCATTCGAATGCCGTCTTTCCTCGAACTCTCGCAGCGGGTCCATGGGGATTTGCGTGATGGCGTAGCAACAGTTGGGCAATCCGAACGCTGCCATTGGTAGCGGCAAGTTGCAAGGCGGTGCGCCCATCTCCAGGATTTGGCGGCTCGTTCGGGTCCACTCCTTCGTCCAGAAGGAACTGCACGATTTCGAAGCTGGAAACCTCGCAGGCTTTCTGCAGAGGTGTCCGTTTGTGATTCCGCCGGGCAGGTCTCCTCGTATCTGCTCCCCACTCAACGAGCAACTTCACCATGCCTAAGCTTCGAACCTCTATAGCTAAAAGCAATATAGTTGCTTGAAACTCAGGCCTGATAGAATCACCATAAATAACAACGCTATTTGGGTCGCCACCATTGCGAAGCAATTGCCGCACCAGGTCGTAACATGTGCCCTTCTCATGCTGGACAGCAAAACCGATCGCATTAAGGTTGTATTTCCAGCTCAGGGGATTTTGTTTCAGATTCCTAATCGTTTGACGTGGAATTGGATTGTGCAAATCAACTCTTGCTTCAATCAAGCAATCGATAGTTCGAGAGTTACTTTGACAAATGGCCCGTATAAGCAAGGGTCCTCCGAAGTTTTTATACCCTGGTGCACAGGATGTCTTAAAGAAAGAGGCAAGCAAATTGAGCATCGTCAGGTCGTGATCCATTGCATACTCCCAAGCAAATCGGTCGTCGAGTGGAAGACCTTTGGACAGTAAGTTCAACACCCTGTCAACGCCCCACCCCCCTCAACGCCCCCCCCTCTCACTATAGAACCCTTCTATTTTAAAGTTTTATATTAAAATAAATAAAATAGCTATAATAATACTTTAAAATAAAGATAAAAGAATATTATTTATATTATTATAAATGAAATTAAAATTTAAAATAATAAAATTATTTATATTTATTTTAAAATAATATAAAAGTATATATTAATACTATTAATATTTTAATTAAAGATAAAAGATAATAATTATATTATATTTAAATTTTTTATAAATAAATTATAAATTTAATTTATATAATTCTTTCAATTAAAAAGAATTTAAAATTTAAAAAATCGTTTAATATTTTTTAAATTTTTATTTTTAAATATAAATATTATTTTTAAATTATTATTTTATTTTAATTTATAATAAAATAAATAAAATCTTTTTAAAGATAATTTAAATATAATATAATAATTTAAAAATTATAATTTAAAATATATAAAATATATTAATTAATTAATATTAATTTTAATATTTTATTTATATTTTATATTTATTATATTTTTTAAATAAATAAAATTATAACTTTTTAAAATTAATATTTTTATTATTAATTTTATAGTAATAAAAAGCGGTTTTATTAACGTTTATATTAAATATAATATTTAATTTAAAATAAAAAGTATTTTATTTTAAAATTAAAAATTTTAATTTTTTATTAATAAAAATATAAAGAAAATATAAAATTGTTTTATTTTTAAGCTTTAAAATTTATTTTTAAAACTTTAATTATTATATTTACTTTAATATAAAGTATAATATTATATAAATATAAAATATTAATTTTTAAATATTTTATTTAAATAATTATAATTTTATTAAAATTATAAAATTATATTTTATATTATAAAATAAAAATAAATATAAAATATATTTTAAATAAATTTTTAATTTATTATTATATATACTTTAACTTTATAATTATAATATTTAAAAGAAAAAAAAGAATTTTAATTATTTAATTATTAATTTTTAAAAGAAATCGCTTTTAATATTAAAAAGTAATTTAAAGAAAAAAATATATATTAATAAAAAATATTTAATTAATTTTTTAATTTTACTTTATACTTTAAAATTATTAAATATATAATATATAAATTTATATTAAAATAGTAAATATTATAATATAAAAATACTTTTTTAAAACCGATTAAAATTAATGCTATAAAACTATTTAAAATAATTATTATAATAAATCCTATTTAATTTAATAAATTTTATTTTAAAAAATAACTTTTATTAAATAAAACGCCGTTTTAATTATAATAAAACTTACTTTATAGTATATTTATATCTATTTTATTCATTTTATTTAATTGTTTTAAAATATAAGGGTTTCGCGGTGAGAGGGGGGGGCGTTGAGGGGAGGGGGCGTTGACAGGGTGTTGAACTTAGTAATGATACCAATTCGCAATCCCCTTTCTCCACCGCCGCCTCCAGAGGCGACTTCGCCCTCTTGGAATGGGGCCAATCGAGATAAGTATGCTTACTTGCTCCATAATCCAGAAGGTGCTGCAGTACTGATCTTTGGTTAGAACATATCGCTGCGACCAGCGCGCTACCATCAGCACGAAAGCCCATGAGCGATAAATGCTCGATGATGTCCACATCGCCCCATTTTACTGCATACCGCATCGCTAGATGAGAGAAGGGAAAAGGGGGACATAATTCATTGTAGGTCCCATTTGTCTGCATGATAGCATCAAGGAGCTGTCGATCTTTCAGTTTCAATGCCTCTATGAGAGGACAGAATTGATACTCCTTGTTACTAGGGTGTGGGCGTAAGTCCGATAGAACGGCTCCAACGTCGATAAAGAGAAGGGCAATCTCTGTATTATGATGATTTATAGCCACAGCTAGTGGACGTGTCAGTTCCGTCTCAAACCCGGCTGGTGCGAATCGAAACAGTTCATTGACGACCTTGGTGTCCCCGACCTCAGCCGCAGCTGACATAGCGGCGCAGAAGTGATTCCTTTGGGCCATACACACATAGCCTCCTCTTTCCTCGATATCGTTCATTCTAGACTGATCTTGAACTCTTATTGCCTCTGCCATGGGCGTTGTAACTGCTGGAAAATTGTCGTCACGGTCGAATGCCACTTGCTCGTCCACCTTGGCGCCCTTGCCAAAAAGGAACTTTACCACATGCGAGTTTTGGCTCCTCACGGCCCCCGCCAACGCAGATGAAGATATCCTGGCAAATCGTGATAGACACTCGACGAGCTGAAGGTTCCCGCGGTAAGCTGCCCATTCAAATGCCATTTGTATTATATTTTCAGAGTAGCGTAATGCACATTTTGCGCAGCCGCTTGTCTCGCAGTATTGAATGAATTGCATAATGATACGAGCTGCAGCGCTGCTCTCGAAGTCCCTGGTGATAATCAGAATGTGGTCGTTGTCGAAGAGTTCTTCATGGCCAGACTTGAGAGCTCGATCCAGCACTTCTTCAAGAAGTCCCCTCGCCTCATTTCCCCAGCGGATCACGGTTCCAACGAGAGACATGCGGACTGTCGCTCCGCAATGAAGCAGTAGCTTCACAAGCTTCGGATCCATGATCTCGTACTTGCCCCATTTCCTCACTGCAAGCTCAAGAGCCCCGCACTCCTCGAGTTCATCATCATCTCGAGCATAGGTCTTGTTTGGGTCTGCTTTGGCCGTCAGAAGCCCTTGAACCATCTCCAGGTTTCGAGACATTGCTGCTATCTCGATGGGCGTATAATCTCTGGTCTCTAGGTTGCATCGTATTTCATTCGGGTCAATAGCTGTTTGGGGAATGGAGTTGGCCACGCTGATGACGATCGTCATAGCTTCTGCGTCACCACTCTCGACAGCAGCCCGGAAGAGATTGTCTGCAAGAGCCTTTGCAATGCTGGGTGGACTCGACTTGAGAAGATCGAACAATTGAGACTGTATTTTGGGTTTCTCCCGAAGTGTGGCAAAGACTGCTTTCGTTGAAATGCTTTGGAGACCGGCAAAACCGTTGACGATGGAGTACACGAGGGCTTGCAAACCGGAATCAAGTAACAAATCCCGCTCGCCCAGCCTGCTTTCTGATGTTGCAGTGGCCATGAGTAATGACTCCGGGAGAACAGATTCGAACCTTTCCAATACGTCTACTGCATCTGGTAGGCCTGCGTGTCCGACTAGGTCCACGTTGCCTTGCTGCATCTGCTTGAAGTGTTGAAGGATTGAGTTGATCAGGGTATGGGAACACCTGATAGGATCTTGAATGCCTAAAAGTGCTCCATGAGTGCCTGTTTCCATCATAGCACCATAGTCTTGGCCCCATCTCGAATTCCTGGGTCCGGCAGTGGAGCTGAATGATCTTGATCCGTAAAACAGAGAATCATCAAAGTTGGTGGCACCTTGGTATTCAGAGTTTTGCCAGTGTGATACCCATTCCTCGCCCAAAGAGCCAGGACTCATTTGTGTGATTAGTTGAAGCACGTCGGTATATGTTGATGGTCGAATCGTCGGCGACCTTGCATTGGTAACGAAGAGATTGGTTGACGGGCTAAAAGCCTCAACGTAGTCCTGGACAGGGCGAACACCATTCAAGACACCTGAGCTCCCATCGTCATAACTACGCCCTTTGGAGACCATTGTGTTGCTTGTTGGGAGGTTAAGGGTTTGAGCAGGTGAACCAGGCTGAGCAGCAACCTCTGTGCCGGTGTATCTCGACCAAGACCCATCATCGCCATGTGTTTCCACAAACGCTTGCCGATTCGCCGGTATATTACATGCTATTGGAATGATTAGCAACATCAGCCTTTCGCATCTCACATAAACGTCCTTACTAACCTTCAGGCACGACAGTGCCGGGCTGGGGATACGGCGCGTAGCGTCTTCGCTGCCTCCTGAGTTTGGGCTCATCGACAACTGCCCCGGACACCGTGATTCTGGCTTTGATTCCCTTGGCTGTGAGGTAATCGTACTGTGCTAAAAGCTGCTGCCACTCGGGCTTTTTGAGATTCTTGGCAGATCTCCATTCCTGGATTTTCATCTCGTACTGCTCAGGGCTATAAGCGGCAATGTCAGTTATATGCCAACCTAGATATCCTGTGCCTTGTTCAACCGGACTTACGTAGCCGAGAACCCATATTCGTCCTCCAATACCTTAACAAGACACCTTTATTTCTTCTTACTTTGCACTGGTAGCTTCCGGATGTAGTAGAGGTGTCGGATGGTGCTTTCATGAGCGCTCCATTCCTCCGGGGGAATGTGGCGACTAGCCGAGGCCATTACGGCCGAATTGTGTATGGTCGCCAGTATCTGGTGATGTCGTTTCGGTGCAATATATCAGGGAAAGGGTTAAGAACAGTCTTGGACTTGTTGGGCTGAAGACACCTGCCTCCATGGCTCTGTTGAGTATTCCGAATGCTGGAAATTCGGCAGCTTTTGTACCAGGCTGGCCCCGGTACCTGTTGGAGCCATGTATCGTTGGAGACGCATGCATGTTTTTGTTTCTGTATGCTTTTGATACCTCATCTTCAGTGTCAGATATGTGTTGCGTCTTGTACCTGCTAGATTTTGTTCAAGGCGGGCTAGGTCGCGGGCTAGATTTTGTCCTTGGTTGTCAGATTTTGTCACTAGGCAGACTGATTGACGAGGCAGCCTCTGTAATCCATGAGCCTCGTTGTGGCTGTAGTAAGCTGCAGCAGCAGTGCAACCCAAGCGGCAGAGGTCGAGGCCAATAACGGGACTGCACGTCGTTTGTGGCGTTACTCGCAAGCAGCTCCTGCATACCGCCCCTCCACCAATGATGCAGTTGGGATGTCTCATACAACCGCCCCTCCTTGCTGTCGAGCAGGCCCACATACCGGAGGCTTGCCTCCTGCAGACAGGAGTGTGTTGCTTTTTTGCTTTACCAGAGGGCAATGCAGCCTGAATTAATTACATCATTCATATCTCGGGGCGGGCTTCTACCATTGAGGCTTGAGTGGTTTCAAGCTCGATATGTATTTTGAGTGAGCTGCCTTTGGTTATGTCAGTCAGCGACCTCCGAAGAGTTAGACAATATCACTCGTCATTCGGTGTATTAAACAAGTCCTCCATAGATCCTTTCCAGACAACCGCTACTTAATTCTCCAAAGCTATTCTCAGAGCTCCATTAATTGGGTGCACCCCGACACTGCTTCGATTTCTCTAGCGTGTTGACTATCATGGCTCGGTTGATATATTTTCGCTAGGCATATGCAACGACCAACAGAAATAGCACGCGATACTAGATTCCTATGTAACGCCACCAAAGAATATTGCAAAGAATATTGAAATAAAATATACCTCTCTATGGTTTCTTCTTCACATCGCCAGTGACCTAGCAAATGCAATGAAAAAAAGAATAAGGCAAATGGCCGCTAAGTCCCACCGAAGACAGTGTAATATCGGGGTCCATGGCCGCGACCAAGCCTGGTATAAAAGAAACAAAAAATTGTCTGTTGCTTGAGTCAGCATCCACCTACATTTCCGAGGCAGCACAAAGTCCATTATCGACACGATTACCATGCCTAGCAGCATCTAGGACCTTTGGTACTGCACCTTCCCTGACCGTTCTCTGTTGCTCCTCCACCGCCTCGAGGGTGGTAAACCCTTGACCCAGCCGAGGCTAAACATCGATTGCACGACAACGACCAAGAGAATGGGGAAGGGGTAGAGAGTCGTTGAAGCCAAAAGACGACGCTGCGCGCTGGTGACACGCCACTAGAAACCTGATGATACCGTGTGATGGGATCGCACACAGATCAGCCAGGCGGAGTGCGGCTCCGCTCGCCGTCGACTCCCGACACGCCCTCTGGGAGTATCAAACGTGCCTTCCAGCGGTGTCTGGCGCTTACGGAAGCGTGCTCGGCAAAGGCACGAGCGCGAGAGCTCGGCACCACAGCACATGTGCCTCCAGGCCCGTCCGTAACGGAGGCAGCGGCCACGCCGAACCGAGGCGACATAAACGGGTTCACGGGAGACGGACCGATCATAAAGAGACATGCGTAGTAACGGTGGGCCGTCACCGCTCAAAATGTCTCCCCGACGCCGCATCAGGGCCCGCCGGGCCGAGGACGAGTAGACGGGGCTCTTCTCTCCAAGCTCGGAACCGGACGGGGTGGCTAGGTCAAGGTCCCTATTGCCTTGGGCATGATTTGGCAGAGGAGCGGTCGGAACAGAAGGAAGCAATGATTGGAAGTGAATCGGGGAGGGGCTTTGGGCAGCTGATCATTGCTTCGGTCAGGGAAGGTCATGCAGCGAGACTACTCATCCTTTTCAGGACCAGGGACGAGATCACTGAATCGTTTGCTTCGTCTCGCTGGGGGTCTTAGGCGAGCCGACTCGTGCCCAACGTGCAGTGATGCGGATCGGAATGATCTGCGCAGCAGTAAATAATGTAAGTGTCTTGTCCAATCATGAGAGCAGGGAACCAAAAAGTTGAGGTACTTACTGGTAGGGTTGGAGCTGAAGTGATGCAAAGGGAAAATGGAAGGAAGAGGGAGGAAGTTGGTGTTGAAAAGGAAATCCGAAAAAGACCTTGGGTGAAAAGAAGAGTGTAGGTATCCTGAGCAAGTAGGTACCGGTATAAGAGGCACGCACTTTGGGTCCAAAATTGGGAGAGCTATCTCAAGAATGATTGTCTTGACTGCTCCGTCACACATCAATCACCAATACCTGAGCAAATCCTCCAGTTGGGTGCTTTTCTTTTGGGGACACCACTAAACGAAAGAGCACACTTTTCATCTGTGACACTCCACGTCATACATAGATGCAAAACGAAATGCCGTTTATGTTCCTAGTCGACTACAATGAATATATTGAATCTTGCCTTGTCTTCAGGTAACCATGAAATACATTGTCTTTGCTGCGGAATGTGTTACATCATGTAGTTCCATGTTTTGCAGCTTCACCAGGATGGGGTTGGCCACTGCGACGAGTGGCCATCTCCTAAAACTTGGAAGCCTGATGCTCGGCCTCAGCCTCTGACAGGGACTCGGCGAACTGAGCAATGCGTGACAGATGAAGACAAGATCAATCATCCGGCGAGCCTCAGTGGCTACGATCACCAAGGCCCTGAGCCTCGCCGTCTTTCTAATGGTCCTGGATCAGGCCAGAATCGCGACAGCCATCTTCGGGATTACGGACGAGTTCTCGACAGCGCATACCTACTAACAACAAGCCTGCTGCTGTTAGGCAAGTTGTACGCACTCTTCAGTTTTAAGTAGACCTTCTAGGTAGTCGTCAGTATCTTCGAGCTCAGCAGCTTGTCTGCAGTATCGCACATCGCACAAAGCTCAGTGGCGCTGATCATTGCAGGCTTGGCTCCTGACCTAGTACCAGTCAAGCTAGTTCCAGACCACGCAGATCGGCTCAGAGATCCGGACCATACCTCTCCTCATCTTTGGCGTCGTGTTATTCTTGGCTTCAAGCATGCTGGCATTGGTGCTTGCGCCCTTCATGATGGGGATCCGTTCTGAAGGCGGTCGGCGCCGGCATGGTGAGCCGGTGGACACCGGGCACCGGATGCCCCGCAAGGTTCTCTTTAGAACCGGGTCCGGCGTCAGCTTTCAGAAACCCCCTTGTCGAGGTACAGATCGTGCCGGACATAAGCGACGCGCCGCCCCGCATGGCGCTCGCGAAGGTGGCGACCAGCTTCCGGGCCGTCCCGCCGTTGGACTCGCCCCCGAGCGTCGTACCGAGCTGGGACGAGGCGGTGGTTATTGTCGGAGCTGGAATAGTGGCGGCCGCGATGTTGGGAGTATGGAGGAGAGAGTTTGGATGCCAAACAGGCCTGATTAATGAGATTTCGGACGAGAATCCAGAAGAAGACCAATGCGCAATATAGAACAAGGGGACATACAATATGAGTAAAGTCAGACTACCTTTCTATGGCCGATTGTCGCTTGAGCAATCATTGGTAACACTGCAAAGTACCACTGCACTAGTTGTCCTACAAGCTGCTTGATGCCACGACATGGTGCATATGGTAACTTCGGATCGCGATATGTAGAAAAAGAGGCATTAAGCAATGGAGCGCGAGTTGATAGTCCAGAAAGATAATACATCAAGCTGGCGGAAAGCAGTGGTAGGTTTAGGCGCTGGAGCAACTTGCTCGGGTAAAATGCAAATTCCATCTTGGGTCATTGTTACTTCCAACCGAATTGCTTCAAGTCTCACTGGCAACTGGCGATCAAAAAGTCTTGAAGGAAATGGTTGAATAATTGATAAATTTGCCTCCTCTACTGGTGCATCAGAAGCTATCGTGGGACATGCATCGTCCAGTCAAATGCGCTCTGAGAAGCTGGTAACTGGTAGTACGAATTGACGATATGGCAGTAGCTCGCATATCATCCAACGGGTTCAGTACAGGTAAGGGGAGTAGACGTACAACACCACCCAGTGCATTTGCATCATGACGGGGAGGGCGACGACCACTTGCTGTCGAGGGTGTTGCCATCTCTACAAGAGACGAAGGTCAGCTTCTAGGCTGATAGTGGGCCCATCCTGCATAGAGAAGCGCGATTGTAGCTCAGATATTGCCAAACTCCACAGGATCAACCTCGCCGAATGCACTCTCCATTTTGGAGGCTGAGCAGCTCGGATTACCAGAAAGTACAGTATCATCACGGCCAATTGATTACAATAGGAAAAGCAATGCGCACTTACACTATCCACAATAACTACAAGTTTGCACGCTGCTTAGGCGCGGGTAGTCATGTGGTGGTGGCTACAAGAAATCAACAGCATCAAAGATCAGAATGTCCGGTGTTGCAGTAGGTCATCACCGCATCATGGAAGCCGCCCGAAGGGGCCCTCGTGATGATGGTTTTAAGCAATGGCTCGAAGGTCAATCTCGACACACGCATCGGAATTGCCAGCAGCGTAGGGTAAGTAACAAGGCAGGCTGGCAATGATTTGAGTTGGTGGTCTTGCATTGAAGAAGAAAGGAAAAAGAGAGAAAATTGAAAGGAAGGCCGGAGAAGATTTTGTAGGTCGCGATGGGGACCCAACGGGGATTAGCCATGGATTTGCCGGCCTAGTCGGTAGATTGATTGATTGATTGATTTTTTTTCTTCGGATGGAGGGTCCTTGGTTTTTGGAGGGGCTACCTAATAATTGATACGAGGGAGGACCAGAAAAAAACAAACCAAAAAAAGTTGTCACGCGGCCAGCTTCGCCGGTCAGCCTCGTTATGACACACAGCGGGCTGCAGGCAAGGTCGAAGTTTCCAGGGACCACAGGTGGGCTGGTCTTATCCCCCACACAGGCAAGGAGCAAGGAGGCTGATCTGAGCCGTGAGCCTCTTTCTCTTAGGATGTAGTTAAGGTTAGGCTCTTAGTGGAGGGTAACAGTCAATGCTCTCTGGTTACGCCAGTGACGACGCTACACTACTTGGCCTGTAGTGTAAGTAAGCCGCCTGATAAGATAATGTAGGTACCATCGGCGGTGACTTCACGCTACATTGTCACGACTTTGAGGCGGAATGGCAGCCCAATGGACGTGTTCGCTTTGTCTGGGCGTGGTAGGGAAGCCCCTAGTAGTAATTGCATGAGAATTGTTGCAGGTGGTCGTCTTCTTTGGCCGATGGAGAGAGTAACATTTCCAAGCGGGTTTTTGGCTGGCTGGCCGGTACTTGCCAACCAGAGAAACTGCAACCGGCAAAGTACCTACACACAATGGTGGCCTACCTTAACCTTCCACACTAACCACCTGCCCTCCTAACGTTCCTCAGGCAAAATCTCCAGATCGAACCATCACTTTTTCTCCAGCCAAAGCATTCACCACCACCAAAAGACATCACACACCTGCACACGACTTCACTACATCACATTTTGATACCCAACACCCGCATATACCCAGCCATCCTCCTCCTCCTTCCCTTCCATTCAGGAACCTCGCTTCTTCCACTGCAACTGACATCATCCACTCTGCGCGTACACACACACACACACACACCGTTACCACCACCACCACCTTCCCTTGCGTACCTCCCGGAATCTTGGCGAAAAAGACACCACTTGCGAACGAGACTATTATCACGGGTACTGCCAGTTAACTACGAGCAACCGAATTGCATCTCGCTCTCCGGCCGGCGAAGACACTTTATCCCGTATTGCGAAGTTAAAATAGTTTGAAAGATAGGTTTTTGCGCTTTGGGGGACGAGTTGGATTCACTATTAGATCAAACCGCTTTTTCAAACCCGCCCATCGCCACTTTTCCCCATGGATAACAAGACGACCTCCTCCATTTGGAACCGCCGCCCCAAGTAAGTCCTGGCTTCTCCCGTTCCCAGAGACCTTTGCTGCCATCCTCCCGCGAGACTCAATCCCGGCGCTTTGTTTGACTGACTTTGTGGTTTTCGTGCGTCTAGCACTAGCAATCTTTCTCTAGCAACAAGCCAGACCGATTCCTCCACCGCCGCCAGGGACTTTTCGTCTCTATCCTCCGGCCGCCGCAATGGCGGGCCGACCTCGTCCCACGGAAAAGCCAATCCTTTTTCGGCAACAACCCCCGGCAGCGGCCTAGCCTCTCCTACCGGAGGCGGCTCTAGTGCGTTCGCCTTGGGATCGGGCGCCTTTGCGTCGTTCGGCCCTGCTGGCAAGGCGCCCAAGACGCCCGGCAACCCCTTTGAGATGGCCATGGGCTCCATTGGGGGTGGTAAGAAAACCCCCGCCACCGAGAAAACCTCGTCCGAAGCGCTGAGATCATCTGTCTCGGGCAAAGCTGGCGCTGGACCGTCCCACCCTCTACGATACACCTGGTTCTTCTGGACAAGGCCACCGATCAGCAAAGCCAACGGCCGCGTCGACTATGACAAGACATTGCACCCCATGGCCCGGGTGACGACGGTGGAGGAGTTCTGGACCGTCCACCGACACCTGAAGAAGCCCTCTGAGCTGCCGGTCGTGACGGATTACCACTTCTTCAAGGAGGGCATCCGCCCGATATGGGAGGATGATGAGAACAAGGAGGGCGGCAAGTGGACTCTGCGCATGAAGAAGGGCATTGCAGACTTGTACTGGACGGAGACCATGATGGCCTTGATCGGCAATGCGCTTTCGGATGGAACCGACGAGATGAACAACGCTATCAACGGCATGGTTCTGAGTGTGCGCAATGGCGAAGACATACTCAGTATTTGGACGTCGGGCACCGGCAGCATTGTCCTCAAGGTTCGGTATGTATACGTTGTCCCTACTTTCTATCATCGAATTCCTCCTGACTGTTTCACCGCAGGGACATGCTCAAGTCGTGGCTTAAGTGCCCCACGAACACCATTATCGAGTTCAAGAGCCACACGGACAGCATGACGCAGCGCGCGCAGATCGACGAGCAACGCCGCGAGAAAGCCGCCAACAACCACAACAACAATAACAACAACAACAACGACAACAAGCGTACTGGGGCTGGCAGGCAAGCCTAGGACGTTTTGCAGCCACACCCCTCCGCCGCGATCAGACAGAAGACGACGTGGCGAAGTGACTTGAACAACGGGGGAATCGACCTCGAATGGGCCAACGAACCCCTTGATGAGTTGATTCATGACTTTTGACGACGATGATTTACTGCATGCATGCATGGTTGGATGCTGGATCTAGCGTTGAGCAGCAGGATTTAATTGGCGCGTGGAAACTTCTTGTATGTCTTATCTGTACACTATGAAGCATTCGTCCCTTGAAAGAAGGGACAGGGCATATGGGTTGGGCGCTGTGTCCGGGCCGAAAGAATCGGTCGGGCCTTCGCACCAGGCTCGCAATCAGAGTGAGGCGACGGGAAACCGCCGCCCACTATCTAGCACCAATCTGAGAATTATTGGCTGCGAAGACTGGGGTGTATAGTAGTGAGCAAGCCCAAAAGCATCCTGCATGAGCAATGTAAGCGTTGTCTACCTACCTACCTTGCCAATGTCTTTGATGACCTATGTCTCCATGGGTGCTCTGACATGTCGGTGGCAAGATGAGGCGGTAATAGGAGGGTTGGCAGACTAGGTTAGGTATGGATGGAGATGTCAATCAATGCCAGAGCAAATGAGCTGCCAGGCATACAAAGGTTTCTAGGGGTAGCATCTACAGAGTATCGCTAATAGGTAGTACTGAATTGAGACCAGTGAGCATTGAGCTTCCAACGAAACCCAGACTCCTTTAGTCTGACACCACTCCTCATATGCTTAATTGACTAGCCAATAGAGACAGAAGAAAGCAAGCATCACAACAGATCACAAACAGGCAACATCTCTGGTCTTTTGTTTTGCAGGAAACGCCAAAATTGGGTATCGTACATTATTTTGCGTTTTGGTGGACCAAGTAGATACTTCAAGTAAAGCCACTCACCCACCCACACGAGAGGGGGGAAACACATTCATCTATGTCCATGATCATCATGCCCTGCAAATGAGAACCCGTGGATGTTGACCAGCCAGCAAGTACATCTCTCTGTCTCTCTTGTTCGTCTGTATTGGCCAGACAAAAGACAAACAGATCTTCGACTTTTGTCCCCAGTCCAGTAGTCCAGTCCCTCCTCACAAAAATAAACTCCCTCAACGCCTGTTCTCAGAATATCCTCCCCTAGTGACCTGTATGCTTTCGCCCCCACCCTCGCAATAACAAGAGGTGTCTTGGCAGCAGGCTGGTGCTGCTGCTATGGCTGTCGTCCCAAATCGCAGAGCAGCAAGAGTTCGTGACTGAGGTTCGTGAGACCACTAATACAAAGGTCTATAAACAGAATGAACTCCGGTGCCGGCTCTATAAACAGGTGATTTCTCCAACATGTAGGCGAAGGAGCAAGCGATCGATGTGTGTGACCATGGTCTTTGTGTTCCATTCCACGCGCGGAACCTGCTGGCGTTGCGAGCTCAGTCTGATTGACCTTCTTCATCGTCGTCAGATAGCAGAGGGAGCATGTCAATGTCCTATACATCCATTGTCGTCGTCAAATTAACCACTGACAACAGGCGGCTCTCACAGAGCATGTTCCGGTCGCAAGGACCAGTATCGCTCCGACTTCTTGCCGCCAGGCTTCGGGACGCGTTCAGCCACTATCTCCAACGTGGCCCGGACCTGTGCTTTCGTGCAAGACTTGAAGCGCTTGGAGAGCATGTCAATCATCGAGACCTTGGTCAGCATGCTGATATCGTCACTAACGATGGCACGCTTGAAGTTGGCCAGCTCCGCGGCCGGTACCATGTCTTTGGGATCGACAGAGGCCGGGTTTGGAGGCGGAGGCATCCCACCTGCCGTACCCTTGTCGAAGGGAGATGACCGTACAGCGACAGAAGTTGTGGTGGCCTCGGTTTTGGCTGGTTTGGGCTGTTCCCAATAGTCTGTAGCAAATGGATCGATGCTGTGATGATGAGGAAGGGAATCTAGTAAGGTTAGCAAGTCTGTAGTTATGAGAAGGAAATACCATTCAGGCGCTTACCAAGAAGGAACTCCATGCGGTACTTGTACACCGTCGGACATGGACCAGCTCGTTGCCGGTTCTCGAAGCAAATGCCTGTGCTCTTGGGTTCCTCCTCCGGGAGGTGAGCTGTTCGCACAGCGACAGCATCCTCGGCGTCGTCAAGGAAATCAGCCATCTCGTCGTCGCCCTCTTCGCCCTCTTCGTCGTCGTCGGCATCGTCCAGATCCTCGCCCTCTTCCTCCTCCCATTCAGCTTCTGAGTCGTATTCGTAATTCAGCTTTGTCAAGACTCGGCTTGTGGGTCGCCGCGCAAGCTTGTTTAGCTCTTCGGGGTTGAAGGATGTGACAGTTCCAACATACGCTGGCCGGACATCCTCGTAAAATGACACCAGTTTCACAGGAATTTTGCTGAGCTGCTTCTGTACATCGCTGAACCGTGCTTGCTGTGATTCGGTACGGTTCGCGCTCTCGATTGGGTCACCAAGTAGTTCCGCCATGATTTTTTTCACACTGGGGTGAATGATGCCGCGACTTGATGAGAGACCGCTCAGATGGAATGTTGACACGGGGTTGAAGGGCTTCACGTTCTCTTCGCCGCGCTGGCCGTAGATGTATTCGTCAAGGATCTTGGACTTGGCCGTCACCGTCTCATCTGACATTTGCGCAAAGCTTGGTTGTGCGAGGGTCATGCCAGATTTGACAAAGAAGGGCTGGAACAAGCGTTCGTAGGGCAGCTTTTCTGGTTTCGATTGTTTAGTGGCGGCCGGGCTGCTCGATTGTACTGCCGGAGAGGGATCTGCTGGTTTGGCGATTGTTTGTTTGACGGGAGTCGAAGGAGCATCGGCCTTGGGCTTCTTGGCGAACATCATCGAGAGGGTGGGCTGCTGCCGCCGCTTTTTCTCCTCCTCGGCCTTCTTCTTGTCTTCCTCATCCTGCTTCTTTTTGCGCAAGGCCTCCTTCTCCGCTTCCTTTTCTTTCCGGGCGGCCTCGCGCGCAAGTTTGGCCTCCTCCTTCACCCGTTCTTTCTCGGCTTTCTCCTCCTCCTTCTTCTGGCGCTTGGCGGCCCGTTCTTGCTCTTCGCGAGCTTTGATGGCTTGTCTCTCAGCCTGTTCGGCTTGTGTCTCCGCAGTTGTCCTCTTCTTCTTGGCGGGAGCACTGGCTGAGGATGGTGCCTTGGTGGTCGATGACGACTTAGCGTCGCTGGCAGGTTTCTTTGAGGGCGCCATGGCGGTAGAGGGCGCAGATGTTGTTTGTTTCGGTGAAGGGGAGTTGTGTGGCGAGGTATTGGACCCTCCGTCAGTGTTAGCTGCAGGGCTACTACTCATAGGAGGAGACGACAGCGGGCTTGACAAAGCAGTGTTGTTGGGAGGTTCTGTAGAAAAAGAGGAGGGATTAGGCATTATTATAAGGGAAACGCTGTGGTTTTGGCTTATAGGGACGAACTTACGGTCAGCCTCGTCGTCTACTACTGAGGCAGAGATTATGGGTTCCTTGACAGGCGTCGCTGCTGAGGCGGCAGCAGCAACATCGACATCGACCGCGCCCTCGGCATACTCGTCGTGACTACGCTTTCTGGAGGCAGCTTCCGTCTCCTGGATGTTGGGTGACATGTCAAATAGCGGCATTGATCAGGACGTCACAACGGAGCGCGAATTCCCGCCTCCAGAGTCGAATTGCAGAGGTCTAATGGCCAAGTCGGACCATGCGGGCAGAGTGTTCTCTCGTCGGACGATGGGCGGATGGCGGATCTCGGAGGGGGTCCAAGGTAGGTATGTATTCACAGGGGGTTTTGATTGTAATGTTGGATCCGGTCCCGCGATTGACGTGATGGATTGTGTGCCGTGCCTTCAGGGAGCTCAGGATTCGACTTGTTCGGGTTCAATGCAGTTTCAAAAATCCTAACCGGGAAACCACCTGAGGGCGGGAACAAAGTTGAACTTGCGCTTCACAATGTTTCGGTCGGTCAGGGTGGAATTGTGGAAGTCACTGTCTGTTCCCTACTTGCTGCTGCAACAGGCGTGGATTGATTGGTTTACAGGGAACTGGGGACGCAAACGCGAAATAAAGTAGGAAGGGACGCGTCGCTGGCGTGTGGGTCGCGTCGGGGGGCGGGCACTGGCTCAATGGCTCTGCAATGGGCAATGGCAATCAATGCCTGCCAATGCCCCCAACGCAAATGCACGCATGGCCCGAGCTTCAATTTGTTCTCTGTCTGGAATTGATCCATGGGGCTTAATTGCTTCCATGCCCCCTGCCCCCCTCCCCTGTACGCCGCAGTAGGATTGTCAATTAGGTTGTTACGGCAAACTCGACCTTCGTTACAGCGAAGCAAATGGCGGGGAACGCTAGGCCTGCGAAGGGCCACACCCAGACGATTGACGAGAGCCAGCCTGCAAATTCCCAGGGTTTGCTTGCCCCTTTTTCGAGAGGCACCGATATGACATCCGTCCCAAGTCCCAACCAAAGCAGCCGCAACTCTCGCCCATCCGGCAAGTCGGCCAACTTCTTGCCATGGCATTGCTATCAACTTATATTCGAAACACCCCGCCACCGGCGAGCAAAGAAGAACGGCAAAGCCTCCAATATGGTAGATAACCAGCGATTTTGGGCTCGTAATCCTAGATTAGATTTTGCGAGTCATTGGGCGCACACTTTGGCCGGGTCCCTTATGTCGATCGTGGATGATCTGGTCTGTTTATGGTGGTGCGCTGGGCACCATCGCGGTCGGGCAAGGCACAAGATTTGGCCAACCAGAGCTGCTGGTAACCGCTGCAGTCTGACGTAAAAAATAAAAAGGGCCTTCTCTCCCAATTGCCAGGGGGGAGGGGGCCGTCGGTCCCTTTGGGGGCAAAAAAGGTAGGTAGGTGCCAGTTTCTAATTTGGAATTTGCACCCGCAGCAAAAGCCAAGTAGGTTGCCTACTCGCGAAATTAAGAGAGAGAATGCGCGCGCGCCATCACACCCAAAGACTTAAAAAAAAGACTCTGATATTATATAAATAAGTCTTCTCGCCAGCTCCTTCCCAGAAGCAGTAGTTAGTGGGATTTATTATGCCGATGGATTTCAGCCTCATCATACCACACATCCTGCACCCGACATAATAATAATCATAACATAAAAAAACATGGGCCTCCTAAGTAAGACGCACTCGGCGTCCTCACAGCCCACGCCGGCACCGGCGCCGCCAACACCCTCTCTGATGCCGCCGCCCCAATTCCCGCCGTCCTTTGTCGTGTATAGCATCAGCCTCAACAATCACCACTACATCCTCGCGGAGACGGAGCACACGCCGCCGCTCTTCGCCGTGTCGTTCCACGCCGGCTTCCACGGCATGACGGGGCCGGACGTCGAACTCCATAGCGGGCCAAACGAGAGCCAGCCGCCCCTAGCGACCGCCAAGCGCGGGCACCTGCTTGGCGACAATGCGTCCGTCAAGCTGCGCGGCCCCGACGGCAGCGGCGACGGCCTCGTCAAGGAGGTCGTCAACTCCACCCACAACTTCCCGTACCCCAAGTACGACTTCACCATCGAGGTCGGCAAGCCGCAGGAGCCCCAGCAGCGCGAGCAGTTCGAGTGGCAGCACATTGGCATGCGCAAGGGCTGGCAGCTGGTGCGCCTGTCCACCAGCGAGGTCGTGGCCGTTTTCGAGTGGACCGCCCTCACCAAGAAGGATCTCCACTTCCAATTCGTGGGCACCGGGGGCACTGGTCTCCTTGGCGAACGCTGGGCCATCATGGCCGCCATCACCGCCATAAGGGCATGGGATCAGGTGAAGCGAAAGCAGGCTGCTGGCACCGTGGGAATCCCCAGTTGAGCGTGGGGATTAGGGTTTCTTCTTTTTTTTAGTAGGATGGATATGATACCAAATTTCACACAATTCGCTTCACACATCCGCCGACGAGTCCATATTGCAATCCTGGAAAAAGTGTCAGCAAGCGGTCAATGCATCGAGTCCGGATATCCCATACCAGTAGGTCAAAGTCGAATCCAAAAAGCCCAAGGGCGTCCGTCCAATCGGAGCTGGGCTCCTCTGACCACGCCAGGTCGAGCTCTGTGGTCGGCTGCGAAACGTCAGGGGCTGCCAAGCGAAGCATCTCGGAACAATCTTTGAGGCAGCGCGTCAGCTGCGACATGGATGCCGGCAGTGGGTTCGAGGAACCGATCTCCAGCTCCTCGATGTGGACCATAGCGGCCGAAAGCAGCAGGTACCGCTTGCAACTGGGCTGGCCCAGCGCGACGATCTGGCGCAGCTGGCCGAGAGTGTGCCTGAGGGTACCGAGTAGGGGCTGCCGGCCAATTCGGGCCATTTGGACAAGAGGGTCGGCGGCAACAGAGTCGGTGTTGGTGGATCCGTCGTTGGGCATCCGCAGGTCTCTCTCCTCCTCGAGCTGGGTGATGACCTCGAGGGCAAGATGGACAATCACGTCCTGGCTTAATGGTCCCTTGAACAGCCCGCTGCCACGAATGGCCATAAGGCAGAATTCGTCTGTAACCGTGTGGGGGAGGTTGAGTTCAACTGAATGCGATGCAATGATCTGGCAGCACTCGAGGCATGTCTTCCGCGCAAGATGGTAACGGGGTTCCTTGGCGGCCTGGAGCGCGTATGGCCGATGCAGAAACAAGATGTACCGTCGTAGGTAGCTATCTAGAAACTTGCGATGGAACTCGTCGGCTTCCTTGTGGCTGGATGTCCTTGAATGGTAAAACGATGCAACATCGCGACAATGCAATGTCAGTTCTTTCCCCAGCGCAATAGTCTCCTCGTATGAAGGCGGTCTCTGAACGCTATTCATCTTGCGAACGATGTATAAGCGACGTGCAAGCGACTTCTGTAGTAGTATCTGGACGGACGAGTCGGTTAGTTCCCCGACAGGATAAGCTTTGGGCAAGTCCATAGAGTCCGGCCCGAGCTCGTCATCGTTCAGGTTCGAAGGTGGCCCGCAGTTGTAGTCGTCCGGCGTGATCAGAAGCGGGAGGCTAGTGTCCAAGGAAGCCATAGTGGTGAGCTCAAGGACCGTGTACCAGATCCGGCGCCGCAGCTCCCGGTCCAAGGGCCCATACGCCGAGAAGCCGTCCGGGTCGAGGTGCAGCCCTAACGACATGGACAGCTTCATCAGCGACTCGGTCGATATCGACGAGGCACCGCCCAAAGAACTGGCCTGTCGAAGAAGGATGGCCAAGCAGAAAGCCTGCACGCCATCGAGGCACCGTGCCGTTTTCTCCAGCGGGCCCATGAGCCACCACTGCACCGCATACAGCCAGCTCTTGGCAAGACCACGAATGCGCCCCGACTCTGCCAGGTCTCGGTGGATGACTGCACCGAGGCCAAGAACCATGGAGAGCTTGAGTACGAAAGTGGTGTTGGACCTGGTGCTCCCCGTCCAGTGGTTCTCATACTCCCTCTCAAATGACGGTCTGTGCAAGACTCGGAATAGGGGCTCGAAGAAACGCCAGTAGTTGGATACCAACTGATCGCAGGTCGCCTTGGGCGGCAGAGTCCGGGCCAGGTCGGGTAGTGGATCGTGTAGCTCCAAAGGGCGATAGAGCTTCAGGGAGCTCCGTCGCGAAGCTACCTCCTTGGTCAGACCCGCCATCCCTTCTTGGAGGCCGTTAAGAGCATCTGGGCCGAGGAACTGCAGCTTCTCTACGAGGTTAAACTGCCAAACCCTTAGCATATCGATATCAACCCAGAATATAACTGCAGCTACTTACGTGTGCTAGCGCATGCACCCAGTGAGACCGACCAAACAAGCGAGTCTTATCCGACTCTAGCGTTCCGACACGCACGTGTGGCCGCGGAAACAAGTCGGTAGGCTTATTGTTCTTGACCGGGTCTGCTGCTTCGGGTGGCTGATAGGCCGTCGTGCGAAACCGCTCTCTTCCGCCTTTCATGGCGTCGAGAATAGATCCCGTGTCCTGCTGAGTCTCCGGTTTGCTCGCAGGCTGGGCCGACAGCTGAGGAGCTTCAAACGAAGCAGCTCTCTTGGTCTCCGGGGAGTAGGAGCATTGCAGTGCCCCCCTCGAGCGTTTGCATGGTCGACATGGCAGCCCCCGATCACATCGAAGCTTCCTCTTCCTACATTGTTCGCAGCTCTCTATAGTCTACCGGGTCAGTATCAGCCTGGAGTCAAAGAGGGTAAGAATAAGAGGCAGCGTACTGGGTGAGCGGCGGCGGGCTCTGCGTGCAGACGTTTCCACAGTCTCCGGAGTCTCGGGGTCGGTCATCGTGCCTCGAATTCTAGATAGCAACTAGAAATCTCCAAGTATGTAGTAATAAAGAAGAAAAGATGGATAAATCCGCAACATGCCGGAGGATTGAAGGTGGTCTTGCAAATGCCGAGAAAAGCTCGGGGTCTTGGAAGTCTTACCTCGGGTTTAGCAGGTCTAAGTTCGACCCCGAGGTTTGGGGGCCGAGCTAGGATCCCCCACTAGCATTAGTGAAGCGCAACCCCCAAACTGTTTGCAATTGTACATTTGGTGACCAGTTCGACAAGACTGGATGCTGAGCTTGTCGTCCACTCCCTCCACTCCCAACCACATATTCAAGCCTGCGGACTATTGTAATTCGCTTTCGTTTTATTCATCGCACCGTACGATTTGTTTTACTCTGTTCGGCCGGCGTGCTATGACAGTGAAATGAAAATACTACTTGCAGGTACTCAGCTAGGCCCAAGAATCGAGAGTGAGAGGGCACAAAGCGTCGCCATATTGCAACCAAAGACCACAGTAGCAACTCGTATCATTTGATCGAACGCCTGTACTCATCCAGGGGAATTTGGTTTCTTCGGTCACTAGGTGATCCTACCATCAGCTGATCAACGGAAGCAAGCATCTCATGAGCAGCCCACCCTCGAGTAATGAGCCGCCGCTCCGGTGGGGAATGAATCTACCTCGATGCCGTCCGGAGTCAGTGAATCCCGCCAATCCTACGCCTCCGCACGCCGGGTGCCAATGCCTTATGTTACATCGGATCGTACCCCGCGACGGCTGTTTTCTACATGTTACCCTTCGGCATAGATGAGTCCTAATAGAACCCCCTCTTATAGCTGCGTCTAGAAATGCACCAGGCCAGTATACGGGTTGTATAAGAAGGCATAAGCGAGATGATCGGTTAGGGCGGCCGGCCACCAAGGTACTGATCATCACGCCTCCAAACACTGGTATGGGAATCACAATCAATATGCATCTCGTTCTCCCATTGACGACGCTGGCCGCATGCGCCATCGCTGGAAGCGTGCTCCCTCGGGACTCCACCACGGCCATCGTTGATCTCGCTGTCGCAAGAGGCACTCCGCAGCACTGGGCCTCCGGTTTCATCTACGGCATCCCTGACAATGAGAACCAAATCGCCCAGCACTGGTACTTGGCCCTCTCCCAGCCACATATCTGATAATGTCAACTAAGAGCATTGCACTAGGTACGAAGACATCGGCTTCCGCTGGGGCCGCACCGGCGGCGCGCAGTACGGCGCCCCGAAAAGGGGGTGGAACTGGGGCCAGGCCGAGTACCAGGGCCGACTGCAATCGACGCTGTCCAACTACCGCAGCATGCGCAAGGTCGGGGCCGAGTGCATCATCTATCCGCACGACATCTGGGGCACCGACTCGCTGAACTCCACGAGCTACTGGCCGGGCGACAACGGGAACTGGCAGCCCTACGAGACGTTTGTCAAGGCCTTGATGGACGACCTCGCGTCGAACAATGCCATCGAGGGCCTGGTCTGGGACATTTGGTGAGTGAGAGCCGGCAGGAGATTGGAATACCAGCTGACATTCATCATAGGAATGAGCCCGATGTTGAGTGAGCACCCAGACTGCCCTCTTTGACTGTATACCACTAACGTGCCCAAGCATTTTCTGGAAGCGCGACACGCAGCGATGGACTGAACTCTATGTCCGAACCCATAAGATCATCCGGTGAGTGTTACCCTGAAGCTACCCTAGGTTCAAGGTAGCTTGCCTATATCAACGCATGCCGGTGCTACGAGGCGGCGGCAGCAGCGGGCGCAACACCACGCCAGACTCAATCACCGCCAATTTCTCAGCGTCAAGTCACTAACAGCCTATCAGTGCCGACTCCCGCTTCAACAACGTGCCCATCACCGGCCCAAGCCTTGCCTGGCGACCCATGAGCAGCAACAAGTGGTGGACCGCGTGGCTGCAAGCCATCGCCGACGCCGGGACGGTGCCAGACCAGTACTCGTACCACCTCGAGGGCGACCTCAACGCCCAGGACAACGACCCGCAGTACACCAACCAATCGCTCGGCGCGCTACTCGAACAATATAACCTGCCCGAGCGCCAGGTCAGCATCAACGAGTACGCCGCCTTCAACGAGATGGTGCCCTCGGGGTACGCGTGGTGGATCGCCCGGCTCGAGCGCTTCGACTGGATCGGCCTGCTGGGCAACTGGCAGGGCGGCACGACGCTGCACGACCTGTTCGCCAACCTGCTGACCAAGTCCCGGAACCCGCGCGACTACGCCGCCGCCGACTACGCCGCCGCGCCCGGCTACCACGTCTACCGCTACTACGCGCGCAACATGACGGGGGTGCGGGTCGGCACCGCGGGCTCCGAGGACGGGCGGTTCGACGTCTACGCCACGCTGGGCGGGGACCGCGTGCGCTTGCTGGCGGGGCCCAAGGTCCGCGCCGGGCGGTGGGCGGTGCAGGTTCAGGGGCTCGCGACCGCCGGCTACACCGGCGCGTCCGGGTCGGTCGATATCGAGGCTTGGGAGTTTCAGGGGTCGAATGCGTTTGCGGTCACGGGGCCGCCTGTCTATAAGGGGAGCAAGACGTATCAGTACTCGTCTGGGTCGGTGACTATTCCTGTGTCTCAGGGGAATAACTACACGGCTCATGCTTTTGAGTTTGCTGTGAAGAAGGGCTAGATGATAATATGTCATGTTGGTATGATACTTGAGTCCCGAACAGACGTAGTTGCTCAAGCTATACACCACTTGGGGGAAAACCCAACACCCTTTTCTCAGCTTTAATCCATGGTCTTATTTGCCTTGCAGTCTTCTCCCACAATTCCCTTGCCCTCAACTAATACGGTCCACTCTATTCCAACCTGGTGCTAGTTGGAGTTAACTTGGCTGCGAGATAGCGGCTGTTCTTGACCTGCTGATTGTTCGTGGCGTTTTTGATCCAACAATTGCCAAAATAGTGGTCCACGGCATATGAGACATCTACATGACGACATAGCGTTGGTCGAACGTCAGCCGATATCATCACGACGAGGTTACCTGAGAGCAGGGCCACTCACCGGCGATGAAGACGGCCGCTATGCACTCCGTCACGCCCCGCGCGTGGTTGTACGCCGCGCACGCCTTAATGCAGTCGACCTCGCTGTACGACGTGAGCGCCAGGATGTCCTGGGCCGGGTCGGGCCAGTCCGTGCCGCACGACGGCGTGAAGGTCGCGGTCGCGGTCCCGACGTCGACGGGGTACGGCTTGTAGCCCGGGTACTTGTTGCAGTCGAGGTCGACCGCGACGCCCGCGGTGGGGATGCTGAAGTACGACGAGGTGGAGGGGGAGGCGGTGGGGGAACAGGCGGCGAAGGCTTGGCTGATTGGGAGGGTAACGGTCAGTCTTGGCAATCCAGATAGCTAGCGCTTCCCCTTCTGTCTTGGAATTCGTCTCTTTTGCTTCAGACAAAGGCGGTCATATCACCTACCGTGCGGCCAAAGACCCGCTCACGGCACCGCCAACTGCCGCGCCGATGACGATGAAGCCCAGAACCAGGGAGAGTATGAACGTCGACCTTTTGATCCCGCATATCCTCTTCTGCCTCTTCTGCGGTGGTAAACAACGAGTGGCGCCAACTTGCGAGGCCGAGGACAGTGTCGAGTAGTCGGCACGGTGAATAGGCTCTGATTGTCCATCGTGGTATGCCCAACTGCTTGACCCCCCTGGCAACCGGTGGTTAGGAAGGTAGTGGTTTTCGCGAAGATGCAACGCCTCGGGCGGCTGAGACTCGGGTTTGGGGAGCGGCTCTGGTGCTTCGTTTCCGTGCATGACTCCGGCGGGGTTTTGGAGAAGAGAGACCTCGACTGAGACAGGGGCTTCGACGAAAGCGGAAAGTTGGGGACAAGAAGACGGTGAGCTTTTACGAAGGAGTCAGGGAACATTGCAGGACGGACCAGGATCATGCAGAGACACAGAGTAAGGCAACTGGGTATGACGGCCGATCCTAGCTCCGGGGTTCCATAGTCATTCAAGAGACTGCAGTAGGCCAAGAGCTCTGTACCTTTAAAGATGCCGTAGGACCGTTCCTGATAGTCGCGATCTAAAAGGCGGCCACTCGCTTATGAGCTACTACCTTGCGCCGCCAATAAAATCAGTCATCCGCAAGTACCTATGTTGTACAAGCACGACTGTATCAGTCGGCAGTGATCTCGCGTCGCACTGCAAGCGAGTTTTCCTCGACCTGACTTTGGCTGTAGCACCGGCAAGCATCTGCCTTGGGGCCACAACCCGGGACTTGCCTCGGACTTTTCTCCTTCTTCCGATATCCGATTAAGCCTGGGTTGGAGTCTAGTTACGCGGGAGAGTCCCAACGACGGGGTAATTCACAGATATCGTGCCTTAGAAGGTTGTCCCAACCCACCCAATATTTGTACGTGGGATTAAGGGGTATGCCGAGTGACCGGCGTAATCAATACTAGAAGTCGTAGTTAGCTAATCCAACAATGGTGACCAATACTTAAAGGGGAATAAATTTGTGTGGTCCTTAGTTGGCTCCACCACCGCATTTATATCAAGAGCTTCTAATCGAGGCTCTCAAATTCGAATACCTATAACTTCCTCTAAGCCCCATTGCTCCATGGGGATAATGACAAAAAGGAGTAGCAGAGGCCACCACCAGACGAGACAGGCACTGACTGTATAGATAGCATCAGGGCATTCATTCGGATCAAATTCGAACGTCAATCTAGCCCGGCGTGTTGCCTGGGTTGCTTCCCTGGCTGCTAGACACGTCTCAATCATGACGGCCAATTCCCTGAAGCATATGACTTGCTGGCTTGTCGTTATATCTGTATACTGACAGATAGTTCTAGTATCTCATTGGATGGCCAGAGACCTAGCCTGTTTAACAATTACGGTAGATTAGATATTGCTTATAAAGCGGCCCAAAAGGATCGTTTGTTTTCTTTCGAATAAACTAGGTATCGTCCTACGGGATCCATTCACATACCATAAACACTGCCTATGTCAGACCTAGAACATAAACATCCCCTTTCTACCAGAAGCGAGTATAGTGCCTCTACACTCGGCGAGCTTTCTATCCTGGCGGCAACTACATCTTGCATAGCCTGAACAGCTTTCTAGGCCGCCTCCCCAGACGTTTCTGCCAGGAGACGAGTAAGCTATAGCCCAGAGAGACTTGACGTTACTGCCCATGCTGCGCAAGAGGGAGGCTACAAGGACTGTTTGCTGAGGGAACACCAATGGAGGCATGTGGTACCTATGTTATCCTCAGGAATTGATGCAGGTTGGGTATGTCATTTCCTAACCCCGACGAATGCCGAATATATCACCAGGGGGAAGCTCCCGCTCCGCGTGCTATAATACACGGGATGTCTTTTGAGGAATCGGTATCGCTGTCTGTAAGTTGCCATAATCCCAGTAAACTGAGGCCGTATCATCACCGCCTTTTTCGATTATTATGTCGTCGCCGGCGATCTGTTACCGGCGATCCCGATGCTAAGCGTTTCATCGCCAAGCCGCCATCGTAAACTGAGGTCATGTAACCGCATATCCGCTTTATCTTGCTATCACTACAGATCTTATAGTCACATTGACCGCTCGTTACATCGTGGGGTCCTGAATCATGAGATTTCTGATCGCCCGGGGCAAAGCTTCCGGCTTAGTCATTATGACTTCACGCATGGCTTTTGCTCTTTTGAAGCCGCGGTGAGGCGCGCGGGTCTTCTCCAGTCGCCCGGTCACAAACCAATCCCTGCGGTCGCCGGTAACGTCTCCTGAAGAGCCAACGCATTCGGCCCCGAGAGAGAGGAGACGCGTGCACGCATCCAGCAACAGGTTATGTAGGTAGTTACCATATGCCCGGCTCGAGTGGGTGTGGAAGGTCGAAGTCCGAAAAGTTGGCTGACCCGCCGGGGATTGCCAAGTTTCGTGTGCCTTGCAGCGTTGCACTTGGACCAGGAACCGAGGTGCAACGCGACGGGCTCGACAAGCCAGCAATGCAGGCACCTTCCCTTCCCAACCATCGTGGATCTTAGGTTAGTGTTAGTGGTGGTGATCGCGACGCGCTCTTGCATTGCAGCGGTGCACTTCTCCAGCTTCTTCCATAGACTATTCCATTGGCGCGCGTTAGTGAAACTTCGGCTACAGCTTGCGCAAAAAAGATAACGGGCGGTTTAGTTAGTGTGGGAGAGCAAGGAAGAACAACCCGTCTACATAATTCGGGTCGTCGAGGACGTCATCCCGCCCTTTAGTTTTTTCGGGTGGGTTTCCCTGTCGTCAATCGCGACCTTGTCTAGTGCCCTCTATAACGTCGCCGTGTTATTAACATTGCGCCATTCCGCCAGAGGTACTACAGCACAGTCTGCACAGTACCCGTTGAGTGGTGGGGAGTAGACCTCCGGTGGCAGTGGAGCAAGGCAGCAGAAGCGCGACCGATAAACAGGAATGAAATGGAAAGGGAGAGAGCGACGTGGGCGACCGGACGATGGAGTGGATAGAAAGAAGCGACTCGGGAGTGAAGGACGAGAAGACAAAGGGAAAAAACGAGAGACGGGATAGGTGGTAGGTTTCATTGCCTCCTCCCTGCCGTCGGATCGTATGATCCTGTGCTTGCCATATGTATGTAGCTGCATCGCTGCATAGCTGCATAGCTCTGAGGGCAGCACGTGGGAGAACCCCGGGCTGGCAAAAAGAGCGGCAGCCTCGCATTTCTCCTGCTTGCCATTCAAAAGGTTTTGTTGGAGAGAGAGAGATCTGACATGCCGACCATAGTTCGCAGTTCCAGACCACAGATAATCCTCAGCCCGCGCGATTCTTGCATGGGACGTACGATGAGCGGACCATGATCAACGGTCCGTCTACTCAGATAAGCCAGGGCTCGAACGAGAAAGAGAGCGAGAGTGCGGGGCAGTAGCCCATGCCCCATGGCACGCACTTCCCTCACTAGAACGTGCAATCTCTCCGGTGCAACACTACACACACCCAACTGCCACCATCGTGAAATAACATATCCCTCAAACGGCAGGTACCTTGGAGGGAAGAGGAGAAAAGCGTGCGGGGAAGGTGAGAGCCAAGAGGACTGATTGAGCAGTGTGCCCGGCTCTTGCTTTTGGCCGTTGCGACAAGGCTGCATGTAAGGTGCTGCTCTGCTTCTGCTTGGACCGGGGCTTGCAGTTCGCTCGCTGATCGCTAGGGCATGTAGCAGCCACTGCATCCAGCTTGCAGCAGCAGCAGCACCAGCAATACTACCTCAAACCTTGACCGCCTACCTACCTCCTACTCGCCGTCGCTCTCTGGCCCCCAGACAGCAAGCACATCACAGACAATCACCAACGGCATCTGACCATTCGGCACTTTGTCTGGTGCTGCATTGACGTGTCTGTTTCTTGCGACTGACTTACCTGGTGGACGACGAGGTTAATTGAATGCATAGTGCCATGCAGCAACTTACTACCCGACCACTTCAGCGCTGATCTCTGGGCATCCGCGCGTGAGAGCAGGGGCGTTTCAAAAGGGAGATGATATGTGCAAGTCAAGTCAGTTTATGCGCGTAAGCCCAGCCATTCCGTCAGCCTCTGGTCTCTGGTCTGGCTCTGCTACTGCCGCTCCTGTTACTGCAGCACACGTACGATAAGAGCCATATCCCCGTCTCCGTGCCCGTCCCCCGTCCGTCGTAGAGATACATGCAAGTACCTCCGTACGGGTCTTTGCACTAATAATACGTAGAAACCTGGCGGATGTGCTGGAATGGAATGGTTCAAGAGTGGATGTGCCAGTTCTGGCAGTTTTGCTGGGCCGCTTTTTGGGCGAAATAAGCTGTGGTCCGGCACCGCCTTGTTCGGCGGCGGGCGGGCACCCCATCCAGGAGGCATATGTGCCCCTCGATATAGTAGTACTGCTCCCCCCGTCATTTGAACCGCCCGTAACAAAAGTTTGGTAGCGGTTTGATTCGGGAAGCAAGCAAGTTCTTTGTTCAAGCCTCAGGTTTCGAAGTCTTGCCCATGACGCCAGTACGCCAGCTGCCGACTCTCCGACTCGAGAGAAAACAGGTTGGCAGTGTTCGTCTGTCGTGCATGACATGGGGTGAGACAATGCGATCGCTCCTCAAATCAGTTCTGTGCCTTGTCTGGGACGACATTCGGTATTCCCACCTGGTAAACCGACCGGAAGCTCTGGAGGGAAGGATGGGTGGTGCAAGTCTTTCGATGCGATGGCATTGCGCATGAACGTCCTGCAATGTCTTTCCTTTGACCTTGCCAACATCAGTCGATAGTGAGTAAATCAGTGAGTAATCATGATGATGATTTCCTCATGCAGTCGGCGAAAGCTGCTGACGGCCTGCGCTTATCTCAGTCCAACATGTTGTCCCGTTTCTGTGCCGGCGACTGACTGGCCGGCCGCACACGGCGAACAGAACATTCATGATGATATTTATTGACATCCACAAAAAACAGGTGTATATGTAGGGAGCCGCCCAGTCGCTGGACCAGGATCCAGATACGGTAATGATTAGGCCACGAGGAGAGCTGAAAGATGGCCAACTCCAACCAGATACCGGCGGGCGGGTGGGCTTCCACAAACATTCTCCGCTTGGCTGCATTTTGCATGCATGCGGTGGTGCTGTATCTATCGCGACCAGCAGGGTTGGTTTACTGAGGCGGTCTCGACTCCGGAGCCCCAGAAACCCGCAGGCGCATCCGCTGCAAGTACTTGTGTCTAGTCCGCCCTAGGCAGGCACAGTATATCTATCTATCGTCCATCGCATCGCCGTTTGCAACCCGACTATCGAAGCTTCCTTGGTTTTCTCGGACGATCGCCGTTGGGTGTTCTATTCCCGTTCGTTCTGCCCGTTCTCCCTCCTCTCGGAATGGAATGAAGGTATTTATCAAAGTGGATAGGGACCTTAATTAAGGGCCAGGGGTAACATTGCACAATTGTTGTTGCTGGGCTGCTGCTGCGACTGCTGGGCGCGGGGTCCGCTCTTGGCCCGGGTGAATCTGGCCGTCCTCTGGCCTTTGCGCACCAGTCTCGACATCATCGCCTTAGCTCGTCGACCTGAAAAAAGAAACAGAATAGACTAGCAGGACGTCACGACGTTTCATTCGGCCCCAGTCCAGCTAGTTGTCAGCTTTCCATGTCCGTCCTCCACATCAAGGGCTATGCATTGTTGGGAGACCGAAACGGAAACAGACACGGACAGGAGAGCCCTATGCAGTATTCGAAGTAAAGCCGCCCGCCGCCATGTTTCCTTTTTACTCGAGGGGGGGAACCGAACCGACCAATGCACGACCGAGTATCAAGTAAACATAAACAAAATCCACCGGGGGAGGTAGGTAATGGTGGTATCTTGGCCCAAACTGGCAAGCAGGTTGAGCTAGTAGCAACTGCATCGCCAGTCAGGGGACACCCGGCCGAGAAGTCACTATTGTTCACGCCAGCCGCCTGTTGATAAGAGACGCAAGTGTCGGCACGGGTTATGGGTGTTGGTCAAATCGGGATTCCCATCTCGACCACATTCCCATAGCTGCAGCACAGCTTCTCGCGCGCTAGCTGGGGAGAGTGGAGGCCGTAGCGCTCAGCATAGCAGTAGCTCACACTCGAGGTAGTGCTCAAGTACTCCGTGTATCAGCGCCCGTCCACACACCCCTGTCGTTAAAGGCTATTCGCTTGGCCTAGGTTCATCACATCACCACTTTGACGACCAGAAGGCCCGAGAAAAGACAGGTTAAAAAAAAGCTGTTATCGCCTTGTCGCCTCCTCCTTCTCCTCCCTGCTCCTCCACTCCCGCACACGCTGGAAGAATGTTCTCTCTCTCTTCTCGGGGCCCGGTTCCCTTACCTAATAGAGTTATCAGATCGGTCGACGGGTCTGTTGGTTTGCAAGATTTGAAGATGCAGCCGCAGCCAGACACGAGGTGGATAAGCAAAAAAATAGAGGCTGTAGTATGTAGGAGGTAGTAGCACCACCAACCCGCGCGCTCGCTCGGCATCTCCGCCCGATACAGCCACAGCCCATCCCCATCCTACCGCCGCGTCTCAACACTTGCCTCATAAATTCGTATTCTCCCCAACACGGTGTGAGGTGAAACGCCCAGAGCAGCGGGAAGAGACGAGGGACGGACTGAGAGACGGCGGGCAAGAGATCTACGTCAGATTCAGGGTCCCTCGCCGTCCTTTAACCGTTCCCTGCACTGAACCCTTCATTGCTGGGGGGAGCTGGCCTTCACCTCCGAGGCCCAACCCAGCCAGTGCCAGGCCAGATCCTTATTTTTGCCCGGCGATCGACCTTCACAACAAACACCCCGCTACCAGCTTTAGGGTTACCTGCCAACGTCACAACCGCATCGAGATTTATTGTCACCTACATTGATACCTGCTTCGGGTTGCCGAATATCGAGCCAGCAGTAATAACAATTACATCAGCCACGCTACGCTAGGCGGCTTGATTGGTCTCCCGACTGTAACGGCCGTCATGTTTCTGCTTAATCCGGTTTTTGACGGAGGCGCCTCACACAAACAAGAAGCCCCAAAGGAGACAATGGGCGGCATGAACGGCACGCCGCACGACGGGAGCTTTGCCGTATCATGATACATAGCATGCATATCATATACCTTATTGTGTACGTTAGCTAGATAGATGGTCATTGACCTGCCTACACTGTGACGGTAAGAGCCCCAAGAGCTCCCAAAGCGCCTGCATGACAGAGGATCCAACAGAAGGAAAAGTTTCGGAGCGTGGGATACCCCAGCCTGGCTTGATTGTAACCCCTAGAGACATGCTCGGGCTGTCTCACTGTTCATTTGGGCTCTTCCGGTTACTGCTGCCATCCCGGCCCACGATTGGGAGTGAGAAGGTTTTCTGAGGAACACTAGCAGCAACGCCGGACGTGTAAGGCCTCCCAGGCTACCGGCGCAGTCCTTCATCCAGCTTGGAGCACTTGGGGATATTACCGGGTCCCTTTTTTATTCTATTTCCTTCGCGCGCCCAGTAAACGATTGTTGGAGACGCCAGGCCCTCCGCCCTCGTTCCCCCACTCCAAAGAATGAAAGAAAAAAAAACGAAGAAAAGCATCTTTGGCCACTAAGGAGAAGCGCCCTAGCGAGGTATCTCGGTATGTACCAGTCTGCCTGTACGAGCAGGCAATTCCAGGACCTGGTTCCAGTTCCCGTTCACGATTTTGACGCTTATTGCTCTTGGCCTGCCCCCACTTTGGCGCCTGTCAGCCCACTACCGCTACCAATCCATCGCAGGTATCTTAGCACACCACAGCACAGCATCATCCGGAGGCGGCACAGCACAGCACAACAGAGAGGAACGTGGGTGGCCCCTCCGACAGGGCTCCCCAGTATTTGCGCTGCTGGGACGGCACTGTACTGTACGAGATAGATACACCGAGCCCCCCCATCCTTTCCAAGCCAATCCAAGGACAAGGGTCGGTCCAGGACAAGGGCCTGCAACGTTGATTTCCCTCTTTTCCTCCCTCTCAGCTTGCTTCGGGCTTGCTGTGCTTGCATTGCATATCCACCCACCAAAGACAAAGACCAGACGGGGGTCAAGTCCAGTCAAGTCAAGCCAGCCAGATACAATACATATCACCACCACCACCACCACCTCTTCCCTCTACCGGCCGACTGATGTTACTCGACTGTTTCCTCTTACTCTCAATCCATCCCGCTTCCAAAAGCTGACCTACCTCCAACCTGCCTGCTGCTGTGACTCGACCTACTACTCTACGGTCCACCATCCATCGATTGTTTGAGTCTGCCCGCCGCTTCACAGTGATTTAGTGCGAATCATCGAGCGAGCGACTGAGACCCGGTCCACTGTTTCTCTGATTGTCCCGGGCTTGTCAGTCAAATTGAACCATCAATTGATCATCTAGTACACGAAGTACCTGCGTGCCCGCCAGAAGCAACTTGTGGGCAATTCCGCCAGCCCAGCCCAGAGCCCAGCTCGCCCAGCCCAGCATCCGCAAGACTATTTGCGCTGCCAATTTCCCATGCCTGCTGCACTTTCCCCTCAACGGAGAGTACGAGACCAAAGGGATTTCTATTGAAGAGCGATCTCGCAGCCCGCCGGTTTTCACAAAAATACCTCGCCGATTCCTCATCCGGCCAAGAACCGCTCTTAGTGTACCAGAAAGAGAGACACTCGCCTTTGTTCTCGCCCGAAGCTTGCGCCAGCCGAGGGGCCAAACCAACTAGGGCCCGATCCTCTCTCTCCAAATAAAAAAAACAATAACTACACACCCCCTCGCACACTCAATCCACACGTCACCGCGATGTTAGGAGAGCGGAGGAGACCTTTGGATCCGTCTCCTCAAATCTACGGCCATTCCCGCACCAGAACAACTTCTTCTTCTGTATTTCCTCCCCAAATACAGGCCCCCACACCAATGCATCTACAACAACCACCGCCCGGCATGGGCCACAACCGTCGCTCGCCCTCGGTCAACACCTTCAGCACCGTCTCGAGCAATCCCCCTCCTCCTCCCGCCTTTCGCACCTCCCCGACCAGCGACATGCCGCGCCGGAGTACCTCGTCCCGGTCCGGCAGCGGTCAGCCCACCAGCTATGTCACCCTCTTGCGCAAGCAAAAGGCCACCGTCTGGTGCGATCGATCGCAGTACGAAGACCCCCGCATTCAGGCTCAGCAGCGCGCCGCCAAGCAGCGGGCGAACAAGGACCTCACCAGCGTCATCAGCCACGGCCGCACCTCGACGGGCATGAGCAGCACCGCTAAGGTCGCTGCAAAGATCCGCCACCACGGCAAGCCCGGCGTCGTCGGCTACACACCCGAAAACAACTATATCGGCGTCGGCGGCGTGCCCATGCGTCTGAGTGCCACTGAGGTCGAGGGCGAGGACAGCGACGAAGAGGACCTGGCCGCGCAGCGCTTGCACCACCGTAGGACGGGGAGCAGCGGTCGCAGCAGTACCAACAGCGGTCGTCGCGCCACCGCCGGCTATCGCTCTTCCAGCGGCATGGCCTCCCAGAGCGGCAGGAAATGGAGCCCCGGCGACACCCCCGAACGACGGGGTAGCTTGGCCGAGGAGCAGCCTGAATTCCAGATCGGCGACGACACGGTCGCGCTGAATCGGGCTGAGAGCACCCGCAGTGGCAGCAGTGCTGAGAAGGCCGACGCCCTGCCCGAGATGAAGGCGCCCAGCGCCGCCAAGCTGGCCAGTCAGAGCCTCCTGAACGCCGCCCTCACGAGAGAAAAGAGCGTTAAGAATCCCGAGGAGCTGAGGAGGCGCGGAAGCGTGGACGATCGGAAGATGACGCTCAGCTCCGGTCGCCTGTACATTGCCAACCCCGATTAATGTTAATGTTTTCTTTTTACATGCGGACGGGGAAGAAGCGGAGGATATACCATCACAACAAGAACAACAACATCATCATCAACAGCATACACGGTCGTTTTGCCATGGAATTTTTTCTTTTATTTTGAACAACAACGGAGTTCTGACTACAAAAGGCCCGCGCCTGCCATGATACCAAGACGACGGTAGCGCGCCGAGGCTGGTTTGGAGGTTTTTCATCATCATTGCATTGCAAGGCGCACACACGGTCGTTTCAATGGACTTTTCTACAAAGGAGGAGGCGACTGGTTAGACGAAGACCCAGCGCCACACGGTCGCTGAAGAAGATATGCCGGGCTCGTTTTTATTTTTCTTCTTCTCCTGTGCCGCCTCGGTTATGTATTACTTGTTAGTTACTACTGCTGGGTCCCAGGAGAGAGGTCGTTACCCCCACCAGGTACACACTCGTGGTAGTAGGGATTTGACGATGCTACAGGTGGGCTACTGGTTAGCTGGTAGCGTCTCGGAAAATATACCAAACCGCGAGCTTTTCGCGATCCTATCGCTTACAATTGCCGTTCTTCATTCTCGCTCCTATGTGAAAAATGTGCCCCCCTGCCGCCTCCATGTGGATTCGCCAATTGATAGTACAGCAAGTATCGTAGAAAGAAAGCGCTTGTTCGGCACGCACTTTGCCTAGCGTCCGATTTCCGCCTGCATCACGAGCTACTGCCCTCAATCCCTCGATGACGTCTAGGGTGTAAGCGGGAGATCGGCACGTACGGTGCCAAGCTGGGGGGGAAGGAGTTATACTATTGGGTGACCCAGTCAATAAGGGGGGCTAATAATAACTCTTTCTACGAAGCTTCTATGGTCTCGCGAACAGTTTGACTTCTGTTTGATGGGAGGGTTGGTGGCCGGTGGCAGTGGGAATGCTGTGCTTGGCTTTTGGAAGGAGGGAGGATTTGTTGCTCTGTTTAGGTCACATTGGGCAGGGGAGCAGGTTGTAGTCGTAGGATAAGGTTCGCTTGTGAAGACGGCTACTGTTTGATACCGAGTCGCCGGGCTTGGGGAAAGGTGGGATTTCCTTGGTCAGCTATGTGAAGTATTGTATGTAGAACCCCTGTGATTGGAGGGATCGACAGTACAGCAGGCTTCAGGCATGCTATGTTTCTTCACCAAGAAACTTGGCTTTTTGGCGCCTTGTCTTGCTTGTTGTCCCTTGCCTCGCTAGATTGGAGGGATACCTACTACTACTACACGTGCCAGCCAGCCCGGGCTGCCAACGGAAAACTAGCTAGCTTCTTTTTCGGTCGGGGGCGCGCTTCCTTGGCGGCGGGACAGAGAGAGATTGTACCGGTACGAAGAGGGGAGGCTGGGGGGAAAAGAGGCTTAAAGTCATGCTTGATTTGGAGAGGTTCGTCCGATCACGGGCTGGTGGGCGCAAGTACTGTACAGCAGGATGGTTGGCGTGGTCTTTGTGGGTTGGGGAAAGGATAGGAAGGAGGGGACGGCGCTACTCCGGATTTCACGAGTCATGGAAACGCGGCTATTGACGTAGCAGGGAGGTTTGACAATCTGGCGCGCACGTTGGGTGCAGATACATAGGAGAGAGAAAGGGGACTGGTGCGGCATGCCATGGCCATGTCGTTCCATTGCAGGATCCGTTGGGAAGATTGAGGCAAAGAAAGCATCGAAGGCGGTTTTCCAGAATCGAAGACTGTTTCATCGGATCTGGGAAATCGGGAAGTGGCGGGCGACAAAGGAGCGGGAGGCGCACGCATGTGACGCGGTGACGTTACGGCAGAGAGATCTTCGATCTTGCCATGCGGCCGCACCAAGGAAGAGCCTTTCGATTCCTTTGTCTTACCATTTATAACTACAAATATTTTGGGGAGGGGGAAGGGGGTGATTGTTGTTTTATTCTGGCGGCGGTAACCCCTATTTTGGGGATATTGATCAAGTTGATTCGGTGCCCCCTTCAAAATGCTTGACCTCTAAACCCCTGGGCACGGGAATGAAGGAGTTGGCTTCTTCAACATGGCGCTTGTACAAGTATGGGATTCTCAATGATTGAACCTTGGCGCCGACTAGAACACGTCTAGAACCTCTGAGTCGGTTGGTTGGTTGGTCGATGTACCATTCTGCGCTTTCTTTTTTCTTTTTTCCCCTGTCTACTGGCTGGCGTGCCCGGCCATATTGAGTCATGATCGAGTTGTCTCTCCGTCTCTCCGATTTTGAGAATGGTTCAATGGCGCTTCGCTTCTCTTTTCTTTTTCCCCTTTGGCTTGGTTTACTTCACGCACACCCCCCCTCTTTACCCCTCTTGATTCCCGGCCCCCCACGAACGGCTCAGAAACTCTGTTCTCCAAATTTAGAACCGGACGTTGTCTCAGAGCCCGGGGAGCCCGGGATGGGGGATGGGGGGACGGGGCGGGATATCATTTGAGTTTCTCGGACTCATGCAAGGCCGAGGAAAAAAAGGGGGGCCGTGTGATGTGGCGGGCTGGAGAACGATACGTATCTTGGGTGGCTTGTCGTAGTAGAAGTACTGGTAGAAGTACCTAAGAGCAGTATTAATGCTTTGGTTTATGGTCTGAAAAGGCGGCATTGGTTCCAACGGTCTCGCGGTCTTGGCTGAACTCAATTCGGGGAGATGAGACCAGCCACATACCTACTTAACTACAGGAACGCCACCATGTCACTGGTTTGGATTGGAAACATAAGTGTCATGAGCCAGGAAACAGGGCAGGGAACTGATGGCTGATATCATGACACGATCGTTGTCGTGGTGTGGAAGCAAAAAACGTTGTGTGCATGCACGTAATTAGGCCAAAATAAAGCCACGGAGTTTCTGCTGCAGCTGTCACGTTGAGTGATATCACGGGGCTGTCGGCGGGATGGTGTTGGACATTGGCTTCATGCAGTTTGACGTTCAGGGGCTTCTTAGTATGCGACTATGAGCCCATTCACTCGAAAATAGTTAAAAGGGGCGACCGTTTTGCATAAGACTGGTCATTCACGTGACCTAATCGACGTCGTCTCACTGCTGAAGTACGTGGCCATAGGACGGTTTAAAACTGCTCATTCAAAGCAAGCAAGGACTATAGACAGATACTTCCAATTGTTGCCATCCAATGCCAAGATATGGCCGTACTGCGAGGAACCTTGCTCCAGCCAAACTACAAATTTCTTACATGCTCAAGTGCTTACCATGAATGATTGCACCGATAGCATGAGTATAGGGGCCTTGTGAGTTCCACCGCCTAAAGCGGAATCTCTAATATTTCCGAAACATAGCAAGGGAGTGCGACTCACTGTCCACGATATCCCTATAGGCCGAGACAGTTATAGGGGCGCTGTCAGAGTTGCTTAATGTTGGCATCAAGCTTAAGTATAGAACATTCAAGCAGATTCCAATGGCTAATGCCCGAAGCCAGAAGGGTGCAATGTTTTGTGAACTTGATCGCCTTTTGATCAGTACCGGACCCCGCTGACATTAAGCTGTTGGGACTTTTCGTCTCCCTTGGCACACTGGATTGCCTGGACCAAGTGCAGGACGACGTCTGTCTTCGTTTCTGCAGTGCTGTCTTAGTAGCAAGTTAAAGTTAAGAAAGGGATCAAAATATCTGTAAGAATCTTTTGTTGCATTACTAGGCAGTCATTCCTAACCAACTCGCTTTTCTAATAATTATAATTATTCGCCTGAAATACCAAGGAGGCCTGGCTAAAGGTTGACCACTGGGGAATATAAAATAGTCATGCACTATGTGTTCTCTTTCATTATGTATGTAGCAGACAACCCGTAAAATTTCTGCTGTCCCCTTTCGTGCGATGCATTCGTACAAGCTAGGTCTCATCGTAACCTACAATGCTGGCTGGCTTCCTAGCACATGATAGGGCCGCTACCCCGTCTGGGTCTTCTCGTGATATAGTCCTCAACGCCGGGTGAATCAAGCAACCAACCCATCAAAGTCTTTCCTGTAACCCTCATATCTTTACAACCATCCGACGCCAATGTCAATGCTACTTACTGCATCTCGCCGTCCTCAATGAGTCGTCCCAGAATAAGGCTCTGGATGATCAGCTCATCTGTGAGTATCCTGGGCATGCTCCGAAGTGGTGTTCCAAAGGAGCCAGAGACGCTGTTTGTTGTGCTCTGTCGTTTTCTCTTCTTCGTATTGCCGACTTGTGTAGGTGGACCGCCCGCCATCACGTTGAATATCGTGTCATCGCCGTCGGGGTACACCCAGTCGAACGGGCTTCCGGCGTCCTCTCTTTCCCGCAACTTTTCCCCAGCCTCCGTGGGGGTATTGACACGTTCCAGGTCCGCCCCTAGGACATGGGCAAGGAAGGCGTAAAACTCGCATCTCTTCTCGTTCTTCTGGGTCTTCGTCTTCTTGACCACGAGGAGAACGCTCGTCTCGCCAAGAAGCTTGGGCCGTTGGCTAATTGTCTCTGACAGCTTCGCACAAGATGCATCGTATCCTGGTAGATCGCGCGACTTGAATGCACCGTCGAGGACAGTACTGGGCCCAGCACACAGCATATAAGGCAGCCAGTCCACGAGAGAGCCCTTGGCATCACACGCTGATACCCAGTTCCAGGACAAGCAAGGTAGGCCCAGTGCAAGCGCTTGCATATACTTGGCCTTGCGCGAGCAATTGTCTGTGATCAAAGCAGTAAATCCGGCATTGGCTGCTTCGGAAGTGAGCCCTAGCGAGCTGGCCAGTATCTTGGACGCGGCCTCGGGGACGACACATGATTTCTCCACAAACAGGTCATGAAACCCAGCATTCATGATCTGCCCACCACCCTTCCGAATGATGGCTTCCACTTTTTCCTTCTTTTCCTCCTTTTCCGCCTCCTCTCTCTTCTGGGCCTCGGTCTTCTTCCTCCTGTCATTGTCAGATGAACCGATGGTGGTCACGAATATCATGCCACTGAAAATGCCTGAAGGGAATTGGAGGCTTGTATCTTTGAAAGACCTGAAAGATCTCGCGCCCCGTGTCTGACCGGCAACAGAGGCTGGCGACGGCGAGGGCCGGGCGAGCTCATCGGTTGATACCGATGAGTGGCGGGCAAGTCTGCTGGGCTCCTTTCTGACACGGTCGCGTTGGCCACTTTTGCGCGCCGGGCTGTAAGTCTTCAGGTTCGACCGTGGCCGAGATTGGCGCTGGACCTTCGCAGCGGCTGGGGATGAAGCGTTGTTCTTTGGCGCCTCTTCGCCGTCTTCGGTGTTCGGGGTCGTACTCGACGAAACATTCGGAGTGGCACTGAGCGACGTCAAAGTCGAAGATCTCGTACCGGGATCAGCCGCATCCGGTGCACTGGACGACGGGACAGGTTGTGGTGTTGCGACAACTGGGCGTCGGGCTGAACGGCGGGAGGGCTGAGAGGGCTGGGAGGTGACAACCGGAGCCGTACTGGGCACTGGAGGAGAAGAGCGCATTATAGGTTGGGTTTGCTCGCCCGGGTCGCTCATAGCAATCTCGTCGGACTCCTCAACGTGGGTTCTCTTGAGCCTCTTCGGCGGAGGCAGCACCGGTGTTGATGCGGCCTCGGTTGTCTCGTTGGATTGGGTCGGGAGACTAGGGGCCGGGAGACTAGGGTCCTTTGGCTCGGCTGCTGCTGCTGTGCCAGCAGGGCTCGTCTCTGGGATGAGGTCTCGACTGCCAGGAAGGTTGGTAGAGTTTCCCCTTGGAAGTAGAGGTATATCTGAAGAAGAAATACCAGTTTCTCGAGGCGCAGCGCCCCGCGTTCTCTTTCCGTGCGATTCCGTGTCTTTGGAGGCTTCCGTACTCTTAGTACCGGCATTTTGAGAATCTAGGACCGTCTCCTGCGCCTCCTCGTTGTTCCCATATGTTATGGGGTCAGCTGAGCGAGACCCAAATTTCCTTCGGCTTGTCGACGGGACCTCAACAAGCTCTTCAGACCTGGAGGAGGGACGAGAGATTGGGATGGACATGAGAGACCGTGTTGCCTTCTCCTGCTTACGTTTCGCTCTACGTTGACGTCTGCGTAACTCGTGATCCGCATCAGAGTCGGAGTTTGCGGCACCGGAGTCATCGAGAACCTCTACCGACGCCTGACGCACCGAAGGTGAGCTTCGCAAAGAAACGTACTCCTGAATGGGCTCAGGCACAGATCTGGTTCTCTGGGGTTTGGCCTGCGGCGACTCGAGAGCATCGTACGGGTTTTGGGTCGTGGGTATCGGTCCCGATGACGGTGGCGGGACGTATGGGCTGGAGGTGCCGACCGCCTGTAATGGAGAGGTCCGGAGCCCGCGTTCGCGCAAAGGAGAGGACAGCAATTGCGGATTCGGCGATATAGTATTCTGGTTGATTTCTGGTGACGGTCTTGACGATGTCGGACTTGCGGCTTTCTTCACTGCCGACGTGAACTGAGTATTGGCAAAGAGCTGCGAGCTGTGCATCAACGGCTCGGCGGTACCCCCAGCGTGAACCAGTCTTGTTGCCAATGCTGGTGTTTCTGGTGGCGGCATGCCAGTCGACGAGTTGCGAACAAATGGAGGCGGCAGAATACTGGAGCTCCGCCGTGGCTGTGATACGGGGACGGTCGAGGGGTAATCGTCACGTCCATCTTCGGATCCGGAATCGGTGTCGGCATCGTTCAGGTCGTGGGCAGCGGCTGGTCCGAATTGACCTAGGTCAAAATGCACCGCGCCAGTCTCGTCTTCGTGTAGTGTGCCGAGCTCGTGGTCGCTTTCGGCGCGGGATCGTTGCGATTCATAGCGACCGCCCGAGTCTGTGGACTTGAGTTGAGAGGAAGCGAGGGTTTCGCCGCGAATTTCTCGATATTGTTCATAACTCCGGCCCTCATTGGACTGCGTGGGTGATTGGCTGCCGTCGTTCATCTTGCTCTTCAGTGCCGGCTCGGGTCGCAGCGTGGGTAGTGCTGCATGATCATCTGCAACAGTGTTGGAGCCGGCCACAGATTTGGATTGGAACTGAGCTGTCGCTGTGGACCGTCGTCGCTCAAAAGTTATGGGTGCCTCTGCTGCGATCACGGTGGCACGATTGACTGTTGGTGGTGGCGGACGCGACGTGGATACGTGGGACGCGTTTGCTGCAGGCGTGGTTTGCTGCTGCTAAAAAAAAAGTCCGCCATCAGTGACATCGTTGCCTGGGTTTAGAGGGGCGGCTGGCTTGCAGGGGTGGAATGCCAAGGCGCCAAAGGCCTCTAAATTTCGGGGGCACAACGGCCGGGCTTACCATGTAGTGACGGTCTGGTTTCCCAGTCAGCGCTGTAATGTAGTTTTGGAAATCATCGCAATGTTGATCGGATGGCACAGAGGCTGGACCTTTGGAGGAGAAGGGATGAACAAACTCGCCTTGGTGTCTACTCGAAGGGATTCCTGAGCGCATTGGCGATGAACTGAGCTAGATCCTTGTCAGTAATCCTTGAAGACGATCGGGCAATTGATCTCAGCTCCACCAAATCTGAACGTACCTGGCCAATCCCGTGAATAGCATGGTACTCGTCAAAATGACCTGGCTGTCTTGAGTCTCGTTTTCGCCATTGTATGCGCGCTCCTCAGCCTTCGGGAGGCTCTTGGCCGGCTTCTTGGGGCGTGCCATTGCAATACGATTTTGCGATGTCGATGGAAGAATTGAAATGGTCGCAATCGGATCATGGGATCAAAAGGCCTATGGAACAAAGACCAGCGCTTCGCCAAAAATACGCGAGGTCACGTGACCTTAAGCGGCCTCTCATTAAAGTGTGTTCGGGTGTTGAAAGGTCGTGGGCTTGACAAGCGTTTGACTGCCACCATCTTTTACCATTAGCCTCTGAATCCGCTGTCTGGCCCCGGTGCCTTGAGCTCTCCCGTATCGGAATTCCACCCAGGGAAAGAACCGTGTACCTAAAGAATATGAAGCTAGAGTCATCATCAGGCGCTGGAGAAGGTGGTCTAGAAGGGCAGGTGCAACAGAACACGACTTGCTTAACTTATGTAAGTACATGTAGACAGTATCCCTTTACTTTATTCCATACAGTAAGGTTTTCCACCCTCTCATGTTGTTAATGCAGGTCAATGCAGGCAGTCTTGGGGAAATGTCACTTGAATGATCAATGAATTTCTACACTAGAAACGTGCTCACAATAGCCGCCGAGTCTTCAGGGTCATATTGCTCCTTTTGCCCAGTCTGACCGATATAAGTCGAAGTAGAAACCACGCGAGAGAGACTCACATGCGACAGGTCATACATACATACCCATACCCGCACCAATCAATAGGGGAAATCCCGACGCCGCTCCCGCAGCAGTGATTTCGACCTCAGCCAGAACTCCGAGAATGCGGTCATTCATCTTGCCACTTCGCGTTTCTTAAAGACCTGGCATAATTCCTCCTCATCATTCGACGGCAACACTGGCAGTTGATCTGCGACATCTACAGCTGATGCTAATCCGCCGTCTGTATCACTGTCGCTCGTAGTCTCCGCGATTGGAGCCATTCTAACAACCAGCTGTTCGTGCTTATCATGTATACCTGTGAAAGCCAGACCGTAGCCCTTCTTCTTCTCAACAACAATGGCATTGAGTCCAGCATTGGCCCGTCTCGCAGCAATACGTTTCCTCAAAGGCTCCGGTGAGCTCCATCTATCTTCTTCCAGTTCGGAACTACGCAAGGCATCCTCGAGTGCTCCTTTCCGGATGATTCATATCTGATTAGAACATTATGTCGCGTTGAAGTCTGGTTGGGTGGCGTTCCGTCGTCAACCAAACCGTGCTATATTCTCAATGGCACCCGTGCGTACATGGTAGGCCAAATCCCGGCAGCAGTAGCATCCATCAGAGCCTGGTGGGAATTCTCCAGCGCCAACCAGGTATGTAGGAATGGGTAGTGTGGCTAATGATGGCCAGTATCACTGGCATGGTGGCCGTCTCTAAGGATTTGACCACGACCAGGACCCCTATTGAAGAACATACACACCAGGGAGCTTTTGTACCTAGGTATCAATTGGGTCCTCAAAAAGCAAAATCGCCGGTCGTTGGTCAACCTGCTTTACGTGCTGGTTTAGCTGGTACAGTGATGAAAGCCCATGATACAAATAGACTTTAACACATTGAAAATTTACCATCCCAAGGTCAATGTTTGATCATGCAAAATACGTGAACTAATAGCGCTTGTTACCCATCGGAGTTACCAGCTCAGGGTATGCTTGAAGGTGGGGTCGGTGCCGCCACAATTAGCCACAAATGCAGCAATTAGGCAGTGCCACCTGCGGCCTAAGCTTTTTTGCTTTAGCTACATGTACATGGAGGTCGCCCCCCAAATCCATCTAAGGAACAGTATCTTTCTTCAATACATCCGCAAGTTGACAGATTCCCCATCGTTCAACTAGCAATTCCGCCATCATGTCGTGGAGAAACCAGGGCATCACTGGATCGAATAACATTCCCTTGGGAAACCGCCGACGTGGCGGTGATGATGGAGATGATGGCGTCGTCAGGCGCGAAGACAGCATTGAGACCCCCAACTTCTCGAATGGCGATCGCGACTTGAAGCGCGGTCGCAGCCCTGAACCACGTTCCGAAGCCGATGGCCCTCGACGCCGCAAGAAGCGCAACCGATGGGGCGATGCCTCAGAGAACAAAGCAGCTGGCCTGATGGGCCTGCCGACGGCCATTGTCGCAAACATGACGAGCGAGCAGCTCGAAGCTTACACTTTGCATCTGCGAATCGAGGAGATTAGCCAGAAGCTCCGGATTGACGATGTTGTGCCGGCCGATGGCGACAGGTAAGCGACCGCTCCGTTCATCCTCTGCATCAAGGACAAACACTGACTGCTATCTTTTTCTCCTTCTAGATCTCCCTCGCCCGCGCCCCAGTACGACAACTACGGTCGCCGTGTCAATACTCGAGAATACCGTTACCGAAAGCGCCTGGAGGATGAGCGCCACAAGTTGATTGAGAAGGCTATGAAGACCATTCCTAACTACCATCCGCCCCAGGACTACCGCCGTCCCACCAAGACGCAGGAGAAGGTCTACGTGCCAGTCAACGATTACCCGGAAATTAACTTCAGTGAGATTGCTAACCCTCTAACCTTTCTAACCATAATCCTTCCCCGTGTTGTCGTCCAAGGTCTTGCCAGAGGAGCCGTCGCATATGCTGTAGATGGGCTGTGGACAAGCCTGGCTTCATCTTCTAACCATCTAACCTCGTATTCACCTATCACCTATTGCAGACTTACTAACACCTAGCTTCTTCCTACTAAAGTCGGTTTACTTATTGGACCCCGTGGCAACACGCTGAAGAAGATGGAGACTGAATCCCAAGCCAAGATTGCCATTCGCGGTAAGGGTTCCGTCAAGGAAGGCAAGGGCCGCTCCGATGCCGCGCACGCCAGTAACCAGGAGGAGGACCTTCACTGTCTCATCATGGCAGACACCGAGGAGAAAGTCAACAAGGCCAAGAAGCTCATTCACAACGTCATCGAGACTGTAAGTTCCACTGTGCCCCCCCCCCCCCCCCCCCCCCCCCCCCCTTTGCTAGCATGCTCTTATCCTAACACTCTACAGGCCGCTTCCATTCCTGAAGGACAGAACGAGCTCAAGCGCAACCAGCTTCGTGAGCTTGCCGCCCTGAACGGTACCCTCCGGGACGATGAGAACCAGGCCTGCCAGAACTGTGGACAGATCGGCCATCGCAAATACGATTGCCCTGAGAAGCAGAACTTCACTGCCAACATCATCTGCCGTGTCTGTGGCAACGCTGGCCACATGGCCAGAGATTGTCCCGACCGACAGCGTGGTGCCAACTGGCGCAACGACGGTCCTCCTGGCCGCCCTGCTGCTCGTATCGGTGGTGGCGATGCTGTCGACCGCGAGTACGAGGTAAGTCTTGAACCCCTGCTAGTTGTCCATGACTTCGGATTACTAACGTCTTGCAGCAATTTATGCAAGAACTTGGCGGCGGCTCTGGTCCTCCTGCGCGCATCGAGGCTGGCCCTGGCTCCTATAACAACGGTGGCAGCGGCGGCGAACCTAAGCCCTGGCAACGAGGCGCAACCGGCGCGGCCGCTCCTTGGCGTACTCGTAACAACGATCAAGGTAACGATGAGCGCGGTGGCGGAGGTGGTGGCGGCGGCAACGGTGGCCCTGCTCCTTGGCGAACTCGCGGCGATCGCGGCCATGACAACAACCACGGCTCCAACGACTACTATGGCGGAGGTAACAATTACAACGGTGGCTCCGGTGCCCCTGCTGCTGCTGCTCCATGGCAGCAAGCCGCACAGCAGCAGCCTGCTTACCCGTCGTATCCCGGCTACCCCGGTTATGCGGCACCTGGCATGGGCGCACCCCCGCCTGCCCCTGGAATGGGCGCTCCCGGCTCGACGGGCTTGGGAGCACCTCCCGGACTGCCTGGGAACCTTAATGCGCTGATTCAGCAGTACGCTGGCGGTGCCGCTCCTCCGCCCCCACCGCCCTCGGATGGTGCTCCCCCGCCTCCTCCTTCGGACATTCCTCCTCCTCCGCCTCCGCCTGGTGCCTGAAGTGTGACGGTATCCGGATCCGTGTCCATGTACACTAACCAGCGTTTCCCTCCAGCCACCAAGATTGGCATATCGAGAGGTTTATAGCATTGACACACAGCAGGCAGTCTGATTCGTATAGGGTATTAACTGCACGCAGGGACAGTCGTTACATCAGCAGCAGCAACAACAGCAGCGCGTCATTTGCAGAAATGAGCGATTGATTGTGCGCGCACGAGCGCAGGTCTGATCTGAATGTTCATGTAGTATTAGCTGTAATCGCTTAACATTGATTTTTTGCGCATCCTATTCGGTATTTGAACTGTCATGGCTTGTGATACGCCTAGGCTCCCAACTGGGCACTTGATGTTGGGCGTAGTCTTGTTTGCATGTTTGAGGAACATCGCGCATCCCCCAACAGCCTTTCTTCATTCTAATCAGCCAACACGAAGTCTCCAGTCCTTACAGCTTTCAAGTTTCGTCCAGCACCTCAGCCAACAACATTCTCTATTTCAAACGAATGCTTCTAATTTCAGAAGTAACTGCGAGCAAGCCCAACCATACCAGAGACACGTACATAGGTAACAACCTAAACCTGTTTCCTTGATTTAATTTTTGTTCTTCTGTCATCCCTCTTGCCAGAGCAATGGCCCAAACAAGTCATCCGTCTCTGTCACATTCAACCATGGAGTATCACGTAATTGATCTGCAATGATATGCAAGACATCCTTGTAAACATTCTCTATATCCTGATGGAGGACATCAAGGTTCTCCTGTATGAATTTGATAGTTTCGAGAATTGTATGCCTTTGTAGCAGACTGCGAATTCCAAGGTCGTCGCAAGATTTCCCCTCGGCTTTTATTCGGTCATCATGGATGACGACTTCGACGACGGCCACGAAGTCTCTTAGTAGCTTTTCGAGGTCGTCATTCTTTGGGGATGCCTCAAGTTTGGAGGCGAGTACGCAGTCGACGAGCTCCTTGTAGTGCACCTTGAGGGAACGTCTGAGGCTGATGAGTCCGGGTTCGCTGGCCCAATCAGTCCGTGCAACATACTTGACTGGAACCAGGAACGGGACCCTTACTTCAAAGTTTCAGTGTTGTCATGGACCTCTCCAGGACTTGGGATACCCAGGAGGAGGCGGGTCATGCATTCGTATAGCTCGGCCAGGTCTTCATCATACCGCTGTAAGTCTTCCCAGCCCCATTCTTCACTCTTGATGTCCTGTTTCAATCTTTCAGGATCGGATTCGGAGGATATCTTGTCCACATCGAGCTCTCCTTGGTGGCGGACAAGCGTGTCTTTGAAAGCTGCATATAATCGACGCACCAGATCCGCCCTCTGAAGAACCCTTGCTAGCAGCTGCGACAAACATTGGGCATAGTTGGGGTCTTCAAGCGACAAGTTTCCGGAAAGATGTTCAGGGAAAGGATCGCTTCGTCGGTAGGCCGTGCGACTTGAGATTCAGGTAACGTTGGCCACTGCTCCAGGGTCGTCAATGCTGCTGACTTCATCATGAACTGTTTTGGAAACAGACTGGTTTGATAGATTCCTTCGAACGACGTAGGCACCGAAGCAGTAAATATGGCGTTAAAAGCCCTCAGGGAATATCCATGTTTATACGTTGCCACGCTTATGGGCCCCGAGGAGTAATCAATGCCATGAGGCAATATCGTTGGTAACATGCGATAAATCAAAACCAACACCAACACCAACACCAACACCAACATCAACATGCCAGTTTCTCGGACTTCGCATTTCTCAGCATGCATTCTTTGCGCACGCGCTTCCGCATCCGGAGAGAACACAACACCTACAAGTTTGATATTGCCATGTAACAACTGATTGCTCTCTCCTCAGCCTTCTTTCTCCTCACGTTCCTCCCAAACATACGGCGCAAAGCAGTCGTCTATAAGAACAACCCGAAACCACGCCCCATCGCACGCTTCTCCGACGATCTCCAAGCCCCTCGTGTAATCAGCTTCCAGATCCTGACGTAGGCGGCGCAGAAAGTCGCCGTAGTCGGGCTTCCCTTGCACCGATTTCAAATGAGCCAGCAACGACGTTCCCTCGATCCCGTCCCGCAGCCCGTCGACGTTGAACCCGGTTCGGCCTTCCTTTATGGGCTTGAGGGCCTTGGCGAAACCGTCTACCAGCGTATCGATGGCGCTGTCGTTCAAGGACTTGTCGGAACCGGAGCCGTCCTCGGCCAGAAGAACGAAGACGTTGTCGAATAGGTCTTTGTAGCATATCCTCAGGCGGCGCCGGAAGCTGATCCATTCAGGCTCACTGGTCATGTTAGTTATACAGGAACTACTTATGATTACGGTGGCCAAGGCCTAGAGACTGTGCGTACCTCGTAGGTTCGGTTCGGAAGTCGTCGGGGTTCGGGATGCCCAGAGTGACCTCGCTTATCCTCCCGTAGAAGTCGGCCAGCTGTTGATCGTAGCTTTTCAGCTCTTCCCATTCGGAGCTTCCGTTCACATGGGTGTTGGTTATTTGTGCGTAGGCGTCTTTGAACGAGGTGTCCCATGTAGACGTGTTCAGTATGACGTTTCTAAAAGCTAGACATAATTGGCTGAGTAGATCCTCTCTTTGGCGGATCCTTTCCAGGAACTCTTCAATTAGAGGCGACTTCTGGGGTCCTCCTTCAGTCGGGGAGAAGTGTTTTTGATGTTCGGGGAAAAAGGCTAACTCGTCACTTGACCATACACCCAGATGTTGAGATAGGGGTAACTCCGGCAAGCGTTCCAATACTGATGGCGGCGATGCTAGATTCATAGTGATTTCCGTTGACGGCAGACTCGGGTAGCCCCCTTAAACGTTATGGGGGTATATGGTAAATACAGTGTTGATAACTCTCGCCAGGGGGCCTTTCATTCACATATGACATTTCTTTGTGACCGGGCAACAAAGAGGAGGTTCATTCATCATGAGGTGTCATGACCGGAAACATCGATATATGTTAGAGCAAGTGGTATCCTGAAAAGGCCGTCCAAACCTGGACCTTTGTCCATCCTGTCCCAGCTAATCTGCCTTCCATGAAGCCCGGGGCATCGCGAGATCGTGAATTGGAGTCTTCTCGTAGGGTGAAAAGAAAGAAGGACGACTTTGACGCAAAGCGCCCCCTTGAATCTTTTTCTGTAACCTCTCAAACTTCTCCATGAAGTTGGTATCGGTATCCACAACGGTATGCTCCAACTTATCAGCATAAGACCCGAGGGTGACCTCGAACAGTCCTTTGTCTGTGAGATCTTCGAGGCCATAGGCGGAGGTGTGATATGCCATGTTATTCTACCCGTCACCGCAGACGATCAGCGACTCCCAATCCGGGCCGGCTCGCAGGACATCTCATACTCATTCCTTAGCATGGCTCCCTATATGAGCACGCCCCTTTTATTCTAGGAAGAACAAATCACCCCCTGAACGAGCAAAATTCAACAGTAGCAGCGGAGCATCCATCCTCGAGAACAGTGTTTCAATCACCCTCGAAGGTTATGAGTAATCGACAAGTGTGAATGAGGTGGCATGTCTTATAAAGTCCAAGTAACTATGAGCAGGTCTCTATCATGAACAGCCCAACTCACCCATCCTCTTCCTTATCCGTCGACTCCTTTGGCCATGAAGAAGTCGTCTACGCCGATTAGCTTGGCATACGTCGTCTTCATAAAGTTCTCGTCCAGGTCAGCCAGTGCCCAGACAAACGCATCATTCAACTTCAAGTGCATCGCCTTAACATCCCGAAATGTCACCCCCTCGTCCGGCATGGCCTGAAAGGTGATCCCCTTGTCCGGCCAATCCCGATCAAGATCTACGATTGTTTGAGGGTTGACACGATTGACTGCCGCGACGAAGAGCTTGTAGCTTTTGTTGAGCGTGCCGACCTTGGTGTCGTCAAACTCGTCGCAACAGAGGGCAAAGTCGCGGAGACTTTTGAACGCGGACTTCAGATTCCGTCTCAAGCCGATGAGTTGGGATACACTAGTCAAAAGTCAATCATGGAGTCTCCTGGATCGAGCCGGGGCATGAAGAACGTACCTGAAACTTGCGACGTCACCGGCCTTGTCGTCTAGGCGAGCTGGAATGCCCAGAAGAACACCGCTCATGCACTCGTACGCGTTGGCCATGCGTTCCTCAGCCTCGTAGAGCTTGCCATCTTTGATGTGGTCTTCTCTGATGCGGTCTTCTGCCCATTTTCGATCGGCATCACCCCAGGGGACAGTAGTGCTATACGCGGGTCCCTGTCCGTCTATTACCACAGGCTTTCCCGCCTGGAGCTCGTGAAAGATTTCGAGATGCGCCATTCGATGCCTCGACCTCGCCAGGATGTTGTCGGGTTGCGAGATTTTAGCCCTCGACCAGGCTGGAGGAGGCTCGTACGTCTTCTTGTGCTCGGGGAAGTCTTCCAAGGGGTCCATCGACTGGAAGTCTATGCCTTGGTCCAGGCTTGACCAGCGTCCCAACCACTCTTCGAATACAACCGGCAAGCCGGCTCGCATATCTGGCGTTGGCTCCATAGTAGATCACCACGGCAGGCAGCAGCCAGTGTCGTCTATTTCGAGTGTTTACGGTGGGCTGAAGAGAGAGAGAGAGATAGAGAGAGACTGTTAAACAGTTTCATACCACCATCTGAGGCTGACTGGGTAATATGCTTATATGTCCCTTTCATCATGGGCATCAAAGCCTATCCGGGAGCCACAAAGTCTAAACAGAAGTGGCCGGATGCATCCTACGTCAAGCAAACCACGTCACCCGGCTCCGTGTTGGGCAAACACTCCATGGTGCCGCGTGACTCGGTTACAAACTACTCCTTGTCTCTGGGGTACATGTTTTCAGTTTCTTGCGACGTTCCTCGCTTTAGCACTTGAGTCAACAATGGCCAGCCCGGAGCGACTTAGCGTGCTGTACTAACTCAATAGTAGTGATAGTTAAAAAGAAAACAACTTGAAAGTCAACATAAACAAAAGGTCTGTTCGATATCAATACATTTGTTCTCGGCGGGGACAATGTATCATAAAGGGGTAGGAGTTGCTCCTTGTCTCCCGACAAGGGATCTGCCCATTATCTCTATTAAGTGACCATAAACCAAGACTTGCACAGCATGGATTCACATCTTCAACGCATTCGCAGCCTACTGCGGATGAATCTAGTCGGTATCGTCTGGGATCTGGTCCGCGGCCGGATGCTGCTGCTCAAGGACAGAATCAAGCTCGCGCTCATCATGGTGGGTATATGGGCCAACCGGGCCAACCGGGCCAAGCTGACGATGCTAGATCTGCTGTACTTCCTTATCCGCCTCCGTCCGCTGGTACTATTACAGCTGAGACGTTTGGTAGGCTACCGAGACTCGGATTAGGCTGACCCCTCGAATGGGTGACGCAGCTAAGTGACCCGATGTTGATCTCCATATCATGATTCCCTTAGTAGATCGATCAGGTGAGTAGACGCTCCCCGCAAAGAGCATCGTGACCTTCGTGTCAATGAGACAGTCTAGCTATGACCGATCTGTCTGCATTCACACTGCACTGGATCAAAATAGTCTAATTGTAACGTTGCGTTTTTGGGGTCGTATTTTGACCTCTTCCTGAGCTCCTAGCCTTTTCCAGTAACCTCTTCGTTGTGCCCCTGGATCCTGCCCAGTGTGCCCTAGTTTTCTGTCAAGACCCGTGTGAATAGAGAGAAATGGCCATTCTAGACCACATGATTATGCACGACCAAAATGTCAACATCTGTCGAATGGTATGGTATACTCGATGAAAGATTGAAGTCCATACAAAGGGGCTGCTGTGTTACACGATGCCCGCTTTGCCGTATTTGTCGACTAACCCAAGGCCTGCCCGGAACGTTGAGTATTGGGGAAGACGAATAAAGAACAGTGGGAGTGCAAAGTCCGCAGTAATGTCTCAGTTGCTGCGCGGGGTGGGAGCAATATAAATTTGAAATCCTACTCTGATTTTGCCGAGATGACAAAGGGGGTAGGGATCGGCCACCCACCCCCCTTACGCACAAGCCTTTCCTGCATGCTGCATGTCCGATTCTGATAACCTTACCCGGAAAAGGGCTTCTAAGCACCGCCATTGCGTGTTGGCGCTGGATCGAAGTGCGAGCAGACTGCCCAACAGAGAAAATTCAGGATCTGTGTCTGCCGCGAAGATGTTGGATATGTCAGGAATTGCCTGGATATGATTGGTCCAGAACGCAAAGGGCTAGACCAGTTAATATAACATAGATGAGGACGCAACCCTCACCCAACGTCTTCCTGGTGATGCTGCACTGCACTGCACCGGCTGCGTCCCTTTGGGCAATCCCCCGACACCACCAATACCCTCCTTGCTCACTCGGCTAGTTTCAACGGCTGAAATGAGCCACAAACCAACACTTCCCCTTTGCATCGGACGATTTTAGCCCGTGGGAGAGATGGCGTGGTAGCGGCGAGGTTGACTACAAGAGGGTTTGGTTTTCGCGGCATCGGCCGTTTTGACGTAACTCTAAGCCTTTTCGTGACGGATTCACACTTTTGACGCGGGGTTACTCAATCTTACCACACGCGACGATCGTTCTGGTTACTATCAGAGCGTGTCACACCTTTTGATTTGCCCACCAGAAAAACCCCGGATTTCTTCCAGTGCGGCCTGGGACAAATCTTATTTCTCTCCCAGATCCATTGCAAGAACCCCCACGAGTTTGACTACACGCAAGGCAAGAGGAAGTAACACGTGGGACATCAATACAAGACATATTAGAAGACACCATGAAGACCGTCATCAGCTTCATCGCCACCGCCGCACTGGCCGTGTGCGCGGCCGCCCTGCCGCCCGCCGCCGTCCAAGAGGCGCCCTGCACGTCGGGCACGCCCACGACGACGGCCGGCTACCCGATCAGCTACGCGCACGCCACGCCGACGCAGTTCAGCCAGCAGGCGTACCAGCCCGCGACGGCGTGGGCCAGCAGCCACCTCCTGGGCACCATGGTGAGTGGAGTGACCAGAGACTGAACTAGCTGACTGATGTTTGTTCCCCCCCCGGGCTAGACCTACGCCATGCCCCAGCCCTTCGAGACCGGCTTCGCCTACGCGCAGTACAAGTGCCAGTTCAAGTGCAACTCCTTCGGCGGCGCGAGCTTCTTCGTCAGGTACCGTAAGTCGTCGTCGTCCCCCCACTCCCCTCCCCCTACCGAGACTGATGCATCGCATCCATGTGCGAGGCCCGAAAGTACCTGCTGACTGGTTTCCCTTCATTTGATGCAGCTGGCGATGATGAAAACTACAACGCGCAGTGCATGTGCTACAGCGAATTGTAAGTGGTTGGCCCCCGTTGTCCGAGAGCAGCCAGCACTGGAATCCACGACGCTAAACTACTACGTGCTTACAGGCTGGACCCGGATACCTTCGTTGCTGACAACGAGGTCATGGTCGGCGCTTGGAATGCACTTTGCAAGTAGCCATACTTACGGGTGGTCCCTCGTCCCCATCAGAGACCTCGTGAGTAGGATGGATAGGAGTAATACGGGGAAGGACATGGTAAGAGGGAAAAGGTCTTAAGTTCGTTAATATGCAGGAAACCCGAACAGGGCCGAGCGAGCAAGGAGTTCAGTGCGATAAAAACGGGCTTTCAGTTAGTCACCTGTAATTGAATTTCTTCAACATGTCCATTCCAACAAGTACCCCTGAAATAGCGTATCTGAATGAGAAGTTGTACGTCGACTATGTCTGACGGCGCTTGACACTGACACTGTTCTTGTCCACAGCAGCAAGACAGGAACCTCACGCTGCACCTGATTTTAGGTGTGTACATGATCTCGACGATGTCTGATGCCACTACTTCTTCTACCCAGCCCAAGATGGCCTGGTCCCATGAATAAAAGCCGGACCTCTTGGAAATCCGCTCACCCCCTCTCCTGCCCCGCTGACGACTATCTATCTCATGAGTGGGACGGCTATCGGCCACCGGGGCGCTAGCTGCACCTGGCGCGGACCCTGGTAGCCGGCTAGGTTCACCATGGATACCTGTCATAGAAATACGGCCCGTTGTCGGATGGGTAGCCCGAGATTTTGCCGTAGTCGAATCGACCGCCGATCCCCTCGTAGTCCGGTGGTGTCCAGACGGCCCCGTTGCGCGGCGGCTGGTGGGCCTGGGAATATCCGCCGCCGTAGGGTTGGGGAGAGGGGTCGTAGCCACCACCGCCGTAGCCACCGCCGCTGTAGCCACCACCACCGTATCCACCGCCATAGAATTGGGGAGAAGCGCCGTAGCCTCCGAAGCCGCCGCCGCCGTAGGATTGGGGGTAAGGACTGTAACCGCCGAGGCCGCCGCCGTAGCCGCCGCCGTAGGATTGGGGATACGGGTTTTGGACGGAGCAGTAGCCGCCTTGGGGGAAAGGATTATGGACAGGACAGTACATGGTTTCTCTGTCGCGGACGGTATACTTATTTGTGTTTGAAAGACAAAAGACGTTGGTTCTCCTGTGAGGTTATCTGCAGATGCTTTTGCCGAATGGATGTATTTACAAGATTAAGACTCGGGAAATCTTGGAAGTGTTATGTTTAGGTGCTATTTATACGATAAGAACGGTATAGCAGTGTGATGTATTGTATACTGGAGCTATTATCTCAGGACAAGTAGGAATCATTATGCGTATTCGACCAAGCCTGCTACCATAACACGAATTGAATCAAGCAGGAACATAATATTGGGTTCCTTTGGCTCATCTTGACCGCGCTCTGTTTGAATTACACATTGCCAGAATCCTCAGCCACGACCACATCGATGTGACCCAAATCAGGGAAAGGCCAAGAATGTCCGCCGGTGCCCTAAGATTATGACGGCAGGCTGACATATCCCTTTGATCGATATATCTCATGTTCGGCTCTCCCCACTGAATGGTCTGGTGCTCTACTAGTAGTTCCAAGTCTACCTGTCGGGCCCGTCAAATAGCGCGGTTCCTTATTCCCTTGCTTGGGGCGTGTGTGCTTCGTACGACAATGTGCAAGATTTCCGAAAACAAGCCTTCATGATCGCTGGTATTGGCGCAAAGGAGACACAAACATATGGTATTATGATTGCGCTCGCGCCCACCCGTACCCCTTGCTTTCCTTGGCCCGGATTCGCAAATAAACCTTCTTAGTTGATTGCCGCAGGGATTGGGGGTTGCCTGTCCAATCATCATCCAAATTCGCATCCGGGCTGCTGGATTCGTCGGGCTCGGATAGTTCTTGGCGGCTAGCAAACATGGTGCTTGCCGCATGCAAGGGATTCTCGGGCGCCGCGACCGATGGGTGGCCTGGACTGGGCTGTTTGTTTGCTTTGGTCGATCACATCAACAAAATGGCTTTTTCGTGTTTGCGGACGCCACACCAAGAGAACCTCGAGACCGGTAACGCTGACCACGGAGCCTCGCACTGACTTGTAGCCCCTCGTGAGAAGAAGAAGAGGAATGATGGCCAAGAAGTGGTCACGGGAAGATGCTCCAAGCTAGGGACTTAGAATCTAGTGTCATTAATCTATCATTACGGTTAGGCCCAACCTGCCAGCCTCAGCTTTCCTCATCGGTCCTAATCACACCAAACTCCACCGTCTTGCTGATCCCTCCGGACTTGGCATCACTGGCCCCCGTTCCCGCCGCCTGGTGATGGTGGCTCCCATCCGCGTTGTATAAGACGTCGCCCGAGGCTGTGTGGTGGTGGTGACGATGAAACGAGTCGGACGCGGTGGACCCGCCGCCCATGATGTTCTCCTCGGAGCTCGACTTGTGCCGCGATTTGCCGCTGCCGTTGCTGTTGCCGCTGACCTCGATGCGCCGCTCGATGCTGCCCAGCGGGTACATCTTGAAGTCGTCGATGGTGGTCTGCGTGAAGTGGCCCGTCCGGGGCGCCGAGCGGGCCTCGCGGTGGTAGGCCGGGTTGTGGGTGTCGTAGACCAGCCTCGAAGCGAGAATGTCGATACTATCACACGCTCAAAACCATTAGTAAAAGGCGTCTTCCGATAAACCCAATAAGGGGACCACAACTAACAGTAACATAATCGGAAACGTGCACTCGAGCGTGTAAGCGAACCGATCCAGCTGGCTGATCGTCGACGTCGCCGACATGGCCGCCGCCTGGAACGAGTACGTGACCGCCCTCGTCACGCCAATGACGGCGAGCAGCGCCAGTCGGACCTCGGTGCTGCGCATCAGGTAACTAAACAGGGCGCCGGTGCCGCTCTGCAGCGCGGCTTTCACCGAGATGCGCCGGGCCGAGTTGAACTTGAGCAGCAGCAGCGCGGAGCTGATGCACTCGATGAGCGCGATGGAGACGAAGTAGCCCATGTGCAGGTGGTTGATGAGCCGCTGCAGCGCCGCCGAGTTGGCCCCGCCCGACAGGTACTTGACCCGCTGCACCAGGATCAGGGTCCGCAGCGTCGCGATCCCCAGCATCAGCGTCCAGAAGGCCGAGAAGAAGGCCTGCTTGGCGCGCCGCTGCAGCATCTTGGACAGGATGGCGTACGAGTAGAAGGACAGGCCCGCCTCCTGGATCTGGTTACGTCAATTAGTCACATTCATTAGCTGCTGTAGCACTAGAGATATTATTGAGAGAACACAAACTCACCAGCCAAAACACATCGGCGAACGAGGAGGCCACAATGGTGTTCGTCTTGGGGTACTCGGTATAAAAGGCGAAGTAGCACAGGCCGTTGGCCAGCGCGGTGGCGGTCGACACGACGATGGGGACGATGGCGATGGGCGGGAAGCCCACGATGCCGATGACCATGAAGCTGAAGCAGACGTTGACGAGGCCGATGCTGCTGAGGATGGCCCAGCTGTGCTCAAAGTACGTCGGCAGCGGGCCGCCGCTCGACTCCGTGTTGACCATGATATGATGCTGCCCTTTGTTGATGGAACACGAACAATGGATTGGGCGAGATGCGGTTTTTGTTGATGCTGCTTCGCCTGTCGGCAACCCCCTTTTTGCTGTAGTGGTGTATTGAGATATATAGCTGCCTACTCAGCGGTCCCGAGTCACGACCTGCTGATGAGGCGGTTGATATAGGCAAAAGGACTCATTGTCAGACGCGGTGGAATTAGTGATGGCTTTATAAGAGAGGTGAACAACAGATGGAATCCCCGGTGCTAGCGTCCAGAAACGCCCCTACATAGCAATCCCACCTCCATGTGGAAAGCAGGGATGGGCCCTCTTGTGGCTATTATGAGAGAAAACCCATGAGCCAGGCCAGGTGATGAATGAACGACACGCGCATTGGTTCGAACTGCTACTGTATGTGCCTTTCGAGTCTCGACAAAAGTGCGCAAGCTAGCTGGGGAGCTGCATTCGAACAAGGAGCACCCCTGCCTGCCCCCAAAAGCCGCATGTTCAGCTACTTGTCGAGCTATCAGCTTCTTCCTCTTCTTTTCCCTCCATAGCCATGGCAAGCAAAAGCCAATTTATGGGCAGCAACTCCTCCTCCCCCGGACTCGAGGAGCGTAGGGGGTCGATCACCAGCCCTAGTGGACCTCTCCAAGAGTCCAAGTTTCTTGTCCACCGCTATTCCGGAAAGGGGTTAAGGCTGGCGTCCGCTAATCAGCCACCGTGGTCTCGGCGCTTTCCAGCACGCCGGCTAACGACCATGACTGGACGGAAATCGAGTCGTGCGCTGTCACGCTTTCCTTTTGGTACTTTTCTTTCCTTTCCCCTTTTTCAGCATTGCATTATGTCGCTCTTCTCCGAGTCTTCCTTGCTTCTGCGGCTCGTAATATCGAATCGCCCTTGGAGAATTGGCATCGTATAATCATCGTCATCGGCATCGGCAGCCCGGCACGGGTCCGCGGCGCTCGATCACATTCTAATCTTGGATCCCGTGTTCGAAGTAACCCGCCAACTCGGCGGCGGTGGGGCAAACGACGCGGCAAAGATCGACATGCGCAAACAGGACGTGGTTTGCTTGGACATGACAAGCCACGGGTTGGCCTGGGGCCAGGACAAGGGGGGCAGTGCCGCAGGGGCCTTATCGTCAGTGCGTATTGCTCGGCTCAAGTTGGTATTGACCGGGATCTTCTTCCGACGCAGACGCGATCCTCTTCCGCGGATATTGCCGTAATAGCAGGGCATGATAACTACCGGCATGCTGTCATCGGGGGCTCCATAACAAGCAATGTTGGATCTATAAAGGGAGGCGAGGAGTTACTGTATCCTCCATCGGCATTTTGTTCAATTTATTCCTTTGATATATGTTCTTCAAGCCTTCACAGGAACAAATACGAGGTCCTCATGCAGGCGTTCTCTGCTCAGGTGGTCCCTGCGGCCGGCTACTGCAACCCCCTCGGGAAGATGAGTCGTCACATAGCGATCAGTGCAGTAACTTACCGGTATTTCGCCCTTCCAAGACTCGGACGAATTGGCAGGCGGGTCTGGGCCTCCTTCGATTCCCGTCACACACACTGCGGGAGGCCTGATGACACAGACCTTGGTCCACTCGTTATCGAAATCCCTCCTCCCCTTGCCGTCTGAATGGGACTCATTGATAGCCGCGGTATTTTGTAAGGGAAAACAGTCCATTTTGGCGCGAGCGAATTGACCCCTGAGCATGCACCGTCACCTCGTAGCCTGGTGGTTTAGCAGCTCTGCCGTTCGGCTCATTGACCAGCACAAGTTTGACAGTTTCCATCTCAAACAGCATCCGCTGCGGCTCTTGACACAGTATTGGGCGACAACGGATACATTCGCTCATTGACGGAATATGCTGCCCAGCCAGCGGCAGCGGACATGAAGGTAGATCATGTTGCCTAGTATTTTGAAATCCATGATATAAGGAGCGACTACGTTAAGTTGTTCTGATCTGTGGCCTGAAGGCGTCCCTCCAGCAAAATATCAGCCATGAACCAGCATGGGTTTCCCCGTTTCCAAAGCTAACCATGATTGTTCTCCTCCACCGGCAGGCAACCTTCGTGAAGCCCCCATCGCGAGCCATGCTTGCCTCTTGCCACGACCCCCCAGGGACGCGTGATTCAGTGCTTGACGACTTTGAGTGCTTTGACCAGATCATCGGCAAAGGTTTTGCAGTTGAAATGCTGATGATGGTAGGTCTTTCCTTTTGCCAAGTCATGCGCTGTTGCGCAACTGTCAGTATCACACAGTATCTCGAGAATCATCGGATCAAGGTGATGCTTGTACAGAATGCGATGGCTCCATGAACAACGCCCAACGCTCTTGAAAGGGGTAGATGCTGGCAGTGTAGTGGCGTCAGCTTACCGAGTCCGCCGATGGATTTCAGCGTCTTGCGTCCGTCGCCGACCCGGCCGAGGTATGTGAACTGCTCGTGCCCGTCCGGAATCTCGCCGTAATCGCCATCGTAGACCTCGACGGGATAGCCGTCGCCGTTGGGCTTCGACTGCCACTTGTTGTCCTTGAACTCGATGCCGTACTCTTGGTAGCCCGCGTGCGGGTTGCCGACCACCACGTCGACGTGCTTGCCGCCCGTGTCTCTCATGAGCTGGTTTAGCCCGTAGTGGTTGGCGCCGCCCCGGCTATCGTAGGTGGTCGCCCGCGTGTCGAGGCGCGTCCAGACGTGCAACTTGCTGGCGTCCTTACCTGACGGGAGAGTGGGATCTCGCAGGAGGATGTCAGCGAACACGTCCTCTCTCTTGTCGACAGGATCAGGCCCCGCAAGATGGGCTACGTTGCTGCTGACTTTGGCGTCGACATCAAACTCGCGAGCATGGCTACGAGGGCCAGCGACGGGCTCGGACGAGACGATGGAGAGCAGGCTGGCAATGAAGAAAAGGGGAGTTTGGAAACGCATCTCTCTGACAGTCACGGGCGCTCGGGGATATTGTGAGACAGAGGGTCTGGAAGCCTTATATAGATGATGTGAAAATGACTGTTTGTGTGGTTCTGGTATTAGAAGAAGTTGATCGGGGCTCAGGATAATGCCCAGGCTTTATAGATTGCCAACGCCGGCAGCAACCGTAGGGACTTCGTGTATGAGTGTAGCAGCAAACGAGGAGGGTTGGCTCGAATCCAGCATGCATCAGGGTGTCACGGCGGATGCAACGCTTGGGATATTTCTCCTCACGCCTACTTCCGACTACGTCGGATACGGCCATCCTAAGGATCATGCATATTACACATACACGGGCGCTCGAGGGCGGCTATTATATTAATTCTGTGAAGGATCGTGAAGGACGCGTCGATAATTCATTTGTTGGCCAGCATCGAGCCGCTCCTAGATTTCGATCAGCACAATGATTGGCCATGGAAGCCCGATATTCGCGCCATCATGATGACTTTGGGGCCTCTTTTTTGGGGCTGTGGTATCACTTTGCTGCTTTGTGCCACTTTGTAAGCACAGCCTGACGCAACTTGCCGCAACTGGATGTAGTCTCCCGTAAATTACACCCGATGGGGAGGCTGTGAGCAAGAAGCAAATCGTGATGATATGTTTATCTTGTAATACGGGTCATATATCTGAAATTTGGGGGCATCGAGATTTGATTGTCCCTAAATTAAGACTTTCTGTGTAGCAGAGAGAACGCCACCAACGATACTGGGGTCATCACCACGAATTTGGTGGTATCAAATGGCTCGCTTTGCTCTTTCTTGTTGGTGACGTCATCTCGGAAGTCGTGCGACGTCGACTTCTACAACGCAAGAGATGCACTTCCTTCGCATAAATAATAGGCAGTTGGCTGTCCCTGGAAACTCTTCGACCTTCCCCCACCATCATCATCACTTTCGCCACTCGATGCCATGCCAGAGTTCGACAGTCACACCATCATCAGCTCCGACAGCTTCGAGAAATATGGAATGGAAAGTCGGCGCCAGGTCTCCTTCGATCGAGTCCAAGACTTTGTTGATTGCGGACTCATGAGCAGAGGTTGGCATGGTCCACTCTGCAAATTCCGTGCTTCGTTTCTGATCTGCTACACAGATGCTGTGCTGGAGAGGTACACCGAGAGGCTGACGAGGAATGTCCCGAATGTTCGCGGCATCGAGATCGCATTCCAGCACCTGAAGGACGCCGGGACCGAGCGTGAGTCGTCATGTGCTCCCAGCATCAATGCACATTGGGTTTCAACTAACACATCCATCTCCCTCCCAAGACCTATCAAGTGAGAAAACCATGACTGCCATGAAGAATGCAGTTGTTGGGATCATCGAACCCCCACAGTCCTCCGCGATTTCCGAGCTTGGGCTCGACATCCTCGCCTGGCATGCATCATTCCCTTTCCCCCCAGCGCTGGGGCCGCACTCGGAATTATGCGACGGTATAGACCAGAGCTCTTTCGCACGCGCAGTATGTCTCTTATCGATGAGATCGGTGCCAGGCTATGGCGGTCGTAAGCGATGGGGGACTTGGTTCCCAGCAAACCCCGTACATGGTGGCTACAGCGGCAATTGGGGACCCCACCGGGGCAGCTACGTCTCGACGCGTGGCAAAGGCGCAAGCGACTTCATGAGACGCATCTTCCGGAGCCTGGCCTCCCCCGACCATGACGACCCGGCGAGCTCCCATACCACCGCCGCCGCGACAGAGAAGACGGAAACTTCGATTCCGGTTCTGCGGTTCATGTACCGGCTGTGGTTGCCAGAGGGCGAAAAAGAGACCAAAGACCGGGAAGAGGATGAAGAACCGGAAAGACCCGAGTTTGCCATAATGGAGAACGAGCGCGAAGTCAGTGTCGACATCCAGGACGTCCTCTCGGAATGCCCGCCGGAGGAGGACCGCTTGACAATGAACCCCTTCCGCGAAAGCTACAGCCTGGTCCTTCCTGGGCTCCCTCATCCCGCCCATGACCTGAACGAGTTGCGGGTCCCGGTGTCCAAGGTGTCGACCCTTCTGATACTGAGCAAGCACTTGGGTCTCTCTGAGCGCAAGTCCGGAGAGGAAGAGGCCCAGTCAAGCCTGGAGGAGTTGATTGACAGACTTAGTGGCGAGACAGGCCCAGCAAGCCTAGGCTGGGAGGAGTTTCAAGCCACTTTGCGAGGTTCTGAGGTAAGTCGACTTGAACTGTCATGATTAGGTGGACATTGTTTTAACAGTCATTGGTAGGACACGATTGCGGATACTTTGGCAAAGATGGTCAGCCTCCTCGTAGAGACATGCAATGAAGAGGGAAAGTGCTGGTTGAGTTACAAGTGAAACTGGTGTGATGGCCGTGTCGCCGCCTCTTGGAAAACATTGTGCACCCAGACTTGAGGTAGTAGCAATAGAACACTTGACTTGTGTACGATTGCGGAGATGGGGTTTGGCAGGTGATTCGATTCCAAGTATATGACGCAAGGGAGCCTTGCATATACAAAAGACCTGTTGCAAGCGACATCGCAAAAGAGACACGTTACTCGTCGTTCCACTCGAAAGTTATCCCCTTGTACACTCGATACTCCATCGGGAAATCCGAACGCTCAGGCAGACCCGCCCGGGCCAGCACCAAGTTGACGAGGTCCTTGTACTCGACGTCCGGCACCAGCTGCGCCAGCTCGGCCACGGTCGCCCCGTACCGGCCCCCGCGAATGTCCACCCTCGCCCCGTGTCGAAGCAGCAAGAAGGCCAGGTCCCTGTTGATGTACGGCGTCTCCGGGGGCCAGCCCCTGTCCTCGTCGGTCCTGTCGTACGGGCCGAAACGGGTGTCGAAGGCCAGGTGGAGCGCAGTGCCATATACGGGACTGGTGGCATTCACGTCGGCGCCCTGCTCAAGCAAGTACTCGGCCGCGAACTTCCGCACAACCGCGGCTTCGCTCTCTCCCCAGACGTCGGCGACTCTACCTGCTGTGCAGGACGCTTTCTGAAGCGGCGTAAGGCCATCTACCAGACTGCGGAAGTTGACGTCCGCGCCAAACTTTTCTACCAGGATCTGATCTCGGTGTCTTCGTCTGCTTTCGCTCGCGACAAAGTAAGACATCCCGAGGGCACTGGATGGATGTGCACCACTCTGTATGAGTATGGCCATCGTCTCAATGTCTTCGTCATCCCAGTGGTCCGCCAAGGCCCTGGTTAGCGAGCAAAACGACTGAAAGGATAGAGGAAATGAGATGTTGTCCAGCCATCGTCTCCATATGTCGGTGGTGATCACGTTACGGGTGATTTGTTTTCTGAAACAGTGAGATAGTGGCCCCGATGCCAAGATCACCTCGTGCGTCTTGGCTCCATAGTCCAGAAGCAGTTTCGCAAAGTTTTGCTCTGGTCTGATGGGATTAACTAACATCATAGGCTGAATGAAGCTATCAGACCAGTAATGTCCATCACTGAGCTCATTGGTACCAGCACCATGGCGCAGAAGTAGTTCTGCGGTATCGTAGTCCCTGCGATAGCTGTCGACGGCGTATTGGAGCCCTCTGAGGCTTTGGCATGCCTGAGCTCCATGGTCAATGAGCAGCGCAGTTATAGCAAGGCGTTTCTTGGGATCGAATTGACTTCGAGCTGCTGCATCTAGCGGGGTGAAAGATTCCAGCAAACTGTCTCCTCGCGAGCGACAGACATCCTCGTAAGGTTCCAGCACCTCTTGTTTTCGCGAGTGACATATATCCTCGAACCAATCCTCGCAAACGATCTGGACATTGGGATCCGCACCATGTTCTAGTAACAGTTGAACCATGTCGTACTGCTGCGCGTACGCCGCGATCGATAGCAACGGGATGCCCTTCTCGGTGACGAAGTTCACATCAACGGTGCCATCTTGGATCCAGTCCCTGACCAGCTCGACCAGCCCGTATGCAACACAGAGCAGAAGCGAGGCATTTTCTGGCTTCAAGAGTCGAAGATGCGCCGGCGTATACACTTGAAGGAAGCCACCACTATTGGGCCGGTTGATACGTGACGCATAGTGTTCGGTAGTTCTTAGCCATGTTTTATAGGCATCGGTACTGTCGTGGGGTTTGCCCAGAAACCTTCGGAGGAGCCCAGATAGTTCGTGATACAACCGACCGCAGCTTCGTACGTGGACATGCCAATCTTCCACGTAGGATATCAGAGAGCTCTCCTTCTTCAGGACCATACACTGCTCTCTGCTGACTGTTTTCCGGTCATAATGATAGCTGACGTATTCTTCAACGTCGCAAGGTGGCACACGATAAATCGCTCGCCACTTCTCCCGTAATTCGACCAGCGAAGGCGTGAGCATTGCCCGAAGACATATGCCCGCTGCTCTGACATGGCATTGCTGAATGTTCCAGTGCTCTTGCTCGAAATACTCCTGCACGGAGAGATGCGCAAATCGGCAAAACGACCGTGCGGCGATGCCCTTGTCCTTGTTGAAATCTCTGGTTTCCCATGTTACATAACCGGTGTGTTTAGGATAAACAGGTTCTGTTACCACAATTAGATTTTGGCAGGCTTCCAAGAGAAAGCCGACCGTAATGTCGACATCAAAGGAGAAGTCTGTATCGGGATCTTGACAGACTAGGGTGACGAGCTCGTCAGGGGCAAGTGGGCGCACTGAACACATCAACCACTGAAAAGCCCGCATCGCAACTTCGCCCTCGCTCCCCTTTTTGTTGAGAATCTTTGCGTATATCTCGTTGTAGGTCTGTCGAAGACCGTCGGAGAGTCCTTGGAGATAGTCACGCACGTCCTTGGGCCTCTGAAGCTCCAAGAGTTCACGAATATGAAGTGAGGCCCAAAGAAACCTAATAAACTGTTAGCGATACTGATTGGAAACCGTCTAACCAAACATAGCCAAAGGTGGCGGCGGGATCCTGAAGTCAGATCAGAGGGCGAGAAACGTACATTCCCTGGCTCTTTGTCCTGAAAGTACTGATCACTTCGTCCCGCACACTTTCCATATTGGGATTGTCTTTCCACGAGCTCGCCTCAATCTGTGCCACGACGAAACGCTCAATGTCGTCTTGGTTGTCTACAGCAGACACCACCAGATTCGAGGTCGCATTGTACCGAGTCATGATGTCGCCGTCGTCTCTGCTCGCAATAAATATCTTCACAGTCGACGTCGAGCCAAGGCGTATCGATTCGAGAGTATCCATGAAAGCGCGGCGAGTACTCTTGTCGCACTCGTCCAGACCGTCCACCACCAAGAAGACCTTGCGGTACATGCTGATCAGGCGAGTAAGGAGACCCGTGCATTCGAGAGGCGTCAAAGCAGCTGCGAAGCCTTTGGCCTGATGTTCACGATAATGGTCGCTGATAAATCCAACCACGGCCTGCGAGTCTTCCCTGAACGATAGTTGGCGTACAAAACTCGCTAGAATCTGACCCGGATCTTGATGGTCTACGCGGTTTCGGTCGCAGTAGAAATATGCGGTTGCTAGCAGACCGCAGCCCTCTTTAGCATCGGATGAGAGGGCATCGACAACCCTGGTCGCAAGCTTGGTCTTCCCAGCTCCGGCTATCGAGCTGTCGTGTCAGTGCATCATTCGTCCATGACACAATCGACAACCCGAACTTACGTATACCGTGAAGCCAGAGAATTTCTGACTCTTGGGACTCTTTCCATTTCTTGTAAGAAATGTTTTGGAGCAGCCATGTCCCTGTATTGTCCGAGATGCCCCTTTTGGCGATGTAGTGATCTTCGAGGTAGCGGATCTGAGAAGCCCACTGTAAGATTTTGCTTTGCTCCTCGGCCTTCATCATCTCCCAGAAATCACCACTAAGTTCCTGAATCCTTGACATCCGACCCTCTGTCACGTTCGCCAGGGCTCGAATGTGGGACGACTGGCTCTCTCGGAATTGCTTCGACTGCCAGCGCTCGCAGTTGGCGGCTTCTGCCTCCGCAGTCTGCTCCAGCTTGCTCAGGCCCTCTAGCTTGGTTGATAGCTCGCCTGGGTTGAAGAACGCATAGCCAGCTCGTTTTCCTGCATTCATGCTGTACACCCGCACAATGTGTAGAAGAGTCGAGATAATTTCAGCATAGACCCTCGTTAGAACCGCTCGTAAGCGCCCGGCTGAGGCATCTCGCGCTTGAACTTGGCTCGCATCAAGGAAGAGTACCTCGTAAATCTGGCAACGGGCGACTATGTTCGTGGTGGTTTCCATCGCTATAAGCAATTGTCCGCTTTGATCCTGATCCGCTACCGCTGTCTAGGGGTTTTATAGTTAGTAACATGTATCTGCCGAATTGGTTGGGCTTTGGTCGACCCAGGGCTCTTTCCCAGGGTGCAGTAGGTGCTTTGGAATCAGGCCATGAAAGAATAGGTAGCCAAAAGGATACAAACATCATAAAAGCAATACACACCTGGATGAGAAATTTCATGATAGCCCAGGGTAGAGCCGCTTGTGCAGGCAACAGGTCGGCAACTGCGCCCCCAACGTCCTTCACCGACTGGAGTCGTGATGCAATACTGCCGATTACATCTCGAAGGATCACAGTGTTTCCCCGAAAGTGGATTTTCCAGGTTCTGTCAACAACATCCTTCTGCTTCTGCTCCACGACTTGGAGGAGCTGAGTCCAGACATCATGGAGTTGTAAAGCTTCCAGTTCGTCGTCGGCGCCGGTGGTTATACCGTAGTTTTTCAATCGCTGGCGATCTTTTCTGCTCAAGCAACCGATCATGGCCTTCCATGGAACGCCGAGGTCTGATTTCTCAACGACACCAGGTGTCAACTCATCTGTACAGGCCGTTTCTGCCTCAACGATGCGTTGAACGGGAAGGCGTGCATCGGGCAGTGGGGGGTCTCCAGGTCCCGGTTTCCCTCGAATCCGCTGGATGAACGAGAGAAACCTTTCCCTTTTCCTTGATGATCCCATTGGAGGATATGATTGCAATAGTAGTTTCCCAACGAGAATGCCACGTTTCAATACTCTACTGAAGGACAAAGTCTCTCCTTGTCACGATCGTGACAACGTAGCTCGACAACTTGCAAAGAGGCACAGAGAAGACAAACATCAAAGAAGCTGGATTACTTATCGTGCGGGGACCAATCATAGCCCATAATGATATTTGCCCACATTTGGGCATGTTGGTTGCGCAACTGGCGGCTGCGATCCCACTCGCTCCTTCCGATTCGCGCTTTTGAGAGGGGACGGCTCATACGCCTCACGCCTGCATCGCGCACCCCACACTCACATCTACTGGAAGCAGAATGGGAAGCACGCTGTTTCGAGTCTGAGGGACCCAGAGACTCATTCGTGGGCAAGCCTGGTGACCAGGACAAGTCGACAATGGTGAATCGATCTTGACATTGCCTACGAAATGGCTTGCTTGCCGCACTTTTGCAGCCAAACCAACCAACGGCCTGGACCCACATCCCTCAGCCATTGCCAATCCGAGTCTCGAACCCCTTTGATTGAGTAACAGCACTCCCAAATTGCATGCACACGCCTCATGTTCATCCCCGGGATTCAAGATCTATCCACCACTGCACGATCTCCCCCGTCCCCGTTGCCGCAATGCTCGCGTCAGGTGTGGAGAAGCGGGTGATAACGCCCTGGTAGGCACCAAGTATGTCCTGGCTCTTGGAAGTTCGAACCCGAGGGGTTGTCGAGACCACTGCACCATATGGCGGCGTGAAGGCGGAACAGCCAAAAGGAGAAGAAAGGGGTGAAGTTTGAAGCAGACATTGACACGGTAGCACTTGATAATTGATTCATTGAACCGCAGTTGTATAAACAGTATCTCATTACTACCAGTAGGTCATAAAATATCTCCCTCCCTCCCCTAGTCATGGTTTCATAACTTCGTTTTATCAAATTCCAAATGAAAAAGTGTGATGCCTATCTGTGGCAACGCTATTTCGCTCATCGCTCGTCTTCCTCCTCCTTATCTTAAACCTGCATATTCTCCAAATGCTCATCCTTGCTCAACCTCCGCACCCCAAGCTTCTTCCGGTCCTCAGCCAGCGACTTGGCAAACTTGCTGCGGTCGCGGATGACGGGGCCCTTCCAGTAAAACACGTAGATGGGCACGACGACAATGACACTGAGCCCCGCCAGGATGGTGCTCGCGTACTCGACCGGGTAGCCGCCGATGTTGGTGTACATGGGCGTCGCGTACATGGCCGAGATGCCGGCCAGGAAGTCGCGCGCGAACGCGTTGCCGCCGCACGCCGACGCCGAGTAGACGCCGTACGCCGCGATCATGTAGTCGACCGACGAGAAGTAGATGGCGTAGTTGGCGATGCCGACGAGCGCCGAGAAGATCATGGGCGCGATCCAGTGCACGCGCGGCGGGCCCAGCGACGTCCACGCGAACCCGATCAAACCAATCGGCTCCAGCGGCGCCAGCCACAGCAGCACCTTGAGCCGGCGCTCGGGCAGGAAGCAGTCGTCGCCCTTGCGCTTGCGGATCGTGTCGTCGCGCCAGAAGCACGGCAGGTACATGAGGTAGGCGATGAAGTAGGCGGCGTTGATGGGGATGAAGGCCCAGGCCTGCGCGAGGATGCCGAAGTCCCACTTGGTGTAGACCTCGGGGAAGGACTCGAGGAAGGTGAAGATGAGAGCGTCGGAGAAGCCCGACAGCAGCGACAGGCAGAGCACAATGGGCTCGCGGATGAACATTTCGAACGGTCGGATCCACACGATGCCCGCCTCTTTCAGCGAGATGCGCGGCTTCTTCAGTTCGTTGGGGCCGTAGATGTTGGGGTCCTGGCCAGTCTTCCGGCGGCGCTTGGCTTCCCGGTCGAGAAGGATCGTCGAGCGGCTTTCGGGCATGAAGAGGAAAACGGCCTGGACGGCACCGCCGAAGATGAGCATGATCCAGAAGAACCAAGGCCATGTTAAGACTGCATCGAGAGTGTAAGCGATGGATGGGCATGTGGTCGGACAGGAGAGGGATACTTACATCTCTGAATAGGTCCGCCGATGATGCCGCCAATACTCGTGCCAATACAAGACGACAGCACGATGAAAGCCAACGGCCACTGCTGTTCTTGCGGCGTGTATAGATCGGCAATCAGACCGAGAGTAACACTACCACCAGCGGTAGACAATCCACCCTACGCGAATAAGTCAGTCAGTATCACAGGCGCGTAACAAGCAAACAGTCGAGAGAATGCCAGAAAGCAGCGACTTACGAGAGCGCGGCAGACGACAATGGTGCCCCAATTGGGCGCCAAAGCGCAGGGAATCTGCCAAATGTTGATGAGCAGCATGGAGAGCTGGAGGATCGGCCAGCGTCCAAACTCCTCACTCCAGGGCGCCCAGAGCTCGCAGCCGAACGAGTAGAGGACCAGATAGATCATCTGGCCGACGCGGATGCCCTGCTCGTTGATGCCGAACTCGGCCGACAGGGGCTTGATGGCGCTGGGGAAGACCGAGGTGTTGTAGTTCATGGAGATCTGGATGCCGGCGACGGCGCTGAGGTACATCCACTTCTTCCACGTCGGCCAGGCGTACGCGAGGATCTCGGGGCAGTCGACCTCCCTCAGCTCCCGCCGGCCCTGGGCGTCTGGCGGCCCGCCATGCTCGCTGCCGCTGCCGTCGCCGTCGACGCCGCCCTCGACCTTGTCTTCGATCTGGGCCTCCTCGGAGCTCGAGGTCCCGGGGTCCTGGTCCGGGCGTCCGATCTCATCCTTCTCGACGTCGATGGGATTGCGGTCGTGGTCTGGGGTGGTGGAATGCATGGCTGAGATGCGCTGGAAAAGAGAGACGAACGGCCATCGTTGTGAAGGGCGGCGTCGCGGTGATTTATCCTCATTGGAATCCCACCACCAAAGAGTGTGTCGACGGCGATCTGGGTCCCTTCTCAGTCGCCTACTCCACCGAGTGGTTTCCACACAATATGAAAAATTGAACCCGCAATACGGGCCGAGTACTACCTACGGCCTGATCCACTATCAAGACTACCTCCAGACATCACGATTGACGATTCGTGACCGGACACGCAACCGCCGACCATGGCATTTGTCGAGCTGCCGAGCCAGCCCTAGGTAAGTGCGCAGGAATCATCGCTCGCGCAACGCGGCGCGCCTTGATTCTGGGATGCCATGAATCGCATTGTCGATGCCGCCGATGGCGGTCCATGATTGTTGTTTCACGTCGTCGTCCATCCAAGCATTTACCTCCATGTCCGCAGGCAAAAACAAAACCGGATAAGCTTTTCTCGGGCGGGCGTCCGCGCCATGACAATTGACGTGCCTGCCAAACTAGCGAATGCGGCTCTGCTTGGCACACTTCACTCTTCACAGCACGGATGACGACGACGGGTCGCGATTAGGAATTTTGATAGATCGTCGTCGGGTGACGTTAGATCGTCAGGCCCTGACGTCAAGCTTGGACGGAATTGCGGGGTTTTCGGCGGGCCGCCTGCGCAAAACTATTGACTTGCCCGACAAGTGGGGATGGGCGTCCCGGGGATAAAGATGGATAACGAAGAAAAAGAAGAAAAAACGACACGCGCCGGCTCATCGAGATGGTCTCGATGGTGTGGCCATGGAGTCGTGGTTCAATCTATGTAATATTGCTTTCAACCTCCCCCAACCTGACCGCCTCCGCGTCGGACTCCCCGCTCTCGATCTAGACGAATCTGTTGTATAAGTGCCGAAGGTGTCGCCCGTTCGACCATTTTTTCTTAATCACGTAAGATTTCGCCCATTATCATGTGTTCACCAAGCACCCTGCTTTGCCCGAGCCTGCGCGATGATGATTTTGCTACTACCGACTACTTGACTCGAACCTGGGGCTCGGGCAGATTCGGGAGGGGTCTCACCTGGAGGAAGCACCTCCACCTCATCGTTTCGCAGCTGCCCATCCGCATGCGGTTGTGTCGGCCGCCGTTGGGCCTCGCCAAGGTGAAGGAGATTGATAGAGGGGCGCTGGACGTCCCTGCACCGGGACAAGAAAGAGGAATAATAAGGATAAGCCGTCATCATCGTCATTCGTGTAACACTATCCGCAACCACCGCGTGGACCGCAACCGTTGCCCCTGGATCCAACTCCTAACCGGCGCTAAACCTGACATATTAACCCACTGCCCACTGCTGGCTCAACCGTCTGCTAGACTGATGTCTATCGTCCATACAGATTCAGCAACCACCGCCTCCTCCGCCTCCACAACCACCACCTCCCCCTCCACCGCCGCCTCCACAGGCTCCTCCACTACCAGTAGAAATTCCGGCTCCTCCTCCTGCGCTGCAGCCCCCTCCTGCTCCCCCGGCTCCTGCTCCTCCGCAGCTTCCCATCGCGCTCCCACCGCAGCCCCTGACCCTCCGCAACCGCCGGCGCCGGCCCCACCACAGGCACCAGCAGCTGCACCTCCCCCACATGTCCCTCCGGCACAGGCACCGACATGTCCGGACCCGGCGGATACCTGGCACGGGTCTGCGCCGCCGTAGTACATACCCGGAGTGTAGTAGACTGGGCCGATGAACGGGCCGTACATCAAATAGGGGTAGCCCCAGGCGTAGTAATACTGGTCTCGCGGCGGTATGTCCCGCCCCTTCTTCTGGGCACGCTTCTGTGCCTTCTTGTAGCCTTCTTCAAGACGCAAGAGTTGCGCGTCGTGTATCCTTTGTAGGACTTTGGCTTTCCGGGGGTCCGCATCGTGAAACTTGACCGCATTGTGCGACGAGATGTGAGCCGACTGGTCGGGTGGGCAGAGCTTGGCTGCGCCGTTCTTGTGGAAGCCTTCAGTAACTATGCAAGAAGAGTCAGATGAGAAACTCGAAGACATGGAGCGGACGCTAGAGCGACAAATGGCACTTACTCTTTTCGTTAATAGAGAGGCCAAAGAGCCTGCCAACGGAAGAGATGTGCGACGCGCGAATGCTCTCGCAATACCAGCACGTGCATTCGCTGTAGACTTCACCGAAAGTCTCCTGGTACACCTTGCTCGTCCATTCGAACGATGTCGTGAGCTTGGTCTCATTGATCTTGTCGTCGTGGTCAACGAGCTTGTCAGTCTTCTCGTTCGTGAAGTCGTAGTACGCACGCGGGCTCAGCTGGTGAGTGTGCCACGCTAGGTCAACATCCAACGTCGGTACGGCAACATGGCCAGGGTTCTTGGCCAAGATGTCCATGAAGCGATGGTACTTGGTGATGAGGCGGGCCATCGTCTCCTTAGCCGCTGGGCTATGCAGCCAGTCGATCTGGCAATGTGGGTTAGCTAAGGGCGAACAGTGCATACGTAACGCAGCGGCACACACCTTCTGCATCTTCTCAGAAAAGATGCCTTGTCGCAATACTGCACCTCCCAACTCCAGGGCAAAAGGGGTAAAGTTACCCCAGTACCGCGACATCATCTTGCGCACGGTGATTCGGGATCGGCCATTCAGGTTGACGTTGAACTTCTGGCGCGTGGACTTGACGTCCTCAACGGCTCGTAGAACCCGCTGGTTCTTCATAGAGTCTTCGATCATCTGGCGCACGTCTTCCAGAGACGGCGTATCGAGGCGGCTGATGATGACATGAGCCTTGGTGAGTTCGAGTACCTTGCTCCGCAGATGCATCTTGATGAGACGGTTCGCGAACGTCTGGTCGTCGATTGCGCGCATGGCATTGACGAGGTCCGGATCGGGCTTTCCATTCCTGTAATCCAGAAAGGTTCCAGGCATGGGCTGGCTCTGGGCCAGAAGCAACTGGGTATCCTTGACAAACTTGGCCAGTTCGAGGTATTCTCTGGTCATCCTGGTGCCGCAACTGTGGCAGATGTAGGCGAACAGGCCATCGCCGTATCCTTCACCCTTGAGGTCCAATTGCGGGCTTTTGGCGTCTTCGGTCATACTACAAGTCGTCCAGGGGATTTCGTGAACTGTGCTACACGAAGGGCATTTGAGTGACTTGGTGATGGAGTCCTCGGCGTTGCTCCACCTTCTGCCCGTCAGGTTTTCCCAGGCTTCGATGCTTTCGCCGCTCGGGTTGTAGTTGAAGCTAGTGTCAATGGCCTCGTTCACCAGGTCCCAAGGCATGCCGGCATTCCAGAGGTCCTTCAGGCCGGTGCGCATACAGTCTTCGAGGTAGTCCCGGGGGTTAAGCATATGGCTGTGCCACACCATCAACACATCTGTATGGGTCAGACACATTTCCTCTAGGCGGGGTCGCCAAGATCTGATTGGGCGTGCTTACCGATGGGTGGTAGGCAGTGCAGCTGCTGCGGAGAGTCGCACTCGACAAACCCAGCGAATTTGGGAGAGTTTTCGACGAGGTCCTGCTCGCGCAAAGGTTCGGCGGGGAAGGTATTCCACCAGGCTTCATAACGGTCCACAGCGCGGGCCAGATAGAGAGCCCATCGTTTCTCCCTGAGCATGGCAAGCAGCCTTTCGGGTTTCTCGCCTTCATTGCCGTCGACCCGCACATTAGGCGCGAGAGCCCGCGAATTGTAGATTTGCCACAAGCCGTCGGTGTAGCCCACATCCTCTTTGAGGCTCTGAAAGCTATGTAGCAGCTTCAAGTGGGCCAGGCACGTATCCTGGGTGACAGTGGTAGAGACGGGGGCTAGATCGAGCGACGAGAATGCGGCGTTCAGTTCACCTATGGTCTCTGGCGAAAGGGCCGGGGAACTGTAAGCGGGTGGAGCATCGTGCCGCGGATGCTGGACCGCTGGTGCTGATGAAGATGCACCCGCATCGAACTCTTTAGCGCCGCCCATGGCGTAGAACCACCAAACGTTCAGTAGCAAGTAGGGCTTCAAACGACAATCGCAAGTGCTGTATTGGGCGTTTAGCAAGAGGATGGTGGTACAGGTAAAGTATCTAAGTGAGTGCGAAAGACGCTGACGCGACCGAGCGATCTAATAAGATTGCCCAGGCTGTCAGCATCTACTTGGGGTTGCCGTCATTTTAAATACTGAGGCTAGGCAAGTGCCAGCATTCGTGTCGTCTGCAATAGGACTTGGAAGCCTTCTAGGCGTTCCATGGGATTGCCAATCTGGTCATAGTCGCGCAGGACAGGCAGGTGCTACCGATCCATCATTGGCCCGGAATACGGGCAACACGAAGAGACAGACAGGTGGGCTTAGATGAGTGGTGGCACAGTGGTGCTGTCACCTGCTGTTGAACGTCATAAGGCGGACTCTGGGCGGACTAGTGGGCTGAAACAAACAGTAAGATGCCCAGATTAGCACGGGAAGCTCCCAATCTACCCGAGGCGAAATGGGCGCCTGCCTAACCGGTATTGACCAAGATCGGTCTGTCTCAGCTGCGGCCCAGCTAGCTTAGGGGCCTTTTGCCGGGCCACTTTCGCCGAAGCCACATATGGCATGTTGACAAACACTTCGAGTGATCATCACGATCTTTTCCCCCAAATGTCATGATTCCAGCAAGAAACGGAGTTGATATTCGCAAGCGACTACTTGACTTAGATGTCTTCCCCGGGAAAAGAAAGTAGTAGAGTCGGAGTAGAGGTGGGGGAGGCAGGATGCTGGATCTCGTTCCGTGCCTGCTAATCAAATAAACGTGCGGGGCTTTTTACTACGCTACGGCGGTTAGGGACTGCTGGAGAGATCCTTGCAAGTGGAACACAACCAGCAACCTAGCACTTTAGATCAATTGCACGAGATCAAGATGTGTTTTAATGATTTTCAAATTATTACAATGTGGTAGAATGGCCTTGATAAATTTGCCAGAATACCTCCTTGCTTAGAGAGAGAGAGAGAGAGAGAGAGAGAAGAGCACACAAATGAAATCCTCCAACACCTGCCATTCCAGCCATAGAGTCCCGACAGCCGTTGTTACTTTGGGCAGAAAAAAACCTCGAAGGTGACAAACTCCCCACGACTGCCGACCCAATAATCACATAACCAATGCCCACAACATCCATGCCAACCTTATCTCTAACCAGAGATCTCCATCCGCCCCCAGAACGATACGCCGTCGTTCTCTCTCTCCCCTCTCTCTCCCTCTCTCTCCCTCTCTCTACCACCCTGGTAGATCCAGTCCCGCCTAATTGACCGGCACCACATTGCCTCCAGAAAGAGTTGCTTTCAAGTACCTTCTTCTCGTGCCCTCGATCATGGCGTTCCAGAGCGGCCTGTATGGCTGCCGCCGAGCACCCTGAAGAAAGCGGCGGAGTCCCTCCTCATCAAGAAGGGGGCGCTCTGGAAGTTGTCCGGGCTCAGATGCTGGCACTGCTGGTGATGATGGTGGGTTCAGGATCGTTGCTATGGCCATGCGCCGGTCACGTTGCAATGCCGGTGCTGTGAATGCTGGTCCAAAGGGCACGCCGCGTCGCAATGCCGGACGCACTGGTACTGGTGCGAGTGCTGGCGAGGATGCCTGTGGTGCAGCAGGCCGTTGGATAGGTGGCTGGAGTTGCTGGCCCATCAAGACGGGCGAAGCAGGCGGGTGGAGGGCCTCATGCCGGGACTGAAAGCCGAAGAGACGATGATCTGGAGGGCAGGGCTGGCGGATGGGCAGCCATGGGTCATCATGATTGGGCTGTTGCTCAGTCTCTGACCCTGAGCTATCATCATCAGAAGGCTCATCGTCGTCTTCCTCGTCCTCGGATTCTGATGGTGGGGGAGTATAACCGTCATCATCATCATCGTCAGTGTCCGAGGGTTCGTCGCTGCCGTTGTTGTACCACTCCGGGATCTCATCATCCTCGCCCTCCTCGTCAGGGCAATCCTCTTGGTTTTCTTCACCTTCGTCGCCAGCAGTTGCACCGCAGCTGATAGCGTCGTAGTGGTTGTCGGAGATGATCTGGTCGACATTGTTGAGGTAGGTAGTGGTGTTAGCCAAGAACGCCTGCGGGGGACTTTGGATGTCCCAGGACCCGACGTCTTGGCCATCGAACCACTCCGGCTCCTGGTTATCGTCGTCATCTTCGTCGTCTTCACCATGGTTGACGTTCTGTGCTTGGCGATACCAGTTGTGGGCAAAAGCTAGGTCGATCTCCTCGAGCTCGGGTGATGATGTTGCCTCAGGTTCGGATGCGGAGGCGACCATTAAATCAAGGTCATTGCGCATGTCCTCCAGGATTTCAATAACGCTGCGGACCTTGTCGATGGGGCTCAGAGGAGGCTCATCATCATCATCATCGTCGTCGTCTCCGTCAGACAATTCGTCGTCACCAAAGTACGCGGGGTCTGCCGCTACTTCCACATCTTCGTCGTCGTCGTCGAAGAATTGCTGCTCGTGGTCATTTGGTGCCGAAGAGGAAGAATCGGACTCTGTGGTGTCGTCCCTGTACTCCACGCCCTCCTCGTCCTCAGACTCGTCTTCGACACCAAAGTCAGAGTCGGAGTTTGGGGGCTCCTGGCGACGTTGTGCCTCAATGATCAGACGTCGGTTGTGGAACAGGACGTCCTCTCCGCCGATACTCTCGATATAGTCGAAAGCCCCGAGGAAATTGACATCCAGCGCACCACAGAGGTGAGGTTTGCCATCAGCAGATGCGTTGAACTTCCATTCGAGTTGGCCGTCCCTGGAATAGAAGTGGGGGGTAGCTGGGCTGGGCTGATATGGCCCGTCCGCCAGTTGAGCGAGGTAGTCACCAAAGCTAGCCTCTGACAGCAGAACAATGGCTTGCCGGGCCTGCTCCAAGGGCGAGAGCCCGTCCTTGCCTTGCATGGCCTCGGGGAAGTACTCGCGCGTTGCGTAGGGAGCGGGACGGACGTAGTCCGGGTTCGAGCTACGCTCCATGATTAGGTTGAGCCCCTCTACAATCCACCCCAGGCCGTATACGTGGTTGACGAATTCTTGTCCTCGCTGCTCGTGGGGATGGTTGACCAGGTGGGCGTAGAAGTCTGCTAGGTAGCGGAGCCAAGAGCAGGACATCTCTTTAAGACCGATGTCATAGGCCGGGACATGTGGATAGACCTTGATGGCCAATCCGTTCATGGTGCTGATGAGCTGCAGGTCCTCATTCGTGCTGGGACGCTCTCCCGGGAAAGGAGGAGGGCCAGGCACGAAAATCTGGGGACGACCAACTACAGCAGATTGATGAATGCTGGGGACCATGCCGTTGGGCATGGGCAGACCAGGTGCTGGTTGAATGAGCTTGCCGTCAGGGAGAGCCACCAGGTAGGGAGGACGTGTTGCCATGCCGTTGGTGATATGGGCAGGCAGTCCGGCATGGGCCGGCATGGGCTGTTCGACTCGAGCAGCAGGAGGAGCTCTGCTGATGGAGTCAAGGACCTCCTGGCTGACAGGAGCCACAGTGGGAACTGAGCCTTGGATGATGCGGGAGTCGACGTCCTCGCGGGTGATGGAGGTGGTGAAGTTGAAGTTGGCAGACATGATGATGGCTGTGGTGATGGTGGTACAAAGATAATAAAGGTACGGTGGGTAAAGTGTAGCTCTGTGGTAGCCTTATAGGGAAATATTCCGAATAAGTTCTCCGAGTCTTGAGTGACGGTGAGAGTAAATGTTTCGTGTGGTTGTGAAGAAGCTGGAGTCTCTCTTTGTCAAGGAGAGAAGTAAGGTGTGTATAGTGACTGGCTTCGAGTGTCGAGTCGTAGCGGGAGCGAGAGAATTAATTGAAGAGTGTTTGCCCGGTAATGACTGTGTGGTGTTGTGTGTCTTGTACGACAGTAACGTGTGATTCGAAGACACTTGGCGAGAGTGTGCTTCGAAATAATTAAGAGTAGGTTGGATTGACTGGTTGTGTCAAGTAGTTCGGACACTGATCAACTTCCTGAGGATCTTGAAGAGGAGGAGGAAGAAGAAGAAGAGTATTGGAAGACTTTGGATATGTCCCAAGAAGATAATTGTGAGTGAGAGTTGTTGTGTGAGTAGTTAACTCGAAGCTTGGTCTGAAGAGCAGAGAGAAGATTGGTCTGAGGAGCAGAGAGAATATTGGATGGAAGAGTTTACAGAAATCGACTTAGCCCGGGGGGAGGGGGGCTATTTGTATGTGCAGAATGAGCAAGGCGGAGAAAGGTCCCTATCAACTTGGGTTGATGTAGTTTGGGACCTTTACGGCTCAGGTCTCTATTGTTGGAATGAGTCTTTCTCCTATGACTCCCTCAATCAGCTTCTCGGGTCGCTACCATGGTTCCTGAATGGTAATGTAGAAACTCTCGAGTTGTCTGATTGTTCAATGGGGGGAGTATAGGGGGTATAGTATGGTAGGTTTGGCACTACCCCGAAGTTTAAGGGTCAGGGCGAGGCAGCACTGTATCGGAGAAAGAGAATCTGCCATGCTGACTTTGCTGAGAGTGGGCATGAGAGTGAGAATCTGGTAGGCAGAAGGAAAAGTCTGAACCGACATACTTTGCTCTTCATGTTTTCGGAGATGCGTATCGAGGGTGTGACGGCTGTTGAGTTTGGGGGAATGGGGAAGAGTGGTGTGTGTAGTCGAGACTCAAGAGGCAGCATTACGGACAATCAGGTATAAATTAGGTCGATGTGCAATAAAATGGCAATGGTAAGGCATTGCTTCTCATTAGTAATCGTAGGATGGTACCTCCTTCTATTTAGGCTTGCAAAGTGATATGTATTGTTGAATCTACTGTCGCTCTCCCCTTCTGAGTCCATGAATATCTCAACGTAATTAACCGAGGGTAGGGAGGCATAACTTATACACGCTATGCGATGGTTACAAGCCATACGAAAACAAATTCGGGCCTCTGGCCCGACAGACTTGGGGGGTCAATGGCGATTGTTCTACTAAGGTTCAACGTTCTATCGGTCCCAGAGATTCGAAACTCGAGGCAGCAGGATATAGAACAATCGATTGGAGTGGAGCCCTCCCCTTTTTTTCCCCAGGGTGAAGTTGAGTCAATTGATGTAATTTTCTCAGATGCCATCAAGATTATTTCCTGCCTATGAAGCGTCAGAAGCTGTATTGGAGAAACGTTGGAAACTGCTCATTCACCGTGATAGACGAGTGCATCAAAAATTGACGACCACCCGACCGTTTCGACTGACAAAGTGACTGTCGACAGCCAGTTAGTCCATGCCGGGTGCTCTCAAACCCTAAATTTGTAAACGGAGATGGCACTGCAGCCCATACTCGGAGATGTCAATTTAGCTGGCGCTCAGTGGGTGGTGAATGTATGTAGCGAGAAATGAATTGACATCAGGGGAATTTTGAATGGTATACGACTAAAGGGGCTGTCTCCCGACGGTGATATCGCATCTGCGCGCAGCAGGCCGTCATCAATCTGGAGTGTCAGAACCAATCAGCGCAGGACGAAAGATGCACAAACCCTGGCGGCATGCAAATATAGGTAGGTGCCCAAAAGATACATAGCGAGTGTTGTTCTCAAATAGGCCGCAAAGCACCCAGATGGCGCGCACGCATGGAGATGCAGGAACATACCTAGCGAGTGGCAGGGTTGAGTGGGTAATCGACAGACAAATAAACCGGGCCATAAGGTGGGCAAGGGCAAAGTCGATCTAGATGATCTCAATCGCCATCTCCATCTCCACAACAGTCAGGGATGCACTTAGAGTTAGGCTTAAGCATAGGTAGGCGGCAAATAATTCCGACCCGAACCACGGAATGCAGCATTTCACCCAAATCTGGCCTTTGATTATATGTAGTCCTTGGTATCTTGATCACCCATGCCGACGCGTGGACGCAGGAGGAGGGAAACTTGGCGTAGCCCTCGAGGCCACCGGTTCGACAGTTGGCAAAGCACTGAGATGGTGTGGAAAGAAAGGGTATCATTAAGCTCGATGTAGCACGGGTAACAGATATTCGCCCAGAGTTTTGCAGCCATATGTATATCCCAAACAGCAGAGAAATTGACCCAGCAGCATTGTGCAATCTACACGAAGAGTTCAGGTCTAGAAGCTAGCTAGTATACAGAAAACGCCGCCCAGACCTCGCCCGTCTCCTGCAAAAAAGGAGCAAACACTGTTTCCATTTCTCCCTGGTCATGGTCTCATAATAACGCTACGCACACAATCTCTCTCCGCCTGTCTAGCCAGGAAGACTCGCTTAGGCCTTGGGGGCAGCAGGAGCAGGAGAAGCAGGGGCAGCAGGAGGAGCAACAACGGTAGCTCCCGGGGGCACGGTTCCAGCGCCCGGCTGAACGGTGATGGTCGTGGTAACGGTGCCGGCAGACTTGGCGGGGGCCGCGGGGTTAGCCACGGCGGGAGGGGGAGCAGTGGTCGCCGGGGGCGCCGCAGCAGGTTTGGTAGTGGAAGCCTTGGCCTGTTACGATAAACACGTCAGTCATCGTATCCTTTGCGGTCCAGCACGCATAACAGTTGGAGTGTCACTTACAGGGGGGGCCGCGGGAGGGGGAGGAGCAGGAGCAGCCGACGAAGCAGGGGCCTTGGACGAGGCAGCAGGAGGGGCGGCCGGAGGAGCGGCCGGGGGAGGAGCGGCGCCACCCTTGCCACCATCCTCGGGAGGTGCAGGCTGGAAGGCAGCTTGGGCGAGAGGAATCTGGGCGACGGTTCCGCCGGCAACCGTCTTGGCGTCAACGTTGGCCTTGGCCTGGTTCGACACCTTGAAGTATTGCACGACTTGGTCGGCAGTCTTAGGGTTGATGACCATCATCTGACCCAACTGGCAATGAGGTCCAGTGGCGCAGTAGATGAACATGGGTTCCGTCGACAAGACGGGCATGTTGAAGGTGCCGACAGTGGTCTGGCCGTCGTTGAAGGGAATGTGTCCACTGTGGACGGCACCGGGAAGCGTGTTTTGCAGAGGCGTGCAAGGGGCCGTCTCGGAAGACTGCGTCACGGTGTGGTTGCCATTGGCGAACTGGAACTGGACGATATCGCCGACGGCGGCCGTCACCAAGTTGGGAACCATGGTGACTTGCTGGCCGCCGATGATGACGGGGATGATCTTGGCGGCCGCCTCGGCACCGAAATCGCCCTCTGGAGAATGAAAGTTAATATCAAAACGCGGCAAGAGGGAGGGGACTCGCGGGTGGTGAACCTACTGCGAAGTCCGGCAGCCTTCAAGGCCTCATGGGCCGCTTCCTGGGGAGACATGACTCTGGGCTCCTGTTCCTTGCGCACGGCAAGGGGCTGCGGCAGAGCGCTGACAGCGGCGGCAAAGACCGCCAAACTCATGGAGAACTGCATGTTGAGAGAAGAGGATGTAGGATTAAATGGATGGGTATCTCGTAGCCAAAAGGAACGTAAGAATAAAAGGGCCGCTCAACGGTTGTCGCACGAAAAGAATGAAAGAATAGCAGGCACTGGACCGGTCGACGGCGTCACTAAAGATAGGTTGGAGAAGGAGTGCTGCGAGAGGAATGGAAGAGATTCCCAGCCAGATCGGGATGGTGGGATCCTGCAAGGTCATATACCCGACGGCAGCACGATCGGACGGGGCTTCCTATCACTTGGCTTTGCCAGGGGGGTGTGACTTCAATTTGCGTGGCCTTGCCCCTGCCGAGAAGTCACGACTCGGCGGCACGAACCCATGTGCATCCCACCTTGCCGAAGAGCCGCATCGACAAATCTCTTCAAGGGCCCCGAGGGATCAGTCGATGTGTGGATGGCTGGCCCAGAAATCCTGGGTCGCAGGCGGCCGGAAAACGTGTGTCCCGGGAAAGTGCGAGATGGAGGAGGTGGTGGTCCAAAATGACTCCATTAGATAGACTTAAACGGTGCAAGCTTCGCTGGTGAAGCGCCCGCGGTGCAAATGGTGTTCTCGAACAGGAGCCAGGAGGATATAACCCACTGGGATTGCAAGTTTGAAGTCGTACTCAGTCAAACGCCTGAGGCACTTGGTAAGGAGCCGTAAATCCTGCAAGTGGTGCCGCCAAGATGAACAGCCGGTGGGGATCAGCCGGAAGATCATAGTGATTGGATCGACAGCGGCCTTAGCCTCCACCTGCGAGTGATGAGGTGGTGTAGTTCCCCATCCTTTTCCGTCTGAGCATGTACCAATGCTGATGGGGCGGGTAAAGTGGTCGGGTCCTGGGCGCCTTGGGCCAGTAGCAACACGAACTGCTTTGCTGGTTAGTTGCCGCATTTGGCACCCCCAGCGGGAGGCAGGGCTGGCATGGGCCTGCATGGGGCTGTAGTTGTTTCGCATCGACTTCAGATTCTTTCTTGTCGTCCAGGATCTGCAGCCGCGGGACAGATCATTGTTTTGGCGCCTTTCTCAACTTCGGCAATTCTTTCATGCTCGACGAGAGTTCAGTTCGCCATAGCAGTGACGGCTGATCATTTTTGCATAGCCTCGATATGTCATATGCCAATGAGACGGCTGCCAGAGCGACCGACTTGGCGGGACGGCGGGGCACCAAACAGAGCTCAGGCCCGTAATGCTGACCAAAAGTCCCAAGACGACGCTTTGTTCATTCATGTTTTGGGACATCAATTGGATACCATCTCGGGGCATCGGACGCCTCGGGCGCCTCGGCCCCCTCGTGGAGTTGCTGCTCTCGGGCGCTACCAGGCGAGCCCCAATCGCGAGTGGAAGGCGTATCAGGTTGCTGGTACTGGGACGATTATGCTGTTGATTGGAGAGATTTCTGATGTATTACAAACCAGCCCCATGTGCACGTTGTGCAAGTTTGCACCATGGCTACAAGGCATGATGAAGAACACGATGTGGTGACTCAGTCATCAAGAGGACGCGTGCCTGATGAAACTCGATGTGGCAGGCTAAATCAGAGGATGTTCGGATGTGATGACGCTGGTCGCTGGTCGTTCATGGACTTTGTTCTAGCGACCCGAGTACACTTGCCTTGCTGTGCTTGCCTTACCTTATCTTATCGTCGCAGTGCAAAGGGGCTCTCGTACACTTGCCGAAAAGCAATGCCTACCTCGGCCTTTCGGTCTTCAAACAAAATGAATACTACAGTACTTAATAGTGGACATTTGTCGTATCCATCAGGCTAGTTAGTAGGTATCATTCTACCGTCTATGATTCTTATTAATGACTGCCCCAAGATCTACTGTATTCTCTCTTCATTTTTACTTTTTGATTGATCAGAATGAAACTTCGGATTCACAAGGATGCACTCGGCAAATCATCGGTGTTTGGGGAGAGACGGTTTTCGTAGAGGACCAAAACAAAATATCGCCCAGTTGCAGTGATTTGAAGGGCAGTAAGTAAGGTTCCTAGGAAGAGCATGCCATTCACCGTCTGCCGCATGTTGCAACTAAATGCATCGGTCTGGTCGAACGGAAGAGACCATTGACTGCATGCTTCTATGCATATCATTGGGATTTCATGAGAGAATCTGGCGTGAAAGGATCTTGGATCTATGATGATCTCAAGTCTAGAAGGGACCAATCTGATGGTGCTGGTGGACGGTCTCGACTCTTGGGATCGGCAGACAAGTTTACCCCACCACCTTTTTTTCAGTCCAACATACGACTCTAGGCCGCTGAGGCTCAAATTGTGTGGCGAACCCCACCATTGACTTTGACATATTCGATGGTCGAACCATGAATCGTGCACCCTTCTGACCCGTCAACGTCCCCTCTGTCAACCAACATCGCTCTCGAATACCTTCATATCAAATCGACGTCTCCTCGCCCGCCATGTCGAAATCCAAGAAGGCTGCCAAGAGAAAGCGCGACGAGCAGACCGATGCTGCCGCCACGAAGCGCAAGCACCTGTTAACCCCATTGTCGCCATCACCCGCCAGCGACACTGCCCCTGCCAGCCTTACCACTGTGGTATCCCAAGAGGAGCTGGAGCTCACAGTCGACACACTACGCACGCTCGCCGAGTACCCAGCCATCATCAAATCGAAGGGATGCCGCGATTTGCGAGCCGCCGTCTTCGACTTCCGTCAATCCTGCAACACCGGCACCAATACGGCCATTGGCGATGCCAACCTTACGGCGAAAATATCTGCAGCGTTGGTGGATGGCAAATACACAGATGCTCTGGTGGGCCTGGCCGAGATGCGTATACGAAATGAGGCGCCGAAGCTGGGGGCTCTGTGTCGCTGGGTTCGAGATTTGGACGCCGTGAGCGGCCTGTCCTTGGTGAAAGAGAGCGACGCCGGAAGGCCGACTATCCCCCGAACCAGCAGTCAATTGGAGACTTTGAGGGTGCTCGATGCGGTTCTGCGGGTGACCGGGACCATGGACAAGCAGCCGGGAATCCTACCATCTACACCTGCAGAACCAATCGCTCTGCAGCCATTCTGGGACAACCGAGATACGCCTCATAAGCCGCTTGCGATTCGAGAAAGCGTCCTCGACGGGTCAATCTTTGAGAGTTGCCCAAAGGGTGTGAAAGAGAAATTCAGTGTACTTGAATTGACGTCGGGGCCCGAGCGCAAGCCTCCGAACCTGCACGATGCGGTGCTATACTTGAGCGAGGACGACGCCGTCCCACTTGCAGCAGCGGGGCCCACCATTACATACCATCACCACCCAGTCGTTCCCAACTTGTCGCTGATGAAAGACGTGCTTTCACCCGAGGAGTGTCGATCGATCATCGCGGCCACGGAGACGGTTGGCTTCCTTCCCGATGCACCGATTCGAGATGATGGAGCGGAGTCGAGCGTGCTGGCTCATAATGTTTACTGGATGGTCGACCAGGCCTTCCACGACAAGCTTTGGAGCCGCGTGGCGCCGTTCTTACCGGCGCAAGTGGATGGGCGCAAGGCACGCAGCATCAACCGACGTTTCCGCGTTTACCGCTACGTCCCCGGCGCCGAGTACCGCTGCCACTTTGATGGTGCCTGGCCGCCGTCCGGCATCAACGCTACGACGGGCAAGTACATGTGGGATGCATCACCGGCGGATGCGAAACAGTCGAGCCTGTTTACCTTCCTCGTGTATCTCAATGACGAGTTCGAAGGCGGCGAGACTACGTTCTTCACGCCCAGCCCCGTCGAGGGAGTCATGAATGCTCACCCGGTACGCCCGACTCAAGGAGCCATTGCGCTCTTCCCCCATGGCGAAAGCATTGGTGCATTACTCCACGAAGGAACCGGCGTGCGATCTGGCGCCAAGTACATTATTCGGACGGACGTCGAGTATGATGTCGATGCCAAATAAATACACAGACCAATCAAACACTCGTTGACGGGAAGCGCGTTTTGCCATTGGTTTGATGATTAGTTTCACACAACACGAGTTCAAATCGAAAAAGCGTTCTGACAAATGTCAAATACCATCTACAGCCCATTTCAGTGGGCTATTCAATCCGTGGCTTTGGGCCGTTTCATTTCACAGTCAGTGTCGTCGCAATGTACGTGGAAACGAGCTTTGACATTTGGGAGCTAGCACAAAAAGACATCGTCTGAACTTGCCAACTTTCGTTCTCGCAGCAAGCAGAGTTGCATTCGTTTTCGCTTGGCGGCGGGCGGAGATGCGCCCAGCCAGCCAAGCCTCCGACTGGAGCTCGACACGAAAATACTTGACGTCGGCATTAGCTAATAATAGCTGCGGGACGCAAGCCTTGCCACTAGCATTGACAGCCGATTTGATTGATCGACGGGACGCCATTACTCATGGCAAAAAGCTCACTGCCACCGAGCCTCCTCCATACACCGGCCGTCGCTGACGACTTGGGTTTAGGTTTCGGGGCCGGCTTTGCTGGGCGCCTTCATTCTAGTCCCATTCTGGAGGATTTTGGGTCTCTTATCGTCCCATCGTCGGCGACCTGCAGCAAATACAATACGTAAAAACCCTGGTTGGGAGACCCGCTTCTCGGCTCGACGACGATTTGTGTGGGTTCTTGTTATGTCAGTAGCCTCTCTTGGGATCTTAGCTGAAGCCGTCAATTGAGGGGTTCGTCTATGATGATGTTTATTTATATCTCGAGTATCCGGTCAGCTTTAATTGGGCCACTGAAGAGAGACGTCAGGCCTATTTTCTCGATGTGATTTCGAATTCAAGAGCAGATAGTTCTGGGTCTTTTTACTTTCTTTTCCTCGCGAAGATAAATATTCCATCAAATCAACATGGCAGCCAAGGGCGTGATCAACCTGCCGCACATCGGCATCCGGGCCGGGTACGAGCTGTCCAACGGCACGTACGACTCGAGCAAGCCGACGTGCGTGCTGATCAACTCGATGTGCACGACGGTGTCGCTGTACCGGGAGCAGCTGAGCAACGACCGGCGGCTGACGGGCGCCGTCAACCTGCTGGCCATCGAGCCCCTCGGCCACGGCGCCACCGAGTGCGTCGCCGAGCAGTTCACGTACTGGGACACGGCCATCATGGCGCTGCAGGTGCTCGACGCCCTCGGCATCCAGAAGTGCTTCGCGCTGGGGACTAGCCAGGGCGGGTGGGTCGTGGCGCGCATGGCGCTGCTGGAGCCGGGTCGGGTAAGTCAATCCTTTGCTGTTCCGTCTTGACAGTCTGGAGGGATAGCGTTGTTAACCCGCGATACGACACACAGATCCAAGGCATCCTGATCCTCGGCTCGTCCATGGACGCCGAGACGGCCCAGACGCGCGAGGAGGGGTGCTGGGACCCGGCCCCCTTCGTGCGCCCTTTTATCGAGGAGCGCTGGGCGGCCGCCGCCGGGGGCAGCCCGACCCCGGATTTTGTGGTGGACGACGAGTGGATCGGGTCTATCGCGCATCTGGGGTTCGGCAAGGCCGCGACGCCCGAGAACACGGCGTTCTGGACCCAGACGCTGCGGGATGTCTATCGGGGCGACGCGGGGCGCCGCAAGCTGCGGATGGCGACGATTGCGCTCGTGGAGCGGGACGGGCTTTTGTTCCGGTTGCCTTATGTTACTTGTCCGGTGCATTGGCTGCATGTGAGTTCTTCCTGTTACCTACTTGAACGGAGGTACACGTATGGTACGTTGACGAGGAGCTAACGTTACCTAAGGGCACCGAGGATCCGGTCTACAGCCCCGAGATCCCCAAGAAGCAGATCAAGCTGTTCACGGGGTCCAAGGAGGCCAGGCTGGACTTGCTCGAGGGCGGCGCGCACTTCCTCAACGCGACGCACCCGAAGGAGATGGTCGATGCCATCATGCAGATGGCGGCCAAGTATGGTCAGTAACCAACCAGCTCATGGGAAGTGCCCGATAAGGTTACGAAAAAGATTCAATATATTCTCTCCTTTACCCTGTATGACCCCCGTCCGTCCTCTTTGGGAAGAAGTAGAGGACGATGGCTTGTCTTTGGATATGTAACATCAATACGATTCTGGGTCTTCGACACACGCATCATCGCTGCCCATGTTTCATTTATCCCATGTCTGTGCCGAGATTGATCCGTCTCTCTTCTTGTTGTTCTCTAGCGGGGCAGATCATGTCAACCTCCCATGCATCGTATCAACAAATGATGCCACGGGCCAATCCCAACCTTTCGCCGCCAGTTGTGCACCCTTCAACGCGGTGATGAAGCTTATTATATTCTCCAGACCAAGAAGCCTGAAAGTTGAGGGCGGAAACTTTCTGCAAACGGCGAAGCGGGCACGGAAAGTGCCGTGGCCTGGGGGTCCCGGGCGCCTTCAGATCGGTTTACAACGAGTCGTGTACATACATAACCCATGGAGTTCTTCAACCCCCACCCAGATACCTACTTTCTTTTTGTTGATCTACGTAAGTATTGTGAATCGTGCGCATCCATCTCCTCCTTCTTGCCGACCCATCCTACCGAGCGTTACTGTGGATGCTGGTTTGTTTGAGGCGCTACTACCTACAATTGATCGCCCAAGATCGGAAACGACGCTCCTCTCCTAAACCTGCCGTCCTTTCCCACCTCTGCCCTGCTCCACTAGCCAGCCACTCACCCCTACCTCACTCCCTCGCTGTGAAAGATGGAAACGCGAAGCGGAAACAACGTCGCCGTCGTCGAGCCCTCCTCCCCCTACCCAGAGGAAGTGCAGCGATTCATGCGCATCCCCTGGTGCGCCAAGTACATGCCCCCCGCCACCGACCACATCGTCACGATCCACGAGAACCGGACAATCCTGTCGTCGTGGGGCAACCAGTTCGTCGGCGGCACCCTCAACACCCCCGCCACCATCGCGGCCTGGGTCGACCTCCACCCTCCCCCCGGCCCCGCGCCGCACCACCTGATCCCCGAGTTCCTGTCCCTGGTCGCGCTGCGCGAGGGCGTGATCGGGTTCCCCGGCTCCGCGCACGGCGGCGCGGCGGCGCTGCTGCTCGACGAGGTGACGGGCATGCACCTGGCCTCGCAGCGGGGACCGGGCGAGCCGCTCAATAAGGGGTTTCGGACGGGGTACCTGCACGTCGCTTTCCTAAAACCGGTGCCGGCGCCCGGGACGGTGCTGGTCCGGTCGCGCGTCGTGCGCGTGGAGGGGCGCAAGAACTTCGTCGAGGCGCGGATTGAGGATGAGCACGGGGAGGTGTTGGTTAAGGGGGAGGTGTTGTATATTGCGGTCAAGCCTGAATCGAAACTATGATGGCTGGAGGAAGGACTCCTGGAATGTTGGTCACTGGTATCCCTCCCGTATGGGGCCTTCGGCGGTTTGATTGTAGGACGGCTACAGGGTAACGCCTACAGGGTAACAGTTGTAGGACTTGGCTGTGGTGTAAACTGCGGTTACAGGGTAAGTACAGGGTAGCTCGTGAGTTTTGATGTTCCTCTCTTTTCAAGGCGATGCCCCATCGATCGCGACTACAGCTTCGCCGCCCCCTCGTGCCGCCGCTTCTTCGCCTGCGCCTTCTCCCGGGCCATCTTGTGCTCCTCCCGCCACGCCAGCTCGCGCAGGATCTCCTCACTGCCGCCGCCGATGACTTTCAGCCGGAGGTCGCGCGAGATCTGCTCCGTCATGGTGCGGCCGCGCTCGTAGCCGCGCCCGCCGTGGATCTGCTGCGACTCGCGGACCGCGCGCTCTACGACCTGTGCACCCTGAACCTTGGCGAGTGCCACGGGCCCCGCGAGGTCCTTCGTCTGCCATCCCTTCGGCGACTTGCTCACGTCTATGTCAGATGCAATGGCTGACACTAAACTTGCCAGGATGTCTTGTGTAAGCTGGACTCGTATGTACTGGCTATGTAGCTATCTCGCCGTCCTGCTGGACTACTAATCCCCCCTTCTCCCCAAGCTGTGGATTGGGCAGTCTTGGCTAACCCTACCAGTGGTAATGATGGTGAAGCTGGCTGACACTTGTTACACCGCCGGGGAACTCCCTACAGAGCCAGACAGGGGCCGCATCCTAGACTACTAGCAGATATAAGGTTTGATTGACCGCCGATGGATAAACACAACCAAACAATGCCGGTATAATAGCTACTACCTACCAGGGTCGCGATGTCAAGGATTCAATTATATGCATTCACGACGGTCCGACTTTTTCCTATCTCACTCAAGGGCTACTCCGAAAGGTTAAGAAGCAGCAGTAGCGGCAAAGTCCTTATCTTGGGGATAGCCTACAGTACAACAACAACAACGTGTTCCTGTCTTCGAGTAAGGGTCACACGGTCCAAACGTGCGAGTCAGCGACGGAAAACTAAGTTTCGGAAGTCAGTCAGTCAGTCAGTCGTAGGTTGGCAACTTCTGCTGCATTTGTTCTTCTTCCTTCTTCTTTCTGTTTTTCGTTCCATCACAACCGAGTGTCAGCGAGATATCTCCTCCACTCGTTCCTCGCTTTCTTCGTTGTCTACCCAACCCACAGAGCGTTCTAGACGTTGGTCCTGGTCCCCCGGACATCCACCACCTCGACCGCCTTGCCGCTCCGCGGACTCGCCGCCAGCTCCCCCGCGCGCACGAACTCCACGCCCAGCCCCGCGACGAGCCCCCTGTTGACGTGCTCGCGGAACATGGGCCGACTCGCGTCGAGCCCCGCACGAATCGCGCGCTTCAATGCTTGCCCCTGCTCTTCGTTGGTGGGCGTGTAGGCCACGGCCAGGGTCAGCTTGTCTTTGCGGTCCTCCCGCGACACCACGGCCTGCAGCGCGCCCGTCCACCTCGTCGTGGCAGTGGCAGGTGGGGAAGAAACCTCTTCTTGCTGCTCGAGGGCGGCCGCCACGACTCGCCGCAGGTCTACGAAGTCGATGGAGACGGGGCCCAGGCGGATGGCGGTGCGGTCGCGGTCGAGGATGCGGAAGAGGCCCCGCGAGGGGTCGACCCAGGCGGCGCGGTCGCCGGAGGGGTAGCGCACGATGGGCATTAGTCGGCGTTCTAGGTTGGTGACGACGAGGCGGCCCGCTATACCGGGGGTCGTGATGGGTTGGGCCCCTTGGTCGTCGTCGTCGAGGATCTCCACCACGATGGCGGGGCTGTTGACTTGGTGCAGTCTGGGGTCGTTATCGTTACTCTCGTCGTTCAGGGGTGGAGGCAGGCCAATGACCCCGCAGTCCATGGACCCGTAGATCAACGACCTGACCGCCGCGTTCGGGAAAGCCGCCCTCAGCAGCCCGGCCTGGTCGGCGTAGAAGGCCTCGCCCGAGAAGAGCAGCAAGCGCACGTAGGGGTGCGTCTTCCCCTCGCCCAGGGCCCGCTCGGCGAGCTGGCACATGGTCGTCACCGTGGCCAGGACGACGCCGGCCTCGAACTCGACGAGGTGGCCCTCCATGGACTCGAGGCCGACGTGGCCCGCGACGGGCAGCTGCACCGCCCCCGCCCCCGACGGCAGGTGGTAGACGGACAGGATGTGCAGCAGGAAGCTGCCGTACAGGTCGCCCGCGTAGAAGAGGTTGGCCACCAGGTCGCCCGCCTGCACGCCGCTGCGGGCCAGGCCCTCGGCTAGCTGCTTGCTTACGCTGGCCAGCTCGGGGTGGCTGTAGAAGGAGACTTTGGGGTGGGCCGTGGTGCCTGCGGTTCGGGGAGGGTCAGTAGTGGACACGCACGCTATCAAGCTAGATCTATAAGTGGGGGGGACTCACCTCCTGTCTTGAAGATGATGCCGTCTTTCTGCTGGGATGTCAGGACGGTGCTGTTGCGGCACGTGTTGCTCTCCCAGAAGCTGGCGTGGTCGACGACGGGGATGTTGCTCAGCGATAAGTGGTCGTCATCCATGTCGCGCCAGGCATGGGCATAATACGGTGAGTTGGCCTTGGCAAACCTAAGCAGCTCGCCGATGGCCGCCTCGTCAGTCGCAGTTCCATTAGTCTTGGCAGAACACATGGTCGACGACGATTGACGGTATATGCTGGTTGAACGAGTTTCCGGGATGATAAAATTTCTATATGATCGATACTCTCACTTGCTGCTTATGCTCGCGATCCTCGCCACGCTCGTATAACCATGAAAAGTGGCTGGTCTGGTTATGGCTTCTTCTGATCTCTCCTTCTGTCTCTTTTGGGTCTATGCAGACAGGCATGGGTGGCCACGACCCCGACCAAGGGTATCAAAATCAATGCAATGGGGCGCCAAATCTCGTTAGAGTTAAAAGTGATCGGTGCGCTATCTCAGATCAGACCAAAGATTGGGTGCTAGTATCTACCCTTTTTGGCCGTGTGGTTGATCGCATCTTGGATGCGCAAGTCAAAAGGTCGATGGCTCGAACCGTTCTGGCTTAGTAGGGAAACACTTCATGTCATGTCCCGTCACTAGGCAAGGAAAGGGGGAAGAGGGGATGATGAACCTTATTCGCAGATTTGGAATCCGAGGAAGTCTACTAAATGATTGGGCCCCTTTTCTTATCCCTTTCCTTTTTTTCTCCAATTTTGTCACGACAACAAGACGGCTAAGCAGGATCATAAAGATTCATATAAGATCAGGCGGTTAGTAGCGTTGCCTTTAGAACTGGAATATTTTGTATTCAAAGTTATGATCCTATCGCCATTCCCTGCGAGTCAAATGAGTCAAGAGGGGGAGGTGGTAGTGGACTGAATAGTAGTATATGCAATCATGTACTGCTTGGTATGGCTCCCCCCGTCGCATGGCCGGATGCCTCCGCCGCTAATTCCCGAGGGGACCTCACTGATCAGTGTTTCGTTTGAAGTGGCCAGTCCGCTCAAGCAAGCCGTTTCGTTCTTTGCAGTATTATTTGGCGATAATTAGTGTCCAAGTCATTCATTGCACGCAGTAATGCTCTTCCGTTTTGAGGACAGAAACATTCCCAGCTCTCTGGTCCATCTCAGCCGTCTCGCATACCTTTTGACTCGGGGGTGAGTCTAGACCCTTTGCTACGCCAATGGCATCGCCTTGGCACACCGCCGCTCAAGATCCTGTCCCAGGACGTATTAATCCTATCTCTTGAAATCCGGCTGGGAGGTTTAGCTTTTGCCATCCCTGCGTGGTACATGGTCCCTACTCGATCTTCTCCAGGATCCATGCAATAGACTGAAGGAACAACCCGCCGTTAGAGTCCCCCTTCCCCCCCGGTCCCCTGATTTCTTTTCCAAAGAAGCGCCCATTCCCCGGGTTACTCTTCAGCTTCATGTACACCGCAACGATATACGCAATGTACGGCCCCTCCCTTGTAGTAGCAAGAAGACTATATAATAGACTTTAACAAAAGGTTAAATAAAGGTTAAACTGTACCCGCCATAGAACAGGCCAGGGGTGCATCGTCCGAAAAGTAAGGCGTCCCCCCGTTCACGTGGATCGAGACGGGGTTATTCAGGCAAAGGGCCTGGATTTGCAAAATACACAGCACGTCTCAGTTCTTCCGATATTGCTGACAGGGTGTGGTCAGAAACGTGGTATGACGTTTGCTACACATCTCGATGCTTGCTGGGTATACTTCATCGCTCCTCCCTGGGTCTCTACCGTATGCAGCAGTTAAGCTTCCATGGATTGTAGGCATCCAGGATTGTTGGTAGCACTGCATTGCTCAAAGTACGCAAGCGGCTCCAACCTTATTGAGAGGTGCTGGTTTGGTATAGGAGGTGCCGCCGGATGATGACGGCAGAGATCGATAAGGGGACAAGTAGGCCATCTCTGCTCCTCCTATATTAGTCTCCTGCGTTGTGTCAGTTTATTGTCGTTGCCCTCAACTGCTTCGGAGAGCCAAAAGAGCAACAAGTGAAAGCTTGTCTTCATCTGATCCAAATCAACGACCTGTCCCCTTTTCTTGTTCCTTCTCCCGCTCTGTTTCTCTCTGCCCCCTCTCTCTGTGCCCTTCTTCGTTTACCACCATCCATACAGTCACAGCATCAACAAAATGGCGGCCCTGTACATCGCCCTCATCTACATAACAGTCCTCCTCGTGACGGGCCGGCTGGTGCAGCAGAAAGTCAAGGCCCTGCGGTCACCCCTGAGCCAGATCCCGGGCCCGTGGTACGGGCCCCTGACGACGCTCCACCTGCGCTGGCTCTTCTCGACGGGCGAGATCTGGAAGCTGGTGGAGCGGAGCCACGCCCGCTACGGGCCCATCGTCCGGCTCGGCCCCCGCCAGGTCTGGATCTCGGACAAGGCCGCCATGAGGCAGATCCTCGTCAAGAACGACCTGCCCAAGGTAGCCATGTACGCCGAGATCTCGCGCGACAAGTTCAGCCCGGGGCTGTTTGGGGAGATGTGAGTAACGGCTCTCTGTTTTGTCCTGACCTTCCTTTCCCTTCCCGTTTGACTGCCGTGAAGGAGTGACTCTTCTCGTCGTCAGAAAAGAATAGTTGCTAACTGGCACTGCAGTCGTTACGAGCCGCACAAGCGCCTCAAGCGCTTCCTGTCGCCCGCCTTCACCGTGGCCTACATCGACAACCTGGAGACCTACTTCAAGACCACCGTCCGCGACCTGCTGGACAAGTACCAGTCCACCATTGCCGACGATCCCCTGGCGGCGGCCACGAACGGCATCACGGTGGACTTGATGGACGATCTGCACAATGTGGCCTTGGACATGTAGGTCGTTTCCCCAAACCCCCAGAGGTAATCAGTTGCTGAATAATACGGTCTATTAGCATGGGCGAGTGTTCGTTCGGCAAGGGCTTCGGGCAGACCAACCCCGACACCCTCGTCGAGGATGGCGTGGACGAGAAGGTGTGGAAGCAGATCCCCCGCTCCATCTTTGACGGTTTGAGCAAGCGATACCAGGTGAGAATGAAACGTCAAGCATCTCGCGTTCATGTGTCACTGGACTGACCATGGCGACAACAGACTGTATACGTCAAGAAGTTCCTGCGGAAGTTCGGCTTCGACATCGAGTTTGACTGGCCAGCGGAGATGATCACGGTGAGTAGCAGTCCTCTGTTCCTATTCCATACCTACCTACCCAAACACGAAGACTGATTTGATCTCACACCCCAGGCCATCGACGCCGTGGTGACGCGGAGGAAACGCACGTCCGAGTGCGAGCGCCGGGACCTGCTGCAGCACCTGATCGAGGAGGGCAAGAAGCCCGACACGGGCACCGCCATGAACACGCGCGACATCGTGGACCAAATGGCCGAGATCCTGCTCGCGGGCTCCGAGACCACCTCAGGCACGCTAGGCTGCCTCTTCCTCGAGCTCGCCCGGACGCCCGACGCGCGGGCCAAACTGATGGCCTCCCTCGCCCCCAAATCCTTCAAGGACTACGACGGCGCCGACGACATCGTGACGAGCAAGACGGTCCGCACCGACGCCGACGAGTACGAGTACCTCGAAGCCTGCCTCCGCGAGAACCTGCGGCTGCACCCCATCGCGTCCGAGATGGGCCGGCGCACGGGCAACCAGTGGGTCGAGCTGCTGGGCTATAGTTTGCCGCCGCACACGGTCGTCTCGGCCTCGTACCGCGACCTGCACCGCAACGAGCGGTACTGGCCCCAGGCGCACCGGTTCTGGCCCGAGCGCTGGCTGCCGGCGGGGAAGCGCGAGGGGGCGCCGGCGCCGGACTTGGAGGCGTATTATCCGTTCTCGGGGGGGAATCACTCTTGTATTGGGATCAAGTAAGTCGCTGTTGATGTTGAAATTCCCAAAAGCGCAAAGCGGGACGGGCGAGATGACTGACAGTTGCGTAATAGCTTTGCTTGGGCGGAGATGCGCATGGTTGCCGCCAATATCCTCTCTCGGTTCGACATTGCTGAGGTTCCTGGGCAGGATATTGATTTCCGGCAGTACATCACGATGCAGTTCGCCACGGGCCACTGGAAAGTCACCCTCAAGCCGCGACTGCAGCAATAAGCAAGCTGCGGGGGTCCTGGACGCTGCACATGCCATCTGTGTCTTCTTTTATTTACTTTTCTTTTGTTTAGGAAAGCGAGAAGCGAGAAGCTAGAGACGTTCCTGCAGGGCAACGCTTCATCATTAGAGGGTAGACAGTATGTAGACCTGCATGGCGATCATGTCTGTCTTCACTGGACCAAACTGGAGTTTTAGCGCACTAATTACGAGAGACGACGCTGGCGGGGGAAGGGAAAGGAATCGAAAGTTGTTTGGAAGTATTTACTTACATAAAAGATGTTGAGCCGTGCTTGCTCACCTGCTCCTTTAGATTATATAAATGAAATAATGGTTATCAAAGCCCCTTCAATGCACCACTAAATTCCCTGTTAATGATAGTCATGTGCTACGTCCGTCGTCTTTGAACCCCCTTTCTGTCCGAATGATTGACGACAGAGCAGAAGTCAGAGAACCTGTCCACTGTCGGGCGGCGGGGTCCTGGGGGCGTGGAGCCCCTGATCATTCCCCAAAGGGCAATGCTCTAAATCCGGTACGGGCGGGCCCTGAGAGGGGCATATCAGCTGGGGTTTCGATGGAGGGGGAGCTGAAAGTGGGATGCGATGACGCTAGCCCCCTCAAGCTCAAGCACCAAGCACCAAGCTTCCAACCTCCCGCTTAAAGTTCCATGTCAAGCTTGTCTACAGCACTTCCTTCCTATCTCCTGATGTGACCTCACTTATTAAGGGCATATGGTTTTTTCACTACCCAAACCTCGTTGATATCGTATTGATTCCCCCTTCGTAAGAGTGATTCCGAGTTAGAGGTTCCCTGTACTTACTCACATCAACTCACATACCCGCACATCTCCTATCTACCCCGCACTTGGCCTTTTGTCGTAGCACTACCTACCTGATCAGCTAGCTCGCTGTTCGAGTCAAGTCGTCTTACTTATCTATCCCATCTAACTGTCCACCACGCTAAAACCATGACCATCACCACGGAAGAAGTCCTCCTCCTCCGGCGCAGCATCGCCCTGGCGGCCGAGGCCCTCGATGCCGGTAAGCCCCTACTCGACTGTTTCCTATTCCAGACCTAGTGTGTGTTCCTACAGGGACGGGGCTGGCGGTGGCTGCGGTGGTCCACGAGTCACGTACAACACGCAGCTGCCCTCGACACACCTGACACCGCCTGCCCTCCCCTGACAACCCCTGCCTATATAACCCACGTAGCAGTATTACGTGCCGTCCCCTATCTTCCAAACAACATAAGCTTTTGAAACAAGGCCGTATATTGCTAACGCTCGAGAAGGCGACGCCCCCTTCGGCTCCGTCCTCGCCGTCGAGGGCGAGGAGACCCAGCACGAGGACCGCAACCGCACCGCGACCGCGGGCGACGCGACGCGGCACCCCGAGTTCGAGCTGGCGCGCTGGGCGGCGGCGAACCTGACGGCGGAGCAGCGCGCCCGCGCCACCGTCTACACGTCGGGCGAGCACTGCCCCATGTGCAGCGCCGCGCACGCCTGGGTCGGGCTCGCGCGCATCGTGTATGTGGCGTCGGCGGCGCAGCTCGAGGCGTGGAAGGCGGAGTGGGGAGTCGCTCCTGCTGCTGCGGCGGCGGCAACCAAGACGACGGGTAGTGGGGGCGTGGTGCCCACGGTCGCGGCGCTGCCGGCTTCGCAGGTCGCGCCGGGGGTCGTGGTCGAGGGGCCGGTGGAGGAGCTGGTGCCGGCGATTAGGGAGTTGCACCGGCGGCACGCTGGGGTGTAGGCTGGGCTGGGCTGGGTGGCGTGATGGAGTTGCATGAGGAGCGGAGAGGCTTGACTGGTTTGATGGGGTCAGGGTCCTAGATGATGGATCGTTTGGTGTTCGCATACGGGGCTTGCCGGGGAAGCCCGGTTCATACTGGATGCTTAGCCCCGTGGGTTGATGGTTGCATCCCGGTCGCCTGGTTTGGCAAATCTATCAAACTTACATGTCCACGTGCCTCGATCGGATGGACCGTGACATCTAGGTAGAAAGGCAATCATTGGTCGACTCCTCGATTTCATCTCGCATACGAAACCTTCACGAGATAAGTTGCGGGCAGTGTTGCTTGTTGGGCGGAGCGGGGCATGGATCATGGGTGAGTGTGGGCGTCGGTCAGGGGCACGCGGAGTATTATCTCGGAAGATGCCAGCAACGCCCACGGTGTGGCCACCTCTGCCCGAGTATACAGACATATTATATATAACGCCAAGATGTGCCTGACTGCCAAGAGACGAAGAAGGCGGGAAGGGAAGTGAATCGTAAACCCAATTATCAATCGCACGAACCCAAACGACTGCGGAGACTTTCCAGCTGTCACTGCTCATAATCCTGACAGGGGTCTCATTTCAATATGGACGCATCGAGGGGCGAAAAGGAGGTGACCCTGGGCTCCAGCAACAAAGGTACCTAGTCATCCCCATCCATCACGCCCTCCTTCCTCCCTGCCGCCTCCTCGGTGTCCCCCAAAACACAACAAGTGGGGTGTGAGCCTCCCAAGCTGACCCGGAGCCGAACGTGCCACCACAACAGAGTGCCTCGAGAAGACCCTCGCCGTCCTGGGACCCGCCTTCGCCGACGACGCCATGTTCACCTACTTCGTCCACCACCACCCCTCGCCCGCGCGGCGCCGCGCCCTGGTCCAGACGCTGCTCCGCCTCTTCGTGCGGGTCGGGGCCGCCGGCGGCGCCCACCTGCTCGAGGCCGACGGCTGGGGCGCCGCGGCCGTGTTCCTGCCGCCCGGGAGGGAGGTCGTGCCTTTTACGGCTATGCTGAGCTGGGGGGTCGTGGGGGCGTTGGTGGAGTTGGGGTTTACTTCGATAAAGGTACGTCAATGTCATGTTACTCGAACTCTCCCCTACTTACCTACCTCCCCCTCCCTGTATCTACCCTCTTCATCAAGCCTCTGGTAATGAACGCACCTAGCACTGAATCGCTGACATCGACGGGCGCAGCGCATGTACACCGACCTAGTCGCCCCCATGGAAGCGCTCAAGCTCCGACACCTCGCCGCCGAGGAGCGGGCGGGCGGCTACGGCTACCTGACCGTGGTGGGCACGGCGCCGGCGCGGCAGGGGCAGGGGCTGGGCGGCGCGCTGCTGCGACGGATGCAGGAGTTGGCGGGCGGGCGGCCGATCTGGCTCGAGGCGTCGTCGGAGGGGTCCCGCCGCCTGTACGAGCGGCACGGGTTCGTCGTGGTCGGGGAGGTGGTGGCGGGGAGGGGGGTCGTGGGGAGGGACGGGCTGGCGAGGGAAGGGGGGGAGGGGGTTAGGTGTTGGGCTATGGTTTGGAGGAAAGGGACGGGGGAGGAGAAGGAGAAGTAATGGGGAGAGGAAGGCAAGAAGCGGGAAGATAGTTCGCGAGAGGGAGTGCGGACGAACCTGGGCGGCTACGGCGTTTCCGGGTTTCTGTGTGGGACGTAGGACGGGACTGACGGGGCAGGCATCGGTTCGTGGGCGACGTTGGAAAGGTAGGGGCTTCAACTGCCTTCTGCACTGCCGACTGCACGCCAATGTGGCATTTAAGGTCGCAATGAAACGTTTGGGGCATCTACTGCGATTTAACGAAGCTATAGCGAGCTTGAGCGAACTTTAGCGAGTGCTCCTTCTCCAGGTGATGGAATGCCATGGGTTGGATCAGGTTCGTGCAAGCCGTGATGCAAGTGCAATCAATTGTATGTACATATACGGAGGTGAGCGCTCTGGCTGCTCCAAGACCTCCGTATTCAGGTCTTGGTCAATGAGTGGGCCGAGGGCAGTCTGACTGTGGAAAACGGTCACGTTCTGCTGCAATCGAAACATTTGATCCTATTCTAATGTTTCTTGGCCAAATCATGGGAATGACATTTTGAAGGAGGGCGTCGGGTGGCAGAAGGTGAAGTATCTGGCTGAATAGGATCGCCAATAGCAGCGAAAGTTTTCAAGCAAGCAACCAAAGCCACTCAATCATCAGATTGGATTCCTCCGTGGCGCAATTGGCTAGCGCGTCCGACTGTTATCTAGTAGCAATCGGGAGGTTCACAGTTCAAGCCTGTGCGGGGGAGCATTGTCTTTTTGTTAATTTTGTTCATCAACTCTATACCAGCTTGCAATCTCCGCTTCCCTCTCTCTCTCTCTCCCCCTTCTTTTTTTTTTTTTCTTCTTTTTCTTCTCTTCTTTCCTCTTCCTCTTTTTCTTCTTTTTTTCTTCCCTCATTTTGCCTTCTCCCTTGAGATGTCGATTGGACCCAAACATTCGGTGTCGCATGCATTCCCTCCTTGGTTCCCAGTCAGCCCCACTTCAAAGTGTGCAGTAGCGATCTTTGGTATGTAATGGCAGCAACTTGGTATCGACCGTTCTTTCCTCCATCGAAGTATAAAATGCATACGGCCAATGGCCTGGTCCTCAGCCATGGCTCGGTCACCACGGCGGGCTCTGGGCACCTGGCACTGGGTGCTGGGGCTGCAACACACCTTGTCCAAAAGTGACCAAGACTCACAGCTCAGTCAGCATCTCAGCTCGGATAGAGGAGCCGCCAGACCAAACAGGCTAGTGGGAAACCACTCCATTTCTGCCCAATCAGCGCCCGCGGAGTTCTCCCGAAGCCCTTCCGAATTGGGCACGTTACGCTATCTCTTTCAATTGGGAAGGGACGGATGCGCATATAGGGACCACTTCTCTTTACAAGAATTCGGCGTTGCTCCGAGTCAAAAGGCCTGACCTTGACGTCACCTCTGCATGACCACTAATTGCCAATAGCATCTTTATTTTCATGATGCCTGGCTGCGATGCCCACCTGGGGTTGGAATAAGTGTGCCTGATCCCCAGGTTGCGAGTTGGATGCATCGTGGCCATCAAGTCGACCCTTTTTCCTCTATCAACTATACCAAACAACAACACGACCGACCTACTCCACCACGCCGAACTTTGCACTACACACTCCCCAGGATACAGTCAACCGTCCCCGGATTATTTCAGGCCACTCCAATAATAAGGAACTCGCTCCCCATGGATTCCTCGACAAAGCTACTGTGGGATGATCCAGGCATCTACACGGAAAGTTGCGGGGTCATGGACCCTATCATCCACGATCTTGATCAGCAGATCATACTCAACGACATGATCCTCTCTGCTAACGGAGGCATGCCGTACGTTTCCCCGGACCCGGTCATCCCAAGCAACCCTCCTCCAGTGGTATGTTACAAAACATAAAAAAACAAAACCACTATTTCGCACCAAAGATGGTTGTTTCTATTATCGTCTGGCACTTGAATCAGGAGAGCTAACCGCCCCTGTTGGCAGATTAATGATAGTTGGCAGTTCTACCAAAATCCGTACGATGGGAGCAGCAGCTTGCTACCAGCCCCGACACACCCTCAACAACAAACACAGACGGCCGCCAGCAGCTCCCAGATGATGCTAGATGCCGAGCTGTGCGACAGGTCCCGGGAGCCACCTCCGCCACCCTCGTTAGAGAATCCAGGATCCCACCACCCGCACACCCGCGCGCTCAACTACCGCCACGACGCTTCGGCTGGAGGACCGGAGTCCACCGGAAGCTCGGACGGTGTCTCGGGCTACTCCAACTCCGCTTCCGCTTCCGCTTCCGCTTCCACTCCCGCCACATCATCATCATCAGCCGCCACATCTATTTCCGCCACCTTATCTTCTCATTCCAAACGCCAAGACGGCACGCCACCAGCGTCCACGTCGGTGGCGGCGGCGGCGCCTGGGTACCAAGACCCCCGCCGGAAACCAAACATAAACCTGGCGGCGGGCCGGCGGGCCGTAACGACGCGGGAAAAGAAGAAGCTGTACCACTACCAGCAGCAGCAGCAGCACGGACGCATGCTGGCGGCTCAGTCCCAAGCCGCCGCCGTCGCCCACCTCGACGTGACCGCAGCCGTGGCGGAGGCGGCCAAGGCGGAGGCGGAGGCGGCGAGGATGACCACGGGGCCGCCGGAACGGCACCTCGACCTGACGCAGCGGGACATGTCCACGGCGGTGCGGCAGGTGGCCGAGATGGGGAACCACCTGCAGAACGCCGCCCACGAGCAGCGCAAGCTGGTGGACGACACGCTGAACCAGTGGACGGGGAACGCGGCGAACCGGGTATGATGATCGATGCTCGACACTCACTACCCGCTGTTACTAGGTACGTTGCGTATGTACTACTTTGTGTCGGGTTCTACTACATATTCACAGTAGAGCTGGGCTTTTTGGGAATGGGGGCGCTGAAAAGGAGCACGGGCACGGTATGTACCCAGTAGGTAGGCAAGTGGGAAAACTTGCCTCGGGACGGACGGACTTCCACGGCGTTTGCAGCCATGGTATGGATTGCTAAAATTACCTCTAGTTGTTTTTTTGTTTGCCTGTCTGTCTGCTCTTGCAACGCAGAGACTCTCACTGATTATGATTAATGGGCCTTGGTTCTGGACAACAATGATCTCTGGTCATTGGTGAAGTAACGAGGCCGCATGCTTCGATAGAAGAACGTCATGGCTGCGAGATTGGATTTTACTACATACTTGTACAATATTATTAAACTTCGAGATTCATTTTTGATTGGCTGCACGTGCGGGGTAGCGTACGGTACGTGCTGACGCTTCACTTTACGTTTTATATGTAATAGTAGTATATTGTGCACGCTCTCTAGTCACTAGTTGGATAAATTTCCTCCCTACTCTTATCCCCTTGACTGCTAAATACAATTTAAATAGTGGAGAACATTTAATACATCGATATTTTACCCTATAAGATATTAACCCTAATAATACGATTAGTTAACATGATAAATTTTATAATTTAATACTATTTTAAGCTATATTCGCATTAAAATTAAGTTAATTTAATATCTTATTATAAAAATATTAAATATTAAAGTTAAAACATTAACTTATATAATTAAATACCGATTCCACGATATTTTCTATATTTTCTTAATTAAAGGGTTTTACTTTAATTATTTTAACATTACTTTAATAAATAATTTAAAATAAATTTTAAGCTTATTTTTAAGCCTTTTTTTATTTAATTAGACCTTAATAATATCATTTATAATAATACCGATTTTAATAAATTAAAAAAGCTCGCCGATTAAAAAGAAAGCGTTAATATATTATTAAAAAGAGAAGAAACTCGAAATTAATTAATTATTAACGAACTTAATAATATTTCTATCGATAAATCGATTAACGAGCTTGCTAATATACTTGCCGATATATTAAATTAATTAAAAAAAAAATTAAAATAAAAAAAGCCGATTTCTTATTTATTTTATATTAATATACTATTAATAACCATTAAAATACCTTCGAATTCGATCGAGAAATTATAAAATCCTTTTACTTACTTACCTTTAATAATACTATATTTATTAATAATATTATATTTTTAAAAAAACTTATCGAAGATTACTTAAAAAAAATATTTTAATTCTTTTTTTTTCTTTTTAATTTAATTTATTAAATAATAAATTAAATAAATTAATAAGCGTACTATAAAATATTTCTATAAACTTTAGTTTTAATACTCTTAATTTTAAATAAAATCGTTAATAATTATTCCTAAACTCTACCTATTTTTCGCTATAATTATATATATAAGTTTTTATATCGAACTTTATTTAAATTATTATTAATTAATTAAAAAATATATTCCTCGTTATAATATTTTTATATATATTTTAAGGAATTAATAAAATTAAATTTATTATAATTTTTATACTTAAAATATTAATAACGTTATCGGTTCGGTTCCTTTCGATATTTTTATTAAATAAAAAAAGTTATAATTTATACCGAAAAAAAAAGTAATATATTTTTTTTTTAAAATTAAGAATTAAAATAACTACGTTTTAATAATTAATTAATATTTATAAAAGCTCGATATTTATTTTATAATTAATAAAGTTATTATTTTTTATTTTATTTATTTTAATAATATAATTAAATATAAATATAAATCGATCGATTATAGTTTTTTTTTTCGTATTTTTTTAAATATTAATTATTTTTTTCGATAAATTTAATATTTTAAGTTTAAAAATTATTTAAACTTTAATTATTTAAAAATAAAAAATATTACCTTTATATTAATTAATAGTATATAAACCGATATAAAATAACCCCTTTTAAAATAATTTAAAATAAATAAGAAAATAATTATTTTTAAAAAATTAACTTTAATATAATCTATTATTATTCGTTTTTATTAAAATTTATTTTCTTTTTCCTTTAATTACTTATATTACGTATTCTTTAATAACCTTTATTTAATAATCTAATTTTTCCGCTATCTACGATTAATAGGCATTAATACGATTAGTATAATACGTATTAAAAAAAATTCCGGTATTAATTTAAAATTCCTAACTTTAAAAGCTATAAATAAAGGTAATAAACTAAATTAAGAGACCCTTTAAAGAAAAGCTATTCTTAAAAGGAAAATTATATAATTTATATTTAAAAATAATAATAATATTTATTTTTTTTTTTATTTTTTTTTAAAAAAAAATTATAATTAAAATCCAGAAATGTTTAAAAAAATCTTTTATTAATAAAAAAATTGCGAAAGTTCTTTTTATATTAATTAAATAAAATAAAAAAGGAAAAATATTATTATTAATTATTAATTAAAAAAAAAACTATCGATTTTTTTAATAATTAATAAATATAATATTTATATAAATAATATTAATATTAATAATTAATATAAATTTAAATTCGATTAAAAAAATCGAAAGTTACGTCGAAAAGGATAATATAATTTAACCTTTAATTTTTTATTAAGTATTCCTATATTAAACCGTAAATTAAATCTTATATTAATTTCTCTTTTTTAAAAGTTTTTTTTATTAATATATATTTAATCTATTAAATCCTTTATCGGCGTAACTAAATAATATACGCGTTTAATTAAAATTACTTCTTTTTAAAAAATAGTATTTTTTATTAATACTTTATTAACTTAATCTTTAATTATTTCGGATTAAATATAATAATTAAAAAAAATATTAAAAAATAAAAAAAAATAAGCGTATTAGCCACTTTAAAAGAGTTAAAAAAAAAAATTAACGGCTTAAATAATATACATACTTTAAAATAAGAAGAAAAAAAAACTACGTTATATATAAACGCTATATTAAAAACGTTTTATAAAAACATTTAATTAATATAATAATATAGAATTAAAAATATATATTAAAGTTATTTATTTTATAAAATATATCTTTACTTTATTAATAATTATTTTAAAAAATAATATAAAATATAGTATAAAATAGCTTTATTTTTTCTTATTTAAGAAATTAATTAATAAGTATATAATAAAAAAATAAAACGGAAAAGTTAATATTATTATTATTATTATTTAATTAAATTAGGAACTCCTTATATCTACTTACGTTTTACTATTAAATTTAAGGTAAATTCTTAAAATCTAATAATTTAATTCGATATATTAAATAGCTCCACTGTTTAAGCTGTTTTTAGCGGTTAAGGGGATAACCTGTTTCAGCGCTCTATATACGATTGCATATTCGTCCGGGGTTTGGCTACACTTCTATCACCGCCTCGCCTCACTTCTGGGCTCACGGCTTGTTGCAGCCATTAAATTTCGAAGGGGGAAAAAATGAGCGCGCCTTCGAAGTTCGGGGTTTCGGGATTGATTTAGACTAGTCGTGCGTGCTGTTGCTGTTGGGTGCCCGATCTTTTTAGTCGTTGGGAAAATTGTGGGAAGGAAGAGACCGAAAAGGGAAAGAAAAAGGTCGATCAGGGTCCAGGGTCCCATTTTCATGAGTTCATTATCCCCGGCTTTCCGGCAGCCGGGGGCCACACAGGGGTCCCGACCCTTGGGCGGGCGGTGGCGGGCGGAAATAAACCATATTTTGTCCATTGACAGCACCTAATGGAGTACAGCACGGTGTGTATGGATCAATTGCCCCCCCCCCCCCCCCATCGCGGCTGAAAAAGAATGAAAGAAAACCTGTAGCCATACTCCCTTTTAACTTGAATCTACCATCGAGTGTTTTTGCTAGTATTGCATGTTACTGTTGTGGTTATGAAAGAGAATTACGTATCTGCTTGGAGAAGAAGAAGAGACCGGCTTCTCCTCGCAGGGTCTTTCTTTGCCTACAGTAGGGGTCTCTGGTCTCCCATCCCAAACGGGCAACCCCATTCAATTCTAGCAGTGCCTTGACGTCATTATGGAGTGCCAGCTTGCAGAGAGAAGAAAAAAGAAGAAGAAAAGAAAAACGCACATCTCGGATATTTCCCACCATTTGCACATCGTGACACTTTGCCAGAGAGGCTTGGCAGGCCGTTATCCAGGTATTATGTTGGCACTCGGGATTAGCATTCAAGTGATGGGCGCTGCACGACCAACTTGCTGCCAACAAAAAACGCACGAGTCTTGACTCAGTTGCCAGCGGCGCCATCTGCTGATGGGGTTGGGCACGGAGGCTGCATGTATTATGGGATAAAGTAAGACCAGGCATGGAGGCAGAGACAAAACATGCGATCTTCCTGCCATACAGTACCGGCGTGTCTCATCCATCTAGGACTGTTTCTGCTTTCTGCTCTTCTTGCTAGTATGGTGTTTGGTGGCAGCCAGAATATGCTGGTGCTGGTGCTGGCTCGCTGGCTAGCCGACAAGTTTTGTGCTAGCGGAGCGGCAAGCGGGTCAGCCAGGGCCAGCGGGCGGGGGATAGATGGAAGGATGGGAATTGACGAAATGCCCCCCACATCGGATGCATGCAATAGGGCTGTAGCTGTAGGGGTAATGGGGTTCAAAGTATCGCATTTGTGTACCTACTAGGAAACGAACACCACCGAGACCACCCTTGCGACCCTGCTCCCTCACATGCCCTGGCGTTGGCGTCGAGTGTCCGGAGGGTTCTCGCCCGGTATATACTTTTCGGCAATCCCATCTTCTCTTTTTCTCTCCTTTTTTTCTCTTCCAAATCGGCGATCGACCCGGCCATTTGTATCTGTATTCTGCTGATTCAATCCCTACCCGGCACTACATACGCCATTGTACATTTGGCAATTCTCCGTACACCCCTGCAACAACTTGCCGTTTCCGCTTGAAGCGTTGTTTACTCGGCTCCTCGGTTGCTATTATTGGAACTCGCCCTTGCTACTACTACTACGGTGTCCATCCAGTCTACATAGCGGTACTTTGCTTTCCCCCCCCGTGTCTGCAAAGCCATGGCGCCGCTGTGCAGCGACCCCTCCAGCGGCTGGGTTGGTGGTGCCTCGCCGTCGCGGAACCCCGATCTGGCGGGCGGCCGCTGCTCCCCGCTCGACTTCAAGCCCGACATCAAGTCGGCCGACGCCGCGCTCCAGCGGATCAACAGGGCCAACGGGGGGCCCACGTGCACCCGCGACGACATATTCGACTGTTTCGAGAGGGTAGGCAACCACTAACTCCCCCAATCATCAAGTCTTTTCCACACTCTGGCCGTTCTTTTTCGCGGTTCCTTGTTTCCTTGCCGCTGTTCTTCTTCTTCTTTGTTGTTGTTGTCCCTTCTTGGATGCTAACCTCGGCCCCCGGCAGATCCACCGCGCCACCGAGCACCTCGTCGACGGCGTCGAGTACGAGCGGAAGCAGGATCAGCATCAGGACCAGCATCAGCTTCAGGACCGGCACCGGCACCGGGCCTGGGACCAGGACGAGGACGTCCGGAGCGAGCCGGAGCTCTACAGCCACGCCTGCAGTCGGGAGCAGATGCGGGACGACGCGGACCTCGTGGCCATGATCAACGTGTCGCAGGATATCCTGCAGACCCTGCGCTACGTCCAGGACAACAACACCAACCGGCAGCAGCAGCAGCACCAACAGGAGCAGCAACAGGAGCAGCAGCAGTTGCAGCAGCATCAACAGCACCTGCTGACGGGGACGAACCACCCCCGCCACCATCACCGGGGTAGTAGCGAGTCTACCCTGACGGAACCGATATCGCCGCGGCAGAGCATCGCCCGGGGACAGAAACGGAAGCAGGAACAGCAGCAGCAGCAGGGCATGAGCCACGGGAACAAGGTATGTCATGTCATGCCCATACACCGAAACAACCACCCCATCCCAGCCATTCGTCTGCGGCTTGATCGCTCACGCAAACACACCTTTTTCCAACAACAGTCACCACGTGCCCACCAGCCCGCCTACTGTCGCCACTGCAACTGCACCGAGACCGTCAAGTGGCGGTCCGGGCCCGACGGGCTCAAGACGCTCTGCAACGTCTGCGGGCTGCTGTACGCCAAACGGCTGCGGCGGATCCAAAGGGTCTAATCGACAACAGCGGCCGGATCTTTTTGTCCTCTTTTCTTTTCTTCTTATTGTTTGTCTGCCATTGTGGGGTTCTGGAAAAAAGGAAAGCGTTTCGTTCAGTAGGGCGTCATGGGTTAGCTGATTGGGTAGCAAGCAAGCGTCGTTCGGTCCCCTCCCTGACTTCTCGATCATATCTCGATGCCTTCCATTGCAAGACTTAATACATTCACGATTCAAACCAATAACCGAGAACTTTGTATGTGTAATGCTTTCGAACCGCGTGCGATGTGCCATGTATATGCGCTGGTTGGCACGTGGTGTACATAGGTATCCATCTGCATTCTATTATCTTGGCTCTCGATCTGCTTAGTGACGTATGATACAAGTGGATGTATGTCTCGTCTCTTCTCAAATGTCCCATTTCGTGCATGAACGTGTGGTCTCATGTGGCATTTCTAACCTTAACAGCGCACTTTCCATTCTGGAGATGGTTGTCGCGAGGGGAACCACGAGATGGTCTTGTATGGGGAGCTACTTGGGGCAACACGTCTCAGTGCCCCTGAGCCCTGACGGACAGGAATATGTAAAGAGGCTGCACCAAGGCACCCCTCACGATACTATTGCACATCACTGGGGAAAGAGCCGAATACAACCCCCTCGTTCGCCACGTCCGCCGAGACGGTAATTCTCCGTGGCATGGCAGTCATGGGTCGGATCGATTTCTCCTTCTTTTCTATGGGGGGCCTCGAGGCATGCAATACCGGACCAGAAGGTCCCATTGGGGATACGGGGTCTTTGGAAGAGAATGAAAGTGAACTGTTCAGGGGCATGTCAAGAGCTCAAATATGTACTTGGGTCGGCGCAGTGCGTGGGGCTAGGCCAGCCCCAAAACCCCTGGTTTGCCAGTCACCAGTGTTTGGTCCCATTGCCCGCACAAACTAGGTGGCCGAGCTTGTATTGCTAATTTGATAGAGCTTCTGGTTTGTCTGCTTGCAGGGTGGGCATTGCAAATCACACAATAATGCGACACAGGGCCGTTGAATAACCCCCAATGCATCGGTGCAAGTTTACGGGGCTCTCACGTGAGGAGGAGGGAGGCAACAACGACATCTTGCTCTTGCCACGCCTAGCAGCCCTAAGCCTCTGGCATTCTCGGTTGCTGTTATCCGCCAGGCTGTGGGGATGAGCTTAAAGAGATAGAGTAGTAGTACAGTAGGGAGAAGGGGATGGAGGTGGGTGGAAATAAAAAGAACCGAGCAGCCGAGAGCTCTGTAGCATCCGGCTGTCTGGTATCAGATTGGCTACAGTAATGCCCCAGGTGCGTGTGTGCCAGGCCCAAGACCCTGAACCCCTTTGCCCCTTGGGAAACTGGACCGTCGGGCAATGGCTTCGGGAGCTGGGTTGACATCATACCGCTAACCTTTGATTGGACCGTGGGAGGATTGGGTACAGGTGGTTTTGGGGTCCCTCTTTGGCCGCATCTTCTTTTGATCGGCTTCCGGCGGGTGGAAGAGAGCAGGAGAGTGTCGTCCGGTTCAGGGACCAGTGGCAGCGATCGACCCAATGAGGCACCTTCCAAAAGACACAAAGAAGGCTGGCTCTGCTGGCTTGATTGGCAACAGTCCAGAAAGAGAGGGACCAGGCAGTGCCCGGCAGGGACCTGGGCCTTTTTAAAACGACCAGCGAACAGATTAGCATTGTCTCAAGACACACCACACACCAGAAAATGGGCCGAGCACAGGGCAGGAGGTAGGGCGGCCGCATGAGCAGATGGCTGTTTTTGCTGGTGGCGAGATCCAGGTGCAAGAGCTCCGGCGGTCGATGATAGGCTAGTAGGGCTGGGGTACCCACCCTTTTGGACCCCTGGGACTGCCCTGGGCCCTGGACCCTTTTCGATCGAGTGCCTGTGCCTGCCGCTGCGGATGACTGCAGCCGCGACTTAGGCGATTGCTAGGGTCGAACATGGAGAAAGTGAAAGTTGTCAGGTTGTGCCCCATGGGATTTTGAGCATCGAGTTTTTTCCTTTCGCCACCCGACAAGCCGAGGGCCCCAGTCTTGGCTGCGCTAGGGGCGACCAAAGTGTCCCTCATATAACTCTGCCCACTCAACAGCGTCCGATCCCCAAGAAGAGCGAGCGTTCTCGAGATCGGACTCCATTTCAACACCTACACTTACCGCACCTCCATGTGTACGTACCGCCCGCTGCCCGCCGCCTCCTTCACAATGGCCTCAATACGCCAACAACAACCTCTCCCGCACCCGCAACACCACCACCACCAACGCCAACATGGCCATCTCAATGCCGTCCACGACCTGCCCTCCTCCCACCGGCCATTCCTGCCCACGCCCGACAGCACAGCCTCCCTCGACCTGAACAGCTCGGTCCTGGCGACCATCCGAAGCGACCCGATACTGATCGAGAAAGCAGTGCGGAAGCTTCATCAAGGATATGCCTCTGCATCCTTCGAAAAGGTACGAATTTAACAATATCCATCGTTGCTCCTGCCCCTTGCCCCTCTTTTTTTAGTTGATGTTTTGTCTAACACACGATTTTGATGCACAGGTCCATGAAGAAACCCAAGAACTCCTGGGGCTAATCCAGCAGACGCGGGACGGGGGTCGCGGCGCTGCCGGGCATGCACTACCGAGCGACCGGGTCTTGACGGCCCTGACCTCCACCGCCCAGGGTCTCGTCAACCAGCTTCAGTCCATCCGCAAGCACCGGCACAGCGTCCAGTCGCGGCGGACCAGGCGGGGTCACCGGCCCCAGTCGTCGGAGCAGTGCGACCACTACCGCCACCCCGATGACAACACCACTGCCACGGGCGAAAGAGGCCAGCAGCGGTCTTCCAAGCCGCCCGCCGCTCCCGGAACCCACAGCCCTTGCGACGACTGCAACCGCACCAAGACGCCCGAGTGGCGCGCCGGTCCGACTGGCCCCGAGGCCCTCTGTAATGTCTGCGGGCTGCTCTACGCCAAGCGATTGTGCCGAATGCAAAGTCGCAAATGAGCCAGAAGAGATGAGACGGCTTCTCCACGACGGCGAAGAGTTCTTCCCAACACGATGCACGCCTTCGCATAGTGCCAGCCTCTACATGCAAAACAACATGGCCGACAGTCGGATACATATTCAACCGCAGATCGAGAAGCAGCAAACGGAAACGCAGCTTCTTGCTCGGTTACAACATACACACGGCCATGGGCCTTGACCACTTCTCCTTACACAACGAACGAGAACAACTCGGCGACGACCACATAGGCTACTAGGCCTAGCGTTTCGCCCTCCAATGATGAGGGAAAACATGAGATGTGTCATACCGACGGCTCTCCTCTTCGGAATTAATCCCCGCGTCTTTATCAAATGTTTTCAAGCTGCGGAGCAATGCCCGACTTCTCTACATGACGCTGGACGGAACGGACCGGGTGACCTTGGAGCGGGCGAGCGCGCGTGCGTGCGAACACGGAGCAACAACAACACATCACACATACACAACTGGATCGGTCGTACAGAAATGGGGTCCCATTCCAAGATGTGATACCCCCCACGAATGAAGCAATGCAGGTTTCTTTTCGCTTTATCCTTCGCCTATCGCCTACTAGGGCTGAGAACAGGCAAGGACAGGAAGATAAGAAGGCCAAGACCTGGCGAGAAGCCAAGGTCGAGGTGCATGGGCGCGGGGCCACCAGCAATACGCAGTAACACTATTGTCGTACTTTTTAAACCAACTAGATACGCCAACGGACGGTAATTTTTGCGAGTTATATGGAAGGGCGTTACACGACAGGACCAGCAATATGAAATTAATGAAGCGAATGAATTGATGAATATAGTATTACTCTCAAGACCTTGGGAGCGTCGTATCTCGCTGAAGTCGCAATGTTCTGTCAAACCTCCGTATGCTGATACGGCCAGCCAGTCGGAGAGGGAAACTATCTGATAATGGACCCTGATGTCCATTCCCCAACCACCACCCCTTTCTTTCGTGACATGCTCAGCTGACACTGGCCTGGCCGGATCGGTCATACTGAAGGCCAGACGACGAACCCTTCAGTCCAATGCGAATCGGAAGGGTGGCGAGGGTGGCGAATAAGCTTCGGGCCCAGCTGCCGCAATACCTAGACAGCACGAACAGATCTTGCCAATGTGTCCGGTGTGGCGCATGCGGGCGGTTGGATGATTGGTCCATACTGTACCCTCGATCGGTAGGGGCACATGTGACTGACTGGCTGTGCCTCTCCTTTCGAACTACTGCCGCAGAACCCGGAGAAGCATCTGTTTGCCCTGGTCTATGGTAGGTACTTTTTTCGTATCACGTTTCGCACGATAGCAAAACTTGAAAGAAGGCTTGGATGCTCCTCGCTATTACCACTTGTCAGCGACCAGTGCCAACGTATCCATATGTGAAGTTATTACCACATCCCTAGATATCGAACCGCCACTAGTAGTTCCCCAAAGACACCATCCATCCTATTGCACCCAGGCACCAAAGTATGCATGTGACGGTAGTGGGTGATGAACCCACCTAAGGGGGTACTTGAAAAAGTAAAAACCCTCCCCAATGGCGCCGCCAACCCGCTCATCCGCCGCCGCAGCCAGCGCCAACAGCCCCTCCTCCCCGCCCCTCCTCGGTCCCGTCCTAGTCGTCGGCGGCTGCGGCTTCTTGGGCCACCACCTCGTCGCGCACCTGCTCGCCGACCCCGAATGCGGCAAGCCCGTGTACGTCCTGGACCGGCACGTCGAAGGCAACGAGAACCGCCACGCCCGTGATGAGGACGTCGTCATCTATATCGAAGGCTCCATCACCGACGGCGCCCTCGTGCCGTCTGTCCTGGCCCGCGTCCGCCCCCGCGTCGTATTCCACGCCGCCTCGCCCGTGGCGTCGCTCCCCCGCGCGCGCTGGGCCGAGTTCGAGGCCGTCAACGTCGTCGGGACCTGGATCCTGCTCTCTTCTTTTGCCGCCACTAAAACCTCAACCGTCAAGGCTCTGGTCTACACCTCCAGCCCCGATGTCTACGCCCACCCGCCGCACCACAATGTCTCCGAGACGCACCCCCTAGTCCCTGAAGACGACCCGCGCTGTTCGGACTACGTCCGCACCAAGTCCGCCGCCCAGCGCCTCGTCCTCGCGGCCAACTCCCCTACCTTGCGCACCTGCGCCCTGCTCCCGGCCCACATGTACGGCGAGCGCGCCACGCAGGGCCTATCCGAGATCCTAGCCCTCTGCGCCGACCGCGACGGCCGCCCCACCTCGTCACCGCTGATCCAGCTCGGCCCCGGCACGAACCTCGTCAGCGTCGCCTCGGCGGCCAACGTAGCCCAAGCCCACCTCCTCGCCGCCAAAGCCCTGTTAGACCCCTCGCGTGTCCAAAGTGGTGTCGTGGCGGGCGAGAGCTTCAACGTCACCGACGGCCGCCCGGTGGCCTTCTGGAACGAGCACGTGCGCGCCGCCTGGAAAGAAGCCCGCGGGGTCGATGACGACTCTACTCTACTCAAACAGGTCATCGTGGTGCCCGGGTGGGCCTACCGCCTCATCGCCTGGGTGGTGCGAACGCTCTTCCGGACGCTGACGCTGGGGACGGTGTCGCCGCCCGCGGCGGTCTCGGAGCAGGGCGTCCTGTACGCGCTCGGGGAGCACACGTACAGCGTCGAGAAGCTGCGGGGCCGGCTGGGCTTCGAGCCGGTGCGGGACCACGAGCGGGTGATGCGGCGGGCGGTGCGGTGGGAATTGGATCGGCGGCGGCGGCAGACGAAGACAGGGGGGGTTCGAAAGGTAGACTGAATAAGCATCGCCATAAATAGGACTTATTAAGCATTGCGCTCTCAAAATACGAATGAGCCAAGTATATATACTATTATTGCTTTATTCATCATAATATATAGACTAATATCCGCTACGTGTATTTCGTTCGATCGTTCGTTCATTCATTCTTCTCTTCTCATCTGAACCTACTACCTCACCTACCTTCACGGCGCCGGCAACGCCTTCCGCAACGGCCGCGTCCGCGCCCGCATCTCAAAGTCCTCCTCGCGCTCGAGCTCGTCGATGCTGTGGTCCCGCCCCACGTGGTTGATGAGCTGGTCCACCGTCGGGCAGAGTACGTCCTTGTCGCGGAACCGGCTGCACAGCACGCACGCGAACTCGCCGTCGGGCGTGTGGCACTTGACCACGAACCGCTGCCCCACGTGGAACTCGCGCTCGTCCAACACCGCCTCGCCGCCGCCGCTGCTGCTTCGGCTGCCGCGCCGGCCCTCGCGCGTCGCCCGCCCCCGCTCCCGCTTCTCGATCTCCCAGAAGTCGTCCGCCTCGGCGCGCAGTCGTATGCCGCAGCCCGGGCAGCGGCAGTCGCCCCCGGGCGCGAAGGTCCGGGCGAGCGGCTTGTTGCGCACGTATTGCAGGTCGAGGCTGTATCGGCAGTAAAGGGGCTCGGGTTCGGACAGCACCGTCTTGGCGCGTCGCGGCGGCGCGAACGACACGGCGGGTGGGGGCATCGGGACGGCCGGCGCGGGTGCTGGCGCTTCGATCGCCAATGTTTGTCTCTGGCGTTGCTGTCGTAACGCATCGAGCGAGCCTTCGCGAGCCGCATTGGACGCCGCGATGAGCTTGCTCATGTCGGCGTTGTCGAGCTGGTGCCCGTTGTAGAGGGCGTCTTGCAGTACGTTGATGACGGTCTGCTGCAGCGCAATGATCTGCGCCTGCAGCCGGTTCTCGGTTACGGTGTCGCCGATCGCGAAGCGGCGGCCGAGGCGCTCGTAGCCCTCGTCGAATTCGCGGCCGATGAGGGCGCCGGAGCGCTCGAGGGCGTAGCCTACTTCATCTTCTCGTTCTCGTCCTCGTCTTCGCGGCGGCGGGGAGCGGTGTCGGCTGCCGCTACAGCACCGTTGCTGCATATGATGTTGGTGTTGGTGTTGGTACTGCTGGTCTTGGTTGTTTCGGTTGTTGTTGTTATTATTGCCATTGTTGTTGTTGTTGTTGTTGTTCTGCTGCTGCTTCCCGGCATCTTCGACCTGCTTGCGCAGCTCCTTGATCTCCTTGTCCTGCTCCGTATCGCGCTTGGTCTGCTGCCGCTTGTCCTTGACGCGGTCCCAGAGGCCCATGGACGAGGTGAAGGTGCCGATGAGGGTCGAGCAGAGCGTCGCAATGATGAAGGTTTTCTTGAGGTTCTTCTCCTCAATCATATTAGCGTAGTTCATCTTGGCGGTTCGGTTCGCAGCGACCCGGTCGACGGGTCGTCCCTCGTGGCTGTTGCACTAAAACTGGTCGGTTCGAAGGTTATTTTGGGATGAACTACGGAGGACTCGGAGTGAGAATGACTCGAGACCAATTCCCAAGGTAAGAAATAAAGATAGGTATCCGGCTTGTCGCACGAAGAGGAGAAAGTGGTGGCCAGTCAGACTTCAGAACCATTGGGATGCATACGCAGTTATTCCGCTTCGAAACCTGGTCAGGATGGCATTCGTGCACATCATCATCCTCTGGTCAGTTTGGGTTTCACTGTCGCAGCTGCGGCAGGCAAGTAAGTTGAGGGGGTGAATACCGAAACGCGAAAAGTCGACGAGAACATTCTCCCCCTACTGGCTAACCCCCTACAGTACCAAGGTGTGACCATGAATGCCCGAGAAAGCCCACATCACACCACTGCCCTACCGCACCTTGTTGCTTCGTCGCTGCGAGGAAGTTAAAGCGTGACGTCAGTTTTCTCGATCGGCGGGGAGCTAAAAAGCCGCACCAGCGAGCTTCTGGGCTGGTGCGCGGGGGGAATCGGCCATCATCGACTGCCCTCGAAGGTCAATTTAGAACAGCGGAAATGAAGCCCTCCTTGTGTCGAAATTGCTGCTTTGCCCAGGCAAGATGCCCAACTTGCGAGGCTCATCCCGGAATGAAGACTCAGCGCGGTCGGGAAAACGTTGACTGGTCAAAAGTTTGGTCCTTTCGGTTCTTTGGTTTCGGAAAAAGAAACGCGGCAACGGTCTGGGCGCTCTGACGGTGCCTGATGCCAAGGCCCATCCCTGCCCATGCTCTGCATACGCGAGAAACCCAAGTCCGGGGTATCTTTTCGCTGATCAGCAACACATGCACGCATTCCATATGCATACAATGCCGTTGTCATTACTGTTCATTCGTCGTAAAGAGGCCTCAAAGTATCGTTATTGAGCCCGAGTCGCGTGACATGCAGCAGGTAGGCCATATATTTCACCGCATCAATTGCGTTTCTTCAGCGTTTGTCTGTATATGGGTTTGGAGCAGACATCAGCCAAGGCCAGCAGCAGATGATGGCATCATTAGGGGCGCGACAACTGTTTGAGCAGCAACAAGCAAAACCAGCCCTCTCTACGGTAAAATGAGCTATCGGATGTCCGAATCAAAATCTGACGACTCCCTCGATGGTGGCTTTCCCGCTGTTTGAGCCATTTGAGGCCCAAAAACAGGGTGCAAGACCCGACAGTTGCCTGTGTAGCATCGGGCAGCGATGCCATCAAGCAGAGGACAGCATCAGGCATGGGTGGCGCTGTGCATCTTTTCTTGCGCGGACAACTTGAGATTACTACCGGTGAACAAGAGGGGACACTTTGGAAGAAGACGGTGCAAGGTAAGCTGCACGTATGTAGACCTTCGCGCAGGAGCAAGGATTCCGCATGGTATCTGCCTGGATAGACTTTGGTGGCATATTTCAATCGAAAGCATTTTCAAGCAAAATGTTTAACACTCTGAACGACCAGGAGTGGGGAAGACACTGCATTTCTTGCTGGTCGCTGCTTCCCAAGCTCAATACTGACCGAGCCCTAGATGCCAGCACTGCTGTTCATTTGCAAAGTGAATTAGCACGGAGAGTCAAAATATAGCAAAAGGCCAATACGAATTGAGAGTCTATGTGACAAGAAGCCAAAAAAGAAATGGTTAGCATCTCTTGGTTTCGATCCAAGGACCTCCGGGTTATGAGCCCGGCGCGCTTCCCCTGCGCCAAGATGCTTTGTCGCTCGCACAACAACCATAAGTTCGCATCACACAAACTCGGGCGTCGACGACCATACCAATCGACCAAGTCGCACTGCTTGATCAAAGGTCCATGAAAAATATAATAGCGTATGATGGCTTATATCTAGTCTGTTGCTTATGGATGTCAGTTTGGCGAGAAGGGGCCGACCTCTTTTGGTCCTTCCAGCAACGTCTGCCTCCCATACTCACTTCCCACTCGCTGGGGAGCCTGCATATTAGAAGTTTCTTGAGTATCCAATAGCTGCACAACTTCTTTTGGCATATTTGCTGAGTATCTGTATCTAGTGGAATTGATACGGTACCGAATGTGCGTGATTCAGGTCAAAAGCAAGCTACAAGGTGAAATATCAGGAGACAGTCCATGTTAATGGATCATGATACCACGTCACTCCGAGTTCATCTGCTTATTGGAAGAAGGCAATCTGATAACACCGTCGGAGACCTCACTCATGTGATTTCCACACTCAAAGAAAGCCAGCGATACCGAATGCCCACCTCAATCCTGCCAGCTGAGCCTCTTCTCCCGGAACAGACTCACCATCCCCATGGGCAATAACCCCGAATCCACCAACCGCAGCCCCCCGAACCGCGCCACCACCTCGGGCCCGTACAGCGCCACGACCCAGCGCCAGTACGGCTCCATGCTATACCACTCGCTCTTGATCCCACCGCCGCGCTGCGTCGCGTTGTGATGATGGCTCTCCCCCCCTAGCGCCGCGAGCCCGCTGGCCACGACCCCGGCCTCGTCCATCCTGACACCCCCGCCCCCGCCTCCCGGCCGCTCGAGCAGCTGTCGATACACGTCCACCAGCTCCCCGTCGTACTCGTAATGCAGCTCCTCGCGCCAGCGCCCGTACTCCTCGAGCCCGAAGAACGTGCGGGCCTCGCCGGGGCCCTGGGGCACCCAATGCGTCCCACCGCCCGAGCTACTCTGGAAGGTGTCGGAGCCCTCGAAGCGCTCCTTGGCGGCGCGCCACGCCTCGACCTCGGCCTGCTTATGTTTATCTAAGAGCGAGGCCGGGTCGGCCAGGATGGCGTCGCGCACCTGCAGGATCGAGACGAAGGGCGACTGCAGGTCCAGCCCGCCCAGCTCGACGGGGAAGAAGAGGAAGGCGTCGGGTATATCCTCGACTTGGTACCGCTGTCGGAGGACGGCCTTGAGGTACTCGACCACGCTGCTGGCTTCGATCTCGGTGCTGCCGCTGCCGCGGAATACCTCGCGCTGGATGCGGGAATGGGTCTCCAGCATCGCGTCGACGTGGGCCCGGCCGAAGCAGTTGGCGGCCTCGCCGAAGTTGGAGGCGAAGAAGGTGTTGGCGTAGCTGTTCCAGGTCTGCACGAAGGCGAAGACGCTCGTGTTCTTGCTCTGCAGCTGCCGCCGGAGCTCGGCGATGTGGACGTCGACCAGGGCCTGGTTGATCTCGAAGCGCCCCGTCTGCGGCGACAGCTTCAGGAACCCCCACTGGATGTCGCCCCTGGGTAAAGACTCGTGGATCTCCGGGGCGATGTCCGGATTGCCCGAGATGCGGATGCAGCCCGTCTTGGTCGCGTTGAGCTCGGTGCCCGTCACGGCGGCGAACTTTTGCAGAACGGCCCACGCCTTGGTGGCGGCGTCGTGGGAGGCGCTCCAGAACCAGGCGTCGTCGTGGAGGCGGTACAGCAGGCCGCCGCCGGTCGCCTGGTTCGTGGCGAAGTCGAGGCAGAAGAAGACGGCTTCGCCGAAGACGTCGCTCAGGGTGTGCGAGGAGGGGGTTCCACGGCAGCGGGTGCGAACCGCCGTGTTCGCAGGGTCGTCGTCCGTGAACCTCAGCGGCACCTCCAGAAACTTGGCGAAGAACTTCAGCCAGGTGTCGGAGACGCCGAAGAAGGCGAGGATGGTGTGGATGGTGGCGTGAGGGAGCAGGCTGTCCCAGCGGTCGAACGAAGAGTGAAACGCAGTGAAGTCGTTGTGGATCTTGGAGCAGACCGCCGCCTCGGTCGACAGGATATGGAGCAGTCTCTGCTTGGCTTGCATGTGGTTCTTGCTGTCGGGATTGGGCTCCGAATCCGAGTCGGTTTCGGAATCGGAATCGGAATCAGGGGCGGCGACTAACATCCTTGCCCTTTTGCCACCGACCCTCTTACGCTTGGCGCCACGGGAGAACGAATCGCTTGCTGCACGCCTGTTGCATGAATTAGTCAGTATGTAGACATACGTAAGGAGTTTCCTTAGGGATTAGGCCTAGGCCATGCCTCACTTACACTTCGACCAGTTGTTCCACTGGATAATACTGTTCATCCTCCGCCTCTTCCTGCCCCTCCACAAACTCCACCTTCTGGGACTCCTTGTCGAGTAGTCGAGCCATGAAGTAGTCCTTGCGGTGCATACTGCGACGGACGTGCTGCACGCTCTTCCGCTGCTGCCACCCGGAGAAGTCGGTTTCCAGATAGTACTCCCGCCGCCGCCGATCGATCTCGGGGATGGACCGACGGACGTCCGCCCAGGGCCCGCCCGTCTTGCGGAAGCGCTTGAAGGCCCGCTTGAAGAAGACGGACCACTTGACGCCGACGTACTGCAGGAAGATGGACTGCAGCAGCTCCTCGTCCATGTGCACGCCGTAGACCCCGCTGATCTTGCGGCGCTGCTCGAGCGGCACCGCGTCGCCGTCGCCCCAGGTCCAGGCGTCGAGCGCCGCGAGCCGCATGTTGAGCACGTCGGCGATCTCGCCCAGGATGACGTCGTTCTTGCCAAAGTCGCGCAGGGCTTCGCGCTTCGCGTTCGTCAGGCCGTCTGGCGCCGCCAGCAGGCCCTCGATCACCCACTTCAGGGTGTAGGCGTTGAACTGGTTGGGCACGGCGAGCTTCAGCTCGAAGTCCTTGATGCTCTCGGCCAGCTGGTGCAGGGCTTTGGCCTTCTTGGTGCTGTCGGCGGGCTCGTCGACGAAGAGGTCCGAGAGGAAGCGGCGGAGGGCGGCTTCGTCGACCTGTCCGGGCACGAAGACGTCTTGTTCCCATTGGCGTTTCGCTTCGAGCTTCCTGGCGCTGTCGATGGTCTCGAAGGGTTCCGTCATTTCTTCGTCTCCTCCGACGTCAGTCGTATCGGGAGGCGACTCCGGTGCGAGCCATTCGGTCACTAGTTGGGCGTAGAGAGAGGCGTAGGCGTATTTCAGCGACATGGTATCCAGGTGCCCCAGCAGAGAAGCCTCCCACTTGTCCAGCGCCTTGGTGGAGATGGACGGGTCATACCGAGCTTGCGCGATGAAGGAATCCAGGTTCTTCAGCTCGACCTCGAGGCTGGTGTGTTTGGTGACGTTCTGGGCAACATGGCCGGAGCTGTCCAGCTTGATGGCGTAGCATGACTTGACGCCATCGCTCAGGGTAACCAGCCGCTTGATCTTGTCGCTGTCGTCCAGCGAAGAGAGAATGGCGGCCTTCTTCTCTTCGAAGGCGGCCCGGCGTTTGGAGAGTTCCTGTAGCTTGGTGTTGGTGATTTCCTTCAGCGTTTCGGAGAAGACGCTCCCGCTGTTTGAGGCCATAGTGGGCAATGATTGACAGCAAATTACCGCCGCCGCTCGTCTGTTGAAACCTTGGCCGTCCTGTTTTGGGGGTTGAGGGATGTGAAGTAGGAGTCAAACGTTTCAAATCGGGCGGTAGAATTTGAACGAGCAAACCGGATGCTGAGTTGCGACGTTCGAAATTAGACGCTGAAGATGGGACGTTGGTAATTTGGACGTTAAAGATTCGATTGAACAGAGACAACAACACTGCCAGATACCAGCTGCAAAGGGAGGGGTAGAGTGAAGTGCTTAGGCTTTATGTCGTATATCGCCGAAAGGGGGGAGGTTGGATTACAGCCCCCGGGGCCGGGGCACACACACTTTTATACAGCAGTAGTCCGGGTGACTAACCCACTAGCTGATGCCTAAATTAGTGGCCCGTTCCTTGCCCGTCTGCAGCCAAGACCTCCGGGCCGCCTTCCGTATGGACAAGCGCCCAAGCTAACCACACTCCAAATTTCGGCACTAAACCCGATCGCGATCTTCAAGATGTGTTATTCAGACTGACGATAGCCATAAATATGTACTTTATGGCGTTAAATCACAATGGCATCAAGACCTATTATTAAGCTAGCCGGCTATACACCGAAGAGCTTCGGCGTATAGTCTTGAAGCTCTTCGGCGTATACTTACAGTCCGAAATAGGTTATGGGACAGAGGTGGTATCTGTAGCACACTTCTGTGAATACACTGTGAATTGAATACATGTACATACCTGACCATTCATGGTGATGTCGTTTTGTTTCAAAACATCACTGGTACAGTTCCTCCAGTAATATTCACAGCCTTCGGCGTATACTTACAACCAGCAGTGGGTTATGGGACGGAATGGTAACTGTAGCACACTTCTGTGAATATAAAAATGTGAATTGAACACAGGAAACACACCTGCCCATTCATTGTGATGCCTTGTTGTTCCACGACATCACTGACATCCCTCCTCCAGTGATATTCACAGCATTCAAGTCTCCCCAGTCCTTCACAGCCAATTAGTCGAGGGACCTGGATTGGACGCTCTGTCAAGATACCAAGAGTGTTGTTACTTGATGGTGACTTATAGTCCTACAGGTAGCCGGATTGATGTAGCAAATGCACGATAGGGGACTCACAGTCACTGTAGGAAGATTGGCATCTGAGTGCAGCATGTGTCAAAGTGACTAACATTGAGTGTACCTGGCTTATGCGGATACCATTGCATTCACACGTGGGGCACTGCATTCAATGGCAAAGCTGTGTTCAATTCAGGACGGGGTTCCACCGCTGCATTCACTTCCGGCCGGTCCCTATATAAGCATCCTTTCGTCCCTTGATTTCCTCCATTGATTTCCTCCCCTCCATTCCGTCCCATCATTGTTGGCCGGTCCCTCCCTTTCCGCCGCCGCCCCTCTCTCTCGCCGCCCCTTTCGCCGGCCCCTTTCGACGACCCCTTTCGCCACCTCTTCCGCCGGACCCCACCCCCCGGGACGGAACACGTAACTTAGCCACTCTCGGTCCCAGACCCAAGCGAACCTCCATTATTCCGTACACATAAACCCATTCTTCGGCCCATTCAAGCCTCTATCCTTCGGCGTACTCAAGCCCATCCTCCGGCATACTCAAGCCCATTCTTCAGCGAAAACAAGCTCGTTCTTCGGCGAACAAAACCCGTTCTTCGGCTTTCTTCGGTTTTCTTCGACGAACACGACGCGAACACGACGCGAACACGACAAGATGGGTGCCAACAAGAAGAACGGCGGTAACGGCGGTAACGGCGGCAAGAAGCCGGGCCGAAAGCCCGCCCCCAAGAAGTCGACCCCCCCGCCGCCGCGATGGCATCGATTACAACGGCAAACACCCCTTCCGCGGCCGTCTGCTTAACAACCGCGTATACTGCCTCGACTGCCAGCGTGCCGGCAACCACCGCGGCATGGCAAATACCCACAAGGACATCTCCTCACACCTCGCCAAGAAGCACAAGGACGGCGCTTACAAGCGAGACCAGAACCGCCTCGGCGGTGAGGTGTGGGACTGCGCTTGCGGTCACAAGAGCCCGGCCTGGCACCCGTTCCTGGCGCACATCCGCAATGGCCACGACTTCCGGGGCGACTCGGCCGGCGTTCATGCCAGTCACTATGTAAGTCACCTATACAAAACAAACATGGTCCGAGCGCCGAAAGGGGGTGGTCCATGCGCCGACAAGATGGTCCGAGCGCCGTGAAGATAGCCTTTCATTGTGTACAGTACTGTTCTGATCGCTAACGACTTCTTCCCATCTAGTTCGATCCCGCCCAGGCCACGGGCCAGCAGCAGCCCGAGGACGCCGGCGAAGACGACGGCGAGGAGGACGGCGAGGAGGACGAGTACAACGGCGAGTGGGACGGCGAGTACGACGACTACGACGACGACTACGACGATGAGTACTACGAGATGGATCCCTCGCCCGCCGACCCCACCCCCGGCAACTGTCCCCACCAGCGCAAGTACGACGACGACGACCAGGCCGGCGCTGCTGGCGGCATCGCCGCTTAAGGATCTGGAAGAACGTTTTGCCCTCCTGAGTTGGAGGATCTGCTGGGAAATTCTACGATAGTAATAGTCGAGAGAGCAACTTTTGCCTCCCCTGGGTTTATCCCAGTATGAATTGACACATAATGGACACCACTATTACTGAACCTCAACTGAATAGGATCCGGTCCTGAAAATGTCCTGATACGTTATTGGTGGATAGTGTATGAAACTGGTCTGGAAAAACTGTTTCGCCGGAGCCATGTCGCCCACCGCCGCATCCGTTCTGCCCAGCTTCTCGAGGGGCTGAAGGTGAAAATAGCCAGACCGGCATCCGGTCATACTCGCATAGAAAATGAGTGCAGAAGAGAACGGGAGCCGGTCTCGTACCCCTCCTAGCACGTTATCTGTGAATAGTGTATATATCGGGCCCGGAAAAGCGTTTTCGCCGGGATATTACCGGCGACCGCCGATTCGGTCTGCCCGGACTTTTGAAGGACCGAAGTGGAAAATAGCTGGACCGGCATCCGGTCACATTCATATTGAAACTAGGTGCATAATGGAACGGGATCCGGTCTCGTACACTCCCTGGCACGTTATCGGCGGATAGTGAATGTATCCGGTCTGGAAAACCGTTTTCGCCGGGATATCGCCAGCAACCGCCGCGTCCGTTCGACCCGGGTTTTTGAAATTTCTTGAATACAAATGCTGAAAACGGAATCCGGTACCGGGAAAACGTTTCGGCGGGATATCTTTGCCGACCGCCGCGTTCGTTCCACTCGGGGTTTTAAAAGATTATGGGTATAAATTTTAAGAACGGAATCCGGTCTGGGAAAGAAAAACATTTCGCCGGGATATCGCCGGGACATTGCCGCCGACCGCCGTGTCCGTTCGACCCGAGTTTCTGAAATTTCCTGAGCGGAAATGTCGGGAACGTCATCCGGTCCCAGAAAAACCTTTCGGCGGGGGACCCTTGCCGACCGCCCAGGTCGTTCCACTTGGGTTTTCGACAGATCTTTAGTGTGAATGTTGGGACCGGAATCCGGTCTCGTCGGTACATCATCAGAATGGATTCCTGCCACGCATATGTCCTGGTACGTTGTGCATGGGTTTGCTCCAGGCCTCGCGAGGGCTACCCTGTAGCGACTATGTGGCGCTGCTACTAGCTATGTAGTCTGAATAATGAAAAATGGCAACAATGGCATGATATGTACGGTACGCAGCTGCTAGCTACATTTCTATCATGGACCTATCCTTTCCTTTGGCAGGTAGTGTATCACTGTGACGAAATCTGGTCGCATACATTGATATCCTTCCCTTCATACTTCTGGTAAGCCCTGCATCTTGCTTACACACCCAAGAGACAACTTGACACTGAAGCGTACGCAGCCACTGAACCCCGCCTGACAATATCGCGCTAGCAATTGTCCTCCTCGAGCCGGAAGCCGCTCGCTTTGTTGCGGGCACGAAAAAGGTAAGATCGCTCAATTTTGACACCACCAGTTATCCCTTGCTTCACCGTCGCCAGCCACCCCTTGGCAACGCCGGCTCCCTTTGCTCGTCGACGCGGGACTCTGGCTCCTACTGCCCCGTCGCCGACTTTCCTTCTTTCATTCTCGCGCCCGACGGCCCCGTCTTCATCGCCCTGAAGATCCTTTCGGCGGCGGGCAACATTGAGTACACGGTGAAACTTGTCTGAAAACGGACTTGTGCAATAATTTCACTCCAGCCGGCACGTCGCTCAACCGACACCATGTCGAGCGCAGCACCGAGTTCGGTACCTCGACACGATGCGACGCAACGCTTTTACACGAATGACGGGGACTTCGAGGCTTGGACTGGCCACAGCGATCAAACCGAGGAGTCGAGGAGTCGAAACGGAGTGGCCAAGCGAATCTGATGAGAAAAGAATAACGCGACTACTGTCACGGCTTCAACTCGGAGGTTCCATCGACTGAACCAAAAGGAGGAGAATTCCAATTCAGTGCATTGTGATCTTATTGGAACTTACCAGCCGTCACAACTACGCAGAGGAAGCATGAACGCGAGCAAGCTCTCGTCCCCAAAGCACCCCGAAATGGTCGCGGTTCGACGAGATGGCCGGATTGTCCTCCATCTCGTCGACGACAAGCCGGCCATAGAGAGGCTGCGAGGCATATCAATTATCTCCTTCCTGGGATCGCGCGATGTGGAGAGTCTGTCGGCTCGGCTTGCTTGCTGAGTTCAAAGCAAATTCATGCCCAGGCCCACCGGAGCTCAGTTTCAATTTGGGTAAAACCACTTGTGAAATTAAGGAATCATGGACTTGTAATTGAACCGAAAGTAGCCAGAGGTAGTGAATGATGGCTGTTGGCCTCGTACGGTACGTATGCATCGGTGGATGTAAGGTCTCTTGCACCGTTCTCTTGTCAGCTGTACGAAATACGTTTCGTGTTGGGCTGCTGATAAAGTCGGGAAACAAGTAAGTGATTCGCAAGCACCTAGCTACCAGAAAGGAATCAAAGGAGAGTATTAAGGAAACAATGGGCTTGCAATGTAGCCGGGCTGGGAAGCAAAAGGCTCGCCAACAATGCTGTAGTCACCCATGAACAAGTGGTTTGTGTAGACGTACACAAAGGAACAGTGATAGTGTAACAGACTGTTTATCCCTCCAAGATGATTCTGTATATAAGAAGAGACTGCCCCTCTTGCCATGCTCTTGGTTTCTGGTCTGTATCATCACCCTCACGCATACTCATTGCCTATTTGCATCTACTACTACTACCACATTGACGCGAACGCAACCCATTTCAGACGAATTTCTCGCTCAAGAACACCCTCAACCCACCGTCACCATGGCTGCTACCAACCTGCCCAACGCCGTTCTGGCAACCACCGTGGAGCCTTGGCCCGTCTCGATCGTCCGGGTCCGAATCGACAACCTCATCCGCTACGTCCAGATCCACATGGACCTCCTCGCCCCCGAGCGCAACATCATCAAGGGCTCCGACCCCCAAATCCTCAAGATGCGCTTCGACCCCGGCGTCAAGTGCTTCCTGATGGACAAGGAGACCCTAGCCCTCCAGCCGTCCCTGATCCAGCTCGGCGGCCTCCAGAAGATCGACCCCCACCTGCTCCCCGTCCCTTCGCACCCCGTCACCCACGACTACGAGTCCTTCACGCTCCTCTCGAACCTCCGCCGGGGCCGCGACATGCTCTGCGTCGTCGAGCACCCGGCGGCGCTCGCCCCCCGGGGCAAGATGTGGCGCAAGATCGCCGAGATGCCGGGCCACTTCTTCGGCGGCGGCCTGCGCTGCTCCATCGAGCACAAGGCCGCGCGCGACGCCATCATGCACCGCCACCTGTCGGAGCTCGGCCTGGGCATCGCGCCCGAGTTCTACGGGCACGTCGTCGAGGAGGGGCGCGGCATCATCGGTTTTATCTATGAGCACGTCGAGGGCGCGCAGAACCTGCGGGATCTGCAGCAGGCGGGCCACCAGCTGACCGAGGCCGACTTGCAAAAGGTCCGCGACGTGGTTAAGAAGCTGCACGATAACGGCTTCAATCACGGCAACCTGCTCCCTCACAACATCTTCCGCCGCCCGGATGGTAGCATGTACCTGGTCGACTTTGTGAACACCTACCGCGACGGGATGGAGCCTCAGGAGGGGACGGCGGCCCATCTGCGCAATCTCGATCTGATTGCGCTTCAGGGATTGCAGAATGGGGCCTAAGTAGGTCCCGATCTGTCTCCTTGCGAGAGGTTACTCGCGACGGCCGCCCGCTTTCGTCGGCTTGGCTTAGATGATGTGTGAAGACTGAGTATACTTAGGTAAGGTAAGGTAGGTAAGATGTAACTTAAGAATATACAATGCTAATGCTAGATTACTTGACGAACTCCATCTGTGTGTGAAGTATGCTAGTGACGTTTGCTACATGCACTCGAGACCAGCCACGTAACCAGGAGCTGCAGGGAATAACACAAACCAGGGGTAACACATTCTTGTCCGTCTAGAACAAGCTGTATCAGGTGTTATGTACGGGTAAGTAGCTGGTATTCCTGGTAGTGCAGTTACTCGGTAATTTTAGGGGCAGGTCGCGGCGTCCAGGAATCATGCACGTCACGGCTCCTGAAAGCTCGGGCGAAGTCGTTGGAGCGGTGGGGTCGGCGGCCCGCCCTCGTCGGCAGAGACGGCAGATCTAGCAGAGTAGTGGCAGATCCAAGTTCAAGCATTTCGGGAGCGGGTACGCTGAGGTGTCATGAGCAAAAATCAGGTACCGGTTCCAAAGCTCCGGGAATCCTTGGGCCCAGTGACGTTTTACTATACATACTTGACTCGTATGCGCGCATAGCTGGGCTTTGGCAGCGCTGCTGGTCGAGCCGATCGATGCCGTGAGAGGAGCTCGTATAACCTCCTGTCTACCAAGAGGGACAATATGGATTAACGCGACGTGAGGTATAGCAACTGTAATTCCAACTTTCTATGAGAAAGATATAACATTTAACCACGAATGCAGAAAAGCTTAAAGTATGGTTGAATGCTTCAAGTTCGTCAAGCGCAGGAGAATGTTCATCAGTCAATTGGGGCTGTTGCTGGCCCAGTTCTCAGCGCCCCACTGCATCTCGGCCACTAGATGTTCCATTTGCCGCGAGGCCTGTAGCGCGCCGCGCACCTGGCCGAGACCCAGTAAGAATTTCTTGTCCAGCGGTCGCTAAAATTTTCTTTCCGAGCAACAAACCAGCAACTCTGAGGTCGGGTGTCGATGAGCATCGCATGGATCTCGCTCGACAACATGAAGACAACTGCAAGGCCTTGTCGCTTTGATGCGAAAGGCCTTTGAGAAGCAGTAGTTCTAAAGGTAAGGTATTGTTGCAATTTCCTATTGTTATTTCAAATCAGCAGCCTCCAAACGCCGGCCACTCGCTTTGCCTACCCAGGTATTCTCCGACGAGTCTTTCGCAAGGAAGTTCTTGACGCCTGGTACGTCTTGTACCGTGGCTCTCTGAGGGTTCGGTTCGTTTTGGGGGGCGGTGCTTTGGTGTTAACGCATCAAGGCATTGCCTCATGTCACCTCGACATACTGCAAGAACAAGTTCTTACCAATGGGATCATCATAGTCCATGCTCATCTGTGGCATCTGGAGGTTCCGACCTTCCGATGCCATCTCCTACATGAGCGAGGCTCCTTTCGCTCCTACATTTTCCCTAGCTACTACTATTCTGACTTGGATAATTCAATGTAACATTCCACCCACCCTCTTCTCTCTTGTGCTTCTTTATCTGCCTAGGACCTTGCACGTGTCCCCTAACTGGTCGGATGGCGGCAGCTATTCGAGCAATGAAGCCGGGATGTCAATCAGCGCGTCGGTGGATTGGCAGCCGTCGCAGTATCAAAACCGGCTGGCTGCTGTTTCGTTTCTCGGCATAATCCAGTAAATCCCACCGGGCACCCCCGCTAAAAAGGCCTCGTGGGTTCTGGCCTGCCACGCCTAAGGTTCGTTAGTGGTTCCAGAAGGTAAGAAGCACGACGTCACACCCACATGCCTTAACGTAAGGATTGGTGATCGCGTCTGTCTACTCCTGCCAAGGTATGGTGTATGTGGTATCACGCTTATATACGCCCTCCTCGTGAGCCTGCTTTCCCTTTGTTTTACGATATCATCACCAATTCATCCTACTTGTACATTAATCGGCCTGCATTTAAATATATGGGCAACACCATCAGTACCTATCCAATACCCAATACCAACTTCGTCGTCCTTTCTCCCTTCACTGTAACATATCATATCATTGATCCTACGATATATCTTCATCTTTCACCATGGCGCCCGAGGAGTCCAAGTTTTCGCATCTGCCGCTCAGCACCAGTGGTCCAATTGAGTGTGCCGTCAGCGGTCATGTGCTGCTGAACAACCCCGTCTTCAACCGAGGCTCCGCGCACAGCATGGAGGAGCGTCGCGAATTTGAGCTCACCGGCCTGCTGCCCCAAAGCATCCACACGTTAGAGCAGCAAGTATCGCGCGCGTACGAGCAGTACCGCGCCAAGCCAGACGACTTGGCCAAGAACACATTCTTGACCTCGTTAAATGACCAGAACTATGTCTTGTACTACAAGGTAAGGACCCTATCGCTGCCAAAACCCCAACTTACTTATTCTTGCACTGTCTAACATTCCCGGTAGCTCCTCCAAGACCACATCAAGGAAATGTTCAGCGTAGTCTACACCCCCACAGAAGGAGAGGCCATTCAGAACTACTCCCGGCTATTCCGACGTCCCGCTGGCTGCTTCCTGAACATTAAGGACATTGACAGAGTCGAGCATGATATGGGACAGTGGGGCCGCCCCGAGGACATAGACTACATCGTCGTATCAGGTACTTACTCAACCCCCCCCAACTAGACGATTTCCAGCGTCACCCGCTCATGACTGACCAATCATAGATGGCGAGGAAATCTTGGGCATTGGTGATCAAGGCACCGGTGGCATTCTGATTTCTAATGCCAAGCTGGTGCTCACCACACTTTGCGCTGGCATCCACCCGGACCGGACCCTGCCCGTCGTGCTGGACTGCGGCACCGACAACCAGGAGCTGCTGGACGACGAGCTGTATCTGGGCCTGCGCCAGAAGCGCGTGCGGGGCGAGGAGTACGACAAGTTCGTCGACACCTTCGTGCAGTCGGCGCGCAAGCTGTTCCCGCGCGCCTACATCCACTTTGAGGACTTCGGCCTGACCAACGCCCGCCGCATCCTCGACAACTACCGCCCCAAGATCCCCTGCTTCAACGACGACGTCCAGGGCACCGGCTGCGTGACGCTCGCGGGCATCATGGCCGGCCTCCACGTCGGCAAGAAGCACGTCAAGGACCTGACGATGGTGGTCTTTGGCGCCGGCACCGCGGGCGTGGGCATCGCCGACATGGTGCGCGACACCATCGCGTCGGAGAAGAAGATCAGCAAGGAGGAGGCCGCGAAGCAGATCTACCTGATCGACCGCCCTGGTCTGCTGACGGCGCAGACCAAGGACCTGTCGTACGCGCAGAAGATTTACGCCAAGGACTGGGAGGGTGGCGGTGAGCCGTCCCTGCTGGACGTGGTCAAGAATGTCAAGCCCAACGTGCTGGTCGGCACCTCGACCCAGCCGGGCGCCTTCACCGAGGAGATCGTCAAGGCCATGGCGGCGGGCTGCGAGCGCCCCGTCATCCTGCCCCTGTCGAACCCGACGCGCCTGCACGAGGCCGTGCCCGAGGACCTGCTCAAGTGGACCGACGGCAAGGCGCTCGTGTCGACGGGGTCGCCCTTCCCGCCGGTCAAGGGGCCCTGGGGCCCGGACGGAAAGGAGATCACGGTGGAGCCCGCCGAGTGCAACAACTCGGTCGTGTTCCCGGGCATCGGGCTGGGCGCGGTGCTGAGCCGCGCCCGGCTGGTGACGGACGAGATGCTGGTGGCGGCGGTGCGCGGCGTCGCCGAGATGAGCCCGGCGCTCAAGGACGATACGGCGCCCCTGCTCCCCGGGGTCGAGCACGTCCGGCCCGTCAGCGTGCGCATCGCGCGCGAGGTCATCCTGGCCGCGGTTAAAGACGGCGTGGCGACGGAGAAGGAGATCCCGACCGAGGACGTCGACGAGCTCGACCAGTGGATCCGCGAGCAGATGTGGGACCCCGTCTACCGGCCCCTGAAGCGCGTGCAGTCGCGCGGCGCCACCCGCCGGGCCAAGGCGGAGCTCAAGGTCGTGGGGAGCTTGCCGGGAGGGGAGCACGTGGGGAACTAATAACGTATAATGCAAAGAGTGGCGGAGAAAAGTGCACAGCTTAATAAGTATAGCGAGTCTCGTGTTTTGCTAGGATATAATCTTTACGAAATGACATCTTTCCCAAACCTTCCCCCTAGTTCGCCGCGCTTGTTCCGTTATGCCAGGTGAAAACGCAATGAAACCAACCCAACCCAGACCCCTTAAGCCATCGTCATGTAATCAGCACCAAACTCCTGCCTGCCTTGTCTACCTAGTCTATCCTTTCGTAGTCGTCGTCGTCAAACTTGGAGCAGTAGCCTAGCCTACCCCATCATCTCCATCTACTCCCGCCGGTCGCCCTCGCCCTCGGCCCGCCGCCGGAGGTCCTCGTTCATGCGGACGTAGCCGGCCTGCAGCTCGTCGAGGGTGCCGAGGGCGCGCGAGACGGGCACGACGAGCCCCGAGAAGAGCTCGCCCTGCGTGAAGAGCGTCTGCCCGCCGTCCTCGCCCTCGGGCTCCAGCAGGCACCAGTGCTTCGTGTCGAGGACGAGCGGGTGCAGCCACTGGCCGCCCCAGCGCAGCTCGCCGTAGCCCTTGGCGCTGTTCCCCGGGGGCTCCAGGACGGAGACGGTGTTGCTGTAGACGGAGGGGAGGGCTTGAGGGGTGCGGGCTGGAGGGGCTGGAGGAACTAGACGAGGATGTGACCGACATGACAGTTAGGAGTTGGTGCGAACCCACGGCCAAGGGGGGCGAGCGTTGGCCCGCTTGTCCCGGCCCCCCGGCCACGACTTCGGCTTTGATGGCGAAGGTGTTCCAGTCGGTCCAGCCTGGGAGGTCGGTGAGGATGGCCCAGACCACGGTGGGAGGGGCGTCTATGAGGATGGACTCTTCTATTTGGTGCGTCAGGATTGACATGGTGTGGTTGTGTGGCTTTGGCTTTTGGGTCGTGGCTTTTTGTTTGTTATTGTTTGGTCTGCTGTGGCGGCGTTTTAGGTCGAGGCTAGCCAGGCCGATTGATGGTTGATGCGCAAAGTTGGGAAAGCGCGATAGTTCCTTGGCCTCAAGATATGTAGATAGCACTGCAAACGAAATGCACACACTTCGATTCGGGATTTTTCTGCGCGACTTGTCGCGTTATCTTTGCGACCGACTTGCACTTATTTTATCTTGAATGTATTTTGTTGGTAGAATGACTGCGGGGTGGTGTTTATGTTTTTGCTTCTTTCGGGCCCGAAACGAAGTTTCAGATTGCAGGGAAACAGCATTATTAGCGGCCCAATGCCAACTGATTGGCGGTGTTAGCGGTCCTGCCACCGCGCTGCCTTGGCCACCCCTCGCTCTGTTCCTCCCCAGCAGGCCTCACTCTCGGGGTGCCCCCAGCTTGCATTCACCCAAGGTCGGCATAAAGTGCTACAATACCACGATTACCTGACCAAGGCCAAAGAAGGATCCCAGGGCGACAGCGTCTTTTTGCTTATTTCACTCCTGAAATATCCGCAAATTGAACGGCGGATAAATGACTGATGACACATGCACGGGCGCGGCGCATGGCATTGCCAATTTCTCACGTCAATTAACCTGAGTACAGGGCTTTCTCTATGTACTGTGCTGCCTAGCTGCGCCGCTACCTAAACCTTTCTAAACCTTCCGAGCCGCCTCGGACGCGGACAGTTATCATGTCCTTTTGTTTCCACAGCTTCGGACGTCGCAACAATGCCGGGAATTGTTGTCGCGGAGAGTTTGAGGATATATAAGTCATGGGAATCGATGACTGACTACTTACATAGCAAATATGATAGATGCCACTGCCAATAGACTGACCGTTTCTCTCTTCCCTGCGCGAGGTCTCATTCTTTAGCGACGACGATCATTCTCACCATTGTCTTCACAATCTGACAGTAGTCGCACCGCCACACTTACTTACGTGAAATCCAATACGATGTCGGCGCATCTTGGACAAGAAGCCGCGGCCATGGCAGGCTTCGCCCACGGCTTCCGCAGACAAATGTTCAACCCCGTGCCCCCTATCCCCGCCGACATCACCCTCGGCGACAAGACGGTCCTAGTAACGGGCGCCAACGCCGGCCTCGGCCTCGAATGCGCCCGTCACTTCCTCGCGCTCGGCGCGTCGCTACTGGTCATGGCGGTGCGCTCGCTGCCCAAAGGCGAGGCGGCCGCCGAGGCGTTGAGAGCTGAGTTCCCCGGCGGCGCGCGCACCGAGGTCTGGGAGCTGGATATGGCCTCGTTCCGTTCAGTGCGCGCTTTCGCCGAGAGGTGTAAGCGCGAGCTACCACAGGAGCGGCTGCATGCGGCGGTGCTGAATGCCGGGCTGGGCGCGTTCGAGTTCCGGCGCGTCGGGGAGGGGGAGGGGGATGGGGAGGGAAGGGGTCGCGAGACGATGCTGCAGGTCAACTATCTGGCCACCGCGCTGCTGGCCCTGCTGCTCTTGCCCCTAATGAAACCGTCCCCGACCGATCCAGTGCGCGAGCCCGGCCGATTGACGCTGATCAGCTCCGACGCCGCCCTAACCGCCCCCCTGTCCGACCCGGGCGAGGAGACCAGCCTCCTCGACTCCCTCGACCGCCCCGAGGCCTTCGACGGGTTCGCGCAGTACGGCGTCTCGAAGCTGCTGCTGACCATGTTCGTCGCCAAGCTGGCCACGGGCGACCGCTTCGTCCGCGCCGACGACGTCGTCGTCAACGTGTCGAACCCGGGCCGACCCGGGGCACCGCGCTCGTCGCCCAGGGGCCCTTATCTACGCGCCTCTTTACGGGGGTCCTCTTCGGGGTCTGCGGGAGGAGCGCGGCGGAGGCGGCGCGGATTTATTTGCATTCGAATTTGGTGTTGGGAAGGGGAGTCATGGGGGGTTTACTGATTGGCTGGTTCGGGCGTAAGTTGGGTTGCTTGATTTGTCTTCGTCGCGTCCCTCCCTTTTTGTCTCTTGTTTCCTGAGCTGAGATGAGTTGCTTTGACTTGAGCCGTCGGTTTACGAGTGATTGAACTGACAACTTTATGTGTACAGGTGGCCCCCGATGATGTATACGGAAGAGGGACGGCGTCTGGGCGATAGGCTGTGGGATGAGACTATGAAGGAGCTAAGCTTTGCCAAGGTGGAAGAGCTGCTTGAGGGGCTGAAACGTTGAGACGAGAACATTGGTTGAGCAGCTTGCAGTACTGAGCACCACAGCGCCTCCTGTTAACGCAGTCCGGTATGAATAATCTATCTGTACACTATCACCTCGCCGTCTTTTTGAATATAATTATGTGTACATTGTTTGTTCCGGTCCCACTCCTTAATGCGATACCACCACATCTCCCAGGACCTCGTCTGGCCGTCACTGGGTAGGATCTGGCCCCCAACGAATCAGCGCCAACCTCCTCTCATCGTCCCCGGCCTCGGAGTTCAGCTGCCGCTGCTGCTGGTCTCCCTGGTACTTCTTCATATCCCAGCGGCTCACAAGCGTATCATCATCATCATCGTCGCCGTACTCGTCCCGCCTGTTCTGTTGCCGCTTCAGGTAGTAGCGCTTCCTCGGGTCGGACCGGCCAAAGGTAATGAGGCCGTGGCTGTGGCTGCCCCCGGACAGTTTCGATGACGAGCTTTTCGCCCGCCAGCACAGGTAGAAGGGCCGCAGCTGAGGCAGGCTGATGGACACGATGCCGATGTACAACTCCAGCAAGGCCAGGAAGACGGTCAGCTCGATGGTGCCGGTCAGGTTAGCCTGCATGTCGAGGTCGTAGAGGGCCGAGAGGCGGACGGCGGAGGTGGCGCAGACGCTGGGCGAGGTGGTGAATAGATCATGTTGAGCGTTTATTATTGTTAGCATGGTAAGGGGGGAAAGTAGAGCTTACTATTCAAGTAGTTCTACTATCATGCTGCAACTTAGTTTGAGGATCTTGGGCAGGTTGTGTTGGACTGAGTATTACGGACGTGTCAGCAATGGGACTTTGGTTCGGACACAGCGGCGACTCACGTAACGGGTACTCGGGCGTCGTCTCCAGGAAGTCATAGCCTAGGCCTATGGTAGTCCCTGTGATACAAGCCGCATTTATCAACCGTTCAGTCTCCTATACGGATACGGCCTGGTAGTACCGACTTACATGACATGATGATGCCAACGTACGCAATCATGATTGCATGTGGTACTCACGGTTAGTTTCAAATGTCTATCTGGGGAAGGGGTGGTTGATAGGAGAGAAGAACACCAGAAACGCATACATAACCGGCTATCACCAGATAGTCGTCGGCTCCCAAACCCAATGCCTACAACCGAGCCAGAATGCGGAAGCCCAAAACTACCGTGGTGAGAGCAATGACGACGGATTCTACGATGATATGGCCACGAACCAGCGGCAACATCGGAATGAACACGGTTTCACCCGCCATTATGAAAGGATTGCGCCAATACAATGACCGTATCTCGATAGAGGTAGATATGGAACGAGACACAACCGGGACAGCCGCAGTTTGTGTAATATGCCGTCAGCAAGCCAAGGGATGAGGCCGCGGAACTATTATAGTTTAATATATTCATCTACATTCCTCTTCACCAAGGACGGTAAAACAGAGGATGCAACTTTCCGAAACATCTTCACTGGTCCAGAGAAGGCCAAGCAATCCTCAGAGGAACACCAAAATCCTCCCAACAGGGCAACCTCAGCTGAGAGGCTGCTTTGCCGACACTGAGATCGGTTGCGGACCCAGGTCTGCTTTATGCATACATGCATAGCTATCACTGCTAATGTTTGGAAACGAGAGGGGTACGTGACATGCTCGTATGCAGCAGGGTGTTAGGTGACGACATGCTTCTAACGATCAATAGAGAACGTGCAATAGGTCAATACATATGTAACTTTGATACGAATGGAGGCTGGGTGTCACCTATGTCTCGCCAAGCCGCGGTTGTCGGAACTTTTACGGCTCAACGCGTAGATCTTCATCTTTGGTACTTGTGACGAGGTTACATCGTCCAGTGTCTGAGAGCGGAGACGAGGCTTGGTATATAGCCTGATGACCGTGATAGGGCGACAGAGATTCCCAAGCTGCCGGGAATGCGTCCTTTTGCGGCCGGGAAGCAACCGGGACTAGGAACCGTACTGGAAACCCCTGTACGACTGTAGACCGGAAGGGCAATTCTCGCATTGTGCCCAGCATGATGAAAGGCGCCACCTCCTGCGATGTTGCATCCGACTTTTGCTGTTGCTGGGATCGGCACTGTCAGGTAATCTGATAAGTCCGTTTTGTCTCCGGGCCTGTCCTCCGGCAGACGCCAAGCCCACTGGCTCCACCGAGCCGTGTATCCTCCCCCATACATATTGCTGCTTCTGCTTCTGTGCCGCCACTCAGCATACCGGGTAACATCATTAAATTGGATCTTACTTGGAGTTTAGCCAGCAATGGTCACTAGACACTCTTGCCCCTCCTCTTGCTGACGCGAGCTCGGTTCTCTTCAAAGCCCCTTAGGTGCCCGGCGAACCTGCTCCCGGCATCATATAGACCTCGAGTATTAATACCCATTGTCACCCGGCCTGAGCCTTGTGACAAGTCAGGCTTCCCCCCGTTTGGCCGTCCCAACAGCAAGAAAAGGGGACATCAGCAGCAGGAGAAGCATGACCATGCCTTCTTCCCCTTCCCTCCTCTCGTTGGAGACGCTGGGCGCCTCCGCCTTCAATGGCGGCGTTCTCCTGCGGCTCCTGAGCGCCTGGCTTGGCTATCGTCTTCTCCTCGCCTTGTACAACGTCTCGCCCTTCCATCCGCTGCATAAGTTCCCTGGGCCGCGGCTGGCGGCTGCTACTTTCATCTATGAATTTTGGTATGATTTTGTCCGTCATGGGCGGTACGTGAACGAGATTAGGAAGATGCATGAGATCTATGGTATGTGAGACAGTTTTTCTTCTCGTTGTGAATTCCCAGAGCCCAATGCCGACGTTTCCGAAGCACTCATATCATGTTTTTTCTTCTTGTTCTTCGAGTCTGTCGTACTCACACCCTGCCCCCTAGGCCCCATCGTGCGCATTAACCCGGAGGAGCTGCACTGCCTCGACCCGTCCTTCGTCAACGAGATCTACCCGGGCGGGGGCCGGATCCGGGACAAGCACCGGCACTACCTCAACGCCAACGTGGGCCCGGTGGCGGTGACGGCGTTCGGGTCCGAGGCGCACGAGCAGCACCGGCTGCGGCGGGGCGCGCTCAACCGCTTCTTCTCCAAGGCGCAGATGGCCCGGCTGGAGCCGCGCGTGCGGGGGCTCGTCCAGCAGCTGTGCGACAAGCTGCTGGCCTGGACCGAGGAGCAAGGACCTATCGACCTGACCGCGGCGTACAACTGTCTGACGGGCGACACCATCTCCCAGTACGCCTTCGGCCAGCCCCGCGGCTTCCTCGCCCACGACGGCTGGGATTACAACTACAAGGGCGCGCTCGAGGGGTTCACGACCTACGTGTACTTCTGGCGCTTCTTCCCGCAGCTCGGCGGGCTCGTCGCGCTGGCGCCCTATTTCTTGAATTGCATGCCCGAGAAGTTCGCCATGCTCATGCGCGAGCTGTACATCACCATCCCCGGCCACGTCCGGCAGGCCATGCGCGACCCGAAGTCGGGCACCGTCTTCACCGATTTACTGGACGCTCCGGACCTGCCGCCCGAGGAGAAGACGGTCTACCGCCTCGCCGCCGACGGCTTCTCGCTTACCGGCGCGGGGACCGAGACCACGGCCAACATGCTGACGGGCGCGACCTACTTCCTGCTGCGGCACCCGGACGCGCGGGCGCGCCTCGAACAAGAACTAGCTCGCGCGGGCGTGGATCCAAACGGAAAAGACTTGTCCTGGGCCCGGCTCGAGCAGATCCCCTACCTCTACGGCGTCGTCCACGAGACCCTGCGCATGTGCCACGGTCTCAGCACGCGGCTCGCCCGCGTCGCGCGGACGGAGGACCTGGTCTACCGCAGCCAGGCGGGGTTCGGCTGGGGCGGGGCCGAGGGGGCGTTCGAGTACGTGGTTCCGCGCGGGACGCCGATTGGGATGAGCGCTGGGCTTACGCATCGGGATGCTAGCGTGTTTCCGGAGCCGGGGGCGTTTAGGCCGGAGAGGTGGGTTACGGCGGAGGGGGAGCGGAATACGGGGTTGGAGAGGTATTTGCTTTCGTTTTCGAAGGGGAGTAGGATCTGTTTGGGGATGAAGTGAGTATACGGCCCCTTGATCCCATCCAACGTATTGCCAATGTGGTGTTTCAACCAGCATACCTGGGCTTATACTGACGATACTGATATCTTTTCTCTGTTACTAGTTTGGCCATGTGCGAGCTGTACCTCACGGTGGCCGCCGTCGTGCTGCGGGTGGCGCCGCGGATGAGGCTCGTGAGCGGGAACGACGACTGTGTGACCATGGACCACGAGGTCATGATCCCCAAGCCCAAGAAGGGCACCAAGCCCATCACCGTGGTCATCTCGCCGGAATAGGAGTCGAGCACTGGGTGGGCCGTCTGGGTTGATGGTGGCTATAGATATCCATAGGGGTGCAATCCGATTCTATGTCTGGTGCATTGGGTTGATAGTCAAAATATGATATCAAAGCTTTGTGGATTCTATGTACCATACTTATCTCCTAGAACCATGCTGCTTGTCCATGTTGATCTGCCTCAACGAGCTTTTGCCATTATTGGTGTGCAATATTGCTCCCGTGAGTGTGGCAGTATGCTATGAACCCACTAAGCCACATCGGTAAGGACGGCTTCTTTGCTTCAGGGTTGGTGGTATCCGGAGGAATTGTAATCCCTCCGGCCCTCCATCCTGACGGCATCTTCTACCGTATCGGGAAAGACAGCAGATCGCCCGGCATCGGCAAGATGTGCGTCACAGGGTATTAAAGGTTGCCCAAAACTTGCACCAATAGAATAAAAGCATTGCCATCATCTAGCCGTCTTACCCGGCATCCTATAGTTGGCGGGCAGCACAGAGGAACAGAAGCTCCCCAAGTACTCGAATATGTCACGTGCATAGAATAGCCATGCCCAGGGCAGTTTCGTAGAAACTGGTCGCATATCATCTCCTTCAATATAACACGAGGACTGCAGTGGAACATCTTGGCGTCTTTCAGTATATTGGTCACCATCACTTCAGGGGCTCTACACCCCGACAAAGCCGCTTTGACTTGGCTGAGATGAGGGGAAGCACAATTGGAAGGGTATCTGGCAGGGACGCAGGAGGCGTGAAACGCATAGAAAGAAAAGTGTGCAATATGCTCGCCACCAGACTCGAACAGGTATCCGCTCTGCTAATTACCTCTTATGAGAACGACTTACCATGGAACTAAACGAGCCTTTCACGGAATTTGTCGCAGATGTATGCTCGGCGAACAGCTTATCCTCTGCCATGAGTTTGAGTGAGTGTTTCGGTCTCTCTACTCGTTGGCTCTCGGGTCGGTCCTGTATTCACAGCGCCTCACACGAGCGGTAGGGTTTACTCTCAAAAAAACGTGAAAACAAAACAAAAAGGAAGCCATGTGACATGCTCGCTGCCGGACTCGAACCGGAATCCGCTCTACTGCTTCTCGAGTAAAACGTGCTTTACCGTTAAGCTAAACGTGCCTTCAGCCGGACTTGTCGCACAGGTATGCTCGGCGATCACCCTATTAGGTATTATCAGTTTAGTTAAGGGTTCCGGGCTTTCTGCGAGGCCACTTGGAGGTCGGTGGTGATTCACAGCACCTCACATGGGTTCGAGGGGGTTCCAGAAAGACCCACAACGGAATGGATGCTTCCAAAAGGGGCATTTGTGCCTTCTTTGAGAATGGGCCCTGGACATGGAGAAGGCGACAGTAACTTGCCAGTGACATTATTGCCGGCGACCGGAGTGTGAGGCAGGGGGGATTTCAGGTACCTAGTTTCTGCTGTTCAGTGAGAGGTCCATGCTTGGCAGACCCTGGGCATTCCAGCCTCGACGTATCGCACTTCAATGCCTCAGGCTTGGAACAACAGAAGGTGTATATGTTGTGATGAGTAAACAGTTTATCTACGTAAGAAGGAAATAGTTAAAGCGGATTGAAACACCGTTTAGAGCAACGAGATTACCGCCACAAGAGATGGGTCAGTAAGCAAGACGACCGACCCCCTTGACCCAATGCCACCCCTGCCTGCTTCATCCCTACTCTCTGTGGTCGCTGTGCGTGTGCAAGGGATCCCGCGGCTGCTCGCCGGATGGGTACCCTTCTTGCCCCAGCAACTCTGCCCCCAAGTAATGCCCCGGCTGTGGCCCCTGCAACTGTGCCGCACTGTAATCGCTCTTGCAGTCGAGCACGAGTTCGGCCTGGAATCCATCCGCATTCGTATTCGGGCAGTAATACCTGATTCCCTTGTAGGCGGCAGGCTCACACTGGCCATGCTCTTGGTTTTCCATATCGTATATCTTCCAGTCTCTAGCCTCCCAGATAGCTGTGGGAGTTGCAAAGAAACGAGACGGGTCAGTCATCAGACGCCTCGCCTCAACGGGGCACACAGAAACCTACCAAAACGGAAGCGTCCGGTGTGGAGCTCCAAGCCATAGGGGTTGCCGGTGAAAGGCCCACCCCAGGGACGGACGCCTACATTATTGTCTATGTCGTTCGTCCACCAAGGCCAAAGCGTGGCATTGTTTACTTGCTCGCAGGTGGGGCTCTCACTCTAAATTCGTCCAAAACCGATCGTCAGCTCAGTACAGAAGGGATGGGGAAAAGCGGGAAGTCTCGGCAACGACTTGCATCCAGAAACGTGAAGGAGTTGTAGTATCTGTATGTAGGCTCCAAGAAGACCTTGAAGTCGGCAAGAGCACCCGAGGCAAGCGCCAACGGAAGGAAGACTTGTCGCAACTGCATGGTGTGTCAAAAGAGGAGTTATGCTGGCGCGTTCTGGCGGATCTCCAAAGTGGGATCGGGCTTGGTGGAATTGGGTGGCTGAATAGCTGGGTGACGGATGGGGGAGAGGACTACGAGGGAGGAAGCGAGGGCAGCCTTTAATACGCAGGTCGGTAAAACAACCAGCAGCGACCGGAAAAGGACCGGAGAGGGGATTGATTCCGCAGTCACCAGATGCCGTCATTAAGCTTTTGTCGATATACGGGAGTTATATCGAGTACAATATTTTTTGAAGCTAACTTGCTCTCTTATCTTACTGGCCCGACTCGCACGCAACCTACCATGGGCGCGCAAGATAAAACAGTGAACGACGAGCAAACACAATACGACAAGCGTTTGCTAGTCTTTTCCCCTCCTCCAGCACCGCTGAGAGATTTTGAAAGCCCGACTGCTTACAGTACCTTTGGCGTTGCCGTTTCTAGTGTCAGCCTCTCCATCGACTACCGCGGGATATCGCGCTATATAGCAGCCTGATATTAGGATGAAGAACCATAAATAGAAAAGGGAAAGAAAGAAAGAGGCATTTGCTCGCCGCCCATGGGTTCTCAGGGATTCGAGATGAGGCATCTAAGGCACTGGCACTGCGATTGAAGGGTTTTCAGGTCATTAATATACTCTCAGTGCTAGCGCTTCCACGGATCGCTCAAGCATCGACAGGGGACAGATAGTATCGGTTTGTCCCTCTAGAAGTATGCTTGAAGCTCATCCCGAGAACCACGCTCATTTCCTCTTCTTATTCAACATCAACAACCTTAACCTCCCCTTACGCAGCTACGCCCGAGCAGGAGGATCCAGATCTTGCACCATACCTGGGAGATATTCTTAAGACTATGACCCGCCCTGAGATACTGTTCTGCACGGTGCCAATTTGCCCCCTCACCCCATAATGTAGTCACAACCATGACCCAGTCACCCAGGCGTCTCCTTTGCTATCTTCAGGAAAAGACAACGAAGCTTATACCATCCCAGGCTGCCTATCCACGAGCTGATATTCGGCCTGGAGTCAGCTTGCACCAATGGCTGCAGACTGTGCAGTGAATACGACCGTCACTGCACCCCGGTAAGCTTTTATGACCGTTTCCTCTGAGCATGTGTAGTCGGCTCAGCTTATCCGCAACAGTAAGTAGTGTCCTTCCTTCCTTTGCCTCCAGGGCGAAACGATGAGGTCAGAAACCGTTTGAGCTTGAGCTGGCAATTCTGCCCCATCCATCTAGCACAGGTGAACGAAGCCTGCACCAGAATGGGCACCGAGGACATTTGGTTTGGTGACTGCGAATACTGGACTGACGGCATTAGCGGCAAGTTCAAAGGAGGTACATACTCAAATCTCTTACATGCATGCTCAATGAACATACTAACGACGTAATTATAGAGTGCTGGAATCGAGACGGAAGCCTGGGCTGCTGGAGAGAGTACTGTCTCAGCACTTTCCCACTACAGAGGATGGACGTCGACGGGCGTGAACAGAATCTGGTAGTATAGGCAACCCGGGGGCTGGTGGTGGCAGATCAAATCATATAACTTCTCTTCGTATATTGGAGACATTGTCACTCGGGAGTCATCTTCCTATGGAAGGAGAGCTGGTAAAAGAATCAACAGATAAGGAGGATAGCCAAGCTGGGATCTCACCAATTCTTATAACGAGTGGCTAGTTGTTGAGACTAGCAATACGAACGCCGGTCGCAGGGATGCTATACCGATAAACATGAGTGCTAACTTCCATGAGAGGGAGCCTGCGTGGGATGGAGATATGTCAATGTCCCCTTGAGCGCTGGAAGCAGTAATAAGAGTGGAGATTCTTTTTTTATCCAATTGGAGAGTGTGCATAGCACGTGAAGCATCAGTAAGTATTGTAGCTCTGTGATACCGGTGTGCGGCCATCCAAAATCCGTACCCAGATCTACTACTGTATTTCGCGCTCAAGGTGACAGCGATGGGGACCACGTGATCTGACACAACAAGCCAGCTTTGTTGCACCAATAGCATCAAGCTATCCAACTCTCTGCATTTGTTTTACTTGGCCTCATTTGAACCGGACGAACCCCTCTCTGCACTGTCAGCAACCAGTGCGCATTCGAATGAGAGAAGATCCTCAGTAGTACGAACTCGGCGAGAGGCAACATCCATTCTGTGGTCTCATCCCTCACTAATAGAAAATGTTCAATTCACTACAGGGCTCGAGCAACAGCAACTACAGAAGGGTCGAAACGCCGACTCCCAGATCGAGCCGTGTTCAGAGCAGGTACAAGGGCAAGGCTTCAGGCAGTAGACCATCAGCAACTGCCACGATCGAGAATCCGTATACAACTCACCCCCCTTCAAAAGCATCATCAACGTCGACAGTTATCGGACACGGTCACAACACTCTACATATTCCGCGCTTCAGCCTGGATGGCTCTCACTCTCAAAGTCAGAGCGGTGTTGCCTTGCCTATAAAGGCCAGCAGCCATGGCATTTTTGAGAGTTTGAACGGGAACGAAATACGACTTGTCCGACTTCTTCCGGAATACATGTCGATGATCCAGTGCGAGATAATTCACACATCGCTCGAAGCCCCGCCACCCTACACAGCGATTTCGTATACGTGGGGTGATGCTGATGATACAGTTGACATACGAGTCAATGGCTCCTGGATGAAAGTAACGGCAAGTCTGCACGGTGCGCTCGAAGCACTTCGACAGTCCGACGACCCGCTGCTGATCTGGGCGGATGCAATCTGCATAAACCAGAGTAATAAGGCAGAGCTGTCGTCACAAGTGCAACTGATGCGGCAAATCTATCGCCAAGCGGAGTCGGTCATGGCCTGGCTTGGCCCGGAGTCGCATGGTAGCAACGAGGCAGTTGATGCTATTCATGCTCTCTCCCAAGTGCCGGAAGAGGAAGTAGACGGCTGGATACAACTAGAGTCTCATGAGTCCGACTTTGACGCCCTGGTGCACCTTTTCGAGAGAGACTATTGGAGTAGGGTGTGGGTGGTCCAGGAGATTTTGAATGCAAAGGACGTCACTGTTCGTTGCGGTGCCAAGAGCGTCCGGTGGCCGTTGTTGCTGGAGTTGGTGGCAATGCTGGATCGACACGAACCCCAGCTGAGAGCCTGTTTTCCGTCAAACAAGAAAACCTCTCGTACGCGTCAGTCGTACCCGCACATTCTGATATCGGGTGGTCCTGCCAGCATCGATATTATGGATATGCTAGCAGGAAAGGGGGCCGAGTTATTTCTCGACGTACTGAGGATATGCCGTACGAAGCACACCTCGCAGCCAAGAGATAAAGTCTTCGGAGTCATGGGAATTCTACCGGATGTACAGTCGCATCTCTTCCCGGACTACAATGTCTCGCTTCGACAGATATACACGGATGTGGTGGATTTCCTGCTTCACAGAACGAAGCGATTAGACATCATCTGCGAATCAGTTCACTTTCCTCTCCATTCCAGCTCGACGGTTTTGCCGACGTGGGTGCCAGATTGGTCATACGTCCAACATATGGCTGGGTTGGGACGCTCATACCAATTCTCGGCTTCAGGCGACACGAATGCCATCTTCCGTTTTGTGGATACCCGACAAAGAACCAAGCTCAGGATAGAGGCGGTCCGCCTCGGGACTGTCAGCATTCGTGGGATCGCGGTTGGAACTTACTGTGGTCTGGATGACTCTCTCATGGCGTTCCTCCATTGGCGTTCCAAGATGCTGGCTTGGTTCCCCCAAAGCGCCACCAAGGGCAAGGGCAAGGGCGACCTGACCGAAGAAGATGATGCATTCTGTCGCACAATATCATTGGGCCAACGAGCTGCAGTCTGGGAAGACTCAGACAGCCACCAACAATTTGAATACTGGACTGATGTGTGCTATCATGTATTCGCGATGCTGATCACAGAACGCTTGCCATCGATTTACTTGGACTACAAGTTGCAATCGCATCTGAAGAACGCCAACAAGGAAGTCGGGGAAGTTCTTGAAACCCGGAGTGCAAGGTCAATTCTGCAAGAACGTTGTGAATCACGCATGATGGGACGCTGCTTCTTCATCACCGACGACGGGCAAATGGGGATGGGGACCGGATTTCTTGAAGTCAACGACATCATTTGTGTGCCGCTCGGATGCTGCACACCTGTCATTCTACGGCGAGATGGAGAAGTTAACGAATACAGGTTCGTCGGGGATTGCTACGTGGATGGATACATGGATGGAGAAGCAATAGAGGCGTCCAACAAAGGTCGGGGCAAAAAGCCGGAGCCGTTCGTGCTGAGGTGAATTGAGATGCGGTCATTCATCCCTTGGCATTCTATGTAAGATGCGTGCATTGGAAAAGAAGGTAGGTCAACCTGAAACTGGAACTATGGGAGAGTGCACAGAAATGAGCGGTATGAGTGTTGGCATCTTCAGCTTCTCTTTACTAGAGCGACGTTTATCTCTTCCAGTCATTGTCGCATGTGGCATGTCGTCCATCAGGTTTACAGGCGTCCTGATACCTCACCTAGCAATTGCATTGATCAATTGGAATGGCATGTTGCCCAGTGTCGCCCCACTAGTTTATGGACAGGCACGTTTTGGGGCACCTGCCGGTTGACAGCGCCAGCTGTGTGGCCAGACAGCGCTTATCTTATCCGATCTTATCGCACGTGCGGCGCTCGAATTTGTGTTAGTAGGGTTGCGCATTCCACACACCCCAAGGCCGAAAAGACAAAAAATTACAGCGGACAAGCTGCCCTCACTCTAGTCCCGAAATTCCCCAACATCGTGACAATTTTCCATCTCCGACCGATTGTCCAATTCACGACACGACCGACACCACCACTTAGTACCGAGTCGCATATTAACCCGCAGCAATGGCCAAGCTCTCGTAAGTCCTGCTTTTTCTGCCCGGCTGCCTGTCCCGTGCGAAGCGTCCTGTCCAAATCGAAGAGCATCAACCGAGGGAGGAATTTTTTGAAGATGTGGGAAATGGTGGGGTTTCGTCGGCAAGGAACGCGATCACGACAACGACACACTCGACAGTCGACATTCCTGGACGGGGCCATGAAGGAAACGGCCGAGCGCTGAACGACACATACTTTGCGAGATGAACTTTTGTAGCATCCCGACAGGCTGTGACTGCGACAATTGATGCTTCGAATTGGACTCGACACTTCGCACAGGACTTCCGGCGAATTTTGCGCAAAGAAACAGACAAGCTAACAATGTTTCTCTAGCCGTGGTGCCCCTGGTGGCAAGCTTAGTTCGTCTCCCCTCATCCTGTTGTCCTTGGTAGTATTTGAGGAGGTCCTGTGAATCTGCTGTCCCTGCCACACCCTCTCTGCTGGGAGATTACGTTCCGAACGCCGTTTATTATCCGCCATGAGTCGAAATACGAATTCGGTTTGCCAGCGCCCGGTCCCATGCCGGGATACTGTCGATGAACGCTCGCCCATACACCACGAAATACAAGCACGGAAAACACCTGGACGTGTTCTACGATGACCTTGCGAGACCTCGGTGCCGAGAACCTGTCAACCGCTGCGGCAATGATTTGAATAATGGTTGCTCCCCCACAGAGTACACCATGCCATTTCTTGTTGCGAGTTACCATATGGTGCACCACAATGTTGAATTCTTGGCACTGGTGCCGATGTTGCGATCCGCCTTGAGAGGTACCAGCGACCAGGTTTCTGGGTTCTCGAAGATATTCTCGACCCACCGCCGAATGTCAACCGCACGGGCGTTTATTTCGGCACGGAGCAGCAGAGCAGCAGCAGATTCACCAGGACCCTTCAAATCTCAAGGATGAAGCACCGATCCACTTATCCTTACTAACCTGATTTACGTACAGAGATGACCCTCGGTCTTCCCGTCGGTGCCATCATGAACTGCGCCGACAACTCCGGTGCCCGCAACCTGTACATCATCTCAGTCAAGGGTATCGGTGCCCGCCTGAACCGCCTGCCCGCCGGTGGTGTCGGTGACATGGTCATGGCCACCGTCAAGAAGGGAAAGCCTGAGCTCCGCAAGAAGGTCCACCCCGCCGTTATCGTCCGCCAGTCCAAGCCTTGGAAGCGATTCGACGGTGTTTTCCTGTACTTCGAGGACAACGCTGGTGTCATCGTCAACCCCAAGGGTGAGATGAAGGGTTCCGCCATCACTGGACCCGTTGGTAAGGAGGCTGCTGAGCTGTGGCCCGTAAGTTGCACCCCGTTCTGCTCTGACACGTTCGAACCGCCTTGACTAACACGACCATCACAGCGTATTGCCAGCAACTCCGGTGTCGTCATGTAAAGAAAAATCGGTTACAGAAACGTAGCATTTGCGGACAAGCGTTGGGGAACAAACCTTCATGTCATACGAATTGGGAAACCCGAGTCACCGCCATCTCCACGAGATGGGCCAGCCACTTCTCTCCAGTTGTGCAGATGAAGGGCAGGGAGGGTTTAAAAGTGATGATCTGGCAGGCTTTGCATTTGGGCTCATGGCGTAAAGGAAAGACACATCATACCATACATGCCATCCTGAATCTAATAAGAAAAAAAGATTCAGTTCCGATTGATGACTTATTTGATCCATCTACTGTTCCTCTTTCTCTGCACTGCTGAAAATTGCAATCTGACATCTGATTGGTTCAGCGTCAGATCGCTTGCTCAATGTAGACCCACTATCTTCCAGGATCATGATGTCCAGATCCAGAACACTGAACACTGAACACCACCACTGGAAATGCCGATGGAGTAGACGTCAATGGCTTTGATTACCAGGCCTCTCGAATCCACGCACGTGTGGCAGGCCTTTTGCCATCAGTCTCTTCTGAGAATGCTGTTCCGGGGATGATGCGCGGAATGCCAGAACACCCCACCATCCTCGACTTCGTTTCTTAGAGTCCCCCTTCCCTGCTATATCCAACCCATAACCCACCAACTTACTCTTGACGTCGACCAACGATGAGCAGGGCAGGCGGTCAGATTTCAAGGCCGTCTTCGAGTTGCCATATCCCTGACTGTGTTACGTGGGTAGGATGGAGGGGTTTACAATACGGGCGAGCTCGGTTCGATCAGCATTGATAGCATGTAAGTGGTGGTTTATGCCTGGGGTCCGGCGCTGGTGACGCGCTTTACGCAATTGAAAACAGAGATTTGGCGGCTTTGCTCCTCTTCTGTAATGATTGTAAGGTAGATAGATATATTGTCGTGATACCAAAATCAAGGAAGAAACGATCGTCATTGGATGCGCCGGGTTTGGGCGTTTGGTCCACGACCTCGAAGAACTGAGTGTGAGCAAAAATTCATCAGTATAGTCATGTCTGGGATAGGATATATGCACCGAGTAGATGAGGCGCGACTGTCAAGAAGCGCATGGGCTCTTGGGTCTCCTGTGTGGATGTTGTAGTAGTGGCCTGGCCTTTGGCTGTGGTCGCTGGGCCTTGAGATGGCGGCCATAATTGGTAATCAGATCACACAACGTGGCTAGTAAGATTGGAAGTTCAGGGGATTGGATGTAATGAGATGCTACAGTTCTGAGAAGTCGGCGTTGTCGGAATGCATGTACTCTCCATGCCCAGCATGCACACTTGGTTACTTACTGCCCATCCAGAAGTACGACGCGGCATCAGTACGTCTTCTATAGCCACACGATATTGACTCGGATGCCTCATATCATATATACGGTCTTCATATCTAACACGGATTTCTCTTGGAAGCGAAATCTACATTCTTTCGGCCAGTCATCAATCCAGTTGGAATACTGCATATCGTAACCTGGGGGTTGGTTGGATAAGATTACGACTCCTAACGGCGCACCTGTCAATTGACGACGCTGGAACTCTCAAATGATGGTTGAAGTACAGCGATGCGAGTATTCTCTATGATAGTAGAGGTAAATCGTCGTGAGGCAATAGACTTCATACATGATTGCACCGTCTGGCTGTTTCTTGTGGCAGAATCCAGTGGCAGTGGCGTTTGGGGCGTGTTCCTGACATGCCATTAGCAACTTCGTGTGTCTACGTGTAATATGTATTTGATGGTTGAGGTTAATTGATCTCGTGCAGTGCTGGCAAGTAGAGGACCTGCGAAGATGCCGGGACTTTGCGCTTGCAAGTAAGAACAGACTGACATGAAGATCCGTTACCACCGGTATCCGAAAGCTCGCTATTGGTGACCTGATCGTCGGGGCCTTGGTTCTCCCGGTTTCTTAAAAGCATCAGACTCTATGTACGAGAACAGTGGTACTAGCAGGCAGGCCATGATCTTCGTTCGTTGGGTCATTCTTGTCTGAGATCTGGACGTCATTGTTGTTGAGAAGATCATCATCTTGGGACTGGAGACAGTACGCTCGCGAGCCTCGTATGTCAGAGGATGCCATGTTTCCCCTAGTTCCCGAGAACGACAAAACACAGCAAGAAGCGGCTAATACCACAAGGTTCTAGGTTAGCTGGCAGTCGGCCAGCGGTAGGTCCGTTGGTTTTCCAGCGGTTATTCCGTTGCGCTAACCTAGCTTCGTCGTTGGAGGCGGTGACACAACGCCCCCAATACCAGCACCCCGAGCTATTCGATTGCCAACCGTATATCGCGGCAATGGGATTAATCCAATTCAATCACGATTACGGGCGTGGAGTTAAGTGTATTGCAGCCCGTTCAATCCCATGCGTCCAACGCGTGGGCGCACAGTTGCTATTATCGATGAAACGCAATCCGAAGCTAAATCGCGGTGAAGCCGAGAAAACAGCACAAGACATTGAAGACGGCATTGAAGTTTAAACGTTCATCAAGAAAATTCCAATTCTTGCGTATTATTACAAGTAACTCTAATACTAGTTTTTTCCATAACCTGGTCATGTAATAATTCCTTCGCTGTAGGTTGAGTCCAATGTGTGAATTCCAAATGCTGGCCAGATGTAAGGCAGTCGTCGGCACCTTTATGCAATATGTCCGCTGTTCCGCCTGCTCGCTTCCCCCAATGCCAATCCGTCTCAGCAAACCCCGATCCGGGGGGTTTTGCCATGGTGGTTGTTACAATTTCAAGATAAGTATCACGTATGTGCTAAAAAGTCAACGCAAGAGACGCTGCCGTCTCGCATCTCTCCTCATATAAGCCGTCATAAGCTGCACTGGCTTGGTACCAGCAGCGCCGCAGCCGAGCAATATGCCAATCACTGAGGGTGGGGATGGGTGGCCCTATGTTGCTGGAAAACCGCACCAGGATGGAACTCCGGGATGGGTGTTTTCGCTGCGGCCTTCTTCGCAGCAAGTGTCGCTCGGCGCTTCGCCACCGCAGGTGACATGGAACCAGAAGCCCAACGTGCTATTTCATATGTTAGTTTGAACACCGGCGAATATCTAGAGGAGATAGAGAACATACCTTTCATAGATGCAGACATCTTCTCCGACTTTGTCATGGAGCCGTAGTCCTTGGGCGCTTCGGAGCCATGAGCGGGAGCACCGTTACCGTTGGGAGGACCGTGGGCGTTGTTAAGCTGTACCGGTCCAGGTCCATTGCTCACAGGCACACTGGTAGGATGGCTGGTTGGGGGAGGAACAGCCGACGTGAAGCTCCCAGTGTTGCCGTTGAAGTTCTTGATTTTGATCTTGGTCATCTTGGGGGCCACGGCGGCTGGCTCAGGTGTTGGTTCCGGAACTGGCTCAGGACGGTTGTGGGCGGCATCGGCAAAGTCATTGGCTTGTGCTTTCTTGGACACCCGACGAGTGCGCTTGGGCTTGCGTTGATCCTCGTTATCCTCAAAATCGCCATCGTCCTCGTCAAGGGAGAACTTCTTCTGACGCTTCTCTCGAAGGCCGTACGCAGACACGGTAGTCGAAGCAGTAGCTGTCGACGAAGACGTGTTCGGGCGGGACTCGTCGGGACCTTGCGTCGAAGGTATGGATGTAGTGCTGTAAAAAGACCCGGTCGGTACTTCCGCAAGTCGTGAATTGCGTCGGGCACGGGCAGACCGGTTCGTGATAACCTCGTGGTCGTGGCTATCATTGGCGGTGTAATCCTCATCGTGGAACATCTTCCGCCTCCGCTTCCGGCTTGGCCTCTCTTCAGCCTCGTCGGGTTCCGGTTGACCTTCGTTCTCTGTGGAGGGGTCTTCGGGCACCGACGTGGGCGCATTGTTTTTCTTGGCCCTTCCACCGCGGCCACGCTTCTTTGGCGTTTCCTCGACAGGAGGTTCTGGTTGCGAACTGAAAGAGAGGTGTGAATCGCCGTTCTCTTCGCCATTCTGACGTCCCCGGCGTCGCTTAGGCGGTGGTTGCGTTGGGACAGGCGTCGAGCTCCTGCTAGTAGCTTCCACGTCACCAAACAAGTTGGTGGGTTTCCTAGTCCGCTTGCCATGCACCACGTTAGGGTTGACGTCGTCAATCTCAGCAGCCTTGGCCGTCTGCTTGGGCCTATCTCGTAGCCTGGCCTTTCCGACACCGCGTCTCTGAGCTAATGGGTCCTGCATGCCAATCTTGGAGTCCCGGTCATCGTACTCGAAGAGATATGCAGATGCCATGACTCGGTCTTGTTGTCGAGCATACAGGACCATGGAGTCCTCCTTGAGTGCGCGAATGCCCTTGACTTGGAAGTCTTTACGAACGGGAATGGCGTCAGGATCCTTGCTGAGTGCCATCTTCTCACGCTGCAGGAAGGCTGCTTCTTCTGCTTGGTACTTGACAGCATTGTCTTCGTCATCGACGATCTTCCGGAGGCGGACCCACTCTTCCTGCCAAGCCACAAGAACGTTGTTGACGGCCGCAAGACGCTCGTACAGATCTTCCTCATTCAGTGAATCGACATCATCAAAGAGACTCGTGAGATCCGATGCTGGTCGTGGTTGCTTGAACTGATATTGCTTCTTGGCAGGAGGCTGGGCTGCCAGAACCTCGGCTTCGGGTGCGGGCGAGTTGTTGGCTGTTGCGGCAGGGGTACCGGCTGGCGTATCTTCATTGACAACTTCATCGATGACTTCCAGATCTTCCGGTGCTTCATGTGTAACCTCCGGTTCTGCCACCTCCTCCTCGGCAATCGCAGGGTACATGACCTTGGAGCCTGCAATATACGGCGTCAGGTAGGCGTATGGGCCGTTGTTCTCTTCCTTTTCGACTGTAGATTTAGCTGGAGGTTGTTCCTTGACCAGTAAAGATTTCAGTTCCGCCTTGATCTGCTTTTCGTGTCGCTTGGCAAGTGATGTCTCTTCCGGCTGTTCTCTTTTTTGAACGGGGTTTTCTTCCGGCATCACCTTGACATCCTCTTCGGGTTGCTCTTCCGGCGTTTCCATTGGCTTTGCGTTTGCCTTATCCTCGAGTTGCACGACTGACTGCTGCTCAGGCTTCTCAGTGAGTTCCTCAGTGATTTCCTCAACAGGTTCCTCAGCAGGTTCCTCGGCAGGTTCCTCAGCAGGTTCCCCAGCAGATTCCTCAAGAGTATCCTCGACAGTATCTTTGACAATATCACGAGGCACCTCAGTAGGCTTCTCAGTAGGCTCTGCAGTTGGTTCTTCGGTAGGCTCTTCAGTCGGCTCTTCAGTAGGCTCCTTAGTAGGCTCTGCAGTTGGTTCTTCGGTAGGCTCTTCAGTCGGCTCTTCAGTAGGCTCCTTAGTAGGCATTTCGATCTCATCTTCAGTAGGCTTCTCGATGTCCTCATTAGTAGGCTTTTCGATCGGCTTCTCAGTAAGTTCTCCAGTAGACATCTCAGGAGGTATCTCCGAAAGCGTCTCGGCGATCTGCTTGACAGGCTCCTCTGCAGGTGACACTGTAGGCTTCTCTTCAGGCATCTCCGAAGATGTTTCCTGATGCACCTCCTCAGCCTTCTCCACGGGCGCTTCTGCAGGGACCTCCGCAGGCTTCTCCTCCGGTATCGATTGAGCCTTTACTTCTGGCTCCGGCTTCGCCTCAGACACAGGTTCTGGCACCTGGACGTCAGGAGGCTCTTGAACCTCGACCTTGGGTGGATGTGATTCTGCAGTCTGCGACGTGGTATCAGGCGCAATCTCCATCTTGGTCTCCGTCGTGGCATCCGGAAAGATGACTGTGCCATTGGCGTTGGATACTGGCGCATCCTCCGACTTGTTGTGTTGGGCGTCATCCTCGTCTTGAGCCATATGAGCTAGCGGCCCCGCAGACCCAGTGTGAGAAGAGCCCGAATTGGTTCGCTGGTGGAACGATTCGTCCGACACCTCACTGTGGTGGCCTCCGACCTCAATAGTGTCTTGGACGGGCACATCCTCCTCGAGCTGTTCTGCGACGAATGGTTGGGGGTCCAGCGTCGATTTCCGCGGCTGAGCACGCCTGGACGCGGACTTGGCAGGCTGCTCCGACGCCCGGCGCTTTGCACGGGGTTCGGGCTCATCATCAAACACCTCACCACCGGGAAGAGCGAAATCAGTCTTGCGCTTCTTCACTGAGCGTGTAGTAGACGGCGCAGCCTTGGACGCGGTGGACTCTTCAACAGCGTCATCCACTCGGTCAAATGAGTAGTCTATACGGGTCCTCTTGCGAAGAGAGCGCCCGCCCTTAGTCCCAGCATCGTCGGGAGAGGCGGCGACGGGGTCCAGATTCCTGGGCCGGGTGCGAGTGCCTCTGGCGTTGGACGGGCTGGGCGTCTCAAAAGTGAAGGATGATGACGGGGCCATGGCTGCGGCTGCTGGTGGTGCTGCCGGGGTCTCAGTGGCAAGGTTTTCTGAAGACTCTGAGCGACGGTGTGAGGATGAAGCAGGGAAAGTGTGACGCTTGCGGCCCGAAAAGCGAGCTCTTGCACGCTGACTGTTTGGCGAATCCATGAGAAAAATGCAACAATTGACGTTGTTGTTGGGCACGTATTGTAACCCCGTTCAAGAGGCTGCAAGTCGACCACAAAGAAGGTTACAAGTCAGAGAGAGGGTCGGAGATTATTATGTAAGTGGGTACACCCCCAAATTTGAGCCAACTAGGGGATTGGCAGGACGTCAGGGAAAACCAGAAGGCGTCGGACCTCGAGGTATGAAGGCCGAACCAACGAGACGGGTAAAAGAGAAAAGGTGAAATAGAGAACAATAAGGACTTGGAGGTTTGCTGATGCGCTCGCGCAAGGCAAGAGAAAAATGCGTGCCGCGGGCAACTTGTCTGTAAGAGCAAAGATGACAGGTTAGTACAAGCCGCTCGGATGAACGTGCCAAAACAACTCCTGGCTGGTCGGTATTAGATGGAGGATGGAAGAATGCGATGCCGCAGCCTATAGAGCAGAGTAGAGAATGAAAGATACTGAGCGCGCGCGCAACAGTGTAAGTCGGCGGACTTGTGTAGAAAAGCATTCAAGGCGCTTGTGTAATGGCCGGATAGGGAAGGCTGACGTGGTGTATGTTGTTGCTTGGGCGAAGGGTTTGAAAGATGCAGGATGAAACGGGATCAACCGGAAACATTGCAATGGCCGGGACGTGAGGACATGAATTGGATCACCACTTACAGTAGATGGAAGAACAAGGCGTGATATGTGTGAGCCGATCTGCGTTTTCCGGCGGCTATGTTGAAGAGTTAGGTCTCGTGACATGGTATTTGTTATGCGGTTTAACACGCATACCGGCGTACCTTACATCAGAAAGGGATCGGCATGGGACACTCGCAACGGGCGCCGGCCAAGTCGACAACTTGATCCTGGAGATTCTGGCTCTGCTCTATATAGAGACAAGGCTCGAAAAAGCAGGGGAGTGGTGGTTGCTGAGTGAGTGAGCGGTTGGCTGAATGATGTAGACGAGGGAAGAAGTAGCCCTTCGGTCGAGTTTGGGGGCAAGTCAGTCTGGCAACAAGATGCTCCCTCAAGATTCAATAAGACGTATGAGAGAAAATAAGCTGATGGACTTGGGCCAAAAAGTCGGATTGACCAGAAAGGCTGTTTGTACAACCGCAGCAACAATATCAAGTGGGTTAGCGATGTTGCGATTGTATGCGAACGGCGTCATGCTCTCCTGCCTCTTATTCATCTCACAATCAATCTATTCAATCAAGCACCAAGCACCAGGGTCAATTTTTGGAGGTTCCAGCACAGCAAGCAGGGAGTGGCACACTCCACCAGCCACACGCCCCAAGTTTTTCTCGCAGCGAGGGCCCTGTCCAGCCAGTCAGCGCTGACGGTTCCGAGTGGAACCCCGTCTTGGGGGGGTTCCAGTCGAGGTTCCAGCGAGCCAGCATGCCCAGGCCAGGACGGAAGAGGCTTAGCGAGCCATCTGGCAAGCCCTCTCCTCCAATCAAACCGCCAAAATCCTCGACCATTCCGTTTATGGGGCCTGCTGGTGAGCCCCCCATTTCCCCTTGCGGGTTGCATGCATGGGATTTGGGACAGGGCGCATACGTAGCTCTCCGTGGAACTTGTGACGATCGAACGGACGTCAAGACATAGAAGCTTCACTTCGACCACCTAGGCGAATGCCACTATTACCTTAAGTCAACATCGCAGCAGCCCGTTACGTGCTTCCGTCTGTATCTCAACAACGCTTTCTATTATCGAGTGCCTGTCCATCATCAATGCTGGCCTAGCCAGATCCCCTTGACCAAAGAGGTGTGTAGCTCGAAGCCCCCCCTCCAGCTTCTTCGTTGGAGGTTGCCCCGAAGCTTGCGAAACCCAGCATTCCCACTCTCGTGACCTGTTTGCATCTCGGATTCTTCGCCCTCTATACCATTGCGACTAGGCTATACTTCGAAGCCTCTCTCCCACCAACGAATTGCAATTTGTCTGGGGGCGTCGTCGAAGCATCGTGCCAACGCAGCTGAAATCACCGGCAGCTAGCTGACCATTTCGAATCGTACAGAGCGCACACCCCATAGACGCACCACCTTTCTGGTAGTTCACCATGGCTTCCAAGAAGACCAAGACCGACAACGAACTGGACGAGCTCTTCTCCTCGCTCGGAGACGACGCCGCCCCCAAGAAGAACCACCCCAAGCCCAAGACCGCCGCCTCCAAGGTCCGAGCCGACCAAGAAAAGAAGGACAAGGACATCTTGGCCGACCTGGAGAGCCAGCTGGGCGACCAGCCCGCCCGACCGCACACGCCGCGCCTCAAGGAATCGGGCGGCTCCAAGCGAACGAGCACCCAGACCCCTCCCCCAGGCCGCCAGTCCGAGGACAACAGCAACAAACCCGCCGCCGCCGCCGCCGCCGCAAACCTACCCCGCAAGTCGGTCGACAGCGCGCGCTCGCTGCATGCGACCTTCACCCCGAGCGCCACGAGCTCCGACCTCCAGGATGCCGAGAAGAAGGGCACCGTCGAGCAGACTGCTCCCGCTGCTGGCGGCGGATGGTGGGGAGGCATCTTTGCGACTGCCACTGCTACTGCCTCGGCCGCCATAAAACAGGCCGAAGTCGTCTACAAGGACATCCAGCACAACGAGGATGCGAAGAAGTACCTGGAGTCCGTCCGTGGCAATGTTGATGTTATTCGAGGCTATGGTAAGTTTCCCTGCATATTTACCTTCTTGCCCAGGTTCTAGTATCGAGCAAGCTCAATTGCTGTTGCTTCTTCTACCTTGCGCTTGCGACTCGTATCGCTATCACTCTTGGTCGCCGTTCCACCTACAACACCTACCTCATATACTCTTGCCGGGCTTGACATCTTGGCCACTATCTCTCTTCGCCCTGCTGGTACAACCCGAGACTAACCAGATCTCTTCTTGTGAATCTAGGTGACGAGTTGCGACACCGAGCTCTGCCCACTTTTACCAACATCCTGCAAACTTTGGCGCCGCCCATTTCGTCGCACGAGCGCCTTCTGATTCACATTACACACGACCTTGTGGGCTACCCCTCGCTGGACCCATTGGTCTACGGCGTCTTCAGTCGTGTAATGTCTCAGGTCGAGGGTGGTGACCTATTGGTTGTGCAACGCGGCCACGAAAGCACGGCCCGGCGCCCCTCGGACGCCCACTACCGCGGCTCGGCCTCGTCTGCCGGCTGGCGCGACGGGCCCTGGTGGCGCCAGGTCGACATCCCGCGCGACCTCGGCACCATCAAGGGCCTGGTAGAGGGCACGAAGCTCTGCCGCGTGTCGGCCGAGAGCTACGCGCACGACTACTTCGCCGCCGACGGCGGGGTCGTCGAGGCCCAGAAGCGCGCGCTCGAGCCGGTCGACGAGCACAACCCCGTCCGCACCAGCGACATCTTCCTGGCCGTCCAGGCCATCACGGTCGAGGCCGACGAGGCCCTCTTCACCGGCAGCGCGGCCGGCGAGAAGGAGAAGGCCGAGAGCCCCGTGGCCGACGAGCCGGGCGACGCGCAGATCTGCTTCGCCGTCTACGTCTTCGACCCCGTGCACGAGATCACGTACAGCACCGTCAGCCAGAACGTGCCGGCCAAGTGGATCCGCTGGCTCGACGCGGCCAGCCCGCTCACGCCGGCCAGCGGCGAGTCCGAGGCCCAGGCCCAGCAGCAGGAGCTGATTAACGTGCCCGACGAGATTCGGGAGATTGTCGAGAGTGGTGGTGTTGACCCACGCGAGTGGGTGGCCGAGTGGGTGGAGGAGGCCCTCAGCTTGAGCGTCGGTATTGTTGCTCAGCGGTACGTGGCCCGGCGCATGGGCGTCGGCGATGGCGGCCTCGGCAAGGGCAAGCAGAGGATGGAGGATGTGGTCGAGGATGGTGGTGGTGAGGCTGCGCGGGCTGGGTTGATCTGAGATCGGTCTTGACATCTCTCGTTCGTACCCTCCTTTTTGATGGTTTTCTGTTTTCGGAGTGTCGGGAGTTGTCATGGTTGACCCCCTCCCTGGTATGATTTCTGTTCGTTTTCGTCCATCAGCAAAAGGGCCAATGTTTACAGATAACAACACCGAATACACACACAAGCAACACAGGATACGGTTGTTTTCAATCTGATTTGCCCCGTATGTTATTGCCGTCATTTCTCTTTCAGGGCCTTGTCTCTGTTTCGTGGGCTCGGTCGGTCCGAAAGGCTGGATCAAATTGGCAGCACATGTTGTGAACTATCTTCTGTATGAATTCGGCCAAACTTCCCCATCCCTTTCCCATGACTTCTTATGTGATTGCTACAACGCAAACGTCCTGTTCGGCTATCTGCTTGCATCAGTCTTTTTCGTCTCAGCTTCGGTTGCTGGGGTATGCCTACAGTACGTTTTCGACTCCATCAACGATAGCGGTCTGTTTGTTCTTTCAATTCCCAGAGTCACTACACTTGCAGATTACCAATATCGAGGGTGGTTGCCCCATGGCCTCGTCACAACATGACGAGTCTCCCGCCGCTACCATACATCATCCTCTTGTGCTCATATCTCCAATTATCACATGGGGTCCTACAAGTTCGACACTCATGATTGCAGCGAAAGACAGGCTTTGGAATTGCACTGCTGGCATCACTCATTGATGTGTACATATATACTTTCGGCTCCCAGCAATCAATGCCCATTGCTGGTATAGTCTACGTTTATTGCTCACTGCATGCTTATTGTAGGTGTGTGTACCTGCCTCGCCAGCTTCGGATCATTCGCGGATAAGGAGTAGCTCCTAAACAAGTTCGTCCATTCGTGACGATGGATCGAAAGCCGTCTTCGTCGTCGACCACGCCGAGCGTGAAGGCCATGCGCGACTTCTATGCGCCTTGGGTCACTCAGAACCGGCACGGCCGCGGCATCGTTAAGGGAGGGGCGGCGGTCAAGGTCTCCATCCCCTCCGCTTCGTCTGCTTCTTCGTCGCGCCCGATTCGTGGGCAAGGCACAGCGGTGGGAGTGTCTCGGTCTGGGTTCCCTCATAATGCGCGAACTGCGAGGGCGGTACCGTTATCCTCCAAAGAGGACGAGATTGGGATTGCGATCTTGTCGCCTGCTGTGACCAGTGCCTCAGCGTCGTCCTTGTCGTCTTCTGGTGGGAAAGAAGAGGCCGTACATCAATCGACATCGCAGTGGATTGAAAAGGAAAGCGGTCGCCACTACATTCCACAACGGCAGATCGACCTTCTTCCGTACCGGTCGTTCTTCGACGGCGACGATTCGGTTGACAGCCGGGGCCGGGGACATTGGTGGTGGAAGGGTCTTTCCCCATTCATCGGGATTGTGGACAGGAATACGGTAACGAAACCTCGACAGGGCTCAGGAAGGGTTACAGGAACGTGGCCGCTGCATGACAGCCACCGCCATTACCACCTCCCTCCCCATCCCCGACTGCGCTGGGCAAGACGAGTCGCCGCCGCGATTAAAGCCAGGCCACTTATAGTAACAGTCGCCGAGTTGGGTGGTGCTTTGATGCTTTTGGTATCCCTGATAGTGGTGATACTGTTCGCGAAACATCATCACCAGGAGGCGGATACGACGCCAATATCCACGACCATGACAAGAGGGAAGGATGCCAATACCACTGTTATGAGTACGAAATGCACCACCACTGTCATGATTACCCATGTGAAGCCCATGCACACACATAGCTTACATACTGTCATCTCCAGTCGCTAGTCAATCGATATCGCCCACAACTACCGCCCCATTATCGGGTTTTCTAAGCGTCATAGTAACCGGGAACATAAGAACAGAAGATGTGCTAGCCACTACCACCCAAGCCACGCCACCACTTCCAGAATCCACCCACACGCCATCAACCACATGGATAATAACCCCGACAACGATAGACAGCTCACCGCCGCAGCCACAACCGCCGTCACCGACAGCCTCGACGCCCGAAGGGGGAGGAGGCTCAAGTACTACTTCTCCTACGTCTACCATCACCTTCACCTCCGCCCAGTCGGACGAAATGCCCACCCCTGAGACGACGACAGCAATAGCGATAACAACGGCACCCCCAAGCCCTCTTACCACGACTCCTTTGACCATGCCGAATCCCGTGGACCTCAATTCCGATAAGATCATCATCGTCGGTCCACGACCGCCACCGTCACCCCCTTTGCAGTCATCGGCATCGTCGGCCCCCTTCGGAGTTCCGCATCCACTGCACCCGGTGCCTACTCTCCGCACCTTGGACCACGAGGAGACGACGGCCGCGGTTGGCACACCTACTGTCACCACCACTCCTTCTCTGTCGGCAGGCTCTTCGCCTCCGTCATCGCGATCCCATTTGCCATACGGCCCTGGACAGTCCCCATAAACAGCACAACAGAGATCATGGTACGTGACGGCTTCCTTGTCGCTCGTGTCTCTTCCGCCGGCGACGATGAATGACAATTAACAAAAAGAAAATAAACAAACGAGTGCTGATGGGCGTGCAATCATCATGGGATAGGAATGAACGCGTGGCCAGGACTATGTGACTAGACTAGACTCCGTACCTTAATTGCATGTGTTGAATCTACAACAACAGCACCTTCCATTGGCATCATAAGGAAGCTGGAGTCCAGATGCACCCCGCCACCTGTGCCTGAGCATTCGAAAAGGGCTATGGAGGAGCAAAGTGGTGCCAGTGCACCACAAGAAGCGGTTAGTCGAGACACAAGTCGCGGCCGTGCTTTAGATGTAGCAACAGTAGTGAACATACTACCTTCCATTTCGAAATGAATTCGAGCGAGAACCGACCGGGTTTTGGTAAGCGTTCAATCTGGCAGAAGAAATGAGCAGGCATCATCATCGTACGCAATGGCGTGGGGGATCGGCAAGATAACAGCGGCGTCACGTCTGGCAAGCACACACAAGAAAGGAGGGAATGACTACGGACAGGTCCTAGCTACTCCCCAATACCACACCTACCCAGTTTGCTTTTCCCTATCTTGCAACTACTAGCTCGCTCTTACCAATATCCCGAGCATGGTCGCTCTCTCTCTCTATCTCTCTGAATCCCGGCACCCAGAAGGTCGCTCCTAGTAAGCCGTCTTCTCATGCGACGAAACCGGCTCCTCCGACCCCGCATACTCCTCCCCCGTCGGCCCCGGCCCCCCATGACTGGGCAACCCCGCCTCCTGCCCCACGAACTCCATCCTCGTCTCGCACGGCACCGTCGGCTCCGTCCCCTCGGCGCGGCGCGGGCGGGGGATCAAATGGTCATAGTACCGAGGCGCGACGCAGCCGACAATAATCAAGACCATGCCGATGTGCGCCAGCGTGAAGCCCGTGATCATCAGCGGGTCGTACCGCAGCGTGTAGAACTCCGGGTACGCGAAGCTGAAGATGATGGCCAGGATGGGCCCGCTGACGTAGCGCAGCAGCACCGGCAGGAAGGCCGGGATGCGCCAGTTGCGGCCGCCGCCCACGACGACGTTGAGGTCGCGGCGGAGTTGGTTGCCCTAGAAAAATGTTAGTACTTTTTTACTCGGACATGAACCGACGAAAGAGAGGGAGGGAGAGAGGGAAAATAAAGGGGTGCCTACCGAGTAAAAAGCCAAGAACCAAAACTTGCTCGTAACCTTGCTCCTCCCCAAGACCGAAGGCACCGGCACGCTCGGCGTCAACTTCATCGAGGCCAACGCCGTCGACACGACGCAGCAGACGACATAGAGCCCCAGCCCCGCCGCGGCCCCGAACTCAGGCCGTCCCGTCCCGTGCGCGACCGAGACCCCGACGACCTGCCCGCCCAGATACCCCAAGTTGTAGACCAGGAACGCCGGCAGCCCGGTTTGGGCGACCACGTCGTCCCAGCGGTAGACGGTGGTGGCGCTGACGACCTCGGACCACACCACGAAGATGAGGGCGACGTTGTTGATCCAGCGGTCGATGCCGTCCAACAGGTAATACCCGAACTCGGTGCAGTACGGCAGGCACATGAGGAAGGACAGGATCGTCAGGAACGTCACGATGACGGGCCGCGAGTACTTGATGCCCGAATCGACGAGCAGCGTGGCCGTGGCGTCGAGCATGACGAAGGCGGAGCTGAACCCGAGGACCACCAGCGTGAAGAAGAGCAGGACGGCCCAGAAGTTGGCGCCGGGCATCTGGATCACGGCCTCGGGCAGGGTCAGGAACCCCACCACGAACGCGCCGAGCCGCTCCCCCTCCTGCGGCCAGCGGCGCAGGAACCCGACCACGCCGAACACGGCAAAGGCGGCAAAGTTCTCAAAGAGCACGTTGCTCCCGCAGATGAGGATGGCGTCCATGACGGCGTTGGAGTGCTTGGCGTTGTACGAGGCGTAGGACGTAAAGTACCCGAACCCGATGCCGGTCGAGAAGAAGACCTGGCCCACGGCCGTCTGCCAGACGGTCCCGTCGGCCAGCTGGTCGGAGCGCCACGTGGCCCAGAGCAGCTTGACGCCCTCGCGCGCGTTGTCGAGCGAGAGGGCCCGGCCGACCAGGATGATGGTCGTGCAGATGGGCAGGCCCATGGTGAAGTAGACGACGCGCCCCGTCAGGCCCACGCCGCGGAAGATGGACACCCAGATCAGGAACCAAATAAAAATACTCCACGCCACCGTCTCGCCGATCAGCTTCGTGTTGGGGTACTGCGTGAACGCCAGCACGGAGCTCCCGTCGGCCGACAGGCTGCCCGCGACGGGGTCCGGGTTGGCCACGACGTCGTTATTGTAGAAATCGTTGAGCCGTCCCTCCCAGGGCAGGGGGCTCGTGAACGAGTTGCGGAAATAGTTCATGATCCAGGCCAGGTTGACCGTAAAGTACTGCACCACGATGAAGCTGACAAAGACGGGCCCGAGCCCCACGCCCTTGAGCCGGCGGTGCACGTTGTGGAAGGCGACCACCGTACCGCCGCGGTAGGCCTGGCCGATGGAGATCTCGAGGATGAGGGCGGGGATGGCGATGACGAACACGGCCAGCAAATACGGAATAAACCACTGCAGGCCGTAGTTGTTGTACACGACGGACGGGTAGCGCAGCAGGTTGCCCTGGCCCGCGCACCCGCCCATGGCCGCCAGCAGGAAGGCGGCGCGCGACGGCCACTGGTCGCGCCCGTCGTCCGACGACTTGGACGGCGGCGGCAGCAGCCAGTTACCGGCCTTCTTGGCGGATTGGAGGAGGCCCATGGCGAGTGACGAGGAGAGGGAGAGGGAAAGAAGGAGGAACAGAACTAGCCTTCCCTACCACGCCCAGCTGGCTTGGTCTGGGTGTTGGTGGTGGCGGTAGTAATAGTATAGTATAAGTCGTGGGGACGAGCTACTACTACTGGCGCATATTCAAGAGCAAAAACACGCACTCACAGACACACGGTCACCAAGACCGGTTAAGAGTTTAAGGTTAGAACAAAGCTCAATAAAGCTCAATGCAGGAGAGAATATGAGTAGGTAAGAGTTACTAGAGAGAGACGCGCCCGTGTGGGAACCGACTGCGCGGGTTGGCTCTGGGCTGGGCGCACCTTTTTGTACGGGACACCCATCCATCCATCCATCCTCTTTCGCGGTCCCCTTCACCTTAGGTAAGAAAGAGGCAACTCCAGAGGCGCCAAGCACATGTATGCAGATCGATCGATATGGCAACAGCGCTATTTAGTTGCGCAATTGGCAAGTACCAGAGCGCCGGTCACTGGGCTGAGTTGAATGGTGGTGGGTTCGCCATGGCATGTTGGTGCAGTTTTCCGCATCTTGGCAATGAACTCAGTGTGCGTCGCGCCGAGGCGCCATCCCCGGAGCATTGCACCAACGTTACTCCAGCATTACGGGCAGGATGGGTAGAACCTGACTGGACTGACAACGAGTTTCAGTCAGCCTAACGTCGCATCTAATAGAAACAAAAAAGCTTGGGAGCGCAAACACCACGCGGTTGCGATGGAAGCCAAGACGAAGGTGGAGATCGACGTCACGGCCAGCCATTGACGCTCCTCGCATTTGCCGGTTTCCGCGTCTCAGCCTCTTGGCAGCCGAACCGATGTCTTGGAACCAGCAAGGAAGACTCTGATCCTGGAGACGGCTGATTTGAGCTTGCTACTTACTTGTGCTGTGGCAATGGTGATAGGTTTGGCACACGAGGCTACCATCTGAGATAACGAAGAGTTCTCCTGCGGGTTATGGAGTACATGGTAGTCAATTGCTTCGAAAAAAACGAAGTGGAGTGCCTGTCAGCTGGATCAGTAAACGAATTCTGTTTATTAATAAACATCGCTTTCATATTTATATTGTACATCTGCTCCCTTGGCTTCATGGGTCACGTTCGGTGCTGTCCTACCTCCCCAACGAACTCCGCTGGGGGCGACAATCCCATGCTGGTAGTACAAACATCAAAGCGCTGCTGAGAGAAAACAGAGAAAGAATATTGGTGTAGTAACTGAAATATGGCCTATGACCATGCCAACCCCTAAACGCCATCCCGTCGAAAAACTCCGTTGTTTTGATACAGAAAGAGACCAATGTTCCGTGAAGAGGTCGTATCAACGTAGCACTGCGGCCTGGGTATCATGAAAAGACATCACGGCCAAAAAGAAAATAGCCATGCACCGACGCGGGTTGTCTAGTTCCCGGCCGCTGTCGTCTCCGTCTCTTCTGTCGCCTTCTCAGCGGGGGCAGGGGATTTCGCCGGGCTCTTTTCCTTGCTTGGCTCCTTTGGCGCTTCGTCCACCTCCATGGCGTCGTCCGCAGTAGGCTCCGACGGTTTGTCAGAAGCAGATGGTTCCTTGGTAGACTCGGCAGGCTTGTCGTCGGATTCTGATGGTGCCTTTTCTGTAGCAGTAGATGTCGTGGGCGCATTGTCACCAGAGGGCGCATCCTCTTTGGCGGAGTCTGGCTGTTTGGCAGCAGGCTCATCCTGCGCCGCGGCCACAGCAGGTGTTTCGGGCTGCTCTGATCCCTTCTCGGCGCCTTCTTCCTTCACGGCATCGGCCTTGGGCTGTTCCTCGGCTGCTGGCTCGCCCATATCCACGTCCCCGTCGTTGTCCACCTTGGCAGAGTCCTGCTGGGCTTCTTTGAGCTCCTCCTCTTGCGCACTGATCCCAGCGGCCTCTTCCTGTACCTCCTTCTCGGCTTCGGGAGCAGGCTCGACATCCATGGCGTCGTCGGTCTCCTTAGACTTGATAACGGTGGCTTCGTTACCGTTGACGGGAGTAGGAGCGTTGCTATCGTCGTTCGCATCGGACTTCGGGTACTCTTGGAAACGTTTAGGGCCACTGGTGCGAGAGACGCCGTTGGCTCGGTCCATATCTTCATGGTCGCTGTCCTCGTACTCGTTGGCCTTGTCGATGTTCTTGTCCCACCGACGCTCCGTCATGCGCACATCCTTGTTTTCGTCCTCGTCGAGGTCGTCGAGCTCGGCTTCCTCTTCGTCCGTCATGGTGCCTCCGAAGTTGCCAGGGATGTCCTGCATCTGCACCGATGGTACATGCGCAGTTCGCTTGAGGTTTTCGACAAGTTGGTTCTTGATCTTCTCGAGGTACTCCGGGCTGTTGGCGTTCTCCATGTTAGAAGAACGGACATCAAGGGCGTAATCGGGGCCGTAGTACTATGAAGGGGTTAGCATATGCGACGAAGGAATGGGGGCTGGAGAAGCGTACTTCGTAGTATTCGTTGAATGGCAAAGTGCGCTCCATGGGCGCATCCACGAGCAAGCCAGTCTCGAAAGCCCAGGTGCGCGCAACGTTGCGCATCGTGTAACCGCCACCACCCAGGACCAAGGTGGGCAAGTTGAAACTCTTGACGTATTTGACGCAGTTCGAGTGACCAGCCATACTCAAGTTGAAGCAACCAAGACGATCACCAGACAAACTGTCACCACCGCATTGCAGGACAACCGCGTCAGGGGCAAAGTACTCCATGACACTTGCAATGACGGGCTCAAAGATGGACTTGTACGAGGCGTCGTCGATTCCGTCTCGGAGGGGGCAGTTGACGGCATAGTGCTTGCCCTGGCCGATGCCGATATCTCTGAGCTCACCAGTGCCGGGGAAGTATTCACCGTACTTGTGGAAAGAGACGGTCATGACTCGGTCGGTGGTGTAGAAAGCTTCCTCGACACCATCGCCATGGTGGACGTCGATGTCGATGTAGAGGACGCGCTTGTTGAACCGGAGGAGCTCGAGGATGCCGAGGACAATGTCTGCGAAGGAATGGTGAGAATGTGTGGCTGAGAAACAGCAGGTTAGGGAAGCTTACCATTCACGTAGCAGAAGCCGCTAGCTTCGCTCTTCTTTGCGTGATGAAGACCTCCGGCCCAATTGACAGCGATGTCGCACTTTTGCCGGTTCAGCCGGGCGGCACCTTCCATGCTACCACCGGCACTGATGCCGCAGAACTCGAAAAGACCGTCAAAGACGGGGCAATCGTCTCCGACGTTGAACTTGGTCTGCTCGCGCTGGAAGTTATCCATGTTCTCTGGGCTGACCTTCTGCAGGAAGTCGATGTACTCGTCGGTGTGGAACTGGGTCATCTCGAGGCGCGTGGCAGGCTTTGCGCGATAGATCTCCATCTTCTTGTAGACGCCATAGTTCATGATCAGACTGTGGGCCAGTCGTATCCGATGGGGCTTCATGGGGTGGCCGGCGACATAGGCGAAGTTGCCAATGTCCGAGTCGTAGAAGTAGGCAACCTTTTTCGACGAAGGCGTGCCGAGCGCGATGCCATTGGTGTTGGCGTCAACCGGCGCTGCGTGCGCCATGGCGTCGGTTCGTAGATATGAGGGGTGCTACAATTCTCGTGGGTTAGTGAAGCAGTAAGGCCACCACGATAGTGACTGGGGGGAATGTGGTGCTGTGTCTGGTCACGGTCTTGAATAATTGGTGATGAAAAAGAGGGTGGAATAAAGCTTCACTCAATTGACCAGCGACGCGAGGCTAGTTCCATGCTGCTCATCCATCCCAGGCACAGAAATATGGGTACGTAGGTACATTATATAAGTGATCGGCACGATAAGACATCTCGTTATCGAGATACGTTGTTATCGTTATCGATAACGCTGAGCTCGGGGTTCCATCGGAGAGAGAGGAGGGGCAGCCAGAAGGCAGCCTGCCACAACACTCTCAGCCACAAGAGCCACTTGGCTATTTCCTGTTCTTTGTGCAATTGACATTTGTTGAATAATTCAGAATTATGTCATTTACCCCAAGCCGTCTCGAGATGATCTCTCTTGTCAGTATCCGTTATGGAGCACCAAGGAAATTGGCTCATGATCGGGTTTGTATATACGGTCTGCGATATGTTTAAGATGCAAGACGAGGTGAGCAGTATTCGATTTTCTTTATCAAGCGCCAATTCGCGCTTCTGAACATCCATCTACTTCCATGTAACTGCCCAATCATGTATATTGCAATCCCAACCTGCTAAACCTCCTGTGCAAACTCCCAAAGACCACCACCATCACATTGAAGTTCTCCCTGAAGTGCATTGTGAGGCTTTGATTTCGCATTGCAATATCGTAATGATTGTCTCTTTCATCATGACAAGACCGCCAAAGATCCAGTATCCAGAATTGTGACCAGGCTGCTTCCAACTCTGCTAGCAAGAATCGGGCCAATGCTGGCGATATATTGAGCTTCTTGGTCCGCCGTCCATACCCGCTGGCTGCGCGACCCAGGTAGAACTCTATTGTCGAAAGTGCCCATTCATGTTTGGCGCAGGCGGACAAGCGTGATCGCAGTCGAACCTAACGCATGAGGAACCACAACCAGCGCTTTTGAGAATCAGGATTCTGTGACTTGGCGAAATGCATTTCCTCTCGAACACCACGGGTGCACTACCAATCATCCCCCGTTGATCCTTGCCCTGATTGAAGTCCATCGGTGGCAAGTCGTGCTCCGGACCATCCGCATCATTGAAGATACAGGTTCCCACTGTCTTCAGTCTAGAGTGGTGGGAGAGGTGCCTGCCTGCCCATGTTGGCATGGTATCAATACAACCGAGTTATGGAACTAGCACATCAGCGTAGTCAACAAATACTCTTGTTATTGAACAGGTAACTTCGTGACACTTACTCCAATGTCACTTGGGGATTTGGAGAGAGTCTTCAAATGCCTCCATCGAAGAAGCGCTGAATCGCTGCAATGTATGCCTCGACCGAGTCGACCTCCTTGGCCCTCTCCAATCCGGCCACAGCTCATCTAAAAGCCTTTCCCACGATCATTCTTGGCTGGCAGCCTAGAGAGGGGGCTCGGGGGCTCGGCGTTCGCACAGGCAGTCAGTAGCCAGAGATGCCAAGGTACGCCATCTCGACCAAGAGATCTGAGTCGGGCCCCGGGGGATGGGCGTGGGATGACAAGCCTTGATATTGGATCTCACCGACGCCTCGACCTGCCGCTTGCGGGCGGCGCAAGGGGAGATCTCGAATCGTATGAGGGGAGATACCGATCGTCTTATGTCTGTGTAATCTCCTACTCAGGGCAGACTGCAGTAATCAATACAGTATTCAGGAACTCCCTCAACGGACGACGACCCCCTATCTCCGTGGACTGAGTGGTCCCGTCATCGCCACGCGTCGGTATCCTCTGCCGGGCCACCGGAGTCGTCCCCCAACTGCGGAGGTTTCCTGCAATGGTAGCTAGCTCGTTCATCTCGCACAATCCAGGCCCATTGCATGGATGATGGGCCAATCGATTCCAGGAACATCGGTCGCTGCAGTATTTGGAATCCACCATGATCGGCCAAGCACTGCACAGACTGTACTAAGAAATAACGACATCCGGTAGTTCAGACGGATGATGAGCCATCTGCCGGCCAGCAACCTCAGTCAAATGATGCAACGCCTTCTCCAAAAGTTGACTGGAAGTTGCGACCCTGGGAGGATCGGCAGTGGGCACTGAAGTCCCAACTTTAATAAACTATTATGGCATGAGATGACGTTCCACCCCGCAAAACGGCAGTGAAAAGCAGGAAGCGGGAACGATGATTTTCCCCAGGGTGCCAGGGGCAAACGACTGGGGTAGTGGCCGTTGGGGAGTGGGTGTGGTGCAAATAAAGTTGACTCTAGGCCGTTCTAGAGCCAAGTTGGCGCAAACACTTTTGGTCCCAAACGTGCTAATGCGTGCCCAACGTGTGGAGACTCGGAAACGGTAGGGGGACAAACGGACGACAACGAGGCCCGTGGCGTGACAGGCTTATCCCAATCCTCGTCTCCTTACCGAAACTCTGCCTGTCTATCTGCGCCGCCCGCCGAAACCTCGATTAGGCAGCAAACAAGTTGGCCACCCACACTCTGGCAACTTCCAGGCTTCGACAACATTGCCTAGATAGGGGTTCATATTTACGTAGTTGTTTACCCGATCGAATCGCCGTTTCCCAATCGGCATTGCCCCCTCTCTCCTGCGGTAGGGCTTGGCACTCAAATTGGTCATTATGGTTCGGGCTAACTCTGCTATATGAAACGCTTTGATCGCGCATTCGCGGCCAGGGACGCATCGCGGTTGGCTGACGATGCCGTCTCGTCTCCAGAGTCCACAGAGACAGCCTTTGGCCCTTGGGAAACCCAGTTGATATAGGCAGGCATGAAAAAACAAATCCGGAGGGGGAAAGCCCAGCAATGGAAGCATCTCGTTCGCCAAGAGGAACAGCAACCTGCCCATTACGTCTTGGCTCGCCATGCCATGGGAGCAAACCTGCTTCTCGGTGAAGTTGAATTTCAGTCGAATGTAACCTGTTATTGCCGAAGCTTTCAACGGCCAGTAGTTCGTGATCCGAATCACCGAATCCCCAAACGTGTATTTTAGCTGCCCCTCGTCCGGCCCTCTTCCAATCTTAACCTTCTCCTTTCTGATGATCATCCTCTCGTCTCCTTGTTCATCAAGTGCTTCTTGCTCACAACGTGCCATTCCAAAGCATATATCATCTCAGACTGAGACGCGCGCAAGCTCCAACGGTTCAAAATCCTCTTCCCCTATTTCACTTTGTACTAGGATCATCCCAGCATCCCCCTTTTACCAGCATCTCCACGTTTCGGAGCTATCCACTGTTGATCTATATACACCCTTGCTTCCTCCAGAGATAGGCACTTCGTCTTACTCTGAGTCTCGCCATGAAGTACACGACATTGACCTTTGCTTCCCTGCTTGTTGCCTCGTTAGCAAATCCGGTCCCGCGTCCCGGCGGTGCCGTCGAAGAGGCTCGTGTCAAGCCTAGGCAAGCTCCGCCTCCAGGAGGTCCTCCGCCAGGCGCCCCGCCAGGCGCCCCGCCAGGCGCTCCTCCGGGTGCTCCTCCGGGTGCTCCACCAGGCGCACCCCCAGGCGCACCCCCAGGCGCACCACCCGGAGCCCCCCCAGGAGCACCCCCTGGAGCCCCTCCAGCGCCCCCTGGAGCACCCCCCGCACCCGCTGGAGCACCCCCTGGGGCACCTCCTGCGGCGCCACCAGGTGCGCCACCCGGAGCACCTCCAGCACCAGCCGGGGCACCCCCAGCACCAGCCGGAGCACCTCCAGCACCAGGAGCTCCGGGTGCACCTTTAGCACCGGCACCGGCACCGGCACCAGCTCCCGCCGCTCCAGGTGTACCGGGTGCGCCAGCGCCAGATCCAAACGCGCCCCCAGCTCCCGGTGTGCCAGCAGCACCAGCACCAGCGCCAGGTGTACCGGCAGCACCAGGAGCACCTGCACCAGGAGTCATACCGGGAGCGCCCGCACCCGCGCCAGCACCAGCACCAGGCGTCGCACCTCCCGCACCAGATCCAAATGCGCCGCCAGCACCCGGTGCGGCACCTCCTGCTCCAGGCGTAGCGCCTCCAGCTCCGGCCCCTGCAGCACCCGGAGCACCCGGAGCACCGCCAGCACCAGATCCAAACGCACCACCAGCGCCTGGCGCGGCACCCCCCGCTCCCGGCGTAGCGCCTCCAGCGCCAGCTCCTGCAGCACCTGGGGCACCACCAGCCCCCGCAGCACCCGGCGCGCCACCAGCACCTGCAGCCCCTGGCGCACCCGGCGCCGCCCCCCTAGCCCCGGCAGATCCCCTCCCAATGAACAGCGGCCCAGTCACACCGCCCCAGCCTGCCGTCCAGGGTCTCGGCAACGACCCGGCCAACATGAACCTGCTCAACACGATCCCGCGACAGGCCTTCAGCCGACCCGACATGGCGACCGACACCACCGTGGACAGCGGCGGGGCACGTTACCGCGGGCAGTCATCCTACACGGCCGCCATGGTGGTGGCGCTGGGGGCGGCGGCGTTTGTTTTGGTGCACTAGCGAGCAAGTTTCAGACGTGGCTTTATTCAAGATTGGATCTGGGGTTTGTTGGCCACACATACACGAGAATGGACTTTGCTTTGATGCTTTCTCTCGCTTTGCATCTCCTATCTCTTTTCTTCTTTTCTTTTTCTTGTTATGATATACGAAACTGATGATATATTGTCGACACGGTCAAGCGTTATGACTTCTTTTTTCTTCTTCACTTCTTATCACTCGTTATGGCTCGCTTATGCCCCAGGGGAAACAAAGAGGGGCAGATTGATTCGGGTTGGGGTTCAAGCGTTCACTTCGAGACAAAGCCGCTGGCGGAAATATGTGCTTAGGGACTTGGAGTTATTACACAAATACTTTGCTTTCAGAGGAGGATCTTCGCATGATGCCTCGTGGCCTTCGCTGACCGAGTTTGAGTCTGGGTTGTACACATATACCCCTATAGCTGTCGCTTACTCAATAAACCAGATTGAAGATCGCCTAGAGCGTACCCTTGTGCTGTCTCATGCCGATTGATATGCCTTACCCAGAACACTGATATATACTGATTTCATCTTTATATCTGGGTCCGTGAACAAAACCATTTACGAGGCAGCTGCGCTTTGGTCCGCGGCTCCAACCCCTTTTTGCTTGGCAGCTTGGAGACTATCTGGACCTCACTGTTGAGGAAATTCAATATTTGATTCTCCCGGCCGATCCTACTCGACACAACACATGTTAACAGATATCTGGAACTCACTATCGAAGAAATGCAATATCACATGTTAACATGGGTTTGAGATTGCAGCAGTTTTGCGTCGATGCATACACCATTTTTACTACCTATCCATTTGTATGGCTAATGAACCAACCTCACACGCGTTCCAGCCCAGGATGGTTCCCCAGATCCCGCCCCTCCGCCATCTAAAAAGCATCCCTCTTGATGTACGGCTGCAAAACCTCCAAGAACTTCAAATGACGCTCCTTGTCGCCCGCGAGCTCCAGGATCTTCTCAAACTCGGCCTCCCCGATGCGCTTCCAAAAGACCAGGAAGCCCGCCCAGGCGAAGTCGACAAACGAGATCTCCTTGCCCTCGAAGAGGGGTCCCTTGTCCGCGTTGACGGCCAGCAGCGCGGAGACCTGCTTCAGCTTGCCGCTGGCCGCGAGGTCGGCCCAGGCCGCGTCGCGGTCGGCGTCGGTGAGCTGGTCGGGCCGCTTGCCCAGCCCGAGGGACTCGGCGCGCGTCGTCTGCCAGTACTCGTAGCTGGCGGAATTGAGGACGCGCTCGGGCAGGCGCGAGAAGTAGACGCGCCGCAGGTCCGTCATGATGCCCGGCAGCAGGTCTTTCGAGAGGCGGTCCCACGCGGGCGTCTCGATGCCCGCCAGCTTGGGCTCCGGGAATAGCTCCTCCAGCTTGTGGGCGATGGCGAGCGAGTCCTCCAGGTAGCTGCCGTCGGGCAGGATGACGGTGGGGATGGTGTAGTTGGGCTTGCCCTCGGGGAGCTGGAAGCTTTGGCGTGGGGGTGCGTGTTAGTCTTGATTGATCAATGAGAGGGGGTCACCTGGTTGTACGTACTGCTTCTCAAAACGAGGCTTGATATCCGGGTATTCGAGCTGTTCAAAATGTCAGTGATTGATCGCAATGATGAAATTTGACACTGAAATTGGACTTACCCATTCTGTCTTGTAGTCAACGCCCTTGAAGTTGAGGTTCATTCGCGCTGTTCAAAGCGATTTGGTTAGCATCTCTGAGCTAGCTCGTAAGGCGTCGGCAATGCGGGGTGCTCTTACTCTTCCAGGGGTTCAGGGACCAGCAAGCGCAACGGCCTTGACTCGGGAGGTCAAAGAGCGTGATCTGATTGGCCGACATGATGGTGGCAGTGGAGCAAGGTGCTGCAAAAGACGATTGAGGTTTCTGAGGTACGGGGGATCGTGTCGGAGGCGTTGGTGTAGTACTTGGTTCTTGGTTGGAAGTAGTAATGTTAATTGATCGATTCGAGGAAAATGGCATGGCCTGATCGGGCCAATTTGTAGTGATCCAGTGCCAGCTTGCTGACAAAAGGGCGCGGGGTTGACAAGTGGAGCTGTAGAACAATTGCTATTGATGTCATTGTGTCCTCCAAACAAACGGCAAGAGCGCTGCAAACCTGGAATCTTCAGCAACGGCCATGAAGATCAATGAGTATTGCCTTGTTGAGACCCTTAATGCGCTCCAATTTTATATGCAGGTCCCTGGTTTTATTTAAAGCTTGGATCTGTAGCTTTGGAGTTCTTTGAACGGTCGGGTTGCACACCACCTACGATTCGGACAAACACTAGAATGCGATGCCTTCAAACGTCTTTTGATGAAATCAACCACTTTACCGCCGTTTTTATACCGCGGACATAAAGGTCAACCCCAGGCTTTCAAGCCCTCGGATTACGAAGAGAAATTGGTGAACCCTCCCAGACCAAACAAGTTTGGCAGTCTCTTGCCAGCACCACGGCTTCCACACCGACCACCTGTGCTAAGCTTGTTGAAAGCTCGATACCCAAACCAACCAGTGACCGATTGCGACGTGCATAACTTCCAGAATCCACCGCTTCCTGAATTGTGTGTCTTCGCTCAAAGCCAGATGACGAACACGCCATCGACACTCTACAAAGTTTTCTTGGCGGCGGTGACATAGGAGAGACAGTTGTTGTTGTCAACGCTATACGTCTTGTGATCCTCCTGGTACTTCTTGTCTGTTTTGGTGAAACTGCTTAGTTTTCTTCCCGCATCTATCTTGCACGCAACGGAAACCTGGGGATTATATCTTGAGGGGACTTACTGAAGACTCCGAGGGCGTCGATCTTGGCCTTGGTCGTCTGCTTGACGAAGTTAAAGTGCTTGGGGTCATATTCCTTCCTGTACCCCCAGGCCTTGGACTCGGTCTTGATGTCCGAGTTGCTGGTCGCCTCCCTCTTAAAAAGGTGGTGGAGGGTCAGGCTGACGAAGTCGCGCTTGACGACCTTGCCCGACTTCTTCTCCTCCTTGACCTGGCCCGTTACGATTGTGATGTGGGCGTAGCCCAGCTTGGCCTGCAGCTTCTGCACGTCGTTGCGCTCCTTGTCGTCGTGCGGGAAGTTCTCGCCGAGCGGGTACTTCTGCTCGAAGGCATACCACTCATTGTGCTTGAGGTCGGAGTGCACCTGGGACAGGAGCTCGTAGGGCTTCGTGTCGCCCTTGGCCCGAGCCTCGAGGAGGGCGTCGACGCCTTCGTAGAGGTCGTCGCGGGCGGCGATGGCGGCTTCCGGCTCAGGATTGGCGACAGGGCTGGCCACTGCCAGAGTCGCCAGGAAGGCAGAGAGAAGATAGGAGAACTGCATTTTGAGTGCTGAGTGAGACGGGGATGATCAGGAGATGAGAGTAACAGACTTGGAATGTGCAGGCTATGGGTTCTTGAGTTTGATCAAGCGAGAAACACAGAGAAAGTCGGGAGACTATCCGCTCTTTATACTGAGAATGAAGGAGGCTGTCTATGCTGCTGCTCCTGTAGATAGCCTCGTTGCAGTGAGCATTCCCAGAGGCAGACCGTAATTGCCAACGAGTCCATGGCTGGCCTCCCATCGTCCGTCGTTTACGAGCCATCTCGGACTCCGAGACTGCTGCATGCTCTTGCTTTACTCGAAACAGCCATGTCGAAATGGAAAGAGCCTTTGAAGTCTCTTCACATAATACAGAATGCCGATCTTGCCTTTGTAGTCGTATCTAGCAGTACCTGTCAGCTTGGTTCTAGGCCGCAGACCATAGCTCCGGCTGCTGTCGGCTGCTGACGAGGCTTACACAGCCCGTCAGCACACGATCACGACTTATTATACCTGTGCTCACCGCCCCTGGCAGGAGTTCGTTGCATATGTGGCATGGATACAACACCGAACACCATCCACCGATGCAGTCAGCAACAGTAAAATTGTTCTAGATTGCCTGGAGTTGGGCGAGCAAGAGCTGAATAGATCGGTGAATAGGGAGGCTGAAACAAGTCAGCCATTTGATTGGTTCGCAGTTCCGATGTTGTCTCATTCATTGCTACATCCGTTGATCCCGCAATTCTTCGAGTATACGGACGAGCGGCCGAAGGTCTATGCCTAAATACGGCGAAGCGCCTTGCATGTCTTTCTTGGGTAACACACGCCTACGAGGCTGGCAAGGCTGCTTATTCGTACGTAATGGTATGAGCATTTAAGGGTGAAGACAGCACTCTAGATCTTTTGTTTAATTAACTTGAGGCTTAAAGATCTTCATGGATCTCCTTATACGCCGTAAAGTTGAAGCCCACCAGTCTACAATGGCCTGGTGTTACAAGTCCTGCAACCCCTTTGTTCAACAAACAGACTAAAAGTCCTACCGAGGCACCGACAACCGAAAGTACGACCCCGGCCCTGCAGCCTCCTCGCAAAACGAGGATTACGTCATAGCACCTTCTGCCTGGCTATCATCAGAAATAACCTTGGACAAGTTAACCACCGCCCAAAGATAGTTGGATAATGTAAAAGCTAGGAAGCCACGACAACGCAATCGAGAAGATTATTCAACGTTCGTGCTTTCTTCATCTTAAAAACCCCACAATCAAAGCCAAAAGCTACAATGGAGCCAGAAAGTGCCAACAAGGAGATCGAAGGGTGGATCAGCAGAGGCCTGATGGTACCGGCACGCATCATGGAGAGGCTCGACGCCGAGGCCGCCGACGGCCGGGCTCTAGGCGAAGAGGAGCAGGCTGAACTGCAGAAGACCTTCTCGGTCATAGATGGACAGGCCCTGTCGCCCGCCGCGCTCTTGAGCCTCCTGCAAACCAGAGTAGGGCTCTCCACCGACTCACCTCACAGCGAGGAAGCCGCAAATGTCCTCTTGCGCTGCTTGTGGTACCTGAGCACCATCCCTTTCCCGCCAACTCCATCACCTGAGGACCAGTCCCCGCCACCGACCCTGACCCTCGCCCAAACCACCCGCGGCCTCGCCTGGCTCCTCCCCGGCCGCTGCCGCGTCATGATCGGGCAGGGCAACCTCTCGCGCTCCCGCACCGCGGCCGACCACCGCCGCCTCCTCTTCCAGAGCCTCGCCACGACGACGACCCTCAGCCCACCATCATCATCCGATCCCTCGACATCGGGAAAGACTGAACAAGCAAACGTGGACGTCGAAGCGCGCGAAGACCGAGCCGCCCGCAACGCCACCGAGGGCCTCGACCCCCACCAGGACTGGCCCGTCCTCAACCGCGACGGGGACGGCGACGAGGTCTTCCACGACCTGCTCGAGGTGCTGTACGCCACGCAGCCCCGGGGCCCCGTCTGGCTCGCACCCGTGGACCGGGACGGGTTCCGCTGGGCCGCCAAGGGGATCGTGGCGCAGCTGCCTTCGGCCTCGACCTCGTCGGCTTCGCCCAACAGCGGCAGCGGCAGCGTTACTAACAGGCTTCCTTTGCTGGACTCGCTGGCTATCCCGCGGGCGCGGCTGGAGGCTGTGGTGAGGCTGGTGCTGGCGGCTGAGTGCTTGTTGGAGGAAGAGGATGAGGATACGGAGGGGGAGGGGGATGGAGCAGGATGGCAGGTGAAGCCTGTTGTGCAGTTGAAGCTTTCTGAAGTGGACGATGCCGTTCTAGAAAGTGTGCTTGCCCCTTTCTGTGGACATAACCAGGCGATAGAACTGGTCTCGTGGCCGATGTTTGATGATGCGCTCAGGGACAATGTAAGTCGACACGTTTCCAGCCAATCACGCGGGTTACTGATTGTGGTACAGCCCGACTTGTTCAATCCGCTTTACGAGGTGGTGTCTCGCGCTCTGTTTAACCAGCGATGGGAGACGACTGTTTAGAGCAAATTATCTTTTGGTTTTGGTACGGGTTGGACACAAATGACCGAAGGTTTCTTGCGTCATCAGTCGTTTGAGGGCGACGTTCATAGCATGTTGGATGTTGCCTTTCGCTTTTCGTCGAGGTGTTGTTCTTCAATGTCGCAGCAAGACGTGAAAATCATTGCTTGACGTCCGTCCTCGCTTACCACTGTTCACTTCTCTGACTCACTAACAAAACAACCACCACGTGAAGCCAGGGGCAGATGCTATAATACCAAGTCTATTACGTCTACGAAATATGCATACATACCCATTTCTACCCGCCTACTCGATGTACTCGGGAAGCTCCAGCATGACCGAGCGAAATTCCAAGCGCCGTCTGCGCTCCTCGGCAAGCCGCTTCAGGTCGCCCGACGGGGGCTCCTCGCAAGCGGACGCCATGGCCGGCTCCAGGTCGAGCAGATACTTGCCCAGCGGGTGGGCCGCCTCGTCGCGCTTGCGGGTGAAGCAGTTTTCGCCGGCGAAGGGGTTCGGGGGATACCTAACACTACCGTAGGCCGGGGGAGTGCCGAGAATGGTGTCGGCCTTGTAGATGGAGGGGCATAGCTCCATAAGCGTGTATAGAGCCATGCTGCTAGGGTTTGGAAAGAATAAAGGAAGACTTTTGGTTTAGTGAGTTTGGAAGAATGGTTGTGTTTGTTTCGGATGCGGTGTCTATGGCCAATAAGAGGGAGGGATTCTGGTCCAGGGGGCTGGCTGGGGTGTATTTATCCCCAGTCGGACAATGGGAATATGACAGGTCGCAATCCTTTTGTCGTTCCTTTGTGCTCGGGTCTGGATGAGAGGGATATTAAAAGACCCTTGGGGGACGTAATCCCCCGTTGTCCAGCGCACAATGCAAATAAGGCTTTGGTGTGGCCATTGATGGGGGCCATCAATGCTGTCTATGGACGGTAGATTGGGCGATTGTCTGGTCCGATAAGTCTAGGCCACGGAAAGTGACGTATGAAGAGCAGTATTGCGTGGATTTCTAACTTACCCGGCCATTACCTGCTCGCCCGATCACGGCGAACCAAACTCAAACTATTGAGCATGTAATTAGGGGACAAGGAATGAACACCCCCAGGTGACTCCCAGAATCCCCGATGTCCTTCAGGACTTACCTATCTACTTATTTTTCGACAGGCATTTCCATCCCATCAACATCCTTAGCAACCTCGAGGCATCTGACCGTATATGTTTCCCCCAACATTCTGAGCTCAGCAACATCACTTCCATCGTACCTCCCTGCCTGACCCAAGCACCGTTCACTGTACTGTCCACTCCCGGAAATTTCTACACCACAAGATTGAAGATGCCTGTCGATATGGCACCGCGCGAATTGCCCGAGCAGTTTGAGGGATGGTCGATGACGGATAAAGTAGGCTTCATCGTCTTCTTTATCCTCTTCATCTCCGCCGTCGTTCTCGTGGTGACTAAACTGTTGTGCTGCCACCCCAATCGCCGATCAGGGACTGACGGCCATTCTTCGAGGCGGTTCGGCGCTCCTGTCGTCCGCGGTCGCAACAACGACACCGCATCATCCTCCGAATCGGGACAGCAGGGGGCTGAGGCAGCAGCAGCAGCAGCAGCAGCGGCACAGGGAACGGGACCGACGCCGCCCCGGCGCGCACGGCTGCCGGAAAGGGGACATCGGGCACAAGACCAAAGACGGCCTGCTTTCCATACCTCCTTCTTCGACCGCAATCGGTCCAAAGCCAATGCTGAGCCGGATCTCGAGTCCCGAGAGCTCGACACGCTACCACCGTACTCCCCGCCGCAATATTCGCCGTATGCCAATCCGTCGCCGTATGCCCCTCCGTCGCCGTATGCCCCTCCGTCGCCGTATGCCCCTCCGTCACCGTTTGCCGATCCGTCGCCGTTTGCCGATCCGTCGCCGTTTGCCGACCCAGAGCCAACGCAACGCAAGACGGGCAGGTGAACTTGGGAATGAACTCGCGCCTGCTGGCTAGGAACCAGGTGGATTCAGAAGGTGGCATGGACATGGAAAGCAGTTATTGGGGTTGCAACCTCTACCTTGTTTGGGCACTCTCTCTACCAGAGCGCGGACGATGAGACAGTGCTCATTGCTTATAGCATATATAATCTTGCTCAGAACGTAACTGAAATTGTTAATCTGATTTGGTTCCGCCGACCTTCTTGTCCTCATAAAACTCACTATTCTCATGTTCTCGCCGCCTTGGAACCCTCCTAACGTGTTATTGGCTGTTGAATTCTGTTGCCAGTCCTCCTTTATCGACCCCGTCACCGTTGCTGCCAGAGCTTTGTTGCTTCATGTCTTCACTCTGGACTTCTCCCCATCAGGGAGAAATACCATGTAGGAAGATACCAAAGTATGCTCGGAAACCGGAGCGCAATCGCGTAGGACGTTCCAATGCCATTCTGATTACTGGGATGCGAAATAGGGGTAACATCCGACACCCCCTCCAGTGAAAGCACCTGAGGGAATGGTCTCTAGTAGAGGCTCTGATTCAACAGCATACCGAGGACGGTTAATGAATTAATCATCCTTCGAAACGGTTTAGTGAGTTGGTGGACTTTCCCTAAGAGGCAAGCAGGCAGGAAGGCAGGCAGGTAGGCATTTGGATAGGTGCTACGAACTGCCCTGTCTGACCATAGAATTGCGGTTCGTGAAATGCATTAGACCAGATAATATACGGCCGCTAAGCAAGGGAGAACGTGATATTTGGGAACATGGAGTTGGTCGACTCTGGCAGATACTTATCCCACACAACACTTTGGGGAAAGAGTAGGATGAACTACACTTTGATCAAACCTTGTCCTTGCAACGCGACATAAAAACAAGTGTTTGAAAACTACCTAGTCAGAGACATTCAAAATAATGCCAAAAGTCCCAGACATATAGACACCATGTAGGTATAATGCCTCGAAGAGAGCCGAATGGTTATCGCATGGAAGGAGCGCGAGGATCATGGCGAAAGTAGAGTCGGCTCCACTTGAAGCTCCTTATTAGGCGACTTGAAGATGGAAGCATGGAACTTTCGATTCACTCACCAGGCACGAAATCTCGCTAAAATCTCTGAAATATCTTGCATGCAATACATGCGCTTGAATAAGTTACGAAAAAGAATTTAGCAGCTAAAACTCAAATAGCAGGTCCATTGATGATGTTTTGCGTATCTATTCGTTGCATAGCTGACAATTTGATGCCATTCAATTGAAGCAGAGCTCAACTCAGGACGAGGATGATGCAATGTGCTGTGGCTTGTGACGGGCCTGCTTGGGGATGTGGCACTGTGGAGGGGCTAAACTTAGCCCGGGACTTACTTATTGACAAGGCTGCAATTGCATCACGTGCCGGACTGAGCTCCCCCAAGTTTCCCAAGCACCCGAGCGAAAGCTGAGTAAGGTGGGGCCTGGCTTGCCCTTGAGGCTGATTAGCGGATTAGCAAGGGACAAGAACACAAGGCAGGCAGCTCTGGAGCTGGCGTCAGTGTCAACGCTTGGAGCTCCGGCCAGGCCAGTCAGTAGTACCACCTCAACATTGGCGGGCTGGGTATTATCATCATCACCACCTTGCACCATTTCCTTCCGCCACGTTCTTTGCGCATCTTCCCCTCTGCGCAACCGCACTCACGCATTCTTTCCATTATTGAATCGTTTCAGGACCTCCATATCCTCATCCGGCATCTTTGATTTCCCTCGAGTGCCATTTCCACAGCAAGCATCATGGATCGGATAAACCGTATGCTGGCGGGCGCTGGCGGTATGGGCGGCCTCGGTGCTGCACCTGGCGCGGTATGTATTATCCTGTGCTCAATCGCTGCTTGCTTTGGCGACGACGTGTAGCTAATCATGACTTGCCACTGCAGGACAACGCCAACCTCATCGATAACTCCGAGACCGTCTACATTTCCTCCCTCGCCCTGCTGAAGATGTTGCGACACGGCCGAGCCGGTGTGCCCATGGAAGTTATGGGTCTGATGCTGGGAGAGTTTGTCGATGACTTCACGGTCCGAGTGGTGGATGTGTTCGCCATGCCGCAAAGCGGTACCGGTGTCAGTGTCGAAGCCGTCGACCCGGTGTTCCAGCAGAAGATGATGGACATGTTGACGCAAACGGGACGGTACGCTTGAACCATCTTCGATCGCCCACCCAAATGCTGCACAATACTAACGCGCATATGTTTCCCAGGCCCGAATCCGTAGTCGGCTGGTACCACTCACATCCCGGTTTCGGTTGCTGGCTGTCGTCAGTCGATATCAACACCCAGCAGTCCTTCGAACAACTCACACCCCGCGCCGTCGCCGTTGTCGTCGATCCCATCCAGTCCGTCAAGGGCAAGGTCGTCATCGACGCCTTCCGTCTGATCAACCCGCAGTCTCTGATGCTCGGTCAGGAGCCGAGACAGAGCACGTCCAACCTTGGTCACCTGAACAAGCCCTCTATTCAAGCTCTTATTCACGGCCTCAACAGACACTACTACTCAATCGGCATCAACTACCGCAAGACGGCGCTGGAGGAGAACATGCTGATGAACCTGCACAAGCACGTATGGACGGAGGCGTTAGAAATGGAGGACTTCCGCCACGAGGGCGAGCGCAACAAGGAGCACTTCCAGAGACTGGTCACGCTGGCCGACGGTTACGAGAAGCGCGTCAAGGAGGAGACGGAGCTGAGTAAGGATCAGCTCAAGACCCGCTACGTGGGCAAGCTCGACCCGAAGAAGCACTTGGAGGACGTGGGCCAGCAGCTCATCGAGGACAACATTGTCTCGGTGTCGCGACAGATGATTGACAAGGAGGCGACCATGCCCAAGAAGGACGCGGTGGCCAACGGTCAGTCCAACGGAGACCACATGGACGTGGAAGACTAGGGTGTTTTACACGGAGTAGGACTGCTTGGCCCTATCCAAGGCGTTGACATTACTGCAGTAACCTCCCCCTCTGTATAATAGGCGTTTGGTAGGCTGATGCGACCCGGTAGAGGGGCTATGGTAAAATACGGCTTGCTTTCTACCTACTTTGATCTTCTGTTCCCCCTTTGCTTGACTTGTTGTGATTTCGCGGCCAGATCTGTCATTGCCCTAGTTGAGTGAGTCGCCCGCCACACCAGTCAGAGAGACATGGCTGACAAGTGCTGAGCTGCTTTGTGTAGGGTCTGACAGCAGTCTTGGGCCAAATAATGAAGGTCTAGAACTCTTTAACTGGTAGTTTCTACCATTGTCTGTAGCCTTTTACCACAGTGGCAACCTGACTTAGTTGCCAACCATTGTTGGGTATAAAGCATCGCTTTGTCTGCGAAAGGACTGTACCCCCAACAAAAAGGCATTGTGTACCGGCTATATAGCTGCCCCAGCATCATCGCTGTGAGTCTGATATACCCTTTTCGATCTATTCTGTCATACGTATTCTGTTTATACCCAAACATCCAATTGAGCCGGACTCTTTAGACTGTGTCGAACATTCATCATTTACTTACACCTAGTATTGAAACCGTTCGACATACAGTCTTTTCATACCTTCTTTTCTCAATACAAATTACACACTTACTCTACATACGGACGAACACTATGATGGCCTGCCTGGGGAAATGCTTCGGTAAGTCGTCTTCGGACCAGTCCACCGCGTTCTCGTCCAAATCCCACCCGGGCGCGCAGCGACTTAACGAGCGCCTCCGCGCCAACCTTAACATGCCGCTCCCTTCGCTCCCTTCCGCCGTGCGAAGCAAGGGGGCGGCGGATAAACCGCTCCCTCCCCTGCCATTGCACACAGCGACCGATATCGAACTTCAGCAGAGCCGAGAGCAGCCGAAGCATGAGCCAGCCCTAGACCGGAGCGCGACTGCCCGACGTAGCAACACGACGGCCGCCGCCACCAACAACAAGAGCAACAACAAACAGAACGCCAACGCCAACACCAACCGACCGGCCCCCGTCGCCCTCCCCTGGGAAACCTCCCGCCTCGCCCAGCACGAGCTGACCGACATGTACAACGAGGTCGACCGCACCATGGGCCACATCCCCTACGTCGTCTGCGGCGTCGGCGCCCTCATCGACCACGGCTTCCAGGGCCGCACCGCCAACAAGGTGACCATCATCGTGCCCGAGGAGTCGCGCGGCGTCGTGCGCGCCTGGGCCGCCGCCGGCGCGGGGAGCCGTCATGATCTCGGCGGCGCCGGCTCAGACTCGGTCGCTATCCGCATGCCGACCGACGGCAGCCTGAGGCGGGTGCGGGTCCGCTGGGTCAGCGGCGCCGCGTTCGCGGGGCTGGAGATTATCGGGTCGGCCATCTCGCGGGCTAGAGTGTTGGGGCTCGCGTCGCAGATCGACCAGATCTCGACGGCGTGGCTGCAGTACCGGGAGCGGCTGGCGGCGCCCGGGCTGGCGACGCAGCGGGAACGGGGGAGGCTGGAGAGGGAGCTGGGCACGATGGTGCGGGATATCTTTTGGTGTCTGCGCCGGGCGGCGGAGACGCGGACGGTGCTGAGGCGGGAGCATATGCGGTTGTTTCTCAGCGAGAAGGTCTGGACCCCCTTTACGCAGGAGCACGAGGACGCCCGGTTCGAGGCGTCGCGGGCGGGGATCGATGTCGCGGCCGTCCTGGCCGGGCACCGGCAGCGCGGCGAGGTGCGGGCGCATGAGGAGTTGTTGAGGCAGTATGGGGTCGAGGAGGAGAAGTTGGGGGGTGGGATCGTGGATGAGCAGCCGGGGCCCTTCGAAGGGATGCGGGGTCTGGGACGCGAGAACCGCAAGGATAATGGGCTGTTGAGCGTCTACACCGTCGCCACGACTGTCATCTCGGATGCGGCGGCGTCGTCTGTGGCCTTGTCCGATCCGACGCCGCCTCTGCCACCGCCCAAGGCGGTTACATCATCGCGACACGTCAGGGACCTTCCAGGGGCGTCGTCGTCGAGATTGGGTGGAGGATTGAGGACTGATCCTGCAGTCAAGGAGGACCTGGCGCGCCAACGCAACAACAGCCCTTCGCCGGGTAGGATGTCGTTGGAGGAGCGCGGACGAGGACGAAAACCTCACAGAAGCATGTCGACGACCAAAGCAGAGAAGGAGATCCAGCCCGAGAAGCAGAGCCAGCACCAGGCGCGGCACTCGGTGGATATGGTTTCGGGGCGGGGCACCCCTGAGCACTGGTTTTGAGCTTGAGGCGCTTGCAGTCTTCGGTTCGAGGTTGAGGTTGCGAGGGCGCGCGGTTCAGTTAAGGTAAGTCGTACATTCCTTTCCCACGTTTCGGGTTTCCAAGTCAATTGCACAAAGGGATGAGTGAGACACGTATGGGCTAGTGGCGTCTGACAATGGTAAGTCCTATAGATTTGATTGAGACCAATGTACAACACCTTATTACCTTTGCCTCTTGATTTCATGACCAGTGCTAAGTATGAGTGACTGATGGGATGTGAGTAATGACCCGAATGATCGATGGGATGCCCGATGGGTTCCTTGGAAGCCACGAACCAATGTGTAGTATTGAGATAAGCAACCAACTACTTTCTCATCTCTCGGTATGATATCAAGCGCTTCTTTGCAACGTTTAATTTCATATCATGATTTAACAGAAGTTGATTAGTACATGGGCTCTGTACGGAGACTCTTACTTTTCCTAATCGTTCTCTTTCCCCCCTGAGTTCTGGTTGGATTTCGCCGTAATGATAAGTCGAGCTGTAATGTATCCAAGTGTACATGGTCTGGGCTACTGAAATCTTAGTTTCTAACATCAACGGGCTGCACAAATGATCTCACTGTGGTGGTGAGTCGACCCAAAAAGGCAACCAAAAGACCGTAACCCAAACAGTTATGCCAACGATGCTTGAGTAGGGTCATACTTGTATACACACCAGACCGGATTATAAGTCAAGATTGCCTACCAGTAGCATTCCAGGCCCTAGAATAGGATATATCAGTTTTGGAGCGATGTAGCTCCTAGCGGAGAGCATTGTGTGCAGTTACTTTGCCCGGAAGCACGTACCGCACTCTCCTGGCTACAGGGTAACCCCTGATCATCTCGCGTACGGGAAAGGTGACGCGTTGGTCCGTAAGCAGTCACCCATATCAAAGCTATCCCCCAAGTACCTATAATCGAACCAATCAACGCGTCAAGAACTTAATCATCCCCGATAGTGGACTGTTATCGGGCTGTTGTGGGGCACGGGAACGCGGGAGCTCGAGGGCACGGATCCACGGATCACCGGGCCCGGCGTCCGAGTTCCCACAACTGCTATAAACCTCTCCCCGCGACTGCTTTCGAGAGCTTGGAGCTTTTACTTTTGACAACCACCTTTTCTGACCACAACTTTTTTTTGTTTTCCAGTCAGGACATACAGGTGCACTCCTCAAGTCGTCGAGTGTCTATCCTAAACATAGAACCAATCCTTAGTTGGGATAGGTTCAGTCTGAGTAAAGCAGTAAGTTACTAATCATCTTTTTCTTTTCTCTAACCTTGACTGGAAGGTAAGCCGACCGTGGAAGACTCACATGCAAATAGGTTGACGGTTTTTTTCTTTTGTAATCGTTGTTCGATTTTTGATACCAATTTTCTCCATTCCCGAGTTGGAACAAGTGTCCAGCAACCCCAAGGTAATCATCATGGAGTCATTCGATGATGAGATGATTCGCTACTCCGTCGAGCAGCTGATCAAGATCGCTCGGGACATGAAGTCATCTGTCCCGGACATTGCCCATGCTACGTCGCAGGAGGTTCCCGATCACCTTGCCTCCTACTTGAACACCGCCCTGGGCGAGAACCTCAAGCGAGTTCACATCGCCGCCAAGCCTCTGAACGCCGATGACAAGAAGAACGTCGCCAAGGGCTTCGGCCGCAACCGCTGGGTCATTATCCTTGAGACCACGTCTGGCAAGTACTTCACCGTCGAGCTGAAGCAGACTGATCCCCAGGGCAACACCATCACCATGGTCAAGCCCGGCATCATGAATCCGTTCAAGGGTAAGGATGCCTTTTCTATTGACTCCGAGGGTAACAAGTTTCGCATTCCCGATGTCGGCCAGCTCCGTGACTATGCCTACATCCAGTGCGACGAGATGTCGGAGGGCCTGGATCTCTGGAGCTTCTTCAACCGGATCGAGGGTTTCGGTTTGACCCGCTACAAGCTTGATGCCAAGCCCATCCCCGATGCCGATGGCAAGTTCATCGGCGACGTCGACTTTCGAGGTGAGTTCTGACATCCGTAAACATTTGGGACTTGACGCCCGACGAGAGCCGTGACTAACTAACATCCCCCATCAACACAGGCCATCGCTTCTGGCTCTGGTCCGTCGTGCGTATCCTGGTGCCCGAGATGCCCAACTTCATTCCGTCTTGCCGCCAAAGTGCTCTGATGAAGCTCATGGACAAGTACACACCCGAAACCGATGCAACTGAGATCCACATGGGTGACTTCTTGCCTCTCAAGCAAAAGAAGGACATCAAGGACGCCTTCTCATCATACCAGAACCCCAAGCCCCCCCAGAACCCCAAGCCTTCCCAGTCGGGCAACACTATCTCAGATCCTCATCAGGGTAAGGCTAAGAAGCGCTTCACGCCTGACGAGAAGTCGTTCCGCGATGCTGCTTCTGCTGCTGGTATTTCTGTTGCTGGTCCTGTTTCCGATGCTGGTCCTTCTGATGCTGGTCCTTCTGCTACTGGTTCTGCTTCTGATGCTGGTCCTGCTGCCGTCTCATCCAAGCACCAGGGTCATCGTCACGGAACTGAGCCGTATGGCTTCACTGGTGCGGCTCCCCCCTTGACCAAGCAGGGCCTCGCCAACTCACGATGGGCCGTCCCGAACCATCGCGCCGCCCCTGCTGAAAGCAGCTCAGCTTCCATGTTCTCCCAGGCCGGCACTTCTGGTTCGTCCAATGCCTCAACTCAGCTGAACCCCGCTGCCGCATCGTGGGCTCCTCAGAACCGTCGTGCCAACTATGCTCAAAGCTCATCTTCCATGATCCCCTCGGCCAACGATTCTGGCTCAACCCATACCTTGACGCAGCAGAACCTGGCCACCTCATCGTGGGATCCCGATAACCGTCGTACCAACCTTGCTGAGAGCTGGGCTCCCCTTACATCCGAGGTCGATCAGTTCGCCACCCATGTCGCCTCTGATGAGTCGGTTGTCGAGGCCGTTCAGGGCTGGAACGATTTCACCCAGGAGCTGGACAGCTCCGCCAACGATGACGTCGTCGAGGATGCCCACCCGGCCTGGCTCCGACGATCCCCCGAGCCCTCCGGCAGCAGCAACATTGGTGCCACCGATCCCTCTGGTTTCCCCCCTCATCGTCAGATGTCTCAGCAGCCTCAAGATGCTGATGACCTCATGACATTCCCCGAGTCCACTGGCAACTTCGACGACAACCTGGGTGTCAGCAACCCCTTCGGCACTCCCCCTCGTCAGTCGCCTCAGCAGAACCAGGCCGCTCAGAATGTCGAGGCTGTCGTCTCACAGCCCACGGCGGCCTCTGGCAGCAACGTCGGTGCCGTCGACTCCTTCGGCGTCCCCTCTCAGCAGCCTCAGCAGCACCAAGGCTCTGTGAATACTGACCTGGAGCCCTTCGGCAGTGGCGTGGGTGTCACTAACCCCTTCGGCGCTCCCTCTTCCTCCGAGCAGGCTGATCAGCATCCCTGGTGGTAAAGCTCTTATCGACTTCTGTCATCTGTTGAAGCAAAAATCGCCGCAAACATCGGCGTTTCTCACAGATGTTGCATAGGAAGCTGGTTTGTTCTGGTTGATTGTCTCTTCTGGTTGTCTCTCACTTCTGGTTGTTTGTCTCTTCTGCCTACCATGAAGACGAAGAGCATGGCGGTGTTCTGGTGCCTCTTTGTCCTCTCCCTGCAAGCATTCACTGCTGAATGGAAGGAAGGAAGCAGGAGGTCACTTGAGTACTGATGCCATTGTTGTCTTCTTCACCGTGGCACGCACGGTCCTGTTCATAGGTTAGGTAGTCACTACTGTATCAATGAGACTGATTGATACTACTTTTGCGCATTGACCCTTGTCTTCCTTGCCTTCCCTGTCTTCCTTGCCTTCCTTGCCTTAGTCCCTTAGTGCCATACTGTGTTTGAATTGTTGCTTGCCCAAACTTGGGATTATACAGCAGTGACAATCGTTTAGGTGAGTGTAAATAACAAGTGCTTGTCCAATTCCATGTTTACTCTGAGCAAAACTAGTAACAGCACGCCTAAGACCAGTGGCATACTTATAAGCATATTCTTACCTTTTAAACCTATTTCAACTAGAAGCATCAGTGAACTTGAAGCATCACTATTCGGCCGTTGATATGCCTAAGAATTAAATGCACTGTTACTGCCCCTTAACATGGCCTGTATTCACCACTTTACTGACCAACATTGGTCGGACAAGAACATTCAAAATCCACGAGCCATCGCCTGACGACCTGTATTCACCTGTTGTTGACAATCGAGAATTCCTATATAATGCCCCCCTCCCAACCTACGTTTGTTTCTTTTTCGATATCATGCAACCAAAGGCAGTCGACAGCACCGACAAAACTCGCTGGGATACCATCCGCCCCAAATCCCATCGACAGTTGCTATATCTTCCTCAACCGATCATTATGTCATCCCGTCCGACCTTGAACGCGCGGGACGTTGTTCCGGGCACAGCTCCCATCTCGGACGCTAACCTCCGAGTTAAAAACGCCGAGCGAGAGGCCATATTTGCCAAAGTCAGGGTTGCTCTGCCCCACGGAACTGCCCAACGTGCTGCCGCCATTACGGCCAAGTTCCGGGAGCTTGACTCTATGATTTCGGAGATCGCCGCCCGCGAGCAGATGTCTCGTGAGGAGATCCTGTTTTTGGTCAAAAACCAGTCCAATTACACCTTCATGCACGTCGCCGCTGAGTACGGACGTGACGGTACGTCACCAACCTTCATCCCAACTTGGATTAGACATGGTCGGATTAATACTAACAAGAGACCTCTGGAACATCTAGAGATCATCGACTACTTGTACCGTCCCGGCATGTTCGTCAACAAGTCAGCCATGCGCATGACCATGCTAATGGCTCGAAACACCACGCTGGATCGACCCATCCATATTGCCGCCCGTAACGACTGCATCAGCTTCATTCGAGCCCTGGTAGCCAAGGGTGTCAGCATCGACATGACGGGCGCTTTCGGAAAGACCGCCTTGCACTTTGCCGTCCAATCCCGCTACCGCCAGCTGATGTACGATCTCGTTGAGATGGGCGCCGGTCTCAACCTTCAGACGATGAGCGGTCAGACGCCGCTGCACGTGGCCTCGCAGAACAACGACATGTACGCGGTCAAGTTGTTGCTGGACCACGGTGCGGACGCGTCTATTCGAAACGCGGGCGATCTGACCCCGGGCGTCGTGGCTCGCGGTCATGACGACAAGACGCTGCATCTGCTGTTCGTCGCTCGGCGATTGCCATGCTAGACAACAGAACCATTGGCTTGTTTCTAGCTTCATAATACCCATATAGATCTCATTACTATGCTCGCAAAACAAAGAGCTACAGGTAGAGCTACCCATATATATGAGACTTCATTACCTAAACCTCTTTCATTATCTGGAATCTATCGCGTCAAAATCTTGACTTATGGTTTGATGTGTCGTCATTAACAGAACTCGGGAAGACCCCTCGCGTGGACATTGGGCTCATGCTTCCGGAAAGAGACGGTCGACGCACTGACTCTATCAATCATGCACAACCAGCCAAGAACAACTCGATTTACGAGGAGGACCTACAATAATACAGCTTAACGCTAACCACAACATGCTCTTCGACCGCATATTAGGGGATAAAGGCCCTGTCTACCCGGTCATATACCTCATTAATGACGAATAAGAGCATCATGACTTCGTGCCAGACTATTGTCCCAAACTGACCCTTTTCTTTAATCTTCCTACCCTTTCTTGGCGGAATATTACAGCACCACCAGAAGAACCTTGGAGCTTTTCCTTCTCTCTAGGGTCTCATATCGTTGCCATGTCTTCAATTATCTTGCTCTAACATAACAAAGCTGAGAAAAGTCTCGCATATATACAATAACCCTTTCACCCCAACTTCATTTTCTCTTTTTTAAGCCTTTGTCAAATCCTAAACTGTGTCAGTAGACCGCCGTCATCTCTCCGCTACCATACGAGCCTTCTCCGGTAATACATCCAGGGTTCGTCTTGCAAGGTCATAATATATGTCATGACTGGCAACCGTGAGTCTGGTCCTAGCTTTGCGGCCAAGACGGACCTTCTCGTCGTCATTGGAGACAAGGACATATGCCATCCACTGTCTGGTAGCACCAAGGGCAAAAAGGGCGATCCCGCGGGCAATGGAACCGACGTCGTCACAGTCGACAGCGAGATGCGTGAAGGGTCTTTTATACGTCGGACTGGCGGGCAGAGGTGCAGCAGGAGTTCCACCAGGACGCCGTATCTGGGATGGTCGAAAACCACGCCCGGCGTGCGAAGCAGGAGGCCGAGGACCGCGCCCAGTGTGAGCACGAGGAGGCTGAGGACGAGGAGGAATGCGCCCTTGAAGAACAGCGGCGTCAACGTCGGGAGAGGGATAGCCAGGAGAGAATGGATCAGGCTGCAGACAATCTCATAGCCATGCACGACGGCATCAATGGGTATCGGTTGGTTGGATCGTATTACACCATACCTTGTTACCATAAGGTGGGCGTAGACGTGAAGGAACAGCTGATGGTTCATGCTTACGAAGACTTACTGGAATTCCTGAACGACTTCCAGATAAAGGGTGGCTACCTTTGCAAGCTCCAATGCAGAGGCCTTGGAAAGCACAGAGTGGTGGATCAGCAATGAGGGCGGCGTTCAGTCTCTCAATAAACGCATCCGATGCATCAAGACCCTCGGAGAAGACGAGGAGTTTGGCTATATTGACGACGACATCGTCGTCACACGTCTTGCTTCCGAGAAGATTAACGAGAAGAACACGACTTCCAACGACCGCCTGCGCACGCGAAGAGAACTTGCACTGCGTAGCAGTCTTTTGTGCAGCCAGTTGCTCTCCAGTACGCGAGGATGGGCTGGAGACTTTAACTATCGCATTTTCCGAAAACGCCCCAGCAATAAAGCTGCGAAGGCCTCCCCTTCTCATCAGACGACGCGAGCCTGGATCGGCGTATGCTTCTCGAGCAAACACTACACTACCATCTCCCGACCGAGACGAAACCTTGACTATCCAGATATTCGCTGGCCCCGATTCTCTCCGGTGACGCAACCAGGAACATGTGGCGTAGCCAGCGGATGATGCCCGTAGCGCCGCCTGCGATGACAGCGACGCAGAGAACGTCCGGGATCTTGCTGGCGGTGTTGATTGAGCTGAGTGAGGGCCCTGCGGTCGCATCATTCACACCATCTAATATGGACTCCCCAACGGGTGCTGACGTCGAACACGTCTCCAATCTCCCGTATGCTGACGGTTGGGGCAAAACCCGACGAACCTACGAACCAGCAACTGCACGCCACGAAGGAGTCGCAGGACATGATCGAGAAGATCTCTCGCCCCCTGTCGAAGGAGGACGCCGACTACAACAAGTAGAGTATGACACAGCTCCGCCGCTTCTTGACGCGGGGACGTTGATGTCCACGCTTTCAGTTGTGGGAGCCCTTCCACCAGGAGAGTCAAGGAAGAAGACGGCCCCGAGACGCAATGCGAGACCCGACGTTTCCCTCCTACCATAGATGGCTCAGCAGAATCAGAACCAGTACCAGTACCCGTACCAGTACCCGTACCAGTACCAGAACCAGTACCAGAACCAGTACCAGAACCAGTACTACACCACTAGCCGCTCGGGCCACAACACCAACGGCTCCAAGCAATCCCGAATCAAACCGTTGCAGCCATTGCAGGAAGCTTATACAAACAATAACATCAGTCATAATTCACGATTCAAAGGGACGCTTCTTCTAGAGACGTAGTGAGTGGGCCAGGTGGATGGGTTTACTCTTCATGTCAACGACTTGTATTGCAGAGTCAAAATAAAGTCCATAATATCTAAACTTCTGCTGAGCCTGCCCCCGTGACGACCAAATACCTCTTGTCATGTCTATTCTATGCTCGCTACAGTTCTGGGCTTTGCTGAATGAGATGTACCATCGGCAAAAACAGCTTCTTATCCGCAAATGGCCCCGTCGTATCCTCCTGGTGCGCCCCCCAGCTCCGCAGCTCGTCCCAGCTGATCCAATGCCACGACTCGCATTTCTCCGGCTCCAGAACCTGGGAAGGTATTGTGTCAGTTAAACTCTCGCACGCATCTCATGAAGTCGCAGTGACCGGCCCAGTCTTACCTCCGGGTCTTTGGCCGAGTCCTTTCTCTCGCAGAGAACGAAGAGGGTGATGTAGTGCTTGTTCAAGTCCGCAAAGACGTCGTCGGTCACCGTGACCAGCCGGAGCGCCTTGACCTCGAGACCCGTCTCCTCCAGCGTCTCGCGCTCGGCGCAGGCGAAGTAGGTCTCGCCGAACTCGAGGTGGCCTCCGGGAAGGGCCCAGCTGCCTACAGTTTTTGACGGTCAGTCAGTCGCCTGAATCCAGATGCCGTGTCTAGGCAGATTGATGGGGCGGGACGACGGCGCTTACCGCTTCCGTGGCTGCCCATGCGCTTGCCCACGATCACCTCGCCTTTTTCATTTCGTACGATGGCGGCCACGCCCACGCGCGGGTGCGGCGCCTCCTGTGTTGGTTGGGTTGACATGATTGTATGCTGGTGACGTTGAATTTGGGTTGGAGCTAGGATGCGCTAGAAGCAGGTAGTGGGTGCACAACTGGGATGAAGGCTATGTCCACACAGTCTGCTCTCTTTATTACCGGGCAATTGGCACTGTGAGAGTTCTCAATTCTATGGCAATGTAAGGAGAAAAGAAGAGATTGCATGGGTATAGTCCAGTGTATTTAGACTCGCAGAGCACTAGCTAGGCTGCAGCCAAGGTTGACCATCTCGCCTGCTTGACTACCTGCGCCTCATCTCACCCGCACCGCCCTGCTAAGATTTAAGTGGTCCTATGCGACTGTCAACTGCCTGGACCACCACTTCTTCGTCCATGCCGGAGCCATCCACGGCATCCCATTTCTCTCGGTAATGACTCATAGCCTGACGTGCCGTCATATCATTCTTGACGAACGCATCCAGAGCCCGCGCCGGAAATGCGGCATGCAGAAGAAAATACACAAACCCGCTGGCGACAAAACCATAGATGAAGCTGAGGTCGTAAAGATTAGTAGCTCCGACAGACACGACGACATTTGGATTGACCGCAGATATGAAGCCTGGAAGAAGCGGTGCACATCCGACGAAGAACTGTATCGCCAGAAATCAGCACAGTGGAATGAGATTGAGGGACAGAAATGGTAGATAACTTACCGCAACGATAGAACGCCAGTTGACGCCCGCCGTATACCAGTAAATCCCCCCACTGCCCCCGATATACAAATCATCCACCTTAATCTTCCGCTTATTCACGACCAAGTAGCTCGACACCATCATCCCCACCATAGGCCCCAAAAAGACCGAGTACGACGACAGCACCGTCAAGAAGGTCGTCGACGTATTCGCCAGCTGCCACGGGTTGACGACCACGCTCAGCAGCATCGTCAGGTACGCCCCGCGCCGGATATCGACGTACCGGGGGAACGTGGCCGCCAGGTCGAACCCCCCGCTCAGCGCGTTGCCGGGCACGTTGATGCCGATCTGCGAGACCACCAGGCCCATGGCGGCGAAGCAGCACGCGGCCCGCGTGCCCTTCGAGCCCGGACTCTCGGCGATTAGTCTTGACAAAAGTGAGGGCGGGTTCCAGACGGCCTCGCCGCCGAACCGGTTCTGCGTCGCGGCCGTGACTAGGATGCCGATGACGCTCGACGCGATGGTGAAGACGGGGAAGTTGACGGCCTGGCTGACGATGGCGTGCCGGGGCCGGGCGGCGAAGCGGGCGTAGTCGTTCTGGTTCAGGATGCCGGCCGAGATGGCGCCGATGGTGGTCGTGACGATGCCGTAGACCATCAGCCATCCGACGCCGCTGGCTGTCGCGCTGCTGTTGCTGTTGCTGATGGTGTCGCCGAACCCGTCGGGGCCCATGGTGGCGAGCGCCCAGATGAAGAGGGAGAGGAAGCAGACGATGGCGACGGAGCTGGCGCAGTAGAAGAAGGGGGCGAGCTTGTGGGGGCGGATCCAGGCGAAGGGGGCGCTGAGGAGCATGAAGAGGACGTAGCCGACGAAGTAGGCCGAGGTGGTGCCGGTGCTCGCGGCGAGGGTGTTGGGGATGTGTTGGTCGAGGTCGGGGTCCCAGGACTGCAGCATCACGTAGACGCACTCGCCGCCGATCCAGGCCGTGAAGCCATACCATACTGGAGGTAACTCTTTAGGAAAGGGACTTGCCGCGGTCTGAAGGCGAGGGGAAACTGACCTAGTGACAAGAAGATGCGGTTCCAGATGGCGAACTGGGATCCCCACATACCCCAGACCATGCGGCTCACGACGGGGAAGCCCACTAAGAGCCACAGCTGTCAGCTCAGAGAACAAATAGAAAGGGGCAAACAGTGACTGACAATTATAATACGCGCCCGGTAATGAGTTCAGTACGCAGAAGAGTGCCGAGAACAGATTGCCAATGACGATGCAGATGATGGCCTGCCACCACGTCAACCCCAGCGGGATCAGGGCGCTGCCGGTCAAGTAAGTCGAGATGTTGATGTTGGTCAGGAGCCAGGAGTTGCTGAAAGTTGAATAGACCCATGTTCGGCGTTTGGCCTCGATGGGGCGGATGTCGTTGTTCTGGGGCAGCGGTCAGCAGGCGTAAAAGAAGGACGGGGAAACGGCTCTCGCTCACAATCCATCGCGATAAGACAGTGCCTGATGACTGTGGGACCTCAAGTCGCTTGAGCCAAGACTTCAACATTTCGGATGTATATAGGTTAGACGAGGAACGGTTAGTATCGCATGGCACTTTAGTAAGTTTCGGGCACATGAATAAGAAGATATTTAATGACCTCCGATGTCGAAGCTATTCTGTGCTTACTCTATTCTACTACCTACCGTATCTCCCCGTATCGATAAACGGGCCGTCGTACGACTTGGCTGCATGAAGCGGGTGTAGATCGCATGCACACCCCGCTTCTGCAGCAGTGATAAGCTTGGAGATTAACCCTGCAGATGCAATCAACCCCCCCTGCACCTCGCACTCTGTGAAGGGTCTGTTTTCCATACACCAGCCCGACGAGCGCCAGAAATGCAGGTACAGATAATAGGGCAAGTCATGAGCTCCCATCCTACATTTATACAAAAAGTCTGCGTCTTGGACGTCCTCGTCTAGTCTGACTAACTCCATGCAGGAGCTCTATTTATACTTTGCGATAACGACCATAGGAGGAGTGGTCTGAGACAGACATGCGTTTAAGCTCTTTCTTCTTAGCTCACTGCTTAGCCTGAACTTTCACTCTGCATTTGGCCACGCGCATTAGAGCCAGGCTGTATACATATATGTTATACACTTACTAGTTGCTTACTCACACAAGCTTGATCTCCTCAAGCCGCCACTCCCCACGCTTGACCCTATCCCCAACCTCTCCCTCCATCACACCATGAAGATAACACTCCCCCACCACCACCCAAGACCCATCCCCACCTCCGCCCGGCCGCAAAACCATAGGCATCCCACACCCCCTCAACGCCACAACCCGATCCCCCGCCCTCCCCGCCGGCACCCCCAACCCAACCCTCCCCCCTCGCGTCCCCACCAGCCGCCGCCACGCCACCACATTCGCCGCCCAGTCCAACGGCGCTGCCCTCCTCGGTATCACCTGCGGCAAGTACGCCACCAGCCGATTCGCCCCCACCAGCCGTCTTAGCGAGTATCCCCCGGGTAGTGTCAGCCCCCCGTTCCGGCGCATGAAGTCGCCGAGCCCGAACTGGAGGCCCGGCCCGCGCGGCCAGTAGGGACAGTTCTTCTTCCAGAAGCGGGGGTCGAGGATACAGGGGCCCCATTCGCCAGGGGTGGGTTTGGTACCGTCGCGGGTGGTGTTGGCGACGAGGGTGCGCCAGAGGGCTTCGCGGAGGGCGGCGAGGGTGCCGTAGGCGTTGGGGAGAGGGTTGTGGTTGCTGTTGTTTTTGCCGTTGTAGGGGTAGGTTTGGTCGGCTTCGGAGAAGTTAAAGGCGGAGAGCGTGGCGATTTCGTCGATGAAGACGGCGTCGCATCGCCAGATGAGTCGGTTGGTGCTCAGACCGCCGTCTCCCGGTGCTGGTTGCAGCGAGCTGTTCTTGCGAGTGCTGTGTTTGCTGAGGCCCCGATCTGCGTGATACTCCCCCGGCAGGAATGCAGATAACGGCGGTTCGCAAAGACAGCATATAGCCCAAGACGGAAGTTGATGTGGGCAGTGGGGGATGACGGCCTCGAGTGTGGGGATGGGGAGTGGAACCCACAAGTTCGACCACCCTTTCTGTTTCCACTTCACCAGTACATCGCCTACGGGGCTGTGTACGAAGCGTAGGCAGTTCAGGTTACCGCAGGCAAGAATCGCTCTCGTGAAGCTCACGTAGACCTCGGCGAGCTCCAACTTGTAGTCGGTTGTTACGGAGGCCGGTCCCACTGTGGCAGCAATTGTCGGGAGACCCAGGAGGCCGTAGACCTTGTCACGTGCTTCACTGGCCCCGGCGCCGCGCGAGAGGTAGAGGGTCTCTATCAGCGCTCCCGAGTCGACTTGTTGATCTTCGCTTTCGCTTTTTATTCCATCGACAATACTGCTCTGTTTCTGGCGCATACCGGAGATACGCAGAAGTAGTTTCCACTGCCTCTCGGGACACCCACGGCGATCGTGCAATCGCCGGTCTTTCAGAAGCCCAATCTTGCTTTCGTTCCAACCCCCGCCAGGAGAGGTTATATGCTGTCCCATCTCCGTCTCAAGACTCTCGATCAGCCGTGCAGTCGTGTAGATGTCCCCTAGCGTCGTAGAGTAGCCGCCCCATAGCACCGGGGCGTCCAATTGCGCCATGGCGAGCTCTTGGAGTATCCAGAGGCGGTGTCAGTAGTTCTGTGCGAAAAAGCTCCTTAGGGCTAGGAACACCTCTTCCCGCCAAGGAAACATGGGGTACGTGTCCATGGAGATGGGAGTGACGACGGCGTAGTTCAACTTGTTCCGCGCCCAGAACTCGGCCAGGCGCGTCTCCGTCCGCATCTCCTTGGCCAGCCAGGAGATGGCACCAAAGGCAGTCGGGGTGTGCTCGGTGGCCGGGCCCAGCCAGACCACCACCTGCCACGACATCTCGTAGATCTTGCGCATCATGCCCACCTGGTGCCTCTTTTCGTCGTCATCTCGTTGGTTGATGCAAATGGCATCGATCCAGACTTGAACACCGCGCCGGACCCAGTCGCTACGTCGAAGTTCTGTTAGAAGCGCGTGCAGATTCTCGGTGACCTCCATCTCCGAACCATCAACTAGGATCGTGCGAGTCGGGGTGGGAGCGCCCCAGGCATAGGACATGGTGATGTACATGTCGGACAGACTGTGCATATCACCACTTTCAGCCGTTTCTGTAGTAATTGTAACACCGTGTGGTTGTGTCGGCTGGCCATGGCGTTCGTCTTCAAACTGCATCTTCCTCCCTAGCCGACGGTTGAAATGACTACTGTAGTCGTAATCAGCCTGCTCGGACCCGGGCCAGATCCGGCTCTCTTTTCCCGTGTTTGGCCATCCTGCAGCGAACTTGTTGAGGTCAACATGCGTTATATGACAGCCAATCGGGCCTCCATCTCCTGTTTGGTTCTTTGAAGGCGGATCGATGGTCAACAACCGAATCTGCCACGGCTGTAAAGGGGCGTATGCAAGCTTCTGTAGGCTGAGGGATGGCATTACCGCTACTTAAACGAGCAGATGAGAACGCGGTGAAACGCGACCAGTAGTGTCAAAAGAGATTCGCCATAGTAAGCTCTTGGGAAAAAGGAACTAACAAAATGACCTAAAGGAGTAATTAATTAACAACACCCTTGACCCCTTTCGGCCTAGACTTTGTGGGCCAAGTCGTGTGGCTCGTGCACGAAGGATGGCATATTGAAACGGTCTAACCTGATACTTTCATATACACGACTATAATGCAATAAAGACACTTGGGTGATGTAAGGCAGCATTGGTTGGCTTTGTTGACTGGAAAATTGAGTTGGTGGCTATCGTTGAGCGTATAGGCAGCCATGCTGTCCCTTTGGCGTTCTGGTGCTGTCTCTGTTCACTAATCAAGTAAAAAGAACCCTGTTATCTGGTGGGGGGGGCAGCAGCCTGGGGGTTGATCTTATGTTGTACGGCCCGTGGCGGCAGCATGTCGTACTTTCTTTGATGGGACAGAAGCCAATTTCCCAGTCTCAAGATAAGGTGGAATGGGGGCGAAAAAGTCAACCTTCTAAGCAAAAATATAGATTTTCGTCAGGCTGCAGATACGACGCGAATCATTACTTTTGAGTTGGCGCCGTGGCGCATCGTAGGACTGCTCAGCCCTCTTGAGGCACCGTTCCACAGCATTACGAATATTGCTTTTCGATGGGGCGAACACGATGTCGCATTATTATAATACTACACACCAAGTCCCTCTCTCAGGCCGTCTTCACACATCCTATATGACATATTTCTAGTCAAATTCTACAAACTTGGTAGCCTTTACACTTTGATCGTCTCCGAATAACATGCAGTTTCGAACCAAGCAGGAAGCCAGCAGGTGGGAACCAGGTCTTCGCAAGCATATCCCCTGGACGGCTGTCTCCAGCCTCGTCGGGTTTGTGCTATGTTGCGTCGCTCTGGCAACCGTACTGTCGACTTCAGACGGCCGGGAGGTCGCGACCTGGCCTCGACCCAAGCAGAGCATCCCCGTCTCTGTCCTTCTGGCTCTTGCAGTCAACATCGCCAATCTCTGCCTGTCCACGGCCCTCTCGAAAGGCTACGAGATCGCGTGGTGGCTTAGAGCCTTGAGGGGGGCCGAACTCCGCCGTCTGCAATTTGACTTGGACATACAACGCCGGCTTTCTGCGATCATCGGAGAAAACACAAGACTGGATAGTTTCGCTATAGCTGCCATGGTATCATTCGCGGTTAGCGTCCTTGATGGACCCCTTATCCAGAGAGCCTCCAGTGTCACCACGACCACATTCCAACCTGTTGATGTTGACGTACAGGTGAATGTGATGAACACTTTGTTACCAGCCAACTTCAGTGGGTGGCAATTTCAGTTGGAGGACAGCACTTTCTCGCCAATGTTTAGAGATATCAGTCGCGCCTTTACCAAGCGCGAGGACATTCAGTTATCTATCGATGCTTGTGGAAAGAACAGTACGTGCGTCTTCGAACTGCCAGGCCCGGGGTTAGATGTGACCTGTACTGAGGGATTTATCAACTACGATATCCACACTACTCAGATTGCTTCTACTATGGACTTCGACAGTTGGGGTGCCCCTACGATTCTCTATCGACAGGTTTTCAGTATACAGTTTAGTCTTCAAGAGCAATCGGCCTTTGATAGAGACACCGTAATTAACGCAACAATGTTCTTCAAGCAAGACCCAGCATGCACTGGCCGCATGTTGCAGCGCAACTGCACTTTACGGCCGGCTATAGTCCAGTATCCGGTTATCACAAGGGACGGCGTCGCTACTTTGGGTGACTGGCGTTTAGGTCAAAACGAAACCCTGGAGATCAAACACGAAACCCTGGAGATGAGACCGTTATCAGATCAACATGTAGCCACCTCGCACCGTGGCGGAACAGCCGTGGGAAGTATGCTTGGGGGCATACACATTTTCTTAAGAAACCTATACACCTCAGAAGTCACGTGGATGTTTGCGGAAAAGTCGACGCCCGACATACTTCCAGGTATAGCTGGTATGCATGTTGATGGCCAAAGCGGTACTAACTATATCAACTCGGATATTTCAACATATGGCAGCTGTAATATGACCTGGGGGGATCCTACCGCCGACATCGTGAACACCGCTCGCGAGTTGATGTTCCGCAGCATGGTCGCGTACTCCGAATACAATCGCTCTGCCGTGGCCCCAAGGCAACTCCGAGTAAGCCAGATCCGATCCGCCAACACCTACAAAAGCCACTACGAGTACTTGGGTATCACGGTCGCTTGCATGGCGCTGCAGGCCCTAGTCATATCATACATGCTATATGGATGGCATCGTCTCGGCCGCGACGTCTCACTGAACCCATTCGAGATTGCCCGAGCGATGGGTGCTCCTGTTCTCCAGGACGGCAGCTCCAACAGCCGCATCGACGTCGCGCTGTCGCATCTGAGGCGCGAGCAGTTCCGGTATGGGGAGCTTTTGCCAGAGACCAAACCTCCCCGGGCTAGTGCCGATCAAAGCCATAGAAGCGACTACGAAGCAAGCTCGCATGTGTTGTTGCAGCATGATACCCGAAGTGACGGTGAGACTGCTGATGAAGCCGTGGTGGACCAAAATCCCCGACTGGGCCTGGATCGCGCAGAACGTGTGGGGAGTATACGGAGAGGGGTTTTATACTGAGTTGGATGCGTTTGGTTGCTGGGTATTCATTGATGGCCGGGGAATGTCCAACTCTGGAAGACACACCCGGATGCAGACCCATAAATGGAAGGGTTGCCGATGAATGGATTCATCTTTTCCGGTGTACTCATACGGCCGCGTTGGAGGATGAGATGTGATGGGGTTGAATACGAGGTTACGTCGGACCTGACCCACTCAAATGGTTCGTCGGCAGTTGTTTGACGGAGACAGTGTGGTTCAAAGATCGACCGATAACCATCACATGGGATGTTTGTACACAAGGACCTATATAGTCAATCCTTTATTTCGCCTGCAGGGCGGTCCAGCTCAATTGTACCATCCTTGCGTTCCCGTATTGACGAGGCCTGACAGTCCCTCGCCGAACGCTTAACAGTCGCAACGATGCATGCCATACGCTCTCTGCCAGTGGCCATTGTGCTTCTTCAAGCCAGTTCCGCCGCCGTGCTAAACCTGCCAATTTGGTACCGCAACACCTATGTGAGTTGAACATCAATGCAGCGTGCGCGTACCCCGTCTCACCTCGACCGCAGGCCTTGGTCCAGTTCCAGGTCGGCACACCCGCCCAGGACCACCTCCTTTTGTTCGACACGGGCAGCGGCACCTCGTGGATGGCGGACAAAAACTGCGCCGATGGCGGTTGCTTCAACAACAGCGGGTAAGAGGATATCCAGCCGCCCGCCCAGGCAACATCGAAACTCACCAAATTGACACACGACACAACAGGTTCCCACGGAACGGATACGACGTCAATGCGTCGACCACGTCCGTCGACCTGGGAGTCTACAACTCGATCGACTACCTCGGCGGCGCGACTGGGGGCTATTCCTACAGTGACTTCTTCGCGATCGGCGACGTCTCCTGGAACCAGACCTTCATCGCGGCCAACCAGAGCTCCTGGTCCTGGATCCCCGGCGACGGGTTCCTCGGCATGGGCTTCTCGTCCATCGCGCAGCCGGCCACCCAGACGGTGGTGGAGACCATGATCGAGGAAGGGCTACTGGACGAGCCCAAGTTCGGACTCTACTACGGCAAGGAGTTTGAATTCACCGGAGAAGCCGGAGACGGACCCGGGGAAGGGATCCTGACCCTCGGCGGCTCAGACGAGGAGAAATACGTCGAGGGCGACATGACCTGGCTCCCCGTCCGCAAGGACCTCAACGGGACCGTGTACCAGCTCTGGCGCTCCACCCTCCGCAAATTCACCGGGACCCGGCACGCCGACGCCGACGCGAACGACAACGGAGCGCCGGCGCGCAACGAGACCCTAGAGTGGGACGCAGGCCAAGCCAACGGCGTCTTCGACACCGGGGCTGGCACCATCTCCGTCCCGGACGGCCGCATCGAGGCCATCTACCGGTCCATCGGGTGGAGCTACGACGACCTCTACGACGGCCGGTACATCCCGCTCTGCACCGACTTCAACACGTCGTGGGCCGTCACCTTCACCTTCTCGGACGACGGCCTCAGCTTCTACGACGTCTCCATCACGGGCGACCGGCTGGCGCGGAACGGGTTCGCCGGGCGCGGGGACGCGTGCTTCCCGCCCTTTGACGCCAGCGGGAGCGAGGGGCTCGTCTTGTTCGGGCAGTCGTTCATGCGGCAGTTCTACACCGTTTACGACTTCGGCGGCGCCCGGGTCGAGGACTTCGAGCCGCTTATTGGGTTTGGGGAGCTGAAGGCGGAGTTTCGGCCGCCCATTGAGGATGGCAAGGGGAAACGGCAGTAAAATGCGGGAGGAAAAGGGGGGAGGGAGGTGGATGGGGAAGGTGGTACCGAAAGAGCGGGGACGTGCAGGCGGGTAATCCAGGGATTTTCGGCATATGCTAGCGGCGTGACGGGCAGCTGGTGTCAGTTGGTTTGGGGGATCGGTGACGTGACGCATCTAGGTTATTACACGCTCTCTTTGCTTGCCGATGCCTATCTACCCCGCCAAGAGTAATATAAACCACCCAATACACTCGGATATGGACAGAACCTGATATTCTTTTCAAGCTTGATAGGTCTCACCCAAGCTGATGGCCCATAGCGGACAACAGCCCGACACGAGAATGAGTGAGGGCAAGAAGCACTTCGTAATCGTAAGCCAAACTTCTTCTGCGTGGATGCCAGGATAACACTGCTGATGGTCACAGGTTGGCGGCTCCTTGGGCGGACTCGCCGCCGGCCTGGCGCTGCGAGAGCTGGGCCACGACACGACCATTCTCGAGCGCAACCCCACGCCCGTCTTGGAGCACCAAGGGGCCGGCATCGTCGCCGGCGGGGACACGCTCGCCTTCTTCCAGAAGTACGACCGATGCGACCGGCCATTCGCAGTCACCTCGCATCGGAGGCAATACCTGGACAGGGACGGCAATGTCATCCACAAGGAGGACATGGACCAGAATATGACGTCAGTATGTGATGCGTCATCCCCGCCACCCCCCCTCCTGCCCCTGGAATAATGGCTGTGAGCAACTATATACTGATATGCCGGCAGTGGGATCTGGCGTACTATCTGATGCGCGCCAACTACGATGGAGTGGAGAGCCCCTACTGCAAGGTACCGGCCGGGAAGCCAACAGACGGGAAGACCGTGCACCTCCACGACCGCAGCGTAACGAACATCAAGGAGCTCGACGACGGCGTGGAGGTCTTCTGGAAGTCAAGCAGCGGCGAGGAGGGCAGCATAGTCGCCGACGTCCTCATCGGAGCCGACGGGCCCAGCTCGACGATCCGCTCCATCCTGGCGCCCGAGGCGCAGCGCGTCTACGCCGGCTACTGCGCCCTACGCGGCACCGTCCCCGAAGGCGACGTCAGCGACGCCGCCCGCGAGGCCTTCTGCGAGAAATTCACCTTCTTCCACGCCCGCGGCGTGCAGATCCTCGCCTACCTGATCCCCGGCCCAGCCGGCACCGTCGAGCCGGGCCGGCGGCTCATCAACTTCGTCTACTACACCAACTTCCCCGAGGGCTCGCCGGAGCTGGAGGAGATCATGACGGACAAGCACGGGAAGCGGCACCGCATCACCATGCCGCCCGGCCTAACGGACCCGACGGCGTGGGAGAAGCAGCGGCGGATCGCGCGGGATCGCCTGCCGCCGCAATTCGCTGAGGTCGTCTGCGCGACCCAAAAACCGTTCGTGCAGGCCGTGACCGACGTGCTGAGCCCGGACCATGAGTTCCTGGGCGGGAAGGCGGTGCTCGTCGGCGATGCGCTGGCGGGGTTCCGGCCGCACACCGTGGCGTCGACGTCGCAGGCCGCGTTCGACGCCATGGTGTTCGCCGACTATGTCGAGGGCAAGGTCTCGCGGGAGCGCTGGAAGCGGGAGACGCTGGGGTTTGCGCGGTTCGTGCAGAGGCGCGGGGTGGAGATGGGGAACCGTAGCCAGTTTGGGGATCTGCCCTTGGAAGAGCACATACACGACCGCAATGTCGCGTCTGTGCCGCGGGAGGAGGAGGTTTATCCGGAGTGGGCGACGGCGATCTGAGATTATCGGGTTTTTGTAGCCAAAAGAATTGCATTGGAGCGTAAATTTTGAGACTGGACATTCTCTGGCACCAAAGCGTGATTTGTTGAAACGGAAAAGGGGGGACAATAAACTCAAAAAGGGGTAGTAAGTATCGTTACTATCCATGGCTTTTTTAAACCTTAAGAGAAAGGCCAATTGTAATCCACCAGCAAACTTGCGTTATATTATTTCCCACTTTCTCCGGTAGCGAGGACATGTGCGGCTTTTAAGCCGATTTCAAGTCAGCTTGACAATTCCTCAAGTGATATCAACTTGACTCGAGTAACAAGGAAACAGCTTAAAACTGCGTGTTTTCTTCGTTTCATTTCCCCCTTTAAAGGTTTAAATCCTTCAATGCCCGTTGCCTGTTGCTCCCAAACCGTGCGAGTTTCTGACTGAGACGATCAAAACACATCGCCAAAATCCAATTTCCAACGTTTATGAAAACCCTCAGGTCCAACCGCTGCTTTTCTCGACTGAGCACTTGAAACATTATTGCTTCCGCTTCCTCAATTTCCAAAAGAGGTTAGCAAGTGGCCTTATTTCAAATGAGTGTCTGGCTATACTGCTGCGGCAATATGCAGCTCCCACGAGTCAGGCCCTCCTCTCGCGAGGCCGCCGAGCCGCCACACAGCCGTCGGAAGAACCCGGAACGACGACGAGCTGAGACGCCAAGTACAACAACAACAACGCGCCCTATTACTGAAACCATCGACAGCAGCAGCACGGATCTGCGGGACCCCCAGAACCTCCAGCACCTCGCCGTCTTCGCCGACGCCCTCTTCCGATCCCTGCCGTCAAACTTGGACCTGCGCGGCTTCGACGGGATCGCCGCGGCCCTCGAACAAGGAATAAAAAACCACTCGTCCACCGTGGCGGCTGGCGGCGATGGCGATGGGGAGGGGGACCCCCTGACGGAGGCGACGTGCCGGCGGCTCGGGTATCTGATGTACCGCCACCGCCGGCAGATTGTCAGGATCATTCGGCAGAGGTACGTCGATGCCGAAGCGGCGGCGCGGCTCGAGGGCTTGCTTCAATCGAGAAGTGTGGCTGCCGATCAGAGGGGGGATGGGGTTGTGGAAAGGGTCTGCGAAAGCGAAACAGATGATGACGAGGCTGAGAGCAGCCCACACGCCAAGGACGACGTATAATCCTCGACATTTGTCTGTTTGCTATATATCGAGAGACGAAAGCCCATGGGGGAAAGGGAAATAGATGGCGTGTCTTGATACTACACTGCGAAGCAATAATTCTGTCACCAAAAGCACTACCACCAGTATTCATATTTCAGGAGTTCACCTTAGACACACTTGGTATAATTGTAATGAAACAGTTCTAGGATTTTCGACATTATTCATTTGACATATCCCTAATGATAATGCCCAAAGCTCTGAGCTCAACCCCCTTTGCCACGAAAAGTGAGCCGGCTAAAAACAACTAAATGCATGCAAGCATATGTATTTAGCCACACGTGTACACCGGCGTCTCCGTATGCCAATAAGCATACAAATTCCTGTTCCCCTTGCGGTCCACCCTGGTCCGCCGCCGCTTCTCCTCCGTCTGCGCCTTCTCCTGGTGCCGCAGCTGCGTCGCCAGGAGGGCGCGCTGCTGCGCCGCGGGCAGGTGGAGCAGGGTGCGGCGGTCGCCGGCGCTCAGGCTGGACAGCTGGTGGGTTACCGTGGCCCGCTCCCGCTTTTCGCGTTTGGATAGGGCCTGGCTGTTGTTGTTGTGTTGGGAGTCCGAGTCGGAACCATCCCCCTTTTCATTCGCGTCGGGCTCTGCTTGGGGGTACTCGAGCTGCGAGGCCAGGGGTTTTCGTGTCCGGCGGCGGAAGTGCTGGGTGAGTGAGGGGCCGGTCTGGCCTGGTGATGATTGTCGCGATATGATCTTACCCGAAGGCAATCGAAGCGAGTCTTCGTCGGCTAGTATTGGCTTCGCATGGCCTAAGATGGTCGTTGCTGACTTCGAGTCTTCTTGGACACCCTCTTCCTCCACATCGCCATCCTCGTTCTCCTCTTCCGGCTCCGAGAAGTCGTATAACTCCGAGAATTCGGAGTCATTTGATACGTCGAACCGGCAGTGGCCTTTCCCGGTCATGTGTTGTTGCACGGCCTGTACGGTAGCTCTCGTCGTCCCGCATTGTATGCACTCCCGGTACTCGGAGATAACGAGATGCAAATACTTGAAAAGAGTTTCGAGGTCGACGACTAAGCTCTTTTGATACGGCACAAAGAGCCCGTGCGACTTTTGCATGTGTGTGACGCTGTCCGAGAAGCTAGGAAAGGAGTTGGGGCAGAAGAGGCATTGTCCGGGTGTGAATGATGGGCGCATGGCGGCGTGGAGGGAGTCGGTTAGGACTTTCGAGCTGGTTTCAGGGCTCGAGGAGAGGCTCATGGTGGTGGCGGTGGTTGCAGTCGTTGCAGTTGCCGTTAGTGGCATTAATTGGGCCTGGTTGGAAGCGGTTGTTGTTTCTGGGGGAAGCTTGCTCAGGGGTAGAACTTTGTAGTCTGTTGGACTAGCTAGACCGATTGGATTGGCTTGAATATGATGGAAACAAATCGAATTGGATTGAAGTTCTATCTGTTTTTATATAAGTTCCATTACTTGACCAGATCTTGACTTGGTCTTTCTTTCTACATCGTATTGGAATCTGCCCAGAGTCTGTCTGGGTGTTACCAGCAGCGGCCGAGACTCAAGTCCGAAGCCCGACTACTGCGCTAAACCAACGCTACCAGGCCACTGGAACGAAAGACCCACTATATCGCACCAATCAAACGACCGGTCAGTTTGACGAGGTATGATTCATAATGACCAGCGACGAAATCAGCGTCAATGCGGCCTTTCACGGTCCTGCAGCAACTATGATAACAAAGGAGCCCTTTTCGACTGCCAAAAGTTGAAAACAAATGAAATAAACATGCGGAGATTAACTCCATAGACAAGCATGGATTAGTTGGAATAATATTAACCTGACAACTAATTAATGTAGCTCAGTAGAGTCAGGTGGCATCAGCTGGCGGCAGCTGCCGCTTCCAATGGTGTAAGTCGGTTGAGTGAGGAGGGGTCGGTTGGCATTGAGCTTAAGCCGAGCTTGAAACAACCGTAGTTGGCAGCCAATTTATGACTGCAGTGACTGGGTGCCATTAAAAGATGTAGTATCATCTTCTGCTTCCCGAGTAGAATCGCGTCTGCGAATGTCAAACTCACAATGGCAGGACTAGATCTGGCCGCCATTCGCACATATTTGATTGAGGTGGCCAAGGAGGCTGGCCACATGATTCTCCAAGCCAGCCAGTCCCAATTGAAAACGACGGCCAAGATGAACAGCAAGTTCAGCGCACAATGGTCGCATCTGCCTAATCTATTGACATTATCTTTTAGGTACCGATATCGTCACAGAAACAGACAAGGAGGTCGAGTCCTTCATCTCGCAGCGACTGCGGGAGAAGTACCCAACCTTTGACTTCCTGGGCGAGGAATCCCACATGGCCGGCCAAAAGATCCGCGACGCCGTCCCGACCTTCGTCGTCGACCCCATCGACGGCACCTCCAACCTCGTCCACCACCTGCCCGACGTCTGCGTCAGCCTCGGCCTCGTCTCGGCCGGCCGCCCGGTCGTCGGCGTCGTCTACAACCCCTTCGACGACGAGCTCTGGGCCGGGTTCCAGGGCGGCGGCGCCTACGTCCAGAAGCGCGACGGGCCGGCCCGGACCCTGCCCCTCTACGCGCCCCCTTTCGAAGAGGAGGCGTCGGAAGGCGGGGGCGGGGGAGGCGGTTATCTCACAGGGGCCTGCATCGGCGTGGACTGGGGCAGCGACCGCGAGGGCCCCGAGTTCGCGCTGAACCTCCAGGTCTTCACGACGCTGGCGCGCACCCGGCGCACGGGCGGCCGGTTCGTCAACTCGCTGCGCTGCGTCGGGTCCGCCGCCCTGGCGATCTGCCGCGTCGCCGCGGGGCAGCAGGACATGTTCTGGGAGTGCGGCTGCTGGGCCTGGGACGTCGCGGCGGCCTGGTGCATCCTCGCGGAGGCGGGCGGGGTCATGGTCGACGGGGGCGTGCCGGGGAATTGGGAGCCGCCCGTCGACAACCGTCGTTACCTCGCGGTCCGGCCGGCGTCGGCGGGGCAGAGGGAGGCGGTGGAGGAGTTTTGGTCGGTGCTGGGGGATGGGCGGTCGGGGTATGGGCCGCCATAGTTTGGAGGGAGAGGAGAATGAGTGCCAGCATGTATCATTCACGTGATCTTGATGCTGTGATTAGCCCGGCATTCACTGTGTTTGGCTTTGTCGGGTAAGCTCCATGCATCAATCTTCATCACAATGAACGCAAGTTTCCGAGGCCTCATTGCTTGGTGTGATGTTGAAGCCATTGCCAAGTCCCTTCGGGGTCCTAGCGGAGGCTCTGCTCGTACTTGGTCAGTCCGATGTCTCAAACCGGGCGGGCGGGCTCTTGAAGTCAAAAGAAATCAGACGAACTTACCACCACATGTTTCTAGATCTCTGAAACACTTGTTTTACCACAATACCCAGGGACACATTTAATAGCGTTCAGTTGACAGCTATCGGCCGAATGGATCATCTCCATTCCGCATTCCCTCGTTACGTGACCGAGCCTGCTTCTGGAACCACCAGCAGTGGAACCATCCACCACGCATCCGATAGCCAAGACCGAAGCTTCCCGTACGCGTCTTCGTATGGTTCTGAGAACCAGTGGGACAGGGTTTCAGGGGACGGATCAGACTAGTCTGCCCGCACGTGGATGATAAGTCATCTCACGATATCAAAGGTGAGCCGACTCGGGGTATCATCCGGCCCAAGTGGAGCGTATTCGGTTTCCAATGTCCTATTCCCAGGAGATCGCCGATCACTGTATTCATAGTGTGAGCAAAGAAGGTACAGAGAGTTGTCACATGAATGAAAGTAGGGAATTGGTGATTCGGTGCGTTAGATGAGCTGAAAGGTCACGGTATACGAGATTGTCGTGTTTGTCAAGACATTCATATAAATTGGCCCTAATCGGCTCAACACCGAGATTATTCAGCACACGATTGCCTCCCCAAGCACAGAAACCCCTTTCGACTACCAAATCCAACTTGTTTAGACATCTGATACATTTGACCTTGCAATAAACATGTCTTCATCTTACACCCAGTATATCCCCAGTCTGGACGAGATCGAGCCCCTCGTCACCGAGATCAACGCCAGCTACCATGCCTACATGCGGGCCACCTCTGCCTCCCCCAGCAGCGACTCGAGCCAAGAGGACGAGCACGCCCTCCTGGAGCAGGCCGCCGCTCTGGGGAAAGCCGCCCGGCAGCTGCGGGCCCTGGTGGCCGACCCCAACGACTGGATGATCGAGGCCTGCTGGTCCTACCTCGACGTCGCGGCGCTCTCGTCCGTGATCTCGATGAAGATCCCCGGCCTAATCCCGGCGGACGGCAGCGCCACCGCCGAGGAGCTGTCCAAGGCGACGGGCGCCTCGGCTGATATCATCAGTATTTACAGTCCCACCCACCCTTCAATATTATATTGATTCCGTTGGCTAACACACAGGCAAACAGTGCGGGTCATGCGCCAATGTGGGCACCGCTCCATCTTCAAGGAAACGGCCCCGGGCCGTTATGAGCATAATCACCACTCGCGCCGGCTACTCGACCCGCACTTCTGTGCTTTCATGGACTACATGTAAGTAATGGGATCCTGAATTTCTTTGGCAACGAGTTTCGTGCCGCTGGGACTAATCACATGCCATTAGTGCGGACGATGGAATGTTGACCGGGGCCTACCTGACCCGGAACCTGGCCAAGACCAACTTCCACGTCGGCCCCGACAACACCACCACCGCGTTTTGCGACGCCTTCAAGAGTGAGCCTCCCATTCCCACAGTGCTTCCCTCCGTGCATTCCTCGATTAACCCTCTCGCCAGCCCGCGTCCCCATCTACGAATACTACGGCACCGTCGACGCCCCGCGCGGCGAGCGCTTCTCCCAGGGCATGGTGGGCTACTTCGAAGCGACCGAGCGGCCGATCGAGACGCTGTTCCCGCACTTCGCGCAGCTGCCCGCCGGCTCGACCATTGTCGACATCGGGGCCGCGACGGGCGCCAACGCCATCCGGCTCATCACGCTGTACCCGCAGCTCCGCTGCGTCGTGCAGGACTACGGCGACATCGTCGCGGCCGCGGCGCGCGCGGCCGCGACGCTGCCCAAGTCGGTCTACGACCGCGTCGTCTGGGACGGGTACGATTACTACACGCCGCAGACGCAGAGGGGGGCGGCGGTTTATTTGATGAGTCATATTCTCAACGGGAATACGGATGAGTTAGTTTTCCCTCCCTCCCCAATGACACATTACACGTCCGGGCCAAGACTAACAGTACATGCCAACACCCACAGCAAATGCGTCAAGATGTTCCAGAACGTCGTCCACGGCATGACGCCCGGCGTCTCGACCCTGCTGATCCTCGACTGGGTGGACCCGCCCTCGTTCGGCGAGGACCGCCCCCGCGTCTTCGACTCGCTCGACCTGCACATGATCGCGCAGACCAACGTGTACTCGCGCAGCCTGGCGCGGTGGGACGCCATGCTGAAGCGGGCGGACCCGCGGTTGGTGCGGTACTACACCAAGGTCGAGGACAACGGGTGCGCGGCGCTGGCGGTGCGGTTGGAGTGAGGGGAGAGATGGGGGTGCTATCGTTGGGTTACGACGTGCTTTTGCTTACTGCATTTTCCTTTTTCTCTGTTCTTTTTCGTGTGTATCAGATAGAATGAATGCTAGGCCAGACCAGCAAAAGTGCCGATGAAGATGATCCCTGCGAGCAGCTTCGATCGATTGCTACATGTTCCGTCGATCGTGAATGGAGCTCGGCGTCGGCTCGAATTGGATGTCTAACGTATGGAATGAGCAATTTCAAAAAGAAATTTGAAACACGCTTCTAAATATTTTTTATGTCGTTTTTACGATTCTTCTTTCATTTTATACGAATATGTTACAAATGCGACTTTCGGTGGTTTTTGGTTGTGATGGTTGGTGCGCAGCTAGGATGTTGACCTTAAAAGCTCGGCTGCCCGTTCAGCGTGATGTACTATCCGCGCTCGCCAGCATGCCAGGGGTCGAGGGCCAAGTCCACCGCGTGCCGACGCCCAGCGGGGCGTTGTAGCAGCATAATCAGCCAGCAGACGACCCGGAGGGAAGAAAAAAAGGGGCCCCAGGAAGAAGGCCCCCTCCATACTTCTATACGTCATCCCATGTCAACTGTCAGCAAATCAACGAGCTTCCCGCCACTACTAGGAGTTTTCAGCATCTCCCAACCTGACCAAATCCACCAACGACCCGACCTCCGCCTCCCAACCCGCCTTACTGGTAAGCCGCCCGACAACGACCCCGACATCGCGAATGAACCGCGCCGCCTCCGCGCGCGAGTAGTTGGCCACGTCCCAGCGCAGCGAGCAGCCGAACGTCGTCGCGGCGCGCGGCCCGCCGACGCCGACGCCGACGCCGGCCACCACCACCAGCCCCGCCGCGCACCGGATGGCGACGCGCGCCACCCGCAGCCGCGCGTAGTCGCCCAGCAGGCCGGGGACCCAGGTCAGGAACTGGGCGCGGTGGACATCGAGCCACATCTCGGCGTTCTCGGAGTGCTCGAGGCCCGCCAGCACCCGCCGCAGCGGCGCGTGGCAGTGGCGCGTCAGTTGGGCCTGGTCGGCCTGCAGGCGCGCGAGGAGATCCAGGGCGGACTCGCGGCGCGGCACGGCGTGGAGGTTGCAGACGCCCTCCATGACGGGGCCGTTGACGTCGGCGGCGTCGAAAAGGGTCGAGGGCGAGACGACGGCGGCGGCCAGGCTGTCCGGGACGAAGGGGAAGGAGCCGCGGCCGGCTTCGAAGTTGTGGAAGAGGGCGTGGGTGTGGCCGGTGCGGCTTACGTTGACGACGGCCATGGCGGCCTTGAGCACCGTCGCCGCGTCGAGGCCGGGGAGCCGGCGCTTGAGGTCCGGCAGGCCGGGGGCGTCGAACTGGTAGTCGAGGCCGTCGGGCGACTCCTCGATGGCGCGCCGGGGCGCGCGGGCGGGCGGGTAGAGGGCGGCCCTGTGCTCGTGCAGGCCTTCGAGGCGGCGGACGTGGTATTCCACCGACAAGCTGGCCAGTGGAGAGTGACGAAGCGCCTGGAACGACTCGGCCCAGGTTCCGAAATCTCCGTGCGCTGCAAGCGGCCGGGTTGGATGGTCCAGGGCGAGTTCCAGGTCGGAGAGGAATAATCGCAGGGACGAGGCATCTTGGACTACATGATGAACTGTGTGTACAAAGTCTCCAAATCAGTTATCGGGCGGTAAGTAGGACATGGCGTCGCCACGAGCTTGGATGAGAAACGTACCGTAGAAGACCATGGCTGCAGAGTCTGTTTCTTCCAGCCGCATGATGACGGCGTGGAAGAGAGGGCCCGGCATTCGGGAATGATGGCGATGAGGATAGTCCACTGCGAAGTTCTCCAGGTCGGCCCCCTCTGTTAGGGGCGATCCGATGGTGATGCATTTGTTCCACAGCACATCAGTGGGCGCGAGCGTGACATAGAACCCCGACTTTTCTTCCGACTCTACGAACAGCGACGTGAGAACCGGGTTGTTGGCCAAAGCTGCACATAGAGCCGTCTTGAGCGCCTAAAACGGGACGAGGTAGGTTAGCGTGGTACTTATCGTATGTCTGGGATCGGAACTGTACTCGCCGGGATCGTGGCCTTGGTGGTCTGGACAGCTATGGCGAAGTTCCAAGTATCGATGATGTGGGAGTCGAGCAGGACCTGCATGTAATCGTGCAAAGGAATCACAGCTGTAACATCGTCGGGCCATTGGAAGCCCTGTTGGTTGACCACGTCGGCAACCGCGGATGCAAGCTTCTGGCCCTCATCGACGCTGTGGCAGATCGAGGCGAAGGAAGCGGGCGAGAAAGGCTCCGTCTCTTTCTTCCGACTATGGGTGCCAGCGATGCGTTCTTTGAGCAGCAGCACTTGGGATTCAATGGTCTGATGGTCCGCCATGTCGCGTATGGACAAGTCCACGCCCATCGACTTGCGCATTTGATCTCTCACCCGCATCAGAGCTATGCTGTCCGCAAAGAACGTTGCGGGGTCGGTCTTGTCGATGTCAGCCGCCTCGATCCCGGTCGCCTTCCTGTACGCCTGCAGCAGACCCGTCTCCAGACCGGACAACTTGGCCTTGTCGTCGCGTCTGTCCTGGTCTCGGACATACTTGAGGCAGAGACTGGACAATACGCCCTTTTGGACCTTGCCAGAAGACGTCCGGGGATAATCGTCGAGGTCCAAGTCCCGCAGCCGCAAGACCTCAACGGGCGCGCACTTCGTGCCCATTTCTCGGACAATGGCCGTACGCACCTCTTCCGCCGACGACTTGGCCGCGTTCTCGCGTACCACGACTGGCACCTGGCCCGCCAGTTCGTCCGCTACGCCGACGACTTGGACCGACTCGGCGCAGGCGTGCTGGACGACGGCCTCGATGGCGGCCGGCGAAATCTTGGCGCCTCCCCGGTTGATCATGTCTTTGTATCGGCCCGTGATGGCCACCCGACCGTCTTCCAACATGGTGGCTTGGTCGCCGGTGGCGAACCACAGACGACCCGTAGCAACGTCCTCGTAGAACGGGCTGGCGTCAGTGCCCCCCGTCGCCTTGTCGTCGTCGCTGGCCAAGTACCCTGGGACAAGGCCAGGCCCGCTTTGGTGCAGCTCGCCAACCTGCCCCAACGGCAAGGGCTCGGCGGAGCCCGGGACGCAGATCTTGACCGAAGCACCCGGAGACGGACGGCCGCTCGTGACGATCCCACCTTCGTGGATGAACTGCTCGGGAGCGCCCGGGGCAGACCAGACCGGGCTGCCTTCGGTCATGCCGAAGCCCGTGGAGACTTTGGCACTGCCCAGGCCATGGACGACGTATAGGAGGTCGTCAGGGGTGATGTAAGCGCCCGCGAGGCAGACGTCCTGCAAGCAGAGTCGAGGTGGAGTAGAACAATCCCTTAGCGCCTCGGCAAATCTATGCAGGGTGGTGGGGACGAGCATGGTGTGGGTGACTCTCTCGGCTACCATGGCCTCGAGGACTCTCTCGGGATGGAAGCGGGGACTGGGATAGACGACGGCGCCGCCGTTCATCATGAAGTGCAGGGTGAAAAAGTAGCCGGCGGCATGGTTGTTCGGAAGGACCGCGCAGAAGACGTGGGACTCGGATCGCCCCCCGAGCGAGAGGTTCTGGCAGAAGGCGTTGAGCGTCTTGCTGTTGTGCAGTGCACCCTTGGGCCGCGAGGTGGTGCCGCTGGTGAAGAGGATAGTGACGGTGCGGTCGGCTGAGTCGGACAAAGTGGACTCCTTCATTTCCAGGGGGGTGTCCATGTCACCAGTAGAACGCTTCTCCACGAGCAGGCTCTGCAACGACTCCCAGTTAAGGACGCCCTCCGAGGAGGTCCCAGCAACCAGCTTGGTTGGAACCACGGGTACTTGGTGGCTGATTGCATCAAACCTTTCGGCTAGTGCAACGTCGTCGATGACCACGACTTGGGGGTTCACAAGACGAAGGACATGGACGGCTTCTTCTTGGTTGAGGAGTGAGTCGGGATGAAGTGGCACAAAGGTGCAACCGAGCTTGTGGGCTACCCAAAGAGACAAGACGAATTCGACCTTATTGTACAAGTAAGTGACGACGACGTCTCCTTTCCCCACCTTGCGGTTGCCAAGACTCTCGGCGAACCGATCGACGGCAGCACCTAGTGTGTGGTAGGACCAACGAAGATACGCCGAAGAGTTGCTGGTGGTTTCCATGTTGTCGAACCCATAAAGGCCGCGAGGCTGATCAAGACTGGCCACGGCGAGTTTCTCACCGAACACTTGCGCCGAAGTCTCGAGTCTCGACCATATAGGGGGCTCTGCTGGACAGGGGTCGCCAGAGCCCTGGCTCTTGGCGGATGGATTGAGCCCCATGGTCTGTGGAGGAAGATGGAATCGAGAAGCGAATCGCGTCAGCTGCTTGGAAGGGACGGGGTCTCTGGTACGGAACAGTCGGAGCGGTAGCGGCAAAGTATCGTACCTTTATACTGCTAGTATTCAAGGTAAGAAAAAGGCATCATGCGCCATATCTCTAAACTCGCAATAAATTACCCATCGCAATCATCTGCCCTTTGCGAAGAATGCACCTCCAGTCAAGCTCAACCAATCAAGCAGGGCTAGGCCGCAGTTGGCTTATGTTTGGTTGGTTACACGCAACCAGAAGTCGATGGCATTGGTGAGTTTCTTCTTTTTGATGTTATATATTTGAGGGTAACATGATATCTACAAATCTATTGCTTTTGCTTCTACTGGCTGGTATCGAAACCGAGAATCCCGACAGACCACGAAAACAAAAGGAAAGAGATGGGAAACAAGGGAAATAAAAGGTGGGTATCATGCACCATCTGTCATGCCCTCGTAAAGAGTAGCCAATGAAGCGCAAGCACGGCATACATAAGAAAATCAAATTCCTCTCAGCAGATCAATAATGCCTCCATCATTGCAAGCCGAGGTGTGTCTCATTGGCTTCGTCAAGGTGGTTCGGCCGAAGTTTCCTTCCCTTTCATGATAGTTTTATGCTGTCATCAATAGTCCAACGCCGCACGATGATCCAGGCATATGGCGTTCCACATGGCCCCTTTTCGCCCAACCCAAGTCGTCTCCTAGAGGTTGATGATAAAAACAGATGTTTTTCTTGTAGACAGAGCGAAACCGCCAGTTCGCATAACACTACCGCTGCTTGTTCTTGAAACATTCGGCGACAATGGACTGTGAACCGACCGCCTTTCTCGCCCGACCGTTGCGCATTATCGTAGTTGGAGCCGGGTAAGTCCTCCTGCATCCCACCGTGGGGAGATGTCCCTGAACTAAGAAGCCAGTATATCCGGGATACAATTCTTGAAGGATGCTACCCATCGTTTGGAGAACGTGATCATCACCGTATACGAGAAAAACGACGACATAGGAGGAACATGGCTGGAGAACCGGTACCCGGGGTAGGCGTCGTGTCACTCTCCACCAAGCTTGCCTCTGACACCTCATTGATAGCTGTGCGTGCGACGTTCCCTCTCACACCTATCAATACAGCTGGAACCCGAACCCGGAATGGTCGCAGCTCTACGCCAGCGCCCAGGAGATACATGGCTATCTCAGCAACACGGTGGATGCTTTCGGGCTAAGGGAGTATTTTCGATTCGGAACAGAATGCGTCGGCGCCGAGTGGAATGAGGCCAGCTCCGAGTGGATTGTCTCCCTTCGGGATGTCCACGACGGACGGACCACGACGCGCCTCAAGTGCGACGTGTTTGTCTACGCGGTAGGCAGGTTGAACAACTGGAAGATGCCCGACATACCGGGTCTTGATAACTTCCAGGGACCCATCCTTCACACTGCATCGTGGCCCCGCGACATTCAGCTCGACAACAAGAATGTCGCCGTCATTGGGAACGGCGCAAGCGCGGTACAATGCATCACAGGCATACACCAAGTCGCAAAAAAGGTGTACAATATTGTCCGCAGTGGAACTTGGCTTGTCCCCCACGTCTTCTCCAGAAATGGAGAACCTCAGATCAACTGTTCGTCCTCAATCCACATTCCACACCAAACCGTTGGAGACAGACACCGCTGACACTTATTGATACGCCACCCCCGTAGACACCGACGAGGACGTCGGTCGGTGGAGGGGAGACGCCGACGCCTATCTCGCCTTCCGCTACGGGCTGGAACGGCAACTCGCCTCGAGCTTCGCCGGGCTCTGGCAGGGCGCGTCGTCCGAAGCCTTCACCCGCGCAGCCGCGCAGCACATGGACAGCAAAATCCAAGACGCCCGCGTCCGGGCCGCGCTGACGCCCGAATTCCCCGCGGGCTGCCGACGGTTCACGCCGGCGGACCGCTACCTCGACGCGCTCAACCAGTCCCGCGTGGTCCTGGTCAAAGGGACCATCGCCAGCGCCACACGTGACTCCTTGGTGATGCGGGACGGCGCGGCCTACCCGGTGGACGCGATCGTGTGCGCCACCGGGTTCGACCCCTACACCCCGCGCTTCCCGGTCCGGGGCCGCGCCGGCCTCGAGCTGCGGGAGCTGTGGTCCGACCGGGGCGGCTACGAGAGCTACATGGCCGCCGCCGTGGCGGGCTTCCCCAACTTCTTTGCGTTCGGCCCGCCGATCTGCCCCGTCAACGGCTCCGCCTTTCCGGGTATTGAGAGGACGAGCGACTACATTATCCGCGTCACTTCCCGACTCCAGACCGACAACCTGAAGTCGATAGCTGTCACCTACGATGCGCAGACGGCTTTCAACAAATGGGTCCAGGGACGCATGGCGAGCATGGTCTGGTCCGGACCCTGTTCTTCGTGGTGTACGTAGTTATGATGCCTCCTTCACTTGTGATATTAGACCTGCTTGTAATAACTAACGCCCGAGCAGACAAGACAGAAACGGGAAAGGTGATCGTGCCCTGGCCCGGCACCATGCTCCACTACTACCGAGCGACCGAAGTGGTTCGCTGGGAAGACTTCGATCTGCGCTTCCGGGACGAGAGCATGAAGTACGGCAGCTTCGGGAACGGAATCACCTCCGAGGGCTTTGAACCCAAAGAGATCCCGTGGCTTCGTGGCCATCCACTTTCTACGCCGCCAGAGCCCAAGACAAGACCCCCAGTACCACACACATGACCCCCTTGACACCCACAACGCCCACCTGCCCACCGGGCGCCGCGCTAGCGTTCTTGACCGCAATGACCCTAGGCGCGACAAAGCTCTCGTTGCTCGCCTGACGGCCCTCTCGGCCCAGGCAGTTTTGGAACGCGGTCTCCCAGCTGTCCTTGGCGGACGGGGAGCCGATGTCGTCGTCTGGGCCCAGCCGGCACCACGTGTAGCAGCCCTCGTCCTTGGCGACCTGGGGGGCGCAGCACTTGGCCATGGCCGTCACGTTGGCCCGGCCCCAATGGCTTTCGATGTAGGCGTAGTTGTCGTTGGGGGGCGCGACGCCGTCCAGGTTTCGGGTGCGGCAGGAGATGTTGAAGCCGGACATGGTGAGGGATGGATGAAAATCAGGATGTCTCTGTCTCGTTTGGGAGGTGACTGATAGAGATGACGTTGATGTTGTTCTTCTGGTGTGGATCTCGTTATAACGCACTTTGTCCGCGGTCGGTTGTCCAAGGCGTCTGGGACAAAGGATGGAAAGGAAATGTGAGAGGTCTGCGTCAATCTTAACCTGGCCTGTGGGAAGATGGGAGATTTGCGGCGCAGTTTCCAGTTGCTCCGGATTGACGTAGGCCAAGGCAGTTGGTCACACATAAGACAGTACTTGCGCGACTGGGATATTGGGGGGCAATACTATCTTATCAAGTAGCATTTCCTGTAAGATTCATGTATCCTTTAGATCTGTGCTTTTTTTTAGTAAGCTCTGACAACCAACACAAAAAGTTCAGCATCCAGCATTGCAAGGTCGTTTGATACACGCCAGCAGGCTGACGTCATTCAAACTTCTATCGCAGGTAGATCTTCTTGAAATAGTTGTGATCATTCGCGATGTTCGAAATAACATCAAAGACAGAAAAAGTATTATCGGTGACTCCCCCGAGCTTGTTGTTGTCGACAGGGTCCGACACTTCAACCAATGTGTGGGAGGGATTGGTGGACGACGCGGGGAAGGACAAAGGGCTTAGCGTCCGTAGTGCAACTAATCTGCGACCCAAAGTACTGGCACAATCTATCTCTACACGATGTCCATCAGACACAGCTCTGGGCAACCCCCTGAGAGGTCCTTGATGTTCAGCTCGAGGCCCTGCGTGTCCTCGGGTATCTGGTCGATAGGAAACAGCCAGAACCCGAGCGCAGGCCTCGCCGCCTTGCTCAAGTCCTCGTCGCGGAACTTGGGGAGTTCGCAGGGGATGGGAGTGAGCACTGAATACGTCGACTCGTCCAGCCGGCCGTTCCAGTAGTCGTCCTCTCTCCGGATCGCGGCCTCGGCACCGGCGCGGTCCCGCACGGGGCCCCCCGTACGCACTACACGAAAGACAGTAGCGATATGTGGTCGTGGCTGTCCCCGCTGCCGCCGCCGCCGCCGGCCGCTCACCCCCCTCTCCGACGCCCCATATGTCCAGAAGCTGGGCCCACTTTCGCGGCGAGTCCACGAGACCGCGGTCGACGTAGACCTCGGACAAGTCGGCCTCGATGGGTCGTGGGTCGCGAGCGAGACGCTCAAACGTGGTGCCACACGTGTATAGTGGGTAGGACCGAGTGTGAACTGAACGGTTGGGACTGGGCCCTATGATGGCGCCTGGGATGAAGCGTGCTGGCCTCACGTGGTCGACGAACCAGACTTCGTCGAGGTTGTGTAACGTCTCGGCCACGGAACGGCCCACGTCGCCACCGTACTCTTCAGTATCGGAGCGACAGGAGAGGGCGAGGAGGCCGGTCATGTTCAGGGCCAGGTTCCGGACCCCGCGCCGGCTGGGGTCGACGGCGGTCTTGAAGTGGTGTAGGAATGGCGGCGCCCATCTACCCGCAGCGCCTTCGAGCTGGAGAAAGTCAAACTCGGGATTAATGTAGAGGACGCCAGCCACGGATGCCAAGTATAGCTTCTCGTCATCCTTGGCGAATGTGCACGAGAGGTGTGCTCTGTAGAAAGACAGAGCAGCGTATCTCGCTTCGCGGTTGACGCGCAATAGCTCGCTGAACAGGTCTTTGCCCCCGGTCGAGATGGCACAGGGCGCGCCATTTTGCTCCGACTTGTCGTTTCCATTTCCATTTCCCTTGGCGGGCAGGCTCAGACTCAGCCTCAAGATTCGTTGACGCTCCAAGGACTGTTTCCAGATCTTCTGACGAAGCTCGGGCGGCAACCGAGAGAATGCGACAAACTCTGAACAAGACGCGGTCGCAGGCGACTCTGGGGTGAAGATTTGTAAGTGCGGTGGTAGCTGCTTCATGGCAGTGGTCAAGCACAGTATTGTAAATTGAAATAGACAGTTGGAATGATGTTACTATCGTTGTAATGGAACCGTTCTCTGTTCCTCAATGTTGTTGTTGGTTGTGATGTCCCTAAAATTGAATTCAGTGTGACCACCACAAAACTAGCAGATTGCCACCAAAAACGCAAAGTGGGGCCGGGCGTGCGCAGTGCCGGCCGATCATCAAGAGCTAAGATTGCGGTGTCAAACCGCGGTGCCAAACCGATAACCAACAATCCAACGTCACAGACTGTACCGGCGCTATAATACAACATTGTGATTTTCAGCGGATTACTACGAGCGTTTTGCAAAGGGCAAGCAGCAACTGATGCTCCGGCTCCCCCATCTTAGCCGGCAGTGATGAAGAACTCCTCGTTCCCGTTGTCCCTCCTCCAACCTCCGCAGGGTGAGGACTGGGGTGTTGAAACGCATGAAGCGGCTAGAACACTCGAGAACCGTATGCTGGAAAAGGTCAGGACGCTTTTAAACGCGAACTCGTCGTGGAATATTACGACATGCAGCCTTCCAGGGATCACATTTGAATGGAGCGCCAGAAGTCCGTTAAATACGAGCTGAAGGTCAAAATCAGAGCGTTCAACAAGACCCAGAAGTCGGGTTGATGGTGAGAGCGTTCTTCCATGTAGAAGCAGTCCTTTCGCTATCAGGGGGATTCGCTGGGTGCACGATCGTACAAACCCTCATCCGGGGCACATGAGTTTGTGGATGTCTGTAAATGATAGCTGATTCCGTCTTTGTAAGATGCTTTCTAATACTCGTACGACCCTAGTCCTATAAACATTCATCAAGTCGCAGCGAAATCTGGCAATCCAGTAGGCACGCCCTCCTAGAGTCCCAACGCGTGAGCGAAGGATAGCGCGTAAAGACAGTTGAGCCTTGGGGCCCAGACTTTGGCGCGGGGAAATTTCAATCAATAAAGCACCCGACTCCGGTCCTGAGTTTGGTTCCATCTATCCAAGATTCGGGCCAACAGGAATGGCCCCAATGGGGCGGCCGAGCTCAGCTGGTGCGGCACCCAAGCATAGTGGTACAGCACCAACAATCACTCCCTACATGACATGCTGTAACGAATCAACAGTATCAGCGTACGACGACCAGCTGAAAAAACATTGGGTGTAGGCTTCCCCATCGAAGAGTGCTTTTTCGTGACATCCAGCATCCCTCACAGGAATTCTCGCCGCCATTTTGATTGACAAAGACACGCCGTATACACTATCAAAACAACTCAATTGATGGGTGAATACTCTATCTGGTTCTGCCACGGCGCTCCATCGAATGCTCTAACCAACTGAGCAAGCCCGAGCCTAGTCTCCTACCGGGCAAAAGGGACAATGTTGTCAAGTCACCGTCTTGACTGCACACTAGAGCTTCACATCACCCCTTACAGGTTTGTTGGTCAGATGCCATTGTGTCTAGCCTAGATCGACCGGGATCACAGGTGGCATTCAAGTCAACGGCGTCACCCAGGTGCAGACGGACTTCATTGCATTCACTTCAGCATTCAATGTTGCCCGACTACCCGGCCCTAGATATCTTGATAAATAGCCTACGGAACCCCGGTCTCTTCATTAGAAAGAGTCCACATTGAACCAAACTGTTTACGACAATTCTGAAAACCTATTCCTCAACTTTGGTGGCCAATCTACTAACTATGGCCATCTATTCATCAAATTCCTCCCACCTGCTGGAGTCTTGTCGAGAGACTCTGGCAGTCATCATGCTGGTCCTGCTGCCCTCTGCGTTACTCATCCCAGCGGCGATGGTGATGCCCCGCGCGGGCATGTACTTGGGTTATAGCATGGAAGATTTTGGATTCTCTCTTGCTTTGTTACTTATGCTTCCTGTTATGGTCGTCATAATAGCCTTTCGACGTTTGTACCTTTCTCCGGCTTCGGAGTTCAGGGGGCCGTTCCTGGCTAGGGTCTCGAGGCTGTACGAAGCGTATCACGTCTTGATCAAGGACGACTGGTACGACAACTTGAAAGCTCTCCACGAGAAGTACGGTATGTGACTGTTGCACTCGGCATTCCTAGGCTCATTGGAAGTGTCATCCTAACCTCAAAATGCTCAGGTCCCGTCGTCCGGATCGGCCCCCACGAGGTCCACATTGCCGATCCGGAATTCTGTCTGAACTTCCACCGGCGCCCGGACCTCCTCAAATGCACGAACTACTACGGGCTGGTCAACACGGTGCTGGGTGGCCTGTCTGATCCCCACGACCATATGCAGCGGAAGGGCGTCATCCAGCCCCTGTTCACCGGCGACACACTGGCGCGGTACTCGGCGGGGGAGATGAACGTCCATATCGCCACCCTCCACGAGAAGCTCACCGAGGAATCTGCAAAGCGCCAGGGAGGTGAAACCAACTTGACGTTCATCCTCTGGGCCCTGACCAACGACATCATGACCTCGTACATCTTCGGGGAGCGCATGGGCTACCTCGCGGCGCCGGACCTGGCGGCTGTTCACGATTCTACCCGGGCCTACAATGCCATTGATCTCGCCACGGTCCTGAGAACGATGCCGCCCGTGAAGAAGCTCTTTGATGTGTTGCCTTGTCTGCGAGAACATTCGGTTCTTGGCTGGATTGACAAGGTAAGCTCTGGTCTCTTTTGACATCTCTGTGCTTATTCGTGTTATGTGAACTAAGATCATTGTCATACAGCTCATCGAAGATCGCCTGAGCCGGACCAGCCAAGGCGACAGCGCCTCACAGAACGAGAAGGGCGACATGAACCTCTTGGCACGTCTTTGGCGCCAGCTGGGCGGCAACTCACAGCTGACAACACATGAGATGGCTCAGGCCGTATTCATCGGCAACGAGTCCCTGCTCAGCAACCTGACCTTCTTGCTTCACCAGATGATAGAGAACCCGCACTGCGTCAAAACCCTGCGGGCCGAACTCGATACGCTCGACGTGGGCGCGTATGGACACCAAGTCTGGCGTGATCCCAAAGTGCTACAGCTTCGATATCTGGTGAGTCATCATCTGACCCCCACTTGAAACCAACGCTTTTGTGACGACACAATTCAATTTAATTGGGCTGATAACAATTTCCTCAATATAGGATGCCTTATGTCGCGAGTCCACCCGTCTCAGCTCGCCCGGGTGGCACCGCCAGCCGCGGCAAAGTACGGAGCCCGTCCGCTACAAAGACGACTTGACGATCCCGGCCATGGTCAGCATCAGCTTCACGCCGCGGATGCTCGAGCACGACCCGGCCTTGTTCGAGAATCCCGACGCCTTCATGCCCGAGCGCTGGCTCGGCAACAGCCAGAGAGTGCAGAGCATGAGGAGGAACTCCGTTACCTTCGGCACAGGAGCCCGGACTTGTCTGGGGCAGTAGTAAGTCCACCTCGCGAGGACCCCATCTGTGCACCTTTCTGGCATAGACGAATGACTAACGCGGGTGTCTGTAGTATCGCGCGTCACGTGCTGAAGAAGGTGCTGGTTTGTATGGTGTATGGATTCGATATCTCATCGCTCGACGCCGGTCAGGATAGGGTGGAGGGGCCCAGGTACCTCAACACGTATCCCAAGAGGGGCAAGGCTGGGTATATGAAAGTCCGGGTGACACCTCGATTTGCCCCGAGTGGCGAGTAGATAGTGCGAAGAACATCATGAACAGACATTATGGCATCCATCCAAAGGCTTGTGGCCTGTGCAGTTTCCTTCAAAGGCGTGACCAAAGTGGGTTAAGCCATTCCGGTGATCACGGCGATCTGGGAGATAATCAACATCGAGGGTGAATATGGCGGCTCTTTCATCCTGTGATTCGGAGGCGGTTGAACCTTCTGTAAGGCCTTTGATCGTAGGCTACAATTGTACCGCTGTCCAACCTATTACTCGGTAACAAGACTCTGCATTCGGCAAGTTGAGAACGGTTGGTCAAACCCAGAGCGAAGCATAATGAAAGAAGACATAGAGCATAAATGAATGTTGCCTTCCACGTGCCGAAGGTTGAACACAATTTCAGTCTTACAAAGGCGGCCCGTCCGCTCTGCGACCCGTTGTTTAGCTGCGTCGGCCTATGAGATTGATGTAATTCTCGAGGTGGCAGTTCCGATCTTGGCAAAGTAAGCTCTCGGTTCGTCTCACGCTTGACGTGTAAATGCCCGCTCTTCTTGAGGTTCTGGTCCTTTCTTCTACTTACCCCGTTTGAGGTTACCTTGGCAGGGACGACGGAGGATGTGTTTTTTCCCATTTAGTACATGAGCCCGGAATGAATGACGTCGAGGTTGGGTATGGATAATTGCTCCTCTGTCAGTGCCCTCCACCTTTTCGACGCATTGAAAATCAATGCTTGTTTTCCTGCGCCCTGTCCCCAGGGGTATAGCCTTCGCCCAAACAGGCCTCAGGGTTCCATTTATACTCAGTAGTGACATATACGCCATAGCAACAAGTACTCTCTGTCCTCTCGAAGAAGAATTTACCCTCTACTGTAGCAGACGCCGCTGATAGTAACGCATTGAGCTCTCCACGAGTCTTGAAGCATTCTGTGCGGTGTTGTACTTCGATCGCGTCCCGGTACCGATGCTGCTCGATCCACTGCTGCAGCCGCGGGATGCCGAAGAACTTGGCCTCTCCTAGCAGCGCCTGGTACTGTGCAAAGTCGAAGTTGTGAGTACCGGGGTCGTAGAAAAGCGGGAATCTGCCGCTCCGCAGGTAGGCCAGGACATGACGAAAGATGTGGCCGTCCGAGTCGATGAAGACGGCACCGTCGGCAGTTGTGGGATTGTTCCAGTCGCCCGAGAACATTGAAGCGAAGAAGGTGCTCTCATCCGTCAGTGTGCTCAGAGTGGTAGTGAATTGGCACTCGCCGACTTGGAGTCGAATAAGGTGAGGTATGACATGGTTTCCTGATTCATCCTGTGCAGGGATGCCTTGGCGGGGGGTCTCGGGCATGATTTACAATAGGTGTACGGGAAACGGTGTTTCGAGCGGGGGAGTATCTGTTAGCCGCCCCGCTGTAACAAAATTACACTTGTGTCGCTGACTAATCCGCACGCGGCACGGACAAAATTAGACCTTGGTTCAACCCTGGCCGAGAGTTCACCGCTCTACCAAAGCCGTTCTCTTCAACAATCACTGCATATTCTTGGAATTGATGAGAGAACGTAATGATGTATCCAGCTCAAGCTACCTATCTAGTCTAAAAGGGAAATGCATAAAACTTTGAGTCTGAGCAACCCAAGTGTGGTTCAGCCCAAACCCAGAGTCCAATTTTCTGAGTTACACGACCTGAACGACTGGCCATAATAGACGTCAATGTTACATTCCAGCAGCTACTACATCACTGGTCATTTCGTGCTTCCCGTTTCATTCATAGCGGCAATGTCTTCACCCAAACACCACGTCGGATCCCAAGCGTACTCAGTCTTGATAAGCACGCATTTGAACCATGGTTTCTCCTCATAGGTCCATGATTCCCCAGCCGCATATTGCCGGCACTCCTCATCCTTCCAGCACATGTCCCGTCTACCACGATGGTGCTCCAAACCACGGGGGCAGAGGTGGATCTTCTGGACACCCCATGCACTGGTAACTGCCAGATTATCTGCCTTGCTCGTCTCTGCGAGGTATCGTCTCATCGTCTCTCCGTCATCCAAACTCTTCGTCTCGCGCTTGACCTCCAATGCACCTCGGAACTGCTGTGTCTGGATCCAATGTACCAGCCGTGGGATCCCGAAGAATTTGACTTCTCCCAGGAGTGTTTGATACTTTGCGTAGTCGAAGGACTGGGCGGTAAAGTCGAAATAGAACGGATAGTGACCAGTCCTCAGATAGCGCAGGATCTCCCGGAACACCGTATCATCGGCATCCACGAAACGCACACCATCAGCGTTGGTGTGATTCTCCCAGCGACCCGAAAGCAAAGTAGAAAAGAAGGTGCTCTCATGCGTCAAGGTGTTCTTCCGAGTCGTGAAACGGCGTTCGCCCACCTGCAGTTGGATGGGGGCATCCTTGTTATCGAAGGTTACACTTGGTGCATCTTGCATGGGTGTATTTTCGTTGCGCATAAGGCGAAGGGGAAGATTGTTGAGATTCAGGTTCAGGCCTGTCATGGCGTGATCTCCGAAGCTCGTATCGTTTCTCATATGCAGCCTTGGTACTCCGGGTCGATGGTGTAAAAGGATGACGGAAACTTATTCCACAGGGGCGTTCGGTGTTAAATGCAATTCTAGTTTGACGCGTTGAGCTAAGTGGGGGGTTGGAAGTGATACTCAAAGTATTCCATCCTATTCTTCTGCTCGCAATGATAGCATCTTTCATTAACAATGCCTGGCCGACTGGGTCTGTCCCCATTTCCTTCTTTCAACTCCTGGTTATGCACGGGTCCCTGGGTGTGACAATTCGCGAATCTACCTCTCTGACTAAGCCACAGCATACAGTTTGGAATGAGAAATGCGACATGATCAGCATTCGTCAAGAACCTTTCCGGCAAAAGTCAAGAAACAACGTCGAAACTGAAAGTCGCGTGGCCGTCATGCTAGCTCAGTACAAACAAAGTGCTGCAGCCGTTCAGTCGGCCCGAAGCGAAGGAAGTAGAGGCCAAAAACTGGCGATCAAAATAGTTGTCAATGGACAGTGTGGGGACGATGAAACCCACAACACGGATTGTTTCATGATAGCAAAGCGGCGTAGCCTTGAACATCGTCAGAGAATGTTCCTGATCAGTCTGCTGTTTACAATGGCTGAAAGCTACTCTTCACTTCCAACGTCTGCTGCCGAACCATACCTGTTTGATCCGGCTAGAACCATGCAAAAAAAGAAAAGATCAAAATGGCAAAAAGCTGAGCTGCAAGCCCGGACCGGTGTCCAACCCCATTTTTTTCCTGCCCATTGGGTGGATCGAACCCGGGGTTGCAGCCTACGAAAACTCCCCTGATCCAGGCGTCCCCGGAAAGAGAGGTTTTACTCCGAACAGACCACTCAGCCACTTATGCGAAGGAGGGGCTTGGCCCCTTCACAATGGCGTGGGTGTGAGTGCTGCTGGTCGGAATAGCTGTTACTGGTAATTATGAGGGCTAGGTAGCTATCTATTGTTAGGTACGTAGCTACATGTAACAACGAGAGGCAATTCAGCCCTTGTGCTCATCGTAGTGCACGTCGGTATGATGCGCCTCCGCATAAGCGTCCACGTGCGTCCCGGCGAACTTGCGAGCTGGTACCTTGTTCGCGAACAAGATGTCGATTTCCTCGTACGTCCGGCCCTTGATCTCGGGCAGGCGAAAGAACGACCACAGGAAGACGAGGAAGGCCGTAGATCCCCAGAAGAAGCCGCACTTGCCCCGCCAGTTCCATTCCACTGGGCTCTGTCCGTCGACAACATTGTTAGTCCGCTGCGCGAGACATTGCCACAAGGGGCCGAGTTTAACTTACCACCATGTAAGGATTCAACACCTGAGATACGATGTTGATGAGTTGGTACGAGCACCGTGCCAAGACGACTGACAATGGTCTCAGGCGGATCGATGAAGTTTCCGAGATGATACTGTACTGCGAGCATGTTAGCACGGTCGTCTCTTTGTGAAAATCACAAGCCCTGGGCAATCTTACGGCAAGCGGGCCAATGGTCAGAGAGTACGTAAACAACCAGAACAGACACAGGCCCCCCATGGGCCAGAGCGCCTTCTCGCCAACTGAGACGTCCAAGATGCCAATGATGTACAAGACGCTGCTAAGGATGCCCGCGCCAGTGACGTAAATGGTGCGCCTTCCAAAGTACGACAACAGCCACCACGACGCGATGGTCCCCACGAACGACATGCCCGTCGCGCCCAGCCCCAAACTAAACGAGTTCCGGACGTCCATGCCGGCGCTCTTGAAGAAGAAAGTCGGCGTGTAGGCGAAGCTGCTGCCCGAGAGGATCTGGCCCATGAGCGCGACGCAGACGATCTCGGTGCGGCGCAGGTCGACGCCGCGGACGCAGTCGAGGTAGCTCGTGCCCTTGGTCACCTCGGCCTCCATCTTGGTCGTGTGCAGCATCATGGCCAGCTGGGCGCTGATCTGCTCGTCCGACTTGCTGCCGCTGAGCCGCACGATGGCCCGGCGCGCGTCCTCGAGCCGCTCGCGCCGGACGAGGAACCAGGGGGACTCGGGGGCTAGGAAGGCGATGGCCATGAGGGGGGTGGGCCACAGCCACTGGATGGCGAAAGGGATCTTGTATCCCATCTCGCCCTGAATGTTGAGACATCCGTTCAGGACCCCGGAGGCGATGAGTTGTCCAGTGGCCCAGCAGAGCTGGACATATGTCGTCAAGTAGCCTCGAAGGTTGGTGGGGCAGACCTCGGATGCTGGCGGAAATATCGTAAGTAAGGATCTGGCCCCTCAAAAGCAGCGACTTGAGATTAATGATATTCAACTTACCGTAGGAAGGCGCCAACGTGGCAAAGACACCCCAGCAGAGACCACACAGGATCTGGCCCGCGAGCAGTACGCCCCGATTGGGCGCAAAAAAGACGACGAACAGGAAGCAGTTGAGGATGCCCATCGCGACGATCATGACCCAGCGGTAGCCGTACCTGGAGGCGAAGTATCCGTTCATCAAGCCGCCTGGTTTCGGAGACGCGTGTCAGCAGCCATTCAACTCCCATCAATTTCCTTGTCAGCAAGGAAGGTCTCACCGAAAATGCTGCCAACGGTACTCCCCATGGACAGACCCACTTGCCACGGTCCGTTGACCTGCCACTCCCCGACCTCCTCGTAGTAGTCGCCGAACTTTTGCTTGAACTCGGGGTAGGCGAAGAAGTTGCCCATCAGGATCGTGTCGTATCTACCGAGTTTCGAGTTAGACGAGTCAGTGCCAGCTAACCTCGGCACAATTGAACTCACCCTTCCATGATGATGCTCATCGAGATCATGATGGACCAGAAGACGGCCCTGCGGTTCTCGCGCAGTGCCTGCAGCAGCGTCTGCGCATGTTCGTCGTCGGTGGCCTGCTTGGCCTCGAGGATGGCGCTGGCTCCGAGTTTGTCCTCCAGCTCCCGGTCGGCCACCTTTTGGTGGCTGGCTACCTGTACGGAGCGATCGGCGGCCATTTTCTTATCGCCTGAGCTGCAATAAAAGAATGATATTTTTCGCGGATAATTGCATGCATAGAATCCTGCCCGGCGAACTCTGGGGGTCCATCATGACTTTAAACCTGCGGCATCACCAGATCATCGTACCAGCTGAGTTAGGGAGATGTATTCGCCCAGGCGCGCTACAGTAATCGAGATATGCTTCTTTCGGGTTTTGATCACCCGAAAGCTGTTAGCCGAGGGTGAGCATCAGCACATTCCATGCCATTTGTTAAGGGGGTCCCCACCTCCACTTCTCCATGTTTGGAGCAAAATTGGGGAATCTGGGGGAAACCAGGATCATTGACAGCTGTGGGGTTCCCATCCTTCGGGTCGGTAACCGAGTCTTTAAGGACTAGTATTGGTGGAAATAGGGAACATCAAAGCTTGGGACTCTGCCGGCTAATCTTCAAAGTCATCTTGCGCTCTGGACACGCATGATCCTTCAAGTCGTTGGCTGCCATCTTACCAGATGCCAGGTCCAGTAGTCCCATCCATACACATTTTCAGATGCTGCAACCCAAGCCCCCATAGTGCATAAGCCTTGCCTTCGCCATTGGGTGACCATTGCCAGTCTTGTGGGTGGGACCGCAACTTCCGCCGGGACAGCGGCCCGGATTGCTACGGTCGCCACTCTGCTAGTGATAACCCCTGTATCAGCTAGTCGAGCGCATGCATGGGACGCAATGCGACACTAAGCTGACCGGGTATCCTGATTTATACGGAGCACGGATGCACGCCTTTTATACGGCTGCTCTCTGTTCTTGCCTGGTCTGCAATAAGAACTGGGGCAACCGCCTGACAAAAGCCGATCTCGCCGCCTGGTTGAACCCGAGGATGAGGATGAGGGTGATTAAGAACACCGAAATTGGACCTAGGTGAGGTTAGATTACTCTAGAGGTGATTAGCTTGAGGGTTTCTCACTCAGAATAGCAAACACGATACCAATCCGTAGGTTGCCATCGTTTAGTTCTTTGGCGTTCAAGCTAAACATGGATGCGAGCGTCGAGATGGGAAGCTAAGTGTGATGAAGGTCAGCGATAAATTATTTGTCATGATCCCACCCGAGACCTCAGATTGGTGTATTAGTAAGCGCGTGGACGTACAAAGATAATCGTAACGACGGTGAACTGTTGGGACGAGGTATGTTAGCCCTAAACAATGATAGAGTCTGTTTGGGTAGACCAACTATCATCATAGTCTCCCCTGAAGCCTCGGACTGTCTCATCATCTGCTGGTTGGACGCCAGTATACCCTGGCTAGACTCTTGAACCTTCTTGGAGGACTCAAGCACATCTTTCATCGATGCCAACACATCCTGTGAGGATTGCAAAATCAAATTGCTTGATGCAGCCTGGCTGAGATTTGTCTGCTTTTGTTGCATATCGATGAAGTGCAATAGGCTGCTGTGTGCAGAAGAGGCCCTGTCAATAAGATCGACCATGATCTCCTTTCTCTCCTCGGGCTTCTCGTTGAGATAGTATTCTCTCGCTGGATATTCGCTGTCAAAGCCGTGCGGCTTGCCGCGCCACTGCCGCAATACGGCTTCTTGTTCCTTTTGAATGCTTCGAAGGATGTTGAGCTCGTCAAGGATATCTTTAATCTCGTTGAGGATCTCGAAACCCCGGAAGTCATTCATCGAAGTTGGTGTTTCTACCAGACTGGGAGTGTTCGGGGCACTAGCAGTGTTGTTTCGATCAGAAACACCAGTAGCAAGCATGTTGCTGTATAGAGCGGTTTGCATATTCATCTGCCATATACAGTTAGTCAAGCAAGTCATCATGGGGCGCGTCGGACCAGGTGCGGGCTTACAATGTTCGCAATAGATCTTTCAAACATTCCTAGGAAGTCACGTCTCTCGTCCATGGAAAGGGTCGGATCGAATACGTTGGATGCGCATCGGTCGACAATGCAGCATGCAAGCTGTTCGCTTCCGTCTATCCAGGCTCTCTTGTTGGGATCTTCGATATATCTCAGAACAGAGGGGAATAGATCACGACTCGGTGTCTCATTGTTCAAGGCGTCTTCGGACCAAGAGCCAGGAAAACAGGTAATAACAATGCCTGAGTCCATTGATAGGTTAGCTGACAAAGTCCAACCGAAGTAAATGCCAGCGTAGAGAAGATTGCACATGGGGGAATATCGCGGAAAGAATATTGACCGAGTGGGAAACATATAATAACAATAAGACGCCCACAGATTTGCTTACCGGGCTCCAAGATCCACAGCCACAGCTGGTCAACCATCAAAACACTCCTGTCTGACCATTTCCGGCTCATAGCGTATCTCTCGACCACCTGATCCCGATCTCGAGCTTTTATGTTCTTTAGCATCGGGTAATAAGACTGGTCCAATGTTTGGCGGTTATGAAACCACGGATTGCACTTCGAGTGATACCAGAGAATCTTCTCGTGCATACTGCAAGGAATGCTAGATACATCTGCAGGGGTGGCCATTTGGGCATTCTCTATGACACTCGAAGCATGCTCTCTGGAAATGGACGATTCCCAGTGCAAATATGGCATCTTTGCCAGAGACAATGGTAGGTGAGCCACAAAATTCTATCTGATGGCAGGACTGTACAGTATATAGACTTACCACTATCGAAAAGACGTATTGACGTCTTGGGAGCCCGTTCCTGCGAGCTTTTGAGAAGCTTATTGCACGGCAGCAACTTCGTAGACCGTGTTGGTGAAACGGCGTCGACTGCTCACGCGCACGACGACCAGCAAGGATACCCCTCCTTAAAGTCTTCAAGGAGTAACTTTCCGCCTGTGAGATATCGAAGTCCTGTGCTTTGTATATCATGGTCACTACCTTCTACAAGAATAGTCAACAGTCAGTCCAAATATATGGTTCGGGCATTGCACTAACATAAACCCATTCCATGTTGTTGACAGGCAGGTGAATCCAAACAGGCCTATTCTCACTGCTGGGGCTTCGGAGAAAGTCGTGACCCCCCTCAAATAGCCTCTGAAGCGGAAGGAAGCTTGGCTCGAAAGACGACTCCAGAAACCGCCCGACAAAGGCGGTTTGGCCAAAGGCATCATCATTGCCAACATGATTTGTGGTATCAATCCCAGGTTCCGCAATCTTGAGTTGGCGTTCAATATCTATCTCCTGATACCGCCGGCCTCCGTCGGAATCTTCCAACATCAAGAGCTCGTCACGGAGCCGCAAACGATGCTCTTCCCAACGCAACAGAAGCTGATTTCTATCAACGTCGTCTTCTGGACACAACTTCTCAAAAGGAACATGTCGAGACAGGTCGCTCCAGTCCGCTTCTTCCGAGTATGCTTCGGAGTGATCCTCCGATCGAGCTTGGCTAACGGAGATCTGTCGCCCGCCGCTGGAGGGATCCGGATTGGAGCCATTTGAATCTAGAGCGGAGGGCAATGAGTTTCTGCGAGAGCCTTGACGTGCACGACCCCTTAATGCCCTATCAAATTGGCCAGCATCGTAGGAATCATTGGAATGTTGCCGCCTTCCTGATAGACCATAAAGTACTGATGAACTCGGTGAGTGTGGGGCATGGTTGAGGTATTGATGATAGTCCCATTCTGGCGTTGTGGCTATGCCGGCGGTCGCCCGATCTCCAACGCCAGGGGGAGTCGAGTTGGCAGCGGCGTCATGGACGTCAGATGGGTCGATCCACCGGTCCCCTTTTGACTCATCATCTGCAGCTGCTCTGACCTCTGCTTCCTCTGCAGAAGAGGAAGCCCTGAAGAGAGCAGCAATCCCATCGAGGGGATCGTTGTCTGACACATTATCATGGTCATCAATGATCGAACTTCTCCTGCTGCTACGCCAGGAGCCTTGGGGGTGGAGTATCGGCGATGAATTATGCTCTGTAACGACGGACGATGTGGACATTGTAGCGACGCTTCCACCATGTACGATACTGCAATGTTATTTGGCTTGAAGTTTGAGCATATTATGTCGTGATGAGGGGTTTCTGCTACCCCAACATGATGGTGCGTGGTACGGCCATCAGCTGAGCCACACAACATGCAACAGCAAGACGTGGCGGGCGGTGCGGCGCCAGGTTCTATCGGAGATGCGTTCGGCCAACCTGCCATTGGCAATCGAGGGCACACCATGCATAACCGAGACTGCTGCCGGTAATTAACTTCGGCTTCAGAACGTTGGGCTCTTGCCAATATGACAGGTCTTGCTCAGCGGAAAATCGCTGCGTAGTCGAAATAAGGATAACGTTTCGGCGGACCAAGTACTTCACGCTCTGTCGCGCCCTGCATGAAACATTAGGTTACACTTTCGGTCATTGACATATCCCAGAGTCACTCCATAACGCATACTGATTTGGCGATAACTCTGACTGAAGACTTGCAATGATTGCTCCCACTTTAGACTCCCGAAATGGCGTTTTGCGCACCTCAATTGAAGTCGAATGTTTTGCGCTGACATTGAAACCTTGCCAAAAATGTGTTTCAGGGGCAGAGCAGAGCCCGGACCATCTGCGCTTCCTACGATAAGGTTAAAGCGGGGCCCGATTTGGCGTCTTATCAGCCCTTGACAACAAGACGAAAACGACTCCAGCATCAAATCACCCGCTGCACTGCACGGCAAAATGGCGCGTAGAGACAGTAATGGAGAATGGGAGTCGGTCATAAGCCCTATTCCGGTTGACCACCCAGCCGGGAAGGTCACGTACGACGGATGGGGCATATACATCAACGGCCACGGCTACGTCCGACATCTCGCGACCTATCTTCCGCGAACAGCGCTAACCAAGACCGGTCGCGTCGCGAAAAAGCAGCCCAAGAAAGCAGCAAAGCAGCCATACACCTGGTGGAAGGCGCAATGCATCTTGCGTGGCATATCTCCCAAGGGGACGATGGCGCAGCTGCAGGAGCGGCTGGAGGGCCACGAGGACACGCCGATGGCGGACGAGTTCAGGGCCCTTGAAGAGCAGGCCAAGATCGAATACAGAGCCAAGAACAACCAGGCTGTCGAGGACAAGTGGGTTCGGGAAATGACCGACGAGGAGAAGATGTCGACTGATCTTCGACGCTACTTGACGGAAACCTTCCTGGCGGGCGCGACGAGCCCGGAAGCCGTGGTGGTTCAGGGCGGCCTGAACTCGGGGCAACGTTGGGCCTTGAGAGTGCAGAACTTGGCCAGGGATCTCGGCCTTGCCGCCCGAATCGTCGAGGTAACACCCGACCCGGACGAGCTCTTCGAGGTGGAGGACCGACGGTGGGTAGTCGTTGGGCCGAAGAAAGCAGGCGTGGCCAAAGCTGCGCAGCCAGTCATGGAAACGACAGAGAAGCGCAAAGTCGAAAAGCACAGGCGACAAGATGCCGTCATGGCCCGGGAACAAGCCATAGCGGACCAGCAGCAACAAGAGCTGAGAGCAGCTCTAGATGCGTGCGAAGACTGGGATGTCACCGGCACGTACAAGATCAGCTGCCCGTTCATCGAGGAGGAATGGGAAAGCTTGAAATACTCGTCTGGGCAGGAGGACCTGACCCTCACCGTGTACTGCAAGGAAACGCCAAAGGGGCCCCAGATGTATGCCAAGTTCGACTTTCTGGTCCATACTGGGGTTATGAGGTTCGAACGGCACAAGAGAGACAACGCACCTGTACTGCCGCGCCCGGACGTCAACAAGAAGAGGAAGAGGCAACGGGACAGCGACGATGAAGGAGACGACGAGGACGAAAGGGATAGCGACGAAGAAAGAGACAGCGAAGATGAGCTCGACGATTTCGGTGAACCAAGGCGGAGTCCCACGCCCGAGGCATTCTACCTCGGGTCCATTACACATCCATCGGCCGAATGCCGAACCTGGAATTACCGATGGCGTGGAGAAGAGACAGGGACTGGCGAGATCCTCTTGTACGAGGACCAGAATGTTTACGAGATCAAGTGGTACGGACCGCAGGTGGAGAGGTTGAAGGGGAAAATCGGAAGCACTCACTTCCGCCCCTGTACCTTCACTGGCGTCAAGGTTGGAGTGGGCGCAGAGCTCGAAGAAATCGAAATCGCCGAGGAATGGGCCAATCGCAACGAGCACGCGCACTACCTCGCCAGTCGCTGGTGAGGACTGATGGGGACGTTTCGGTCTCTGATGCACACGCGACTGTGGTATCCGGGTGTTGAGCCCGTGCATCCGGTTGGTGTTCGCATTAATGGTAGCTCAACGGCGAGGGGTTTTCAATTGAGTTTTGTAGTTCAAATGTGCGTTGAATGTCCTGCCATTCTGAGTTGGCGCCGTCGTTGCGGGATCTCCACACTATCCCGCGGAGATCACGCGGTGACGTTCGCGGATGCTCCCAGACCTCCTCTATGCGTCTGCGTGACGTCAAGTCTCAATGCTATATCTATCTCAAATTGGACGTCCATCCTTTTTGACGCTCTTGGAACTCTTGACCTTTCAGTTTCCAACTTCAACTCCAAGATCTTAAACCTCATATTAAATACACAAACCCCCCTTAAACCACCAACACCATGTCCGGAAGAACCCACCAAGGCCGCTCGGTCGCCGACCACCTCGAAGACGATGACGAACGTCAGTACAGACAGGAAGACTACGCCGAGGCCAGGCGGAACACTGGCCTGAATATCGAAGCATACATGACCAACAGTAAGACGACGATCCCCTTGGGAGACGCTCCACTCGTCCCTGCTTTCGGCTTGATGCCCAAGGTGCTGATACTGCGAATAGAACAGAAGGCACAGCAGATGAACATGTTGGCCGATGCGGAGGTGCGTATGACTCTAAAACAGCGTGGGAGGTGATGATATGCTGATGCTACCGCGAATCAGATCCAGTACAGAATAGCCCAGCGGGAGAAGAACGATCCTCTATACAGAGTAAGTGTTTGACAAACTGTCTCTTCTATTCCGGTGAATAGTATCTAATCGACCTCGGGGCTGTGACAGGCGGCCAGAAACGGCAACAAGCCATCATGGGGTGCTCGGATCGACGCGGAGATTCTGGCCGAGGAGCACGAGATGCTGCTGCGAAAGAAGAAGGCCTAGAGACAGAGGCTCATAAGAGGGGAGATGACCGCAAATATGTTGGACATAGTTTTGTGTATGGAAGTGAAATAAACCGAGATCAAAGAAACAATCTAGAATGTCTACCCAAATACTTCCATCATGAAGTAATACTCAATCCTCGTCCCCTCCGCCCGGCCCCTCGCCGTCAACTGCCGACAGTGATCCGCCAGAATCTCACCAATAATCGGCGTACCGCAGAAGAACACGCCCACTTTGAGTTCCTTATCATCATCATCAACACTGTCACCCTGCTCCTGGTCCCCCCGCTCCTTGCGCTTGTTGAGGTAGGCCCGAAACCTCTCCATATCCTCGTAGTGCCTGTCCAAGATGCCCACAAAGTCCGGCCTTCCGAGCCCCGTCTGGTTGAGGAGCCCCGTCAGCGGCGAGGCCGGGTGCTCGGGCGTCCGGTGCTTCTCGAGCAGCCAGCGGTAGACGTGGGTCGAGATGTCGGCGCCCCGGCGCTTCTTGGTGACGTGGGTGTGGATGTTGATGTCGAGGTGGCAGTCTTCGTGGCTGTCGCTGGAAGACGACGAGTGGTGGTGATGCCGCTCTTGCGATCGCGCCACGGCGTTCAGCAGGTCCGAGAACCAGAGCAGGTGGTTCCGGTCCCGCACCATCCAGTGGAAGTCGACGCGGCGGTAGTCGGGGGCGGCGGCGACCTGGGGCGGGGCGCGCTGGGATGTCGAGGTGGGCTCCGTTGCTGTGGCGTGAGACACCGCGTTTTCACTGCCGCTCACGTGATGGCCGTCTCGTGGCCCGTCCTGTCCCGACGCCCCGCTACTGTTGTCCTGCCCTTCACTGTCGTTCACGACACTATCCTTGACTTCCGATTGCCCATGGTCTCTGTCGTCTTTGGCCTGCAGATCTGCCAGGATGCCAGAAAAGGGAGTGACGCCGATCCCGGCCCCTACGATGATGGTGTGACTGAAGTCGTAGAAGCGCTGTGCCGGGGCACCGAACGGTCCATTGACGCCGATCTTGATGTCGACCGTCTTGTCCTTTTCTCCCAGCTTTCTCAGCTTCGAGGTCCAGTTCCCGTCGGTCTTGATGTGCAGCCACAGGTCCTTGCCCACGCAGGTGGAGACGGTGAAGGGGTGCCATTGGAAGAAGCTGATCTCCGGGACTTGGAGAAAGACGTACTGGCCAGCCGCATACTGCCACATCCTCGTGTGGGGTATGGTAGCCTTGATCTCGACCGTCTCTTCGTCCAGGACCTGGAGCGTGGCCTTTATGTGGTGGAAACCCAGGCCGACTCGGATCGTCCGTTCGAAGATGACGAGGAGGGTCGGAAACGCGAGAAAGTAGCCCAGCATCGGCCATTGAAACAGCCCCAAAGCACCATGAGCCATGAGAAGTCCGATAATGGGGAACATGAGGAGATGGAACAACTGAAACAACTCATAGTTCTTGGTCCTTATCTGGGGAATGCTGAAAAGAGATAGCAGGTAGAGAAGTCCAAGTGCAGTGATGCCAGTGTATCCCGGCAGCGACCGGACGTACTCGATATAAGGACGCGGAACCATGTCCTCGCCGATAAGAACACCGACAGCATCCTGGTTTTCTGGGCGGCTGCCCCAATTGAAGGACCCTGAAAGATGCCCAATGGCGTGCAACGTCGCGAGCGCGAGAGCTACCATGGAGATGCGGATGTGAAAGGCCTGCGACAGATCCCAATTGATGAAGCGAGACACACGCGTAGAGCGACGCATGAACGTCGCAAAGTACCGCGACATGCTCAACACCAAGAAAAACAGCGTCGGGTAAAGCGCCCCCGCGCACGTCTTGGCCAGCACCACGCCCCAGCCGAGCGCGGCCTGATACCGGGGCTCCGTCGCGTACTTGACGCACTGCCAGACCCCAAAGGCGAGCTGCATCGCCACGACGAGGCCGACAAACAGGATCTCGTTGCCGTGCACGGCCCAGTAGGAGCGCACGCGGCGCCACAGGCTCAGCGACTGCACGTAACGCTGCTCGTCGTCCTGGGCCTGCTCCGCCTGCTTCGGGGACGGGATCCGCCAGGACCGGACGCGCTCGGCGAACTGGGCCCGCGGGATCTTCTGCTGGTCGTCGCCGCCGAGGAGGCTGCGCAGGAAGCGGTGGCGGGCCTCGTCGGCGCGGTCGTCGTGGTGCAGGTGGTGCGGTTGCGGGTTGGGGGCGATTTCGCGGTGCACGAGGTCGAGCCGGTGCTCGACCTCGCTGTAGTCGATCAGCCCATCTTTGTTCTTGTCTAGCTCGTCTAGAAATCGGTTTATCTCCTCGTCGTCCAGGTACTTGATGTTGTCTTCGTCAGCCATGCGGGTCAATTAATGGTTGTCTAGTAGATGAGGTAACGGTTGGGTAAATGGGAAGGCTGCAAGTGCGTGCAATGCGACACGCATCATGTTTTTTTGTATTTGTTGGAAACATCGCATGATGTAAAGATAAGGAGACGCGACGTGCCTTGAAACGTCCCTTTTTGCCAATTGGCAATTGCGTCACTAGTACAGCTTTTGGTGTTGTGGCCAAGAGAGTCCAAGACAGCCAAGTCGACGAGCCCGTAAATGTTAGTCCCGCCCAAGCCCTTGGCTCCGGATACCAGCGCCGACCCAAGTACTGTCTCACTCGCAAACAATCCCATGTGTTTGTAGTCATGAGATGTGATATCCTTCCGGGTTGATTGACGCAAGTCGTTCAATTAGCGGACTCAATTTTAATATGATAGCGGTAATACATCTTACTCAAGCGGCTGCTCCTCGTTCCTTATCCCCCCTTTCATTTTTTGGCTTTTCTTTCTGCTTCTACTTTATCTCGAGCATTTCGCTTTTCCTGAGCCACAGCCTCCGCTATTACTCTCGCGCGTTCTTCGTCAGCTCTAATTTCTGCTTCTACTTTATCTCGAGCATTTCGCTTTTCCTGAGCCACAGCCTCTGCTATTACTTTTGCGCGTTCTTCGCCAGTCTTCTTTTTCGCCTCCCATTCCGCTATGATATCTGCCCGAGCGGCCCGTTTTGCTTCTTCCCTTGCCTCGCGGATCTCTCTTTCAGCACTTCGCAATGCCTGATGTCTCTCCTCCAAACGGTCCCTGTCTTCTGGTGTCATCTCTTCCGTCCCCTCTTGCCAATGAAATTCGTCCTGGTCGGGTAACTTCGTTTCGGCTTTTCGTGGCAAGCCCTCCGCTTCTCTTCTTGCCTCTTCCTCCAATTCTCTTATTGTCTCCTCGTATGAATCCACTCCCTCCTTTCGAAACTCCGTTCTAGCTCTCTCTAAAGCAATGGCTCTTTCCTCTGCCCGTACCTTCTCTTCTAGGGCCATCCTCTCTAAGTCTTCCTTATTCCTTTTCCGACCTTCTTCAGCCTCGGCGCGAGACTCCGCTGCGAACTTTTCGTACCATAATATTAGCTTGGAACCGTCAGTATCAGAGACCGACCTGGATCTGCTAGAGCTCGTGCTTTCGCTCGAGCCTCCGGACAGCAACTTGTCGTAGTCCACATTTGGGAGCGTGAACAAAGCGAGGTCTACCTGATGCCTTCCAACGTGGCTCTGGTAACTGTGCGCGGAGCGGACCGGCTCCGCGCAGAGTGGACAGGGCTCGAAAAGCCACTGCGGCCTAGGTCGAGATACAGTAGAGCCCGCAATCGCCTTTTTGCCGTGGGACTTGGACATGTGCGCATCGTAGCTGCCCCGACTTGTGTAAGCCGTGTCACACCCGGCGGGACAGTGCCAAACCCGCCAGTGCTGCTCACGCATGTGCTGGATCCAACCATGCCGCCTATCGAACTGTTGGGTTACTTGTGGGCAGTCGTCATGGAGGCATATATAGCATCGAAGGTCTCTTAATATGTGTCTCCTGCAGCGAGGTCAGCTTTTGGCTAGTGGCTTGGTCAGATTCAATGCCATACTCCCATGCTTTACTTGTGGTTACTGCTATCATGGTATAACAGTAAGGGCATTCAAAGGGTCCTCGCGCGGACATGGCCGGTAGCGGGGGTAGTCTACCAGCTTCGATTGCAATCGTGGTCATTGTTTGCCCGCTTTCAGACTGGCAGTCTTCGTCTATGAAACCGGGCTCGTTGGTGGCGCCCTCTCCATCCTTGAGCGCTTGAGGGATGGAAGATGCGACCGTGCTCTGGCCGTCCTCGGCAAGCGACGTTCCACGTTCTAGTCGGAGGTGGCGGGCCTCCCGGTACTTGAAGTACTGACGCCTGTAGGAATTTGCTTTCCCTAAACGCTCGCATATAGCATCAGATGCCGCGGGGAATTTCTGTTGGACATGGGCAATATCCATGGCGTGGAAATAAGTGGTGTCTGTCTCTGCTGCCGAGAGTGAGAAACGGTCATGCGGGTGGGGGTTCCGGATGGTGGCAGAACACTTGAGTAAAGACGTTATGATTCTTGCTAGATTCGATACAAGACCGTCCAACTCATCGATATCCTCGGGAACGAGAAACTCAGCCTCACAGCTCTGCATATCTGTTGTGACATCGATAGCTTGGCAACTGTCAACACAGCCTGCGTCGCAAACCTTGAAGAGAAGATGGGGGCTTACCTGCATCGAGAACTCTGGCCATAGTTTGCAGGAAACCCAGGAACCGATTCCGTATCCCCGATGCTTCACGTAGTCTGTACTGAAGAGAACTTCGTCCAGTTCTTGCCGCCCCACTGTTCTTGATGAACATTTCGAACCTGTCACGCTCATCTTCAATCTTTTCAACGAGTCCCTGAATCTTCCCGCTCAAGTTGGCGGACCCATCAACGAGGTTATGAAATCGTACGGCAGTGCTGCAAATAAATCAACCGATTTTAATTAATATTTAATTAATTAATTAACACCTTTATATTAATTAATTAATATCAACTTACAGAAATATATAGTTAATTAATTAAACGATTTAAGATATTATTAATTAATTAATATAGTTAATATCGATTAAATTTAAACCGAAATATCCTCGATTTTTAATATATTTTATAACTTTTAACTAATAGATCTTATAATATTTTTTAATATTTTAATTAGAATTAGTAGGGGTTAAGGAGCCGGCTCCTAAACCGTAATCTAACGTTAGTAAGTTAGAAGATAATTTTAACGCGAAATGTTATTTTTAATATTATTTTAAGTAGTAAATAATACGTTTAATTTGCGCGATCCTTAGTAATTTTATTAATCGATTATTTATTTAAATTTATTATCATTATAATACCGTTACGATATTTATTTACCGACTTGTTGATATTATTTAACCTCCTGTTTAAACCGAAAAGTAATTAATTGTTTTTATTATATAATTCGGTAATTACGTTTTTATCGTTATTAAGAAGAACTTATCGGCTTAAACCTGGAAATTTAGCTACTTTTTTTAATTAGGTAATAAAAAATATTAAATTTATTTAATTTACGTAATAAAATAATCATCGTTATTGAATAAATTCGCTGTTAAAGGGTTATTAAATGCGATGGGTTACTTATATATATATATATTAAAACGTTTATTAATGATTCGATTAAATCAAGGTAAAAGTTAAGCGACGATATTAGGTTTAGCGAGTGACGATTTCTCGTAACTTTTTTAAATTTAAGCTTTAATAATGACGATAATGTGAAGCTTATATATAAGATATATAATTCCTTTGATAAAGTATATTTTTAATGCTTTTTAATTAAATGGATTGTTAATAAATTTTTTTTTTTCTAGATCGTTAATTCCCGCCGATTTTATACTGTTTGTTTTTATTTGAACTTTTAAGTTGAGATATAATAAGCGATATTATCGCGTATTATTATTCGATTACGCGTTATTAATAAGTTTTATTGTTATTATTAATGTATTATTAATATATTAAGTTATGTTTTTGGTTAAATATATTTCGCGTTTAATAGATGGAAGTTTAATAATAGGTATAATGTGTATAAGTTAACTTGTTTTTTTCGTAATGTTTTTATTAATTAACCCCGAAAGATAATATTTGGTATGTCGGAAATTAAAGGCAGTTATGATAGAGTAATAATTAATACCGTGATAGTAAAGTTTATCGATTAATATAGTATTGATAAAAAAAAAGTAGGGTATTTTATTTTTGATAACGTTATTAATATGGATATTGTGATGGATTTTATCGGTAACGTTTATAGGTTTAATGGACGTTGTCGGCGAGGTTGTTGCTTCGGCTATATTTTAAACTTAGCAGTTAAGGTTTTATTAAACCCCCTTTAGTTAATAAGTAAGGGTATTCGCGGATTAGACGATTACGATGACGATATTTTAATAGAAAAGGATTATAAGAATTAGCGTTTTTAAAAGTTAATTGGTAAGCTATGGATTATTGTTATTGCGGTTAATTAAAGTAATCGTATTAACGATTTATTTAGGTTAATTTAAAAGGTAAATTATATCAATTTTAACCGATTAAAGAAGCTTTTTCAGTTTATAAAGGATAATTAAATACGTTGATTAAGTACTTATTATATGATTAAACAAGCCTTTTAATTACGTTAATATATCGAAATAATACGTATTAAATACCTTTATAAATAGACCGATTAATATATATTTTTAAAACCGGCACTTTTTTAATTTATGTAGTAAATAATATGCCTATTTTTTTTTAATCGGCTAATTATTTAATTGATGCTAATTAGTTTATTTTTTTTAGAATCGCGATGATTTTAAAGGATTTTGAGGATTATTTAATTTAATTAAAAAGTGATAGTTAGATACGGCGATGATTAGGTGGTTTTAAAAGGTTTTACGGCAATATATATTATTATTTATTAGGTTTTAAATTTATATTTTAGAAATTAAAATATTATAAGGTGGATTTTAATAATTATTTTAAACCGAGGTAGTACGGTATCGATATTAACGCTGTTTAGGAGAAAGTTAATAATTATTATAATAATTTTTATTTAATACCGATATATTACGTCGCTCATATATTCCATCCAGCCTATTACTAAAAATCCCTAAAATACTTTTGGTTAATTAATGATGATTGGGTTTACAATGTTAAAAGGTTAATTAAAAGTATATAAGAGGCGGAGTATAAGGATCTAAATAAATTAGTCTTTAAGCTAATAACGTTAATAATTCCTTTATTAAACCTATTTATAAATAGCTTTATTTCTTTCCTTTAATAACAACGTAACCGAGTAATCGACCGATTTTACAATACCGAGTACACAACCGAATATACCCAATAATACCGCTGCGACGCTAAACTTAGAGATATTAACGTTATTAACCCGATTATATACTGGTATAACCATTGTAAATTATACCCTAAACTATCGCGAATGGCTTTTAATTTCCTTACGATTTAATCGATATTTATTAAATACGAAAAGTTATTTTCTTTAACCGGCCGGTTATTAAATGACTTTCACGTCAATTTAAATATTAAAATCGTGGATATATCGATAACGTTAAGGTTTTAATATAGAGTTGGTATTATTAATAATATTAACCCGATATTCTTTTTAATATTAAAAGAGTTAGATCGATAAATATTAAGGAACCTTACGATCGATGAGGTTAAATGGAGGGTTATTAGTTAATTACGAGCCGTCGATAGTAATTAATAGTATATATAAGTGGCTAAAATATTAAAAAAATATTACAAAATATTAATTAATTAATTATTAATTAATCAGAGCCGTTTTAATTAACTATTTTATTAATTAACTAGAGTTAAATCGTGCAGGGGTAGTATTAATTAACTAGCGGTACGCTGGTTGGTTGGTTGGTTGATTTGCAGCACTGATCGTACGGTGCAAGCTGTGGCTTGGGCCGAAATGCCTTCGGCAGAGGCCTCGTCAGTCGCCATTTTCTTGATCTGCTGCTTGCAAAATAAAAAACAAAACAGGAAAGATGCAAAACCCAGAACGCATCAACACTATGTATATTTTACGTTGATCATCTGTCTTCCAAGACTTTCTGACTGGATATTGCCGTTGTCAGTCACGTGTGTTTGTACCCCTCATTTGGTGCCTCAGTTCTCAGGTTGATCGTATGATACTTGATCATCGACCGTCAGCAGGTCTCGATTGGGCGGTCGCTGTCAATCTCTCTTCCCCGCCCGAAATTCCATGGATAACAGTGAACTCATCGTTTCGGTGTCTAATTAACGTCAAATCCCAGATGGTTAGTCCTGAGTCTATGTCAAGAAAGCTCACTAGTACTCATGGCTACCGGATTCGAAATTGCCGGGGTAGTCTTAGGGGCCATTCCGATGATCATAGAAGGAATCAAGCTCTACAGAGAAGTCGCAGGAAAGAGTACCCGGAGAGGCTTCCTTATGAGGCTCGAGACGCTGACTGTTGAGCTCGATGCTGAACATATGATTCTCAAGAATACCCGCGACATCATTCTCTACGATATCAAGGCAAGCACTTCAGTCGCATTCACCGGAGGATCGGGTTTGGGCCTGGAGAATTGGAAAGAAGGCGGCAATCTGCACCAAAGAGTAGAGGAACGATTAGGGTCATCAGCCAACAGCTTCAGACAGACGGCACAGCAGATGGAAACAGTGATCACCGAACTGATGGCGAAGCTCGGTATGGATAAAACCGGCAAGGCATGTCCCATATCTTGTTCCATCCCTTGTCTATATCCTGCTCACTAACCTGTGTAGGTCGATACCTCCTATTTCATGCGCCTTAAACTGGCCTGGAGCGATTCTGGTTATGATAGTTTGATTGCCCGCCTGGGCAGATCAAACCAGCGGCTGCGCGATCTCACACAGCAAACCGCGGAGTTGGCGCCAAAGACCCGGAGTAAAGCCCGGGGAAGTCTGATTAGCTTGGCCCGGGGGCTATTGGACAGTGTCTACAATGCTCTCAACGGATCGTTCTCCTGTGCCTGTACAGAGCCCCACGGCGTGAATCTTCAATTGGAAAACTACCCAACCAGTGTTCTCAAGCATGGAGATGAAGGGAAAGCAGCCGAAGGGATCCTCGTACATGCTGTCCTGTCGTTTGGCACCCCCTTGCACCATGGCAAATACGCATCCTGGCAATGGAAAGAGATCGAAATCCAGAAGAGTGCGTTGAAGTCTCAGAAAACCCAGGACTCAGCGTCAATCCAACTAAGCAAGCCACGACGCCTACGAATGAAAGAGAAGATTGAGAAGCCCTCGACAGAGTCCCTGCTTGGAACGGGAGCTGCAGAGGTTGTAATAGGTAATACCGAACTCCTGCTGAACCTATGCGAAAGGCTCGGGAGCCAAAACATCCAACCACGGGACTCTTATGGATATTTGCTGGATCGTGTCCCGCCAGCTGGATGTCGGTTTCAGGTCTCGTCAATGCATCAATGCCCGGACAATGACTGGACTCTGGTCAGCCTGAAGGACATTTTGCTGGGCCGTGGCGAGCAGATCCCCAGTCTCAGATTCAAGCACAAGGCCAGGCTAGCACCCATCCTTGCAAGAAGTCTACTCCAACTTTCATCGTCATCTTGGCTGCCCGGGTGTCTCACCAGTGAGCACATTGTCTTCATCCAGCGACCCTCCTCGGCGGCTACCTTCTACGACTGCGTTTACGTTTCCAAGACTCTTCCTGACAAGCGGTGCTCATACAAAGCAAAACACGAACGAAAGCTCGACTTACCCTTCGATTACACCGAGGATGAGGAAAGGCTCTTCTCTCTGGGAGTACTACTGATGGAACTGGTGCTTGGTGCGACGTGGGAGTCCATTCGTAACTCAGCGACTTCAAGCTCCGATGTTGACGTGGCGGAGGAATGTTTGCCTCGAATCCAGGCCCAAGGTGACCACTACTACCGTGCCATCAAATCATGTATTAAGTTTGAGTTTCTTGAGCCTGAATCAGACTTGCGCAAGGCACCGTTTCGACAAGAGGTATACGACAAGGTGGTGGGGCTTTTGGAGGAGAATCTGAGTTGAAAGAACGGATACCACGAATGCACTCAAAAGCTAAAAGTCTCCGATGAGTCGTTGCAGGGGTATTTGGGGCCCCTTTTCTTAGATGACAGTAAAATTCGTCAATACTTGGGTGTTGTAGTGGATACCTGTTTTTGTCATGGTTAGTGCCTCTCTATTTCTGTCCATGCTCTCGACCGCGATCGAAGACCCCTGGTGGGTCACCGCCAATTTTGTCTAAGACATGCTGGCTCCCACCCACGCCACAGTGGACGACAATCTTGTGGCTGGCTGCGTCCTGGGCATACCGGAATCTAGACCCAACCCTTTGCTTCGGGTGGCTGCAAAATAACATGATAAGAATACCAAGCCAATGCCACCTTAGTCTCACAAAGACCATATGCCCCTGGTTTGAACCACAAGACATCATAGCTTTCTGAGTCCCACCATTGAAGCATAGCCATGTTGAGTATAAGATAACTAAACAAACTCCAGATAAATGTCGACCAGTTGCTCTCTACCAGGATACCAGATACATTGATTCAAAGGAATGAAGCAGATGAGCCAAAACGCACTTCGAAAGTCGGGGGTGATTGGCACCCCTGGCATGCTTTGCTCCAGAGCTGGAGCACCTGACCACTGGCTGGAAAACGAGGCTCCGAAGAAGCAACCACCCATATTCTGGAAGGCCTTCGGATTTGCTCTGAAGCAAATGTTCACCGTCTCGGGCAGCCTCTACTCCGATGGGCGCGCGTTGTTCCTTGCCGAGCCAGGCGAGGCCGGGGTCCCCGACGGCCCCGGATGCCCGCGGGAGGCGACGAATCACGAGCTCTTCGCGACGGTCGACGCGATGCAGAGACTGAACTGGCCGACATTCTCGCGCAGGGGCGACTCTTACTTTGAGTTTCTGACCTCGTAAGTTTCAAATTTCAGCGCCGTCTCTGCCAGTCTGGCCCACCAGCTGATAAACGATGTTTTTAGCTATCTGCGAAACGCCGGGACGGAGGGTTCTGATGGAGCTGCAGTAGCTTATGCGAGCCTGGAAAGTGCGAAGGCGGAGAAGGACAGGGTTTGGGCCAAATACTGCGAAGAGTTTGCTACATTAACGGCTGGCCCTCCTTCACCAAGCAGCACACCACCTTCATCACTGATGGCGTTCCTGAGCGAGCAACCAGAATACATATCCGCGTGGAACAAAGAGCGCGACGCTGCAAAGAATTACTATCGCCTCCAGGCTCCCAGCATGTCCAGTCTGTCACAGCAGGTAGAGCTTCTTCGACTGGCAGACATGCGTCTGGAACCCCAGAAAGGGTACGTAACCGTCCTGCCTCTTTTCTTTGACCGACCCTGAACGCCTCATTAACATGATGTGCCGCCAGCAACAACATGCCGGTTATAGACATGAGTGAAGACTGGATCACCGCAATGCGACAAGACGCCAAACTGAAGATGGAAGACCTTTTCGACCCGGGGCTGGTCTACTACCGGCCCTCCTACAGCCTCTCCAACTACGAGACCGACGTCACGCAGTGGATCAAGGCCTCGCCCAACGCGCCTGTGCGCGACGGCCCGTACGAGATCCCACTGGCCGGCATCTGGAACCGTCGCTGGGAGGACCTGGGCCACCCGCTGCTCGACCAGGCCGCGCCCAGCGAGGCGCTGACTTCGGAACAGAGAGAGTTTATTGATTCGCTCCGGGCCAGTGTGACCTTCCTGCAGCCACCCGGGGTCTACTCGGTGAACACGGGCCTATGGGGCGTCGTCGGCAACCCCCGCGACTGCTACCCGCTGGCGGCGGGCGCGCCGGCGCGTTTGGGGCACCCGGTCTGCAAGACGGCCAAGCTCATATGCGCTTGGGGGCTGGAGATCGAGATCGTGCTGCCCGACACGGCCACGATGGCGGTAAGTGAGGCGACCGCAGCTATGCAGCGGCACACCCTGGCGGCGTTGAACATACCGTTCAAGAAGGTTGGCGGAGACGGCAGGAGGTTCGTTTTCGAGGCCCAGGCCCGCCGGGTTCCATTGCTGTTGGGGGTGTTGGCGGATATCGTGTAAACTCGTTGCGTGATGAATTGTATCAATTGAAGATATATGGTTGATTCTCCAATGCTGGGTACAAAAACAAGCCATCAAGACTAAAGCAGTCAAGTGCTTCAGAGTGTTGACGCCGGTCTATCATATTATACTCAACAACATGCTGGCAGACTGACACAATGTGAGTTGTGATTGTTAGAAAAACGTAGCCGATGCTCCCTGGACATCCAAAATCAGTTCTGAACAATATAGACCATGCCAATGACGTACATTCATCTGTTAGCAGGCATGGTGTGGTTTTTGTAGTTCCCACGACTCTAACGAACGGATTTTCCTATTACTGATTCTCGTCGCGTGTCACAGGGCTGCCATATTCAGCTGTGAATGTTTCATTCAACTATTCCTAGCTAGAGTATTGGCTTAGACGATCGCGAGATAACTATGCTAGAAAACCCATGACTTGATGATCTGCGATGGTGGTAATGATCGTGAAGGGAGAAGTCCCTGTAAAGAGCGTAACGTGAAAACCCGTGTTTGATCCCCTTGGGTGGCCCGTTCATTGCAGTGTAGCGTCCACCCTACTCCGTCGAGGCGGAAAGAATCTGGAACTTCTCGCCCACGATACCAATCAGAGTAGCCACGCCCGTGTCGTTTTTCGGTTCGACTTTGAGGGTGTTGGTAGCACGGTCCCAGGTCGCATCATGCGTGTCATGCTTCTCCGTCTGGCCCCCGGAGCCCTTGACGGAGATGGGGATCCCGAAGATGTTCAAGCTGCCCGCTGCGCTGGTGTCCTTCTTGAAGTGTTCGTCGAGAGTATGGGCTACAGAGGCACCGACCGTGATTTCGTACCCCAGGCGGGAGACCACGACCATCTGTGTGGGTCGGACCAAGGTTTTGACGTCGGTCGGGCGGTCTTTGACCAGCTTGTAGTTGCTGACATCCACATTCCTAGCAACCGTGGTGGGTTCTGTTAGCACTCATATGTGTAACATTGGGAGTTTTGGCATCGTACGTACCATAGACCCGGTGTGATGGGGATGCAACTCATTTCGTCATACTTCATCGTGATCTTGACCGACGAGGTGTCGTTGCCGGTATCGATCTTGGAAGCCGATGTCGAGGTGTCACCAGCGGCGCCGAAAGAAAACCAGTTGCCGAATTCAGCGGCGCCATTCGCTTGAGCCTGGCCGAAGTTGAAGTCGGAAACATCCTTGGACGTGTCCACTGTGAAGTCAACCGAACGGGCCGGGCTGTAAGCTCCGCCGCTCGCCTGGCGCTGCGCCGCTTGCACGAATGCCTTGTATAGCGGCGCGTTGTAGACCGGCACGTAGTGGATGACCGGCGCCGCGCCAGCTTGTCCCGTACGAGCCAGATTAGCCATCTCCAAGGGGCTGAGGACGTTTCCATCGGCGGCCTTCATGTTGTAGCTGTGTCCGAGTCAGATAACCTGGCACATGGGACACATCATTCATATTTAGACAGAGCGGTTCGAGGGAAATGTTCAATCATCTCGCCTTATGATGACATATCGTACGTACCCCGGGTTAGAAGTGATAGGGTCAAGCCCACGTTCAATCGCACGGCGATCCTGGACGACCTGGGCGGCCTTGGGTCCATCGGATTGGAGCTGGATGTTGTCGACTTGAGCCGAAATGCCGGCGAGTCCATTCAGTGCAGCAACATAGCCGGGAGCCCCGCCGTTCATGGCCCAGTCGTTGAACGTTTGACTCGCTGTGAGCCCGCGTTCCTTGTCTTTGGTGAACCTGGCGAATGCCTTGTCATTCTCGAGATCGACCGCCGCCTGTGCCGACGCTTGGGTCTTGAGAGCGTTGTAGAGGGCCGTGTCCCGGTTGGCATCCGGCTTTGCCTCCTGAGGTACCACAAAAGTCAGTCGTCAATGGGCTAAATATGTTGCACAGGTTCATTGGCTTACAAGGTCAACATAGGTCAGGTAGCTATCCAGTTTCAGTTTCACTTTCGGTTCACATCAAAGGGAATGTATCTGCAACTCACTTCCGTAATGCCTTGATGTAGCCGTGATGACCAGAGGTATGGTAGAACAAGCTGTCAGCCTCCAGCAAGTTATTGCCGATGTCGAATATTCCCTGGTTGGTGTATTCGTCAGGGACTGTGTCACCGGCAACAGGACCCTTCTGGGACTCAGTCGCAATGAAGAAAGCACCATTGGCCCCGAAATTGGCGCCTGCTTTGTCCTTGATCGTCTGGGCATAATGAAGCCAGAAGAGCTTGTTGATGGTGTCAGAAGACGGCATGTTGATGAGGGGTTTGTGATGGAGGAAGTATTTTGCTTTAATCTTATTATTGGCCTTGGGTTGTAGAAATGCTTGTATTAGCGGACTCTCCAGCTATGTTGGCTTCCTCATCATGACTTTATATATATGCACTTTTCATCTTCGAAGATCACCATCTACACCAATGATAAATTCCATTACGCATGTCTCTTCTTCAAATTGTCTAGAACAGCCCTCGATGCGTGTAGACCTCGAGGCTGGCTGAGTTCGCGCCTCGGCGTATGCGTCCGCAGTTATCAAGTGTCAAATCAAGACTGGCAAAAACTGCATCCCTAGCATCTAGAACCAAGCCTATTTTTCAGCCGCGCTTCAATCAAGATCTAGAGCTGTTCCGTGTTTCGGACCCCGCTGGATCGCGTGCATCTAGGCGTCGTGTTGCGGGTTCCCGGCACGCTGAGCAGCCACAAAGCGCACTTTGACTCAGTTCAGCCTACAAGCAATTGGTGTGGCTTGCATGTTTCGCACGACCCGTTCCGTTTTGTGTATCTCTATCCCTGCCCATCCCAACACTCTCTGGACAGCACCGTTCTATTGGCCGGACGGTCAACAAGCCACTGGCTAACAGAGGTGAGAGGCGTGCTTCGCCCACCAACAGCACAGGGCGCCTAGAACGACTAGCCTAGACGGAGCTCACAGAGGCTGTCACTCGAGGAAAACCCCGCCTGCCGTGCCAATGAGCCTCTAGAGAGCGACGCTACGAAGGTCATCTGTCGGCGACTTTACATCCCAGTCTGTCGAATGTTGTGGTGGGTTTCGCTCTCATAGTTGAGGACCCGGGGTCGTTGAGATATCATGTACATGGTTACAGTCAATGTACCCCTAGAGCTGGTCTATTGCACACTTCCAGCACAAGGGAGGCGGCATATCTATGTAGCAAAGCACAATGATTGGTAGTAGCACGTTCTTCGACGCTAAGTTACGTAATATAGGGTATGTTAACGGCCATACAACCTTGTGTCCATCTCAAATCTCTTCCTACTTCATGATAGGGGCTGCGATATGCCGACTACACTGGGACCACACGATGTGGAACGCCAAATCAAACAGCCATGCTAGTCTTTTGGCTCGTCCTCATTGTTATCTTCGCTGCCTTCGAACCTGGCGACCGCCAGGCTGCCGGACCACGACCAACGACGCCTGACTCTCGCTTGCTTAGACTGGAGTCCTTCTTTCGGTCGGTCCATTTTGGTGGCCGTCTTGCGCGAGGTCGCCTTTTGGTGGAAGAAGCGGACGAGCGAGCCGAGTCCGAACAACGAGGCAATGAACAGGAAGAGGACGACGGGGGCTAGAAGGCCGCCTGCGACAATGTTCCTGAGTCGCGATTTGCGTGTCAGCTTTGGCCCGAGCAAAGATGAGGTGGGGAAGGGGAAATTATGGAATCTCGTCTTGGGCAATGGATGTGAAGGGGGACATACTTGGACATGTTGTCAATCGTGCCTCTGCGTTCATAATGAAAGCTTCTCATCCAGAGGAAGGAAAAGACATTGAGACTGTAACATCCCGTGCGTGATTAGCATGGATCTCTTGCGGCTTCCCGCTCAACGTTCTCCAGGACGGTAGTCGACTTACGCGAGGCTCATCGTCATCCCGTAGATTACGTATATCTCGAATTCTCTGATCAACGGAATAAAGCCTTGTAGCAAGAGGCTGATGGCCTGCATTTAGCACCTGATTAGCTTGATTAATGTCTCCACAGCCGGTTGACCAGATCGCTTCCGTTCCACGGAGCGAAAAGCAATGTATGATGTACGTGAACCGGCGAGGACGTACCGTGAAAATATACATGTAGGGATGCGCAATCCACAAGGTGTGGTGCACGTAGCAACCGTAGTTCCGGAAGGTGTTGTCGACGCTGAAAGGGAAGAGCGCACACCCCTTCGCAGGGACATGCTCGATCTTCAGCTTGATGGTGACGAGCAGCACACAGAACATGAATCCGATGCACGCGACCAAGGCACGAGCCACGCGGCGCAAGCTGAGAGGGCTGGGTATAGCATTCATCTTGGCTGCAACGATGGCAGATGGCGCTGGTGGATGTCGGTGGCGAATGCCTGTATGTATCTGGGAGGGGAAAAGAAGTGAGTGATTAAGACGGCGGGAGGGACAGCGAAATGGGACCCTTCCACGATGGTGGGCGAACTGATACGACCGGTACAAGGTAGGCCCATGCATTTTGGGTACGGTTGCGATCGTCCCATTGCAGTTTCCCGTGTTGGATGCGTCCAAGAGCTTTAGAGACGCTCTTTCTGTTTTTAGCTTCAAATTTGCGCATGTTGTTGCTAGATTGGAAGGAACGAGCAAAGCTTTTGACGGAATTAGGCACCTACTCACGCTTAGCTTGCATCTTTTGGTCGAACTCGCGTGGCATGGACATCAGAATTGCAATGAATAAAGAAGTAACTCGGCTGCAATTCCTTTGAGAAGTTTCGATTCCATGTAATATGAAATGATCGCCATACTAGTCTTGGGCTTGCGCAATGTGATAAGGTGATAGATTTGCAGTACATTTAATTAACCCCGTCGGTGCAAGTCCGATCACTCGGTAGCATGCGCATGGACATCCACCAACCGGCACATGAGCGGCTTGCGGTCCCAGATAACAAAGACCTTCTGATCCAGCCAGTCGGGGCCAACGTCCGGCTCGATGTCGAAACTGTACAGCAGCTTGGCGAGGATCAGCCGCATCTCGTGCCATGCCAGATTCATGCCGATGCAGTTGCGCGGACCCACCGAGAACGGCTGATGGGCGTGTCGCTTATCGTCTGCGTAGTCCGGGTCCCCGAGCCATCGTTCAGGGGCGAAGCGGTCGGGGTGCCTGCAAGGAGGAATGAGCAAAGGTGTGTACTACTCCCAAGGTGGCTTCTTTCGAGGCAGATAAAAGTGGACGGGGTCATAGAAGTTGATTTATCTGAGGAATGGACAGGCCAACGAATAGCTAAGTAGATAGTTAATTACCTAAAGTTCGCGGGCGACCGGTAGGTGGCAGTCTGGTGAACAGAAACTCGCGTGCCGGCGGGGATCCACCTGCCGAGAATCTCGTTTCCCCCGGGGCCTATCTCGCGTGGGATACTCGAGGGGACCGGCGGGTAGACTCGCAGACCTTCTCGAATGCCTACATCAATGGAGGTAAATCACCGCCGTATAATGGGGGGCGGGTGTTAGCATGGGTCAAAACGGCTTACATGCGTTGAGATACGTCAGGCTCGCAAGCTCCTCCATCGAGATCGCGTCGCTGCTAGGGAAGGCCTGGCGAATCTCGTCGGTCAAGATCTTCATCTTGTCCGGGTTGGAGATCAAATAGTAGGTGAGACCTGTTAAGAGCGAAGCTGTCGATGCAATTAGACGGGATGATACCGTCCACTACTCCGTATTATCCGCTCACCTGTGATTTCAGTCCCCGCAGTCATGAAGAGCTCAGCATTGACGTGCATATCGTCGAGCGACAGCACGTGCGAGTCCACCACGTGGCTCCAGATATCGGGCTTATCGGAGCCCCGGGCAAGCCGCTGATTGACGCGCGTCACGGTGTGGCCGAAGTGCTCGAGCCGCATCCTGGCGACGGATCTGGGCTCCAGCAGCCGAAACAACCAACGCGACAAGGGGTAGAACTCAATGAGCTGGAGCCAGGGCAGGACGCGCACCGTATCGAACACGGTCGCGACCCAGTCCGAGTAGCCATTCCTCTCGAGGAGCCCCAGGGGCTCGCCAAAGGCCAGCTCGGCCATGATGTCAAAGGTGGCGAAGTTGAACAGCTGCGCCACGTTGACGACGGCCCCACCGTCGTCGGACTGCTGCCGCGCGCGGGCGACCAGGAGGTCGGCGTACCGGCGCAGGATGGGCTCCTGGCGGCGCAGCGCCTGCTCGGAGAAGGCGGGCGCGAAGGCCCGGCGCAGGGTGACGTGGCGGGCCTGTTCGGGCTCGGCGATGAGGTTGTGGACGCCGTTGGCCGAGGGGGCGTGGAACCGGACCTCCTTGGAGTTCTCCCGCCCGCCCTTGGGGACGAGGCAGATGTCGCGCCAGGCGCCGTCGCCGTCACTGTAGCTGAGGTCGTCGGGCCCGAACCGGACGACTCGGCCGTAGGTCTGGTGCAGCTTGGTCATGTGGCGGACCTGGCGACCCTGGATGCAGGCGACCCAGTATGGGAGGCGGGTACAGCCCGAGAGCCGGGGGCCCGGGATGGAGCTGAGTGGATGCAGAAAGAGCGCATATGTGGGGTAGGCGAGGAAATACAAGGCCAAGCTGGTGCCAACGAAGAGCGCCGCGGTAGCGGACGCAGCGCGGAGACTGGCGAGGACCTCTTGCAAATCGACCATGATATTGGGGCTGTTACGGGGCACGACGTTTGTTGGTGTTCAGTCCAGGGATAACCAGGTTGGTGGATTTACTGTTCATATCTTAATCTTTTCACGAATTGAGTCTACTTCCTGTCTAGGCAATTTGGTACTTGATTAGCAATGTATGCGATGTAACGTGCAGCACACCCGACAGGATGGAGGAATTTCCATTGATGATGGGTTTGTAATGAAGTAGGGAAGCTAAGTGGCCGAGGGCACCGGTAGGCTAGGGCATTTGACGTCCGCTAAAATGCACGCACAGCTACTAAGTACCGAGGACTGGGTGGGTCGTAGCAGCAGAAGTACCTGCAGTTTCCCCGCGGGGGATTTCAGTGGCCCCCTTCTGCAAGCTAAGTACAGTGGTCAGCCACCAGCCCACAGTATCCCATCCGACCGGGACATGCATCAAATTGTGTTCAATTGACATCTTTTGTCATGCGCGGGCTCAGAGTACACCAGGATCATACGGGGCTAATGGTTGTCGCATGAAATGATACGGGGCAGCATTTCAGTCGGATAAGCGTGACTGACTAGAGTGACAAGCTAACGCCTGCGAACGTGGCACGTTTTTCGTAGCGCGCTTGTAATATACTAACCGGTGGACCCTTTCCGGCAAAAGTACCAACCTTACATTCGGGTGCGCGTTGATAACAAACCTCGAGCTCCACCATCAGCGACGAACACTCCTCATGACATGTTAAAGGAAACAACCAAGTCCCGATTCGCATCTTTCAGTGATGCATCGCGAATCGGGTTTTCTCACCTACTTGCTATCGCCATTCCCACCGTCACTACCGCTTCGTATCCCCACATTGAACGGCCAGCTAGGCCAGTGGGAAACGAGTGACGACACCGGTTGAAAGGACGACTTCGCAGCAACCGTCGGATGATGGCCGTTTGTTTGACAGAGGTGAGTCGCGCAGCCACAATCCTCAAATATGTCCGGAAGCTGGTCAGTTTCGGGACCAGACTATCGTGGCCACCACTGTTTGTGAGTATTCTGTTCTTGGCAGGGGGTATTGCCATGAATAGAAAAAGGGGAGAAAACGAATCGACTATAGCAACGAGGTATTCCAGGTAGCCTCCCGGCGTTATAACGTTTTTCCTTATGGGATCGAGACGAATCATTGGCCTCCCCTCCGATCCCGTATATCCTTCCCTACGGCCCTCCGCCTGCCGCTGTCCTGCTATACGGCATGCCAGGCGGGGCCCCGGAGCTCTCGGTTTAAAGAGGAATGTGCATCGACATACTATGCTCTGCGGCGCGTCGGCGGGATCGGGTCGCCGGCGGAAGACCGAGAGACGATTGGTTCAACGGCACCTTCCCGGCGTACGAGGCTCGTGCCTCGTATTACGTGCCGTCTCGCTCTCGACGTCCACTCGGCGTCCGCGGCGTCCAAACAAGGTTTCAATTATTGAATTCCTCGACAGTTCATTCTGAAACTTTCATTCATTTTCCTCCATGTATCATCGATCCGGACGGGAGTTGTTGTTTATATAGCCAGCCAGCTCAGGGGCTACCGGCAACTGCCGAAAAGGGGCGGCACGTGCGCTCCACGCACGGATCCCAGGATCATCGTACGACAGGGATCTAGGGACTTCCACGACTCCTAGATACAAGGCCATGTAACTGAATATACACTAATGGGATTCCACTATGCGTACGAATCGTATGGAGGCCCATTCAATAGTTTTATGCCAATTTTCCGATTTTTCTCTACCGATCCACTATTAAAGGGGGAACGACGGGAAAAAGGATGTGAGTGGGAAGGTTGACCTCTTTATTAGCGAGTATCATAATGGTGTCTAGATAGCTGTCAACCACCTAATGCATTCTTATGACGGACGATATGTTCATTACATCAATATGATTTTCCTGTTCCCTTTTAGCTCAGACAGACTTAATCTTAGCTTCTTATAGAAATTATTCGATTCGCCTCACAATCTTACCTACCTCCAAAGAGATTTTAAGCAAACCACAGCTATCACGAGCCAATACAACTGACAGTACTGAGTACTCAACGTCGACATGGGGGACTGGCAACCTGACCCGCTCCCGACACCTCCCTTAAAAGAAGACTCCCCGGACCAAAAGGAGGGCAGTGATGCCGAGTCCCAGGACCTGACAGGGATGAAGACGAGGATCCGCGGCCTCGTGTCCCAGTTTCTCGACGGCATCGGCTACAGCGGCCCGGCGACGGGCGACGACTTCGACGGTCTGCTGCGGGGCGTGCACGAACAAGCCCGGGACCTCGGCGTCCCCCAGCCTGAGGGCTCCAAGTCCCGGTACTTCTTCATAGTCGGTCTCCATTATGCTCGGGTATGTTGTCCACCACCCCGTCTCCAATGTTATCCGCGTTTGTCTGACCACGCCACGTGGTGCTCCCTATACAACAGTTCTGCTACCCCAAGCACCCCATGGACCTGCGCATCTACATCGGCATCTTCACCTGGCTCGTCGCCCTCGTCGACGACGAGGCCGGCCGGGACCCGACGGAGTGGATCCACTTCGTGCGGCGGTTCCACGCGCGGGAGCCGCAGACGTCGGCGCTGGCGCGGGCCCTGGACGCGTGCCTGCGGCGGGTGGACGACGCGTGGTACGAGCCGCTGGTGGCCAACTTCATCGTCACCGCCTCGCTCAACTTCGTCAACGCCACCGCCCTCGCCGCCGCCGTCTTCGCCTCCCCGGCCTGGGCCCCCACCGCCGGCGCCGTCCGCTGGCCCTACTTCCTCCGCGACAAGGACGGCATCTCCGAGGTCTACAGCTTCATGACGTTCCCGCGCGCGCTCGAGCCGGACGTGGCTTGCTATGTGGAGGCGGTGCCGGACATGGTGCTGTATATCAACTTTGTGAATGATATTTTGTCGTCAGTCACCTTTTCTTTTTTTTTTTTCTCTCTCTCTCTGTTCTTCCTCTTTGCGAACCTTGACCTATCAGCAACTAAAGTCTCGACTCGCAGATTCTACAAGGAGGAACTGGCAGGCGAGAAGGGAAACTACATGTACAACCGGGCTTTCGCAGAGACCAAGGATGTATATGAGGTCTTTGAAGCCGTCGTGGAGGAGATTCTAGCAGCGTACAGGCGCATACTCTTGGTTCTCGAGAAAAAGGGCAAAGAAAAGTACTGCCAGGCGTGGATCGACCACGCCATGGGTTATGTCGCCTTTCACCGGTCCCTGGAGCGATACAGGCTTCATGAGATCGGTCTTGGGGAGGACTATTATACGGATTAATATGGCCAGACAATTCCAATACGAAGATAGAGCATAGAAACAAATGAGTTGCTGTTTTAGCTTGCTTTGAGGGGATATGTAGTTGCACTGAATATCTAATGGGCTTGGTGGCTAGATTTGGTTTATACTCAGGCCTCCATCTCCCTCGGCCTGACGCTAGTAATATCTAGCTCTTGGGGATTCATGGGGGCTCTGAAAGAGAGATCCTGACCGCCTGCAATAGACTCTGAGTCCCTCTGCAGCTGCTGTTCCAACCCTTTCTGGTGTCCGGAAACACGACCCTCGCGTCGATTATGACGTCTCAAGTGCCAAAGTAGTGCGCCAACAACGATCAATGCCACGCCTAACCCTGCACCTACTCCTATTCCCGCAGACGCACCTGCCGACAATGTAGTACCAGGCATTGTGGGGCTGTCGGTAGGCTGATATGGGCCAGCTGACGGCGAGGCTGTCTGCTGAACGTATCCCGCCGCAGGTATGGAGAAGTAGGTAAGTAGCCTTTCTGGTGCCGGGGCTTGGAAGGGCTCCCCCATTGACGGATTTCCAGGCAATGGCTGTGCGCAGTTCCCGGCCCACCCTTTTGTGTCATTGCAGCATGCCCAAGCCTTGGTGTCAGATTGGTACACGAGGTCCCAGTTATGATCTTCTGTTGCGTGAAGAACTCGGTGTCATTGATCAGCACCAAGCGTCATCAAATGATAGGAATTGGTCCAGCCTCAGAGGCAAGAGTATCTTTACTTACTGCATTGTTGCCGGCAAGCAGGATCCGGGAAGTTCGGGTCTGTACAACCAGGCCTGTAATATCCAGTCGTTTCCGAACGATTATTCGCAGTGCGGCATAAGTTGTCACTAAGGCAGACATCCCCATTGGTGCAGCATGGAACTATCGTATTGGTATCGTTGATGGGGCCGCATGGGGACTGGCCAGGAGTATATGCAGTCTTAAGCGACCCCCATTTATCACGTGTAAAGCTGTAGCAGACCGATGCCATCGTAAGATTGTTTGAGGTTATGAAAGGGTTCGCAGCTGGTGTGCCCTTATAAGGTAGGTGTTATCGAACAGCGCTGCGATACTGGGCTCTTCTCTGCGTCGGTAGGGGGAGATCGGAAAGATTGGAAACTCAGTTGGCATTGACGCTCAGCCTTTTTAGCACCATCCAGAAACATTGAAAAAGAAAGTATGTTGTGCCTTTTTCAATGTGGTAGTGATCCACAAGAACAAGCCATGTATCCTTGCGTAATATGGCGTTCAGGCAGAGACACTTGCTTACGAGATGACCTATTTTAGATATGTCGATTGCCCGGAAAAGCAAGTTGCAAGGCGACCTGGTGTACCTAGAACTGATCCCTCCAACTGGGGCCCCCAACGCCTTACAGTCAGCATCTAGCGGTGCAGCATGTATTACAACACTCAGCCTATGAAATTGAAATACTCCCACCTCATTCGCTTTCCTTTTCAGATGTGGCGTCGGATCAGTGCCTGGTCAACATCACATCCCTAAGCAAAGCCACCCTCTAGGCGCTTTATGCTGCGCCAGCCGCTATGGGCGTTTGAAATGAACCTTTGTCCGACGGATAAGGAGCTGCACAAGACCCTGATCACAATCACCAAAAGTCACCCACAAAAATCTGTATTCCCAACGAGTCAACTTTGATTTGAAAAGCCTCTTGATGTGAAATCAAGTCGTTCCCCGTTGCCTCATTCCTCATTTTTATCATATTATAATCTAAATGTTGGACTCGAACTTGGGGGGAGCACCCTAAAAAGGGGGCCTTGGTTTGGCAAGGATGTGACGTCAAGTAAGCTAGCGAAGTGGTACATCTTACATATCCAGTCAACAGTTTCAAGACACGGACCCAAGCCATACCTGTTCTTCAGTGTGTACTTAAAGATTTTCGGTACTTCAGGCTTGGCGGCATCAACAACCGCCTCTCAGCGCCAAAACTAACGACGCCCCCCCCCCCCCCCCCCCCCCCCTGATGCACCATTCCGGTCAGTGTTAAAAAGCCAGACCGGTACTGACATGGTGCGCTGGTGGAAGTCGTGGTGTTTTGGTATGAAGGAACTGTTTCACTCACTTCGATCCCCTTTTATAGGTCCCTGGAGCGATACAGGCTCCATGAAATCGATCTTGGGGAGAACTATTACACGGATCAAGATGGCCAGATGGCTTCAACGCGCAGATAGACTGTTCTCAACGAATAGTATTGCATTCACCAGCGTCATTCTAATTCAGCACATGTAGTACCTGAGAAAGTTGAGAAAATAAAGACCCTGCATACGATAATGAAAGTACATCTTCTCGTTAGCCCATCAATCCCCCGCTTGCCTGGACGTGATGAAAGCAAAACAAATGCCTGAATCATTCCGACCTACCTTGCCTCATAACCCAAACCGATCACCGAATTCCCTAACCGAGTGCCGACTGAGTCCCAGACCAATGGCTGTGTTGCTGGTCATATGGCTGGCCTTGTGCTGGATTGGTTCCGCCTCGACTCTCGTAAGACATATCGGCCCCCGGGGAACCGAACGCCCCGGTCGATGGTTGGTGTGCTGGCCGCGGCCCTGAACTTTCGTGCTGATAGCCGCCTCTCTGGGGCTGCCCTGCATCGTACACGGACCCTGGTGGCCCGTACGGCTGTCGGGGGCCTGACTGCTGCGGCATCTGGCCCTCCGGGTATGTTTGCGTCCCACCGCTTCCTGGCGCCATCTGTGGGCGTTGGTCGGGGTGGACCGAGCTGAACGAAGGCGAGGGTGTCACTGGTGTGCGCTGCTGCATCTGGGCACCGAAACCTGGGTGTGCTTGTCCTTGTCCTTGAGGTGGATACTGTGACATGTTCTGCTGGTACGGTTGAGCTGGCGATCCTGCGTAGGAAGAACCTGTCATGGGGTGATTGCTTGGCCCGGGCGCATTCGGCGTTGGCTGTTGCTGGGACCATCCCGACTGCTGGGGCGCCGGTGCCATATTTTGATATGGCCGGTACCCACCATTGGCCCGGCTGCTGGAGGGACCAAAGGGATCCGGCTCACTTGTGTGGGACTGGGTGTTTCCCCGTCTTTCCTGATCCGGAGAAGTGAACTGATCGTAGCGTTCCCCGCGCTCTCGCGCCATGAATGCGTCGTCTCCTCCTCTGGTCTTCACCATGTACCCTTCAAAGAGAGTCATGGTCGACTCCACGGTTCGGAAGTGGCGGGAATCCAGAACTGGCGAGACTTTATCGGCGCCTTCCTGTTTGCTGGTCTTTCTGTCGTACCATGCAAGAGATGCGGCGATCTGGACGGCGTTGCGGATTTGCCGTCCATTCCACCTGCCAACGCCGTTATTTGCTGAGTGTCTCTTGTAGTGCTCTTTAGAGAACTTGCAAATGTCATCCTCTTCGATGAAGAGTGACGGCTTGCCTGTTATCTCCGCACGTTGCTTTTCAATCGTCCGGAGGCGGTCAAGATTCATGCGGATGATCTCTTGTGTTTGCTGTTCACCAAGCGCCGGGTAATAGAGGGAAAGATGCACCCTCGACTTGAACGCTTCGTCGAGACTCCCCACTCGGTTTGTTGTAAGGAATAGAATGCCGTTATAGTATTCCAATACCCTAGAAAACCAGTGGTTAGGTATCAACACATCGTCAACAATTCAGGGGGTCGTACCGTAGGAAAACCGAGACCAAAGCGTTCCTCTGCAGTGAGTTGTTCTCACGCTGAGACAAGAAGACATCGGCCTCATCAAGAAGCAAGATACTAGGCACACGAAGTTAGTTCTCTTGCTTGCGGCATCAGTGGACTGATTTCAATATGATCATCTGCTTACCAGTTCCACAAATGAGCAAGGCGGAATATCTCGTTCAATGACGACTCCACCCCTTCTGGAGTGAAGCCCAAGTCACCGCACGTGATGACGAACAAAGGGCAGTCGAACTTCAGTGCAACGGCCTCTGCAGTCGCAGTTTTGCCCACTCCAGGCGCTCCATGGAGGAGAATGACCAGTCCGCGACCCTTTCCCCGGATCAAGTCTTGATCCATCATTTCCATAAACTTTGGATGCCCTTCCATCTCCTTGCGTCGGAAGTGGGATGCAACGGCGGCCTGGACAAGACGAACATTGTCCTGATCGATCTTCAGGTTGTCAAACGCATCGGTTTCAGTTGTGAGTCGACGAAGGTAGCGTACATCGGCTGTGAAGAATTTGCGCTCTCTGAGTGCATAGGCGTACACGCGGTCCGGAAGAAGTAAGGTATCCTCTTCCGCCCATGTGGGTTCTCTTTGGGGGTTGGCGAATTGGTAAGTCGACAAGAACTGCGTTGATTCCAGGTAACCCACCACATCCCCCGTTTGGGTTCGGTCCTGGATAGCCGAAAGCATTTCTGTTCGTTTCTTATCACTCCATTTCTTAATTTCCATGGAGTCTAGACAAGTACGGAAATCGGGCCTTGGTGCTTGAGAAATATTTTCAAATGCAATTTTGGAGTCTGAGGCGACCTGGATGGCTTCCTTAACGTCAACAATTGCATCACTCTCGATGTAAGTCGAGTTTCGAATGACCGTGGCATTATCCTCGTTAGAGGTAGAGTCTGAGTCTGAGGGAGGAGACCAATGTCGACTCCACCCGCGGTAAGCCATGTGATGTGAACCCAAAGCCTCTCTGAATCTTGTCCCATTGTCCAAGAAGGTCTCCCTGAGCTCTTCACGGTCTTTGTAAAACCGTAGAGGGAATACTGACAGGCTTGTGACCTCTCGGGTTCCTTCGAAGAAGTCAATCGAAAGATAGCGAGATACGATGCCAAACTCCGCGCCGTTGTAGTCAAGGTTGTAGCAGACCACATCGAATGTCTTCCATTGACTCTCGCCCCTGCTAGTTCGGCAAGCAAGGTACCCCGGCTGGGTCCATCCGCTGGTGGAGGTGGCATCAGGTTTCTCGCATCTGATTACCCGCTCAATGCGTGAATCTGCTTTGGAAAGACCACCTGGGTGAGGACGGTCTCCTTCCCGGTGTGTAACGACGAGTTCTCCAGGTGGAAAAAGAGAGTAAAGATCTTCGTAACGTATAACACGCGCCCCAGGCATATCTGCGTCCTCATAGCGACGTGCAAGAGCCAGAATACGCCTTTCCACAAACTCAACATAGCATCGTAACTCCAGAAGTGTGTGATAATTCGCCAAAAAAGCTTTCTGGAGTAGACTTCGATCAGTCCTGCGAGCTAGGGACTTATGTTTCTTTCTCTTCGTCTCTTCCGCGTTCCTGGAAATCGACTCTGCTCCCCCATTGACAGAGACCGCCTCGCTGGCGATCTCCCCAGGAACTGACTGTTGTAGGCGAATGACAGTCTCATGTACAGTCTCCGTCTGTAAGTCTTGCATGTTCGACGTACTTGACCATTGCTCTTCGAGTTTGCTCAACTCGTCTTTCATCTTTTCCTGTACATAGGCAAACCATGCAAATGGGCGGTAGAATGTCGTCCTGTTCTGGCCCTTCCAGTCATGTTGAGGATCGCCCTCGTCCAATGTCTTGTATAAGAGCCAAAGCAATGCTGGTGATTGTATGCGAACTCTCTGGATAATAGCTTCATCTTCTCCGTCGTACTCTGCTTGGCGTTTGTGTTCATTGTCACCGAGTTCATCTCGCCGGCCGAGCTCCTGACGAACCTGATCCGCGAAGTCGGACCCTGCCACCAGAACCTCAATGCAGTTCTTTCCATCCTTCTCTCCATACCGGTTCTTGAACTGGTCAAAGTTGGTGTCGCGAACCTCGGGTACAGTGTTCTCTTCGTACCCAAGCTGATAATCATCCTCAATGTCAGACAGCTCCGAGGTTGAAGATCGACTGGAACTGGATGGCTTTTGGGGGGCTTCTGAGCCTGGTCCCTCGAACTTTCCCATTCGGCGTTCAAGTTCGTCTAATCGTTCGTTGACACCATCGTGCAGCACTTGGAACTTGTCGTTCGCCTCTTGAAGCTTTACGTACTTCTCGCTCGCAGTAGGGGTCGTGGGATTTGCCGCCGGATCCTTGGGAGCCAGATCCTTTTGCAATGCCTCCAGAGCCTTCTCAGACAGTGGGGTAGGCAACGCTGGGCCACTTTCCTTGATGGCGTCCTCCGACATGGCTTAATCAGTTCGCGGGATGTGGCAGTCCGAGATGTCTGTCGATTCTGTACGGATTGGGTCTATTGGTTTGTTGATTGGCACGGTATTCGCAACTATTGAGTTCTGGAATTCCAGAAGTGCGCGCTGCCTGAAGATATGCTTTTTCCTTGGCCCCCAAATTTGACACGGGCTTTACTGTTCTTCCGACCCTACTTGGACACAGCCTCGCGTTCTTTTTGACCCTGCGCTCCTGAACGGCTGAGCGGAAGCTGACTCAGGGATACCCCTCATTTACGTGTGCGTATTGGTCTTTTTTATTGGACTTCGTGCCGAGGTGTGCCACACCAATGAGTTGGCATTGCATTATTGATTCAAGGCTGCAGTCAGCCTGCTTCTTCGCCGAAGTAGTGGCAACCTGAGTGAGTGATTGAGGTAGCCTGATCCAAATGAGTGACTACCTAGACTTTTTGACATGGTCGCATGCGCCCCTCCATTTTCTCCTCATTGATTGTGATCTGTCCTTCAGCGTCGAAAATGGTGTCACATCTTGCAGTTTCAGGACAGATCCCTCCTGAGAATGTTGGTCACGTAGAACGATGGTTCAATGGCGAAGGGGCAAGAGTTCATGAAGCCTATGGAGTGGCAACCTACTACTCCCCGGGTGATTCGAGGTTCTTTCCCGGGGCGGAGCCTCCAGTTGTGTGAGTAGAGTCAGAAGATGTCGATGGTCATTGTTAACCATAGACCAGAGCTTTGAGACAATTGCTGGTCTCATTTGGACGAATCCAGACCACTACTCACCTGGATAACATCCAGAACCATCAGATTGGTCAAGTTCAGACCGGTACCCTGGACCTCCTCAACTGTTCATGGGAGGATGTAACCAACCAACTTGAGGCTGCCAAGCTGGAGAATGCGAAAAACTCCAAGAAAGTGAAGCGGAAAGCAGACAGGATTGTGGACAGTGCTGCGCCCTACATGGAACCTTGGATTGAGTTGTTACCGGAGGAATATGGCCTTAGCGTTGTCAAGGGGGCTCTTGCCCTTCTCTTCGTGGTAAGTGAACGTCGGCGTCATCACTGTGCAATTGGAGATCGACTAATCGCCGCGTGGACTAGACTGCGCGACGCAAAGAACAAAACCGTGAGAGGATCCTGCAAACATTCGAAGAGATTCCAGGAATGATACGCACAATGGACGCAGCATACAAGCTGTTTAGCAAAAATGGCGACGAGGACATACCGGGTATAGCAAAGTCCTTCTACGACCAACTGTGCAAGGACATCCCAATCCTGATTGAAATCATGAATGGAACCACTTCGAGTAAGATGATGTCAACGAAATTATGTTGCAAGTTTGGGTTGCTAAGACTTCATAGCATTCTCGCGGGTGAAGAACCGATTCGCTGGCGGCTCGCTTGAAACGCAGACAGTCGATAGCGTGTTGAAGAGACTGGAGCGAAAGTGTGCCGAGTTGGGAACTGCCATCAGTCGGATCAAGATGAGATTTCAGGCGAAGAGCGACGCTGATCTCCAACTGATCCGGGCTAAACTCGAGGACACTAACATGGGGATAGCTGTCATCTCTGGACAGCTTGGGACGTTGGCGCGCAAGGAGGATCTCGAACAACTCGCCCAAATATCCAACAGAAACTTTGAGCAAATGGGCACGTACATGATCGACACACTACGGCGAGATTTCCACTCCGAAATTCAGGCTATCAAGAAGGATAATTCCGCAGCAGATTTTGCAGCCGAAGCCAAGACCATGTTTTTGTGGATGGCCCAAGAGAATGCTATGCTTCGGGACCGCGTTGCGACGCAGAACCTGCAGATTGAGTACAATCACTCAAGACAACCTTCACCAAGTCCCGTACCGACAGCCCCGAAACTTACTGAACTGGACCTGATGCACATTCTGAACGTCGACCCCAAGTCGTGGACAGATGACCTGGCGTCCGTTCTCAGGCAGGCCAGCCGTATGGATACCGACACCAAAGCCAGGGCCCGATATCTGATGAAAACGCAGCACTTCCAAGGCTGGTTCAGGGCGCCGCACTCCGCCCTGCTACTCGCCGTCGGTGCCTTAAAATCAGAGAAAGTGTCACCCATGTCGGTCCTGACCAGCACGATAGCCCTCAGCTTGCTCGAGCTCCCCAATACGGTGGTGCTGCATTTCTTTTGCGGGAAGCACCTGGATGCAGACGCCGACGACCGACTGAGTGGACCGCTTGGCATGCTGCGCTGCCTCATCTCCCAGCTGGTGCTCGCGTACGAAACACCTCTGCCCAACCTGAACGCATTGGGATCTGCCGAGTTCATACGCGATTGCTACAGTCGTACGAAGGAGGCTCTGTGTGAAGTGTTTCGCCAGCTGGTGGAGCATGTCCCGCACGGAGTGACAATATTCGTTCTCATAGATGGTGTCTCGTGGTACGAGCAGGGAGACTGGGCCGCCGAGCTCAAGTTCATCATCGGTCTTTTCCAGGTCTTGTCCAGGCAGGACAGGGTCCCCGTTTTCAAGGTCCTGCTCACGAGCCCAAATCGAACGATCGAGGTGCAGAGTCTGGTGGATATAAACTCGGAGTACATATCCTTGGCGCCAGGAAACATGGATTACATGCCCTTGGTATCTTATCCTCAGATTGGATCGTTCTACGACAGAAACTGATAGGGGATGGGGCTTCGAAGGGAATACGATTGTCCAATGATTGGTACTCCAACCCAAGATCGGGACTAAGATTCAGACAGGCATAACTATGTGTATTTCCTTCCATACAGATGTCAGTTACTAACAGATTATCCAGACCGTCGCATAATCTATCTTCTTTCTTCTTCTCCTTTTTTCGATTCATACCAAGGCTTCCCGACAGGACTCGCAAAATCCATGCTGGTTGATGTTTTGTCTAGCAGGGGCAGCTGAAGTCCATGGTTGGATATAGTGTATTAATAGTAACATTTCGCGTTGTTGAACTCAGTATACTGATATGAATTCGTCTGAGCCACCTTCACGTAAATTCAATGCTGCACCCACGAAAGAAAACGAGGCTGGCTGCAAGGGTCCGAAATCTCGGTGCATGCCAAGAAGTGTAAAGGAACTCCTATTAACGTCACAGCGGTACCCTGAGATGACATGGAGGGAATGCAATTATTAATTACGCTGTCCCGTTCACCCAACGCTGCTCGAGAAGGCTAGCTGCCAGGACACTGGGTGGGTGGTGTGGGCGTCTAATTGGTCTCATCTCCAATTTGTCGCCCATCTATTGATGCCGTACACTGTCGTACAAACCCACCTCCTCTCTCCTCGCCGTCCTTTAGTAAGCGGCACCGCTGACCTTTAAAGTCCGGTGGGTGTTCCCCGGACTGCGTGCAACGCCAACTCAACGCTTCCACCGTTCCACCTCTCTTGTACTCGTCCCGGACCAAAACTCTCACAAACCCCAACGAAAGACTGCAATACCGTGAACCGCGGTGGTCTAGACGCGTGCCCCCTAAGCCATATATACTCCAACACTCCAGGCATTGTTACGATGGTATTAGTCCAATGCTACGGTTTCGCAATCGATAAGTTCGGCGCCACTCTGGTCACGTACGAGGCCCTGCAGTCGCCATGCGGTCCGGTGAATGACACGAATAAGGTGGTGCCCTGTTGCGGCCACGGAGACGCCTGCCTGAGTAACAACATATGTCACAAAATCAACAACCCCAACGGGACGACCGGATACTACCGACCCGGCTGCACGGACCCAAACTTCCCGGAGCCTGCGTGCCGGACACAATGCAGTGAGTAGTACAGAATCCAGTCCAGCCATCCCCTGTTTGACTGCCGTGTCTACACTGGCCACAAAGCGACCTTATTGCTAACGAGTACACCGATGGGGGCTTTCCTTGCGCAATAGAACACCACAACTGGGACTTTTCCTACCAACCCGACAGAAAGGTGTGGGCATGCTGTAACGACACAGCCACCAAGATTCACGGGGCCGGTGCGAACTGCGCACTCACGTTGCCAGACGACCCTGCCGTGGGGGAGCCTTTCCAAGCGCCGGCTCCCGGCGAGCTGATTCCTTACTCTATGATCCCCGTCACCGGCTCCGTCGTCTGGCCACTGCTTGGCAGCAGGTGCGTCGGCGGGGATAGGGGTGGGCGCGGGCTTGGGCACAGCCCTGGTTGTTGTCGGTGCCGTTTTGTGGTTTTTGCGTCGGCGAGTTTCTCGACGCGATGAAGGGCAGGACCTGCAGCAGCAGCAAATGCAACAGTTACAGCAACAATCGGAATTGCAGCAACAATTGGACTGGCAACAACAGCTGGAAATGCAACAGCAGCAGCAGCAGCAACTACAACTACAGCAGCACCAACCACAACAGGAGCATAAGCCACAGCCGGGATATATGACAGACCCTCATGCAGGTCCGTCGAAGAACTACATGAACCCCCACGAACTGGACGATGGTTTTAGACCGGAAGAGCTGCAGGCATGATGGATGATCAAGTCGGGGTTAATGGCTATGGCATATGAGCATATGAAATGCGATCACTTCGAAGGCCTGAGATCTGCTACGCTCGGCGGAAACCCAGCTCCGTCAACAGGGTTACTTCAACCTGTCATACTTTCTGTCCCTCGTCACCCCTACCTTATCCAACTAGCTCCTTTCACAAATGATTGAATAGTACTTTCTTATCCAGCTGAGAGGTAAATAGCTTGGTACTCACAAAAATGAGCTCGCCTCGTCAAACCCCTTTTGCGACCCTTAGATGGACGTTGACGTGCGCCTCGTATGTTAGCCCAGTTGACCTGCGAGTTCTTTAATCTTACGCAGGCTGTTGCGTTATCCGGAAACGAATCAGATTCACATACGCATTAGGTCCTGGGCACGACAAGGCAGAGCTCATGCACGCTCCCTTGGGTCGGACGCCACTTAGAGCCTCATTAGCAGGCTGTGCTTAAGCATATCAGGCTGCGAAGCAAGGGTTTCAACGCCACATGTTGAATAAGACAAAGAAGTGAAATGGTTGGCGTCTCCCAATCCGCAGAGGTGCGCCACATCACTGTGCTGACCGGACTGATGGCTGTGGGCGCACAGCAGGATCCCGTCCACAGCTGATCACCCTTTTGTTTTCCCCTCAGCTCTTTCGCCTACGCATCCAATGGCTTCTATTCTCGTTCTCGTCCTGCGCCACCATGCTGTGCGACAGATCCCGGAAATTACACCAGCAGATCAGCATATGACCGAAAATCCACCTCTGTTCCCCTCTTTCTTCTTCCTGGAAAGGGCTGGGCTCGACGTAGACGTCTAAATTATTCAAAAATCCCCCACGCCCTTGCGCCTCTATCATAGAACCACGCGCATGGCCGGACTACATGACATATCCATTCCAAGATCAATCTCCCACTTGGAACTCGATCATTCCTTCGTGGTATCGCAGTATTGAAAATGGCAACATACTGTTTTACCTTCGCGACAGACAAGTACCAAAACACACAAATCACGTATTCGCCGAACCAATCCCCATGTGGCGTCTTCAATACTACTACCAAGGTATTGCCCTGTTGCGCCAAGGGAGATACCTGCCTCAGCAACGTCTTGTGCCGCGTTAGTGGTGGTAAGCACGAAGGCAACACGAGCGGGTACTACCGACCTGGCTGCACCGATCCAAACTTCCCGGATCCTTTCTGCCGAAAGCAATGCAGTAAGAACACACGTATAGCTATTGGAGTCGTCGTCATTACTGACCCTGTGCCGTGATCTCCGCGTCAACAGAAGATAAGACTTGGGATGTTGTCTATCAAGAGGAGTCCAAGAACTGGGCATGTTGCGATGACAAGGACTGCAACCATCCGTTGCCGGGAAATGTCGACTTAGGGGAGCCCTTTGACGCCCCCTCCACTGCCGACCTGGTTTCTTACTACACGGTACCCTGGGATGGAAATGTTCAACCGACGATCCCACCGTCCTCTCCATCTTCACCACCATCCTCTCCCTCTTCATCGACATCAACTGAGCCCGCGCCCACCGGCGGAACACTGTCGGTAGGTGCATCTGCAGGAATCGGAATAGGCGTGGGCCTAGGTATAGCATTGGCTGTGGTCGGTGCCGGGTTTTGGCTCTTGCGGCGCCGCCAGCACAATGAACCTGTTGTTGGGCAGGATGGTGGGGCGGGAAAGCAGCAGCAACGGGCTTGGGGAGACTTTCCCAACACTTATACAGACGATTCCAGAGCCTATGTCAGTCTCCAAGAGCTCGACAACAACAACACCAGACCGCGGGAGCTTCAAGGATGATTCGTTGTTTGTATAAAGTTTCCTGGCTCGACCTTGATCAAGGACAATGTACAGTACACATACAGTAATATTGGAGTTTGGAGATCATTTCTAAATAGAAGGCCATGGTTGCATTCCCAGGCCGATCTACGGGAAGACAACATAGCTATTGACAGGGTTTCTCCAATACGTGATGTCGGCAATTGTAAAAAATCTCCATGCTGACTGTCAGACTTTGGGGGCTAGTTGCTGAATGCGCTGGGGCGTTACCCCCCTTTAGACCGCTTTGCGGAGCCGCCTACAAGCAAGATACGGTACGCTTCTAATTGCATCTCTCACTAACATGTTGTGTACCGTGACATGAAACCCCTATTGGCATGTAAGGCCCCCTTAGCCCCCCATACGAAACTGACACTATGAACAAGGTCTTGCGGAGGCTCCCCCAAAAAGCTTGTCCCCGACACGCATTTGCGACTTGGCCCAACTTTTGCTTTCCTTTCTTTTCACATCATAATTATCCACCCACGGCCAAGCCATTTCATACCAGTCTACATCGCCCACCCATAATAGGTGCCACGATGGGTGTTGTCTGCTACAACTTCAACATTGACAAATTCGGGACAACCTGGACCACCTACACGCCGCTCTCCTCGCCTTGCGGTCCTCTCAACGCGACTACCCCTGTGCTACCATGCTGCAACCGAGGAGACACCTGCCTAAGTGACACCTTGTGCCACACCCCCGATGCTCACGAGGGCACAAGCGGGTACTACAGACCCGGTTGTACGGATCCAAACTTTCCAGAAACCGCCTGCAGGACGCAGTGTAGTGAGTGGCCCCTTATCTCAATTATCCTGGTTTCCCCGACATACTACACCTACCATAACCCCCTTCTCAAGATGAGTGGCTGATCAAAGTAACCGCATCTGCTGTGCGACAGAGGACCACACTTGGGACGTGGTATACCGCCCCGACACCGAGGTATGGGCATGCTGCAACGACACGACGACGGGCGGGGCAGGGGACTGCAATGTTCCGTTGCAGGGGAGCCCGTTAAACAAAGAACCATTCCGCGCGCCCGCTCCCGAGCGGCTGGTCCCCTACTTCACGATCCCCGCCGAGGGGTACAACCAAACGACCGCGACGCCGCTACTGCCATTACCAACGGGGTCTAGCGCGCCCGCCAACACCTCCACAGCGACGGGCCACTCTCTGTCGGCCGGCGCGTCGGCGGGCATCGGAGTCGGCGTCGGTCTGGGCACGGCCCTGGTGGTCCTCGGCGCCGGGGCATGGTTTCTGCGCCGTCGCCGCAAACTGGGTATTTCTCAACACAGTCCCGCAACGGAACAGCAACTGCAGCAGCCGCCCTCGGGCAACTTGGAAGGTGCTAAACACATTGGGGGCTTCAGGCGCTACATGGGGCCCCAAGAGCTCGACGTTAGTGTTAGGCCGCGAGAGCTGCAAGGGTGACATACCACGGTGATGGACGACTCCTGACAGGACAAGCGAGGGAAGGGCTTGGTGCGATGGCTTTTGTGTCGATTAGTAGAACAGGTTTGGCCGCGACAACTTCATCTCAGATAGATTGCGCATTTATAGAATATCCTTCACAACGTCAGGTGTGCTGAGAATGATGCGTACCAGTCAAGTGAAACCAAACTGCGACCTTTTGAAGTGCTGTTAGCCAGACTGAGGCCCAGTAGATCCAACAATGCTACAGGAACTTGGTATATCCTTTGTTGTTGATATTACTTCGCTATAATACCACTTTATGTGACCTTTGGTATGAATTGAGGTGAGGCGTTGAATGGAAAGTCGATTGTTCCCCCCTTTTCCCCTTGAACATGTTATTTCATCATACAAGCCGTAACATCAAAGCATGTACTCTTTGAATATATTATAAATATCGCAGTATCTTTTATTTGTCTAATACATACATCTGCCTTACATTCCCCTACCATCCAATTACTTACAGCGCACCTCACGCCCAAGTCCCATTACCCGGCCCAAAATACCCCACCGCCGGCATCTCCAACCAAGGCACCCCCCTTCCATCCGCCGTCTCCTTCCAGACCGTGTTGCCCCACCAGTCGGGGAACTGCAGTCCAGGCCCGTACGTGATGGCGAAGAAGATCACGATGCCCGCCAGCGCGAGCCCCGTATCCAGCGCCGCCGCCATGACGTAGTTGTACTTGGTCCACCACCCCCTAAATCGCCGGTAGACCAGCTTGTTGAAGATGAAATTCACAATATACCAGGAGCTGTAGTTGATGCCCGTCGCCGGCGGCACATTGTACGTCCCGACGAAGATGAGCGGCCAATTGACCTGGCGGATGAAGTTATTGCCCGTCTTCTTCCACAGGAGCCAGGTCGCGGGGGGCAGCAGCAGGCCGATCCAGAAGAAGTGGTTGAGGCCGCTGTAGATCTGCCCCGCCGAGTAGAGGCGCGCGGGCCCCACCAGGCCCCAGATGACGGACGAGGAGTAGACGGTCAGGCCGTTGGGGCACGAGAAGCCGTTGGGCTGGTCCGGGGTGCAGACCTCGGGGACATTACCCAACATCCAGAGCGTGACGCCCGTCTGGGTGAGGGCGCCGAGGATGGTGGCGAGGCCCTGCGCGAAGAAGAGGGAGCGGGAGGGGATCTTGAGGTAGTGGGCCAGCTTCATGTCCTGGGCGAAGTAGAGGGCTTGGCCGACGACGTCCGTGGACAGGATCTTGAAGAGCATGGTGGCCAGGGGCTTGCCTTGGAACAAGTACCCACCAATAAACTCCGAAAGAACATTGACCTGGTTGGCGTCGACGTTGGTAACGCCCTGGATCATGCCGCAGGGGACCATGTAGACAGCCGGGATGACGATGGCCAGGATGATGCCCCACCAGGGCAGGCCGGTGCCGTAGCCTTCAGCCATGCCGATACTCAAGCCCGCGACGGCGAAGACGATGCCGACCCACCAGTACCAAGGCACCTGCTTGTAGGCCTTCATGAGGCGAGCGTGAATGTCGAGCCTCAATGTGCCCTTGAACGCATGCTTAATCTCGGACCAGTGGAAGAAGTAGACATGCGAAAGCACACTAGCATTGTGGTCAGTTGATGATTGACTTGTGTGGGACTTACGGATCCGACATACCTGGTGATAGAAGCGAACGAAATCCCATAGACAAACGCAAAAGTCGCGGGCAGGTAAGGCGGCGAGTACGCCGCGTACTTCTGCTGGTCGAACACGCCGTCCGTCATGACCTGCGCAACATCGTAGACCTGCCCGTAGCGGTCGTAGACGTCGGCGGTGCAGAGGGGCAGGTACGATGTGAACCAGACGTTGGTGTAGTAGAGGGCCGGGGTGACGACCCAGAACCAGAGGGCGAAGCCGAAGAAGACGTTGACGGCGGCCCAGTGCGGGCTCAGCAGGGGGTTCGTGTTGTAGGCCACCATGGCCCAGTCGAAGGTGAGGGGGAACAGGCCCAGGCCCGTCACCATGCCGAACACCTGGTTCACCGCCACGTTGTCGGGCACGATCCAGCAGATCCAGCTGAAGTAGCTGAGGCCCGTGAAGATCAGGCCCGGGAACCAGTACCAGACGAAGGCGCCGCCGCAGACGATCATAAAGAACTTGATGCGGGTGATCTTCCACCCGTTGGCGATGGCGTTGGCTCTGGAGTGCAGCGAGCTCAGCAGGGCAATGTTGCTGAGGACACCGGGCCAGATCATGGTGGCTGGCTTCACTAGCCATGGGATGGATAGGCCAGCGATACCGTACCCCATCAATTGGCAGCATAACACCACCAGGACTGAGAAACCGGGCTGCAGCGAGAAGCCGTAGAACTTGGCGGCCTGGATGATGTTGGTCGAGTCGGCAGACCCGAAACCAAACGAGACGTTGGACATGATTGTGACCAGGGCATGCTCCTTGATGTTGAAGTGCCGGTCAGGATTGAAGCGATTGATGGGTAGGATCTTGGCGAGTGCGACACCGAGGGGGAAGGCTAGCAGCTCCGATACGAGGGACACGATCTTGACTCCCGGATAGCGGAGCCCAAAGAATTGGTTGATGCCGGCTCCAAGAAACACGAAGACCTACAACCAATTGTCAGCAAAATGCAGACTTTACAAGTTGGTCATTCATGTGTCATTGGCAGGGTGAACTCACAATTCCCAGGAACCAGGCCCTAAACGTGTTCACAGGGATGCCCGTATCGTCCGTCTCGGGCACGACGGCGCGCACGGCCGGGAAGGGGCTGGTGTCGGCCTCGTATCCCCCCTCCTCCTCCTCGCCGAGGACGCGGTCGAGGTCGACCTCCAACTCGGCCAGGTGGCCATGCTCCAGCTCAATGTCTTGGGTGGTGGGCAGGTTGTGCGCCGTCTTGAGGTCCGACTTGACCTCGTCGGACACCCCCGTAGTGGTATTGCGGTCGCCGTTTTCAGACGACAGACGGCCGATCTTCTCCGGCTCCATGTTGGGGGACACGATTGGCTGGGCGGGCCACCGCTAGGTTTCTCGTATGAGAAAGAGAAGAGGCTAAGGAATGATGGGCAGGCACGGTAAACACAAGCAATTACCAAGAGCTGCCATGGCGGGAGCCAAGTAAAAGCGCCGGGACAGCAGAACGGTGCGGCGCTTCATCTTATTTGAATGGCGCGGAGCTCAGCTGAATCGTATGCTTGGCCGCTCGGATTCGGACCTAGATGGCCAGTAAGAACCCAATCGCCATGGAGGGGTGAGGGGAGGAGTGCATTAGGCTGGTCCAGCATGCATCCATCATCTGGTCTCAGTTTATCTGTGGTACGACATGGCCGAGGTAACGTGAGGAAAGAGGAAATCAATTGGCCAATCATTCATGGTACCATGATAAGGGGAATTTCGCTAGTAGGCGACGCCTGCATGGAAGTCCGCTGCAGTGCTAAATGAGTAGGTATTTGACCGCTTATCACGGAATGCTGGGGTAAGTAGACGACCGGGATGTTTGTTGTTGGAGTGAACGTGAACCTTATCTCCCCGATTGCTTATCTTTGTGGGAGGGTGCATCGGCGTGGAGCCCGGGGAACATGGCGAGGGCCAGGGTCTCGGATAACGGCAGGTTCCCAGAGGGCCGGATATCGTCGGAGGTGTTACTTGCAGATAGTGACATGTCCCAATCAGTTGTCGACTTCCAAATCTGTCATGACAAAACCGGCGGCTATCGAATTACTGACAGTGACCATGTGATGGGAGCAATGTTCAGGATGAAAGAATTGACTTGGGATCCGGCAGATGCATCACTCAGATCAGCAGGCGATCGTTGGGGTTTATATGCCCCGAATATTGCTGCAAGGGGCCATTTGAATTTGCCACAAATGGCAAGTGTGACATGCAGGGAATTAAGTGAAACTCGTATTGTAACTCTCGCTCAAGCCATTACTAGGTTAACTTCGACTGCGCAGGACGCCGACATGCCAAACGCCGTGGCATTGATAACGACGGGGTATCAAACAGCAAAATGAGACGTAAACTCCACGAGGGCTCGTTGGAGTGGCCGATCGGGCAGTAACAGAAGATCAAGCCGTATCCCGCTTGATGCCCTCTTTGTACATATCAATCGCCTTCTGCCTACTCTCCTTATGCTCAACAATCATCCGCGGATACCCCGCCTTCTTCGCCAGCGCCCCCGCCCCGCGCCCGTAGGGGTCGTGGATGGCCTTCCCCGTGACGCCACGCAACTCCGGCAGGTACTTCCGAATGAACTCGCCCTCGGGGTCGAACTTCTCGCTCTGCAAGATGGGGTTGAACACGCGAAAGTAGGGCTGCGGGTCGACGCCAACGCTGGCGCTGAACCCCCAGCCGCCGTTGTTGGAGGCGAAGTCGCCGTCGACGAGGTTCTCCATGAACCAGCGCTCGCCCAGCCGCCAGTCCAGCAGCAGGTCCTTGCACAGGAACGACGCCACCACCATGCGCAGCCGGTTGTGCATCCAGCCCATGTGCTGCACCTGCCGCATCGCCGCGTCCACGATGGGGTACCCCGTCCGCCCCGTACGCCAGGCCTCGAAGTGCTCCGCGTTGTAGGACCAGACGATGTTGGAGTACTCGGGCTTGAAGGGCTTGTTCATGCAGACGTACGGCCAGTGGACCAGGACGTGCTTGTAAAAGTCCCGCCAGGCCACCTCGCTGATCCAGACCTTGATGCCCTCGATGCCCTCGTTCAGCTTCTTGGTCTTGTTGCGATCCCGCGCGTAACGGACCGCCGTCCGCGAACTGAGTGTACCGGCGGCCAGGTGGACCGAGATGTTGGACGTGCCAGGCTGCGCCGGAAAATTACGTTTGGCGTGGTAGCTGCCAATCTTCTCCTCGCCAAATTTTTCCAGCCGGTCCATGGCCTCGTGCTCGCCGGCGGGATAGAGGGCACGGAATCGGGTAGCATCCTCTTCAGATAGGCGCTTGCTCTCGGGCGCCTCGGGTATTTCGCAGTCAAAGAGCGCCGATAGCTTCTCGCTGGCAGACTCCGGGTTCGGCTCCGGCGGGTCAAAGAGATCCAGCAGGTCCGGGTTCGCGTGCACGTGGGCGACCCAAGACCGATACCACGGGCTGTAGACCGAGTACTGCTTCCCCGCCCCGGTCGTCAGGGCGCCCGGCGGGACGACGCAGGTATCGTGGACGACCTCCATGGCGATACCGCGCTCGGCACACGATCTAATCAGCTTGGCCTCGCGCCTCAACTCGTCGACTTCGTACTCCATGTTGGCGAACAGGTGGCTTGCACCCCACTCCTCCATGAGCTGGATAATGCGCGAGGGGATCTCCTTGCGCTTCTCCACCGTCTCGACATACAAAGGGATACCCAGCTTCGCCAGGTCCCCCTTCAACACCTGCAGCGTACGCAACATGAAATCAATCCGAATAGGCGCCCGCAGATGCGCTTCAAAGTCCTGTGGGCTGACGATGTACATGCACACCAACGGCACCCCCGCCTCGCGGGCCTTCTGGCCCGCCATCCACAGCGCCCGGTTGTCGCGCGTGCGCAGGTCCATCTTGAACCAGTGCACCACGGCGTCCCTGACCGCGACCTTCTTGCGCGCCCCGGCCGTCTCCTCCATGGCCTGGACCAGGACTTCGATGGGCCGGGGCAGCTCGTTGTTGTTGTAGGCGAGCGCCCGCGCGTTGGACATCTCGTGCGGGTAGAACTGGCGCAGCACGACGCCGTGCTCTTCCGCTTCGGCGGCGAAAGGGTGCGGTTCGCGCAGCGGGTCGCCATTCTTTTTACCATGGGAGCTCTCAATCTTCTGCTTCTTGGCCTCAAGGGCGTCGGCTTCGCCCTTGGCCGTGGTGGGCGCCTTGCGCTTCGGCGGCATGGTTGCTAGGCTTCGTCGCGGCTTCACTCGAATCGCGGATTGCGTGGCGGCGGCCAAGGTGGTTCGGACGAGAGCCGACGAATTGCGCAGTAACAGTAGCCGCACGCCCATGAATGGAGAAAATGGACAAAGCAATGGGGTCTTTGGGAAAAAAGAGACTGAAAGACAGCTACGGTTCATGGAAAGGCATGGTTGCTACGGCCTTCGAGCATGTCACTTACCTTGCGTGCCATGGTCCCTTACTCGCGGGAAGAGGCATGTCTGGGCTCGATGTCGACTGCGTCATGGGTGTACCTGAGATCGCGCGGCAGTACGAGCAGATCTGAACAAAGGGTCCAACCTAGATCCCGGAGACTTTACCGGAGATCCTGGGCTAGCCCGTTGGGGCCTGGCGCCGTGTCTTTGTCTTTTCTTTTTTGGCCCAGATTCAATGGGTGTCTAATTATCCTAGCTGCTCATGCCTGCGAGCATTGGCCCAGCAGCTGTAGAAGTTCGAAGCTGTGCGGGCATGTAACTCAATCGCAAACAGTGTAACCGGAGACAATCTTCGATCGTGTCAGTTTCTAGCTGAAGCTACATACATGACTGCTTGTCACGTGGTAGTGATATGTTTACTCCCTGCATACAGCAACAAGGTTGTTTTTCAGCCAGAGAGAACATGCTGAGAGGTGAAACCCTACCCAGGTTTTTACCAGATCTACGTTACTCGTCCGATCTGTCAGAGCCGTAAGACGTTAAGCATCTACCTGTCACATTGTAACATCAATCGGGTCGTAAAAATGTACTTTTGTGTATGTGCGCGTCTTTGGGTGGAAGCTGTCACTCACCCGTGTCGGCGAAAGAGTCGGAAAACACCCATGCTCTAGGCGTCCGGTGTTAGCCAGGATCAGCCAAGGTGGATGCCCAAAGAAGCATCGGCACCTTGAAGCATTGCCATGGTGAATGTGAAATATCAGAATTCTGTCAGCATATTCTTGCATCCGGCCGAGTTCAGGCTAAATTGTCAGTCGAAGCTGCTGCAATTTCATGTCTACACCGACTTGAGCCCATTTACCAAATTTGTACTCATTGGTCAAAATTGATCGACTTCGCGTGCGGGAGAGCTCCAGTCAAAAGCTCGGTCAAAGACCACCAGTCTGCCTCACGGCGCGCTACCACACCCAGCGAGTCGATTACTTTCGACTTGAGCAGTTTTCCAATTGTCCTTCGCCGGGATGGCAGATGAGTTCACTGATACCTTCAAATTAACATCACCAGACAGGGTTTGCCCATGCGCAATCATGAAACGGGAGATGGTCGATTTTACAACTGTTTTTTGATAATGTGTATTGTTTGACCCGTATCTGTGCCGTGGTGTAAAGCTTGAGCACCACAACTTTTTCAAGGCCAATATTGCTTCAGTCTTCGGCTTGGAGACTATCGAGGTAGTCCCAGAATCCCCGTCCATTGAAGGGACGAGGAGACTTTGCTAGCCGGTGCACAATCACGCCCTCACAAAGGTAGAGTCACAAGAGTATCGGATTCATTCGATCGCGAGCCGTCGTGGATTGTGTCAAATCGAGGTATTTTTATTTCCGTTCCGAAATGCAGGTGGTGACGTCTCTCTAGTCGGTGCTAGATCAGAATCAATGCAGAAGCTGTCCATGCCCTTGCCCAGGTCGTCATCGTTCGTTCCGTCCAAATGCCATATCAACACCAGTCCCAAATCTGTGGAGTCGGCGCGCCGCTGGTTAGCATGAGGCCCATAACAAGTGCAGTGCTGCTTGTAGCGGTGAGGCGCCTGGAGGTTCGTACCACAGAAACAAGAAAATTCCTCGCTTATCGCTGGGCATTCCAGACGCTCTTGACGAGGCCATCACGCTGGCAGAGGCGGTTCATGGAGTCATCGGACTCGCCCATGGCGCGGACGAAACCGCAGAGGGCGTAGACGTGGTTCTCGCCGGCGACGGCGCGGCCGTTCTCATCAACCTTGGCGATGGAGATCTGGACGGAAGCGTGGTCCTTGGCCTTGATCAGACCTGCAATTCAGTGGGTTAGTCGCTGGAGGGTAGGTAATTTTGTTTCGAGGTTCGGTTATCGCTCACGGTTGGAAGCCGAGCACTTTCTCGGGACGTAACTAAAAAACAACCAAGGTCAGCATTATTGCCCATATCCAGAATCGCGAGTTTTTTGGGCGGCGGCGGTGGCGGCGGTGAAAACGTACAGGTCGACAACTTGGCCCTTGTCGTTCTCCATTTTGGCGACTGTGTATTGATGATACGGTGAGGTCGTCGGGGATAATTGGTGGTGGGATGGATTCGCAAGTCGTACGTCGGTTGCTACTTTCAGCGTTGTCGCAAAAGGGAAATTTCTGGCGGGGGATTGGACTTTTTCGTGAGTGGGAGTGTGTGGGCAAAACTGCGACCTAATCCGGGAAAGGCTTGGGGCACAAGTACGTATCGGCTTGTGGCGCTTCTTATCTTTTGTGTGGCTTCACTGATAAGTGGTGCTTTGCTGGATTTGTGGCTTTAGTGCTGCTTCCCTCTGTACCCACTCAAAGCACCTGACAGCGCGTTTTGTTCGTGGCAAATCGACTGATCATTAGTGGAGTCTAGCTTCGGCTGGTCGGTGCCTGGGCTGCCAGCTGCCCCGCTACGGAACGGGTTCAATTGTTGACTTCGCCGTTCACGGCCTTCGAGTATTGGATGTATGCGAAGAAATAGGCTTGAATCGTTTAATAATTGCGATACCACCCCTGGATTCTTATTTGCAAATTGGGACTACTATCGAATCGCATGTATACCTAACGGCCTGACGCCAAACCTTCAACGTGCAGCGACTCGTTACGACTGGATGCGCGCGTCGCATTCCTGTCACGTCCCTGGGCCAGGCGATCAGGATCCACGGGGTTGGAATGGCTTCCGCCGACGTCTTTCAATCGCCCCCTGCAAAGTCGCATTCGGCTCAACGCTATTCGATGATATCCTCCTCGCCAGAGCTGCCTTCACTGGCCGAACTCGCCCAACGGCAGACGAAACGATCAGCACCGCTACGAAGCGGCAGCAACGCGGCCCCAATACCAGCGACAGCGCTCACGTCTTTCACTAGTGCCAAGGACGTGCTGCTACAGGCGCCAGATGGTGATGTTGACGCGGAGCACGCGGCGCGATCACCGTCTCCGAAACCAAAGCCCAAAACTACGAGGAAGCGTGCAACCAAAGCGAAGCCTAAACCGGAGGCTACGGCGGCACCAGATGAGCCAGGCGAGGCGATCGTGATAACATCTTCGCCCACCGACAAGCCGGTGAAGAAGTCCAGGGCCAAAAAGGCAGAGACCGCCCAGTCGACAATATCGAGTCGGGTCACGAAGGCGACCACTACAAGCAAAAGCAAAGCTAAGAAGAAGACCGAGACGGTTTCACGGCATTTCGCCTCCAAGAAGGAGAAGGAGAAGACTACTGCGCCTGAAGATAGCCCACAACCCGTCGCTTCGGACGTGCAGCAACCAGATCCACCGGTTGCGACTGTCGAAGCGGAGGTTTCTGCGCCGCCGGAAGTTGCACTTCCAAGACGGAGGGATTGGACACCACCTCCAACAGATGGTCTCGAGAATCCCGAACTGTTATCCTCAAGCAGCAAGGCGCCCGCGTCAAAAGAGATCTTCCAGAACATGTGCCAGGACTTTGCTCGGCCTGGGGAGAAGGACCCCATTGCCAAACCCTCGGCGGAGATTGCCGAATTCTTGAAGAAACGCAAGTTGAATGAGCTTCCGGCGAACGAACAGGCGTCCGGCTCGACAGAGACTTCGCCCACAAAGCCTGCCGCGGCCAAGAAAAAGAAGAAGATCCGCACCATCACCGAGTTGGCAATGGCCCCCTATCAATTGCCTGATCTGAGTGACGGCATTGTCTTGACTCCCGGAAACACAGAAACGCTCCTCAAACACTTTGACGTTGACGGGGCTGTCCAGGCGCAGGCTGACCATCAGAGGATTGTCATGGATTTCCAAGAAGAGAAGAGCAAAGGCAGGAAGAAGAAAGCGCCCGCCAAACCTCGCAAGAAGAAGGCAGGGACTGCCGAGGACCCGATCCTGTTGTCGCCCAACTCGGCGATGAAGCAGGCTTCAAACGTAGACTTTCTGTTTGGCACCTCGAGCCAGCTGCAGAGTGATGAACCGGCCGAGGTGCTCCGTGACCTACAGGCCGCAATCCAGGCCTCGAATCGAGCGAATGATGATGACGAAGATGATGACGACAAATCCGGCCTATGGCACAAAGGAGCGCGAGACGTTGATGGGAGCCTGCTTATATTTAAGGTTGTAGACTCTAGCGATGGGGTGGAGCCTAGCAGAGGGTCTCCCTCTCCCGCCCCGGAGGCTTCTACAACGGACAACGACTTCCCAGATATCAGCAAGATATGCGCGTCGACATCGCAAGCAGGCCCATCTAGTTTGACGACGACACAAACTACCCAATCCCAGCAGGCAGTGCCGAGTTCGCGAACAACGCTACCAAGCAGTGAAGCGCCAGCAACAATGGCGCCACCACCACCACCGCCGCGCCCAGCCCCAGTCCCAGCTGCCAAATCGAAACGCCCTGACTTCACAATATTCACTGATGCGCAACTTTCCCGTAAAATAAGCACGTATGGCTTCAAACCGATGAAACGGCGAACAGCAATGATTGCGCTTCTGGAGCAATGCTGGGACGAGCAACAACCCGAACCCACTATTTCCAGCTCTTCTACAGCCGCGGCTCCAGCTTCTGCGCCCCCTGAGACGGCCATATCACCAGCCAAGAAACCTCGTGGCAGACCAAAGAAGGACACTGCTGCGACAGCTTCTACTTCTTCGGCACCACCAGCCGCATCAGCATCCGCGGCACCTAAGTCACCAAAGCGGGGTCGCCCGCGGAAAGACTCTGGCAGCCAAAGTCCAATCAAAGCTCCAAAAGTTACGACCCCAATGCGGGGGCGTACCAAGCCTGCATCTTCCAAGGCGACCAAGAAGGCGATTGAAATCGCCGACTCGGATGACGAAGAGGAAGCTTTGTCGGTGTCGGCAGGCAGATCCTCGCCGGACCCGGTTTTCTCGTCGCCGCCCCCACTCGACCTCTCCATTTCTGAAGATGCCGCCGAGGCCGACCTGTCGCTGAACCTGTCGCCCACCGACCAGGAAGCTTCCTCGTTTACTTATATCACGAAAGCCGTGACGACGGCGCCGCGGTCGACAGACCCGCAGAACCCGTCGTGGCACGAGCTGATGCTCATGTACACGCCCGTCATCCTCGAGGACCTGGCCGCGTGGCTGAATGCGGGCGCGCTGACGCGGGTGGGCTACGATGCCGAGGTATCGGCGCTGCAGGTCAAGCGGTGGTGCGAGTCGAAGAGCGTTATTTGTCTGTGGCGGGCTAACTCGAAGGGGGGGACGCGGAAGCGGTATTGAGTTGTGCTGTCACATTGTTATTTTGGTAGAGTTGTTGGAGTTGGTAATGAGCGCGCGCGTACGGCATTCAGGCACGAAATGATATCCCCCTCGTATATATGCATCCTTTAGATGCGATAGACTTCGCTTACGCTCTTTGTTTCAATTGATACACGATTATACATCCACATCACTGGCATCTTTCGTGACCTGCTAATGGCTGGAATCAAGCCGATCAATTGTGATGGCCTTTTTCTGCTACTAGCTCGTTGAAAATGCGGAGGCGGGGCATAGCGGTAGGATGAGACCCACACAGACCTCGAGACTACCAGGGGAACCTCGGCATGGGGCTTCGCACGACCTCTTCGATGACATGTAAAGGCGTGTCGATCGCAGTAGTCTTTAAGGGTAAAAGATCCTGAAAATGCCACGATGCATATCTCATTCTGTTCGGTCTTCCCCTTATAAGTCGTTGAGATTTTCAAAAGAATCTCACGTTTTCAATCACTCAATATTTCTCCGGCCTCGGCAGCATCTGCGAGCAATCACCACCGCTTGCCTTGCACCCAGGCGCTCCGCCCGCCGGGAGCCTACCTTGCGCATAGCTAGTCGCTCAGGGGTCTTCGATTGTCGTCCACTTCCGCCATTCGGCAGCGCTCTGCCTGCCGGGAACATGTACTCGACCACCACCAAACAGCCCAAGGGCCCGTCGGCAGAACCCCGGCCCAGCTCCAGCATCATCCTGCTGTCCCACACCAACCAGGTCCTACTGCTGCGGCGGGTCAAGACGTCGCGGTCCTTTGCCTCGGCGCACGTCTTCCCCGGCGGGAACCTGTCCGAGTTCCACGACGGGCCCGTTCCGTCTCAGCAGAACGTGGACAGTCTGGCCTACCGCCTGGGCGCCGTCCGGGAGACGTTCGAGGAGAGCGGGATCTTGTTGGCGCGCAGGAAGGGGAAGCCGGTGGGGGATGGGGGGTTGTTGGTGCTGTCGGCACAAGAACGGGATGAGGCGCGCAAGGCGATTTATAATAACGAGGTTAGGTTTACGGAGTGGCTGGATAGTGTTGGGGGTGTCGCTGATACGGGTATGTTTCTTCCCTCCACATCCGAGCACAAGTGCCCTTGGTAGCCTCGTGTTCGAAGGTTGTATGTTGATCAACCTGCAGATAACCTGTTGCCGTTCACCCGTTGGGTCACGCCTCCAGCTACCCCCAGGCGGTTCACCACGCAGATGTACATTTACATGCTTCCTTTCCCCCAACACACCTCTGCATCATCAGGGGTCGACGACTCCATAAGTAAAGCTGCCATCCATGCCGAGTCGGTCCTGCCCACCCCGGATGGTGCCGAGATCACCACCTCCGCCTTCGAAGACGCCGCGACCTGGCTTTCGCGACAGCAGCGCGGCGACATCATCCTCTTCCCGCCGCAAGCCTTCCTCTTGACCCTGATATCGCAATTCTGCCACGGACCACCGCCCGAGTCCTCCTCTTCAACCCCCACGAGCGACTACTACCAGCGCCAACGTGACGAGCTGACCGAGTTCCTGCACCGCGTCCCCACGGCCTCCAAGCCCCGGTCCCTCAAGAACCCCACCTCCCAGATCCCCTGGGCCGACAAGGTCATCTCGCCCGTCACCACCATGGTGACGGACGACGGCCGCATCCTGCTGAGCCTCGACCGCCCGGGCCCGGAGCTCGCGGGCAGCGGCCGCGGCGGCGACTGGGAGCGCGTCGTGCTGGTGCGGTTCGACAAGGGGACGGCGCGGGAGGTGCAGGTGCTGGACCGGGAGGAGGCGTTCCGGGTGCTGCGGCCGGCGGAGGCGAAGGGGGCGGGGGCGGCTAGTAAGGAGAAACTGTGATATTACTTTTGATAATAATATATGTTTATATATATAAGATGTTTCCTCCACATCTCCCCTGACGCAGTTTGCCTCTCGAGATCATTGTTCTTCCTTGACGAATCAAGCAACAAACTGTTTGCATAAATGCCCTTATATTGCCGAAATAACGTTCCGTATATCGTGAAATGAAAGGGGATAGTTTGCATGCTGTAATTAATAATCGCAGAGCTTCAACTGTTTGCTTAGCAGGAGATTGACGTGCGGATCGGATCGACGCCGGATTGAGCTCCCTTACCGATTGACCGGGACCTTTGAAACTGGCCGCTGCAGCAAGGGCGGGCCGTGTCGGTTCCAAGTATAGACCACAAGCTGACATCCCACTCCGGCGTACTTGTGCTATAACGTGGGATGGACGATACGTACGGGCAGGGGCTTATGGGGTTGCACACGGTGACGGCTGACAGAAGCGAAGATCAAGGTTGACGAGAAGCCACTACTGCGAATTTATCACATTTTTATAGATGGGGACGAATTACCTTTTCCCCTTTTATCTAGCCATTCGTTCAAGCAAAAGCTCGTTGTCTGCATACAATTATCTATTTGACCATTCTGGTGAAAGGCGTGGATGTCATTTGATCAGCTGATTGGTGCCCAAGGCCGTTGTTCCCGAGATACACTGGCGCCCGGGGGGTTCAAATCTTGCGGACGGTAACCAAGGAGACAATGTAATGCTACCCAGGGATATGGTCGTCTTTACTACCTACGACTATGTGCCGAAGGAACACGGCCTGTCCCTTGTAGAGAGTTGCATCTGCCAATTTGGGACTTGGGGGCATACGGAGAGCCGCATAGTGGTGAGCACTGTTGCTTAATCTAGTTGGTCCTTCTTAACTCGAACCCCTTGATATGCACGTACCATCATGTGCCTTGAATACCACATCCCGGTTCTATTACAGTCTTTAGATAGATGTTATTCGTTGCTCGGCGCCGATCACAGAGTGACCCATGATGGAAGAGTTTGCTATTCATTTAGGAGCACCAACTAGATTCATGTAACACAACCAACAGAGTCTTTTCGTTTTCAATTTCTACTATATAAAATACTGCCCAGGCTGCTTCCATTAATTCTGTTCTCAACTCACCAGCACCATTCTTTTCTTCTTGTTCTTCTTCCAAGACAGACCAAGTACCCTGGCAGAAACATTCTCGCCACCCATCAAAGACCATCTACTCGGCCTTCCTTCGCCATGAGACTCTCCGTCGCCCTCAGCCTTTTAGGGACCTTTGCTTCCTTGGCCTCGAGCTACGAAGTGGACATCTGTAAGTAGCCAACCGGTACCCTCACCCATCGACCACCGCTCCGGATTCGCGGGAACACATCTGCATAGTGTTGATGGATTTGTGACTAACGTTGTGGTTCGGCGCAACAGGTTCGCCCTCGTGCAACTCCGCGGCCTGCTGCACCACGGTCACGGGCCCCGACGACGACAAGTGGCGTGAACTCCCCGCCGGCTACCGGAACGGGCTTCGCTATTTCAAAATTGTCCGCGGTTGCTGCCTATTCGAAGACAAATGGGACATGTGCGTACTGTCCCCTAACGGCAGCGGAAGTCCTACCGACCCTGCCGGTCAAATAAAAGAGCATGGCACGGGACTGAGATGCCCGATTCGTTCGGATTAAGAGATGTAGAGGGCAGGCGAGGAGCCCACGGGACTGAGGCCTGAGTACATAAGGCGAAACACTTTTCAATTTACCCCCAATGGGGCCTTTTTCTTTGCATTTTACACACTTCCAGGAGGTGGCAGATGGTTTTATTATATAATTTTCATTCATCCGGAAGTCAGCTTGTCAGCTGTTTTACAGTTACATAGAAACTCTTATCAACATTATTGAAGAGCACAGTATGCTTGCACAAGTAGCTAAAGTATAAGTAAAAAGTGTTCCTCATAAACCCCATTGTACTCTTACTGGACGTGACGCCCAGACCCTTAGCGACCGAACCCTCCTCAATTTGGCCTTTCAGGACGCGTTCCTGTTTGCGTCCCCTTGTCATGGGCGTGCTGTGATGTAGAGTATCTCGCGGCCCGGGCGGGCCGAGCGAGTGGTATCATGGTCATGATAGGTCGTCCCATGGGGTAGCCATCCAGGGATACGCGTCTAGACGCCAAAAGGCCCTCCCGTCCTGCGCGACCCAAGCACCCGGGAACAGCAATGGCACGGTGTTGGTTCCAATTAAGATGACGGAATCCACTTCCGACCCCGGTGCCGTGCGCCCGGGAACTTGCCATTCGTTGATCAGGAACGCCGAGAAGAAAGAGTTGTAAAATTGCGAAATTGCGGTTCAAGTGGCAGACCCAACTCATGAAGATTTCGCAACCAATGATACGAACCACAATCAACACTGCTCTATTTGAACAGTGACGCTTAAGGTGGGTGAGTATATAAGTATGTGCATGTAAAGCCTGGATGTCCGCCATCGTCATTGACATGCAACCGTGGTTACTTAAATATACCCGCTGAACGCGTTCATACCAAGAGTCCCTGGCAGAAATCAAAAAGTCCACCAAAGCCTGGGCCCGAACCGCACGCACCATGAAACTGTCCATCCCCGCCTGCCTGCTAGCAGCCTTCTCCTCCCTGGCCTCAGGTTACTCCATCGATATCTGTAAGTCGGGCGTTTCCCCCACAGTAATTACCAACATCGTCCATCCCCACCAACATCGCGTCCTTGGCGACTAATTTGCCCCTTCATACTAGGTTCCAACGCGTGCAGCTCCCGCGCCTGCTGCACCACCATCACCGGCCCCAACGACCGGGTGTGGCGCGATCTGCCCGCCGGCTACCGCGGCAGGCTGCGCCACATGAAGCTCAACAGCGGCTGCTGCGAATGGGACAAGACCCTCGCCATCGGCTGCCCGCCCGCCTCCTGGGGAAGCCCGACGAGCCCCGGCGGCCGGCCGGCCACGGGGGCGTACGCGTCAACGAGGTTCAATTGCTGGTGATTGAGGAGGCGGGAGGGTTGTTTATTTTAACCAATTTCTAATTCCAGGCTTCGCGCCATAAGCTACGAAGCCTTTGTGATATTTTAAACCATATTCTAGCAAATCTTAATATCCTCGCACAGCCCCTGCTTAAACGCCTCCCCATTCATGATGCCATGCACGTACGCCTCCCCCACAAACGTATTATACCCGTCCCCGTCGGGCCGCAGAACCAGCGGGACCCGCCCGCCCTCGGCCAGCACGACCCGGTCCCCCTTGGCGGCGCCCTCGGGCAGCAGCGCGAGCCAGCCGTTGTCGCACCAGCCCAGCCGCCGCTCGAGCGCGCACTCGCAGTAGAGCCCGAACCGCGAGAAGCCCTTCTCCCAGACGTCGGCCTGGAGGCTATACGAAAAAGGCTGCGCGGCGTGTCCCATGTCCCCGTAGCGCTTCTCGCTCTTGCGCAGCACCTCGAGGCTGCGCGACCACTCCCGGTACAGCGCCTCTGTCGCGCCCGGGTCCGCGTGGTCGTACGTACCCGCGCACAGCGTCTTCCAGTACACGGCCGTCGCCGCGTCGGCCGGGTCCGCAAAGGCCATGGCGCCGCCGTCTGGGTTGGTCGGCCGCTGCCGGGCTGCGAACCGCTCCCATTCGAGGAGGATGCGGAAATGCTGCATGGCCCGGCGGACGATGCCCTTGACCTCATCCTTGACCTCCTTGATGACTTTCATGTGGAGGGCGAACTCCGAGGGGGCTTCGCCCGCCTCCACCAGCTCGGTCCGTAGTTGGTCCCGCCGTTTTGTATACGCCAAGTCGTCCTCGTTGGGCCTGGTGAAGCGGGGGATGGGGTTCGAGATCTGCGCCACCGTCGCCACCTCGTGGCCCCGGAGGACGAGGGTCACGGCGTCCTCGGGGAAGCGCGCGGTGGTGGCCAGCGTGTTGCGCGCGGCGTGGGTGCGGCGCGGCCGGCCAAGAGCGTCGCGGGTCAGCGTCACCGCCGTCGAGCTCGAGTTGCTCCAGTCCGTCACCCACGACGGCAAGCCCCTTCGGGACGACTTGGGCGATATCCCCAGAACGTCCAGCGTCTTGGTTGTTTGGATGAGCTGCTGCGACATCATTCTGTACACGTAGACGACGGGACTGGCGTAGTCGGCGTCGATTTTCACCTGGTTCACCGCATCGGTGCTCGAGCCTAGCTTCTGGATGTTCTTCAGGATGCCCGATACCGCGTAGATCTTGTCCCGCGGGTCTTTCGACTCTCTTTGCCGACAGCCTTCCAGCAAGGTGAGGAGTATTTCCGGCCCATACTCCGCCTGGGAAGACCCATGGCCGGCCGAGCCGTAGAGACCCAGCCGCCGCTGCAGATCCTTGATGGTGAAGTAGGGCAGGATATTGGGGTTGACGAAAGTTCCTTGGAACAATGTCTGCCATAGGTGCAGCCGGAAACCGTGGTCGACCGCGGTGCAGAGCTCTTGCCATTCCATCTTGTAACGTCCCATGAAGAAGGTTATATTAGTAGACAACAGAATCTCCTGGAGCGTCCAGGACCGGTACCACCATGCACATTTCAATACCGGCCAGATCTTGGTCTCATCGTTTTCGGCATATAGCTCAATGGTAGTGCTCTGCACTCGTGGGGCATCGTTGAACTGCATAAGTGTAAGCGGCAGCGTTTCCTGTTGACTGAGTGTTGGGTCTATGGCGGCGGTCTTGCTATCCTGTACAAGATGTTGTAACATCTCAAAGAGATCCTTGGTGTCTTTTGTCTCGGGGCCGAGCCATATCACGGTGCGGCGCGCGTTCCTGTAAATGCTGTCCATGATGGGGACTTGGGCGTTGCGCTCCGCCATGTCCATCTGGTTGATGCAGATGGCATCAACCCATAGAATGATGCTGGACGTGGCCGCCAAGTCTGGGTTGGGCCGGAGGCTGGACAAAATGTCGTATAGGGACTCGTAGATTTCTAAGTGGCAGCCATTCACTGAAATGCACCTTCTAGGCTGGTCCGGATCTCCCCATACGTAGCTGAGTGCGTCGTACGTTTGGGCTGACTCTTCTAGGCTGACACTGGAAAGCCGGACCTGGATTCGCTCCTTGCCGGCAGCCGGCAGGAGTTCCAAGAGTCTGATGTAGCCTTTGTCGGGGATAGCTTCGTACTGAAAAGGGGGAAGCTGCTGGGTGATTTCGATACGCTCTTGTTCCTTCTGTTCTGGCGTCGTTTCAACCTCGGCCGGTTCCTCGACTTCGGGTGCCGGCGTTGACGGGCCTGACGACAACGGTGACTTGAGGCCGCTCCATTTTCTAGTGACAAACTTCTTGAACTCCCTCTTCGTAGCGATCATGGAATGGTCCCAACTTTCGCTGGCTGTAGACATGTTGAGTAGAGCCCAAGCATGGGGTATTCATTCAGTTGGTGAAGAGGAACAGTCTGACTTGGTAGTGTTGGGCCAGTCGTCCCATTTAACCCCAGGACGGCTGGGTAAACCTCGTCCTAGATGTGCAGGGAAGGTACAGGTCAGAAGTGGAGCGATGCTTCCAGCTGCACGCACCAATCAGACCGTGCTTTGGGCCATAGCGTGCTAAGAATAGTTGATAAGCGGTCTAATCGGACCAATCAAAGTATTGAGTCAAGTCACCATGGTGGCTACCTACCTATTACCTAGTTCAATGTTTACAGTCTAAATTCTTACTGCATGCGCACCGCCTCCCATTTCATGGTACCTGGACTGAAATCTGGGAAAGCGCCCCTGTCCAGTGTTTGGAAAGAGCTGCATCTCCGGAAACGATGTCCCTTCATGAATCGTGTGAATTGATGTATGGTATGTGTGCCAGATTGATAGAATTTGGCCCTGTACCTAGGCCATTTCAGTGAAGACAGACCTGAGCCCTTACTTCGTCTCTAGATCCAGCATCGTCTATGTTGTGGGGTATTAGGTAGCTCCCTATGAAGCCTTGGTACCTTGCAAAACGACTTTTGTCTAGAGATCTGAATTGTGGATAGAGAGGGGCGACGAGTGCGCCCCTCGCACTTCCATAATAGATGTGACAACTGCCAAATCGAGGAGGATGTGCCCCTTGCATGGAAAATATTGTCAAGTGCGATCGGTGCCACGATCCCGACACCACACGGCAGTGAAAACCACGCGACGACTGCCGGGCTGTCGCGGCCAATGCCGTAACGGAGCTGCTTTCCCACCTCAGACTTGATTCAACCGGCATGTTGCTTAACAATGGTCTGGATCGGCGAGAGAGCGCTTTCCCAATCTACATAGGTAACTTGGATGATAACATCGGTCTTGGGTGGAAAAGCTGGTTCTCAATTCGCACTTGCCATTTCTACAGCAAGTAGATCACTTGTGCAAGTCGACCTTGACCACTGCCTCGATTCGAAGCTGCCCAAGTAAGACTGACCATGCCCACGGAAGAGAGTGGGTCTGATCAATTGATGAAAAACACTAGGCCGTGAAGGTCGGGTCCTAAACATGTGGTGCCATTACCTAATGACAGCGGATTCAGTCCTGTCAGCATGGAAGGGTCCTTCCCCAATCGATGCGACCAACTAAAAAAAGGATCCAAGTAGGAAAAGAGGCAGGGGCGGGCAGTCAATCAGGCAGCCAAATTGCTTTCGAACTGGCAACTGCTTGTATCGTTCCATCTTCTGACCTTGGGCGATTGAAGGGTCCTGCAGCAAGCTGACGATAAATTGGTAGATCACGGAATCCTTTTCACCACACTATTCTTGCATTCTGCTTTACAACGCCAGCTCTCTTCAATTGAAAAACGTTCTTGGCTTTTCTGTCGGGATCGTCTCCACCTCAACTTGCAATTGGACTACTGGAGAGCACCCATCAGCGATGATGTTGCAGCTGCCTTTGGGCGCCTGGCGTAGATATGGCACCATCTTGCTTGTTTTGGTCGCCGCCGTCATCCTCTACGCCTACATCGACCTCTCCTACTCGCTGCCCTGGAACCCAGACCGGCCAAGCCTGCCTACGTTCCCCGCGGCTCCGCTAGCCAAAGCTTGCGATGGCGCCCTCCCTGCGAGCATTGACGACAGCGCCGCGGCCCCTATTCCTAACATTGTTCACTATGTTTGGCTGCTCGCTGACCCGGCCGTCCTGTCCTTCGACTTCAAGGTCTTCATCAGCGTGTACTCGGCCCACCTCTTCTTCCACCCCGACAAGATCTACTTCCACACCGACGCCTCGCCCGAGCTGTGGGAGCGCACCAAAGCCTCCGGCAGCGACTGGAGCCGGCGTGTGCTGAATCTCCCCAACGTGGAGGCCAAGTACATCGACAACCCGCGCCTGACGACCAAGGGCGTCGAGATCGACACCTTCGGCGCCAAGTCGGACTTCATCCGCGCCTACGCCCTGCGCGACCTGGGCGGGATCTACCTGGACGTGGACGCGATCCCTCTGCGCGACGTGGCGCCCCTGCGCCGGTCCAGCTTCGCCAACGTGGTGGGCGGTGCGACGGCGCTGGCGCCCAAGCACACGGGCTACGTGAACAACGGCGTGTGGTTGTCGCGGTCCCGCTCGAACCTGGCCGTTATCTTCGCCGAGGCCATGGACGCCTTCTACAACGGCGTCTGGGCCATCGGTGTCGACATCCTAACCGACCTGGCCTACCGCCTGCACGCCGTGCCAGGCGAGGTGCTCATCATGAACCCCCGCGCCTTTGCGCCCGCCAGCTTCGAGGTGGCCGACACCATCCGCCTCTTCCGCCCGTATCGCAAGGCCATGCCATTCTTGTCTCAGGGAAATGGCGACGACGAGGGCGACGACGGGCTACCTAAGGAGCTGGCGAATACGTGCGCCGATGCACTGGCTTGGCTGCGGCAACGCGAGCCGCTGTCGGCCGAGACCTGGAAGATGGACTTCTCGGCCACGTACGTGCTCCACGCCTTTGATGACGATGCCTCCAAAGTCGGTGGCGGGTGGGATGGCAAGATCACGCTGCCGTACGTGCTTGCGCGGCGGAGCAACTATGCGAGAGCCGTGTACCCAGCTATGCGGCATGCTATCAAGGCCGGCGTTATTCCTGCGGAAGAGACCGCGTAGTGTCGTGACTTTGTTCGAGGGTGGGAATGCTAACATGCAATATCGGTAAAATTGAATTCGCACGCAGTTGTTTGCTGTCTGTGCCCTTATCGCCGACTAGTGTTCATCTTTGTCAAGCCCACCAGAAAAAGTGCCGAGCTTACCGCACCATGGGTACAAGTCGAGACCCCCCAGGCGGCAGTGGCTCTAAATCCTCAGCGTACACGTACAGCCCGTTCGACTGTAGCACTATCCCACGAGTGTGGTTTATGCTCTGGGGTGTCACCTCCTGAATGCCTCGGTTCAGTGGCATCAGGGACTTCCATTCGCAGGGCACGTATTGTTTCTTCCTCTTTGGCGCCGGGGAAGCACCGTACCGCGTGAGCATGCGCACTGTCTCGGCTGCCCCAGGAGCCGACGAGTTGGCGGCGAGATCCATAAGCTTCATCTGGTCGCTCAAGTTGCTGTTGTCTTCATCAAAATCATCGTCGGGGTCCAAGGAGCAGTTGTGATCAACTGGTAAACCGGCTCGAATCAATGCTTCGACTGCGAGATAGTTGCCACGCGAGCATAGGGTCCCTGCTACTTCGGATAGGTACACCGCTTCCAAGTCGCCGCTATTGAGGATCCCGGGGATGTCCAGAACCTGAGCTTCCTCTATCAGGTATAGTATCGCAGCAGTACAGTCGAGATTGGCGCCGTCCGAGAGCACATTGCACCACTTGAATCTGTCGAGCCGCAGTATGTTGGCTTCCAGCAGGGCTCGCAGTGCACCGACACGATTGCCTGCTACGGCAGCCCTTGCCGAGTCGATGGTGACTAGTGCATTGTTCCGGAGCAAAAGTTGCAGCATTTCCAAGTGGCCTTGCCAAGCAGCTATCTCCACCAGTGCTGGCCGGGTAGACCCCACGCCTGCTTCCCCGTCTGGACGGTCCATCGTTGGAAAAGGCGCATCGTTGTCGATCAATAGCCTGGCGACTTCCACGTGATTGCCGTACACGGCTCTCAAAAGCGCCCTGCCCATCCTCCAGTCCCGATCGGCCACCCGGCTACTGTTGAGACCATGAAAATCGAGTATTTTCTGGATGAAGGCTGATTTGCCCAGACTGGCAGCTATCTCGATGGCCGTCAGCACGTGGGGTTGATGGGGGGCAACGCGGTATTGCAACTCGAGGAGTTGGTTGAGTATGTCCATATCGTCGTTTTGGACGGCGGCCGCTACTGGATTGCAGCTGTCGACACTGATGCCCACGCCACTCAAGAGGATCCGTTGGACAAGATCAGGCCTCTGAGCCTTGACAGCAGCGTAGAGAGGCGTCCCAAAAGAGGAGCTTCGCCCGCGTAGGTTCACCTTGTAGGAACCCACGTGGGTCGTGAAGGAATTGATGTCACGTGTACTGTACGGTACCGCGGCGGCGATGTTGGGTTCGTAGATAGCCTCGAGACCCAGCGCAATGGCGGCGGGGAGGAGCGAGGCCCGGCCGTCCTGCTCCGTCTGCTCGATGCACTGTTTCTCCATCGCCAGGCTCTGGCCTGGCACGAACGGTGTGAGGCGGTCCAGTTTCTGCGTGATGCCCCGGTACCAACCTGGGTTTCCTCCCCACCATCGTTTCTGCATCTCGAGCGAGTAGTCATTGATGTGGTGACACAAGGTTAGCAGCGCCTCATAATACCTCGTCTGTTGCCGATGCTGCTCCTCGCCTCCTCCTGCAGCTGCTGTTGACAGCGACGACGGCCCCAAGAGTTCGTCTAGAATCCACTTGAGGCGCGTCTCGATGGTCGCGTCGCGGGATGCCGGGAGGATACCCGGGGGCCGCGACAGCCGGTATTCCAGATAGCGCGCCAGAAACGGGACGGGGCTCGAGGCGATGCCGGGGCGACAACCCATGAGGTCCTTGGTGAGCAGCGCGCCCGTGGCCTCTAGGGCTACGAAGACCTCGCGGCTGAACAGCTCTGGGTTGGTAGTCAGTCAATCCGTCTGTCCTGGGCGGGAATCAGGTGGTTATATGGAAAGAAAGGGGGTGATAGTGGGGAGGACATGTGGTCAGTAACAAGATGTAATAGGTTAGGGGTAGCCATACTGCAAACGCGACGGAGCCGCGCAAGGGATGGCAGGTCGGGCGGTACCACGACATGGCGGAATATGTCCTGGATTATCTCCAGTGGTAGATCAGAAATACCCCTGGGACTCATTTATTTTGGTACTTAATCACCCGTTTGACTTTGCGCCAATTGCTGCTTGCGCGCAGAAGAGGTACGTAGAATTGAGGTTGGCTGAGGGTTGAAGTCGAAAAATGTTCCCGAGTGCGGGGCTTGGAAATCGTTGCCAACAGTTTGGGGTGCTGATGATTCGCCAAGCTCCAGCTGCTGTCATTGCGTCACTACTGATACGCGGTTTCTTCACATGGTTACGTACAAATAAGTAGCGAGTAAATAATACGATATTATACGTACACAGAGTCTTACCTGCTTCATCTCATCACTTTGACGGCATCTCTAGCAAGTGAACAAGATGACGACCATTCGGTGTTGGTGGGAAAGGCGGCCAGGGGTTCAGCCAATCGACGGCCCGTTTTTGGGGCGTTCACTGGGGCGGATTTAGGCAGCTCCCAGGCACCCACCCCCTCACCACAACCGAACTGGCGCTCCTGGGAGATTGTAATACGCTGAAGACGTATAATTTAACGCGCGCAACTTCAGTAGCTATTAGAACTATATGAATCACATATGAATTTACGTCTACTTCATAATGAATCAATAATATTCTCCTGTCATTCAATTATGCTCAGTCGTCCCATTGCACCGAATTCGAAAAGCGAAGGTCTTCTTGTCCTACCAGGTCGGCAGCTTGTGTAAAAGACTAAAAGATGGCGAACTTATCCAACTTGCCGCCCGAGATCGTGCGGTACATTGTCGAGGACGTTCTCACACCCCCTTTTGATGGTTTCCGGCGTATTCTCAATCTAAGGCTGGTGAATAGTGAGTCCTCCAGTCAATCCCCCAGCAGGTATCTTTGGTGGCCGCGTACTAACAAAGGCAAGGGATATTTGACCGAGAGCTCATCTACTTGATGGGAAAGCTCGAAGTGCTCCGCGACGAGAGCGTGCACTGCCGCACCGTCCCCTGGCACCACCCCAACGACGGCGCCGCCGTCTCGATCGAGTCGGGCGTCCTGTTTCTGGCGCGGTACCTGCTGGACCGGCCGCACCACCGGCGGGGCGAGCTCTGGACGAACCTCTCGTCCCTCCTCAACCACCTGGTCGATGACATTCTGAAATTGCAGCCGTCGCCGCTCGCAGTCGACGAAGATAATGACCCCCGTCGCTTGCCGATGCTGACCAGCCTCTGCCGCCACTACCTCGACCGACCCGGCCGCCGGGCGCCGGGAAGGGGCGCGGACCGCACCGACGTCGATACCCGACCCGGCGGCCGGCCCTGGTTCTTTTCGTTCCTTTTCCCCGGGGTTGGCGACGTGTCGGACCTTACCTATCCGTACGAACGATCCCTTATCACGGCCCGGGTACTGCTGGGTCCGCCTTGGAGTGACGGGCTGGATGGCGCCAGCATCATCGCGGCGCTTGGTCGGTACGTGACTGACACCACCCCCATCCCCCCCCTTCTTCTCCTTCTTCTTCTTTCCCCATGGTACTTACTCACTAACTGCCCCGGTGCCATAATAGGCTCGTGCTCCGCGAACACTGCCAACTCCACACCATCGGCTCCACCGTCCACGCCCTGATCCACAGCGGCAACGTCCCCCTGTTCCGCGACGTGGTGCGCCGCCTCCCCGCGCCCCGCTACGCCCTCACGGGCTTCGACATCAACGACCCCCGCGACAGGTACCTCGAGGCGGCCGTCTGCTCGGGGGAGCTGGACATGGTCCGCGCCGTCCTGGACCCGCCCCAGGGCCCGCCGCACCGCTGGTACGGCGCTGCTTTCGAAGGGGCCGTCGCCCGGGCGATTCGATGTCGGCGGCCGGATATTGCTTGGTTTTTGCTCTGGTTGCGCGACTGCGGACCAGGGGTCGAGGAGTATGACGAAGAAGCAGGCGGAGGCGGTGTGCTCCTCCACGATGGCCTGCGCGAAGCCGCCCGCGTCGGCGACGCCGCCATCGTGGCCTACCTGCTCGGAACGGAGCTGGCCCGCCACGACGGCGTGGGCCTGAACTGCTGCCGGACCCCGCTGGAGATCGCCTGCGCCGGCGGCCACGAGGAAGTCGTCCGCTTACTCCTGGCTGCCGGCGCCGATCCGCACGCGCGCGGGAGAAGAAGAAGACGGCGTGGTGACAGCGACAGCCAGGAGGAGAAGCCGTGTCGCGCGCTGGACGGGCACCTCGTAACCGCTCTCGGGCCCATGCTCGCGGCCGGCGTGGGCGGGCACATCGGGGTCGCCGACCTCTTGCTCGAGGTCGGCGGCCTGCGGCTCGCGGCGGCGGACTGGCGTCGCGTGGCGCAGGGGGTCATGGAGTGCGGGCAGGCCGCCTTTCTCGCGTGGATGCTCGAGCGGGAGGTGCTCGGTCCCGGTCCTGACGACGAGGAAGGGTGGGTCAGCGGCGAGGGGTACGATGTCTTGGGCGAGGCCTGCGTCTGGGGCAACGCGGACATCTTCCGAGTGCTGGATGCGCGGGGGTTGCTACGGGACCGGCCCGTCTGGGTCATGGGTCTGGGGCAGGGGGGAGCGCGACCATCGCCACCGCCCACTCCCCGGTACGAGTCCCTCCGATTACGCAGTAAGGTGCCCGGTCTTTCGCTCCGGAGGGTCGGCACGGGGGTGCTCGGCTGCCGGTTCGAGTCGCCGCTGGTGGCAGCCATGAGCTGGTCCCGGGCGGAGGTCGTGGAGTTCCTCCTCGGCCCCATGGGATGGGCGCCCGTTGAGGATATCTTGGCCACTTCCGTCGGGCCGATGTGGAAGGATGGCAGGTTCCCCTGTCGGGCGACCATGATTGCTATGTTGGACTCCGAAGACCTGGGTGTGGAAACCGAATTCATCCTCATGCCGACCTGCCGTGAGGGGGCGAAGAACAACAGAACGGCCCCTGAACTGATACGGTGATCAATGTTTCCTAAGTTCATTACGACCGTGCCTCACACACAAGTAAGCAGACTGAATCCCAATGCTCTGACACAACGTGAATTCCATTGAATGTGAAACGTCACTAATCAACTTTTTCCATGGGATCTACCGAAAAGTCGAAAGGGGCACGACGCCACCCTCATACAGCCAGTACGTAGCTTACGGCCCCCTGCCAGGGGTTCGCCACGCCGACGAGCCATCCGCCTCCACCACCCGGCACGGCGGCGAACTTTTTCGATCCGGTCCAGGATCAAGTAGCAGTCCGGGAAGTCGACGGCGACGTGGCGCTCGAGGCGGCTGGTGAGGAGCACGTCGACCAGGAGGTGGAAGCGCAGGGTGCGGTAGCCGTTAGGGGTTCGGCCCTGGCGGGTATCATGACCTCGAAAACAGAGCCAGTTGCTGACTGACCTCTTGGTGAAACAGATGCCTTTTGTTAGTACTCCTGCGCTTTTGAAATACACGCAGGGTCTGGGGGGGGAGCGAGCCAGGGCGCACTGCCATGCTCCCTGACAGACGAGCCCGACGGTCCGGCAGTCGGCGTGTGAGCGCGCTGATGATGTGGAGACGGGCGGAGGAGTTCTTTGAAGTAACCGCCATCAAAGAGACATAGGTGTCGCGGGCGGACGTCCTGGGAGATATTGGGGAGACGCGCAGTAAGTGAGATTTCCGCAGAAGTCGTCGCCGCTGGGGATGCAGTAGTGCGTCGCGATCGGCATACGCCCGTAGACCTCGACTTGGATGGTGTGGACGCCAGTGACGAGGGGTGGCAGAGCTAGACGCCATACGTGTTGACGGAGCTCGGGGGGCAGAAGAGTTAATTTGGGGAATTGGGAGAGTCTTTTCAGGGGCTCCGCCATTCTGCTGTTGGTGTCACGTTGATGTGCAGCTCGCTCTGAATGATTGACAGATCGGGGGCTCGGTGCCTACTTAAATTTCTAGGGAGCCGAGTCCCCTAAGCGCCGGTGATTGGCCTGCATTTAGCGCAAATAATGCCCTAGAGCTCAAATACCCCGCCACGAGTGACTGCCTAAAGGTGAGGCAAAGCAATGCGAAAATGGAATGCTAACTCGACTGCAACTGCGAACAAAACAGAGATGTTGACTTTGAGTTTTGTCAGTGAGTTTTCCAAGTCCCAGGAAATCCTGATATCAGCGAATGTGCTCAGGCCTGCTCCTGCTTATCTCGCCCAATTCCATTGAACCAAGAAGCCATCAGCTGAGAAAGACATTGTGTCCATCCGCTTACTCCGAGCTGACGCTCCTTCCAACCCACATGGAGGCTTTTCATCCTTACCCGAGGCTACCCACTGAGCTCCGACAAGCCATATGGCAGCACTATCTGGACGGGGAGCGCAGGCAACCCCAGGTTTACGCCTTCGAGTTTCGCTACCCTAGGCGCAACCTGGTCGCGACGGATCCTGGGCTTGACCCGCCGGATCCGGACGCCATCCATCTCCATTACCAGGCACAGTCGGAGGACCGTATCATCTTGCAGCCGTTTGCCTTCGACCCCGAGGAGGGAGGAGGCCTCGCCGGCGACCTGGCCCTGCTCCAGGCTTCTACCGCACCGTGGCGGACGGCGGCGGCTACCTGTGTTGAGTCGCGTCAGGAGGTGTTGCGCCGGCTGCCCGACGTCATTACCTTCCAGGCCCTTCCAGTCACATGGGGTGACAAGGACCCCGCCGATGTCCGCGGCGGCGGGTCCAGCAGTAGCTTTCCTTCGTACGCCCTGCGCTTCAACGGCGCCGACGATGTCATCCTGTTCCACGCCAACTGGACCGACCTGGAAGCCGTGGTCCGCATGGCCCAGATGCCAGGCGGCCGCCCTCACGAGTTCTTCGCCCGCATCCGAAACGTCGGCCTCGGGACCCGGGGCTTGCTGCAAGGCTGGAGCTCCGAGGGCTATGAGCGCTGCCACCGGCACCGCGAATGCCCATGCGACACCGACGCCTGCCCTTTGGACGACGCCTGCCGGCTCGAGCCGCTGCCGGGCTTCCTGGCGCTGTTCCCGCAGCTCCGGACGCTCTACCTGGCCGACGCCCGACGCGTCGTCGTCGCGCCGCAGTACATGAGCCTGATGAAGTCCGATTGCAAGTTCGAGTTCTGTGACGCGTTCGAGGGCTTATCTTCTTCCGGCTACGAGGGCTGGGTGGAAAAGGACGGGGCTAGGTCGCTTTATCGTTGCCCCAGCAAGCGGGACGACGTCTGGCCGGTCTTCCAGGCCGTCGACTTTGAGCGTGGGTCGGTCGTCGCCTTTGACGACAGGGACGGCGGGTGCCTGCTGTCGAATCACCGCTTCTGGCTCCCGAGGGACCCCAAGGTCCGGGAGATTCGCCGGAAATGGCGTCGGGTCTTTCCTTGGTACAAGTCGCTGCAGCATCTGGAGATCAAGTTTATGGCTGAGCTGATGATCCGTTAGTTGTTCAATCATAATCACCGTGGCAATACTACTACGCAGAGGTCAGACTCAGTATAAGGCTGCCTGAATGAATGCTTTCTTCCCGTACCAGACATGAACAATTGTACGGCATCAATGAATGTTGACGTGCCAGAGGTCCTCCATTGCGGGCCTGTTGAAATGGCTTAGGAGGACAAAGAGCACTAGCTTCGTGATGGTAAGTAGCGGTAGGGACACTACTAGAGCCTGTCACTTTAGGTGGCCATCAGTTGCCTATTTACTTAACCAGATGTCAATTCCAGGCCCTGATGTCGGGTGCGAAACGACAAACACCAGCCTTTTAAAATACCTACAATTAAAGACAAAAATAGATTTTTTTCCATAGTTCGATCGATCAAAAACGCAAAGATCAATCACGGATCTTTCTCTCTCTGGAGCGCCGATGATGTCAAGGTCCGGCCCTCCTCTCTGGTACGCCGGAGCAAATTGACAATTTCCTCTCCACAAAAAGCGTCATTGACCGCGGCCGCCCGCCAATCGGCCCCTCAGTACCGAGAATCAATTACAGCCTCATTGCAACGCTACCCGCTTGTCATACGCGCATATATGTAGAATCGCAGACTCGGATCACGATCGTGTCCATTTATAAGTGCAATGCTGTTTCCGTAAAGAATATCAACTTGGCATATCCATTCGCCATCCACCCTGCTCACCGATCACAACTACCCAATTCATCGATCCATTAATTAACACCCCTTCTCTTCCTTTTCACACAGATACAAGTATCGACCATGTCTCGCTCCATGCTGACAAGAAGCCTCCGGTTGACTACTTCTACCATAAACCAGACAACCCCTTTCATCAACAAGCCCTTTAACAACACCTTCCACACCTCGGTCAAGATGGCCAGCAACAACAAGCTTAACTCGGACACCATCTCCGACATCACCGCCCGCGAGAAGGCCATCACGGGCCAGGACGACCCCGTCAAGGGCGGCCCCACCGCCCAGGCCCAGAAGCACGCCAAGGAGACCGTCAACCCCGGCGCCGTCTCCGACATCACCCAAGGCGAGCGCAAGGTCACCGGGGCCGAGGGGCCCCTCCAGGGCGGCCCCGCCGCCGTGGCGCAGAGCATGGCTACGCAAGTATGTCATATCCCCCCTTCCCCCTTCCAAGCTGTCTGTCGTCCACGTAATACTAATACCCCATTTCAGCAAGCGCAAGCCGCCCAGGCCTCGGGCAAGCTGGACTCCGAGACTATCTCGCACATCACCGCGGCCGAGAAGGAGCTGACTGGCCACGATCGGCCGGTCAAGGGTGGTCCCACTGCCCAGGCGCAGAAGCATGCTAAGGAGCCCATTACCAGCGAGGCGCTGCACGACATCACTGCCGGGGAGAAGAAGGTGACGGGTGGGGACCGCGTGCCTGGCGGGCCTACGGCGACGGCGCAGAGCGAGCTTGCTAAGTCTCGGCAGTAGAAATGTATGAGAATTAAATAACTAAACTCTTGAAGTCGAAACATGTTTATCCATACCTTAAGGGACGTTGTTCAAGCTATGGGTGATGAGTTGGAAAGCACGTGAAGTTAAGAATCTATGAACTGACCTTCTTTAATTATAAAATGATGAGATTTTTATTTCATTTCGAAATCACAAAGCCCTTGCATTAAATACAAGTTTCCGCAGGTAATCGTGCAAGGTTGAGCATCCATCACTCCGTAGCTGCAAAGCCACCCCCTCTTTGGTTCTCTGCAGCCTAATCATCAAGGGCGGAGTAGACGGATGAGCAAACATAAATAGATGGAACAGCGCTAAGGAGATCCGGGGCGCTGCGCCATACGTCGTTGTTGCTCTACAACGCGCTAGGTCTCCTACCAGCTTGTGTAACGACAAGGTGAGAAGCCAAGGAGCGGGGTTAGTCTCAGCCGGCTCGCTCGTCACCTCTCTCGTTTCCCTGTGTTTTCCCTCTTTTCTCTTTCGCTTCCCTTCAAGAGTTCTCTCCCTGCAACCAAAGACCACGCTACGTCATAAAGCTCTCGACCTTCCTTCGCCATGGACTCCGCCCCCCTCTACAAGCACACGCCTTTGAGCTCTGAAAACTCAATCAGAGTATTAATGCTCCTCCCAGCGGAGATAAACGAAGCTCCAGTTGAAGTTGAACTGAAAGAGATCTCGTTATCTAACATCGAGGTCGGGTACGAGGCTCTATCTTACGCTTGGGGGGAGGCAACGAGGGGCGACAGCGTCATATGTGACGGTCAAAGACTTTCCGTCACTGACAATTGCCACGACGCGCTCGTACGTCTCCGTCGCGAGCGCCTACCGCGGGTGTTATGGATTGACGCCATATGTATTGATCAGTCCGCCAGTACCGTGAGTACAAGGGAGCGCAACCACCAGGTACAAAGAATGGGCCAGGTATACCACAGCGCAACGCAAGTAATTATCTGGCTTGGTTTCCTAGGTCCGGAATACGGGGCTCTACTCAGTTTCTTGAAGGACCAGGAAATGAGTCCGGAATCCACGTCGCGTGCTGCATCATCTTCAACATTGTCTCGGATCAGGCGTCGGCTCAGAAAATTCCGCAGTATGTCCACTGAATCTGAAACGTCTTTAACATTAACAGATTGGAAACCCGAAAACAAGGATTCATACTGACCTTATCAACTTAATTCCATTAGAGCCGACTTACGACGACGATCACCGATGGGTTCAAGTCCTCCTGGGCATCCAACTACTTGTCAAAAAGCCTTGGTTCCATAGGGTCTGGACGGTTCAAGAGGTAGCAATGGCTCGTGCTGCGACGATTCTTACGAGCGACTTCGAACTCAATTGGGATACCTTTGTTGCTGGCGTAGAAGCGCACAAACCGTATCTGGATACATCGAACGAAGAGAAGTTCCTGACAGGGTCTGTTAAGTTGCGTCGAAGCCCAGCACAGTTAGCTTTGACCGGTATCGAGCCGCCCGGGCCCAGTCTTATTGGAGATGTGGGAGAAGTGGACTCCGAAAGCCAACGGTCCATGTTGTTCTGTCTCTCCTTCTTGCGCTGCTCACGACCCCATGACATGGTGTATGGTTTGCACGCTGTCCTAAAAGCATGGGGTCATGACTTGCCCCCACCTGACTACGAAAGGCCTTTATCCGATGTGTTTCAAGAACTTATCGTGTCTTACATCCGGCTCAATCAGAGTCTTCTCCCTTTGACTTCGACACTACCACCTAAGCCATCAACAGGCTTACCCTCCTGGATACCCGACTGGTCCAATCCAGATAGAGACCAACTATCAATTGTGGTGTGGGACGATCCAGGAACCTTCCGCCAGCTAAATGGCCTCCATGTATTCGATTACGACAAGGAACTAGAAATATGCCAAGCTAGGAACTGGAATGGGGATATCGCAGCAGAGTGGGACCGGTATCGGGGCTGTCTACAAGTTAGAGGAAAACCTATCGGGAAAGTGCGTTTGCGGATATGGGCGGAAACAACTAATTCGTTCGAGTTAGCTCGCCAGTGGTACCAAACCTTGAGTGTGTCAGACATCGACAGGTTCATAACACTGTCCTCGGATGCGACGGAACAACACATATCCTTCTCATACCCCTTACCGACTAACTATTTCTCGCTCAGACTGCCCTTTCCACCAGGTCATGAAGATCAGTTTCTGCTCTGGTTAGATTTCTTACGATATGGCCGTAAATGTTTGCTCAGAGCGGCTACTTACCATAGCCGCTCTGTGTACAATCCAAGTACGGCGCGGGTCGAAACTGTGAACCACCGCCGCTTTGTCTCAAAACTTCAGTACCGTTTTGTTCAGTCCGAACCAGATTATTGGCTTTGGGAAATTGATAGGATGCGTTACGACCAGTACGCATACATCACGCTCGACAACGGTTTGCATGCGCGCGCCCACCCTAACTGCCAAGTTGGGGATGAAGCATGGCTGTTGGCCGGGTCTGATGTTCCCATCATGCTGCGGCGGAAAGAGGAGGGCAAGTTCCGAGTCGTTGCGCCTGCCTACGTTCATGGAATCATGCTGGGGGAGATGTGGCCTGAGGATACGGCCACATTGGAGACGATCACTCTGGTTTGAGTGAACGCCTGGGTAGCGATAGGGCCTGTGCTAAAGGGCACTGGCGTAAAGAAAGAATGCAAAGCTAGGCACACGGGTGGCTTCTATCAGACTTCGTACGTCATTCCAATAGAATTCACAACAGCTAGTATATCCATATTACTCACACGAGCCCGAGAAAGCTGTAGCCCACCCGATCACATATCTCCATACATCCGGCACGCGTGGTGTTGCGGTCCTGCCCATTCGGGACAGCCATAGCTCGGCACCAGAGATAGAAGATGTAGCAGCAAGTTGGTTTAGAATTGTTCACCGTAAACTCTAGCTTCTTTTCCAGTCTACTGTCGAGACGCACATTTGCATTCTTGTATATCGTGCCACCCCGCTCTGTACCGCCCGGGAGCGTCCAGCTCCCCGTCATCGTCCGAGACCTCGTAACCAGAGTCCCACCCATCAGGGTGTTCTACCAAGCGCCTTCGGCGGTCATCCCACTCCACTTTCAGATAGGTGTGCCGGTTGACTTCCGGCACGTCCACATCCGGAGGCCCCAGGATCCGGACGTCGAAGGGGCCCGGGTCGTCACGAAAGTACATCATCTCCATCATGCTGTCCCAGCCACACCACCAGTCGTCGTCTCCGGGCCCCGATTCGCAGTGGTGGACCACGACCTGCCTGAGGGCGGGTATGTCGTCCCACGGGCGGTATTGATGCTGGTGGAAAAAGGCTTCGGAGTCGTAGCCCGCGACAGACACCTCCTAACACCACGGTTGCTCTTGGGGATGTTTGTCTAAGCGGTCCTGGCTGAGGCAGATGGTATCCACGGCGAAGTTCACGTAATGGCCTCCAAAGGCCTTCGCGTAATAGTGTTGCAGAAAATGTGTCCGAGCCTCGCGACAAACCTCCAGGAGAGCTGGCGGCGGGCTCCGCTCACCCCGACCGGCATGGTCTGAAAGGTGAGGTACACGGTTGGTGAAGTCTGAATTGTAGCCTGCGCCTTTGGTCAGTCTTTATCTCTGCTAGAGTAAAGCTAGTTGAAATCGACAACAAACGTACCTTCTTCCCCAACAAGGACCATCCAGGGCTCTCTGGCCATGGTCCAGATGTGTTGTCGCAGCTCGAGAGGCAGCCATGGGAAGGGGTGAAAAGTGGACATGAAGGGGATGGATATGATCACGGAAGTACAAGGCGAAGGGGAAGGGAAGAATGGAGAAGAAGATATGCCGCAAGTCGGTCGAGCGGGAAAGTAGTTGTTCCTGATCGATATCAACTTTGCCAGGGGCTACTTTGCTGCTACGCAACCGTTTTGGTACTGGTGAATTAGATCTGTAGGCAGATAAATTCCAAAATTCCCACTTACAGATATGGGTCGATTACCTTCGAGCAGTGGATAATAGAAAATGATTGCTGCGCCGTGCCAAGCCTAGCTACGTTGGCGACTAAAGAGGGTCTCCATACAGGGCTTACAAGAATCATGCCTCAATTGTGGCATATCGGCATAAACGAGCATGATTGCAACAGCCGTTTAATCGGCTAACATCTGGTTTTCTGGACGGGCAAGACCGAACCTACCTGCACATAGTAGACTGCCTCGAACCATACACACATTGGCCCAGCACAACTCGTCCCCCATTCCATGTCGACTTTATGCACTTAATACCTGCTTCCTTTCCCTCTTCAGGCCAGTGGTATCAGTGCCTTTAACCTGGAACCAAATCCACGGGCTGAACAAAAGAAAAAGGCGGTGGCATCCTTATTGGATGATATATCAATTCCCTTTGATTATTGAAGCGTCAAACCTTCTGGTTCGCTTTTCCCACACTGGAAAGCGGCATGGGTTGTCGGGGCTGTTAGATCTGAAGATGCGCATATGTACGGTGCTGGCATCTACAACTTCCAGTTCGCATCCAATTGTGTGACGAAAAGACAGGGCCGCGTCAAGTGCGTGAAACACAGCGAATACGTCTGGATCTATGCCAAGCGGCAAGTCGGGGGCCGTGGTGAGGTTGAGCTACCAACATCCCCAACCCCTTGAAAGTACCACTAGCAAACATGAGTACCAGCCTGACAACTGGACGGGTACGCGCGGGGCTTCCTCGAGGATTGGGGGCGAGCCAGGCAACGTTGCCTTGAGTGTGTTCGAGGTCCTCTATGACCGCACCGATGGGTTGAATTAAAGCCCTCGGAAATTTTGTTGGTGATAGCCCGGGGCGACGGGGAGATGGAGGGCAACGTCTCGAAGAAGCTTCCTCCGCGGATCAAAACAGGACGGTGTTTGCGGACTGTCCATGAATCCATGCAGGCAGTCGTTGCGAAAAGAGGCAGGTGGTTAGTTGTTGATTTGCGTGCGTACGGCTAATATACGCCAATCCACCCTTATTTCCACAGAATTCGCAGTTCGATGGCATTTCATGCTGTGCCGTGAAGTCGTTCCGAGATTAATTGGTCAGATCTGATTGGTCCCAGAGACCGAATCCTCCGTGGGGTTGCACACCCTCACCCCATTGGCTGCGCGCCACTACCCGGATTAGGTGTAATATTACAGTCGCCAAGCTGGAGAAACCCGGTGACGGCTCCTTTCTGCGGCCGAATCACAACCCTCAATTATGTCGCTACCGTTGTTTTCCCCCAGAATCGGCTTCCCCATAGGAGTGTGACTAACGGTGTGACCGTTGGACTGACTACGCCAAGCGTGCGTCAGTCTTTGGGATCTCTCACCGAAAATCTGACATGATCTGCGGCGAATGTGCAGAGTTGGTCTCCAGACCCCTGTGGACACAGTCACACGACGACAATTGAACAAGAGCCTCGCGAATCATGTGCGCTCCCCTCTGCCCCTGTTACTGTGGTTCGCTTACCCAATACGCGGCGTTCGAGTTCATGCGGGTGCTGACCGTCAGCATTTCGCATTTGCTGTGGGGCCAATCACGCCGGCGGCCCAGTCATACGCGCGGGTTAGAAACATCCGGTAAAGGCCGTAAACGACGAGACCCCTGGCAGAGCTAACGGGCTTGGCCCTTACCGAGCCTGACAGGAAACGGTCGGGCCGCCTTCGTAGGGCTGAGCCTTGCGGGCCCTTACCCCTGCATCTATCCACACACATGCGTGGTGCGTGATGAGGGAAAAAAGGGCCCTCACACTCAGCTTACCTGCCTCATCTACGGAGTTCCCGCTTGGGAAACCCTGGTTCCACACCTTTCTATCTTGTGATTGGGAAGCATGTTGCCGGCCATAAGAGGCGGTCTAGCACGAGCACACAGCCTGGTCTGTATTGTCATTTGGACCGCTCAACTTCGGTTCCGAGATTTGGTTGGGCGCTGGGAGTCATAAAGCGGGCATTGCCAGCGGGCGAGTTCCGCATGAGACTCAGGGCAAGGCTGTCTTGTGTAAAACGCCCCCTTCTGTTGGCCCGGAGTTTGTATAACAGTATTCGATTACTGACCCGAGTGTGGGTGGATACGCAATCAAGGGACGGATGAGACCAAAAAGTGAGCTTATATAAGTCATTGTTGTTTCCGAGGTGTGTCTTCTCGATCCTGATGACCAGAGCCGCATCATAACTCGTTGCATTTTGTTACCCGTTCACTCTAAGATCAAACGATATACCATCTAACCCATAACAATCCTTGCCAAGAACACTTGCTTAACCGCCTCTCTCTGACTTCTCTCATCATGAGTTCCGTGGGGACCGTAACCGCAGTGCTCCATAGCCTGTCTCCCCAGTCGTGGTACTCAAGTAACCGGGCCGGCAATGCTCTCGCCAATGACGACATGTTGAAACATGATGTAAAGACACCGGAGAAGACGCTAGGAGAGAGACTCCGTCCTATTATCACCTCCTTTGTGGAGGATGACCTCAAGTATGAACCAAGACCAGCCAGAGACAACACCGCCCTATGGAAGGCGGCGGACGAGTACGCCGGCCAGACCGGCGTACTGAGAGAGCCGGGCTCCCGATCGGCCAAGATCTTCCAGACAGGGGTCATGTACGCAGCGGTAAGCTCAAAACCAATCCACGCCTAATCCCACCATCATGTTTTGCTGACTTGTCCCGCGGACTAGTGCTGCGTGCCGAGACACCCCGTTGAGGTCCAGGTCTACGTCGCCATGTACAGCTGGCTTGGCCTGCTGCTCGACGACTCGGCCGCCGAGCACGAGGACGAGTTCGCCCGGTTCGGGGCGCGGTGGGCGGGTGGCGAGCGGCACCCCCTGCCCCTCCTGCAAGCCTGGGCCGACCTCCTGCGGCTGACCTACAAGTACTGGGACGCCGCCCCGGCCAATTTCATCGTGACGGCGTCGCTCAACTTCCTCAACTCGAACCTGTTGCAGACGGGCGCCGCCTTCCGGGGCATCGCGGCAGCTGCGGCCGCGAATGGTAGTAGTGGCAACTCGAACAACAGCGGCCGCAGCTGGGCGCGGTATGTCCGGGAGAAAGATGGCGGCGGCGATGCCGTCGCCTACTTCACGTTTCCCAAGTCCATGTACCCCAACCAGGAGGAGTACCTGGAGTGTATCCCGGACCTCGCCCGGTATATCAACCTAGCCAACGACGTCTTATCGTAAGTGACCCCCACTACCCAACGCCCCCAACCCCCGACAGAAGACTGACGCTCATATCACCCAGATTCTACAAAGAGGAGATAGCAGGCGAAGACGACAACTTCATCAGCCAGATGGCCATGTACGAGGCCAAGGACAAGATGGCCGTCGTGGAAGACCTCGTCGAGGACGTGGCCCAGGCGGTGGCGCGGATCCGGGCCACCATCCGGGGCAAGGAGCCCTACGCGTCGGCGGTCGAGGACCACATCCTCGGCTACGTGGCCTTCCACAAGCTGAGCCCGCGCTACCGGCTCTCCGAAGTGGGTCTGGGCGAGGAGACGTTCAAGGTCGTCCCCTGATCAGCACCGAAGGAGGTTGACGGTCTTTCTATTTATCTTTTTCGATTTGGCAATGGTTGAATGAATGGGGGTTTAAAAAGACTAGCCTGCCGCAAGGCACTGATAGCTGATACGTTTACGAATTATCGACATTGCTTCACATTCGTCTTTGACCTTGGCTGCTCCTGTACACAATCTAGCGGCCCGTGCTGGAGATGGTGCGCTGCGACCAACTTCTGGTAACACGAGTCAACAATCCCTCAACATCCCGGCGTAAAACCGCACAGAATCCGGCCGCAAGGGTAACGGGCGCGGCGCAGGCGCGTCCTCGTGCTCGCACGAACAGGTCTTACTGTGCCGCCACGGCAATGGCCGAAAGTCCCTTCCGACCCGATACGGACTATTTGCGTACCGTTGGCGTACGGCCTCGAATACTTCGAGGTAGTTGTCCGGGTCCACTCGGAGGTCTTCCGCGTCCGGGTGGGGGATGACTGTATAGTAGGACACCGGATCGCACCGATAGTACCAATCCATCATGAGCTCGTAGGCCGTCTGTAGTAGCGTAGCAGAGTTAGTATTCACCTATTGATTTCTTCTAGCCTGTGATGGTGCGAGGTTGGTCATACTACAAGGAACCAGTAATCTTGGCGACTACCGTAACTCCAAGTATCAGCAAGCGTCAGTTCCCTGATGTCGAAGCCGTGACTGATGCCCCGCAGCTCGGAGCCTCTTTCAAAGAGCTCCGGAATGATGCCGGGGTGGCTGAGACGCAGACGAACGATGCGGTCCCACTCGTCGCTTAGCACCTCGGTCCAGTCGAGCTCGAAACGGAGGTTGTCGAGGGCGATGGTGTCGAGGGCGAAGTTGACCCATGTGTAGATGGGATCCCCGCCCCCGGTGAACGCTTTGGTGTAACCGCCCACGCCTTCCAGATAGGCGCGAGCCTCGTGGCAGGCCTGCAAGGCGGGCGGCGTCGTGCTGCGCGAGCGCAAACACTTCAATTCCGGAAAGTCCGGCCAGCCGGTGTCGCACCAATGCTCATCCTCCTCCTCGCCCTCGAAAACGGCGCGTATGTCGACCTGTCGCGGGGGGATGCTCAGATCCCAGATCTCGCGCCGCAGTTCTGGGGGTAGCCGTGGGAAGGGGTGGAATGAGGTCATCGCAGTAGGCAGGCTAAGATGTACGGACGTCTAGCAGGATGTTATGTCATCAAGGGTAGGGCGACTAGTGAGAATGAATGCGGATACTACCCACTGCACTTTCTGATACACTGCACGTCCTTGGAATATGTAGCAGATGAATGCTGAGCTGGTTTCCGTGATCCTTGTCGCCTGAACTCGGAGGTTTTGACGGAGTATTGATGCGGGGAAGTCCCGGCCTCTACATGGGCCATTGGAGCTGACTTACTAAGCAAGCCAAAGAGCTGCCAGCCTACTTAAAGCATTAGCTACCACTACACTTGTATCTGCCTGGTCCTTACGTTTCTATCCCCATTAAATACACAATCTCCATTCTGGTCTCAGCTTCTTGTCCCTCAATGGTTCAACACTCGAACTGTACGAATGAATGCTATTGGTTTGGCGGAGGAGTATCCTCCTCTTCCGTCAGGATATCTCCTTCTGCGTCTGTGGAGACTGAGCTAGGGGTCGACGCGCTCCTGTCCTCGCAAGTGCAGGTCTCGCTATGCCGCCAGCTGTTTGGCCGCCAAAACCTCGGATTTGCCGACCCCGCTGCCAAGTACCTTTCGCCCGCAGCTTTGAATATCTCATTGAAGTTGTCCTTGTTCATCTCGACGTCCCCCAGATGCTGGGGGCAACGGATTCTGATGTAGTAGGATACCGGATCGCACCTGTCGTAGCAACCCCACATGTATTCATATGCCCCTAGAGAAAGAGCGGCGAAGTCAGTAGGCACACAGTCTGATTGCAAGACACTTACCCCGGTGGGGGACCTTTTGGCGAGGATGCAAGGCTATGTGGCCAGTCACTCTTACCATTAGCCATTGATCCTCGTATGAAATCGGAAATGGGCCGGTCTCAGAGACAGTAAGTTCCTCGACGTTGGAACGTGCAAGAGACGATTTTATTTCATAGTCGCAGAAGAAATCCACGTCTATACCACTTGCGCAATGGAGGGCTAAACGGATGATACGCTCGTACTCCTCTTCGAATAGCACTTCAAAGTGGAATTTAGAGCAGATGGTGTCGACGGAAAAGTCCACCCACGTGTAGATAGGATCCGAGCCCCCGGTGAAGGCTCGGGTGTAGCCGCCGCCGCCGCGCTCCTCCAGACAGGCGCGGGATTCGCGACAAGCTTGCAGGGCGGGCGGCGTCTTGGTAGACGAGTGAAAGCGGATCGGTTCCCGGCTGCGCCAGTATTCGTACTCATCCCAGTGCGGCTCGTAATCGGATTCCAGCTCCTCGAAAACAGCGCGGATCTCGACCCAGCGCGGAAGGACGGTCAGATGCCAGATCTGTCGGCGCAATTCTGGGGGCAACCGCGGAAACGGATGGAATGAGGTCATGGAGAGCAGAAAAATACGTGGGTTTATAGGCAATTAGGTAATCGATACACGGGGGGACCCTGAATGAGAGATTGACGAGAATATCTTTACTTCTACAAGATGCTGCGGTCTGCTATTCCTCAGTGGCAGAGTGGATTCGGCCATCCTGTCGACCGAATTCGGGGGGGGTTCGACTTCTTTAGGGCGTGGTGCGGGGTCGTAGTGCGGGCGTGCCCACTAAGGAACCAGCGGGCAGCGCTGTGAGCTAAGCTCGGCCTCTGCCCCTCACCCACATTTGGAAATGAGATCAAACCCCGACAGATCAGCACACTGCTCGAGTACATAAACCCCAGATCTCCAGCTGTCCCTCAAGGTGTTCGGGTCTTATCAAACTACATCACCATCCTACCAACCGATTCAGTCCTATCAAACCCCTGTTAGTTCTATTATTATCCCAAATACTGCCAAAATGAGTCTTAGCGGTAGCTGCTTGTGCGGGGCGATCAACTACGAGAGTAGCAGTAAGTCACTGCCCCTCAGGGGCCTTTTTCCCTTTGCGACACGCAAGACTAATTTGGAATGCTGCAATCCAGAGGAACCTCAGGTCAAGGCGCTCTGCCACTGCACCGATTGCCAGAAGTGGACCGGCGGCGCATTCACCTCCAACGCCGTCGTCCCCGCCGATGGCTTCAAGGTGGTGAAGGGTAAGCTTCAAATCACTTACCTGTGATGCGACGCCTGAAAACTGACCGCAAAATCCAATTCCCAGGCGAGCCCAAGACCTATGATGTCACCGGCGACTCGGGCAAGAACAACCGCCACTTCTTCTGCGGCACCTGCGGCTCCGGCCTCTACACCAAGCTCGACATCATGCCCGACGTCATCATCATCAAGGCCGGCGGTCTGGACAACGGCAAGGCGGCCCTGGACGGCAAGGTCGACGTCGAGTTCTACTGCAAGGACCGCGTCTCGTACCTGTCCGACCAGCCGGGCGCCAAGCAGACGCCTGCGTTCAGTTAGATTGGAAAGCAGTCATTTGAAGAGGCTGTTTGTTAACAATGTGCTGGTATAACCTGTATTTGAGCATGTTTATATAGCTTGAAGTCGGTACATAGTTGATCAAAGTCTCGCCATCATCGAAAGCCCCGCTGTTTTTGAAGTGCGGTGTTCTACAGGGTGTTGGAACCGAACATAACTCAAGCCGATATTGCATCTATTGTCTCCTCGCGCCAGTAAAATCTAGCCAGTTGATCCTAATGACTTTGGTTGGCATTCATGAATGAATGCATAGTCTCAAGGCCTTTTAAAGGATTTGTTGAAAGATAGACTGCTCAGCTGTGTACCCGGACGGTCCATTGATTCGGGGGTGCCGTGCCCGGGCTCTGGTGGGTCTGTGGTACTTTTCACCCCTCCAAAATGCCCAATTACGTCGGGAATCTGATTGAATCTTCAAGGCTTTTGGTCTTGACAATTGACTAGATGTGCGAATCAGCCCGAGAGTTCCAAGCATGAAATTTGACAAGGCGTGCAGTATGGTGTTGCGGCGGCAGCTTATGCGACTCTCTGCCTTGGTCACAACCCGTCAACAGAATCGAGCTCCGTTTTGGCATGTTGAGCCTCATTTCATCCGGAGAGCTCATGCAGTGTCACAGCATTGGTGCACCCCCTCGTACTACCTATGAACCGTTATTGGTGGCTGAGACATGCAAGGGAAATTTGAAGTAAGCCTCATGACGTCTCCTCTTCTAGGTCTTGATGACTCATCACACCATTCCGCTGCACTTTCGGTTCAAATCAGCCTACGAAGAACATTCGCCAAAGCGCTTCACGCAGAATCATGGGGACCCGACTTCGCGCACGACACCCACGGGAACGCCGACAGTACCCGGCCACTTGGTGGAGCTGACTTAGAGATGAACACCCTTTGCGTCGCCCATTCGCTTCATCATCTTTCTGTGTGGGTATATACACACACCGCTTGCTAGTGCTGATGTACTGCTGGGCCTGGATTGAGTGAGTCAGGGGCAACAGGAACAGCATGGTGGGCGGACCGGACCGGACCGTTGCCAGTGAAACTTCAAGACTGTGAGGCAAGTCTCGAGGCATGGCTTGAAAAGATGATTCAACACTGAACGTGATGACGCAAGGGGGTGCGATGCAAGGCGATGCACTCATCCGTCGCCTCCAGACGTTCCCCCTTGCATCGAACCCATTTGTCGGCGATCCGATACTCCGGCCCGTCATCCGGGACTTCTTTCGTCTCCTGTGATTTACGGGTCGAGACCACCCATCTGGACCGGAAAGGTGGGGTGCAAGGGGTGTGGGACGGTAGAGGTGCCAAACACTAATTCGACTTCATCTATCAGACGGACAAGCCAGAACAGCGTGCATGCGCCCGCATTCCCAACAAGTGCAGTTCATGTTCAATTGTAACTTATTGCGGTGCCATGCGATATGTCTCATAATGTTAGTTCCAATTGGTGATTCCAGAACTCGTCAATAAGCTCTGATGACATGCTCTTGATGCGCAACCCCCTTTTAGTGTCAATCCCCCCTCCTGAACGTGCCCCACAATTTCACAGCGTCATCACCACCATCACCATCACGTCCTACGAACTTTGACAGAAAGAGCCAAAGACGAGCACCTCTCCTAGCATTATTTCACAACGAAACATCATGTATCGGTGTCCTGTACTATCGAGCCGACTCCTATCCAGCAGCATCATTGCCAATAGAAGTACCACCAGTACCATTATCAGACCCAGCACCATCGCTAGCTTCACCCAGCACCACCACCCCCGCCGCAACATGGCTTCCAAGTCCCCCAGCAGCCTCGCCAAAGTGCGCTCCCTCGACCACCTGGTCCTGACGGTCCAGAACCTGCAGACCAGCGTGCGCTTCTACGAGTCCGTACTGGGCATGCGCCACACCACCTTCTCCGGCGAAGGGGACACCAAAACCGAGCGGCACGCCCTCGTCTTCGGCACGCAAAAGATCAACCTGCACGTCAAGGGACGCGAGTTCGCGCCCAAGGCCCAAAACGCGCAGCCCGGCTCCGCCGACCTCTGTTTCCTGGTCGACGAGGACGTCGAGATGGTGGCCGCGCGCCTGCGCAACCAGCGCGCCGACGTCGAGGTCCTCGAGGGGGGCGGCGTCGTCGAGCGGACGGGGGCCCGCTCCAGGTTGCGGAGTGTTTACGTGCGGGATCCGGATGGGAATTTGGTTGAGTGGGTCTTTCCTAATTTGTTTTTTTGTACCTTTTTCGGACATGGTGAATGATAACTAACAAGCATCGCCACACGCGCAGGCTTTCGAATGAGGTAGGGGATTCGGACATCGGTGGCATTAAGGATGTCCCTGGCATGGAGGATGTTCCGGTCAATCCGTCCTAACGGTGTAGAGCTTATTACTCGCGGCATGATCCGACAAAGCGTGAACGTAGTAGCAGATATTATATAACATTGAAAGACATCTTCTTCCCACATGCCTTCGGGCACCTTCCACTTCCTGTCCCGCCTGGGCCGCTCAACCTCGAGCTCCCCCACGGTTTCGCCAGAGCAGTACAACTCGCCCGCGCGAAGCGAGCACGCCATCTGCTCCGTGTACATCAAGTCCTCGATTATCACCCCGCTCGGTCCCCAACCACCCGGACCGAGAAGGGTAATCCCCGGGAAGTTGACCATCCAAGCATTGTCGTGCCTGTCGATGAGGACATTACTAGGAGAAGGGTCCGACCAGGTGATGGCTTTATCGTGAAGCGCCCGCACATTTGCCGTCAGCTCGGCGGAGTTCTCAGGGGCCTTGCCCGGTACCAGACGGCCTTTGACGTCGATCCAGTCGAAGAGCAGGCCGAACACGCTCCTGCCGTCCCGCACGATCCCGCGGAGGCGCGAGAGGCGTGGCCCGGTGGGCGGACGAGGCATGTTCACCACTACCTGGGTAGAGAGCTGGATCTCCGCCCGGGACGCCATCGGGCATTCGTCCGCCGGCTTGAAGAAACAAGTGACGAGGCGGCCTTGGTGGTCGTGCACGAAGACCTTCCCGGGGCGTTTGATCAAAACGTCCTCGGCGCCGGCACGGTCGTACCACAGCTCGACGTCGGACGGATGGTAAGACTTGACGTGCGGCTCTGCGCTGTCCAGGAATTCTTCCCCCAATTTGACCGAGGTACCCATGTGATGGTGCTCAAAGGATCCGTATCCAAAACTTGTCTCCCATGCCTCATTACCATCCACACGGAGTGCTTGCATCTTCTCGTCGGTGGCCCCCAGTACGCAACAGAATCGCGGCGCAAACATGTAGTCCGACAAAGTCGGGCGTCCCTTCCTCTGGGGACGGGACTGCGCCGAGGGCGCGAGCTCGGCGATCAGAGGCTCAAAGGGCTTGGATAGCCACCTGCACGCATCTCCCGTATCGGTAGGATCCCATTTGCTCGACCGGCGGCGGAGGAGGTCCAGGTGTTGGGTGTACTGCTCTCGGGCCAATGGAGACTCGCGGAATCGAGCGAATTCGGTTCGGCAGAGGAAGACGGATCCAGTGCTAGCCCGGATGACGAATCGGCAGTCTTTGTGCCATCGGTCTACTCTCCAGGATGCAACGCCGTAGTGTGGAAGCTTGTTCACTTTGCGAGCTGCCGTCGTGATGAACTTATGCATCATCCTGGATTGAACTATTTTTGACGTGGTGAAATACGTTGCAAGCACAATTGGAGAAGCTCGATCGAATAGCTACGATCCTTCGCCTTAGAGCAGAGAGCCTCCGCTCCGAGTGGTCAGTGCTTGGTGGCTTTCTTGTTTGCTCTTCACTGGAACATTCTGTTCAGCTCCGTCCACTGGATAATTTTTCGTAGAGCTAACGCAGGTACACACGTAGGTGGCGGGCTTCGTACATATGTAATCACGCCAGGGCAAATATCGTAATGTAATGCTCTCAATTCCTCATTGAACGGCGCTTTGTATGGCAACACCATGCGCTTCGCCAATTAGCTATAGATGTCCGCTCGTAGTCACAAATCCTTTAGAAAAATGGTCACTCCTTGCTCTTTGAGATACCCCAGCGTCATTCCGTACGGTTTGAGGTAGTCGTCGATTTTGGCCTTTGTCCGGAACCAACGAACGCCCACAGTAGTGAAAATGCGTCGAAGTGCCGCACGTAGAGCCGCAACCCAGGCGGTGTATCCGCGATCGTAATCCTTGAGCCGTAGCGTACAAGCCATGTCGAAGGCAGCTTTAACACTGGGGGTCTATCAAAGATTAGCGAAAAGCTCAATAAAACACCAGTCCGAACATCAACCACGTACCGCATCATGCTGCAGAGGAGCGAAAGAGGATCTCATGGCCGCCTCGCGGGCCATGATTGTAGATCTGTAAGCCGCTAGGGCTCCCTAGGTTATACAGACGACTCGTTAGCCATACCTAACCAGAATGGAGTTTTGGTTGATTGTACACCACCTACCACGCTGTCCTCGGGGACCCCATCAATACGGAATTCGGCCTTGTGTGTCTCGACGAGGCTGACGAATGCCATGGCCAAGGCGCTGAGGGTCTTGGATATTTCAAGACGATCGTCCTCTGACTGGGTGAACTCGTGGTATTCATCAATTTCGAAGACCTGATCGCTCACCATGTCGACGATGGCACCGAATAGAATACTATCTCCACGAAGGAGGGCGGGAGCCTGTTCGCGAGAGCGGCGTTAGTAAACCCTTACCAATAAATTGAAGAAACCGAGTGGGTTTGGGGGTATAGGTAATTCGACGATCATTACCGGTTGACAGATCTTGCCACTGCTACGGCAGCCTTGCTTCGCATCATCGCGACCACAGACCGACGAATTGCCCTTGAAGAAACAACTGAAGGTCGGCTGGACGTCAGCAGAGGGAGTGTAATTATACGCCCATGACGACATGCAAGGGTAGCAGGCCTTGATATCAGGCACTCCATTGGGTAGACCCTCCAAACGATTGGAGTCAGCCATGATTGACTTGGGCAAGGAAGAGGGTAAACTCAGATGAGCTGATGTTGTGTGGAGGAGAAGATGGAACGGGGAGACATGGAATGAACCTGAAAAGATGGCAGGTGGGCGAGAAGGTCAAATGAGCTGTACGATTTCAGATTTTCTAATTTGTAGGAAGGGCAAGGTTTGTTTGCACACTGAATTGAATGCAGTCAATAGAAGTAGAAGCCCTGCCACTCACAATCACCTCAATATTCCAGCACAGGCTCTTCAATGTACTTAACTACCCGCAAAGAGCTAATTTTTTCGATTGAATTCAATGTATCTCAAACAGCGCAGCATCCAAGGTTACTTATGCAATCCAAGTTGGCACCAACATCTTTCACTTGTGCTCCCACCAGGAGCATTGACGAGCGTCAGTCCAGTAGAAAGGGCAATGTCACAATTATCTTTCCTCGGCTTACTGGATGAGATCGTATTCAAATACTATTAGGATTCGTAATGCAAGGCCCGGTTGAGGACAAAGACATTATCCATTAGACTCGCGATCCGTTTTCGTACGTCACACTATCCCCTTTGTTTATTCGCGTAATTTTGTCATTATCTGTTGGACCATAGAAAATGACAACTAAATCAATGATCCACACGTTCTTGTGACATGAGTCTCCGTTTGGGTCGTGGCTCGATGGAATCACGGTCGGCGATATACTCAAGTTCCGTCGAATGATGTCTGGCCAGGATGCAACACCGGCCAGGCCTTTATCTCCATGGGCGAAGGAGTATGGATCTTCCTGGAAGGGCAGTGTCTTTCGCGATGGTGCAGACCACTCCTTGCTGAATCCAATCTTCCCCCGCCTGGATCCCGTTTTATATGACGATCTACCAGGAGGGAATGATGTGGCCCAACCGGATCTCGATACGCTTCTATACAGTCAGCAAACACAGCTTGTAAGCCACCCGTCCAATGGGCATGAAAGTTTCTAACTTAGGTTCAAGACCGATCTCGGGGGCATCTATTCATACCAGCTCGGCCCGTTGAATGAAACTCTGGGCACTGTACGTGGTGGCCATTCCGCTAGATATGATCGCGCCAGGAACCGGGATCGTCATCGGGAGAAACTCCTCCAGGTGGACGAAGGAACTTGGTTCGAGTTTCTTAATAGGCCTCATTGGTGGTACTTGGACGGGGATGTTCTCATCGACGAGAGGCTAGACGATCCCATCCGGCTTTGGGACCCTCAAAGGAGCGACCGGATCTGGAGCGAGCTGCGTATTGTTCTGGAGTTCTGCAACAGGACTTTGGTGAAGCTTTTAGAGGAGAGGGACCCCTGGTAAATAGCCTTCCTCTTCTTTTTGATAATTCTTTTGGGGTTATGGTGCTCATCGTCCTTACTGTAGGCTTGACGCTTTGCTATTTGGAGAGCTCCAGTACTCTGACGGTACGCCAGTGCCGCTGTCGTCAAGTCACCCATCCACCTCGAGAAATGATCCCATCTACACTATCAAGTACCGGAACCCTGCCGAAATGCCTACTACACGTGACTACTATCGCCAAGCCGAACAACGGCTGCTCTCGCTTTTGCCATTCCTCACATTCGGGTTTCGAGGTCGGTTTCAGCTCCCATCCATCCCAATCCTTCCTGAATCTTATGGCCTTGCTAATTCAACATGGCCTACGAAGACGAAAACAGCTGTGGTGCTGTAGCGAATATGTTCCGTTCTTACCCTCGCGGCATGACTAGTTCACGTCAAGAGGAGCGTGATGATGGAACGATCCTGGTGCAACCTATGATCTGGCTTGACGTTGTAAGTTCACATACACCCACCGTCCACCTGTGGGCTACGCCAATCTTACGGATTATTTAGACACCCATGCGCGTGCTGTTAGAGAGGGACCCCGAGCCGGCCGACGCCTCGGTAGCCCGCTTCGACCTCGCAGGCACTATTCTCCACGAACTTGCGCACGCCATATACCGGGCCCGCCGGCCGGACTACCAGTTGGATGAACTCTCGGGTGAGCCGTACATGGGAGAGGAGCAGATCCGCGAGTTAGGCCTGAGCTTTGCCAGTCACATATTCGAGGGCATACCGGTCGGTACCTCGCTGCCACAAGTGGGACCAGGGAAGGTCTGTGGGCGGGACATGACGGTTGGCACGAGAGACTTCCCCAGCGCCGCCAGTTTCCAAGGCTACGAGCAGGAACCACGAGATGGATGGCACTATACCCCGTACGGCCAACAACAGAAAGATGCCCCTATATGGCTCGTGCTACCAGTCTTCTGCTCTGCAGTCTTTGAACAGAGCTACTGGGATAGTGTGGTGAGCAAGATAGGCACGAATGCGCTGAAACACGCGCGGTTCAGAGCATGGAACGGGGCGATTACTAGCATGCAGACGCGAGACGATACGTTTTTCAAAAGGCTGCGACAGATTTCAGGGGCGCTGAAGAAAAGGAAGCTGGAAGTAGAACAGAGATGGCCTATCAACCCGGATGATAAGGCTATATGGAGCAATAGTCTGTGGAGCTACGTTGCTATGAGGAGCGACATCGCTCTGTTCCGCCGACACCATTGTCGCCAGGATTTGAGGCTATGTCGAGAAGTCGCTCACAATCGAATCGACGTAACCCGTGTGAGATTGGAGAAGTTGGAGGAGACAAAGAAAGAGGACGACACGGAACAAGGCGCCAATTGGATATGCCTTGCGATAAGTTACCTGTATGGTCCTCACGCCCTCCTCATGCACATGCATCCCTTAATATCCGCTTCCTTTCCTAGCGCTAACAGTCCGAAAGAATGTTAGCAAGTTTGCCCGCCGAACACCTCGAATATGGGGACACTTATGATAACAAGCCCCCGTCGCTATGGCGGAACCCTCAAAATGAAGCAGACGTCTTCGAGGATGATTGGGGACGAGCGTGGGATGCGAAGAACTATGAGGTCGAGTCTGCCGACGGCTACACTGCGGAAGAGCTGACACACCCTGTTCAATACCTGGAAGTCGCCGAGAAACAAATCTTCACGAACCTCTCCGCGGCCCAGTCACTGCACGCGCCCTGGATCGAGGCATGTCAGCAATCCTTCGCAGAACTCCGTCGCCTCCGCGGGCCTGGATCTGACCCCTTGTCTTGGGCCGAGTTCGGTTTTCAGGTCCCCGTCTTCGAACTCGACTCGGGGTTTGCGTCGCGTCCGGCGCCGTCGTGGCTGCCCAAACCTCAGGGGCCACAGCCGCGGTACAAACGGGTAGAAAGATTCCTCGCCCCGAGCGACGTCGCCGACGACGGGCTGGTGCTGGTCAGGACCGCCAATGCGCCGGGCTGGTCGTGCTACGAGGTGCCCCCTGTCCTTGGAAAGGAGGTGGAAAGTGTCGTGCAGCGGACGCTGGCTGGTAGGGCCCTGCCGGACGACGCGGAGGATCCGCGGGCGAGCGGGCTCCGCGCCAAGTTGAGAGCTTACCGGCGGCCGAGGGGGGCCTTGATGCCGTGGCTCAGGATAAGCGAGGTAGGCTCTTCATGATTGCTAGTGAGGCTTGCATTGGTATATGACTCAGCGTTACTAACGCCTCCTTTTCAGGTGGCCGAGTTCAACGGCACGCTAGCCATGCCTCTGTGGCGTGTGTACCAAGGGCGGGCTTATAATATAACCGGTACGTTATTCCTTGAGAGAATGCTAAATACTTTATTCAAAGTCTCATTCTCGGACAATTATATCTATTCATCTTAACATCTTCTCTTTAGATTTTCTCCAGAGTTACAAGGAAAGGGGCAAAGCACTACCACAGGCAGATATAAACACCGTTACCGAGTCTGAATCGATATATCTAGACGAAAAACAGCTGAGCCCAAAGCTTATGGGTTTATTAGAACCTTATATGTGTGCTTTTGTGAAGCCAGATCAATACGACAGCAACGCAGACTTCCACAAGTCAGGTCCTATACTCTTAACCGAGAAAGAGCTGGTGACATACGATACCCCAGATACAGGTGCGTCGGATTCTCACAGCCACCCTACGAGAACCATTGGTCTTTTTAGTACCCTGTTAACTTTCCTGTCCTCCGGGGCTGCACAGGTGTCCTTGTAGCCTACAAGTCAAAGATTTACAATATAACGAGTAAGATATACTGTTTTCTTTTTTTCCAACTCCCATCAGGCACACTAACCCCCTTTTCCAATTTAGATTATTTTGATCACCATCCCATGCCGTACTCCGTCCTGGCGCAATGGGGCGGGCGCGACATCACCGAAGCGTTCGACCGAAATCACGGCCAGCCGTTGACCGCGCTCGACATAGGCGACGCCAAGTGCACGATCGCCGAGGTGGGCCGCCTCGTGCCGACCCTGACATCCATTAGCAGAGTCCAGGTGGTACTCAATGGCTACGTGTTCGCGATCGATGATTTGAGCATTGTGGATGCTGTGCAGACGCGATGGGGAGGGAAAGTGGTGTCGCAAACGGACTGGGCTGGCGAGGCGGGGGAACTCTTCGATGTTCTATGGGCACGTCAGGCCGACGCGGCTTTGGCGAAGTACGAGCCGCGAAAGCCGGGTGGTATACTGGGGGGCCTCAATGTGAAGCGGTTTACAATGGCCGAGCTCGCCGAGCATGGGTTGGAAAGGCGCCCGAGCGGCCAGGATGCGTGGATTGCGGTGTATGAAGGCCAGCGTCGTATTGTTTACGATGTGTCAGGTAAGTGCAAAGAGTTGATACTCTCGGGTTGGGCAAAATGCTGACCAGCTTCATCTCGGCGGTATAGGTCCTATCCGCTATCCGGACTTCTTCCCTGACTGTCCGTGGAAGGCGCAGCAGTGGAAGGCGGTAGCGGGAGATATCACTCCTGACAGGGTCATAGGCGAGTGGCTACGGGTAAACCTTGGGCATCGGAAGCTGGGCGAATTGTAGAGTAACGATATGACTACTAGAACATTCCAAGCAAATAAATAATTATCTTTGAACATTCATTTGAATTCGAGAGAAAGTTACATCACTCAGATCAAGGTATACTACCAGGACCCCAATTACACAGATCGCTAATACTTCTACTAAGCAGCGACCGCAGCAGCAAGCAACGGGGGAGCCACATACAAAACCCCAAACTGCTCCGCCGTCTTCTCCGGAATGGCAGCAATATCAGGCAATCCACCACCACCAGCAACAACATCCCACCCAAGGGAACTCAGCCACAGACTCACAAACGTCTTCACGTCCGTCTCCTCCCACACCGGCTTTTTCCACTGGTCAAGCACGGCATCATACTGGTCGCAGATCGCCTTTTTCCTAACTTCGTCTTCCGGGTCGGGCGGTAGTTGGTCTTCCAGCGACGGCTGCGGGGCAAAGAGTTGCGCATTGGACACCTTGGGCTTCTCAAAGTGGCGTTCCGCGTCGAGTCCGACGAGAGTGGCGTCTGCGACGTCAAAAGCGGGGTAGGGGTCTGGGGATAGAATGGGCTTGGGGGCGGTTATGCGGAGACCCATCATCAAGGGGGTAGAACCCGACTTTTGGTCGAGGAGTGGACCTGTGTCTGCGCTGGGCAGGGATGGGTCGGTTTTTGATTGATCTGGATGGAATGTCAGTGCGTCTTGTATCTCATGAAAAAGGAAGGGGCAATGAAAGCCGAAGAAGATCGAAGGGGTGACTTACACTGCGCCCACAGTCCCGTCGGCATAGCATTCCACACCATCTCCATCTGCCAATTCGTCTCGTCCTCGTTGACGCCATCCTGCGTATACTCGATAGTAAAGGTCGACGTCATCGGATCGCTCAGCAACATCGGCTTGCTATATATGTTCGGCGGTGTTGTGACTGATCCATCGGGCTTCTTGAACTCGACGGGCGCCGTGGTCTTGTTTCCAGCGGAATCGGTACTCGTCACGAGCTGGACATGACTAACGGGCATTTTACATTCGGCGACAAAGCAGAAGAGACCGCCTTTCACGGACCATGATGCGTCTTTCGCCTTTTGAGGATTTTCGTCTGCGTTCAGGAGCCCCGAAGTGGCGACGAAGTTGTGAGCCTCGTTTGGAGGGCGGGGGGCTTCCGCCTTCTCTTGGTCTGGAGTGAGACCGGATGCCTGGCGCAGACTTGCGGGAAGGACAAGCAGGTAGAACGAGTACAAGTCGACGATTTCTTGGGTGCCCTGTGCGGCGCCAAAGTCGATGCTGAAGGAAGCAACCCACAGATCCACATGCACTGTTCCTGCGAGCGGCGGTCCCCACAGGGTGAGGTCGGCGCCGATCTCGACAGAGATGTGGGTGTGGATGAAGAGGAAGTCAATGTTGAAACTAACGCCCACGGCAATGCTGACATGGCCGATGAAGTGGAATGGCTTGTAGTTGATCAAAAAGTCGGCAAAGGCGTCAAACCAAGCTTCGATGGGTCCGGCGGAGAAACTGGCGTGAAGACGTGCTCCTGCCATGCACACCTTGGGAGTTACGGCGAAATAAGCCTTGCCTGAGATGCTGAGATGAGCGCCCAAGCCCCAGCTGATGCCGAGACGTGGCGGGTTGGGCCAGCCGGGTGGTACAACCATGGCCTCATGGTAGCCTCCTAGAGTGAAGACGAAGTCGCCTACTCGGTTCTTGTCGGCGTGGGGGCCATCAAACCAGTACACGAGCGCCATGCCGCCAGTGAGATGACAGTCGGGTGCCAGAATGTAGGATCCTGGGGCAAGCTGGGCCTCGACCTTGAGCAGACCGTAATCCGGGTCGACTGTCAGAGACATGCCGAGCTCAACATGTGCGAGTTTGACAGGTGACTTGGCAGAAGGAACATCTGCCACTGCAACGGCGAAGATGGCGAACTTGACTGACCCATTGCCAAACTGCACCAAGACAACAGCATCAATGGAGACCATCTGGAACGCGTCGACCTTGAGACCCGCCGCGGCCCAGTATGTCTTGTTCGCGGGCGAGAACCAGCCTCCCTGGCCCGGGTCCGTCAACGTCTTCAGTGCATCGAGCGCGCTATTGGCGTCTTTGAGACTGATGGGCGCCACTAGAGGGTACTTGACGACGTCTTCAATCGCTGGCATACGTGCCGACGAATTATACCCGAAGCCTCCGGTTAGGCCCGTGATGTCGGCAAAACCAAGCGACACCAGTGGGCCGTCGAGCTTGGCAAAAACGAAGACGGATGTATAGGGATCCTCTCCCGCTTTGCTGACTACGCCGTAGAAGCCTGCCGCCATGAACTGGTAAGGGATGTAGCTGATAATGAGGCCACCCGCGTAGTACCTGACACCATCGGTGTTGCCGCGACGGATAATGCCAGCGATGGTCAACGGGGGCTTATCAAAGGCTGCGGACAGACCATCGAGGTTGAAGCCGACCTTGACATCCTTAAGACTATCAAGCGTCTTGATCTCCAGGTCGATGCTAAATCCGAGCAAGGCGAATGCCAGCGGGCCGAGGTCGAAGTTGGCGTCCAAGATAACGCTCAGGGTCTGGCCCTTGTACTTGAGACCGACGTTGCTGACTGACAGAGGACCAGATTTCTTCTTGAGAGGAGCATGAGCACTGGGATTGGTAGGACCTGATGTTTCCTCTCCGGCAGGTGTCTTCGGCTTGTCGTCGGCGGCATTGGTATCTGACGGCGTGTTTCCGCTGCTGGCAGCACTGTCGGCAGACTCTTCTACCTTCTTGCCTGAGCCCTTGAAGTCGTAACCCAGAATGCAAGACTTGGCGCCGGAAGAATCGACGGAAATTATACCAAAGTACGACCCCGCGGCCAGCATCAGGTCGGCCGGGTCCTGCGTCTTGAACTTGTCCGCAACCAATATCTCATCAGCGCCCTTGAACGGCTCGATACTGTTTAGTTGTTCCAAGTCACCACGTGTGAAGCCCGCCTGACGGGGCTCTGCCTTGGATTCCTTGGGCTGAGGAGGAACCTTGTCCTGCGTCCAGATATAATACATATCATCCAGCGGCAACTTGAGGTCCCCGATGAAGTCGTCCACATGGATCGTCGGCAGTAGTGTCAGATCGACTTTGGCCCTGAAGAGACGTTTGGAAGGCGCGGTTGGCTCCCAGTCGCTGCTATGGATCTGCGCAAATGTGAAGCCCAACCCTCCAATATTGATTGACGCGATGAGATAGAAGAACTTGACGGGGGCTGGTTTCTTCTCATCTGAACTGCCTGCCTCTGCTGTTACGACTGCACCGGTAGCGTCTTTGTCATCCTTCGTCTTGGCAGGCGGCGTGTTGTTCCCAACCCGAAGCTCCAGAACATTCGCGCCCTCCTTTGCCATCAACTTCATATTGGCAACAAAGTCAGGCAAATCCAATTCTGCAGTATCATGAAGCATGGAATGAAGGACGTCACCCAACGTGGCTTCTTCGTCCTGGGGGTTCACCCATGCCCTAAAGTTCCATTCACTGCTCTTGTGCCAGAAGTCGAGGGTGAGTACGATCGATGCGATCCGGATGCTGCCTTTAATGGTGAACTCGCTGGCAGCAGCTGTCTTCCCCATCTTCGAGTACGTGTAAGTGACGTCCAGATGGTCGACGAGGATCGACTCGATCAACGGGATGACGTGCTTGCCAACATCCGGGTCGAAGAACTCGAGGAGGGAAGCTGCGTAGAGGTTTTCGAGTGTTGCGCGGAGCTCCCAGTTTCTCGAGTCGGCCTCAGAATCCGTCGGTGCTGTAACGCCAGTGTCCTGGCCGCTGGGGACAACAGCACCGGCATCTACAGGGGCAATACTTGGCTTGTCTGTGTTGTTATTCTTGATAGACGCGTTGTCCTTGCCCTTTGTGGACTTGTACTTCAGGGTACCAATCAGAGTTGCTGCGGTGTTCAGCTCACGTGGGGACGACGCGCTGGCGCTGAGCCCAGCGACAATTCCCAGCTCCAGCGAAAAGTCGGATTTTGCTCCCCAGCTATATGATGCGTCCAGGCGGACCTCACCGAGGTAGGGCTGAGGAATGGTAGGTTTGTCAGTGTGGTCGGTAGACTTCTCGGCGGCCTTGATCGTTCCCCCGAGTGCGAAATCTGTCTGCGAAAGACTGAGATATGCCCGGGTGATTTGCGAGGGTATGGTGTCCGGTATACTGTCAATTGTGATTCCAGGGATGATGTACCGGAGGTCGATGACTTTGGCAGGTTCTGGCTGTGTCTCTGGAGTCAAGACCTCCCATTCTTCTAATAGAGGAGCGAGACTCCAGGGAGTTGGTGGGCCAAAGTCTGTATCCCCCGATGTCAGCACTTGTTACTTCCGTCCAGAACTCAAAGGAGGTGTCGGCGTGATAATCAGACTTACCATTCCAGAATGAGCCCCTGATGGTTCCTGCTCCACCATTACGTTTACTCCATGTGTATGAGAGGAGGAACGCGATCGGCGTGGTCACTTCTGGGGCTTGACCAAATGCCGTCGTCGATATCTCCACGTCGAGGCTGACGTAGTCTAGTATTGGACTAGACCCTTTGGTTGTATTGAGTCTGACAATCAATCGTCGCAGATGTATCCTCGAAGCGATGCCATCCTTTTTCAGAACGTCGTTCATGAAACTCTCGAGATCAGACGATACAAGACCGGCAAGCCACTTAATGATGGCGAGAAATCCTGCGGTTTTGAGATCGGTGGAGGCTGTCGACACCTCTGTAGTTGTCGAACTCTTTGCGGGCGTCTGAATCAGGAAAGTCAAGGTCATCGCCGTCTCTGAAATCTCAATGCCAGTGTTGAAGAAGACCTTTGGCGTAGTGGTATCTTCAGTCAAGATGGAACAGATGGTGGTGAACATGACATTACCAGCGCCAATTGCTTTCATACCATTAGTGGTCTCAGCAAGGGCCCAGTTCTGCTTGCAGATCACGTCGGCTGCCTCGACTGTGAGACCCTTGAGGACTCCACCAATCAGTGTCTGTAGCTCTAGTATAGCGTCGACTTTGAACTGGAGGCGGATAACAGTCTGCGGAGACGTGGTGGAGGGTGCAAACCAGACTGCATTGCGAGTACCGCCCTGCTGCTGGAGCGTCACAGAGAGACCAAGAAGGCTCTCTGGGACGAATTTGGTCATGCTGGGTATGCAGGCACAGTCGAAGAGGGCCGTCACGGTCGTTTTGATAGGAGCCATTGTCTTGGACAAGGCACATACAAGCCACTGGCCATTGGGAGCGAGACCTCCATCGGGCAGTTTTGAATTGCTCTCTGGGAAGGCGTTGTCGAGATCCTCCGCGGTAGAGGTAAACCTCATCGACCATGGTGTTGCTAGATCGATCTGAAAGCTCTTGGGAGCGTGAGGAGTTTGGGCGTCAGGGAAAATGATGGATACATCGGGCGTTGCGTCGATGCGCTTGAGCCATTTAATCATTTCATCATCAGTGTTGACTTGCGAGGTGTTGTTGGAGTCCGGTTTGCTTGTAAGAATGAGAACTTGACCCGGGAGCAAAGCAACAAAATCGTCGAAAGGCGTGCCCTTCTGGAGAGTACTGATATCATCACCTGGCGATGGTGATTGCGTTGCACCACTCGCGTAGAGTCTGTACTTCCCCATGTTTGGTGTTGGTGGTAACCTCAACTTGAACGAAGATAGGGGTAATAGAGATTCGGAGTGGCGAACTGTGCGGTGATGGTACCAGGCGTCATGAGTCGATGGGACATTTGACTGAATCCCGGGTATATCAGACTATGCACCTTCGTTAGCGACGAAGCACATCAATCTGTGCCTGGCTGGTGATGTTGGCGAGAAGAACTGTAACAAACAGGCTCTCACAGCTATTACTGGCTGTTCAGCGGTGCGCAGCGGCAGTGGGAGACATCCGCCTGCAAATCCAAGGACATACACATAACTGGCGGTATTTCCCGAACTTTGTTCAGTGTTAAGTGGCGTTCCACGATCAACCGTGATGGGTCGATGCGTGTATGCAGTGTCCAGGCTAGTTTGATGATGGCAAGTGAGCGTCTTCTAGGTTGGCCGCACAGAGCTGAGAGGTTGCAGCAGCATGCAGCCACAAAGTGAGTATGAGCTGTCATGTGGCTGGCTGAAATGGACAGGGTAAGAGTTTACGGCGGCAGAGACACTATGGAGTTGGCAGGCAGGGAGGGGTGTGTCGTTAGGAGATCTGATCACTCACATATCCAACTCCAGAATAGCCAAAATGTACCGGTACATCCCACGCTTCACCCCACTTTTTGATAGGTGGCGGCATGTATTTAGTGCAGCATCGGGATCTAGACTGATACATCACGAACATAGCTGTGCATTAGCTAATGCACAGCTATTGCTTTTTGTCCAATGACCCGCACTTCATCGCCCCTGGCTGAACAGAAGCGAATGCGGCCCTCTCCTCGCCCCAGTACCTCCGTACCCAGATCAGTGTGAGGATTCGACAGTGCTCGAAGATCACAGGGTGCAGGCTGGGCAGCATGGCAGGTAGCCAAAAACAAGTAACCGACATTATCCATTGCCAGTTCCGAGACTGGTATAACGGCATGCATCACGGTTACTAGACAAGTAAACATCCGTCACCCCTACCTGTTCAGAAGATTTACACAATTGCTAGTATCAAGTAACATTCCGAATCTGGTCTGAGTGCTGCCAGACTGCCATTCTTTTCCAAGGAACAGAGCTCCAAGACGACTCGCATCATGGCTTCGGGCTCAGATCCCGTGCTTCAAGGGCCTGTTCTGGTGCCTGTTCAGCTAGATGCTTTTGTCCTGAACCCGACAGTCTGTGGTGACGGGGGTGCGGACAATAACGACGCTCTCATCGCACCCATCACTCAGCCCAACTACACGTTCCTCCGTCTGCGTGACTTCCTGCTCCAGAGCGATGTGCAGAATCACGTCGACCTCCATGCTGCAGCTCCTGCGGCTATGAACACGCGGATGACCGACTTTGGCGGACCGGCGCCAAAGCCCCTGAACGGACGTTACGGGGTCTATCTGCATTGGACACTCCCGCGCTATTATCGAGTCGCTCCGAAATCCACAGTCGCAGCTTCTGCTCCAGCTACAGACAGCGTGCCCTCTGCACCCAACCCCCAATCTTCCTCAACTCTGATACAGCCGCCTACACGTTGGCTTGTTGTGCGAAAGCTGAATTTGGAAACCCTTGCTCCAACTCCACCTGAAGGCGCGTTCCAGGAGTACTCCGCCTGGGTCATTGAAAGTGACCACCAGTGGGCGCTTTCAGATATCCCTCTGGCGTATGATCTTCAGACTGACGTGTCTCCATTTGTGGTGGGCGCACAAAATGGTGGACAGGCCGACATTGAAGAGCAAGCAGAGGTCTTCATCGGTCGAAAAATGCCTCTGGAGGAATGGAGCAAGGTAAAGGCCAGGGATCAGCCCCAAGATCCTCCCAACATCAGCCTCTTGCTCAGTGGGAATCAGCTGTTCGCAGACTTCCAGATGCACAACTCGAATGTCTTCAGCATGCTGGACAATTTCCAGTACATGGATACCCAGAACCAACCTGCCTACCTATCGCACGCTGAGGCCAGCTATTATCTCATCGGATGGCACCGCGATGAGGGCGCGGATCCCTTCTGGAACACCTCCTCGGTACAACATCAAGATATCCTGGAGTCGCTCTCGATGAATCTTCAGCCTTTTGACCAGCATCCGCCTTCACGAACTAAATGGCTATCTGATCCAACTCCATCACGCCTCGTATGCCATGGAGCCATGTACAATGTCAAGTACGATCTCGATACCAAACCTGGCCAGCTTCTTGGGAAGCCAACACCAGCCGATGAGTTTTCGCAAGTTCTTCGAAACCAGGAACTGCCCGCCGTATCGGTGGGTACGACTCCAATGGATGCCCTCATTTCCTACTGCACCTCGAGGGGGGATAGCAAGAAGAAACAGCCAGGTGGGGAGAAGCCCGAGGACACTGTGTCGAAACTTGAGGAGGACATCCTGTCTCTTTACTCGCTCCTACACGCTCGAGATGATGGGGTTGAGGGCCAGAGGGAAGCAAAAGACACCATCTACAACTGGAACTTTCATCGCGCCCCTGGTGGAACCTACTTTCACCTCTCGGCCGAAGACGAGGGCCAAGGAGTAGGCGATGTGCCAGCCAATGATGGCAATGTCAAAGAACCGGATCCCAAAACAAAGCAAGCCCTGCGGTTATTGAACCACAAGCAAACGCAACTGGATGCAGTGAAGCGGCTGGTTGCTCAGCGTCGGTGGGACCTATTTTCACTGTGGTGGAAATACGTCAGCGATGCCACGAGCCTTGATAGTCCCCAGGTGGCCAAGGAGAAGGCTGCGAGTTCAAAAGATAACGTTACACCACTAGTCGCCGAGCTCTCCGCGCTCAAGGAGTTTATGAACGACCTAGAGGGCGCAGTCAAGAAGGGGTTGGAAGATCCATTGCTGAAGCTGGCCAAGACTGGAGCGTCACCTTTCTTCTACCGTGCACGAGACCCCACGATCCTTGTGGGAGGCATCGAGAGCGGATGGTCCACCGACTTCGTGGAGAAGGTCAATGTCAGACTCCCCGCACAAGTGTTACAACCCGAGGACTACGGCAGCTCTGTGCCTGAAACGGACGCATTGGCCCCCTTTCAAAACCGTGTCTCGACGTCTCTTTCTGGGGAGTCCAAAGACGTGTCCTCGGTGATGAACACCCTTCTGATTGAGTTCTACACGCTCGAATCCCGCCGAGATCCCACAGCTGCACCCAACGGGAAGGCGTATCCTCAGTTCCACGATGATAAAACTCCTCACCGCGATGCACAAGCCCCGACTCAGCGGCAATGGAGAGACGATTGGGGTGATAAGCAACCTTGTGAGTTTCGAAGTTTTTCACTTTTCCAATCACGATTGTGCAATCTCACTAACATGGGTTCTCTCGTGAAGGGTTCCCGTTGTTCGCAGAATGGGAGGTCGAGTACACGCACATTCCCTTTGAACACTGGATATTGGACGACCAGACAGCCCGTCTCTGTGCAAACCCCATGGCACGATACGGCGTCTCTCTCTACAAACCTGAGGACAAGGAAAAGACTACCCAGGTCCCACTCTGGGAGCAGCTTCCTGCCAAGCCAGACCAGCGGGTTCTCTCGGGTCGCGTGTTGATTCTGCCACAGCCCAGCTTCTCGCTGCAGGCCAAGGTGGCACAGCTCTTTAGCAGCACACCAAAGGCGATCTTCTACCGCGACGAGAAGGATTCAAAGAAGCAAAAGGAGGCAGAGGATGCAAAGCGTCAGTGGATCTTGGACAATCTCAACCAGCTCTCATACTTGTCCGCACCGTTGTCTGGCATGACGGAGGGAATCCTTACGCTATCGCAGGGTAGTCACGTGAAGCCCCTGAACAAGAGCGTGGACCAAAACGGCCATCAGACTTTGAGCACCATAGCCGCTGCCGTATTTGAAGACGCCGGCTTCACGGGCGAAACACTGGCACTGATTGAGGGCCAGTCAGCTCTGACCCCTTATGCCAAAAAGGTCAACCTCGTCAGCGAAAACTTCTGTCCTTTCAAACCTGTTACCCACGGGCAGATGCGCTTTCGCAAATTCAACATTGTCGACAAGTTCGGACAGGCCCTGGCAGCCATAGACCCCATACCCCGACTCACCAACCCGTCATCCTTGTACCCAAGCATCAGCGACTTCTACGAGCCTCAAGTCATCAAGCAGGACGGCGAAATGTACGCCAACACGATTCAAAAGGCCAAGGAAGGGCAGTGCGAATACATTCAGATCCCTCCACAGATCAACCAGAACGTCAGACTCAATGCCCACTTCGTTGTGCGCTCCGCAAGCGACGATGCCGACATGTACTCCGACCTGGGAGCCGGCACGCCTGTTGCATCATGGCGCCCGGCTTCCGAGTGGGAGAACCCGGTTTGGGGCTGGGTCATCGTCAACTACGCCGACTACGGCATCCAGCTCTTCCTCCCAGACGGCACGTTCTATCGCGAGGTGCGCTTCGGAGGTCCCCTTGGGGCTAGTGTCCAGCCCAAATGGATTCCCTTTGCCCACGATCCAAAGCAACCTGAAGATTCAAAGTCGTATGCCCAGATGGACGCACTTATCGAGAAACTCGCAGATCCAATCTATCTCGAACGATTCTGGCACATGATCACAACAGCGCAGGATAACCTAGCAGCAACTCCCAGCGCATACGCACAATTCCTCAACTCCATTGTCGGGAGACCACTCGCACTTGTCAATATGGGCTGGTCCTTGGAGCTCGATGGTCCAGCATTGGAGTGTCAAGCGGACTCTCAGAACACATTCCCCGAACGATATCTGACCGAAAACGACGTGCGTCCAGGAGCACCTGTGTACGAGTTTCAAGTCCGCCTCGGAGACCGGGACAGCCAATACGACGGACTTGTAGGCTATTTTGATCTATCAACCCTGGCCCCCTCAAACTCAACCTACAAAGAGCTGGACCTTAGCCACATCAACACATTCTTCGCACTAGCCGAGACCAAGGAGGGCAAGAAGGTCCCTGTGGGCCCACCCCTGAACATGCTTACCACAAATACCTACCCCCGATTCAAGCCTCATTACGTATCCCCGGCCCTTCCCGCAACTCAAACCTCTCCCGTAACCCTGAAAACGCCCGGTGTCTACCAGAACGAACGAAACACCAAGCTCCAGGTCTACGGCGCCATATTGGACCCATTCACTGCCGTACATGGTTACTCCTCTTTCCTTCCCCCGAAGGCACTCGAGCTGCCACCGTGGACCTGGCAGCAGGCGATGGACAGCATGACTGCCTTCTTCCATGCCGGGCCGCTCAACTTGGCCATGAATGACCTGCCTGGTTACGACCCGAAGCGAGAACTCACGCACACAAACTGGCGTGATGTACCGCCTCACTCGCTCGGTCTTCCTTCCCTGGGGGCGGGAGAGTGGAACTGGTTGCAGCCTTACGTGAAGCCGAAGTTTGCTGGTTCCCAACCCACCTTCAACTCCTTTGGCATTGACAAGACGGGTGACTTGAGGAAACCCGGGTTCCAAAGGGGTCCGTATGTCGCGACTGAGGGGTATCTGCAGCTCAGGTCGCCACTCACTTCGAAGGCCTCGCAGACGCAAGCGCCGAAAGGTACAGGCACAGGGACCGGGCCAACTGGCACGGGTACAGGCACGGGTGCGGCTGCGGGCACTAGCGTGACAGGAGGGGGTACTGTATGATACTATCTCAGATTGTAAATTGAAGACAAATGTTTCAACCCCGTATCTTTTAGCCTTAAGGCACAATGTGATTTCCTATAGTGAAACAACTTCATTTGTATGTATCCATCTATATCTTTGTGGGGTGTGGGAAGGGAACTGGAATCTGTCACAGGGCCTTGAGGCCATACTCAAAAACAAAGGGAACGCCAAAAGATAACGGTAACGGCAAACCTGAGAGAAGAAAGGCAGGCATACATAAAGTTGTAGTTTGTAGAGAATAGAAAGTGTCTTCTCTTGTACCTTTGTCTACTACTAGAGCCACTAATCCATTCTCCAAACTATCTCAATCCCTATCCCTGAATATCCAAATGTCTAATCTCAGTTTCCAGGAAAGTAGCTACCTACAATCTTGACAGACGAATCCGCAACCTCCACGGCCTCCTGCGTTAGTTCGCAACAGCCTTGTCACGGTAGTGGGTGATCTTCTTGTTGTTCTGGGCCTGGTAGAACAAGTGGATGGTGCCATTGGCGCCAATGGCGGTAAGCTGGCTGAAGGCGTCGGGCTTGGCGCCCGGAGTGAGTCTCTCGTGGCTACCCCATCCCTTGGTCTTGTCCTTGATGATGCGATATAGTTCCATGTCCGCATTTGTGTAGTACAGGTAGACGTATCCGTCGAAGTAGGCAACGGCGAGAGATGTGTTACGCTTGGCGCCGTCGGAGTCGCCGATGTCGATGGCTGTTGGAGGGGTATTATGGTCAGAATTTGGCTCCGCTCAGGATACATTCAAGATACCCATCACTTGGGACACTTTTGCAGCATAACTTACTCTGGTGGGACTCTACTGTGTACTCCTTGATGTGACCTTGGGCCTTGTCCTGGTAGAGGACCGACCTCATGTTGGCGATCGGGTCGTAGTAAGCACCGAGGGAGCAGTCGGGGTCGATGTTGAGATTGGGAACAAATTGGATGTTGCCCGTTGTCAACTCGTACTCGCAGATCTGGATCTGCCCAGGAATAGTGCCCCTACGCCAATGCATTCATGTTAGTATGGTAGTATTGCCACAGTCGGTGTCTTCCATACAAGAAGGGCAAAGAATAAAGGGAGGCTGACTGGAGGTAGTAGACCCATGCGTTGCTGTTGTCCTGGTTGGACGAGATGGCAGCTGTGGTATTCTTTTCCGACGTGGTGTCGAGAACCTGGTAGACTGGGCTCACGATTGAGACATCGTTGAAAATTGTCTCCTCGGTGGGAGTCTTGGGCTTGTGCTTGGTGATGGCTACAACGACGTTCAGACCGTTCAGAACGGCGGTGCCAATCTCGGACTTGACAGGGATGAGACCTTCGTAGCCATCGGCGGACGTAGCGTAGAAGTCCTGCGAGTCAACGCCAGTTTTGGCTGAGTTCTTGAGGGCGATGCCGAGGTTCTTCTGCTCGGTGACGTAGAAGACCTGTAGGCCCTTGTCATCAGTGACGTTGCCGTTAAGTAGGACCGAGATAGGAGCCATGTTGGAGATCAAGCAGATTTGCAGGAAGATGTGAAAAGTATTGTGTGAGGGATATCAACGTGTGAGGCCTGCAATGAAGATTCTGGAGAAGTTCCGAGTAGTTGTTTGCCAAATGTCACTCTTCTTAAATATCCTTTGGAGCCACCATTTTGAAACTACGAGACAACCATGGGGTCATGTTCTCTGGGACATTCACTAGAACTGACAATCTAGAACTGACAATCTAGAACTGTCACTTGAAGAATGCCTCTTCTATCAACATGGCAGTAACGGGACATGGCGGCGTGGTAGATGAAACCTGTTCAGCCCGCCACAAGCCTAATAATGGTTTCTAGACGGCCGTCAATGATCATGTTGGATCTGTCAGAAGTAAGAGGGTAACACCGTTAGATTAAATAGCAAATCTAGGGGTGGAAGTTCGGGGGATTTCTAAGTTTTATATATATATAAATAAAACGTATTAACCTTTATTTAATATTCCTTTTCGATTTAAATTAAATATAATAAAATATAAAAATAATAAAAAGAAAATATAAACTTAATTTTTTAAAAGTTATATTTATATAAAAATTAATAAATAAAACTATAATAAATATTTTATTCCCTTTTTTTAATTTTTTAACTTTTTTCGTTATTTTTTTAATTTAATTTAAATATATTTTATTTATATTTATAATTTTATATAATTTTTTAATTATAAATTATTAAAACTTTAAAAAGGAATATTACCGTAACTATATTATTTTTTAAGCTTAATATAAAAGCGTAAAATATATTTTTTTCGGCTTATTTATTTTTTATTAATATTATATTAAATTTAAATATATTTCGATTTTTTTTTAATTTAAAATATTATATTTTATAGGGTATTATAAAAAACGCGGCGTAGCGGTATATTTAAATCGATATTTTCCGTAATATCGTAATTTTAAATTACGAGGTATTTTCTTTATTTCGAAAGCTTTTTAAATATTATTATTATAATTATATATTATACTTTATTATTAAAATTTAATTTTTATTTAAACCCTTTTTAAAAATAAGCTATTAATATTAATTAAATAATTTTTTTTTTTTAATAACTATTTAAAAATCTTTAATAATATTTTAAATAACGATATTTTAATAATAACGTTCTTTAATTTTTTTAAAATAAATCTATTATTATTTAAATTTAAAAAAAAAAACTACTTTTAAATATATATAATTTTATTTCTTTTAAAAAAGTATAAAATTTTATAATTATTATAACCCGAATCGCTATATTATATATTATATTTTTTTCGTTATATTAATTTAAGTATTTTTAATATATTAAGTTTATTATATAAAAATATATTAATATTTATAAATTTAATATTAATAATTTCTCGTTATTTTATTTAACGATATATAATTTTTATTTTATTTATATAAAATTTTTTTTTAATATTTTTAATATATAATTTATACTTATTTCGGCGACCGTTTATAACGATATTTATTAATATAAAAATTAATTTATTATTAATAATATTATATAAAAACGACTTTATTATATTAATTAATAATAATTTTAATTTAATAAAATACGTAATTATAAAAAAAATATTTTTTAAAATAAAGTATTTTTAAATAATAATAAAAAGTTTTTATTTAAAAAATAAAAGGCGAAATAATAAATTTAATAAAATTAAAGTTATATAATAAGGTTAAAATTAATTTAATTATATTTAAATTTTTTCTTATTACTTTTTTTTACCTTTTTTTTTTTTAATATTATCTTTTTATATTTTATATTTTTTTTTTTTTTTATTAATATAATACCTTTTATTTATTTTTTAAATTATATTAAATTAAAAACTTCTTTAAACTTTTTAAACGTTAAGTAAAGAAATATTTTTATAAATTTATTAATAATTTAATTATAAATATTAATATATTTAAAATTTAATTCCTCGCTTTATTATTTTTCTTAATAAAATATTTTTTAAACGTAGATATATTTTATTTAAAAATAAAATTTAAAATTATAAATTAATATTATAACGTTTTAATTATATAAATATTTATATCTTTTAAAAATTAAATTTAAAACTTTAAAATCGGCTTTTAATTCGATTTATTTATTTAAAAATTTTATTTATTTATTTTTATAAATATAATTATATATTAAAAAATTTTTATAAAAATTCTTATTATAAAAGAATTAATATTAATATTATTTAAAATAAAATAATACTTTTTATTTTTAATAACGAAATTAATTATTTTATAGAAGATATTAATTTATTATTTATATTAAAAAAAAATTTATATAAAATTTATTATTTTTTATATAATAAATTAAATTAAATAAATATATAAATTAATTAATTATATAATAATTTATTAATAATAAATCGATAATAATATATTTATTAAAAAATTATTTATTAATTTTATTTTATTTTTTATTTATCGACGTTTCGACGTTATTTATTTTACTATTTTATTTTAATAAATTTCTAAATAACGATTAAAAATTAACGTGGTTTTTTATTTTATATTTATATAACCTTTTTTTTAATTTTATAAAAACGTAATATTCGTTATCGAAATTACGAAATAATCGATTATTATTTTTTCGATTTTTTATTTTATTTTTATTTTTTATTAAATAATAAAAAAGAAATATAAATATAAAATTATTTTTTATTTCGATTTTCGAAATATTATATTATCGATAGTTTTAACGATATCGAAATATATTAATTTTAATCGATTAATAAATTTAACGAAATATATTAATTTTAAAGCGTTATAATATATAATTAATAAAATAACTTTTTTAAAATTATTAAAAGTATTTTTTATAAATATATATAATATAACGTTGTTATTAATATTAATATTATTATAATATATAAATAAATATTAAAATTTAAATAATTATATATATATTTAATAATATATAAAAAATTAAAATTAAATAAAAAATAATATATATATATATATATATAATAAAAAAAGAAATAAATTATAAATTTTAAATAATATATATCGAAAAAATTTATATTTATTTTTAAAAACTTTTTTTAAAAATTTATATAAAACCGATATTATATACGTTAATTTTAAAAATTTTATTATTTAATATAAATAATTTCCGATAAATTTTAAATTTATATAATATAAATAATTTTTTTTTTAATAATTAAATATAATATTATTATAAACCTCGGGTTTATTTTAAATTTTATATCGTAAAAAATAATAAATAATTATAATTAAAAGTTATAATAAAAAAAGGGTTTAAAATTTATTATTTATTATTATTAAAAGTTTAATTTTTTTAATTTTATTATTTAAAATACTTATTTATTTTAATACGAAATTATTATAAATTTATATTATTATTTATTTATTCTTTATTATTTATATTAATTATATAATATATTAAAATAAAATTTAAATAAATAATAAAATTAATATAAATATTTATAAAATAATTTTTAATATTTTTAAAAAATAAAAAATTTTATTTTATTCGTATTAATAATATATTAATTATTAAAAATTAAACTTAACGTTTTATAAAATAATCGTTTCGATTAATTTTTAATTTTAATAAGATTTAATTTAATAATTAAATCGATTATTAATAAATTATTAAAGATATTAAAAAAGTTTTAATATTAAATTTCGAAATTAATAAATATTATTTTTATAAAAAAAATAGTTTTTTAAAATTATTAAAATAAAATATAGTTTTATTATTAATATTGAAAATATAATATTAAAACTTTAATTTAAAGGAATTATTAAATTTAAAATTATTATTAAAAATAAATTATATAAAGTTTAAATCGATAATATTTTATATTATTTAAAATTAAGAATAAATTTATTATTAATTTCTTAATTTATTAATAAAAGTATTAAAATCCTATTTCGTAATAATAGCGTTTAAATTAATATTAAAAAAGAATTATATTTTATAGTTTTATAAATTTAAGGGTTTTTTTTTATTAATATAAAAAATAAAAAACCTTTATAAAAAATTAAAGTATTATTATATTTTTATTTTATTTTTAATCCCGTATTAATAAATTAATATAAATAATTAAAATATTTTAATAAAGCTAATTTAAAAATATTAATTATTAAAAATAGCTTAAAGTTTTAAAATTTTACGCTTTATATATAAAATATATATAGATTAAAATATAATAAATCTTTTATAAAAAAACTTTTTAAAAAAGAACTTATTTTTTAAAATTATTATATATAATATTATTAATATACTTTAAAATATAAAAAAGTATAATAAAATAATTTATTATATTATAATAAAATATAATATATATATAATTAAACTTTATTATTAAAAAAAAAAGTAAATTTTTAATAATTTTTTAAATATTCTTTTAAAAATACGAGCTATTAAAACGAAAATATTATATAATTATTTTCGATTAAATCGAAAAAAATTTTAATTTAAAGTTTAAAAATTATTATTTAATAACGATATAATATTTTTTTTTTTATTATCGATTAATATAAATAAAAAAAGATATTTAAAAAAATTATTTTAATATATAAATATATATAAAATTTATTTAAATTAAGTTAAAAATATCGAAATTTTTATAAAATATTAATTTAAATTAATTAAAATAATTAATTATTTAAACGTTTATTAATTAATTAAAGTTTTTAATAATTTTACTTTTTATCGAATTTAATATAAAAAAAACCCCGTATAAAATTATATATTTAATTAAAATTTCGAAAAAATATTATATTAAATATTAAAATAAATGTTTTTTAATATCGTATTTAATTTTATAAATTTTTTAATTATTAATATTAAAATAATTAAAATTATATTATTTTATTTAAATTTAAAAAAGTTTATTATATAAATAATATTAAATAATTATATAAAAAAATATATTATTTTAAAAAAATTTATATAATATTAAAAAAAAATAGGATTTTAATAATATTTTAACTTTAAAATATAAACTTAAAAAAAAGTTTATTATTATTAAAAATATTTTAAACTTTTTATATAATTAATTAATAAATTAATATATAAAATATTATTTAAAACGTTATAATAATAATAATAAATTTTATTTTACGGAAAACGTTAATTTATTATTTATATTAAAAAAAAATTTATATAAAATTTATTATTTTTTATATAATAAATTAAATCGAGTAAATATATAAATTAATTAATTATATAATAATCGATTAATAATAAATCGATAATAATATATTTATTAAAAAATTATTTATTAATTTCGGTTTTTTATTTTTTATTTATTAATATTTTAATATTATTTATTTCGTTATTTCGTTACGACGAGTTTTTAAATAGCGATTAAAAATTAACGTAGTTTTTTTTTTATATTTATACGGTTTTTTTTTAATTTTACGAAAATGCGATATTCGTTATCGAAATTATAAAAAATCGATCGTTATTTTTCCCGATTTCTTTTTTCGTTTTTATTTTTTATTAAACGATAAAAAAAAATATAAATATAAAATTATTTTTTATTTCGGTTTTTAAAATATTATATTATTAACGATTTTAATAATATCGAAATATTTTAATTTTAATAAATTAATAAATTTAATACAATATTTCGATTTTAAAACGTTATAACGTATAATTAATAAAATAATTTTTTCGAAATTATTAAAAACGTTTTTTATAAATGTATATAATATAACGTCGTTATTAATATTAATATTTATAAATATATAAATAAATATTAAAATTTAAATAATTATATATATTTAATAATATATAAAAAATTAAAAATAATAACGTATATATATATATATAATAAAAAAAAAAATAAATTATAAATTTTAAAAAATATTTATTACGAAAATTTATATTTATTTTTAAAATTTTTTTTCGAAAACTTATATAAAATCGATATTTATATATATTAATTTTAAAAATTTTATTATTTAATATAAATAATTTTTAATAAATTTTAAACTTATATAATACGAATAAATAATTCTTTTTTTAATAATTAAATATAATATTATTACGAACCCCGAATTTATTTTAAATTTTATATTATAAAAAATAATAAATAATTATAAACGAGAGTTATAATAAAAAAAGGTTTAAAATTTATTATTATTATTAAAAGCTTAATTTTTTTAATTTTATTATTTAAAATACTTATTTATTTTAATATGAAATTATTATTAATTTATTATTATTTATTTATTCTTTATTATTTATATTATTATAATATATATTAAAAAAAATTTAAATAATAATAATAAATTAAAATTTAATTAAAAATTATTAATATTTAATTTTTAATAATAAACTTTTAAAAAATATATATATTTTTTAAATTTTATAAAAAAGTTAAAATAAATTAATAATAAAATAATTTTATTATAATAATAAAAAACCTTTTTTAAATTATTTATATTAAATTTTTAATTTATTTATTTTAATTCTTTTAATTTTAATAAAATTAAATTTTATAATTAAAAAATTATCGATAATTTTTATAAATAACGATATAATAATTATTTTTAATAAATATTTTAATATTTAAAATTAAGCTTTTAAAATTTAATTTTTTTAAAAATATTACGAATATAAAATATTAAATTTTAAATATTTATTTTAATTTATAAAAAACCTTATTTAATTTATATATTAACTTTAAATATTTTATTTATAAATTTTAATAATTATTTAATATAAACATTTTTTTATATAACTTTATAAAAAAAGTTATTTTAATATTTATTTAATATATATAAATTTAAAACGGTAATAATTATAAAAAAAATCTTATAATTTATAAATTTAATTATAAATATAAATATTTATTAAAATTTAAACCGTCGATTTATTTAAAACTTTATATATTTAATATATTTTATATTTAAATATTTTATTATTAAATTCGGTTTTTAATTTAAAAATCTACTTTTTATATATTATTTTAAAAAAGTTATAATTATAATTATTTTTTAAATTTTCGATTTATTTTTTATATTATTTATTTCTTTTTTTAATATTATTTAATTATTTCGAAATAAAATAACGTTAATAATATAATTAAAAAAAATAATTATATTATTATTATTTATAAAGTGTATTAAAAAAGCTTTTATATTTATATTTAAATTATTTTAAAAACTTTTTATTTAAATATAATAATAAAACGTAATAAACTTTTTAAAATTATTTATTTTTTATAACGAATATATTTTAAAAAAATATTAAAAGATTTTAATTATTTAAATTTAAATAAGGTAAATTATAAATAAATTATTATAATTTATATATTTATAATTAAGAAAATCGAACCCTTTTTAAAAAGTTTCGAAATAAACTTTTAAAAGCGAATTTAATATTAAAAAATAATAAGATTATTTATATATATATATTAAATATTAAATTAAATATTACGTTTTTATTTTAATATATATAAGTATATAATAAATTTAAATAATTTTTATTTATAAATAATTAAGAAACTTTTTAAATATTTTTAAATAATTATTAATTTTAAATTAATTTATAATAGAGAAAAAATTAAATTATACGGGTATATTAATATAAATTACGTTAAGAATAAAAAATTAAGAAATTAATTTCCGGTTATATATTTAATTTTAATAGCGGCGTTATAAATTAAAATAGTAAAAAATAAATTATTATTTTTTAATTCTTTTATAAACCGTCCTATAGAGGACGTTAATTTACTATTTATATTAAAAAGAAAATTTATATAAAACCTATTATTTTTTATATAATAGACTAAATTAAGTAAGTATATAAATTAATTAATTATATAGTAACCGACTAATAGTAAATCGATAATAATATATCTATTAAAAAACCATTCGTTAATTTCGATTTGTTTATCTCCCGTCTATCGGTAACGACCCTTTCCTTTTAATTAGTTAAGTTAATCCGCGATCTTATTACATCGGCCTTTGTCGAACTTACCTAAAAGCTTTATAATCTCCAGAGCTTTATTCCCGTTTCGCATACGTACAAATACGCCTTTTATCGTCTAGTAATCTCGATAGCGGTCTTCGCCGCCGTATACCTTATATACGATATATAGGTTACATACGTAAAAAGTTACGTATTATAGCAACTCGAGAAGTATATTACTAAACGCGGTCTCGAGTACCTTAAAATCGAGTTTATTAAAGGCGATATAATAATCGCGGAAATAGGGCTTTTTAAAAAATTAAAGTCTAGTTACCGGCGTAGCGGCGCCGGCTTTATCGGAATTGTCAAAGGCGCCTTCTACGGGCGCGTACAACATAACGTCGTTATTATTATTAATAATTATTATAGTATATATGGGTAGGTATTAAAATATAGATAGTATTATAAGTATATAATAGTATAAGAGGGATTAAAGCTAAATAAAAAATAGTAATATATATATATATATGCGATAAGAAGGAGAGATAAATTATAAGTCTTAAGGAACGTATATCGCGAAAATTTATACTTACTTTCGAAAGCTTTCTCCGAAAACTTACGCAGAATCGGCATTTGCGTGCGCTGATTTTAAAAACTTTATTACTCGATACGAGCAATTTCCGATGGATCTTGGGCTTATATGGTACGAACGAGTACAGTGGTTCCTTTTTCGATGGTTAAACATAATACTATCGCGAACCCCGGGTTTACCTTAAACCCTATACCGTAGGGGATAACAAATAGCTGTAGTCGAGGGTTATAGTAAAAAGGTAACTTGGTACTTACTATTTATTATTGCTGGAGGCTTAATTTTTTTAATTTTACCATTTAAAATACCTATTTATCTTAGTACGGAATTATTACTAATTTATATTACTATCTATTTATTCCTTACTACTTGTGTTAGTTATATATAGTATATGCTAGAAAAAAAATTTAAATAAATAAATCCTTTTATAAATTAAAATTTAAAGGTTAAATATAAGCGATAAAAAAAGTAGTTTAATTATAAATATTATTTTAAAAATTTAATATAATTAAAAAAATTATATTAATAATTATTTATTATTATAAAAACATTAATATATATTATTTTTAATATAAGCTTTTAATTATTTTTAATCGAATTAATAAATAAAAATATTTAATCGATTTTAATTAAAGTTTTTTTAATTTTTTAATCCGCCGTTCGGTTATAATTTAATCTTAATTATTAAACTTAAATTTAAAATAAATTAAAAAATATAATTATAAATATAATTTATTATAAATATTATACTTTTTACGTTTTTTATTAAATTTTTATAATTATTATTAAAATTTAACGATAAAAATAATTTTAACGTATAAAATTATTTTATACTTTCGAATTTTTTATCGATTTTTAAATTTAAAAGCGTTATTTTAAGTTTTTTAAAAAATTATCCTTTTAATATTATTTTTATTAATATTTTTAATAAATAAAATAAAATAATAAAGGTTTTAAATAATAAAAAAAATATCGAAATTAAAACTTAATTTATTAAAAAAAATTAAATTAAATAAATATTAAATTAAATAAAGTTTATATATAAAATTTTATATTTATTTATAATTATTAAAATTTTTATATAAATTAAATAATATTTTTATATATTTCCCGGTTAATTTTATCCTATTTTCGAAATAAAGCGAAAAATTAATTTTTTTTTTCGATATAAAAATAAACTTAAACTTTTTTTAAAAGTTTTTAATAATTTTTTATTTAATTTTTAAAATTCATTAAATTATAACTTTAATTATATAACTTTAAATTATTATAATAATTTAATTATTTTTTTTAATTTAAATTTAAAAATTTATCGATTTTTTAAACTTATTTTAAAAATTTTTTCCGAAAAAATATAAACTTAAACTTATTACATTTAATTTATTAATTACTTTTTTAATTATATTAATTATTAATTAGCGTTATTTAATTTAATAATTAAATTAATAAAAATTTAATCGATTATAATATAAAATATTATTAAAAAATAAAAATTATTAAATATTAAATAATAATTTATTTTATATATTTAAATATTTAATAATAATAAATATTATTTTACGAAAAACGTTAATTTATTATTTATATTAAAAAGAAAATTTATATAAAATTTATTATTTTTTATAATAAATTAAATTAAATAAATATATAAGTTAATTAATTATATAATAATTTATTAATAATAAATTAATAATAATATATTTATTAAAAAATTATTCGTTAATTTCGATTTTTTATTTTTATTTATTAATATTTCGATATTATTTATTTTATTATTTCGTTTCGATAAATTTCTAAATAACGATTAAAAATTAACGCGGCTTTTTATTTTATATTTATATAACTTTTTTTAATTTTATAAAAACGTGATATTTATTATTAAAATCGCGAAATAATTAATCGTTATTTTTCTCGATTTTTTTTCGTTTTTATTTTTTATTAAATAATAAAAAAGGAGTATAAATATAAAATTATTTTTTATTTCGATTTTCGAAATATTATATTATTAACGGTTTTAACGATATTAAAATATATTAATTTTAATTAATTAATAAATTTAATAAAATATATTAATTTTAAAGCGTTATAATATATAATTAATAAAATAATTTTTTTAAAATTATTAAAAATATTTTTATAAATATATAATATAACGTCGTTATTAATATTAATATTTATTATAATATATAAATAAATATTAAAATTTAAATAATTATATATATTTAATAATATATAAAAAATTAAAATTAAATAAAAATAATAATATATATATATATATAATAAAAAAGAAAAATAAATTATAAATTTTAAGTAATATATCGTGAAAATTTATATTTATTTTTAAAAGCTTTTTTAAAAACTTACGTAAAATTAATATTTATATACGTTAATTTTAAAAATTTTATTATTTAATACGAATAATTTCTAATAAATTTTAAATTTATATAATATAAATGAATAGTTTTTTTTTTAATAATTAAATATAATATTATCGCGAATTTTAAGTTTATTTTAAATTTTATATTATAAAAGATAATAAATAATTATAATTGAAAATTATAATAAAAAAAAGTTTAAAATTTATTATTTATTATTATTAAAAACTTAATTTTTTTAATTTTATTATTTAAAATATTTATTTATTTTAATATAAAATTATTATTAATTTATATTATTATTTATTTATTTTTTATTATTTATATTAATTATATAATATATTAAAATAAAATTTAAATAAATAATAATAAATAATATAAAATTAAAATTTACTTTTTATTTATTATTATTCGAAACGAATAATTTTAAAAATAATTAAAAAAATCGATTCGAAATATTAAATTTATTAATTAATAATAATATAAATAATTTAAATAAAATTAAAACTTTAAAATTAAAATATTTACGTTATTATAATAAAATATTATAAAAACGTTTAATAAATTTAATAATAATAATTATAAAAAATCGAATTATTTAAAAATAAAGTTTACGTTTTTTAAATTTAAATCGTTATTAAATTAATTAATTTAAAAAATTTTAATAAAAGTTTTTATTAAAATAAGGAAACGTTTTTAATTAAAATAATAAAAAAATTTTAATAGCTTTAAAAAATTCTTTAATTAAAAATTATATTTAAATAATTATTAAGTTTTATATATTTATAATTCGGCTTTATTTTTATTAATATATTTAAAATTATTTTATTAAAAATTAAAAGTTTTAAATCTTATAAAAAATTTTAAAAGTTTAATTTAAAACGTATAATATTTATTAATTTTTATTAAACGTTAACGTATTTAATAATAATTAATTACGGTTAATATATATACGATTTATTAAAAAGCATATATTATATTAAAACGAAAATATAAGGTTTTAAATTACCCTTTTTTTTTTAAATAAAACTTATTTATTTTTTTTAAAAAATATATTAAACTTATTAATTATAATTTAATCGTTATAAAATTAATAAATATTTTATAAAAATAATATAATATATTTTATTTATAAAATATAATTATCGGTTAAAATAAAATTAATATAAACCGGGCTTATAACTTATTAAAAATAAAAAAGTAATATCGTTAAATTAAATAATAAATTTAAAGGTAAAAGTCCGGGGGATTTCTAGGTCTTATATACACATATAGGGTGGAGCGTATTAGCCCCTGTTCAACAGGATCCAGCCAGAAGTGAGATCTGAGAATTAAGACACTGGCATAGCATTCAGACCCGTCTAGACTCTTACCCTCCGCGTAAGAGGATCGGTCGATATGATGTTCAGCGTGGCGTTGTGAGTTGTGACCCCGCACTTTATGACCACACCCCATCCCGTCCCGGCGTGATCGAGCAACCCCGGAGGGTCAACCTCAAATCTAGCTGGGTCCACGATGCTCGGCAAATCGGCCTGCGTGCATGCTAGTGGCTGGCTGAACCTGCAGACGAGATACGATACCACTCACCGACATTACTGCACAGCGCTTCACCAAGCCAGACGGTATTAGGTATGGTGGTATCGATGCTGAACTGAGCGTGCCATCTAGACAGGCGGCAGGAAAGACCACAGAGCCAATTCCCTTCGAGCTGATTGCGGAGAAACTGGTCACAGTTTGCGGTTCTTGAGAGCATGTCGCGCAGCTGCTCGAATCAAGCGCATCACCCCCGGCGCCCCATAGGTCTTGCCTACTCATCAGTGCGTGTAACAACGTTGGAAAAGCCTCTCGCCCTGCCCCTGACATCTTTTCATCCAAGTTATAGTCATCAGTGGTGACCGATTTCCCCTGCACTCCCCGGTCAATGGTCCATGACATGAGCCACCCTCGCGCAAAAGTCAAGAGCAGCTTCATCACCTTCAACAGCAGCCATGGTCCTGTATCCTGGCGGCGGTCCAGGCAGGAGTACGGCCGTCGATTCCCCTCGACATCTGACAATTCGCAATACACGCCGGCTTGTCACAGCCGCGCAGACATCTCAGGAACTTCCCGTCTTATTTGGAGACGTCTCGGCAAATGCTGTCGCCACAGTCCAGTCGACAGCGATACCACCACCAACAACAACAGATGACGCAAAGGAAGGCTCATTCACTGTTGCAGCTGCTGTGCCAGCCGCTGCGGATTTGGCCAGCGCGGCAAGCGACGAGGAAAGGCTAAATGCCAAACTCAAGCCTGGACAAGAGCAAATCTTCTCGTACTGGGCTCCAGGCCTCAAAGCCGGCAAGAAGCATGAGATACGCGTAACTCAGACCATCGATGGACACAAAGCTGGAGACAAGCCGCTACGGCTGGAGTCGAACCAGAGATTCTCCGTAGAAGCACCGCAGTTCTCCCTTCCGGGGGATGCCATTCACTCCACTTATCCACCTCAGGGATATCGAGACGATGCTCGAATCTTGCCTCATGTCGTTCTCACCGATCCTCACTTGCCCTGGGAGAGGATCGGGAGCCCCAAGACCGACGGCGAGGATGCGAAGGCAGGCGGTCGCCCGCGCACAAAAGTGCCCTGGCTCATTCTATGTTCCTTTACCCAGGACGAGCTCGCCCTACCTTCGGGGGCCTTGAACGGCACCGACAGCATCTTCACGGACACGAGTGCTGGTCTTGTCAAACCTGTTCAGCAGTCCAACACGATGACCCTAAGCATGGGCATTGCGGATTTGTTGGCTACCACCAAAACTCAGACTCCTATAACCAGGGAAGCCATCCCCAAGGAAACCATCCCAGGTTCTGGGGAAAAGGTTCGGGGAGACTTCGTTTTCTTGAAGAAAGAAATGTTTCTCAACTTGTTTTGCGATTTTGACGACGCTGGTGTCCGCCGGAATCCTCCGGTCATCAATACAGTTCCCTATGGGCTCCTGGCCCATGTACGGCATGTAAATGCTTCGGGAATGGCGGTGGCCGGGGTGGAAGACTCGGTCGTCTTCTCCCTCGTGATCGGTAATCGTGCTGGACCAGTCGGCATCACCACGCCGACTACAGTGTCAGTCCATCTCTTGTCGATTGAAGGTGTGGAGGATATGCCTCTCCCATTCGCGTCCACGACCGAGTACATAGCTATGTGTTCTCTATATAGCTGGAACTATACGGTGAATCCGCCTGGCATGGTCAACGTCCGTGAAACATTCACCAGCCTGGGCAAGACGCTAGACGTGCTTCGTCCCCCAGAGCAGGTCTTGAAGCCACTTTTGCCAGCCGATGGCCAGACAAGGTCAAAAGAGCAATTACGTGTTGGCGCCCGAATGAATGATGGGTACTCGATTGTCAAACACCGACTCCAGACAGGCGAAGACACGGTAGCTTTCTTCAGAGGGCCATTCACGCCAACTGTGGTGGACACGACAGCTCCGATATGGGATCGTTGCTCAAATTCGGGGCAGGATCTGCAGATATTGGATCCGATACTGGGTATCATGGATATCACGTACTCCTCAGCCTGGCAACTGGGTCGAGTGCTGGCCCTCGGTGATGAAGGTTTCACCACTGCGCTGGGAAGGCTCAGGACGGCCATCCACAAGCCGGCAATGAAGGAGACCAAGATAGAGGCTATTCGAGCCATCAACCCGATGGCATACAGGGGCAAGCAAGACCTTTTGTCCGACCTGCCCAGTTTGGTCCAGGGACTGGTTGATATCCAAACTTTGGGCAAGACGCCGCAGCACGTACTATCATCGGTGACCCCCAGTGACGACGGCGATGATGACGAGGGTGCCGACGAGGGTGCAAGCAATGCAGATACGGCACCTGAGACGGTTGATGCCACTCAGTTTGAACCAGGTGGCGTGGAAAAGCGGTGGTTCAGGCGTCGTCTTGCTCGACGTGAGATCCCCGATCTGTCTTTCTTTTCACCTCGTATTCAATCCCTATATCCGGATGCAGCGGAGAAGTCTGCCGCGAGGGTGTCTGCGAGCACCGACGGTGGGGTGTACGACGAGACCAACGTTGCGGTTTCGGCAGACTGGACGGTCGTCATGACATGGTTACTGGGCAAGATGTTCCTCGATGGTGTCCCCGCGCACTACCTCATCACTGATCCTTCCCATTTGCCCGAGGAGAGCTTGCGATTCTTCTACATTGATCCGAACTGGGTCGAAGCTCTGCTCGACGGTGCCCTGAGTCTTGGTAACCACCGCGGTCGTGATGAAGATCGTGTTGCCATCAAGAAGGCATTCAACAGCCACATCACCTGCACCCCGGAGCACACCGACTTCACTCCGCAGATCCCCACATATGGCTTCTTCCTTCGATCAGACCTTGTCTCCATGTACCCAGACCTTAGGGTCACCACACTGCCAGCTCCAGATGAACTGCCTCCTGGATTTAGGAACCGTGCTCCATTATTGCGCCATACCATCATAGCCGACGGCGTCATGTTAGGACTGCTCGACCGCGCCCCTAGCTCAGAAATATTCACCGGCCTGGTCTTCACCCAGCCTCCACACCAGCAGCGATTTGCAGTTGGTGACGAACTAGATGACAAGCAGCTTATCATCAACATCCGACGTCAATACACCACACCACCAGCTGGCCAGGAATCAGACAAAGCACGAGACCAAACGCTCCCAGAAACCATCACCAATACCCCTCTGAAAGCAGGCAGTCCCCAAAACAACCTTTTCACCTGGGGTTCCGAGGTGGGGCGTACTGACTTGCGTACAATGCGTATCCCGCAGTATGCAGCAAAGCAGCTCGAAACACTACAGGGATCCTGGCCAAAGCCCGATGGCTCCTCTGGGGGCGAGTTGGGATCAGATGGCACTCGCTATTTCCAGGACAATTCGGTGTCGTCGGCGCTGTTTGCCATGCAGCTGAGTGATTCCACCTACACTCTCACCGTCAAATTCAAGGAAGACACTACTACCGGTGCGAGGCTGGCATCGCTGCTTCCGCCAGGTGGTGGTGATCGTGTTTCTTCCACACCAAACACCAGTCCCGCAGCAATCAGTTTGAGTAGTGCCCCTTTGGCAGTCGCCAATAGCAACCCTCGCACATTGGGCAGTCTCAAGCCCCCAATTATAGAAAGACTTCTGGCGTCAGAAGATAGTGACGTTGCTGCTGCTGCTGCTGCCGCTGCTGATGTTGCCGCAGATAGCGTGGATGAGGACGAGGGCTCATACACAGCCTCGGAGGGGAGACGTGGGGATGACCTCTTCTCACACCCTCCAAGCTACGCGCCACCTGTTTCGACTTCTTGTGGTCATGGCCCGCATGTAACGCGAATACCCGAGGTAGTAGCAGTGTCTGGCTCCCCTACCGAAGATGACGACAAGCAGGAGGCATCAGAAATGGACATTTCATCGGCATCCAACGAAGAGGCAACACAAACCAGCTCCGGCGTCACCTCTACTGATACTGCTATTGCTACAAGTGTTTTGCCAATCGGTGCTTTCCGAACACCAGACAACCCCCAGACTAGCAGCCCCGCAAGCCCGCCTTCCTTCGACATCAGCATCTACACCCGCGGCGTCAACACCAACGTCATCAATATCCCCCAAGACCCGACTGTTCAACTGCCCCAAGATCTCATCTTCTCCATCCAAGCCAAGGACAACGTCAACGGAGATTGGCTGCTCATGGAACTCAGTTTGACCATCCCTCTTGGCCCCGCCACAGCATACCCGGCAACCTACTTCCTCATGTCCCAATACGCCGGCCCTGGGGCCACCATGTTGAGCAATCTCCGCTTCAACGTCCTCGTGGCGCTAGTGACTCAAGACGGTAAACAGGCATTACAGCTCCGGCTGCTCCCGAGAGCGAAGGAAGGGTACATTCCGATCAACAAGGTAGAGAACATCAGCTTCTTGTTGGCTTTGGCGGATATCAATCGTTGGGACGGTAAGACTCCGAGGGCTGCACAGCCGGTGCCGAAGCCGGCGGCGAGCCCAAGAGGCGGAGCGGATCCATCCCCGCCGCAGTCCATGCAGTTATTCTTTCCGGATGGGGTCAAGGCGCAGTACTCACCGAGGGACGGAGTGAATTTGCCACGGACTCAGGAGTTGAATATTGCGGTGTTTTATGTCTGAGGTCATGAGCAATAGGTGTAAATAGTTATTGAACTCGAAGTTTCTGATACTATGAAGTATTGTGCTGTGATTCATTTACCTAGACAATTTGCATATCTCTGTCGTTGGAACTCAGGGGACTGGCATTTGGCTTTCCTTTCAACGTCTAACTGATCAGGAATATGATTCGTACTATTCTAATAGTTGAGCAGCCAACTAACCTAGCAGAGAATTGCCATTGATTAGACCTTACGGATGAATTGAGATGCCTCTCCTACGACAGCCTCTCTTCCGTCGCTACCGAAGGCCAATCCTGCAGCCATAATGGACTATTCCTATCCAGCCAGGGCTTTTCAGCTACCCAAACGTTCATCCTGCAACGATGGGGGGTTCAGAGGTATCCGTCATCCGACCCTCTCTCAGTTCCTTGGAAACACCCTCCTTCGGTCAGCAACTCCGTAGTCGGGTTTTCACCGCACTTTGAGAGTTGTGGCTGACTATCAAACCACCATGAGGCCCTCATGCATATCCCTTAAAGCGGCAAGCGGCAAGCAGGAAGGGGTGCGTATTGTCCGTGGGTTGGCATCTTGAGTGACAGGTACAAATACAGGTATAGGTACAAACACTTGCTGTGAATATCACTTCTTCAGCCCCAGATGATAATTTCTAACCCTGCATAAGTCCTCACCTGAACTATTGATTTGTGGCGGCTTCGGGGCGAGCCGGCGGTCTCGGGGCGCGCTGAATCTTCGCCTCATTTGTCTTGATCATATTTTCCTGTCACATATCATTATTGTCGCGCTATAACAGGAAATGGTGCTGGGTGCGGGGTTGGAGGGTCCAGACTCAGGGCTATTGGCTTTGAGAACATTTTGCTTTTCTTCCCTGGTGTTTTGTGGCGTACCTGACAGTCTCTGCCGGGCTGGCTGACAGGATAACCTTACTACATCTGGGAAAGAAAATCAACTAGACTGACTATCCCAGCCTCTCAGCCCATATATCCCGCTTGCGACCGTCCCAGATAGTGAAACATACTACACCCCCTTTCCAAAAACCCCGCTTCAGCTGGAGCTCTGTCCTTTCAGGGGTACAAATTCCATCTTGAGATCTTTTGAGCCAGCGTCGGTAAGCATATCGCCGAGTGCTTTGACAATGTCGTTCTGGCTAGTGGGCGAGACTATCACTGACACGTCCCCCGAGACGATATTCCACAGGTAAAACTTGCCGCCCGAGCTGAAGAGGAATTGGTCGCCTCCATCGTCCGGATCCAGACGCATCAGAGGGGTGGGGTTATCGAGACCGCGGTCCTGAGCTGCTTCTTTGCCTCGTACATCGTCCGCCCAGTAATATCCAACGTTCATCACTTTGGCATCTGTAGTCCAGCCATCCGGCGCGGTGATGTTCTGAGACAGATCGGATACGTCAGCAAAAAGAAACAATGTCAAACTGAGCACTTGGGGATACTGGAAGGATCCTTACAGATGACATTGTGCGACGATTGAAAGCAGTTCGGGAAGCTAAATTGGTACAGGTGCGACTTCGTGTCAAAGGTTTGAGGCGGGGGCCTGACTAGTTACACGCAACGGGCCCCGTTGGTGTACTTATACTACCACGAAATTGGTGGAGGCCTCCGTGGAGCACCATTGTTAGCCTCCGTGGAGCGCCATTGTTATAGTCTCCTGCTTTCAGGTATCTAATTCTCTTAAAAATAGCCGATTAAAGATCAACACACCTCCATTCTCCTTCGTTCCCTACAAACAGGAAACTGCTCCGAGTGTTTTCGCTCATCCGATTTTGATTAGTCACTCTTGTCAGGTCCAAACAATAAGCCATGGACCGAAATAACCAAGAGGAAGTGCTAGTCCTGCCCCTCGTTGTGGGTGGCGAGCCTCTCAACCCATTGGAGGGCTTCAATTTCGACCGCGACAAAGTCAGTACAATTCCAGTCATGGCTAAGTTTCCACACCAACAACCTTCAGTAAAGTGAAACTCAAAGCTACTGTATTTGGCTGATTACGATGGTGGGGTTTAGATATTCGCCTGGATCGATGACGTCGCCGCTAGGGCTGAGGCACCACCCGACAGAACGAACCCTCCCGTCCAAATCGATGCAGATACAATCTATTATATGAAAGAATTCATTCATGATATTGCGTAGGTTGTCAACGACTTTCTCCCTAGCGTGACACTTTTCTTTTACAAAATATATCAAGGGTCGCTCAGCATAGGAAATCCTTATCACTACAATCTTCAGAGTTTCACCCTGCTAACCCGGGTTTTATCCAAGTCTTGAAGGTAGACAATACAAAGGCGGGCGTAAAGCTGGTAACAGTCTCGGCCCATCCCATCACTTCTTCCGTTCCCTAGAAGAGGGCACCGGGAAGAAAACATTTAAAATCCTCAACTGGGAATGGGAAAAGCTTCAGTTTCGCAACCTGTACGATGTCTTGGGCGCGTATCTCATGGTAGTCGGCCAAGTCCAAGACCGCTCGACAAAGCGCAACTTCTTCCTCCCCCTGACGGCCATGTATGCCAAGTGGTGCTCTGTCCTTGGTGGCCATCCGGACGGGAAGGAACCTCCACTTAATGCGCCTAACCGTCCCGGGGATTGGCCACCCGTGTTTCAATGTACCTGGCTGGCTCCCGGGGTCGTTACAAAAGGCCCTTTCCCCTTCCGCTTCTGTCTGGGTGCCACCCTTCGAGGCTGCGACTTTAACAATAATGTTCCGGGTATCGAGTGGGAATGGTGTGACAAACTGCGGGATGCGCGTCTAGACATGCTCCGTACAGCGCAGGCATTCGATGCAAAATTTGATACGGACGGCAAGCCACTGGAAGACCCGAAAGCCATCGGTAATAGTACTCGTTGGGGGAACTGTGCAGAAGCCTACCCGTTCGCTGCAATCTTCAGGTATGTTTAGTTTCTCTTTTGTCGCCCTGTGATATCCTCACGACGACTCGCGTAGTACCTTGCTGATAGACACATGACAGACAGGTTGATGATTGGAAGGGTGTGAATGGGTTGGCTCTCAGCAGAGCATTCTTCCCCAAATGCGACGCCTATGACTTCTCGGTTATAAGTGATTGTTTGCAGGGGCCCTGTGGCAACTGCAAGTATATGCTCAAGAAACGTTGGGCAGTCGAGAGATACGAAGACCTGGAAGATAACTGGAGTTCATGGGGCAATATGAGATGATAAATGTGTAAGCGCCTAATTTTCCCAAATGTCCTAATCAGAGACATGTACGGTTTACACGTATTTAAAACCTCATTTTATTCCGTCGACTGTAATTGCATTGGGCAGTCATATGGTTGACACTGCTAGTATATCTAGATTATATTGAAATGTTGCATAACACATGCAAACCCCCGAGGTTGATGTCGCATAGTTCCGTGCCTACAATAAGAGGCGGCCCGACTCTTGGTTACGTGTGTGAGCCAGATATGCACGGAGACATATTTCATTTAACGAACTCTTATGAAAAGAAACAAAAAGGATGTCAACCTCCGTATAACCTGTGATATTGTACAACCATACTATACCTGAATGAATCCCGGCTCTCCCTTGGCGTCTGTCCAAGGTATGGTTGCTATAAAGGTTATCATAATTAGTTTATTGCAACACCGCACCGCCATCATCCCCAGAATCATCATCGTCGTTATCCGACTCAATGCTGACAACACCGATTGCGTCAACGGTTGTGCCTACTGAGGCATCAGGGTCAACAGCTCCAGGTACAGAACTACTCGTGACACCGTCGCCCGTGATCGCTGAATCTCCATCGACAGGAGACCGCCATCGCCCAGGGTCTGTGGTTCCATTTGTGGTAGTGTCGGGGATATCGGCATTGTGGATCGAATGCACACTGTTGCTACTAATGCTGTGTACCGTATCAGAAGAGTCCGACTCGTTGCCCTCGGCGTCGGGGTGCGGAGGACCTAAGGTAATGTGAGACACAGATCGCCAGGACACAGGTATCATAGGGACAGACTCACCAATATTGAGATTCCCCATTTGATCCTCAAGAGGCCTGTCAGAGAAGATCGAGGGGGTAATGCCAGTGGTCGAGTCTGGGTGGAACCCCATGTCTGTCACCTTCCTCTCGATCTGGTTCAGGGCCTCCTTGCGAATCGTCTCCACCATGTGGTTGAGGATATCCCGCTGGTGCGGGTACCGGAACGCGTCGCGGTCGCCGTCCGGGATCAAGGGCGGGCCCCAGTTGAGCCAGATCTTCTGGTGCGAGCGAGGCTCCTCGGGGACGGCCGGGTGGGCTTGGAAGTAGAGGTGGCAACAATAACACGCGGGTTTACTGCAGGCGATGCTCCGGTCGTTGAAGGCGAACCGCAGGCCGTTCTCGTAGAAGTGTTCCAGGACCTGGACCTCGCAGTGTACGCTGGGGCAAAAGTCCTCTTTTGCGTAAGTGGCCCGGATCTTGTCGCCGATCCGAAGTTTCTGGTCCATGAACGTCATCGCTTCTTGGTACATCTTCATCTTGGCTTTGTTAGAGCCACCCATGCGATTCATTATTGAGGACGGGGTGACTTTGCCGTTGGGGGCTGGAGGTGGGACGCTCTCAGGGGTGACAACCTTCTTGACCGTGGAGACTCCTTCGTCAAAGATGTTCTGATGCCTCCTGGCGTCCAGGATGACCATCTTGGGCGCTCTTACGTGACTTGCTAGACGCCCCAGGAAATGTCTCAATCCGACGTATGTCTTTACCAGCGTGCTCTGGTGCGACTCGTCGTCGGCGGGACGGCCTCGGGTCGTAATCAGTCTCATCTTGTCCGACTTTCTCTGGTCATAAGCCAGATGGCATACGTCAATAGGGGTCTGGCCATGAAACCCCAGCAGCCAGTCCGCAAGGGCTTGGTCTATTGCACAATTCAGCAACAGCACATGCATACTCTGAAGAGGAGTGTGATTTAAGCACTAACCGGAATCTGATCTTGGGTATGCCAGGCTGCTGATCGCGGCAGTAATAAAGTTCTCCAGAAAGCGTTGTTCTTTCTTAATCCGAGCTTTCGCGAAGTCAATGCATTGTTCAACGAACTGTATTTCAGTGAACTCAGGCGCGTCTCTAATGACGCGGCGTATATTCACAATGCTGGATTCAAGGAATGGTTGCATCTTGGCAAGCTTGGATGCACCATTGGAGGCGATCCAGAAGACGTAGCCAGTATCCAACCCTTCCAGGGCCAGAGCCGCAGTACTCGAACCGCCTTTGTCATAATCGCAGAGATAGGCCAGGTTCTCAAGGAGCCGCCGACGAGACTGATCCGACGGGTCAGCCGACCTTGGGACCACTGTGTGTTTCCCCCTGGTCTGGCCGAGCACGTGAAGAACTCGGAGTGGCTCATAGAACCTTCTGATCAACTTCGGGTACCCCATTCTTTGGGTGGAGGGCCCCTTTTTCTTGGCGGGTAGGCGAGCTTAGCTGGCGGGGATCGTCAATCACCCGCTGTCTCCTAGTGGCAGTAAGCTCGAGTGGAGGGAGTGATCCAGCAGGGGGCTCAACGTTGGAGCGAGGGCTGTGACCGGAATCAATTGAGTGCCCGAACAGTTGACAGGCTGTGATACTTGTAGTTGAAGTCTAATCGAGTAGGAAATGCTTGCAATATCTCGTCTTCCAAACGATGTCTCGAGCATGTAGCAGTCCGTTTTATGATGGAAAGAAAATTGAAGAGATTTTATCTCACCTATTTCCCATGCTACTTCCCCCATTCCCGCTGCCAATCAAACTCGCAGCTTGTCGTACGAGTTGGAGTCGGCACAGCCCGCGACCCGAACCAACGACCCTGCAGCCCAAAAGTCAGCCTGAACACCCCAAGCTCGGTCTGCAGTGGCCTCACCAGTGGCCCGTCCAGAAGTGGAAAAACAGGGACATAAATCCTTCGAGTTTCCATTCCCAGCGTTACAGTCAGCCTGCTTCCGCGTGCCGCATACGCCGGTGTGGGTGGAGAATACCCGACGAATGAGCCGATGCCAAGACGTCGCCGGCCTCCGGCGTCATTAGCTTCCCTAGGTGTTTCCGGCGGGCAAGACTCGGATGCGACACCGCCATCATAGTACTTTGTATGCCAAATGGCGCTGCACTGCGAGAGATATTGGCTGGTTTGGTGCGTCGCAGGACTCCCGCAGTCGCCGGATGTGTAGATGCTGCTTTGCGCCCGGTGCCTGGCCTCACTTACGTTATCGGGGTAAAAAAGCAGTTGCGATGTGGAAACGGGAAGAAGTGTAGGGAATGATGTCGGCTCCTCGAGATTTATGTCAGTTTCCGGGTGTGAAGGTAGAACTTCATTGCTGTCTGGTGGGCTGGAAGGGGTAGTTCAAATATGCCAGCGTTTGTCGCCTACTCTCCTGGCCAGAAGCGTTCTCAGTAGCAGCATTTCTCATCATTGAGCGCAATCTCCAGGCTAGCAAAGCAAGATAGATCGTTGATCACGCTTCATGTCATGGAGTACTACGACTACAATGACTATGATGGGTCCGGAGACACGGGCGGTGATGGCTGGGGAGATGGCGACGGCATGGATCAGGGTGGTTATGGGATCATCCCCGATGAGGTCGCCCCTAACCCAGCGTCGCCATACGCTGGCATCGATCCCGCAATCACCATGTTACCCGATCCAGGCATGGCGTACCCACATGCCAGCAGCAGCAGCTACGGCGTCGCGCAGAATGGTGTGGCCCCTCAATAGAGTGAGCCAGATACACAGGGTTGGAGCCCCTCTGGGGCACATATACCGGGGGCGTCAGCCTACGATCCGCAACCATCAACCTCATATTCTGCGACACCTGCCGTTCCTTCAGCCCAGCCGATGGCTTCCTACGAGCAGCAACCTCCCCAAGAGAGCTCCGGCGAGACGGGGCGTTACCGATTTGAAGAGGCGCCTATGCCATCTCTGGACGGGTACCCACGAGACCGCCACAACGAATACCGCTGCAACCGTTCGCACAAGGGCAAACCATGCGAGAAGCCGTTCAAGCGGAAGACGGAACTTCAGTAAGTTCCCATGATCTGCCAGATTAAGGTGCATACCACTGACCGCGTGGGTAAACAGGAAGCATCTCAAGACGCACGACAAGCCTGTCTACTGTCCTTTCTCCGACGACCCCGACTACCCCTGCTCCAAGCCCCGTGCAGCAGAGCAGAGGGACATGGAGCGACATGTAATCATCCACCATCCTGAATGGGCTAGACAGCATGGGCTCGAGGCAGAGACAGTACAATGCGCATGCGGGGAGAAGTTCACTCGGGGCGACAACTTCAAGCGACACCAGAAGAAATGCAAGGCCTGAGAGGGGAGACTGTGGTTGGTACTGCTTGGGGGAGGGACTCCGACTTGGTCTAAGAGAATACGCGGTGGTACGTTACTGTTGGGAGATTGCCAGTCTGTTTCTTTGAAGCCACTCGTTTGCTTGTACTTCGGGAACCTAGGATACGGAGCGTTACGTTCACACCCCCCTTAATCTTTCTCAAGTTCTTTTATTTACTTACTACCGTTGCTTTCTCCTAAGATACTTCTCCATAAGTGTTGGTCTGGGAACAAGGACGTTGAGTTTGGTGACTTGAGGGTACATCCCAGTGACGTAACCACTTCTTGCATCAGACAGTCCACCGATCATTGATGAATCGACATATGCTTACTAGTTTACCATATACCTGCGCTTAGTGTAAGCAATTGAGGTCGTAAGGAGGTCTGCATGCTGGTGATTGTGAGATCTCCATTGCGTCCAGACTCCTCCTCACCTTGGGGTGTGCACACTCGTCATTTTCAGGGCAGTACGGCAACAAACCACGGCACTTGTCAATTGCGAAGCTCGTTCAAGACCGTGATGTTTTCCCATTCTTTCTTTTTAGTCTCGATGGATTTTATGACAATCGCCAGATACGTTTTAATTCAGGGGTAGAAAGGAGCATGATGTAAAGCAAGAAAGTCACGTGCTGGCTCGTTTACCAATGAGGACTACAAACACAGATGGGGTGAATTGGTGGTCTCAATAGGTCCAGATCCGAGGCAGTTGCAAACAGGCAGTCATGCATGGCCGCGACCCAGCCAAATCTTGGGTTGCTCTGGGCTGACCTGTCAGCCCAGCTGCTTGCTCCAACACCGGTCTTGGCGGCCAATCACAGCCATCGTGGTCTCCATTAGTGGTAGGCCCCTTTCACATCCCACGAGGGACTCGCGGCTACGAGGTCTTCTTTCTGTGGATGATATCTGGATCGGTTCTTTTGCTTTCCATGACCCTGGTCTAGGTGACAGCCACCATGCTGATCTTCTCACTCCAACCGGAGGGCCCCCCACAGCCCGAGGCGGGAGGCCCACCGTCATCATGCAAGCTGGCCCTCGAGTGTGTGCGCACCCTAGAGTTGATGGTGTGCTACAAGACTCGTGTCTTTTCAATGTACCCAGGTTCTCGAGTACTTGTATTTCAAAGGGGCCCACCACGTTAGCCCGAGCCTTCTTTATTCATTTCCTTTTTCTCTTCTCCAGCCAGCTAGCCAGCCTACTTACCCTCCTGCGAGCTCCAGTCCCCGTCCTCCTGCAGTCATACCGGCCACACGGCGCTTCACCCTCGAGGATCTTTCGCTAAAGCCTCCCTGTCTTGGACGAACCTAGCGTCTTGTCGATGCAAGGTGTTGCCCCGTTGTGTCTCCACGTCGCTTACTCGCTTTCTGTCTAGCCTTCCACCTGGGTGGGCGATTGCTCCGCTAAACAAGCCTTCGCATCAAAACCTGAGCGCCATCAGATCACGAATTGCGACGGCACACATATTTCCGTGCCACATCTGCCCGTCATGTACAGCAGAAACAGGGCCCAAGGGTGGGGCCAGAGTCCCGAGCGCTCCCTCGACTTCGAGGACGAATACGGTGGTACCCATGGCATCGACCAAGCGATCACCCCAGGTGTCCATTGGGCTCCCAATGAAACACTCAGCGAGGATTCGAACCAGTACATTGATCCGTCTATGCTCGGTAACCCAAGCGGCAGTAGCCTCTCTGCCGAATATGCAGATGGCGATTTCGATTTCGAACTCATTCAGGACGACTCCGAGACCATCTCCACTTTGTAGAGCGGTTTTGAGGATGTGGCCAATATATCAGATCTGTGTCCCTCGCCGGATTTGCCATTCGATGCCACTTACTCGGTTAATTCTGACATTTCGATATCTTCTAACGATTCCCCAGCCAGTTTCTCTTTTGACATGGCCTCACCACCACAGTCTTTACTTTCAAACTCCCCATCAACCATGTGTCCAGTCTCAGTTTCCTCTCCGTCCTCCTCCAGCGAACACTCGGAAGCATCATCAACTAAGAAGCCCAGGAATAACAGCAGTAAAAACAGGGAAAAGAAGTACAAGGAGCTCGACCACATACTTACGACAGATGAATCCATGCGCATTCCCTCCGGCAAATATCGGTGCCCCTGGATCGAGAAAGGGGAAGCCTGCTCACACGAGGAGGACATCCCCAGGGACCTAAAGTATGTGATAGCACCGCCCTCATTGCAGCAGCCATCCATATGATGTTAACGCTTGAAAGTAAGCACCTGAGAAAACACCAGAAGCCGGTTCTCTGCCCTCGCCGAGAGGACGCGCAGGCCCCGTGCATGGTGCGGGTGCCCCAGCAGCGCGACATGGGTCGCCACGTCCGAAGCCACCACACCAGCCGGAAGGGGACGGACAGCAAGTACAAGTGCAGGGTGTGCAAGAAGGGCTTCGCGCGGAAGGACCACCTGAAGAGGCATGTGGACAACGACATCTGTGGGAAGTGAGACTGTGCCTAAGGGAGGGAGGGTGTGAATCAAGGATACCTAACGACTGATATGACCATGTTCACTATGTTACGGCGTGGGAGGGTGGATCTATCGAGTTGCCCAGGGGGGATACAAAAAGGGGGCCTGGTTGTTGCTGCATGTACTTTCCAACATATTGTATTCCATTTTCTTGTTTAGCCTTATTCAGTATGTTTTGTTTTCGTCCCTCGTTGGCTTGCATACATGCTGGTGGTGGTGTGGTGCGACGTTTTTCTGGCGCCTGTGTACCTCGGGTGGCCACGGTACATGACCCCCTGCCCACGCACTCCATGCGCTGCCACCAAGGTGGCCAGGGGTCTGGCAGATGTCTAGCTTGCTCCCTCGCACATGCAGCGAGTCTACTTTCCTCCCTCGTTACTTGTCATTTCTTGATGACTGTCATGGTTTCGGACGAGTGTTAACAAACTGACAGTGGGTTCTTTCTCGATCGCTGTCTAACTTCCTCAACATGACTATTCTCCGCGTCGCTGACAATCCCGAGGCCACTTAAGCCAGACTCTCTTCAATCTTGGCCACCTCCGCCATGCCCGACCTACACGCCTCCTTCGCCGCCGCCCCCGCCTCCAAGTACGGTCGCCGCGGCCTCATCTTCTTTTCCGCGTCCTCAATACCCGCCTTGGGCGCCGTGTAGATCGCCGCCGCATACTTGACGCTCGCGATGCCGCTCTTGCACGGCTGCTCCGCGAGGCTCTGCCGCTGCTGCAGCGCGAGCGCCTCCTCGTGCTTCCCCGCCCGCCACAGCCGGTAGATCTCGACCACGACGCGCGGGAACACGTTGCCGAACGCGCAGATGCACCCGGCGCTCCCGCTCGCGAGCCCGCCCAGCAGAAAATCGCTCTGCCCGCCGAACGTCGCGAACGCCTCCGTCGGCAGCACGGCCGCGAGCCGCGTCACCTTGGCGACCGAGCCGCACGTCAGCTTGACGCCGACGATCTTGGCGGGGTGGCGCTGGGCCAGGCGGGCGATGGTGGCCGAGTCGAGGTCGATGCCGTTGCAGACGCCGGGGAAGTTGTAGATGACGAGGGGCAGGCGGGACTTGGCGGCGACCTCGTCGAAGAAGCCCTCGATCACGGCGGGGGTCGTGGCTTTGCCGAAGTAGGCTGGCGGCAGCAGGAGGCCGTAGTTGGCGCCCGCTTCGACGGCGTCGTCGATGAATTGGAGGACTTGGCGCGTGCTGTGGCCTGAGACGCCGACCAGCAAGGGGTAGTCGGGCCCCACCGCTTCGCGAGCCAGGCGGACCAGCTGGGTGCGCTCCTCGCGCGTCAGCAGGAAGGTCTCGGCGTTGGTGCCCAGGATCACCAGGCCCGTCAGGCCCGTCGAGGCTAGGTACTTGTAGTACTTGGACTGGTCCTCGGGGAGCAGCTCGTCCGTGTCCGGTTCGAAGAGGGTCACGGCGGGGACCCAGATGCCGGGCTGGGGGACTGTGGGGATGGTCATGGTAGCGGATGGTGGGGGTGGGGTTGAAGTAGGTTTGATGAGGGACGTCAATCAACAAACACTACGATAAGCAGTTCGAATTGAACTAACATCGAGGACGCAATCGTTTGCGTAAGATAGTAGAGGGACTGTTTGTGCAGATGCCTTCTCAGCATTCTGTGTCACCTCATCTTGTCCATTTCTCCTCACAAAATCTCAAGTGCCCCTTCCAGGCGGCTGTCGAGCATTGGCACATCATAAGTGGATCCCCAATGCTCCACTTCTCGGCCACCATTGACACGATCGGATTCAAACATTTACCCCGTCGGCCTTTTTCTTCACGACACCCGACTATGTGTGTGGATTCAGCTGCTTCCATAGACAACCGACTATGCAGACTATACAGAGTATCGATGTTATAATGTCACGGCGTCAGGTCAGTACCCTAGCCAAGTCGACCGAACCCCTCCCAACCAAGCGAAAGAACGAGGTTGTCAAGTCAGCGTCTTGACCGTCCACGAGAGCTTACCACCCTCCCCCCTTCTCTTACCGATGACAATTTATGAAGTAATAGTTCGTCAGATGTCAGAAAATGCCGCATTTCCCACCTCGGCCTCCTATTTCCGTTTCTGTCTCCATTCCCGTCACGGCCTGTCCCGTCACGGGCTGGGCCGCCGCCAAGCACGCGAGATGCGCGCTTATCTTTGCTTGAGATTACCCCACAGGAGGCAGTTCTGTGCATGAGGCCAGCTCGGCGTCGCTGAGTGGCCTCCGCCTCTTTTCGGGCGAGCGACTTGCAGTGTATATTAGCGAGACTTTCCCCTTTCAGGAGACCACCCCGACGGCAAGATACGAACCGCTCCGCGATCTCACACACTATGCATATCAAGCTGGAAAAGACGCAAATGAGAACTAGATGTGCTGTGGGTATCCAGTCAAGAATTCCCACATCACCAGCGGTTGCAGCTTCGGCCGATTGGGGATGCATGGAGGCTCCATCTATCAAGGCTATCAGGTTTGGGGTCATACCGTAACATCAGTGTTTACTTATCATTCTTCGATATAAAATGCTTTCCCTTTTGCAGTGACTATAACTATCAGGGTTGGACTCGCTTGTATATCACTCTTACCTTGGGAGGAATTACCAACACGACTTCACCTTCCGAAAGTTGAGTTCTGGGACCGACTTTCACGCCCATTTTCTTTCCGTCTTTCATACCCTTTCGCGACTACTTGGTGCCACATCGGCGGTCATATAGAATCAGAAACGAGAAATCCATAAGATTTACTTCGACTACACTCGGTACATAACATCAAGTCATACGCAATGTCGCCACAGGAAGACAAATCGCACGTCCCCGATGTGGCAGACACAAAACCGTTCGGCCGGCAAATCAGTCTTCAAAGCCAAGCCACACAGAAAGCGGATTCCACATTGGATGCGGAAGCCACCCAACATCTATGGAACATAGAAAAGGAACTAGATCGACGCATCGAAGACATCAAGGAACTTGTACATCTTGAGAGGTTATTTCCAGACAAAGGCATATATGAACGTGCTGGCGACTTCATGAAGAGCTTGGACGCAAATTTCGACAAGAAACGCTTGTTCATCTGCTGCGATGGCACCGGGCAGAATGCCTCAGGTACTGTCGATCCGTTGACCAACGTGGCCAAGCTGGCGCGGGCCGTCTACCGAACCGGCGATGACGACTACACGATACCGCTGACGACCACGGACTCCGACGACAACCTCAGGGTAGAAGGAGAACAATACATGGGCAGTGTCCGTCAGATTGTTTACTATTCGAGCGGCGTGGGAACCCGGTCTGCGCTGATAAGTGACAGCTTGTATGCATCCGCCTTCGGCAAGGGTTAGTAGCAATACTTCGCTGATTCATTCTCTTTCTCCATTTCACTTGTCTACGTAGAATCTCTCAGTTCATTCCCTATTTATAGCAATATACTTACGAGCTTCTGGTGGTAGGGTTAAGTGCAAACCTCTTAGACGCCTATTGCTTCATTTGCAACAACTACAACGGAAGATCAAACCTCGACGAAATTATCCTCGCAGGCTTCTCGCGGGGAGCCTTCACCGTCCGATGCTTGGCTCGGTTCATCAACGACATTGGCTTGCTTCGTCGCTCGGGACTTGTCTTCCTGGAGAAGCTGTACCAGCTGTGGAAGAAGAATGCGGGATACAAACATCCGCTAGGACTGCACAGAGATCAGTGGCCTGAAACCTACCGGAACTTTCAGAATATGCGAGAGGGTTTGAAAGGCTTCTCCATGGGGCCCGAAAAGGGAGTTCGAATCAAGGTCCTGGCCGAATGGGACACCGTCAGTGCCATGTGGGGGGATCCTTTTTCGTTTGTGGGAAATAGAGTTCCCGAAAACGTGGACAACGCTTTCCTGGCCTTGGCTTTGCACGAGAAGAGGAAGATGTTCAGACCCATGATGTGGAACAGCGAGGAAAACCGTGGGACCAAGGCCAACATCAAACAGTGCATCTTTGCTGGATGTCACTCGGACATTGGGGGAGGGAATCCAGACCCTGCATTGTCGGCGGCGTCATTCTTCTGGATGATAGGGCAGATCAAAGATTGTGGTTGTAAAGCTGCATTTGATCATGAAACGACAACATTCCAGTACGTGACACCACTGCAATTGAAACACAGTTGGTGGTCTCGCAAGCGCCAGCCAGTCGGACTCCATGTTCAGTCTTTTGCAGAAGGTTTGTCAATACCCCAGCTCTCTACATGTTCTATTCATGTACGAGTTGCCTTAGGCTGACCGAAATTGCACTACACAAGGTCGAGTTCATGAATCGCGCAGCGGGTTCTATGCTGTCCCATATTGGCTTTCTTTGACATTTTGGAACGGCAAACGTGACTCGCTCTGGCAGTCATTTTTGAAAACAGAGACCAGCACCGAAGATGATGGTGTAGGGAATTGCGAGAAGGAAAACCCTGTTGAGCTGACCGTACACGTCACCGCGCGGCTGCTTTATGAACGCAGGTACCGGAAACCAGCTGTGGAAGCGGGTGACAATCGATTGCGATGCAGACTGTTCAAGAAGTTTAGACCCGAGAAGCAAGACCCAGATTCGGCCACCTTGAGGTGGGTCAAGCGAGGAACCATACCAAATCAATTCCTTGAGGAGGACAAGATGGGGACCTACGAGAAGAAGTTGTTTCATGAGGTACTCGACCAAGCCAAAAAACTCCGACATTGGAGCTCAGACCAGGAGCTCAAAGAAGGTGGCGCCAATGGACGAAATTGGACAGCTGTCAACACCGCATTGGGGTGGAATCGTATCATCAAAAGCTGCTCTTATGAGCAGACGTTCATCCACCTGCTCGAAGATTATTTGACGACTGAAACCGATGGGTTGAAGTTGCTACCCAAACCGAGAATTTCGAAGAAGTCGTGGGCACGCCGGAACAGGCTCAGGTACACCGTTCACAACAACCAAAGGGTCGAGCCACCGGAGTCACTGTTTCTGACAGCGACGAGAGTTCTGTGGGCAACTCCAGGGGGGGTTTTAAGTCTCGAATGGCGGACCCTCTACGGGCACAACCTCAAAGAGGACAAACTGATCCGCACGTCAGTGAAAGAGTGCATTTCAGGGACGAGGACTCAGAGGATGAAGATTATGATAAAATTACGAAGAGTCAAGACCCCTTTGGCAGCGTGGCTCGAGATGCGGCAGATCATGGGGACCGACGATCGCGACAAGGAACTAAGTCCACCCATGCGGTTCCGCCTGGTAGTACTGATAGGTTTAATCGACGCCCGAAGGACAGGGGCACCAATACAGAGGCTGACATAGAGGAAAATATAAGAAGTATGCGAGACCTCTAATAAGAGCAGTCTCGCTTAGGATTATTATAATCCCTTCCTTTAAAGAGAGTATAATAATTAAACAAAATTAAATAACGACTTAAACAGACCAAATCGTAAGGGGTATAATCTTTAGACACGTTATCCATAAAAGGTAGATTGAAGGGTGACTTTAGATTGAGAAACAGATCCAGATATGGATCGTACTAGCCCCTGTTCAACACATGGTTAGTGTCTCTGCGCTCCAGTATGTGCGAGGAAAACAGATTGATTAAATTGATCCTCCCGAAACAACAAACTTTAGCCTAGTAATGAGAAGCGATACATTACCTTTGCACCACTAAAAATGTTGCCCTGCCAGACTGTGATCGAGACCCCGACCCATCCAAGCCCGTTGGTGGTCCAAAGACCTATCGGCTCTCAGCGTTAGTACTAGTTCTTAAATTGAACGGGATATCCTAAGAGGGGGGGGGATTGGAAGTTTCTCGGATAAACGCGTACTCATTCCTTCATCAAAGTGGGATAACGGAGAGTAAACATTGGGATAGGAAGGAGTAAACACCGAAAGTCGCTTACGCCATCTCTACTGGTCACACCAAGTTCAACTATATTTTTGCTACAGTACGAGCACTAAAGGTCGTAGTCGTTTATTCGCTGTCGGTACAATATACGCTCGCTTCTGAAACAACTACGCTGCTCGAACCGGACTACTTCGCTAAGTAACCCCCAGGGATGCCATGCTCATCCCACCGAACCACATCCGCCCTCCTCGTCTCCGCGACCCTCTCCCCGCACAGCCGTCCCTGGTCGTCGAGCTGCAACCACAGGACGTCCCGCAGCACCGTCCCCTCGTACCAGTAGTTGAACCGGCGCCGCGGCTTCTCGCCGACGCTAGGCGCGATCACGACGACCGGCTCCCGCGTGTAGACGACGGCCTCGTCCCAGCCGTACAGGTCGCCGTCGCAGGCGAAGCTGCGCATCACGGTCTCGTAGTCGTCGCTCCAGAGGCCGCCCGGGTGGAAGAAGCAGCCCAGGTTGGTCGGCTTCCACGAGTTGAGCACGGAGCCGTGCCGCAGCAGGCCCTGCTTGTAGGCGTTGTGGACCAGGTCGCGATAAACAGGCAGGATCGTGGGGTACGTCAGGTTGGTGATGGTGAAGGTGAGGTCGGGCCGAGTCGAGACGACGGCGGGCAGGAGGCGCAGGCCGGCCAGGAGACGGCCCTCGTGGGCGCGGATGGGGCAGGCGATCTGGCGCCAGTCTGGGTGGATGTTGGAGGTGCGCTCGTCGCGGAACTCGGCGACGAAGATGAGGCCAACGGTGGCGCCGGGGATCATGGCGCCCGGGGGAGATTCCTCGAGCTGGTCGGCCAACTGGCCCGTCTTGGCGCCGCTGTTGGATACGACGGCGACGTGGGAGCCGTGAGGAATCTCCTGCAGAGCGGCGCGGACGGCATAGGATACCTGGTCCCAAATCGCGGCGCGCCGTCTCTTGGTGGGATCGGCCATGATCTCCCGGAGGGATGGCGGCTCGCGGGTTCGGTCAATGACGGAGTCGTGGAGGTTATGTAGGCCCGGGAATTGGGGCTCCCGGCGTCCGGGGTGGAGCTCGTCCTCCATGCGGTACATGTCGCCCGGCGCAACAACGGGGTACCCGTCCTCCTTGCAGATCTCGGTTTTGACGGGCTGAGCCGTCGGCGAAGGCTTCGTGTTGGTGCCCTCTTTTCCGAATTTGCCGCGGAGGCCGCCGTCAAGGGGTGACAGTCTGGGAGTCCAGACCTCGGTGGGTCCGTCTCGTCGCTGCTGCGCTGTGGCATTTGTGGTGATCGCCATCATGACCGAAAGTGTTGATTTCAACTTAGACTGTTTTACCCGTAATGACTGCTGGATATCAAGCATGAAAAGAGTCTTTTGATGCCTCTCGGGGTGTAGCATGCTTTTTATAGACGATATCGGTCAGAGTGAATGCAAAGGCATTGCGTCGGATCACACGCACTCTGACACAGGATGATCCAAAGGATTCAATGTCGCCATCCGTACTCCTTTTACATAGCCTTTTCCTTGGTTGTTGGTCAGTGAATCACTCTTTTATGGTGCAAGCGCGGCTCCCAACAAATGATGATGTTGTGTACTTACTAGGGATTAATTGGTGCTATGAGAATAAATGTTCATTCCGTTAATTAGGATATTGTTTGGATAAAATGGTGTGTCAGTTAGTCATGGGAAGTAGTATAATACTGGAAGCAACGCTATCTCCGTAAAGGGCATATGGAATGACAGTGCAGAATCCAATTTCGGTTGAATCTAGAAAGAGATGTTTGGAGAGTGGCCTGTCTTTCAGTTTGAGAGATATTATAGAGCATTATTCAATTGGGGCCATTGGCTTGAAGTCCACACTTTGCGGCTATGCCACATTTTCTCACGATTGGTTGGCCATGCATGCCAGGGAGAAGCCACCCAGCGCCGTTGAACGCATCTGCCTAACCGAGCTCCACATCCTGGCTATGCCATTCCTGCACCGTGGTATACGGACAGTCCCCCGATAGTGCGACTGGCATTCCTTGGATTGCCAGTCGAGTTCGGGAACGGCATCTCGTGTCCTTCTTGCTTGATTTCATGCATGCTCAGCAGCTGACTCGGAACGGCCGGCCAGGAGCAAAGTAGCCAATGGGGGGTCTGATCCGGAGAAGAAGCAAAAAGGGTTTGACGTAACCCGACCATCACGCTACAGGTAAGCCGCACTCGCTTATCTCGTGCGTCAACAATAGCCAGGACCCCAATTGCTTTCTTTTGGCAGTAGGGGTCACCCCACGCTTCCCAGAGAGACCCTTCGCATTCTGGCGCGCAGGACGCGGGGAGTGATGGGTTTACCTATGTCCGATGCATGGCTCACCACTTTTGGCAAAAGGTTGTGCTTGCGTGCATGGGGAGCCAGCCATATGCAAGCCACATCAACGGGGAAAACACAAAATCGCCCTATCAAGAACCAGAAGCGACTTGAGACATCTCGTAAATGACTATCGCTGCTTGCGGCTGAAAGAGACTAAGGTGACTTCCCACGTCCTCGTGATGCTTGCACATATCAACAACGTGATTAGCTGTTTTTTATTCCTATGGCACCTGCGTCACATCACAGATAAGAGAATATGCATAATTATGGATTTATGGTCAAAACCCGCATCAATTAAAAGAGTACATGAATGACTATACCGTTCTATTTATAGATCAACAGGGAAGCTTGGTACGGAGCCGCAAACTGCCAAGGGGAGTCACAAAATTCTCAACTTTCGCCACCGCAGAGCATACACTCGCAATCGGAATCATCCCAGATTGGATTTGGGGGGTCGTTTGCTTTGGCGTAACGAGTCTGTCTCTTCTCGAACAGGATGCTGCTTCCTAATCGAGACCTCCCATTTCGAATATTCTCTGAGCACCAGGACACTCTCGGACGTGCTGCGCAAACCCCTCCCTCGACCAAGCCCGTTGTATCAGACCAAACAGAACCTTGGATGGCCGGTACTCTGGCCCGCGATACTCGGGGGGTATGGAGGCCCTCATGACTGCGTCTGTCGCGGCACTAAGCGTCGTAAAGTGGTGATTCCGCCAATTCCGGAACGCATTGCTGGTCCTTTGGCAGCCCAGGCACCACCGGGCGTGCTCGAGCGTGCGGTCTCGGGTCAGGACGGGAAACGGCATCGTCGCCATGGTGGAGTACGCGCACTGCGTGACAAACTTATCCCCGAGGCCGCCGCCGCCGCGGAGTGACGACAAGGATACGAAGCCATTGTCGTCTCCATCCCGGTACCAGTCGGGGCGCGGCCTGCGGCGGTGCGCCCCGGTCCAGAACCGCCCGTAATCGCGAGCCTTCTCGCCGGCGCAGCCGCTCATCACGGCCTGCTCTGCCTTGGCCTCGGAGCCGTGCACGGCGAGCCCGAGGGTCCGGGCGGCCTGCGCGGCGACGGCCCGGCCGTGGATCGGCAGTTCGCCCCACCAGGGTCCCCGTCCGTTGTCGCGGACCATGGCCCTCCTGACGTGGACGGTGGGCAGCGAGTCGGCCTGCTCTTTGGTGAGACCGCAGTACTTCTTTGCGTCGGCCCGGTCCATCAGCCGGAAGCTGGGATATTGCTTTCGGCAGCAATTGCAGCACCTCTGGCAGGTCGGGAGGAAAAGAAACGGCCCGGCCTCGCCGCAGATGGCGCAGTCCTCGGCCCTCAGTACATCATACAGGTTGGCCACGGTGTGGTGGTCCAGGATGCCCATGCGGCGGAGCGCCTTGACGGCGTCGGGGACGAAGCGGAGGATGTCGCGGTATTCGTGGCAGGATCGTACATAGCCGTTGGCCTGGATGGAAACTTGGGAGAAGCGCACGATGGATCGGAGGTCCATCTGTGCGACCACGAGTAATATGAGCTCGGCCGGCAAGCGGCCCAGTATGCCCAACGAGGAGGGGGAGAGACGCAGGTGCTCATATGCGAATGGGACGTTGCGTGGGGGCTTGGGCATTTGGCCCTTGATTGCGATCATGCCATTGAATTTTCCTGTCGCCCACATGTGATCGTGGGGAATCTGGACCGACGTTGCCATGATGGGTTTCAGCTTTGCAGGGGAGGCAAGAATATTTTCGGATATCCTGATCCTTTGATATCGTCGTGTCTGTCGGAGCTGTTGCAAAGGAGCTGGGGGGGGGGGGGGGGGGGGGGTGGAAACTATGGGCTCGAGTATTTACGTAGTAAAGATGGCAATATCAAAGATGGAGTTTACTTGGTTGACTTTTTGAGTAAAGAGGGAAAAAGCAATCGGAGATGTGCAGCTTTGCTCTGACTCTAATGTACGAAAATTACACACAGCGTCTACTGACTTCCACGCAACGCGTCTTGGTTTTGCCTGTGAGATATGGTTCATGTTGGACCGAATATTACCAGAATTCAATTTGACAACGATCCGGGAAATGTCAAAAGGCTTCAATGGAAGCGTCAACTACATACCCCGCTGAAGCTGAATACTTAAAATGGTGGAAGCGGATGTTTTGGTTCGAAGGAGATTCGAAATACCGTATGTTCCAACTTGGTGCTTCTGTGCACTTTTGAACAATCGCATATTCACAGGACTGTAGATAAGTAGGCTGGGCCTACATTGTGGGACAGAAATAGTTTATATATATGATCTCTCGCACAGTCTTGTGTTTGGATGGCTAACCTTCTTGAGATCAACGGGTTTGAATAGATTCAATTGATATTCGACCGAATAATTGCATCGTTCCATGGCATTTTCGACTCAATCATGACTTATGCTTTCTGAGAGGGACTGATACAGGCGCAACCGCTGCGCGCCGGGGCAGTGCCGGACGTGTTCCAAGAACGAATCCCGCGACCAAGCTCGCTTGGTCATGCCCGACACAACCCCCGGGAGCCAGTACTTCTCGGTCTGGTACTCGGGGGCACGAGGGCCTTCCACTCGCCCTCGACTTGGTCCATGTCCTCGACCCAATGGGCCAGAATGTACTGGGTCAGGTCGCAACCGCGACACCACATCGCCGTTCCCAGCGTCGCGGTCGGGCGCTTGGTGAGCGTGGGGAAAAGCACCGTAGAGGCTTCGGCCAGCTTCCTCGAGTCGAGGCTCTCGGGCGGCGGCTTGGGGATGGTGTCATCAGGTTCGTCCCGTAGGGACCGCCGAAGCCAGTTGTGGCGTGGCGACACGCGGTGGGCCTCGTGCCAGTACTTTACTCTCTGGGGGGCGATCATTCCTTTGCCCGCATGGTTGACGGCTTGGGCCAGCGCCTCCTCGGAGCCGTAGACGGTGAGAGCGAGGTCCCGGGCGGCCTTGGCGCTGACGGCTTTTGAGCACAAGGAGGGATGCAGGCGGAGTCTGGTGGCCCCCCCTGCAACACCGACCATGCGGGGTGGGAGGTGGAGAGCATGGAGTTCTTCACACTGCTCCTCGGAAAGGCCATAGTACCGCCTTGCCTCAGACGGTCTGATCAACCTCAAGGCCGGGTAGTACGCCACGCACGCCTCGCAGCATCGCTCGCAGGTGGGGAGGAAAAGTAAGGGGCCGCGCTCGCCGCAGGTCGCACATGCGTCTGTCCGGAAGACGCGGTGTATGTCCGCAATCCGGTGGGAACCGCCGAGGCCGAGGTTCCCAAACGCCTCGAGAACCGTGGGAACGTGCGTCAGGAGGTCGCGGTATTCGAGACACGCACGCACGTAGGCATCTCCCTGGAAGGAAACCCTCTGGAGACGGGTAAGGGACCGGAGGTCCAGCTGTCCCACGATCATCAGCAGGACCTCGGGCGGGAACCGATCGAGAAGGCCGAGCGACGAGCTGCTGTAGGGTCGGAGCGGTTCCGTACGAGCCGGAAGCGTTTTCCCACCAGTGTCGGATCTCCCTCCGGCGAGGATCCCGTTGGGAACCCACGCAAAGCGAGAGATGAGCTCCTCCTCGTCATCAAAAACGTTTGCAGCCATGACTGATATCGTCTTTTTTATTTTTGAGGTAACCTGCTCTCTTTGGGTCTTTTGTTTCTGCCGGGGAGCCTTGATATGAATCGGAAAAAAAGAAGAGAAGAATAAGAATGAAGTGAGAGACGTGGGTGATTCGAACGGCTAAGGATTACACAACGTAGTAGTGTATATCAACTAGATGAAGTGAAACATTAATGGAGAAAGAAAAACTAGCCCTGGAGAAAAATCTGAGATATATGTCTCCTTTCCTCGATCGAAATGGCTTGGTTTACTCGATTGAACGATCCGCATTACGCGTGGTCTTTATCTGGATGTGTGGTGTAGTATTTCAACCAAGCATCGTCCAAAGCTAAATTGGCAACCTCCAGGCAATGCCACGGCACTACATTCAAGCTGTTGTCCAGCATGAACACACACACGCGCGCGCACATAGCAAGAGAGAGGGAGGGAGAGAGAATTGAAGGCATACACTCAGAGGGAGCCACTGTAGGCTTTTATACCCAGTGGGTGGTTCCCAATTGACCATTGGCAGGGTAATACCCAAAGGGATGGAAATAATGGCTTGGCTTCTGTGTCATGTTGGCTCGTTCACCAAAGTTCTTGAAATACACGGAAACCGAATGTTTAGCATAAGCAATGTTCTCTTTACGGATGACCGTTTTGGCTGAGCCGACATATGGCACAGAAAATCACCAAAACAAAAGGGGGGAAAAGTGGGGAATAGCTAGCTGCAATTGGTTGATACCTACTGCAAACATGAAAAGCGCATGGCCTCTGTCTGCCGGATTGTGCCGTACAGCTTGAAGCACATCACAAATAAGAATTCAATTAATAAGGGATAGGTACACATTTTCTTGTTCCTGATCTGTATTACTGCTTTTCGCTTTATCTGAACAAACTTGTACACGGGTATCACAGAAATCAACGCTAAAATGCGCAAAATTGCATCGTTGTCCCCCGCCGCCGCAGCCATCTTTCAACCGCAGCACACATTCCCCAAGCTTCTGTCGGGACATGGAGAAACAATCCTTCTTCCCTGGGTGTAGCTCGCTCTCTTAAGCTCAGGTTGGTTTGGTTTTGGTCTTCATTCCTCATTTGACCATACTCTCCCGCAGACCCTTGGTCCGCAGCGTAACCCGAAGCTCCCCATCCTCAAAGGGCGGCGTCACCTCCACGGTGCGCGGACTCGGCGCTCTCTTAGGCGCGACTCCAGCGCCCAGCTTGTTGTCGTTGCCCTCGGTTCCTTTCTGCTGCTGTCCCTCGAGGGCCTTCCGAAGCTCGTCCCGCTGCTTGGTGGCTGCGTCGCTCTCGGCACTGCCCCTCCGACTGCCACCGGCGCTGCTGCCACCTCCGCCACCGCCGATATCTTCCACGCTCATGCGGCCCTTGAGTTTTCCCGCAAAGAGGCCCCTGATGCCGCCGCGCTTGCGCTCGGGCAGCTCGTCGGTTCCGGCGCTGCACACGTAGAGGAGGTACTTCAGGTTCGGCAGGGTGTGGCGGATGTCGACGACCTTAAGACCAGAGGCCACGCAGAGGGCTTCGATGTTCTTGTTCAGCAGGAACCAGCCATACTCGAAGCGGTATTGGGCAGTAGCCCCGCCCCGCAGGAAGAGAGGGAAAGACCGCTGTGTGTCGGCAATCTGCGAAATATCGTCCCGGATACTGCTTCGCGAGCCGTACACGGAGATAGGATACGGTAGCGGTACCGAGAGGTAAAACTGTAGCAAGTTCGTGACTTGGGCCACGAAGCCCAGCGCTGCAGACAGGGCGTCATCGGATGCGGTGGACGAGGTAGGGTCGTAGTTGGTGTTGGGCAGCGGCAAGCCGCAGATCTGGAAAGCCAGGGGAGGGGCCGCGGGGGCCTGCGTGATGGGAAAGACGCGGGTGAGTTCTTCGCAGATGCGCCGACGCTGGCCCCGAATCAAGTCGTTGGTTGTAGCGATGGCCTCGCGGGAGGCAGGCAGCTTAGCGCGCGCATGCTCGACATCTTGCTCGACGCTCTCCTGGGCTGCGCGACCTTCGGCTATGGCGGTGCGTCGGGCAGCGATGGAAGCCTTGAGTTGGTCGCGGCGGGCCTCGGCAGCTTTCAACTTGCGCTGCTGGGAAGCCACGCTCTTGTTCACCAGCTTTACCTTCTCTTCCTCCGCGGGGAGGGCGTCCGGGGGTATCTTCTCCAGCACTGTGTCGATCTGACCGGTGACCGACTCGCAGGTAGCAAGCGCATCCTGGATGGAGGCCTCCAGGTTCGAAAGCTTCATCAGAGCATTGTGGGACGAGGTGGGCAAGGCAGGGCCTTGCTTCGGATCGGGAACTCTGCTCGGAAGCTCAAGAGTGTAGACGCCGTCGATTAGGTGGAAGACAAGACAGTTCGGCGGGAATTGGTGGTTAATCAGCGACCCGATAAAGTTGAGCTGGCGCAGGTCGACTAGTTCTTCCAGCAGGAACAGCCATTCCCCGCGACGTTGTGCCCAGACCTTGACAGTTACTTGAGAGGATCGAGAGATGTAGGGATCAGCGTGGGTCAATTTAAAGAAATTGAAGTCGAAATTCTAGCCATGAAGTTTTATTAGTGCCTGTGATTTTTCCATGGTTTATTGTCAGAATCTCGAGGGTTCCCGTACCGTTGATCGCGTGCCCACTTCACTGATGTAAATCGGGTCATCCACGCCTTGGACATGCAGAGAAAAGAAAACATCAGCGGCCCGGCTCTCGATGGCCTCCTCCAGCTGCTTCTGACGCGTGACGGGGCTCTTGTTGGCGAGGTTTGTGCTTCGTCGCCGAGGTTTAGGGGGTCGGTGGCTCAGGTCGGAGGAGGAGGCGGAGTGATGAAGCTGGGGCGCATTCTTAAGGCCGTCGAGCTTGTTCGGTGAGCCTCTGCTGAGATCGACGTCGTCGGTAGTCGTGAACGCGTGCCGCTCGAAGGTCAGGTTTCGGATATAGATTCCGTGCAGGTGTCGCAATCGACGATTCTGGGGCGTTAACAACGGCCGGGTCGACTCTCGGGAGAAAGACATGTTGTTGGGAAGCGAGCTGCGACGAACAACAGCAGCAACAGCATTCCTTGGTGAAGTGGGTAAAGAATGCAGGCGGGAGTGGAAGCTTGTGCAATTGATCAATGTCTTTCTGGCAACGATACACCAGGCCCAATCAGTCACCTAACCCTTGCTTCTGCGAATGGGTCGGAGCTGGAGCCATGCATGTGAATTCCCACGACTTCTGTGCAACAGACGTCTCGAGGGTGGGTTGTGTGCGTGTTGTCCAACAACCAAAGTGGGATGAACTTGAGATCCAGTCGGAGGCCTGGTGTTGTTAGCTCATTACCTAAACCCGTACCGCCTAGACAGCTTGACACAAGCCCCCCAGAGCAACGTCATTACCAATTGGCGCGATCCCTGCAGCATGCTACCCCAGCTGTTCGGTGGATCTTGGCGGCATTAGGCGGCAGAATGCATGCTGTAAGGAAGTACCTCCAGCTCAAGTCAGGTGGGACATGGAAGAGAGCACCAGCGACAGCTGCTATGGGCATTCTTAGCTGCCTCGGGATATTCCATGGCTTGAGCTGGTAGTACTTACACACAAGCTTACAGCAAGTCTGCGACAACTTCTCTCAAAACATTTGCGATACCTGGTCGCAAATTCGCCGATGTATACTGCGAACCACATCACAACTACATACATACTAGTCGAATATTACTCAACTCCTTGTGCGCCGACGCCCGGTCTTTTTTGTCAACTCCCCGCGATCGGCCGTGATGTTGCTCGAGAGCTGAAAGAAGCCTCTCGCCCACCCGAACTATTTCCATTACTCGTCAAAACCATGAAGCGCCTCGGCTATTCAATCCGGCTTGGATAGCCAGCTAGCTACCTTCGTTCGACATGTACAACCAGGGCTCCTCCAAGATCATGCGCCGCCTACTGGGCCGTCCCCAGAGCGACTCCACGACCAACGACAATAGCAACCTGGGCCCGACGAGCTCGCCCCTCCCGACCTCGTACCGCCCGAACCAATCGCAGAATGTCGTCTACCAGGCATCGCAACCGATAGTCTGCCTCGACCGATCGGCCGACGGTCGCCTCGCCGTGTTGGGCGGTCGCGACATCCTCAAGACTATACACATTGACGGGCTACACGTTCGTGAGGGCGTGGACCTCCGCGCCTACATCCAGGCGCAACAGGCCAACCGCTCCTCCAGTCTGGGGAACCAGCTGGCCATCAAGGATGTGAAGTGGTCTTCAAATCACGAGGGCGAGCCCACCATATTCACCGCTTGCGCCAGCGGCCAGATATTCCAGTACAACGTCAGCCGTCTCGGCTCCGCGACGCCCGGTGGCACGGTTCTGGACGTGATACAAACCCAAGAGGAGTCGCGGCAGATCAACAAGCTCGATAGCAACCCGCACAAGAGCTCACTCTTGTTGTCAGGTGGCCAGGAGGGCATTGTGCGGCTCTTTGATGTGCGCAGCCCCCAGCCAACAAGGAGTGGCCAGCTTACGTTTCATGCCTTCAAAGCTTTTCAGGGCAATTCCGAGGGTATTAGGGATATCAAATGGTGCCCCAAGGATGGATTCATCTTTGCCTGCGCCACAGATTCGGGCGCCATTCTAAAGTGGGACGTCAAGAAGGCGAATGCGCCGCTCCTGAAGATCAATGCGCATGCATCGCCGCGCGGTACTTCATCTATTTCCTGGCACCCTGACGGAAACCACCTGATCAGCGGTGGGTTTGACAGAAAATGCCATGTCTGGGATATGTCTACAACTGCCGAGAGGAGGCAGAAGCCACAGTGGACGATTTCGGCACCAGCACCTGTCAGTGTTGTCTCGTGGCGACCGCCGTTATGGTCGGCTACTGCCCAAGGGAAGCGAGCGGCCCAGGTTGCAGTATCGTATGGCGACAGTGGCCACGGCAAGAAATACGGTATTTCCGGTGTGCATATCTGGGACCTTGGGCGTCCTACGATGCCGTACAAGGAAATCGACAGGTTCGACATCTCCCCGAGCGCCCTGCTCTGGCATGACCAAGATCTTCTCTGGACTGCAGGTCTAGATGGCATCTTTTCTCAGTCTGACGTCGCGTTCGCTCCCAAGACCATGGACAGGCAACCACTCTCAAGCGTCGACTTTTCCCCATCGGGTGATGTAGTAATGATGCTGGAAGAAAGAGCACACCCCCGAGACCCCGCCCGACAACAGCTGTACCCGAAGTGCCCTCATCCTTTAGCACTAGTCCTTCTGGTCAGATGCTGAGCGTAAGCCGGAGTGACTCGGAAGACGACGTGGTGGGGAGTTTCCTTGGCCCTCGGAAGCGTGGCGGAAGACGGCGGAGACCTAGTGTACGCTCCGCGCAGGTTTACAACACCACACCTCCTTCCGGCACGGGCACGGAAGAGCCCATCATCTCATTGGAGCAGGCCATCAACTTGACAGGAACTTTCAAGCCTCAACAGATCATGGCAATTGGACGGGTGCCTGTAGCTTCGAAGACAGCCATCTACCAGTATCTCGCATCTCATTACCTCGAAGCTTTGGAAAAGGGTCTTCCCGTGGATGAAGATGAACGGCCTCTCAACGAGAGAGTCGCGGGTATCATGGACCATTATGCACGAGCTGCAGAGACTGTCAGTCAGTTTCGATTGGCCCAGACATGGAGGATCCTGGCCTACGCGGTGGACTTGTTACTCACCCGAAGGTCTGAATACCATCTGGAGATGCGAACGGCGCGACGTAAGAACTCGAAGCCCAACGGCCTCCTTGAAAAGTCGGATTCGAAAGCCAACCTATCCAAGTTTGGGGCCATGCCACAGCTGAAAGTGAATGGCGAGGCCTCGCCGAGAAGGGCGACGTCGGTCTCGTCGATGGAAAGCCGCCAGACAACGAAGAAGTCCCTCCTAGCCGAGGAGATTGATAGCGAATCGAATGCGGCTACACCGCTGGCTCGTCCAGTGGAAGATAACCTCCCAGAAGACCACCACCAGTATCGGTCTTCTGGTCAGACGCTAACTCCAGTCCAGGAGGTGGAGAGCTTTACTCTCCCTCCCAACCTCAACGCGAACCTGATCAACGCGGCCCAGGCCGAGGCGCTGGCGGGTGGGCGGAAACGTCTTGATTCGGCACCGATATCTGAAGACTCGCATGACAGCCAAATATCGAGCACCGAGGGATACGACTTCTACGACATGGAAGCTGTCGACGTGTTGCCGAAGGCCATAGATATGCCCAAGAAGAGGGAGCCATTATCGCTCGACTATGCTGGACCCAAGACCCCAGGTGGCAGTAAGCAACGCATGACAGTGGCCCGGCACGATTCCGACGAGAGTTTTGCCCAGATATTTTCGGTATCGGATACAAGTCACGATACCAGTGTGTCCAATTCCTCTTATTCGCGTATGCCTCCGCCAGCTTCCAAGGGGCAGCAGCCGGAACCCAAGAGCGGCTCTGGTTCCCGCTCCACGCCCGAGGAGGAATACGAAAGCCGCATACGAGGCAGGCAACTCGATGCTCTCCCGGGCCAGAATAAGCAATCACTCCCCCGGGCGCCCGTCCGGCAGGATTCGAGCGACCTCGGCGAGATCTTCATGATCTCGCAGACGACGGCGGATAGCCTCGAGAGCGACTATTCTCCGCACATTTCCCATGAAACATCACAACACCCCATCGAGCATCCAGCTCCGAGACTCGAGGTGATGCGATCCATGTCGCCACGTAAGACGTCGAACGAACGCGTCGCTCTGGGGAAGCCGGAAGAGCAAACGTCCAAAACGGTCATCGAGACGGACTTTATGCCGTGGCTGGACGATCCCGACTTCCCCTTCCCTCTGCTCTCCGACACCAACGCCAAGACCCGGGCCGTCCTGCCCCCGCTGGATCCGTACAAGCTGCTCTCGCGGGCCCTAGAGTTCGAGGCGCAGCACTCGGCGCTCAATGCCTCGGCTATGATCCTGCTGCTGAAGCCGCTCGTGCCCGACGAGGTCATCGACACGGGGCAGGCCACGGCCATCCTGACCCACCACCACCAGCGCCTCATGAGCCAGAAGCTCTTCGTCGAGGCCGCGCTCTTACGGAATCTCTGCGTCCGAGACTGGCCCGACGGCATCGACGTCTGGGGCGACAACTACACCTCCATCTTCAACCGCGCCCAGCAGCGCGTCAACGTGGGCTTCACGTGCTCGCAGTGCCACAAGCCGCGCGAGATCGACCGCTCGTCGGGGGGTAGTAGTACCAATGGCGAGCCGAACGCGGCGGCCATCTGGAAGTGCGAGCGCTGCCGCGCGACCATGGCACCCTGCGCCATCTGCGGGCACCGCGACGCTACGGCCTCGGCGATGACGCCGCTGCCCGTTGCGGAAGCCCTGGCTCGCACGGACGATGCGGAGGACGACTCGGTGCTGGCGACGTGGTGGTACTGTCCCGGCTGTGCGCACGGCGGGCACGCGACCTGTATACAGGGTTGGCACGCGCCCGTCACGCCCCCTTCGACGCCGCCCAACAGCAACGGCCGCCAGCGGGCCGGCACGACTAGTGGAACCTCGACCCCTGGCGGCGGCGGCGGCAGTGGCGGCAACAACTACAACTTCATGCCCCCCTGCAGTCCCACGACACGGCCGTCCCCGAGACCTACAGCGACGGCTGCTGCCCCCTCGACGGCTGCGGCCACGCCTGCCTCCCCGGCAAGTGGCGCAACGAGACCAGCATCGGCAAGGCCGAGGAGCTGGGCCGCGCCGTGCGGGAGCAGACGCGCGCCGGCACGCCCCTGGCCTCCTCGGCCTCGGCCTCCGTGTCGTCAGCGGCGGCGCTGCAGCGGCAACAGCAACAACAGGAAACGCCCTCGTCCACCTCGTCCTCGCGGCGGCATAGCACCGCCGCCGCGAACCCCATCGCGTTCGAGCCCTACGCCGGCTCCGCCCCCGCCGTCGTGGGCGGTGTCCGGAGCGACATCGTCGAGGTCTCGCAGAGCCGCGCCGTCGAGGGGGTGCGGGAGGCCCTCGCGCTCGCGGGTATTGGGCGCGTCGGGACCGGGGGTAGTGGAGGGAGCGGTGGAGAGAACGAACCAGACCGATTATCGTCGGGCTATCATACCCAGAACCGGTCCACGGGTGGCGGCATTATGAGCGTTCTCAGTTCCAGCCCCGGGCGCGTGACTAGCCATCTCGCGACGGCGTTCAATACCAGCGCCAACAACACGAGCCACAATACCGAGTCCGCGCCCGCGACGGCGTATGGGGGCCACGGCGGGTCTGGGTTCGGGACTGGCAGCGGGACAGGCAACAGCGGGAGTGGGAGTGGTGGGACCAAGTCGGATCGCACGGATCGCGAGAGGCGGAAGAGTGTCAAGTTTGGGGGGGTCACGGAGGATGGCCGCGGGAGATAGGATCTTCGCGGTTGGATTTGAGCTGATCGAGAGAGAGAGAATGCTACTGTTGTAAGATAAATACGCGTGTCGAGAAAGCATTGGGCGGGAAAGGCGGGCTTCATTGTCAGTTATGCTAGACACCATAGCTGGGAGTGGGATGGGGCATGCATGGCGTTTGGGCAGGACATGATCAATCATATACAATGTATATCTACGGTTTCGCTCATCTATCTTCATTGCCCCATGTGCATGTGCGATCGATACTTCACATCGGAAAGTCCAAGTAACCCCGAGCTAACAGGAACAGCAAGTACGATTGCACGATTGTCAAGTCGCTCCAAACGATAACGGCGAAAAGTAGAAAGTAGTTTTCCAAAACGAGCAATATATCATATGCCATTATCGTACGGGACGTGAAACCATCTCCCTCTTCTCCGCCCTCAACCCCTTCGGGACGTGAGAGAGAAGAGATGTGTTTGTGTATACAGGAAGTAGTATGTATAAAACAGAAAAACAGCCACCACCACCCAGTAATGGTAGGTGTGTGGCAATCGAACGACGAAGATGACGACGACGAACAATCAGTGGTATCTGCTTTGCCCACGGCGGCAAAAAGCACGCACGTGGAAGCCCTCGTGGGGAGGGAGAGGGGTAGAGAACAAATTATAGAAAAGCCGGCAACTCCATGCAAGTTCCAACCAAGACCAGCCAACGAGCCAATTCTTCTTCTACTCTCTAATCTTGAAGATGGAGGGGAAGGGATACAAAAGGCAGACCATTCCATAAAATTTGTGCAGGTCTAAAAAAGACCTTTTCAAAAATGCACACCGGGAAGGGGAAAGAAACAAGAACACCAAAAACGTTTCAACCATTACAAGACAAAGGTCTGTGGGGGTGTAGGTACTGATTAGCATCCCCCGCCCCGTCACCGCCAGACCAACCCCCGGTCCTTCTTGGCACCGCCCGCCAACATCGAGGAGCCACCAATAGTGATCCTACGGCTGCTGTTCCTGGCGTTGCTGGGGCCTGACGCGTCTCGCTCTTTGCTTCCACGGCCGCTGCCGCCAGTCGACTTCTCGCTCATGGGGCTGCTGCCTCCGAGTTGACTCCTCTCGCCGCCGCCGCCGCCCCGCAGGCTGCTGCTAAATCCCATGCGACGTGCCTGGCCGAGCGTAAAGGCCCTATCCTTACTGTCCTGGCTCATGTCGCTCGGCAAGCATGTAATGGGCGGGCTCCTACGCCGCTCAGCACTGCCGCGCCGCAGTCGGCTGATGCCGTTCGTGGCCGAGGCCAGCGGTCCGGTATAGGCGCTCGTGGGCTTGTTCGACGCTCCGGACAGAGATCCGATCGACGATACGCGCCTCGCGTTCGACGCCCCGCCGATAGAGAGACGATCGCGACGCTTGGTGGCGTGGAGGGCGGACCGAAGCTTGCTCGTGTCGATGAGAGTGCTCGTCTCCGAATCGGAGTTAGCGTTGGAGGGCGGGCGGTTCTCATTGTTCGACGGCGAACTAGTCGCAAACGAGGGCGTAGGGAGGAAGGAAGGCTTGGGGGATACGGAGGTGCGACCGGATGATGTACGTCGGTAGTTCGGGGGCGAAATGATGTTAGCAGATTGCGACAGATCCCGAAGCGGACTTGCCCGACCGTCCTCAGCAGGCGCCAAGCTCAGCGTCATCGTCGGAGCAACTGGCGAGCCGCCGCCGGTACCGATGCTGGAAGTCCGTCCTTTCGACAAGAAGCCCGCCTGGAACCGGCTAGGTCTCGCGGTGGGAATGGAAGAGATCTCGGGTCCCAGCAGAGAAGTGTTCGAGTCATCGTTAGAGAGGCTCTCCAGATAAGCCGAGGCCACGGGAGGAGGAATACTCTTCTCGGGCGATGGCTGATCCGGGCTGACTTCGAACTTCTTAGGCGTCTTTTCGTACTCGGCCAAGGCGCCGGACTCGCCATCGTCGTCTCGCCATCGCACGCCCCGTTGCGACTTCTTCTTTACGGGCGTAAATGAAACCTTCGGGGCTGGGTTAACGGGCGCCTTCCGACGCCGCGGTGACCTCCTAACCGGAGATCCTTGCTCCTCGACGGGTGCCGCCAGGGCAGGGATGGGAATGGGTTTGCCGATATCTGGCAGCAGATTGGCCGCCTTCTTGCGCTTGGGGGTTCCCCGTTTAGACGGAGAGAACCTCTCCACGGGCATCTTACCACCCTCGGGCTTGACAATGTGTGAAGCGGCCGAGAATCCGGTATCCAGTAGACGGTTAATAATGGTCTTGGCGTGGGTAATAGCCTCCTGCTCGTCCATGTGCATCGTCTCCGCCAGCGAGGCCATGATTTCGAACTGTGCTGTGAGAAGAACCTGCATCATGCCGGCGTCACCTGCCTTGTCCTGCTCCAACACTTCGCGGTACGAATCGCGGGCGAAGTTGGACTTGAGAAGCTCGGCCTCACGCTGCAATCTCGAGACTTCACCGGTATCGGCGTTGCCATTGCTTGTGGGAAGCTGAGTTATGCTGTGTTGCAGGGCTGTGTCGATAGCACGCTCCCAATTCGTATTCTCCAGCTTCTGGTGCAGGTGGTGCCGGCTGTTCTCGAGCTCAAGCTGGATTCCTTGTGCCGTCTTTCGCATCGCCGCGAAGTTGCTGGGCAAGCAGTCCTCATCCTCCTTGGCGTCGCATACGGTATCGAAGGCGGCAATCCAGGATGACAGCAGGCCAATCCTCCGCTCGATGTATCGAAGCTTCTTCAGGTGGTTGACCTTATCCTGTCGTTCGGGGGCCGAGTTTTCGTAGGCGATGCGGATCCGCTGGATGCCCTCCCGGGCCGACACGTCCCTCTTCTCCAGCTGCTTCTGGAACTTGGCGAAGAAGATCTTCTCGTTGTCCTTCTGCTGGGCCCTCAGGTCGTTAATCAGGGCCATCTGCTCATCAATCTTGACCAAGAAGTCCTTGACGTGGCGGTTGACGTTGAACACGTTCCTCGTCACCTTGGTCTGGATGTTCTTGGCGCGGTTGGCGTAGCGCAGGGTATTTTGGGTCTCGTCGAAATGCACGCTCGAAGGGCTGATACACACAATCATGACGGTCTTGCAGTTGCCTCCAGAGAGAACTTCAGCAGACGCGTCAGCTTGCTGTTTCGGTACGGGACGTGACTGCTCTTGCGGGGATCACAGAGGGCATTGATGCAGCTACCGAGGGCCAGTAGCGATTTGTTGATGTTGGCACCCTCCATCAGGCGCTCTCCCCGGTTCTTGGTCGCGCTGGCTCGTTCGCTACCAGCAAGATCGATGATGCTGAGTGTCGCCATGGTATGGGGTTCATTGACAGCGGCGTTCCGGTCCTTCTGGGCCACGTTGATCTGGAGCACGGCGTGCGATCGTGACGAGGTGGCGTTGGCCTCGGTGGGGGAAACCGTCCGCCATTCGTTTCCTTGCACGATCATGTCCATGACTTCTTGGACGTCCTTGGGATGGTGGCTTGTCAGGCCGGCGACCGTGACGCCCGCATTGGCGTCCTCCCTCAGCATCAGGCCCGTCTTGCTGCCACCGGGGACCAGCAAATCTCGAATCGTCTCGTTGTAGATTTCTAGGTACGACAGGGTGATTTCGGTATGCTTCTCGTCGCTCCTCTCGGCGATCTTCTCAAACAGTTCCTGCATGGTGAGAAAGATGATACCAGGCATTTGGGCTGTGCCGGTGATGGTGTGCGTTTTGCCGCAACCAGTGGCGCCGTATGCGAAGACGGTGGCATTGTAGCCGTCGAGGACGTTGTCCAGCAGGCCCTTGGTAGTGCCCTCGTAAACCTCATTTTGTGTGGTGTTGTCGTCGAATACGCGGTCGAAGGCGAACAATTGGTCCTTGATCTTCTTGCCATTGGGGACGACGGATTTCGAGAACTTTTGGACCGGGTTGTCCTCGGGCGGGTCGAATACTCTGGTGGGCCGATACTGTCAGTCTTGTTCCTCTTGCTTTGGGGTCACGGTGATGTGTGGGCGGTACTTACAGGCACCTGTCATCGACAACCTTGATGACGGATCTGATGCCGCTCTGCTTGAGCTTTGGTGTGGGGACGCCTGCTAGAGATCCGTCTCCAAGAAATACTGTGCCATCGTCGATTCGGTGTAGTTGTGCTGCTTCCCTTATCGTGAAGGGTCGCACTCGTACTGGTTGCGAGTCAATCCATGTTTACGTCCTTGCACCTTTGGGCAAGTACTCACCAGCGACTGTGATGGATGAAGCCCCGGGTCCGGCAGTGGCATGTTGGGTTGGGGTTCGCGTACATCAATCCGTTGATGATGTTGTGTGGTTGATTGGCGGGTGGGCGCGCGGTGGAGGAAGTTGATGCTGCTGTTGTGTTTGTTGTGATTCTACTTGTTTGGCGGTTCGAGGTTATCGATAGTGGGATGGTCGTCCAAATGGTGTCAAGGAAAGTAGAAGAAAGGCAAAAAAGCTGCAATGGCAAGATGACGATGTATGTAATGACAGAGACAGTGTGTTTTGGATATCTGCCTCGGGTCGGGCCTCTGCTACAAAAATGGGATGGTTGCAGTCCGTCGTCATTTCACGCTTGGAGACGGGTCCTCAGCTCACTTTTTGTGTTATGGGCACTGCGTGCTTTTCGTGCTGCTTTTGGCTCTAGCGCCTTTACCACAGCAACCGGGAGCCAAAATAGCCTGGCAAAAGGAGGAAAGTGGGGGTGGGAGTGGAGCGCATCAAAACAAGACACAGCTTCCAACGAACGGCCGTTGATTCGTAGCCTTGCCAGCTGTTCTAGCGCCCCCTTAGGGCGGCCTTGGCGCCTAAACGTCACAGGCTCCGGCTCCATTTCTAATGGGATGGCAAGCACTCGAGAGATGAGACAGAACAAGACACAAGGCACAAGACACGGGACTAGCCAACAGTCAGCAGATGGTAACACGACAGATTCCAGTTACTGTAGCTTTATCTTGACAACATCCGTTTTTTATATGTCCATATTCAACTGTGCCTGTTAAGGTTGCATTGGCACCGTGTTGAATTGCATAGGTAAGTAGTTAGGTACCTTTTGGTGCTGGATCTGGGGAATCTGGGGTCTTGTTGCAGTCACCTTTGAGAAGACGGGGTTGCGAAATTGATTCATTGGATAGATTGGGGATCTTCTTTCTCTATACATAGATTTATGTCACAACTACACATGCCGAGGACGGCGCAGTGTCTCTAGCAAGTGGCTCGTAGCTGGTGTATTGGGCGCGACACGCTGTCTTCCTCGGAACAATCAATCTGATCGGAGTTTGGCGAGATTTGCGACGATTGCTACTCGCGAATCTCAGGCCTTTCTCCAGCTCCGCTCCAAATTGCCCCACGCAAAAAGAGGAATGCATAACATACAAGTAAGGTCCGCCTCAACAACTGCCCAGTAAAGGGGTCTTGACTAGGGAGGTTTCTACAATCCTCCGTGCTCGATTGAACGAGGCCACAGCAAGATGTAAGGTGGGTTTCGCGAAATGACTTGGTCCGGCACTCTCCGAGCTGTAGAGATCCATCCGCCCTGCTAATGGTCGGGGAGAATCGTAACCCCCCGAATGATTTGGTCTGTGCCACGGCATCGCAACCCACACCTGCTGTGTTCACGTCCGCAAATCAACGTCTCCTTCTTGACAACAACACTGCATACCATGTACTTATACCTATATCGGTATTCGATAGTCCGACTTTAAGCTGTGACTTGTTTGTTTTCCCCGTATCCCATGTACTTTTCAGAGCTCACGGTCCCTGTGATCGGTTCCGAAGCCGTGGCAAGACTCTAATACCTTGACTTCCTATAAACAGCTCCTGCGTGGTGAGGCAGATGGTGCTAGACATTTGGGCCGCGCCGGTTCTTTAGTCACGGAGGATTTCCGTATGCGCAGTGGATTCTTTCCTACATAACGTCCTGCGAGCTGGAACTGGGCATGCATTGCAAGACACGCCATCACTGGCGCGGCCCAAATTCCTCGCAATGTGGAATCAAGCCCGGATGTACTCCACCTGACTAATCGCTTCCAGGCACACCCCGGCAAGTTGATAGATGAGAACTCGTATGTGAATGGCTTCAAGTGTTAGTACGCACGTCTTTTAGAACTGTGCCGATTTCTCGCCATGCATTGCAAACCTGTGCGCACTAGGTGACCAGGCCTAAGGAATGAACGTGCTTGAGGAATCCGGCACCAAACAGTGCCGGGGAGCCAACCACCACACTTTTGCGACGCCGTAGTCTTCGGGATGTTTGCTCATGATCGACCTTGGCTTCTTTCCTCCGGAAGTAGCCAAGGGAGGCCAGGTACTACGTTTGTTACATGGTACCCTGCATTCCCAGGTTAAAAACAGCCGCGTTTGGTAATATCGGGGCATGAAGCAAATACTAGGAGAATGCTATGTTTTACTGTGGTTGAGTTTGATCGGTTTCTAACCACAAAGAAATAAGGGCAGTAGACTCAGAGCGAGACTATCTTCGCCGTATTCACACCTAGGTGTTGGGGTCACAGATATCATTCCTAAAATTCGAAATTGCGGTAGGGTAAAAATTTGATGGGAGTTTTTCGCAGTTGGTTCATCACGTCCGCTCGGCCCCTTATCCTCAAACATCGACGACGTTCCGTAACGTGAACGCCTATATCAAGGCTAGCCACGCCGCCGCCATATTGCTATGAGTAGACCATCAAAGCACCCAATACAGAACAGGTTATTTTACTCTTGCATCAATATCTTTCCTGTCAGACGTCCCCTACATACAGACATCATGGAACCCGCTGCGTCTGGATCGGCGCCAGGGGCAGGCTCCGACCAGGGGCATCCCGAGCAACTTGACCCTAGAGTAGTCAAGAGAGCCGAGAAGTTGAAACAGTTCTTCGTCACTGTGCTCAAGCGAGTCAGGCGTCGCAAGCGCGCCCAAGGCCCAGCGGATCCCGAGGATGAGGACGAGGACGAGGGCGCGGAAGGAGTCATCGAAGAAGGGGCCGTTACGGACGACGAGGTCATGGAGGCAGTGCAGGAAGTCAGCCGGCAGGAGGAGTTCCGCGAGGTCTTGGACGTGAAATCAGGGACCCTCAAGCAAGAAGAGAAGACCCCCAAGGGCTTCGCGGATTTACCCTACGAACTGAAACTACACATCTTTCTGACCCTGGCAATGACGCCGGGGTTCGTCCACTTCCGCTTCGATCCCGTCGTCGGCAAGATACAGTGCCCCAACCTGGACCGGCTCTACGCGCCAGGTATAGCCTTGAACTTCTTATACAGGGAAGAGCTGGAGCGACACACCGCCCGGTCGAGCTCTGTAGATACGAAATACAGATCTGCCGTGCTGGCCGTCATGACAGCTCTCCGGAGCGACAACTTCGAGGACGTTGAACAGCGGCTGGAGGAACAAGACTTCAGCTTCCCCTACGAGAGGTACACGTGGTCGGCAGAGGTGGCCGCCGGACTCCGCAAAGATCTTAAGAACGGAAGAATGGGGCTGCCCATGTTCGAAGTCCCCCTTTTGGTCGGTGGCAAAGATGTCCGATGCTCGCTCCCGCTGAGGCCGGATGTAGAGCTCTTCTATTTTGACGAGTTCTTGAAAAGGGAAAATGACAGATGGCTAAGGTCTCCAGACTTGTTGAACAATGTTTCAGAGCGCCAGTGGGAGCACCGTGTCCACTGCGCCCTCTTCCCACTCTCCGAAGTGCAAAAGCGCTTAGAGGCCCTGCGCAGTTATTATAGTCGCCTCAACATGTCAAAATCCCAGATCCAGGCAGCGGTTCTCAAGCGCCTATTTAGATCGTTGTCTGATGGCGAGTCTGATATGGATGAATGCAAGATACTAGTAGGGTCCTATCATCCTTTCTGGGATGTCTCCCACAAGGACGCGGAGTCGACTCTTCCTCTAGTTCATCTCGAGGAGATCAATCCATATGACCTAGAGAGAGAAGGCATTCACGATCAAGGTGAACAGGAGGCGATTGAACATATCCAAAGCTACATTGATGTCACACGACGGGATTTCCTGCAAAATCGAAAGGAGTTTATGGATTGGAAACATCCAGAGCCTATGCCTGAGGCCTCTGTTTGGGACGAGGCCCATACCGAATTTACTTTAGTGGGTCCTGCCACGGAGAGGGCTCGCAACTGGCTGAGATCGAAGGCCCCAGCAAGAAGAGGCCAAATGCATGCCAACCACCCCAGCCTTTACTCACGCGAATGGCTCCGGACTGCCACCGGGCGCGCCTGGCTACGCTCCGAGGAAGGGCTTGAATGGCTCGGAGGTCCAGATTCTCGAAGATTCTTGCGTGAACATGACAGTGGCCATGTCTTTCTCAGTGGGCCTGACGGGTGGAAGTGGCTCAAGTCAGACTGTGGCCAAAAGTGGCTCGAGACAGACGATGCACTACTGTATCTCAAAAGTCGCAAATCGGAAGATTGGCGCAAGTCCCGTGAAGGCCGCAAGTGGTGGGAACCACATCCTAAATACAGCCGCCCTAAGACGGTTTCAGGGGGGCCGACCCTGACTGGTTCCCAGAGCCGAGTGAAAAGACGAAATTACGCCAGACCCATCCATACGCAGAGGACAATATGCCACAGGACTTTGGCCCAGAAATTATGTATTTCCAAGTGAACCTCGGATACAAGGTCAGCTTCGTGAGGTTCAAAAAGCAACGCCTACTCCCAGACGGCAAACCCCCTGAGGACTACAAATATCTGGATTACAGTGATGCCGAAAAGGGGAAAACACCCATTTATGCACTACCACGAAGGTAATTTCATGGAGCCAGCATATCGATAACACAGAGCTGGCTGATCGACAGCAATGGGCCGAATGCAGACGGGCTGTGAAAGGAAGACTGTTGTTTCTTTCTTTTGTGCCCCATTTCTGGGGATGGGTATTAGGTTTCCTTTCGTCAATCGACTTTTCTTTTTCTTTCAAACAGTGCCATGATTCTTCTACCTATCAGCTATGGGTCTGGCGTGTGCAGTGTTACTCTGCCGGATTTGGGATTCCTTCTTTTTACTCCTATTTTCCTTATGTTGTTGTAGGACCTGTCTCATGCCTGTCACTCCTTTTGATTGTGTCCGGTTGTGGCTCCGATGTCGAGATCTTATTTCACGCTTTCTTTGGTTGCCTTGATTATTTCTACTTTTTGTGGGATTCTATAATACACTCGTTTACATCTATGCCTATAGCAGTGGATCTCGAAGTGATACAACTCAGTACTCAAAATACTCTGTACTGAACACATTCATTAAGGTTAACATTCAATCGACCGTATAGAAGATAAGCGTGATCAAATTTTAACTCGAGATAATGTTTCTACTGGTTGGACTACCAGTCATACCATATGCCCTCATTGCCCAATCTCCACAACCAGCTTGGCACAACTCACCCCCTGAAGTACCATATCCAACCCAGCATTGATGGCCCCCAGCCCTTTCCCCACAACTCTCGGCTCCGGACTCGGCCTGACAAGCCCCCTTTCAAGACTCTCTTTCAACCAAGTCGCCATCCAATACCGCAATTGTTCCAACCCCTCCCCTTCATCCGTCGAGGGCTGCAAGAACACAGTCTCCACCCCATCCACGACATCCGCATCCTCAGGCAGAGGCGGTGCTGATCCGATAACTGCCTTTTCACTCTTCCCTTCCTCACCTTCGACAAGGAAAGCCTGGAGCACGGCCTGGCACAGAGCCAGCTGCCCCATAGCAAGGAAGCAGTGCCGAATCACCACGCCATCATCCCTGGCCGCCGCGACGATCGCGTCCACCACCCCGGGGTCCTTGTAGTCAAAGACGCGGTCCGCGCCCAGGGACTCCACGTATTCCCTGTTCGCGGGCCCAGACGTGGCGTACACGGCGGCGACGGGGGAGCTCGGATCTTCTCGGATCAGCCGGGCGGTCTGCACGCCCATGGTGCCGACGCTGGAGGAAGCGCCCCAGATCAGAAGGGCTTCTCGCTTGTGATTCTTCATCGGGGCGCCTTCTCCTCCACTCGTCATGGGCTCGGCGCTGCCGGTCAGGATAGAAGGTGAGTCAGATGCAGAGGCGGAAGTTGGGACAGTGAAGCCCATGGTACCCCATGCGTTCAGGGCCACCACGACAGCCACGGGCAAGGTCGCGGCGTGGTTCCAAGACATGCTATCGTCGGGGAGGGGCGTGGCATGCTGCCAGGGGATGAGACACCGCTCCTGGAAGATGCCGTAGTCCGGGGCCCACGACCTCCAGAAGCTGGCCGAGTGGGCCGCTACGCGGGTAATGCCCGGTCGGAAGGAGATACCGCCCGGTATGCCATCATCCTTGGGCACGTCGTCGCCCACCTCGAGGACCAAGCCCGCCATGTCGAAGCCGATGACGGTGGGGTACTCTGCTATGAAGAGGCCGAGGTCTCGCATGAGACCATCGGCCGGGTTCAGGGCTATGGACTTGACCTGGACCAGGAGCTCCCCAGGGCCGGGTTTTGGGGTGGGACGGCTTGAGACCTCGAGTGGATGGCCTTTGCCCACAGAGACGGCGGCGAGGTGGGTTGCTGTATTGGAAGACATTGTGTAAATCAAGGAGAAGTCGGCCTCGTGTAAAATAGATTGTGCTGGGTAAACTTATGAGGAGGTAGCTTGAGGTGTCTTGGTCTGACGGGAGGCCATAAATATATAGGCAGCAGCGAGTCATGCATTGCGTACTCGAAGACCACCATAGGCACACTTGTATGCTTATTATTGACAGAGTTCCTAAAAAGTCCCCGGGTTGACGTATGCAGACTGAAGTCATGTTAACCCAAAGCTGAAAGCCACCAGCCAATCAGAAGCTGCTGTATCCGAACCGTGGCTAGCGTGGAAGCTCCGTTAGTTATCCGAAAAACGGTTAGACAGCTTCCTCGGATTTAATCAAGTGGGGCCGTTTTTGACCGCATCTGCCCCTTACGGTGGCACCCCCTTCTTTCTTTCACTTTTCCTCGACATCCATCACGCTGCTCGCCATCCAACCCTGTTTGCCAAATCACAGTTAAGCCTATCCGAGTCCCTCAACCGTCAGACATCCACATCTTCAGGTCTGCTGCTGCTGCTGCCCACACCATTACGCAATAAGCCGCACACGGCATGTCCCCGGCAAGTCTTGGCGAGAATCGAGGGCATAAAACTACGCGGAGGTCGAGATTCGGGTGCCGGAACTGCAAACTGAGGAAGCTCAAGGTGGGCTAATTCCCTGCATTTCTATCATAAAGGCTCCCGTGTTTGTTGACCAAGCAACGTGTGCCTTTCTAGTGCGACGAGAGCAAGCCACGGTGTAAGAGATGCAGCTCATTCGGGGTTATATGCAACTTCGAACCCCATGTATCGGACCTCCAGCCCCTCGCCGATGACGCCTTCAGATCACTGGCCGCTCGGAGAGGAACGAGGCTTTGTCCCCCTCCCACCAGCGCCGTCTGGGCATCAGACGCGTCGTCATGTTTTCACTTGAACGCCAAGTGTCAAGAGTTCGTGAACAGATATCTGGGAAGAAGCCTCATTACTCCAGGTGATCCCAAAATGAGACAAGTCAATCGCAAACTGCTCATATTAGCATTTCATGTAAGTTTCTACCTACACTAGTCGTGTATCAAGCCCTTGTTTAACTCATGCCTAAAGCACCCCTATTTGATGCACGCCTCAGTGGCGGTGGCTCTTGCATATGACCGCCACCTGAGCCCCTCTTCGACAGGCTCTCGCCGCACTCTAGAAGAATGCTACCACTGGTCTCGGAGCACCGCTCTCTTGAACCAACGGCTCAGGGAGCCGATCAAGACGAAGGACAAAGACCCCATCTGGGGCACTGCCGCTGCCCTAGCTGTGCTGTCCTTCGCGTCTCTAGACGCGTCTACGCCAGAAGCGTCGTGGCCCCTCAAGTCTTCCGATGCGTCAGACCTGGAATGGCTACGAATGGGCCAGGGGAAGATGTCATTATGGGATGTTGCCAACCCGATGCGTCCAGAGAGCCTCTTCAGCATCATGGCACCCACTTACGCCCACCTACACGCCCCATTGCCAGACAGGGCCATAGATGACATACCGAAAGCTTTGACTGCCGTCTGTGGCTTAGACGACCTGTCGACGATCAAGAACAACCCATATCTCGATGCTGCCTACGCGGTATCCCGGATCCAAGACCTCCCGGACGACCAGGTCACCATAGGCCAGACGGAACGCTTCACGCAGGCCATACGCGGCCCCTTTGAATCCTTGCTGAGGGCAAAGGACCCTGTCGCGCTTTTGCTGCTGTATCTATGGTACCGCAAAGCGGGCCGTTGTATGTGGTGGATCGGGCTTCGGGCGAGAGTGGAATGTCCAGCTATTTGCACGTATCTGCGCCTATATCATGGAGAACACAGCGCCGTGCAAGCATTTCTTCCAGGGGGTACTTTTGCCCGTGGGTGGGGCTAGTCCTTATTTGGCTCGTAAATTCTGGATATCTCCAGTCTGTCTGAGATCTCGAGGATAAGCACCAGAACAGCGTAGGGTTAAACCTCATTTCAGTTTCTTTTCTTCTTCTCGATTCACAAGAAGTCCTCCTGGCATAAACCTCATTAAAGCCAACAGATTCAAGCGTTACCAATTTCGATCCCTCTGATACCGGCGGGAACCTTTCTATCATCTATCGCGTCTTGGATCCTAGACCTCTCTACTCTACACATTCATATCTTGAGACAATATCACGCGGAATTATCAGGATTGAGTACATCAACAAACCTTTACATTGCTGGGTCTCGAGAATCGTCTCAACCATAAACCCCTTGGCCTAGGAAACCCCTTGAACGGGCTTTCGTACGATCATACAACTGGTACATGTTCAGAATAATGATATCTACCAATATTCTTTTATATGCTACCCCTATCTTCAGATGGTGGTCCCCCTCCAGCTACCTTCGCATGATAGACAATGGTCCGTGCACGCTGCCCCCTTTCTGGGCAGTGCCTGAATCCCCTATACCAACAACAAATCTCACAGCTTGGCTTGACATGCTTTTTGGGAAACCCGACAGTCAGTCAAGAAACCTGCTTCAGGTAAATGGCATGCATCACTTGCCCTGGAGTCACATCTTGTGTATCCTTCATCTTAGGTTCAGCAATCGACGTTGCCACCTTCAAGTTCAGTATCGCCATTTGAAAGGGGGCCGCGTGCTAGACATAATGAAAGTTAGTAATAGATGCATGTACTGAACAGGCTGCCCACGGAAAGTTAGAGATCGGGCGGTATATGTACTCACGGCGCCAGTATCTCTGAAGGAACCAGCCCACTGGTGCGAAGACAATGGTGACGAGGAGGATGGTGAGGCTGATTATTGTGGCGTCGGGCCAAGCCACGCTGCTGATATCATTCGACTTCTGCATTGCTATCCTGAGAGACGCGTGCTGACTGGAAGAATTCATGCTGGATTGCTGCATTAATTAACGAAGCTGATGTCCTCACAAGCAAGAAATCAGCGAAAAAGTTAGACAACTGATGTATAAACATAATTCTTGGAGAACACAGTTGACCATATATATACCTATTCTGCATCTAAGTAATTTGAAGCCATTGCTCAAATGAGGCTGTGGAGCATCCATGCTGTCGACTTTTCGGTGTTTCACCTCATTGGCCCATGGGGAAAACAAAGCCAAGTCAATGGCCCTCGGTACGCAGCTGCCCACCAAGCCATGGCCAACGAATGGGCGACGAGAGATTCTGAGATCGCCACCGGAAATGAAATCTATTGGTTTTCAAAAAGGCACTTGAGCTGATGCTGCAGAAAGAGGCGCAGTGGCTACGAGGTTGTGTAGTAAGAACGTCCCTGCGTCAATCATCGAATCAGATCACAATGTAGCGGCCGGAATCACTGTCGATTGGATGCAGAGAAAGCGGGGGGGTGTGACCTGGCAGGAAATCCTGCTTCACCCCTAAATGTACATGAGGACCAGCTGAAATTCAACCGGGTACAAATATGCAGACGCTCGCTTCCTAAGCATATAGTTTCCGTTTTTGCTTCACCAGATACATTCATCCTCATAACAGTCTCTTCTCCCACTTCTCGCCCTTGATGATGCAGCGCCCAGATATTGAGATGGGGTTCGATGACCCCTCGGCTGGCGATGCCCATCACCCACTTCATGAAAACACGTCTGCCCAACAGCCTTTTGCGCCGGGTCATGATCACTTTCAAGGCCCGGAAGAGCCACATCCAACTTTCTTCGAGGATGCAATTGACTTTCTCAACGATCCACCAGCACTGTCTGTGGAACTCCAACCTACCCAAAGGTCTCTTGACCATGCCCACGAAAATGATGCAGAACTTGCAACAAACAACAAATCGTCCACACCGGAACAGGAAGTGCATTCTGCATCACCATCATACCTAGAGGATCCACGGGTCAAGAGGATCTGTCTTGATATTCCCAATGATGAAGCGATTACAATGGCTTCACTTATGCAAGGTGTCTCTTCTGATTCATCAATCGAGATGCACTCAAGTGAGAAGCACTTCATGGAACAGCAGTCGAGACCTCTGGCCCCAAAACTTTCCATGCCTGGACGAATGATGAACACCTCGCCCAATACTGGCCCGACGATTCCAGTACCAGTAGCACGACCTCTGGAGGTGCGCAATGTTGCAAAGCCTGTTGAGCCATTGCCGCTGGCACCTACCAGGAAGAGGAAACTCCCGACGCCCCAGCAGATGGCCCAGATCTACGCCTCGTCCCCACGCAAGAAAGAACTCGGTTACTATCAGAGATGCAAAGGAAGAGGTGCATGTGACCGGTGCAAGTTCAAGAAAATACAAGTACGTATGGCTCTGATTGATTGCTTAGTTACTCTGGTGACCTTATATTCTGACTCCGGACAGTGCTTGGGCGGAAAACCGTGCTTGGGATGCAAGGAGGTAATATTGGCTACAAAGACTCGAAATTACGAGCAATGGATCCTTCTCGCCAATCGCTGTCGTCAAGACTTTGACGAAAGTGACTTTACTTGCTGCGTTCCTTGTGAGTACAATGTTCCTCCTACACTTTTGACTGATGTCAAGTGGACTGACATTGTCGATAATAGTATTCGGCACCATGGTTGAATACCATTCTGTACGCGACATTAAAACAAAAATGAGAGTGCGAAGCTATCCTGATGTGACCGATTGGCTTTCTAAGGAAGCACTTAACGTATTGGACTCAATCGAAGAGATGGCAAGTGACGACTCGCATCTGGCCAGAATACTCTTATTGGAAGCTTCTGGTCTCCTACACCACGGTTCGGGTGGTAAAAATTCCAAGCTCCACGCTCCAACAATGTTACAAGCATTCCGGAAATACCTCCCAACAGAGCCTATCCCTTGGAAATCCGCAACTCCTATTACAACAAAAGCTGAAACCCCTGGAGACCACTGGATGCTAGTGTTACTCACAGCCCGATTCCCGTCGCTCATGTCCAGCATTCACTCTAATAAGGACAGGATGGTAATCTTCCAGTTTTGGCAGGAGTTATATCTGACGACTTGGCGGGTTCTTCAAGGAGTGATCAGCGGCAAAGCTACAGCTCTTGACCGTGACGTTTGGACCATAAAACTTGGAACACTATACCTTGTATGCTCCATGTTGAAACATGAGTGGCAAGGGCTTGTATACAATGTATATTACAAGATCCTTGAAGATGATTCTCTTGGCGAGGACGTGCTCTCATTTCATACTCGAGCGTCTTTGGGACGCACGTGGTCGAGATGTAAGGAACTATTAGTTGATGGAGGCAAGTTGGACTTTCTGCTGGCATACCTATCACACTGGCTGGGCAGGCTCTCGGCGGTGCAATGGAGTGGAACTTACATGTTGTTCTCTTACCAAGTCTATCTTCTCTGTCGCATGGATGGTCCCCTGGAAGAACAGATGGTTAAGGAAAACCAACATAACCATTCCGATGCCAGAACCATCAATGTTTCGTCTACAGGAGAGCTCCCAAGCGTCAACAAGGAAAGGGAATGCCACGAGTTGCCAAACCATCAATTAGCGGCGACAGAGGGCATTTTGAAAGGTATGAGGGAACTCATGTCCTCAAACTCCTGCCATCATTGCACGGAACCTGCCGGTCGTCCATCCAGTTACATCTGGTGGACGCGGAAACTGCTCCAAACAGCAGTGTTGATTCAATCAGAAACAAAAGTGGACTGGGGTGAATTGGATTGGTTGAAAATCCTTGAGGTTTACAAGAGCCTTCAAAAATGTTTATGGTGTGGGCGTAACTCAATGCCCCATTCTCCTACTGTTATGGGCGAACCACTTGATATCGATTAGTCAACTCTTCAGAGATAACTAAAATCAATCGCACCGCTGATTGCTTCTTTCTGTTTCACATCACTGGTTATAGACTCCGTCGGTAGCCATCCCATCTCCAGGCTGTTACTGAGAACAGAGAACATGTGAGTGCACTTTATAGGGATAGGCCTTTGTTCATATTGAACGTACAAATATCTAATACAATCCATTGACTGCTTGAGATGACGCCTTCAGCAATGCCGATGGATGTACTCAGGACTTGTTCAACTCGACACTGTCCCCGAAGCACTTAGACATCATCGCGGGCGGGTAGCGCGCCCCCTTGGACCCGCCGACGCTCTCAATTGCCTGCCGGATCTTCTTCTCGTCGTCCTGGCTCAGCTGGACCTTGACCGCCTCGGCGTTCTCCTCGAGGTACTTGACCCGTTTGGTCCCGGGGATGGGAATGAAGTCTATTCGTCGCATTCGTTAGTCAAGCAGCCCATGTGGAGAGAAATGTATCATCATGATAGGATTGGCCAATGGGCGAGCTGTGGCATCTGCTTACCTTCTCCTTGCGACAATACCCACGCCAACGCCAGCTGCCCCGGCGTGCACCCCTTCTCCTTCGCGATACCAGCCAGCGTCTCGACGAGCTTGAGGTTATCCCCGAAATGCTCCTCGGAGAAGCGGGGATGCTTGGACCGCGTATCGCTCTCGTCCAGGTCCGCGCGGCTCTTGATGGCGCCCGTCAGGAACCCGCGGCCGAGGGGCGAGTACGCCACGATCTTGACCCCGAGCTCGCGCGCCGTCTGGAGGAACGCGGTCTGCTCGCTCTCGATCTCGAGCGCGAAGGGCGAGTACTCCATCTGCGCCGCCGCGATGGGGTGCACCGCGCACGCGCGGCGCAGGGTGCGGGCCGAGCACTCGCTCAGTCCCAAATACCGAATCTTGCCCTCGGCCTTGAGGTCCGCCATGGCCTTCACGGTCTCCTCGATGGGCGTGTCCGGGTCGACGCGGTGCTGATAGTACAGATCGACGCGGTCCGTCTGCAGGCGCGCGAGCGAGTCCGCGATCGCTTGCTTGACGTAGGCCGCGTCGCCGTGGACGGCCATGACGCCGTCCTCGAAGCGGTTGGCGAACTTGGTGGCGAGGAAGATCTCGTCGCGGCGGCCCGTCTGGGCGAACCACCGGCCCAGCAGCCGCTCGTTGGTGAAGGGCCCGTAGATGTCCGACGTGTCCCAGAAGGTGATGCCCAGGTCCGCCGCGCGCGTCAGCACCTTGAGCGACTCGGCCTCGTCGTAGCCGCCGTTGGACGTGTAGCCGAAGGACATGCCCATGCAGCCCAGGCCCAGGGCGGAGACGGAGTCGCTTCCGATCTTGCGCTGGGGGAACTTGGCGGCTGCCATCTTTGCTGTGATGTGTTGCAAATTGTCGATCCTGTAAAACTTGGGTGGGTTCAATTGGGATGCAATGAAAACGGACCTGTGTAATCAATTGATGCAATTGAGTTTCTGAACAAAAAAAAAAAAAAAAAAAAAAAAAAAAAAAAAAACAATGCTTTCGCAATTGGCTGATACTGATATATCACTGACACCCGCGACGACAGTCGGTGAGGGGTCACGACGATAGCGTCATGTCCGCCCCTTAAAGCCGAGGGGAGATCGCCAATCGCTGCGCCCGGTGGAGACAAGCCCCATAACCCCGGATGGCGTCACAGACCTATCACCAAATCATCACGGCTTTGAGAAATGCATGTTGCGCAGGCAAGGGATGAGTCACCGAAAAGCGGCATCGCGCTTCCTCGCGTTTCGGACATCGGACTTAAATGCTTAGGTCAGGTTGTGTTTCAAATCTGCAGGTCGCCGCGGGTAAGACAGGTTCATCATAACCATCATCAAGTGTGGGAATTAGTAATACAATTAAAGTACATATGCAACGCTAATCGACAATCGGCAGTTCTCTTCTTTCTCTCTCTCTGTCTCTGTGCACCATTACTTCGTCATAGCATTAGGCCGAGAGACTGTTTCACGAGACCTCTCTTATTTGGAGAGCAGCTCGACGACGGCCTTGTAGGCGTCCTTCTGCTTGTACTGGTGGTCGAACAGAAGGGGGTTGTCGTTGGGCAGCCAAGAGTTCTAATGAGTCATATGTCAGCTTCAATTCAATTCGGAGCAAGTGGGCGAGTGGGAAAAAGACTTACGGCATCGCTGACACCCCAGGTGGTGATGCCGACACACATCTCGATGGCCAAGCAGGCCTCGAAGACCTTGACGTACTCGTCGGCGGGCGCGTTCAGGATGTCGAGCTCCGTGATGGCGAGCTCGGTGACACCCGACTTGGACAGCAGCTCCATGCCGTCCTTCATCTCGGCCGCGGTGGGGTTGGCACCGCCCAGGTGGCCCTGCAGACCGACACCGTCGATGGGGATGCCGGCGGCGATCCACTTCTTGACGTAGTTGTTGAGGCCGGTGACCTTGGTGCCCGAGGCCGACTCGAGGTGGTACTCGTTGATGTAGAGCTTGGCCTCGGGGTCGGCGGCGCGGGCGGCCTCGAAGGCGATGCGCACAAAGTCCTCGCCCAGGACGCGGGTGAAGACCATGTCGCGCAGGGTGCCGTCCTCGTTGAAGATCTCGTTGACCACGTCCCAGGCCTTAATCTGGCCCTTGTAGCGGCCGACGACCTTACTGATATGGTTCTGGATCACCTTGGTAAGCTGGTCCTTGTCCGTGATAGACTTGACCCACTGCGGCAGCTGCTGGTACCACAGCAGCGTGTGGCCGCGGACGATCTTGTTGTGCTCCTTGGCGTACTTGACCAGGGCGTCGGAGCCGGTGAAGCTGAAGGAGTCCTGGCGCGGCTCGATGGCGTCCCACTTCATCGAGTTCTCGGGCGTCACCTGGCCAAAGTCGGACTCGACCAGCGCCTCGAGCGGCTTGACCGACAGCGAGCCCTGGTCGGCCGAGGTGCCGAAGTACTGCTTGCCCTTGGCCTTGAACAGGGCGTCGATGCCGGCGTCAGGACCCGGGGCCGGGGCCTTGGAGGGGGTGGCCGATGGCGCCGCCGACGACGAGGCGGTCGGCGAGGGGACGGCTGGGGTAGGCACCGCGGTGGCGGAGGTGACGGCCGTGGCCGAGGCCGAAGCAGAAGACACAACGGCGGTCGAGCTGCTGGGGCGGTGCTTGCAAGGGCTGGCCATGGCGCCCAAGGGGGCAAGAAGGTAAGCAATCGTGGAAGCCTTCATGTTGGCGGATTGTGTGTGTGTGTGTGGGTATGTGGATTAGAAAAGATCGGCTGGTAGCAACAAGAGGTTACTGATCAGTGAGTGGATGGATGTAGATCCGTAGCGAAAGACAATAGGTAGTGAGTGTAAAGATCGAGTTTAACGATAGTAAGTCGTTCAATAAGATGAACCGACAAGATGGACTGGCCGCGACGAAGAGAAAGAGGCTAGAGAGCGAGAGTGAGATAGGGTGTGTCTCTCCTTTGCTGGCGCCGGCCGGACTGCAACCATATATAAACCAACGCCAACCAACTGGCATGTTGCTCTTTCCGACGACTGACTCTCAGACTGCGACCCCCAAAATCGCACAAGCAGCAGTGAAGGTGGGCCTGGCGGCCACGAGCTGCCGAATTGGGGCATGCCCAGAGAAGGTGTTGCAGGCATTGGAGAACGGCCATCCCTGCAATATACCCGAACGAGCCGCATGCCGTGCTCCATCCACACCACCCAGACCACCCAGGCCACTCCCCCTGGCGACCTTGGGGGGCTATTTCGGGAAAGGCCTCCCTCTTGTCGAGATCCGCTCCCCACGCGGTACGAGCAATTGGATTGCAGACATCATAGCAGTATTTATTGAAAGGGCAATTGCCGTAGCGAGGTAGAGAGTAGAATGAGGGCCCGTCTTTAGTCGATAGCACGATAACAAGATGGCGGAGATTCGTGGTCCGGCTCGGTCAGGTAGAGCAGACAAACAGCTGAAGACGGTTCATCCGATTGCGTAGCGCAACTGGCTAATTAGCAAGAACAGGCGACCGACTAAGCAGGACTGGGAAGACCGTTGCGTTGATCCAAGTTTACCTAACTTAACGGGCTACTCGAGCCGCCTTCACCCAAGTTGACATGTTTCAGGCGGATGGACAAGGAATAAAAAAAAGCTGCGCCCTTGGTGTGGTTCAACGTATGGCAGTGGTGTGTTGCGTTGGAGAAATGTTTGCCCACCCTCTTCGCGCTTGGTCGACAAGAGTCTCGGGTAAGAGGGACGAGGTCGTAGCGGCGGTGGTCCTGAGGTGGTGGTGATGCACACCCACTCGGTCGGGGCAATAGAAAAAATCGAAGATCATTGGCACGCTAATGGGAAACCCTCCTACGGCGGCCCGCTCTTTCAGGGGAACCAAGCCAGAAAAGGCCAATGGGACGAGCTTGACAGGCGGTCCGCGGGATTCTCAATCCTGGCAAGGTCCCTGAAAGCCCGCTGTAAGCCACACGGGCCTGATGTCTAGATCAATTGATCAGTGATTTGCAGGCACTAATGAAAAACCGGGCGCATTGACGGGCAGCGTGCCTGGTGCCTGGCATGAGTAGCGCTGCATGATTGATCCAAGCTGGTGGGAGACTCAAGCAGGAATCGCCGACGACGACAGCAAGGCGGAAGCCATGCTCATGCTACATATCTGGGCTCTATTATAGATAAAAATACCACGGCCAGCGGGGTGCCGTTGGTTATGCCGTTTTCTAGGCGAAACAAACATGTGTCGTGATGGCCAGGTTCGGCTGGGGCCGTCGTCGCTGCGCCTTCGGGGTGGGGGTTGTGCACATGAACGGGCAGCGCCGGTACACGTAACTGCTTCATGCAACCACCGGCAATTGGGTGGGATGCACGCTGTCGGCGTATTCATATTTGATGGCCTTGGCCTCCTTTTCAATCTGCAAACCTGATTTCATGTCGTTGCTGCTTGTTTTTACGAGAGATGCAAGTTGGCAGACATGCAGGCAGCTCAGGTGCATTGCTGCGTTGCTGCGCTACCTGACGTTTTCCCTGAGAGGAGGTGGGGATTCGACATGCTCCCCCAGCGCATGCCCCTGTCAACTCCAATCCCGATCCGATCAACGTCGATATTTTGGGCATTTTCTTAAATTGAGTTTCCGCGAGGCGCTTACCTTGTTGATCTTTTCCATTCTCTTTTGGGATCGATATATTTCGATTGAGGAACTGCATCACCGTACTCTGCGCTTTCCGATTGCTCCTTGGTATAAAATCTTACCGGGTTCTCGACTCGAGCCTACCCCTTTTCTCCCTCCCCTGCAAACTCAACTTGTCGTGTTGAATCGTGACAACGCCAAATAGGGAGCCACAACCCCTGTGCAGTGTCTGAAAATCTAGATGCACGGCAAGATCCAATATGTTACCATCTCGAATTGCTAAATCTTTACTTAGAATAAGACCAGGGTGAGGTGGTCCACGGATGAGTCTAGGCCTGGCCAAATGATTAGGCCACGATGTGTTCTCTCGAAGCTTTCTTGAGTGTGTGCTTTTCTCTGGAAGAGCGATCACAGCATGGCACACGGACCTGTCTGTCGGGGGGCTTGTCACATGATGTTCGAGCAGCGGGATAGATAAGCCCATTGCATTTGATTTTACGCCGAAGAGAAACGAGACTAATGGAGGTTCAAGCTACGACTTCTCGTTAACAGAAGCGCTATCTACAGTAACTAGTTAGACGGAGCAGACTCTCGGAGTAGTTCATCGAGCATGGCCTTCGTCTTCAAGGTACTCCGGTGTGTTTTCCCCAAGACCTCGCGCTGCATCTTCCAGGTACCCTTGAACATCTTGGCGGAATCCTCGTACCGCTTGCGCAGTCTCAGATTCAAGGCCAAGCTGCAAGCCGTCGACAGCGTGTCCGGATGGTCCTGCCCCAAGAGATTGACCTGGACCTTCAGGATCTCCTCCAGGAGCTTGCCCGCGGCCTCGACCTGGCCGGAGTTGCCCAGAAAGATGGCCATGTTCTGCCGCGTGACCATGGTCTCGGGGTGGTCGAAGCCTAACAGCCTCTGCTGGCCGCGCAAAGCTAGCTCGAAGGCTTTCTGCGCCTCGTTCGCCCGGCCCTGCTCGGCGTACATGCAGGCCATGTTGGTGAGAATCCGGTGCTGCTCTGCGCTGCCGGGCCCGAGGCTCCGCTCGGTCGTCTGGGCCGCCTGCAAGTACATCTTCGCCGCGCGCTCGTGGTCGCCGCTGGCTTCGAAGGCGAGAGCCAGGTTGTGCTGCTGCCGCGCCGTGTCGAGGTGGTCGGCGCCGCGGTTCTTGGTGCACCAGTCGAGCACCCGCTGGTACTGTGCGATGGCCTGGCTGGGCTTGCCTTTCGCTCCATGTAGCAGGTCTAGTTTGGCCAGGTCGCTCGCCTTCCTAATGGTGCCGACATGGTCGCCGCCCTGCATCGTTTCCAACTCTCGGAGCTGCGTTCTTGCTATAGATGCTGGGCTGGCGTCGACTTCAGTTTTGGCGCTTTTTGCTGAGTCTCTCGATATCCTCTGAGCCCTCTTTTGGGTTTGCTCCATGACCCGTTTTGTCTCTTGAATCAGTTCGTCATTGCCAGGGGGACTGTCCTTTCGCAGCTTGAAACACCGCTCAAGGTGGTCATGGGCCGTTTTATGTTCTCCGTGGCGTATGTAGTAGTGTGCCACCTTCCAGAGGAGGGTAGCGAGATCAGTCTTGCCTTCCGTTGTCGGTCGAAACTCGATGGCAGCCAAAGCGCAGGGCAGGATGTGACCGGATTTATCGGGGTCACCTTCGTCGAATCTGTGAACCACTTCTGCAAGCGTCTTGGCCTCCTGCGAATCCTTGTCCTCGGTTTCCCGAAGCCATGTTTGGACACAGCGACGGATCAGGGGCGTCAGGTTGACTAGTCTGTGATCGGCAGATGGCTCAATCATGCCGTAATCCACCAGACGTGGAATCAATTTCGAAATCTCGTTCCTGAAGAAGAACGCACTCGAAATGGTCTGCATGTCCAGCGATGCAACCATGAGCAGAAGCTCACTTGCATCTATGTGATCCTTTTGCAGTAATTTAAACACAAGCCTCCAAACTCTTTGAGGTAGTTGCTCGGACCTGTTTTTCGTGGAAATCGTTTCGAGATCCATCCTATCCAAGTACTTCGACCAATGAACGCGTTTTTCCTTCTTTATGCATAGCTTTATGTATAGATTCGCTAGGGTCAATGTGCCTGCTGAGCCGCCTAGCTTCTGTGCTGCCTTGATGGATTTCTGTTTTTGGTCTTCGTCTGACGTGGACCCGCCAAGAAGTAGGAACGATGCATCTTCGTCTGTCAATCGGTCTACAGTGATGACGCATTCGGAGCGTTCTTTAGCGAGGACAGATGCTACGGTTTTGGACCGGGTGGTGACTAAGACCTGGGCACGAGGAGGCGCCTTGGGCAGGTAATCCAGCAGCCGACTTCCAGCACTGGCCCCGGAACTCCCCATGAGCTTCATGTCTTCTAGACCGTCCAGTACCATCAGCCACTGACCACCAACGTCTTGTCTGAGGGCGTCACGGACGGCTGCAAGCACTCCGGTCATCTTGATCTCTGCCTTGCTAATGTGGATGTTCTCGGCTATCCGTGTATACGAATGTTCAAACTGTATCGGGCAGGCAGCATTCACCCAGTGGACATGTGAGCCGGGGTGGTTGTCATGGAAGCGATGAGCATACTCGACAGCGATATGTGTTTTGCTACAGATGCCACTACTTTTTAGCTTCTCGATACTTCATACAAAGCACAGCCAACTGGAGTCAGGAGCGGGTAAACACGCGCTTACCCGTGACCAGAATCACCACGCAATACGACCAAGAATGTATCTCGAAAACTGTGCTCTAGCTTCTCCAATACCCCGCCTCTTTCCGCAAAGTGCTCTTCCTTCGCGATGGGCGCCGCCAGAGAGGGTCGATGGTTTTTGTTTCTATGTTTGAGAATCATTGAATTCCCCGGGGTCTTGTCTGTGGGTTCAGGGGCGTCAGGCCGTAATCTTGCCGGCATTGGGTTATCTTACCCAGGTCCCTGAGGCCAATAATGTCTCTCGAAGCATCCGCCATTTCTTGGATCTTCCACACGACCGCCTTGTAATTCCCGTCCTCGCAATCTTCAAACTTGTTCAGATTGAAATGGTCCAGGGGCAATGTGCGCTTATCGTGACCGCTCAATGCTGCCGAAGACTCGGTCGCGACAAATTCCTGAATAGACAGTTAAACACTGGCTAAAAAGAGAGATTGCCTGGAGGTAAAAGGTTCTTGACTTACCAGGGGCATATTCTCGAGACCGGCAACTGCCCCAACGTTGGTCTTCTTTGACTCACAGAAGCAGAAGACCCCAGGCGCTTTGTCCCGCAAGTTGCTCACAGCTCTGGTGAAGTCGTGGACAGTGTCCTCAAGCATGTCATTGTCCTGTGTCATGCTGTAGAGGACATTGTCTTCTCTCGGCACTTCTGCTGCCACTATAGCCCGGTATACTTGCGATAGGGTGAGAGACCCGGAGCTGTTCCACACTCCTTTATTAGGAGTGCCCAGGAAGACCATGCCCGTGATTGAATCAACTATCCCAGGATAGTCTTTCCGGGATCCACCCGCCATCGTGTAGGCCTCACATCATCGTCAGCTCATAACGCAACATGAACATCCTAGCTGCTGGGAAACTCACCTTTTGCAAAACGAGACCCCCGAAGCAATGGCCCACCAACAGTAGCGGGCGATCCTGGCAACGTTTTCTTTCCTGACCAAGGTCTTGGAGGAATGACCTAGCGACACCACTGATTGAAGTTCTCACTGCGTCCTGACCAAACCAGCAGGACTGGTAGCCATACGTCATGATGCGTGCTCCAGGGAGCTCTGCCGGAAGCATGGTCGGGTCACGCAGCCAGTTCGTCTTGGTCTTTCGGTGCTCCCAGGCGGTCTTTGGATATGCCCCTATGCCATGAACGGCAACGATACTGCAAACATATCAGTAAGTGTTGAATTATTGAACTACTGCTTGATAGCAACCGAAGCTTACTCATACTCGATATCATCCCAGTCCGTGGGACGAAACAGAACTTTAAGCCCCGTATCCTGTGGCCTGATGGTCGCCGGGTTAGGACGGGCTTTGGGCTTCGTAGGAGGGTTTGATGTCGCCAGAGGCTCTTCAGCACCCGGCGGGGAAGCAGTGGTAATCTCCATGTTGGCCGATGGTGCAGGCGACAAGTTTGCTACCTTCGGCGTCTCCGTGTTCGGCTGTTCTGAAGACATGGTCTAAAGCTTGGAAAACTTTTCGGTTAGAAACTTACAGACGACTGAGAGATGGTATTGGCTATCAGACTTGAACGATGAAGATACGGTGAAGCAAACATGCGCCATCACTAATAAATCCAGTTTATATAAGACAGCATGCCATAGACCAACAGCCAGAACCAGCAAGCACGCTCTTGCAATACAACTTCCGCAAGGCGGCGATGGACCCATATCACGGTACAAGCTGCCAATGTACCCTTCACGGAAACACAATTGTGGAGGGTGGTTTCATCCTTGCAGGACGATATGCATGTGGAAATTCTGCGGGGGCGGGGTTCTATTCCCAGTTGCAGTCGTGGTTGCGTCGATATGTATTGATTTCAATTCGGTCCTTCCGTTTGTACGGAGAACCGGGCAGCATTGCGTATCTGCCACCACCCGTTGGCCCCCGAGCCATCAACGTGTGGTTACACCCTTTCACCTGAACGTGTGACTGGCTGCGCTTCCCGAAGATCGCCACTGCTTGCCCACATGAACCGGGCGAACGTGAAGTCAAGTTAAGCCTTGCGATGTTGCTTACATTCTCTATGAGTTCCAGTCTATCCCTGCTTCTTTGGCGGGTAATGTAGGCCAAAGCGATGCATCATCTATTGCGAGGCTCGGAGCGTCGCACGATGGCGTGAGGCTATAGCCTTCTGAACTCTGGCGGGATGTCTTATTTTAACTATCCCAAGCCCCCATGGCCAGTACACACCAACTTCTATTCTGAGTCCGGTGATATCCTCGCACACAACCCAAGATATGACAGGTAGCCGCCAGCCCCCTTCCTATCCCACCCCTGCCTCGCCCGCCACCTAATTCACTACCGAGACAACTGCCATGGAAATGAGTCTCATGCAGATGGCTTCTCCGGACGGGGTGGTCGCACTTCCATTTCTGGAGACGAATCAGATCACCTTGGACCAGGCTGAAGCCTCCCCCAGCCCGCTGATCTCATTCGACGACAAACCTGCGGTGCTCGCATCCATCACGGCCGAGTTGTCGACCGAGCGCTTGGAGCGCCTCTACGGCATGCTCTTCCTGGTGTCGAATCGACGAAACATCAGTCCGCTGCACCACCAACTCATCAAGGGGCGTCAGGCTCTCATCACCGAGCGGGCTGACCTGCATCTCGTATGGAACTACGACCGCATCTTTGTCAAACCTATCCCCCGCTGCCTCCTCAGTCACGCATTTTGGAAGACACACCTCTTGCAGCCCCTTGTCAACCACACCATAGCCGGGCAACTTGGGGCCAGGCAAGCGTCGGCGGCTAAGACGTTGCAGGAGGCCCAGGGCTTCCTCCGGACCTATGCCAGCCTCATCCAGCACCCGTCGGATCTGCACCTGGCCAAGGCCCTGCACCTGGTCCCCGGCCACACCGAGTGGGCCACGTGGTGCCACTTCATCTACGGGTTCGCCCAGCTCAGGGACCGGCAAGTGGCGCCCCGCTACCACTACGGGGAGCTTCGCCTGACGAGGCTCAACTTCTGGTGCAAATTCTTTCTCCGCGGCCAGAGCTACCTCGACACGACGCACAACTACGGCACCTACTTTGGCCACTTCTTCGCGCCCTACCTGTTTCTCTTCTCGGCCGTGACCGTCGTCCTGGGCTGCCTTCAGGTAGCGTTGCAGCAGGATCCCCAGGGCCCCATGGCTAGTCTAGCCACAGCCTTTGTCCCCGTTGCTATGCATTTGACCTTCATCGGCGTCTTCTCGTTTCCCCTCTTGTATCTCGCCTTTCAGTTAAGAGAATTGTTGTACTTCATCGTCTGGAATAGGAGATTGACTTGACAAATGTGTAAATATGTTGGTTCTGAAGGCATACTGGTACTAAACTATGTTGGTGCTGAAACGCCATGTCACCGTTTCGCGCTGGTCATTTGTTGCTTTCAACCCTTTCTTCTCTTCCTATTCGGTCTTGCGTGGCTGTGGCAATGGCTCGTTCAGCCTATTCCTAACCTGCATCACGGAAGTCTTTTGCTGGTTTACTTCCATCTCTATTAATTGAAGCCTTTGCACGTTCGACTGCCCCTACCTCTGTAGCTGAGCGCCGCGTGTGAAGTTTGACCCCTCGACTTTCTGCTCAACCTTCCTTTGTTCGATGACCGTGCTGGTCTCGCCTTCTTCCCACTGCCGCCGCAGCCTCGCTCGGTGGCCAAACTCCTGGTTCCATCTCTTCTCCTCCTCGTCGCGCAGACGTTTCTCTTCCTTGGCGACGTCCTCGGGAAGACCTACCGCAATGCCGGGCTGTCGGCTTCCCAGTGGGGCATAGAACCGATCAATGGCGCCCTTGTTTCGCAGGAGCTGCTGCAATTGCCCCGTGACCTCCCATTTGCTCTTGTCGGCGGACCGTAAATAGAAAGTGGGCGACCTGTAGTACAGGGGATGCCCGGTTCTCAAGTCGCATTCAACCATGACGTTGCGCTCATTGTTGATTTCAAGCCCGAACACGGTATCCAGGAGGGCTCGTGTGACAGGTACCGGGTGTCTGTTTTCGAGGGCGAGGAAAAGGGCATTCTTCTGCTGCCATTGGTCAAAGATGTCGACTTTGCCGTCTTGGATGGAGCGGATAGTATCTTCGACCTGTACCGGCTTTCCCCGGCAGTCGCACCGGTAAGCGAGTTCCTGGAGAGGCGTGCGGCCCTGATGTTCGGGCATGCTGCTGGGGAAGTTCACGCCATGCCCCTTTTTGACCAGCGCAGCTGCAACGTCACTGTGGAGATTCCTGGCGGCCTCGTGGAGGCTCCCGTCGTTGGTTTTATGCTTTGACTTGAGGAGAAGGTTGACGGTATCCAGATCTCCCGCATTAGATGCATAGAGCAAAGCAGAGCGTTGGAAACAGTCGCGGTGGTCAGTATTGGCGCCGGCTTTGATCAGCAGCTTGACAATGTCCGCTCGACGCTGCCTTGCAGCCAAAATCAGGGGGGTGGTTCCCGAGTGTTTTGCTACATGGTTCACGTTTGCTTTATTCCAATTAGACACCATTGCAACTGCGTCTTGGAGGGTGCTTACCATTGGCCTTGATCAGCGCTTCCACTACCCCGATGCTCACCACTTTATCTTTCGATAACGGTATCATCGCATTGAATAGCACCGTAGCCAGCTCTGTTATTCCATTGAGTCTAGTTTCAAACTCGGTTTCCATTTCGCATCCCAACTCAGCCAGTCGTTTTACTAGCTTCGCCGATGTCGGGTGAGCAGCGACGCAACAGGCAATGGGCGGGATGTGGTCGGGGGTGGAGGCTAGGTAAAAAGGGCGACATCGAGAACCCCCCTTGGAATGCAAAATGTCTAGAAGATGCAGCACTGCGTCTTCACTTATTGTCGCCGTGATTGCTTCATGGAATGCGCATGTAGCCGCGTCACGGTCAGCGCCGCCCTTCATTAGTAAAGCTAGAACCTCCGCGTTGCCAGCTTGAACGGCGATCCGGAGGGCCTTACCGGAACGGAAACTGACATTGACCGAACCGGAATAGAGCAGGGTCTCAATCACCAACAACGACCTGCCCCCTGAACCGGCAGCCTGGACTGCGTTGAGAATGGCAGAGTTCATTGCATCTCCGCCGGCGCCTCTTTCAATGAAGAAATTCACCAGCGAGGCGCAATCTATCTCACAATTGTTAGACATGTTGGCATTCTCCGTGAGCGAAATCATGGCGTCATTGAATGCTGCCGGACTAACGTAGTCCGCCAGCAAGTCGATGGCGTCCTGGCTGAGCAAAGAAGCTGCGTGGCAAAAGGCTTGGTCGACGTGGGAGCCAGAAGCACCCATGCCTAGCAGGAATTGGATGACTTCGAGACCAGCGGGGGTGTTCCAGTGGACACCTGCCGATGTTGCTGAAGCAAACCCCATCAGCACGTCAGCCTCTGAAAGCGTGGGCTTGGCCAGAAATCGGAGCATGTGGTAGTCAAGGGCTCTGGCGGCCGACTCGACTGCGGTGGACTTCAATCGCCGACGGGCAGCTTGGTCAATTGATGTGACCCCAAGTAGCAACCCGACGACATCTCTCCTTCTGCCGGAATCCGACAGCCCCAATGCGGTGGCCAATGCTGCCTCGAGAGAAGAGACGGAAGGCTTGCCGTCGAGTACGACTCGAAGCAGCAACAGGTCACGACTCTTCACCGCACCGACCACGGCTGCTCCGAAATCATGGTCGACCGATGCCTGGTACTGGACTAGAAGACGGGCCAGCTCGCAGTGGTCATTTTGGATCGCTTGGACCAAAGTTTTGTCCGTATTTGGCCCACGGGCACCTGCCTGTAAGCAGCTGTGCACTACGTCATGCTGTATTCGAGCATATGCTTCACCGACCGCGAAGTCCAATAGCTCGGGTTGTGCTCGCGATCCCTCGTTCGATGCGATGGCAATGGCTGCCTCGTTGTGCCCTGCCTGGATAGCAGACAGCAGCGCGGCTCCACGCCGGAAGGATGGTGCGGCACCATTCGCCAACAACAGGCTAACCTTTTCGGTATGCCCAAGTCTTGCCGCATCGACTAGGCCTACATCACGACATTCCTGGCATGCTCCTCGAACTCGTCGTAACAAGATGTCGACCAGCTTGTCAGGCCCCGACTCCACTGCCCGGCGGAAGCCTTGGCAGAGCGGAGACGCATCTGCCCCCCTGGCGAGCAGTATCTCGACCTTCTCGGCGTCTTGTTGATCGAGGGCGATAGGTAAAGCTTGATTGATGGCCGACTCGTCCGCGCCCTGAGCGACCAACAACAAAATGTCGGCGGAGCAATTGCGAGCCGCGTCTTCAACCAAATTGCCCCGTATGTCTTCTTGGTTACGGTTCATCAATTTGTTTAGAAGGCTGACGCTTCTACGACGCTGGCGGACGACGTCCGCATCGTTCTCCAGCAACGCCTTTACCAGACCAGGGGTTGCATTCGGGATTCCGCCTTGGCAGATATGGATCAGGGCGGCAGTGGCCTCCTTGTAGGACGCCCCATCCGAATTGTGTTTGGCGAAGCAAGACATGACTTCCTTGGCCCAAGAGTAGTCATCTTCGGAAGCAGCGGATGAGACCGAGGCCACCGCCGGCCGGATCGATGGCGTGGGTGCCATAGTAGCGTATGGCCTCGGCAGGTATCGGATTGTCGGCAAGAGCTTTGGGAAATGTAGGCAATTGTCAAAGGCAACCGTCTGGGACCAGCTCACTTTGACGTTGACCCAAATTGCGACTCGAAATGGCCTTCGTACTTGCATGCAGGTAATTAAGTGTGATATTGCTCAGGTGTTCAGGATGTGGCTATGGGCAAAGCCACTTGCTGAACTGAAATGACCACTCAAAGATTTCCAATTCGGATACCGCTTCTTGGTCACTCGAGGCAGAGCCTCAACTATGCCCGAGTGCTACTGGTATTACACCAACCAGGCTGTGAATAGCAGTCCAGACCTTTGTTTGGGTGTGTTGGCACTTTGACCGGTGGGCATTGCATCGTTACATGCGTCGTTACACCAGCCTGAAATTCAATATACCATGCATATGCAGTGTACCTGTCAGCATACACCAAATACGATATTATTGGAATGCATGTGAGGCTGTCCCTGGCCAGGTACTTACTTCACATGTACCTTCGGTTGCAAGGTTCTCGGTTGCAAGGATCGCAACCATCACGTGGCAGTAGTCTACTAAGAAGAGAGAGTTCCATGTGAGCATTGTCGAGCGTTCGTCGTGGTGGTCACTGGTAAAGCTTGTCGTATCCAAGGTGGTTCCTCACGCCGTTCTCATTCTACTTACCAATATCGAGACCGTCCAAAGGCAACAGTCCTCCGAAGTTTCAGAGCTATCGCCAGCCATGGCCTCTAGAAATGCAATGCCTCACGACACGCAATATGAATCGCCTGTAGCTGGTTCCGCTGAGTTCCTCTCGAGTTACCTGAAGACTCGCGGTCATGCTTGCAGACATTTTCCCAAGTACCGCATCGTGACAGGTCAGGCCCATCATGAATACCCCAGTCGTCTTGGATTCTTCCACAATTCCTCGTCCGAACCCATGGTCAGTTACCTAGACACCTCAAAGCTCTGCAAGACCTGCCTGGATCTCGTCGTCCCGAAGGGGTATAACTACTGGTCCATCTTATCTGCACAAAACAAGTGCAAGAAGGGAAAACCCTACTCCTCGGCAAACCAGAAGTCCGGTTATGCCGAACGCAAACCGAAGTGGCTTGATACACCGCCATCAAAGTCACATTATTCGCAAATCATCCAGGCCAGGGCTGAGCACTCACCCAGAGAGGGCTCAACGGCGAGAGCCAACGTCAGCCAGAGCTCAGCTATACCCACTGCAATCCCAATTCCTCACCTCGCCTGGGCAAAAGAAGCCTGGCAATGGCTAAGTAATCAGCGCAAGCCCTTCTACATTGATCAGCTCCATATGGTCAAAGGTTGGACGCCTCTGGCCGAGGAAAAGGCTGCACGCGACTTCCTGGTTGCTGAGAAAACTGGGAATCCTTTCATTCCCACCATTCAACCGGATCGCGTGAAGATTAGCAAGTCAAATCGCCGAACGACGGAAGGCCCGGGACTGGCTGACATTGACGCCTCGTCTACCGGAATCAGTAACGAAGTTCCCAAAGTGACCAAAACGACCAAGACTACACGGAACAAGAGCGCTCCAGATTTGCCGGCCTCTGGTCCGACAGCAAGCATCCTCGCTGGTTCTTACCCCGAGCCCAACACTATTGAGGATCAACCCCCTTTCTTGCCAAACGATCCCGGCAAGCAGGAGCTACCGACCAGTCGATTTTCGAAACAGAAGAGCGAATCTTCGGCAAAGAGGGTCAAGACAGATACACTGCCTCCTGGCCTGACCAGACCGAGTCGTGAACGCAGTCGGAGTGCTGAGAAACCAGCCAATGTGACTTTTAAGCCACAAAAGACGCCCCAGTCCAGGAAAGACAAACACGTACGTACACCTGTCAGGACTCGTCCTTGATATTGGCCTTTCATTAAAACAACTAGCTACAGGAGCGTTCAACCGAGCCCGTCTTCAGTCACACGAGCAACTATAATCGTTATGAACCGCTCCCATTCGACAGCCCAGTCAAGCCCACAAGCTTGGAGAACTACAAACGTGGGGTGGAGGTTTCCGTCAACACACATGTTTCTCCGTCTCGGCTCCCTCTTAGAGCGGTTTTTGGCGAAGACTATAGCTCGGCCACGAGGAGCAAAGATCTACTACGAGGTCCAGAGCCGCTTGTGGAAGAAGAGGATGTGTTGGCTATGATGTGCGGCCGTGGGCTTAGGAAGCAAGCAGGCCCGGAAACCAGCCGTGAGTTCATCGAGGCTGTGGTAAGAGCCAAACCGAAGGTCCCGGTTACTCCCCAAAAGCCATCGGTCACTCGCAAGAAAGTACAGGTCACTCCCAAGAAAGAAGCGGCTACTTCCAAGACCGACCGACCGCCGCCTTTGCACAAAGACAAGCCTCGCAAGGTTGAGACGCCCAAGTCGGAAGTCGATCCAACAGAGCCAAGCAGAAATACGTCGACCCCAAAGGTCTCGGCTACTTCCGAGAAGATACCCAAGTCATCTACACGGCACGATGAAACACAAAAGTCCGGCGTGCCCAAGGCCAAAGTCGTTTCCCCAAAGGTATCTCGTGCCAAGTGGACTCAAAAGTACCCAGCTACTTACGAAACGGACGAGTCGTCTTCACAATACGATGGACCGAGAGAAGCAGACACACCCAACTCCAAAGTCGCCGGCAAAAAGCCGCTCCGAGACCGGTCAACTCCAAATGACCCGGCTCCTTCTAAAAAAGGCAAGCCGTATTTGCAACACGGTGAATCGCGAAAGGGTGAGACACCCAAGTCCAAAGTCGTTCCTCCGAAGGTATCCCGAGACAGATCAGCTCCAAATGCCTGGCTTAGTTCTAAAACAGGCAAGCCGCCTTTGACGCACAGTAAACCGCGAAAAGTCGGGACTGCCAAGTCTGACGTTGTGTCTAAAGAGTCACCCAGGGGCAAGTCGGTTCATAAACCTCCAGAAACTGGAAAAAGACCAGGCGAAGCAAGAACCAAGAAGGCAACCAGCAAGAAATTTCGCACAGACGACAAGGCCAGCAAGAAACCACCCGGGACGAAACGTTCTGATCCTGCGACGCCAGCTCGGCCGCTTCCTGTGAGCAAGCAGATCTGGCGCCGCAAACAGGAAGACGGGCGGGATCGTCGCCAGGGGGACAAACATCGCTCGAGAAAGCCTTCGGGTGATGACCGCCCTGTATCGCCGACGACACAAACTTTTGCTCCCCTGCCAGCTTCAGGAGACATCCCTGAGAGCGAAGAGCCAGACGCCAATGTGTCGGGTAGTGGTGGTGAGGAGAACTCGGGCGTGCGCCAAAGCAAGGATGTCTCGTCAGATGATGAATATCATAGCGATCCGAACGGAGATGTCGAGAGCATGGTATCCCCATTAGATGACCATGCCTCGCAGTCCAATGATAGTGAAGCTCATCCGGAGAGCCACGAATTCTTTTCAGAACAGGATGATACCGGTAGCGAGAAGAGTCTCAACGATAAGGGCGATTATGGTCCAGACGACGATATTCCAGACGAAAATGGTCTTAACGACAATAATTCTGACGAAGACGGACCTGCCGAAGATGGTCCTGAAGAAGACGAAGATGGTGTGAAAGAAGACGGCTCCGACTGTCCTGACTACGATGGTCCCGACGAAAACAACGATGATCTTAACGGCGATGGTCACAACAAAGGTGGTTCCGACAGAGAGAGCAGTCTCGAAAGAGACAACAGTCCCGAGGACAGTCCCAACGAAGGCATTTCCGAAGACGACATCCCCAACGAAGACAGCCCTAACGAAGACAGATTCAACGAATACGGTTCCGAGGACGATAGTTTCGGCGAATGCAGTCCCGGTGACGACAGTCCCGAGGACGACAGCGATCCCGACGAAAATAGTAATCCCGAGGTCGACAGTAATCCCGAGGTCGACAGTAATCCCGAGGACTACAGTAGTCCCGAGAACAGCAATTCTGAGGAGGACGGCAATTTTGAGGGCGACGCCAATTCTGAGGAGGACATGAATTTTGAGAACAGCAATTTTGAGGAGGATAGGAATTCTGAGGATGGCGATTTTGAGGAAGATGATAATTCCGAAGAGGACATGAATTTTGAGGACGGCGATCTTGAGGAGGATAGTAATTCCGAAGAGGATATAAACTTTGAGGATGGAGATCCTGAGGAGGACGGCGATCCTGAAGAGGATCCCGAAGAGGATACAAATTTTGAGGACAGCAATTCTGAGGAGGATACGAACTTTGAGGATAGCAATTTTGAGGAGGATACGGACTTTGAGGACGGCGATCCTGAGGAAGACAGTAATTTCGAAGAGGATATGAATTTTGAGGACGGCTATCCTGAGGAGGACAGTCATTCCGAGGAGGATATAAACTATGAGGACTATCCTGAGGAGGGCGGCGATTTTGAGGGCGATAGTAATTCTGGGGATGATAGCAATTCCGAAGAGGATATGAACTCTGAGCAGGACGACAGCGATCCCGAAGACAATATCGAGGATAGTGTAGAAGAACTGGACTACTATTAAGAGTTGGAAAACAATGTAAAGTACTAGGACAGCGAAAGCTAACTACTGAAACGACGACACGTATCAGGGAATAGCGATAGAGAAACTGTTTCCTCTCATTCATTGACTACTCCAGCTGGATCTCAGGGTGTGTTTTGTTCTGTAAACATTAGAGAGAACGGGGATGCGCAAATAGTAACTGACCACAGAAACCAACATTCTAGAATACGCTTTCGTGTCGCCCAAGGTTCGGCACGAGACCGTCGCCTAAATTGCCTGCTTGCAACGAGATGTAGTCCTCAGCTCGGAAGGAATGCCGAATGTCCATACCTCTCTGGGCACAAGTCACTAAGATCTTCAGGACCGAGGCCACTGTCCCTTTGGATGACAAGGTCACAAATGCGTTGACGATGGCCTCCATCTCCTCACCCCAGCCATATAGGGAGGTTTCGAACTCTGTGGCATCGTCGATGACCATGTACACGACAACGCTACCGGGAACTTGGCTCAGGAGCTCCATGAACAAGCGCCACAGCTGCTTCACATCCTGGCGCGAGATATCCTCCAGCAAGTCGGCGCCTATAGTTAGATTCACTAGATCCCTGTCCCCTAAATGACCAAATCCTACGACAAGCTGCGCTATGAAACTCAAGAGTAGACCCCTAGGCCCACTGGGCGTATCCAGAGGGTGAGAATGGAGTCCGCAAAAGTGATACAGAACCAGCGAGTGCGGCTGCATCCGGGCGACGCTGACAAGAGTCGATGCCAGGTATGACAGTGGTGACAACTTGCTGATGGTGAGCTCCGCCATGTAGCCATCGACGAGGAGGACGTCGTTGTGTTCGACGTTTGTCCATTCCGCGAAACGTCCCGTTGTAAGCACCCAGGCGGCCCGGCTGATGGCGCTTGGTGGCATCAAGCGCCCTTTCCGGAGGACCTCCTCTAGGTCGTTGACGAGGAACAGGGGGTCCTCGAAGTCAATCATGTGCAGAACGTCATCATAGGTGACCTGAAGTGTCTCTGGAAGATAGGTTGGTGCTTTCCACCCCGCCTCTCTCTGCGTGGCTGTCTCCAGAGCGCTCTGGGCTTGATTTGCCAATAATCTCTGCAGGTCCCCTCGGAACTCGGCAACCTCTTGCCGAAGCTGCGTTGTAACTTCTTTGATCCTGTCTTCGATGGTGGTTGTGAGTTGCCGGAACTGCTCAGGCCTGTCGTCGTGTCTCAGTTGGAGTCCTTGGATTGCGCGAACCTGGCCGGACTGGATGGTTTCGATCCCTTGGTAGAGCCTGTCCATGTCTCCCTGGACTTGGTCGATCTTGGTACCCAAAAGTCTTGTCTCGGAGAGGTTGGTCACCACAGCTCTTCCGACAAGAACGTCAACGCGATCGGAGACCTTTCGCGCGGCCCTCTTCACCAGTCCAGTGCACTCGTCTATGGTAATGGCCTCATTTTCGGGGTGTTGTCTTATTAGTCGTCTGCCCACTTGTGAATGACATGAATAAGCATGAAAGTTACTGAACTGTGGTTAATCGGGGTCAACTTACATGAGCCTTCCTTGGGTCGCGTGAGGGTCTCCACCAGCCGTGGCACTTGCAATCTCAGTGTTTCGTACAAGTCGATGACACATTGCTTCAGCGTTTCGTCTTCGCGGTGGTTGCTAAAGGTCTCACACGCTTTGGAAAAAGTCAGGGGCATATCTTCAAAGGCTCGAACGATTTTATCTCGGTTTGTGATTCGTTGTCGGAGCATCTGTAGTCGATTGAGGTTAGGGCCATCCGATCAATAAGGGGTTCTTAATACTCCTTACATCGAAAATATACTTTAGGCCCCCGCGCATGACACTTAGTCCGTCCTGGTCTGGGATCATATTCGTCAAAGACTGCAGGGTCATGACCACTGGTCTGTTGCGAACCAACGCCCTGGCTCGGTTGTGGTGTGTCTTCGACTCGTCATCTGTTACCGCTTGTTCCATCGAAGCTAGGACATCTTCCCACGAGCAGCGCTGGAAGGAGGAGGCGGCTGCTTCCGCGGGCGTCAAACTCAAGGTCGCCATAGTTCTGCGCTGCAGTAGTACTGGCCGGCTTCCACCTGCAGGTTTGCGCTCACTTCCATGTTTTTCTTTTTCGCAAGGCTGGATGAGGGGTAATGCCATCCAAGTAGCAGGAGTCAGCTGACACAAACGAACGAGGGTGAGAAATCCAGCCCCCAAGCTTGACCGGCTGGTTGCTGACAATAAATATCTCCGGTATTTCAAAACAAAGAAGAAGAAAAGAAAAGAAAAGAAGAAAAAGAAAAACAGAAGCTCCCGCATGCTTCCATCGACATTTGCCACAAGCGCATTGAACGTAACAGGTGATGGCGACCAGCACCACCCCCGCTGACGCCGATTCAGCTGTTTCTGACGGTCAGAAGCCCAACTCCGATGATTCGGGGGGTCTCTTGCAGGAGAACCCAGATGATGATCGTGAAATGCTTCCAGAAGTCAGGTACTGCAACTGGGAAGGCTTCGTCAACCGTTTCTCTCATGATGAACCATTGTACGCGATTGAAGCATTGTTGTCAGGGACAGATTTCGCCACGGAAATTGCAGCCGAATCGCTCCAACGTCATCGCCGCGGCGTGAGGGGTTACGAGAGAGAGCCCTCAGATGTCGTCACGCGGATTCGCCAACAGCGCGTGTCAATAGAACGCATCCGTGTTCGCTCAAAACCACTGCTGAAACTCTTCACAAGACTGACAGAGTATTCTTGGGGAGAGAAGCCGCGAACGTTCACGCAACCGTTCAAGTACTTTGTCCACTACCATGAGACTTTCCAGCAAGAGCTACATCGACTTCGGAATCAAGCGCTCCAGCATTCCACCTCGGCCGTGTCGCAGCACCACGATAACGCCGATCATGTCCAGTTTGAAGAGGCGGAGAGCCTTGAGCATTTGGAATGTTTTATCGACTTCGCCGAGAAGAACATCATGCATCATATACACCAATTTCGAATTAAGAGCCCTACTGAGCCTGTCATGGTCCGTTACGACCATTTGTGGTACCTCTTCCGGCCCGGAGATCTCATCTTCGTTCCTCCAATGACCTTAAGAAAGGCTGTTAGGAGACGGGTGGCCAAGATAGGTGTCCGTGAAACTGGCTTTGGTCACGAGAGCTCCATGCAACAAAAGATTTGGAAATTGCACGGTACATGGGGTTTGGGCAGGGGTGATGATGATGAAGAAGAGGCTGTACAGCCGCGCTTCAGAGTCTTCGCTTATTATCTTGATTACGATGGGACATCCTATAATGCCGTATGTGAGCAGCTGGACATAGAGCAGTTCAAAGGCGACCGGGAGGTGAGGGAGTTGGCCCTATACCCGCTTCGATTCGCTAGTCATGTCGACGAGCTTATCACGGAGTCCCTGCAAACTGGCAGACTTTACTCCAAGTTCCTGAAGGAGCGGCATGTTGCCTATAATGGTTGGTCCCTTGTCACAGATCCAATGGGTGTGCCGATTGTGGACCCAAAAACTTCGTGGGATACGAAGAAGCAGATTCGGCCTGTACACATTGAAGGGGATGTAATTGTGGACTTCCTCGAAGCCTTCAACTCCGACCCCGCACACAGGAGTGAATTTTTCTCCAGGCACGACTATGCTCCTGACCAAGCTGCGTCATATCTTACCATTGATCATCCGTTCCTTGTATGGTCAGATTCACAGCGCTCCAAACTGCTTGAATTGAAATCCGAGTTTCTCTTCCAGGCGAACGAGCTGGATGATATCGAACAAGAGGACTACTGGGCGACCGACAAGTTTCTGGATCCGGCAGCCACCCCTGAGACAAAGAAGGACCTGGCGGAAGATGACGTTATTTTGCTTCCCCGCCGACTATTTGCATACGCCTTGGAAGAGCGGGTTTTCGTGCCGATCGATGTCCGGTTTGTGAAGTCAATCACCGTACAAGGAAGCGCATTTGAGCAGCTGCAACTACCAAACAGTTACAAGGTAATGCTCAAGGCTGCCGTCGAGTCCCACATGCGCAGACAAGACATCGAGAAGCAGTTGGAAAATAAGGGAGGCTACTTACGGACCCAGGACTTCATCAGAGGTAAAGGAAGGGGTTTAAGTATCATGCGTAAGTCGATGATGCACTTGCACGAACTTCCCGTCTCTCGCCTGGTATGTTTCAGACCACTGATTAACTAAAATCGGGGTCGTAGTCCATGGAGAGCCCGGTGTTGGGAAGACGGCCACTGCCGAGGCCGTAGCCCAGTGGACGCGACGCCCTCTCTTTCCCATGTCCATGGCAGCTTTCGGTATGCCCCACGAGAGAGAAGTCAAGATGGAAAGATTTTTTCGACTGGCACATCTCTGGGGCTGCATACTTCTTCTCGACGAAGCGGATGTTTTCCTGACAGCCAGAAACAGTACGCCGAACATGAATAACGAACTGGTTTCAAGTAAGCAGACATGCGTCTCTCTTTTATCATCATGACATACACAGACATTACCTCGATACTTACTATGCTCATAGTATTCTTACGAAGAATTGAGTACTTCAACGGGATATTGTTCTTGACAACCAACCGCATCGGCAAACTGGATCAGGCTCTGGGATCGAGAATACACCTCATCCTGCACTACAAGCGACTCGGGCTGGACCAGTCTCGCGAGGTTTTCCGTCTCAACATACAGCGTTTACGCGAAGCCGAGGCGCAGCAATGCGAGCTCAGCGGCGAGAAGCCCGTGTTCGTCATGGAATCCGCCATTATGAAGTTTGCCACTGACCACTACAACAAGTCCCCCAAGGGGAAGGGGGCCTGGAATGGCCGGCAGATCCGCAACGCGTTCCTGCTGGCGACGTCGCTGGCGCGAGATGAGGCGCAGCAAGTTAACGATCCGGCTTTTCAGCCACAGTTGCGTTACGAGCACTTTGAGCAGGTCGAGAAAATGACGCGGGAGTACGATCTTTTCCGTGCTCGCGTGCTCGGCGGTGACGATGCCAGGAAGGCCCGCTTGAATGAGGAGCGCGACGACGACTTCGACGTCGACGAGAAGGCTGCAGGGGTCTCGCCGGGGCCATCGTCGAGATACGGCGGCATGGAACCGACAGCTTCAGTTGGTGCAAGACCCGCGCCGCCGGCATCATCCAGATCCTTGAGCGCCTTGGTGAGAGTAGGACCCAACCCTCCTCCCATGTCGTACGGCCACCCGACACAGGGTCCTCGCGGCGGGTTGTTGCCAGGGGGCTTGTCCAAAGTCAGAAATACTCACATGGCACAGTCAGGGTCGCAAGGCAGCTATGCATCCTCTCTTGAGGAGATGAGTCCTCAGTTTATGGCCGGTCCTTCTCACGCCAGCCATCAACAACACCTAAGCCCCTACTTGGCTCAACCAGGCCACCCACACTTCACTCCTACAGGGTCTGCATTAGATGTCGAGTCCCACCCGGAAGGATCTTCTGATGCAACCCAATAGCGACGGGGACAAGAAAACATATGAGGAAATCAAAGACATGGGATCCCTTATGTCATGTAAAGGTGGCTCCAGCGGATAGTAGAGGATTGGTATCAGGACACAAACATATAGGCGCAGTTCTCAAACACGGATGACCTTTGGCTAGGCTTCAGTTTCGAACAGCGGGGTTTTGGTGCGTATTAATGGAGAAGAAAAGGGGGCATTGGCCTTACGGGCTTACAGGGAGATGATAACTGTCTCTTAGTCGGTACCACTCAGAGTCCGATTGACATATATTACATAATCTCGGATGTTTCAACCCTTGTGATACTGGTCTTTCGTGAGACGATGTGCTTTCAGCCTTATACAGGGACAAAGAGTCGTGGTTCTATCTTGACAGTCACATGATCTGACTGGATTAATCTCTATTAAATTCGAGAAATATCGGATCACAATCTTTCCACCATCGTAAGTCGCAGTGTCATATTCCGACGCTATCTATATTGCCGCGTACGACTTCGAAGCTATCAACAGACGTGGTTTATTTGTTATTTTTCACTGAAAATTGCTAGTTCTTAGATTTGAGAATTGTTATTGAGTTCTTCGCGTAGTCGGTATCGGCCGTTTCATATTGAAATGGTATTCATTTGTACATAAGACCAGACATCCCGTCCATGACAAGACGCTGACCAGATATCGCTACATCACCTCCCATCTCTACCACTCCGCAACCTCGCCGGCCTTCGGCTTCTGAACCCGGATGACCTTGTCGCAGTTCAGCAGGCAGAGGGGATCCAGAGCCAATTTGAGCTGTTGGAGGTACGTTAGCAAATTGGCCAATCATTACGATAGGTGGTAAACTCAAAACAGAAATGGGTAAAAAGGCATTCATTGTGCAGGGAGAGGGAGGGAGAGAAGAACATACCTTTCGCATCGTGTCCACCGTGGTCTCGCCCAACTCGTGCGGCAAGTAATCCCGCTTGACCAGCCCGACGCCGTGCTCGCCCGTCACGGTCCCCTCCATCTCGACCGCCTTCTTGACCATGCGGTGGACCAGGTCCTCCGCCTCGATGCGCTGCCGGTCGTTGGACAGCAGGATAATGTGGAAGTTGCCGTCGCCGACGTGGCCGACAATGGTGCCGTACATGCCGCTCCGCCGGATGTCGTCCTTGGTCAGCTCGATGAGCTCCGGCAGCCGGCTCATGGGCACCGCCACGTCGCCCGTCCAGACGCGGTCCCCCTCCTTGGCCATGGCCTGCGTGCTCCAGAGCGCCTCCTTGCGCGCGCTCCACAGCTCCGCCTTCTCCTCCTCGTTCTTGGCGAACTCGAAGCCCTGGCTGCCCGTCGCCCGCGCCAGCTTCTGCACCAGCTCGATCTGCTCCTTGACGCCGCGCTCCGTGCCGCTGAACTTGAAGAAGAGCGTCGGCGACTCCTTCCAGACCTTCTTGGTCATGCCCGCATGGTTGATGCACTTCATCTGCTCGTCGTCGAGGATCTCGACGGCCGCCACCGGCACGCCGTCGCCCACGACGCGCGCCACGCAGTCGGCCGCCTGCCGGATCGTGCCGAAGGAGCAGACGGCGACGCTCGTGCTCTGCGGCTTGACCGTCACCTTGAGCGTGGCCTCGGTGACGAGGCCGAGGGTGCCCTCGCTGCCGATGAAGAGCTTGGTCAGGTCGTAGCCGGCCGACGACTTGCGGGGCCGCTGCCGCGTCTTGATGACGGTGCCGTCCGCCAGCACGACCGTCAGCGAGAGGACCCACTCCCGCATGGTGCCGTAGCGGTAGGCGTTGGTGCCGCTGCAGCCGGTGCCGATCATGCCGCCAATCATGGCGCCGGGGCCCGGGTCCGGCGGGAAGAACAGGCCGTCCTCGGCCAGCTGCTCGTTCAGGATCTCCCAGCCGACGGCGGGCTGCACGACCACGTCCAGGTCGTCCTTGTGCAGGCTGATGACCTTGTCCATGCGGCTGAAGTCGACCGAGATGCCGCCCCGGGTGGGGGTGAAGTGGCCCTCGAGGCTGGTGCCGCCGCTGTAGCCGACGACGGGGATCTTGCGCGAGTGGCAGACCTTCATGATCCGGGACACCTCCTCGGTGGTGGCGGGGTACACGATGGCGAAGGGCCTCTCCGAGTCATGGGCGCGGTAGGAGGACCAGTCCGAGGTGGAGTGTGATTGCAAGTCGTGGTCGATGGTGCTGACGTTCTCCTTGCCGACAATGTCGGCGAAGTCGGTCCAGGCGGCCTCGAGGTTGGCCTTGCCCAGGTTGTGGCGCAGGGGACGGACTTGCGAGAGGGGGGAAGTCGAGTTGGGGTCGGGATCTTGGGGATTCAGGGTGCCCATCCAGTAGGCGGCGGCGACACCGGCGACAAACACTGCACAGAAGAAGAGGGACGGTTAGCTCTAGAGCTCTTCGCATGCCCGCATCGGTTTCATCTCCAGCTCTCTGGGGGCCAACGACTCGTCGCAGCAAGGGTTGGAGAGGGTGGCAACGTAAAAGAACGGAACGGTAGCAACATACTGAAGGTGATGGCCCAATTCCTGGAGCCGGCGCGGTTCTCTCTTTGCGCGGCGAACTTCTCTCGTTCTTTCCTCTCGCGGTGAATACGTGAGGATATACTCTCCAGCATCTGGCCCTTAAAGCTGGGACCATTGGACCCTTCCTTTTCCGTCGCATAGCGTCGTAGCGACGAGCGTGTGAGGAGGCTGTTGGTGCATCGCGATCGTGCGGCAGCAGCTGCCGCGCGAGCTGGGGAGCTCGTGGCGGCGCCGAAGCTTCGTAACATGATATCGGGTCGGATTGGGGCTGTCGCAAGGAGGGGTCGGGTGGGAGAGATGTCGCAATATATATCGGGGAGCTCTGGGGAAACCAATGGCTGATTAAGTATCACCTCCGAGTGCGCATGGTCTCCGGGGGGCTGCTTCAGATTCGAGGGTGTGCAGGTCGGTCGGAGTGGGCGGGATGTTGCCCGAAGTGTTGGCCGGTTGAAGCTCGTCAATTCGGTAGAAAATCACGACTTCGGGCGCGCGATAAGAGCTTTTGGCCGATACAGCGAGAGTGTGTGTGGGAGCTGTGCTGCAAGGCCCCCTGTAAGCAACCCACCTGGGCGCCACCTTAGCAGCTCCACAGTGTCCCGTCGGAAGCGGGGTGGTTTTTTTCATATGACATGGCGGATAGAGAAGACTACAGGGAGAGTCATCATCTTGCATGAAAATTGCCGGCCTTCAATGCCATAAGCACTTCCAGTAACAGCAATGCACAGGCGGATCATCTTATCGGGACTTTTAACGGGATTTCACTCGTTCTGGCCAAGTTCAAGACTGTGGGAAAGCAACCGCCCTGACAAGAATCCCGGCGTCTTGTCAACAACTCCCCCACTCAGAACATGAAAGGGTAGCAAAGGGCTCATTCATTCAGAACTCGGCTCGTCCCGGGGATCATTCGGCGATTCAGGATCATTTCGGTTCTCTGGGCATCAATCGAGGCAATACGTGGTGCGTGTGCGCCCGCATGCCGAGTTTGCTCAGGAAGACTTAAGTACTTACTGGAAGATCTCTGGATTCCCCTCGTTTGCAGTGCTGTGTAGGTAGTCTCTCAATCTTGGCACCGAGCTCACCCCGTGGGGTACCACCTTTCCCCTCTACCAAGACCGCTCATCATTGACCCAGTCACGGGCGTGCATTTATGCCCGCCTAAGAAAAAGGCACGGCCACAACGAGCATGCGAAGATCTTACATGCTGCGCCTTGCCATGCCTGCACGGGCATCACGGCGTTTTCTGGCTTCAATGGACAATGTAGGAAGCTTTTCTAGCACGCCCAAGTCGAGACTCTTGCAGGCGCCTATCGCATCTGATGATAGATTGGCCTGACCTGACCTGATACATGCATTGTCCTCCGACTGCGAGACTGCCGGCAGCGATTGCAGTTGGCTGTACACAGTCAGAAACCCTCTCAGCCAACACGAAGATGGGACGCCGGTCTCCGCTTAAGATCGGAAGCTTTGTCAAACGAAGTGAGGTGTCTCCATCACAGAGTCATGTTGTCGTCGCCTGCAGAGGCGCCGGGACGTCATCTTGAATTGATGCACCCTCGCCATCGCATTGTCAATCGTCCAACGAGAGGACGACAAATCCGAGCTTGCTGGGTCCGCCACCCCGTGATGGTGCTGACCACCCTAGACTGGAACAGTCTTTTTGGCTGTTGGTGGCTGGGCCAGCATGACCCGAGCCAGCACACAGCTGCACGATAGTTGGTATGGCATTGCTGACGGCGCTGCTCCTGATGGCCCTGAAGCTGGGTTTGTTTTTCTCAGAGGATTATAAAACCCAGTTGGAGCTTCTCCCCGTCCTGGTGATTCCCTCTTCGTCCCAAACCAATTCGCTGCAACAAAGTGAGCAGACCAGTCGTCAAAACCATAACGAAGATAACGAGGCTAATTAAGCTGGTCGTTCCCCTGATCCCCTTTTCATAGCCACCAGCCAATCGACTGGCACAACTCTCAGAAACATTTTTTGGCTTATCCAGAGAAATCAAAGGGAAAAGAAATACCAGTACTCGTCAAAATGTATCTCACGACTATCTTCGTCGCTTTGGCCGTTGTTGCCTTGGTCGCTGCCGCTCCAGCACCGCAGCAGCCCGTAAGTCCCTCTCCGCCACAACCCCACCCCTTCTTCATCCATGGTGTTGTTTCCATCTCTTGCCTCCCGTATCTCGTCCTCTTCTGGTTCCCATTTCTGCCTCAGACAGCTTGAGCTGACAGCCTATATTATTTCCCCTCACAGGTATGCCACATGGAGTGTGACAAAGTCACCAAGCGTTGTCACACGATATGCTACTAGGCAATTAGGAACGCAAAGGGCCTCAATGACGTACACTGTTTTGCAACAGGTAGCAATGCTACACGGCGTGCGAATAAACCACCAAGGGGTTTGCACTGGGAATACTCCGGAGGTCTGAAATAGCCAAGAATAAGAAAAATTATTATGGTCTCTTTTCCCTCCATGTTTCCCTTTCCTGCTCTGATCTGTACCAGTTCGGGATATTGACGACCTATGTCCTGAACAGGGCACCATCTGATCAAGGTTTTGTCAGTGGTGGCAGTGACCCATTCACCCTATTCGATTTCATGGCCGAAAGGGGTGGGTTGAGCATTGCAACGCGGTAGTCAAAGAGTGTATAGCAACCAACCTGCTCTTTGTGAGTCTTTTGTTTCTGCCGGGAAACCTTGGTACGAATCGAAAAAAAAAAAAAAAAAAAAAAAAAAGAAGAAGAAGAAAGAAAGGCGGTTGTGGTTATGGTGTGTTGGCGAACCACCATTAGCTCAGAGTTCAGGGTGGGTATACGCTCTGGTATCTCGATAGTGTCCATACCTAATATCAGATAAGGTTTTTATATTTCTCTGTATGAACATTGGAGTTTCGAGGTTCCTGCTACACTTTGTTTATGGGAGTAGTATTTGGTGGAACCAACTTGTGTTGTATTATCTCGTGTGCATCAAATTGTTAACATGGCATCGGGAAGCTTTACCCACGTCCATTTCATATGCTGCGCTCAATTTGTAGCCGCAAAAGCTAAAACAAAAGAAACGATCAAGTGATTTGGTCCCCGACTCCCAGGGATTGTCGAAACTTGGGATGTAATTAGCTCATATCGTCTCCCAGAGCAAGATTTACCGTCACACCAGGGAGTGAGCCTGATGGGGCACGACAACCCTGCTCAGAATACAATTCTTCATCCTAATTCACTCGGTGTCCCATGATTTGCCCTGAGCAGGTTGAAAGTCGGGCACACCAGAAGAAAAGTTGCAAATGTTCTCTCTCGCCCTCCTTTCCGGTCCCGGCTGGCAGGTCAGAGGCCTGGTATAAAATTGTGCTCCCGCTCCCTCCCATTCATCTACAAGCCTACTTCCTGAGACCTCACCACTCACACCTTTCCCACTTCCATCTCCCGCTCCAGTCGGCCCCTCCGCCACCATGCGTTCCGCCGCTCTCTTTGCCCTGGCCGCCGCGGCCGGCACGGCCTACGCCGTCCCCGTGCTCGTCGCCAACACTCCCACTCGCGTCGTCCGCTCCGTGGTCCCCAAGTCGACCGATGCCGAGGCCGGCGCCGCCTTCGATTCCGACCGCGACCCCGAGCTCTGGAAGGTCATCGTCACCGTCGTCGATACGGTCAAGGCCGCGCTCCTCGACTTCCCGGCTGGCCAATACACCTACCCCGACTACATGGACGTAAGTCGCATTCCAACCCATGCGGGCTCTCTGCCTGCCTGCCTACCCGGTAGCAGAGTCAAAAAGGAGTAAATAATCCATATACAAAAGTGACGAATACTGACGTTGGAATAAACTAGACTTGCGTGGAGCCTTGCCGCGCCAGAGCCGCTAGTTCGGGTAACAACTGCATGGAACAGTGCGACGCCGTCGTCGAGTACAACTTTGACAATGCCAACCTTCTGACCCTCCGCTCCACCGGCGCCGCCAAGGCCCCGCGCCTCTTGATCCCGTTCCCCAACTATTACGAGACCAACCCCAAGAACGACGACGCCGCCAGCGCCCCCAAAGCCCGGCGCCAGTTGATCCCGGCCACCAATGTCGACGTCTCCGTCCAAGACTACGCGGCCGTAAGTCGCAATTCCATTGACCCCCCTACTTACCCTAACACCACCATCCCTCCCCCCTTGGCCGTACGGGCTGCACAACCAAATTGCACGAGATGACGAATAATGCTAACCTTTTTGGTGGGGGTCACTACAGTCCTGCTTCAAGCCTTGCCTCGAGAGCGGCGAGGACGAGGCCGTGTGCTCGGACAAGTGCGCGCCCCTGACCGACAACATGGACACCGACGCCAAGCTCCAGGTCAGCTCCGGAGTCGACCTCGGCGCCCCCAAGGCCCGGCGCCAGTTGATCAACGTCGTCAACAACATCCTGAAGGGCCTCGGCATCGACCTCGACCTCGAACTCCGCCTCGACAACAACACCAAACTCAACCACAAATCCGAAATCGGCTCCCCTAAAGCCCGGCGCCAGTTGGTCGCACGTACTGATTCAGAAGCTATCATGGACAAGTACGTGGAGGTAAGTCGTATTTCATGGATCCTACCTACCCTCACCATCCCAGCCTGTCCTAGAAGAGTGAAAAAGGGGCCATGATGAATGCTAACGTTTTCGTTTTGGCAATGCAGTCTTGCCTCCTACCTTGCCTCAGCGGCGAGAAAGGGGCGTTAGACGAGTGCATGCCCGAGTGCGAACACCTCCTCAACGACCTCCCCGACGAGGACAGGCGATTTACCGTCGAGATCGAGGAGGAACTACTCGGCCTCCCCAAAGCCCGGCGCCAGTTGGTCGCACGCACTGATATGAAGGCTATCATGTCCGAGTTCGTGAACGTAAGTCGTATTTCATTAATCCTGCCCACCCCCTACCGTCTCGGCGTGTCTCGGTAGAGTGAATCAGGGGCAAGCTGGTTCTAGAAGATTGACGAATGCTGACATTTTTGTTCTGGCAATGCAGTCTTGCTTCAAGCCTTGCGTCCTCGAGCAGGGGTTCTCAGCGAAGTGCGGAGCCAAGTGCGGACAAGGCCTCAAGGGCCTCCTTGACCAGCACAAGAAATTCACCGTCACGATTCCCCGGCCCAAAAAGGAACTCGGCCCCCCCAAGATCCGGCGCCAGCTGATCGCGCTCACTGATGAAGAAACCAGAATCCAAGGCTTCTATGACGTAAGTCATATTCCCTTGGCCGTATTACCTGCTGCTGCCCCAGCCGAGTAGAAATGCTAATGTTTTTTTTTTCTGCCAAATGCAGTCTTGCTTCAAGCCTTGCCTCGAAGACGGCGAGAACCCGCAAGCGTGCTATGACGAGTGCGAGTACATCGTCAACGACCTCCTCGACCCCGACGAGACCGTCGAAGAGCGCGTCCAGCACCTCCTCGAAGGCCTCGAAGAAGAAGCTGAGCTCGAAGAATACCTCGACGCCCTCAAAGACCTCCAAGACGTCGTCGAAGACCACCTCGAAGCCCTCTTCGAGACCCTCATCGAAGACCACGGCCTAGAGTTGGACGGTGCCGATCAAGTCGACGAGCTCTTCGACACCGTCTCCGAAGACGTCTTCGAGAACATCCTGGAGGGCCTCGGCATCGACGACCTCGACCTCCCCCTCGACCTCGTCGACGACACCGAGCTCAGCCGCCGATCCGAAATCGGCTCCCCCGACGTCGGCGTCCCCTTCGGCTCCGGAGTCATCACATTCGTCCCCGATGATGACCCCAACTCCAAAATCACATTCATCCCCGGAGCAACCGGATGGGGGATCGAGCACGGCCACGACAACGCCTAAGTGGGCTACCAGCTCCCTCTCGACCTCCCCTTTCCAGCACCGTGACGTACCCCTGCAATGCTTGGAGGGTACCGTCAGTAGCACCTACATCATCATCGGTAAGAGAGATTGGACGCAGGGGGGACGCGTCACCCGGACAGGAGTGCCGTCCCGGAATGCTCTCGCGGCCTCCCGAGTCTGAAAAAAAGTCGACCACCAGGGAGAGGGAAACCTTTGCCAAATCATGGACGGAGGAATTATACGTGGTATTCGTTCTCGCCGACTCCGCGCCGGTAGATCTCTTTGGGGTTTTGATTACATTGCACAGCCCTCGCGAGGAAAACCGGCACTCGCCGGCACTTTTCTTTTACTTCCTTACCTACTTAGCTCCCATAGCTTTCTTATTCCTTACTTAATCTACTTTATTCTCTACTGATTCTATTGCATCGATCGTGGTATTTACGAACCAGAGTTTGATCTTGACGCATCCAATGATCCAATTGGTTGACTGCATCGGCATCTCTGCCCCCTTATAAAAACCTTTGGTCGGATCTCATCTCACAGCCAATGACGAACTAATTAATCAGGGCAATGCTCCCTCCAAGCGACGAGGACGAAAAGAAAAAAAGTACAAGGAGCTGGAGAGAGATAGAATTGACTCGAGATTTGATGTGCCTACGTACGAAGAAGAGGGGCGGCCGAACATGCGTAAGCGGCTCGCCTTTACATCGCCCAAGCCAGCGAAAAGGGGCGACAGTCCAGTAAGAAGAGCCTCACAAAAAGTCCTGCATCGTGGTCAAAAAAGGCACAGAGGCGTTCAAATCTCAAACAAAGTTAGACGCCCTAAAGTAGACACTGCTCTTTTCGAGGGAACTGCCCAATCAATCACCGCCAGCCATCCCCATCTCGTCAAGAACGATCCCAGCTCGTTCCTATTGTAATCCACTCATCGTTGTCATCGCCATCAATACGCCGCGAACCGGGCTAGAAACATACAGTAGCCATTCAGCTCCTGCCAAGTCACTCATTCACCACCCGCCCATCACGACCCCAAAAGTACTTCCTTGCTTCCTCTATATGCAAGCATGTACTCACTCACCCCTTCCACCCCGCCCCCACCAACTGCACAAAAAACCCCGGCGCCCCCTGCGTCCCCGACCCGCCCCGCCCCTCGACCACGGCCAGGTACGCCCGCAGCTCGTCGTCCCGGCTGATCTCGATCGTCATGCCCTCGCCCAGGATGCCCTCGACGCGCTCGCAGACCACACCGCCTTCCGCGGCAACCTCCTTGACCGCCACCTGCCGCAGCTCCGCAAACGTCCGCGTCGTCAGCGTCGAGATCCAGATCGGCGGCCCCCCCACGTTCACGGGCGACGACGGGTGGAGCCGCAGGTACACGGCCACGGGCGGCGGCGCCGGGCTGACCACCGGCTGGGTGGGGAACGGGCTGGGGACGAAGGCGTTGTTGTTGTTGTGCGAGGGGGCGGCCGGGGCCATATGTGGTGGGGCCATGAACGACGGGGCGGTCTGGTGGTGGTGGTGTGCATGTGCATGTGCACTGATGTTGGCGCCGTCCAGGAGTACAGGGAGCCCAGTCGTGTCGAGGTGGGGATCAACGGGTAGGCCGGGGTCCAGGACCGCGCCAGGCATCAGGTGATTGTGGTTCGACACGGGGCTCGCCGCCAGGGGTTGGTGGTGGTGTGCAGCAGCTCTGTTGTGGATGGATTGTGGCGATCCCCCCATTCTGTGGCCATGCGACTGGAGATGGCCCGAGGTCCGCACAGGGGATGTGCCAGGATCCATGTGCATGGCCTCGGGAGTAGTCGGGTTCGATGGCATCGGCGTCGGGGTGGATCCCAAATGAACTTGCTGCACTGGGGTGTATTCGGTATCGGCCAAGCACCCTTCCCCGGACGGCGACATCCCGGGAGGCGTGGCGGCCGTAACACGAATGCGTCCCCGGGTGGCCTGCGGCGTTCCCTGGCCATGGGACGGTGAAGAAACGACGACTCCCGACGCCGCTTTCTTGGGCTCCCTCCGCGATTGGTCGTCCCGAAGCCGCTTCAGTATATCCGTCGCCATAACCTCGACGGCGGCGTCCAGCCTCTCTTGGAGCATAGGATCGCTATTCCTAGCCGCCAGCACCCGGAACAGCACCGCCGAGTTGGCCATCCAGCGCATCTTCAACTCTTCCCAGTGCTGCTTCCCCGCCTCCACCTTGCTGCCGAAGTGGTCCTGCTTGAGGATGGCGACGTACTCCTGGCGGATGGTCCGCGACTCCTCCGGGTTGATCTCCAGCACGTTCTTGGCCTCGGCCATCGTCATCTTGTGCTCCGCCGTCCGCATGCGCTTGGTGACGTCGGTGCAGATGACGTCCAGGGCGAGCCGCTTGCCGTCGAGGTTGTCCTGGCTGGCCCACAGGACGGTCTGCAGGTGGGCAATGTCCCCGATGAGGAGGCCCTTGACTTCTTCCCACCGCGTCGGGCCGGCCTCGGTCTTCTTGCTTACCCCGGTGACTTCGCAAATCCGCGCAAACCGGAGCCGCACTTCCCGGTAGAGCCCAGCGTCCAGGTCGAGTATTGCCCTGCTCTCATCAATGGTGGTTTCGGAAGGGAAGCGGGATGGCCCCGCGGTGTCTGTAGAGAGGCCGTCGCCCTCTACGCGGGCACGCCGCCGCCGTTTCCGCGTACTCAACCTTCTAGCCTCGGGAGTTTCCAAGCTTGGCGGCTTCGTTTGAGAGGGGAATGGGACATGGTCCTCATAGATGCCCGAGTCTAGAACTGGTTCGTCGAGGGTCTCCGTATCGCTCAAGGACAGGTCCGGCGCCGAAGGCTGGGCTTTGCTCGCACCATCCCCATCCCCATCCAGACCGCCGCCGGCCGTCATGTGATCGTCCGACAAGAGCGGGTTGGACTTGCGCAGCAGCCAGCGGTTGCGCGAGCGGACCCGCATCAGCTCCCGGTGCTTGATGTCGAAGCCGTCCTCCTCGGTCAGGACCCGCAGCATGTCCTTCTGCGACAGGTTCCTGGCCCAGAGCTCCTGCACCCGCGCGACGAGGCGGTCATTTTTGTGCGCCGGGTTCTGTTTGGAGGGGAAGTCCCAGCGGCGGAATTGGATCTGGTAGGCGCGTTTGCTGTCCAAAGGGTGGCCAGCCGCATGTCAGTGTCAGTTCGGATGGGTACAAAGAAAGAGTGGGTAAGGGAGGTGAACGACTCGGTCCGGCGAGCGGCACCACCCACTTGGGAGGGGGGCCTCGGCGCTGGTGGAAGCAAGTAAGATGTCGTCAGTAGCACTCCGTACCTGGGCGCAAAACCATGTTCCGATCGCATGATCTGCATAATCTCCTCGAGCGGCTTCTTCTCATCGATATACAATCGGTAGCAGACATCATGGTATTCGTCCCAATTATACACCATGGTGATCGATCTCGGTCAAGGGATCTGCACCATCATCCATGCATGCAGAACCGTTGGGCAGTTGCTGTCTGTCGCGGTCGCCGGAGCCTCTGCTGTTTTTGCGTTTCTGGTCGGAACAGTCAGTCAGACAGACCAAAGACAGGCCAACAGACGCGCGGACTTTGGGGCCGAGCTGAGGCTGACTAAGCAAAACTTGGGCTTTTCCTCGAGCCACGGCCGCGGGCCCCAGCCACATTATGGAGTCTGTCCGACTGGCTAAACGCGATAGACACAGTACGTGTTTCAATCAACGCACTCCCGCTTTGCACTGTCCTCCTTCGCATTGCCTTGTCAAACTACATGCCCAGTTGCCAGGTCGCGCACTACACCCAGGCGACCGGCTGCTGGAGGAAAGTTGTGCGTCACTGATAATCCAAAGCCGCCTGGATTGATTCTGGCAAAATCTCCTTGGGGTCGCACCGCGGATGCGACCACGAGGCAGGACGCGACCGGACAGGCCGAATATGCCAGCAGGTGATGAGGAATCTTTATCGATCCGCGAGGCCAACGGTGTGGTATAGTTATCGTCATTAGCTGGAAATATAGTTTACAACACTCGGCGTGCCCCCTTCAGAACCACTCCGCCCATGCCGTGGCACGTCGGTCGAAATAGCCTACGGACTAGGTGGCTAGCATGTATCCTATGCAACGTCGACAACGACCACACCATAACCACAACCGGGCGCCTTTGCGGATGGTCGTCGCGATGCGACCTCGTTTTAAGGAGCGACGATGCTATTATACGCTACGTCGTCAACACCAGGCATGCCAATGCAGAGAGGCCAAAGACACGACAGTGACAGTCTGGGGGAGCGCGCCTGTAGAAGCATCGCATCTCTATCAGACTCGCAAGATAAAACAGCATCGACTCCCAACTTCTGTTATATAAAACCGCCCATTTCCACTACCTATCTAGACAGGCAGAGGGACGAGATACTGGGACAGGGCTGTCTTTTTAGGGTCACGTATACCGACGTGGTGGATGTGTAATGTGATTGGCCGGCGACCTGACGTGTTATTGATGTCAAAGAATATAAAACTGGGGCCAAAGAGGAGGAAGCTAAGGGGGGGCAAAGACGTAGGAAAGAACGAGCTACTACCGAGCCATGACCCAAGCTCACTATGACACACAACCTCCATCATCACATCACTGTGGATTTTCGTCCTCTCTCCTCCTCCATCTCTCCCGCTCTCTCCAAGTTTTATCTGGCAGCCCCCCCCCCCGAATCTGCACATCCGGATCACGGCTAGCAGCCCTGACGTCTTTAGAGAGAGCAGGTGGCCCCCCCATTTTAATCCCCCCAACTCAATCCATCCCGGGCGACGTACCCGTGGGGGGTCGGTGTCCTTCCAGGCTCTGGGCTTTTCTTTGTTTTGGACAGGTCGAGACGTGATGACGAAGCAAATTTGTCGACGAAATTGGATCCTGCCACTTCTTCTCCAGCACGCCAGCCACTGAATCAAGTGCACACCACACCCAAAGTAAAAGGAAAAACAGAAGAAGGAAAAAAAAAAGTTTTCCTCTCCCTCTCTTGCGCGGCAGTTGGACTGGCTCCAGTACTGGCTCCTCCCTGCCAGCCCGTCTCCCGCACCTGCTCTGCTGCTACTGTACATACTGTAGTGGTACTGCTCTTGGTCCCGCTAGTTTGTAATAATAAGTCCGTCCCTATTGCCAGTGGATTCCGTCATCCGCGCGAGGGCTAGCCCACCGGAAAGAAACCCATACGCCTCTACAACCGTACCTACTGTACTACCCGCCAGCCCGCCGACCCTCTTCTACCCCGTGGGATCCGTTTTGGGGGGGGCACCCGTTGCCCAGCTTCCTTGCTGCCACAAGATCCGGGACTTGTCTGCCTCCTCCACCTACCTGGACGTTGTATTGTATTGCATGATGTGTCTCCTCCTAGCCTGTGATCGCCCTTGATCCTACTACATACTGCAACTGCTACTGCTACTGCTACTACCATCGACGCGTCTGTCTGGCTTCCCAGATGTGTCCCTCAACGGCTACAAGCTTTCGAGAAGAAGAAGAATAATCCTGCAGACATCCTCCTATCCTATTACGACGCCTCCTCGCTTCCTCCACCTCCGCCATGGAGCTCCACGATAGCAACCACCACCACCACCACCTCGTAGGAGGCTTCCCCCAACAACCGCACGCGATGGCCGAGCCCAAGTCGGAATTCGACCCTACCCCGGGCCACCACCTCCAGATGGGCCAGTTCGGCGGGCACCCTCCCCGCCGCCTCCTTTGGATACCCGACGTCCGCTCCCCAAGTTCGAAGGCCAGGACCACCACCATGGCGGCGGCGTCGCGCCCCCCTCGTCTGCCTCCTCCGCCCCCGGCAGCGGCCTCACCCACCAGCAGGCCGCGCAGCGGAGAGAACAATTGAAGGCGAAGCGACGCGTGCCGGCCGCCCAGCGCAAACGGACCAAGCTCAGCTGCGACTACTGCAAGACGCGGCGGTGCAAGTGCCAGCGCCTGGACCAGCAGCAGACCGCAGAATCGTCGTCTCGCATGGACATCAACACGGGCGCCGACGACGAGGGGCTGACGCCGTGCAAGCTCTGCATCGAGGCGGGGATCCAGTGCGTCACCACGATGCCGCGCAAGCACCGCATCTACGGCAGCGTCGAGAGCCTGGACCGGCGCTACCGGGCCATCGACGCGCTGATCCGGGGGCTGCACCCCCAGCTGGGCGCCGAGCCGACGGCGGAGGAGGTGATCGCGTACGGGCGGGAGCTGGGCCTCGAGATGCCCGATTTCGACGGAGGGGGTGGCGGCGGCGGCGGTGGTTCTTCGGTCGGGGAGCCGCCCACACCGCAATCCGTAACGGCCAAGCGCCCGCGGTCGGTGAGCGCGTCGGCGCTGCTGTCGCCCGTGTCGCCCGAGAACAAGACGACGCGATCGGACCGCAGCGACGAGAGCGGCGCGAACCTGGTGCGGGACCCGAGCGGGCGGCCGCACTACATCGGCCCCGCCGGCAGCCTGGCCTTCTTCACGCGGCTGCGCAACCTGGTGGCGACGCGGTCCCAGTCGTGCTCGTCGGAGCTCAGCAGCGACCCGCACCCGGAGCACCTGACGGCCGACCTGATGGCGGACCCCACCATGGTCTACGACCACAACCAGCAGCAGCGCCATAACAGCCACCACAGCAACGACCGCCTGCTCCGGCCGCCCCTGTCGCCCTCCATGTTCCGCGGCGACTCGCCCACCACCAGCTTCAGCTTCAGCGGCCCCGAGGCCCACGCCAACCCCTCGGAGCTGCTGCGCCACTGCGTCCCCTCCACCAAGGTCCGGTTCCCCGACCGCGACGTGGCCGACCGCTACGTCGAGGCCTTCTTCCAGCACATGCACCCCAACTTTGTCATCTTCCACCGGCCCACCTTCCAGCACGTCTACGAGGAGATCTGGCGCGCCGCCTCGCTGGAGCATGGCCACCAACACAACGACGGCAGCGGCAAAGAGGGCGATGACGCCAATGCCCCCGGTGCCCCCGACACCAACCAGCCGCAGACGTACGTCTCGGTCGGCTGGCTCGGCTGCCTCTACATGATCTTCATCTTCGGCTGCCGCTCCCTCCCCCAGAACAACCAGACGCTCGACTTCCAGCGCCGCTACTACGCCGAGATGACGGGCCTGCCGCAGCTGCTGGTGACGCTGAGCCTGCCCAACGTCTGCGCCCTGATGCTGCTGTCGCTGCACTCCAACAACACCAACGACCGCACCGCCGCCTGGACCTACCACGGCGCCGCCTGCCGCCTCGCCGTCGCGCTGGGCATGCACCGCCAGGACGTGTCGGGGTCCTTTCACCCCATCACCCGCGAGCTGCGCAAGCGCGTCTGGTGGACGCTGTACTGCTACGAGCAGAACCTGTGCTGCTCTTTGGGGAGGCCCAGCGCCATCGACGACCGCGAGGTCGACGTCGACTACCCGGACGAGCAGGTCCTGGCCCCGGCCCCCGGCCAGCCTTTGGGATTGGCCGAGCAGCTCGCCAAGCTCTGGCATCTCGTCGGCTGCATCCGGCGCGACGTCTACGACCTCGACCACTGCCCCGCCAGCCGCTACCGCCAGGCCGTCCAGTACCTGCACCGCCTCGTCAGCTGGCGGGCCGCCCTGCCGCCGGACCTGCAGCCCACGCCGTTTTCCGCCTCCTCGGCCTCCGCCTCCTCCCCGGACCACCAGCACCACGAGGACCTGACGTCCTGGCGCTCCATCCTGATCCTGCACATCGTGTACCAGTGCGCTTTAGGTCTCCTGTCGCGGCGCTTCCTCCTGCGCGAGGTCGAGGCCAGCGAGCAGGGGGTCGACCTCGGCGCCACGCCCGACGGCTTCGTCGTGACGCAGCTGAGCCGCGTCTGCGTCACCTCGGCCATGCGCGCCGTCGGCCTCTTCGTCGAGCTCTGGCGCGGCGGCGCCTTCAACGCCATCTGCTGGTTCGACGTCTACTGGGTCTACCTGACCAGCATGGAGCTGACCTTGCGGCTCGTCGCCCCCGACGCCGCCATGCCTCCTCCGCCGGCGCCTCGTTCCCAGGCCGGTTCTTCGTCGCATCAACACCAGCGCACCTCGTCCTCGTCGACCGGAGGAGCGACCGACCCCCACCGCCACAGCAGCCCGCCCCTCAGCGAGGAGGCCGCCCAGCACACCTGGAAGTTCCAGCCGCTGCCGACGCACCAGCAGCAAGAAGCCCAGCACTCGGCCCAAGCGGGGTCCCGTTCCGAGCTGGGCCGCGAGCTCGACGCCCTGCTCACGCAGAACCAACTAACGGAAACCCACAGCGTCGCGGAGCTGGCCGACGCCGTGCGCCGCCTGCACGACATCCTCAAGACGGTGGAGATGAGCGGGACCAACGCGCGCTTCGCCAAGATCGCCAACGAGTTCGCCAAGGCCATGAAGCTCGTCGACGGCCGGCCCACCAGCACCCTGTTCGGCAACCAGCTCGGCAGCGAGCTCGAGGGGGTCCGGGCCGGCGAGAACCCGGCCACGCTGCGGCAGATGGGGCACGCGCACGAGGCCGAGCAGCAGCAGCAGCGCCTCAGCGTCGGGGCCGGGGTCGGCATCCCCCCGAGCGAGGGGGATTCGGGGTTGCCGCCGCCGCCGCCGCGACCGCCGCATTTGCAGCAGCAGCAGGACCAACAACAGCAACAGCAACAACAGCAGGCGCAGCAGCAGCAACAGCAGCAGCAGCAACATGATCACCAGCAGCAGCAACAGCAGCCTTCACCAATGGACCCGTCTCATCACCACCCTCTCGGCCCCACCGGCTGGCACAACCTCCCCCCGCAGCACCAACCGCCGCACGTGCACCAGCCGCTGGGCGCCCCCATCTTCAACCCAGACGGCCGGCACCCCAGCGTCGGCGGCATCGACTTTGTCTACTCGGGCGTCTTCAACCCGGCCACCACCGCCACCACCGCCAACCCGACCGGCGGCAACAGTGCTTCCGAAGTGCCGACGACCAGCGCGGCCCCAGATATCCAGTGGGATATGGTGCTGGCGCCCGAGCAGTGGGAGCAGAGCCAGAACCTCCTCACCGACATGACGGACCTGAGCTACCCGACCTGGGCCTTCATGGGCGGCGGCGGCGGCGGCAACATGTATCCGTACATGAACATGGGGCCGTCGGGGGGATGAAGACGGGGATGATGAAAGTGTGATGAGCGAGAAACAATTGCACACACGGGAAGAGGAAACGGCTGCAGGGAGTAATGCGCGCATACAAGCGCACTTTGCGCACGCGCGTGGGTCCAGGTCAGAGCCGGAACAGGGGAGCACTTTTCCAGAGGGCATGTTCTCGACCTTGGCTTATCTCGAGCAAGTTACGCCCGCGCCTTTTACCATGGGCTTTTGCGGTGCTTGATGTCTGTCCAAGCCCACCAAGTTCTTGATATCCTGATGGTGGGCCGAGTGGCGAAGAAAGGGGTCATGATGGAATGTGTGGAGAAAACGTGGCTTTTCAGTACGGGAAACACGAAGTTTTTGAGTGGTAATTCTGCACAGTGACATGCGAACCATGTCGCTATGCTATGTATAATATTTGTACGCGCCTACCTAGTTCATGGTTGCCGAGATGCAGACACATGAGGCCATGATAATAATGTATTTCAAACTATATGACGAAATCCGTCATGGCTGAGCTTGATATCGTATATTGTTCAGATAATGAGAAACCCCCTTTGATGATGAATGTCTTCAAACGCAACGGTACAACTCGTGGCTTGTGTTGGTAAGTCATGGGGAAAAGTACATATACTTGACAACATGACGGCCTACCAAGGACTGCTGTCATACTGGACTCGACAAGAGTGGCTCATAGGAAGATATGGCAGATCATAGCTATACTCTTACTTCCCCTATCTTGAGTCAATATTTTCACATTGTAACTGAGCAAACATGTAAAAACAGACCTGGAGAAGCCCCATCTGGAGGGGTAATAACAAGTTCAAAAGTGAAAAGGGGGTATCATTGCTTCCTATATGAGTGTTCTAAAATAAACAACATCATCCACACCAGAACCAAATCCCTCCTCGGCCCTTGTAAAACTCCAAATTCGCCAACCAGGTATAAGACCCGCCCGGTTGGACATCCAAGAAAACGCCTTCCAAAACCCAAAACCGTTCGTAATATCTTGCCACGTCTCTCCGCATCCTTGCCAGCTTCTATCCGGCTCTCAAATCATACGACGACGGCGCTGCTGCTGACGACCACCCGCCTTAGCACCAGCTTTAGCCCCAGCCCCAGCAGCACCCCCAGCCGCACCCCCAACCTGCACATTCTCCCCCCCTTGCAGCCGCTTCTGCACCCCCGCCAGCCCCGGGAAACTCGCCGCGGGACACCCGTCCCCCGTGCGCCCCGTCGTGTCAAAGTTGAAGTTCTGCAGCGTATTGACGATGGCGTTGATGCGCGCCCTATTCGCAGCCAAAGATGTATCGCTGGCGGGGTCGGGAAAGGAAATGGGCACGCTGCCGGCCTTGCCCCGCGCCACGAACGCCGTCAGCGTCGAGGCCACCGCCGCCTTGCTCGGCGGGCACGTGCAGGGGATGTTGATGTTGTTGGCGCCCACGCAGCTGCCGGGCTGGGACTGGCTGGGGACGCCGGCGGTGAGGCCGTAGTTGGGGATGACGGACTCGCTGATGGGGCCGGTGGCGTTACCGCCTACTGCGTTGCCGTTGCCGTTGCCGTTGCCATTGCCACCCTTGTTATTGTTGTTGTTGCCGTTACCCTTGCCGCCGGTGGCTGAAGGGACGGCGGCGCTGCCGGTGCTGGTGCTGCTGGAGCGGGCCGCTCCCGATGACGCGGCCGGCGTGCCCTTGTTGGTGCCGGCGGCGGCAGCGGCGCCCTTTCCGCTCAGTTGCTTGTCTGTCGCGGTGGCTCCCACGTCGGCGCCTGTCGGCATGCCGATCGCGGCGGTGGCGAAGCAGAGAACGACGGTGGAAAACTTCATCTTGTCGATTATATCCTTTGGTGGAGATGGTCGTTGTGGGTGGGTAGGAGAATAAGATGACCAAGAAAAGTTGATCTGGTTGAGATGTGTATGTACAGAAGAAGAAGAAGAAGAAGAAGAGCTGTACCAGCAGTATCTCGAACCGGCGAGCGAAGAAGAAGAGGATAGACGGCAACGAGAAGATCTGTGTAGTTCTGGTGTGGTGATCACTGACTGGGAAGATGGCCGATCATGTCAAGTCCAACCGACGCCGGGCGGCGACGGTATTTATGCACAACATCGTCGTTGCATCCGACTACCGACAATACTACCTACTATTAACCGCCATCAATTAGAACATTAAGAGTATTATTACCATTATAGAACGACATATCCCTGTCTTGACATTCATAACGTAGCAGCCACTGCCGCGAAGGGTGCATTCTATGTGAAATGATGGTGTTGTATTGTTCTGGTGTGTGCCTGTCTCCGTTTCACAGTCGCCCGCCTCCCCGCGCCCTGCCAGCAAATGTGGGATCGCCGCATCCTTGAAACGAGCCGACATCAAAACCTCCGAGGCGGTCGCACGAGAAACGGGAATGGTAAAACGCCGGCAGCAGCAGTCGCGCGGCAAAAAGATATTCTGCAGATGGAAGAAACAACTAATTATGGCAATTGATTCGCGACTACGATTCGTGATCTTTCTTTCGTCTGAACTTTGGCCACGGAGCTCCATCCGCGCAAGCTGCACGGCCAATGGGCAAGTCCAGACGATGACAAAACCGGGGGTCAAGCGCTGATCTCAGCGTTGATCATTGTTTCTAGATCTGCAGCTGGCCCCTGCGTTTTCTGGAGCAAAAAAGGTCCAGGCCAGCCAGCTTGCCAGCTTTGCCAGGCCCAGGCACCAGGTCGCCTCCCAGCTGTGTGTGTGTGAGAGCTGTCTGTCTGGTCTTGGCGGCCGGGCCAATTGGCGTTTCAATACAATCCCACCTATGTTTCGATTTTCTCCAGGGGTCTCAACTTGGCGGCAGCGGCGGCGGCGAACCGTCGGCGGTAAACGGAGCATTAACGACCTTAAACATTCACATATATCTGTTCATTACCTTCTGATTCGGGCGCTGGCCGCCGCCGTCGTGTTTGAACCACCAGCCCGTCCACCCACCCCGCCTGGCTGTCCCTTTTCCCCATCTCTCTACCACTATTTCTTCTGCTTGCTGATATGTCCAGCCAGTACTCTTGCGAGTGACCCGCCTGCCCGCCCCTTCTTACCTATACCCAATAGATAGTTCCCAGAATGAGACCTCTTCGTCGTTCCTCCGACGTGGACCTACGTTACCCTCGCCTACAGATGTGCGAAAGTAAGGAGCGAAGAAAGAACCCGTCCCGTCTATCCAGATGAGATGAACACGTATCTATCTGCTCACCCGCCTCGCGTAGCTCGCCGTCGCCATCGAGTGTCTTGTCACATGCGCAGGTGGTTCGTTCTTAGCATGCTGAGCGATGCATAGTGGCAGTGGCAGTGGCCCATACGCGATTGCTTCGCTGGCGAGTTCGCATCGCATCGCGTCGCATCTCGGCCCTCCTCCTTCTCGCAAATTGAGCGTGTCAGACGACCCCTCTCTCAATCAAGAAACGGGCCGGCGCGAGATGGAATCCCCAATGGAGCAAGCCGTCGCCGGCCGCCGCTGCCCTGGTGGATAGAGGGATGGCTGCCCGAGATAAGCCGGCAGCCTGGGGGCGCGAAATGCCATATAGCATAGCACGATGTGGTGCGAGCCCAGCAGCGTTTTGTCTCCGTGGTGCCTCACGAGGCCACTCAGACCTTCTGCTGCTGCCGTTTTGGCTGCGGTTGTTGTTGTTGTTGTGTAACGTCGGAAAGGGATGCCTGATTAGGTAATCGCTGGCAGGCGAGTTCCCCCCTCCCTCGACCCTCCGAGATCGATCAGGTCGAACAACACAAGTCGGCCTACTACTACAACAAGTAAGAAAAACAGTTGCTCCGGTGGTGGTTAAGTGTGAGGGTGTGTGTGTGTGTGTGCGCGCGCGATGATTGAGAATGATGGTGTCGATGTGTAATTACACACACAAGGCCAAAGGGAGGCATTGCCTCCTTCCTGCCACCACCACCCACCACCACGAAAGATGAGCTGGTTTCGTCATCGTCACCATCGCGCGTTCTCAAACCACCATCGCCGCGCGACAAGTAAAGACGCGGCCCGGCCAAACGAGCAATCACATACATATTCACATGAGCGAGTGGAATTGAAAGAACACGAATCGTCTGTGTGTATGTGCGTGCACGCGCGTTGAGTAAGGAGAAAAGAAAACTGACGTTAGATGAGGTAAGAGCTCACATATGATATGTACGAGACGGGAACTACTTGAATGCAAAAGCAGTAATACAGTAAGCACGCACAGGGAAGGAGGAGACGCGGGCTAGTTAGTGTTTAAGCAAGGCCTAGAAGCACGACACCTCGTATCGGCAAAGCTGGTCCCTGATCCGCACACACTCTTGCGCACGCACGCGCATACATAACACATTCGGGAACCCGTCGGCTTGGTTGGCCAAGTATGGGGAGATAGGGATAGGCGGCATGAGGGAGCTGCTTGGGGAGCTGGGGGGAGGTGCGCGGCAGAAGAGAGCGAGCCAGGGCCACATCCCAATGGGGTGGTGATACAGCATGATGCTAATGCCGCCACAGCGTTCTTGGTCCTGTCTCGCATGCCTTTCCTCCCCGGGATGGTGTGCAGGAGAGGCAGAGGCGTTCTCGGCCATCGCTTGCTGCTCACATCATCCATGGGTAGCTCGTGGGAGAGCCGCATACACACACCACCACCACAGCTGGTACCCCAGATCTACCGGACAAGGGTCCGGCGCAATGGGCATTCCCAACACAACATCATCGTCATCATCGCTCCGTCACACTCCACCTTCCTGTGGCTTGCTTATATGGAAATCACATCACACTCACTGTCGTCCAATCACGGCCCCAATGGCCTTCGCGAGTGCATCGAGGTTGCTGGGAAGAAGAAAAGTCAGTAGATGCTTGTGACTTTGACACGGCAGGGGGGGTAAAGTAAGCTTACCTCGCCATGCTTACCAAATCCATGGACCCGGGAGGATACGAGGTGAGTCCCGGGATGTGAAAGATGGACCAGCTGCTCACCTAGGTAAGCTAGGCCATGTTAGGTGAGAGAACTGTTACCCTTTCGGGCGCCGTGGTTGTGGTTGGCAGTGCCAATGATGTGAAGGGATGCCGGGCCATTGGCCAATGGCGGATAGCAAACATGGGTCTTGAAGCTGAGTGGCTTGCCTAGACGCGCAAGCCCGGGCTGACAATACGGCCCCGGCCCCATATGATCGCTGAGAAGGGCTTCATCCTAGCTCTGGTCACGACGCAGATACGGCTTCTACTGTAGTCGCGCTTATACGCGAGGGCGTTGATGGTGTGAAAGTGAGGGGTTGCTCGAAGACTCCGGCCGGAGATATCAGATTTCACTTGGTATAGGGATCTCCTAGGAGGAATGCATCATACGCCACCCATCCTCTGACGAAAGTATTCCTGCCTTGAGCTAGTTGCGAAGCGCTGCGGCGTGCACACGAGGTCCATTGTGACTGTAGAGAAGTATCGTCGCTGAAAGCGAAGTTGCATGCTCTGCTCTGTTCAACATGGTTGTCATGGGCGGTTTGCCTAGGTAGACTGGTCAGTCAGTCATCCATTCTAGCTCGTAAAGAAAGCGAATGCCATCATCGTGTGTAACGGCCTGGGCCCCCCAGACTCGTAACGGTAACGGGCGTGATTTCACGTTTTCATACCTTGTCCTATCCCTCCCCCCAAATGCACGCAATTGCATGATGCAAGGAAGGGTTGCAGGCAGCCTGCAGGAGTGGTGCAGTAGTGCACCATTGAGCCTGTGCGAGTGAGAGAAAAGAGAGATCGCTCGAGGCAGTCAGCAAGCCCGCTCGCTACAACCGCCCAATGCGACGGCCACCCCTCACACCCCCTCCAGTTCGTCGGTGCCCACCCACACACGCGACGGGGGTGGCTGATTCGGCGACGTCCAGAATCTCCCGGATGTACACTGCTGGTTCCTCCTTGGGTGCCGGTGCTGCTGTACCGCCCGGCCTGCCATGAATCCACCCTGGATCTCTGTTTTCGGCGAGCTGCATCCACAGCATCACCACTGCCGCATGTGGCAGCATTTTCAAATGGGTCCTCTGCCGCACGGCATCGGGGGATACGGCTTGTCGTCGCGGCTCGCCCAAGGCCACTCCGAAATTTCCATGTACAGACAGGCGATAACATGGTAGCATTGTTGGCCCTACTTGCATCGCCCTTCATATGTAACCCAGTTGACGTGCATGGCGGAACTACGACAGGATCTCGTATGATGCTCATGCAAGATGCACCCGAACTCAATAGGCAACTGCTGCTGACTTGGGGTGCAAGCCGCGTCATACGGAACTTGCCATCTATGCCATTGAGATAGGCTTTTGTCGTGCCGCCTGCACCAGGATGCTCGGGGCTATCGGGCTCAAGGGATCAGCAGTGGAAGCTGCGTGTAACCATATGACCATCTGTGTGCGACGGTTAATGTGAGACATAAGAGTCACCCTGCTTCGTGGCATGCCAACGGAAATGCTAATGTGAAAGCGCATTGGGCCGTCGGTCCAGGGTTTTCTGTTGATTAGTATCACGAAATACCGGTACATCACCAAGAATGAGGGCCGCGCAACTTGCAAGTCTAGACTCTGGTGTAGATCGCGACTACTTGCTCGCTCAGAGGCTTGGCCTGATAAGCTTGTCCCCCAATGACTCCTCCAGTGGGCAGTGGAAACGAACGCGACAAGATGCACGTTCGCACCCGATGTGATTGGATATCAGAGAGCCGCAGCGACCATCAGAACGTGCCCCCCCCCCCCCCCCCAACACGAAGGCAAAGATAATAATAGCAATGGCTGATTGGCAGCTGAAGAAAGCGTACCGCATGCAGCTCTAAAGCAGCCAAAGAAACAATATCAACGTCACAGAACTCGTCTCAGCAGCCATCGACTTTTTAGTTTTCTTGTTACCGAAGCCAGCGCCAATCTCATACTGTAGCACCGCCCGTCGGAGTTGGGAGAATGTGAGTTGCGACAGCAGGGCCGGCGCTGACGCCATCTCGTCCGATCCAGCTAGAAGGGGAAACGGGCCACAATTGTTTCCGCGAATGGCAGCGAGGAATCCGTCGAGAAATTTCCGTAATTGGACAAGGTGACGGAGGACGGAGGCTAGGTGCCACGGCGCGTGGGAGCAAACTGGCACCCCAAGGTCCGTCGCTGGTCGCCTTGCCGTTTCCAGATGGCCGGCAAGCTGCTTGGATCTTCTGCTGATCATAGAGGTCGGCTGCCCCAATTAATTCCCATCCCGGGCCGCTCAATGCCAGATCGTCGACTGGGCGAGCTAGTCAAGGTGTCATGTGCTATCTCGAACCACGGTCTTGTACTGTAGAGGCGCGCTTGGGTGGTTGGTGGCTGGTCTATCCTACCCTGCCTCGAGGGGCAGCCCGAAGCCTCTTTCGAGATCGCACAATCCAATAGATGGCCAGCTCAGCAGCCAACGACGGGGATCCAGACGGTCCTCTGCGAGAAGTCCACATGCAGGCTGCATGTACCCAGCGTGTATGCCAGAGGTTTCTTTTGCTCCCTGGTCACACAAACCCCGCAACTTCCACGCGACATGGCAAAGAAGATGGTGTCGCCGCCAGATGGCTTGGTCGCTAGAGTCCGCAATGCACATTCATCTATACATATATAGGCATGTGCTTGAAGAGGATGCTCAAGGCATCGAAATAGCCTATCAAGCAGGTCATAGTTTTTGTCAAATCTGCTGAATACAGGTGCGCCTGTGACGGGCCATGCTATTGCCGCAACGTGATTCGACAGGGAGAACTCGGAGAGTCCAAACGGGCACTAGAGCCTCGGCGGGGTTTGGAGGAGTGAGATACAGAAATCGGGTTGCCAAACCACTAGGACTCAACAGTTCGTTCAGTCCGCAGAGGCAGAGGGCCCCCGATCGTCGTCGCGATCACACTCTCACATCCGCGCTGCTTAGCCAGTGGGTAGGAGCCCGTTTTTCTTTTGGCTGGGTGCGGAGCAGTGTTTCCGATTTGGCTGTGCGATACTGATCTTGCCTCGTTCGTCTGCCTTGAAAATTCTGCTATAGTGCCGAATGCTGCGATATGACAGATGGGCGGGAGGGCGGACGGCCCTTCTCCATCACGAGAGTGGCATCGAGTCACGATCGCTCCGCAATCGTAAGGAGCGCGAGCATGACCAAGCGTCTCGGTGCTTGCTGGCGAATGGATGCACTGGGTACTCGCCATAGCTCCGTCTTGCAAAAGACAGAGACAGCGACAGAGCATCCCCACTCTTCGGTTCCAATCGTGCATTGTGCAGATGCAGGTCCGAGTGGAAAAGGATAAGCGCGGGTCGCAAAGCTGGCTGCCGTACTCCAAAAGATACCTGCCGACGACTTGCACACCCCCTGCCCGTGGCTTCAAAATATATACATATTGATCTGTATGCTAAAAAAGAGACGATCCACCGGCATGGGCGTGCACTATCTTGGTGCATGCTTAGTGGCGCGACTAGATCAGAGCCATCGCAACCGACCCTGTCAGAGGGTGGTGTCCTGTCTCAGCCTTGACATCCCGTCAGCAGAGGAGCAGGGAAGCTATAGACCTGTTGGAGGGGTCGACGGCCAATGCTGATCGGCTTTGGAGATATTAGCGATGCGCTTGCTCAGGAGCATTGATATCCGCGAGTGCAGATGGCAGCTTGTTCCGTCATGGGCAGCCGAGATAGGCAATCCGATCGTCAACGTATTTGCCCTTTCTGCCGCTCTCTGCCGCTCCCTGGGGAAGAAGACGTTGCCAGTGACGACTTCGGCGCGAGTTGCCGGGCTGTATACTCGAAAGCTTCTCATTGCGAATGTAGGTGTACTTGGGGAATCTGGGGTGGGCATCCATGTCACAAGGCTACTGTAGGTAGAGCAATACCTCGCTCGATAGTCGGCTGTCGCGCGACGGACCGAATTGGCATGCAAACAACGACCGTTTAACCAAAACGGCAAGAACGAGGGGTTGCTCAAGTCAGTCTAGTGCGCCTGCCATATTAATGCCCGGGGGGCGAAGACCGCGTTGGCAAGCTGAAAGTGAGTGGTTGAGTGCATCAATTCATGCAACGGCGGACCGTATGTAAGGTAGGTAAGTAGGTACTCCGTCTTGTAGGTAGGCAGAGAGCATGTGCAATAGTTGGTCAAGCCGACATTGACGAAGAAAGCTGGCTGCTTGGTTGCTGGCTTTTGGTGTTGAGGAATTCTGACATGTGAGGACTGCATATGTGGTGTGCGCGTGGCTGCAGATTGGACAGGCCATATCGCCGCACAGTAGGGACCAGGTTTCTGCAGAGGCGTATGCAAGTCGTGATTGTTTGGCTTGCTGGGTGTGGTGATTAGCCGGCCTCTAGCCATGCACATGTATGTAGGAACCCATCTCGATGTTTTGCGCTGGCGCATGCAGGAGGCCGCGTTGGGCAAAAGATTAGCAGGTCGGGGTTACTGGGGATCACTCGCTGCGATCATTGATCGTTGATGGCGAGCTTTGGAAAGGCGATCCTGCGATGTGTCTTGTTCCTTGCCCATCAGTCGATTGGGAAGAGCCCTGATGGAGAGCCTATGCCGTTGATCTCGAGGACAAATCGTGAAAGCGTTGGCCAAGATGCGGAAGTAGCATGGATGTCATGGGCCATGGTGGGGTAGGCACGAAGTACGTGTATTCACGAAACCATGCAGGCAGGATTGGGAAAAAAAAAGAGATAAAAAAAATAAGAAGCAAGTACCCTTCAAGTACACAATTGAATTGAAGCTTCCCCCAAAACGACAGTTGCATGCGCCCCAACGACGCTGGCAGGCCAAAATCCAATACTTCAGTCTGAACTGCCCGGGCAGTTGATCATTGAACCATCTGGAATATCCACTACATGTAGGTATGCATTACTGAGTTACTCCGTATTTTGCTTCGTATTACCCAGGCATGAAAAGAAGGCAGGCAGTGTTGAAGCATGGAGTCGAGTCCGCTGGTTAATCAAGATTTTGACTGGTCGGGTCTCCAGCGATTAGTCTTTGTGTGCTGCGCTGCTCTCCCGCCGACGATCAGCCATTGAGAGCTCGAAATTTCGGGGGGGCTGGCACCTGTCGCTCAGCAACAATTGAACTGCCCCTCCATTCAGGTGGGAGTTTGAAAAATTGGGGCATCGGAACTTCCAAGTTTTGTCAATTTTCCCTCTTACTGTCCAATCTGCGGGGGGCTTTTATCTCTCCCATTCCGTGCTAAATACATGTACTTATGTGCTAGCAGCCCCTTAGCGAGGTCGGTACAAGAAGTACCCCCAGCCCTCGAGTTACTGGCAACTAACTGGGTCCCACGGGCGATTAGGTTAAGCACCACCATAGCGCCGCGGTGGGGATATCTACAGGTACTTACTTGCCAGCCGACTAGCAAGACTGTCCGCCTTACATAACCATGTCTTGCTCGCGACTATTCGCCTTGATCTACACAGTATATTGGAGATTTACTTCTAGATAGCGTTTGTGGCAGGGGAGCTAGGAGGAAAAAAAAGCAGGCCGTGCGACCCGTGATTACTGTAGCAGCTTTCGAACCTCGACTCGACGATTGCAAACCTGGCAAAGTACCTACATCCCGAAAACCGGTACAAGGATATGTAGACATGCTAACTACATATCTAACCGGACCATTGACTGATGCACCCAGAATGCACCCATCAAGGAAATCCCCAGGGTCCAACTCGAGGTGGAGCAGTTGCATAGAGGAGGGGGAGGAGGGGCTGTCGTTGGAGCTCTGCTCGCCTATACGGAGCAATGTACGTAACCCAATATATCTCTGACGGGCTGCCAAAGATCTGGCGGATTACGTCGGGGGGTGGGATCGAGGATGGTATGGTATGGGTGTCTCACCCACCCCATGTCTTACCTATAGCTTGCCCGGGAATAGCAGCTTTGTCTCTGTTTTACATGTCTGGCTCCTTCTTGAACGGAACACGCGTAGAGACCAAGAGAGGACGAGTGACAGATGCAAAGAGGAAGGTGTCTCTCTGTATGCTGCCGTCGCCCGTTTCACTTGCACGCATGCCTCGGCGCACCGCGTACGACTTGACAGTCTGCGTACTTTGGTCCGCCAATGAGATCTGAACCGAACAGCGAGCAGCAGAGCCTCGAGCAAGGATCCAGAAAAAAAAAGGCCACTTTCTGAGATAAGACAGGGATGTACGCTGTCTCTCGATTGGCAGATCTCTCCGTCGGCTTTGACATGACTCGAGTCGCATGCGCGTTTAAAGATGGATGTACGCGCTACCTACGTTGCAATAGCCAAGTGGCCCCAGAAAACAGTCCGACACTTTCCTTTGCTGCATATGACGATGTCTTCGTCTATCACGAGTTGGTCGCCAAGGAGAGCAGAAAGCGGAAAGCGCGAGAGCGAACCACCGAACAACCGAGGGGAAGCGGTCGCGATGGAACGAGAAGAGAAGAAGCATGTTAGAAGAAATAGTATTACCCGATTTCATGGTCTGTTCTCCTAATCTATGAATAATGATGCCGTAGCAATCAAGAAACGTGCAGCCATGTGTGTAAACAAGAGTCGCAATCTACTGCCACATCTGACCAAACAGGCGCTGTCTAGATATTGCCTTCCCCCAAGAAACTTTTGTGTTTTCCCCAGAAACCAAGGAAACTTGACAAATAACGAGCAATAAGGAAGATATGCTATGTTTTCCGACCAGTCGCATATGCAGAAACCAGACGACCACCAGGCGGGAGACAACACACACCCCGCACACAGTCTTTTTTAATTTTTGCTTGCACCACCACCAACCACCACCACCACCACCATTATAGAGTGATATACCAACGAAGAAGAACGTCAGCTGCGCCCGTGGCCAATTAATGGGCGCGCGAATCGACATCGACAGGTCGGAGGGATCATCTGGTCCGTCTAGCAAAAAAAGCGTAAAGTAGAGGGGCACCAGTAAGAGGGAGAAAAGAGGAACAGGGGTCGAGTGCTGTTGAACCTCAACTCCGGTTCCGTCCATCCTCTCTCTCGACAAGGGGAGGAGCAATAAAAATACGAGGGTCAATTTCGAATCTGATTTTCGTGAATCATAAAGGGCGTGATCGTAACATCCAGCCAGGTCCGCTCTAAATGGGACCGACTGATCATTCATGGGTCCTGGGACATCTTTTCGTTCATCGAGATCGTTCGCTTCTCCGTGACCATCGAGACCACCGGTGTCTCCTCTTCGTACTGCAGGGCCAGTAGGGCCTTTTCTCGGGCCGAGGCTGATCGAGCATGCGAGACGCGTTTCGCGAGCACCGTATCGAGGTCGTCGGGTCGCTTTCGCGGCGTCAGAGTCGACTCGTGAGGTCCAGGGTGAGGCGCCATGCGCAGGCTATCGTGAGCATCACCGTCAGGTCGGCTGCCCCAAGACGTCTGGTTGGTAGTGTTAGCAAGTTACATTTAGGACGGCGGCGGCGGTGCAAGCTTACCATATTAAGAGTGATCAAGGCATAGATCTTGATGAGGCCGTGGAAGTAGCCAAAGAGGATGGATACGGGATAGTACATGATGTCCTGGGGGTAGCGGCGCCAGAGACCAACAAGCTTGACGACCTTGGTGAAGGCGAACATCCAGACAAGTTCGGCAATCAGGGCGTAGTGCCGGGTTTCCGGGTCCCAATTGGCGGTGCCCCACCAAAGGGACAGCAGAATCAGGGGGTCTCCAATAAAGGCCAGCGAAGTGAAGGTGGCCAGGTGAAGAGCGTAAGTGCACCACGGCTGCTGACTGCCATCCCAGAAAAAATTAGTTTAACCAATCAATCAAACGATGTATAATGGATGCACTCACGTAATCACGTATCGCTCCTTGACCAAGCTCGTCCAGTTGCTGCGCCAGTTGCTGCGTGCCCATCGGGAGCATTGGTACATGAACTTCATGCCGTATTCCAGCGTCGTCTCGATTTCGCATTCCTTCTCGTACTGGATCCAGGTCTTCCACTGGTGGTTGACGAGCCATCGGGTCACAAAGTTGTCGTCGTCGGCGTTAAGAATGTACTTGCCCCAGCGCTCGCGTTGGAACCCGTCGAGGAAGTCTCCGCTCGAAAGAATCTCGGATCGGTAGGCGCCGGTGCGGCCAGACATGCACGAAGTTCCGCCGTCCATGTTGTGAGTAGCCGAGATCTCGAAGTTGCGTCGCTCAATGTAGGCCGCGCCAAGCCAGTTCCAGACGTTGTCGGACCACGAGTCAGTGCGTTCGCGGCGTACACGCTGGCAGGTGCCGACTCCTCCAATCTTGGGATCCTCGAACGGGGCCAGGATCCAGGGCAGCAGGGTCGGGGGCCACCAGACATCGTCATCCGCCATGATGGTGATCTGGGTGGTGACTTCGGGCAGGGCCTTGCAGACTTGGAGGCGCTTGTTGGCAATGTCGGTGCAGAGAACGCGGATGTTGGAAGACGGCAGAGACTTGACCAGCTTCTGCAGGGCCGGGTACTTGTCCCGCGTAGTAATCATTATCATCTGGTAGGGCTTGCAGGCCAGGATGCTCTCCAGCGAAGTGCGCAGCTCCTCGGGGCAGTTGTGGATGGTGGGGATGACAACCGTCACGTCAGAGGGGGTGTATTTGGGCTCGGCCGGGATCGGCTTCGACTTGTACATCCAATGACTAGTTGAGTGGACAATCGTGCGAGTATAGCGCCATAGCCTGGATATATAATTAGCCACCACCGTCCACGAGAAAAAAAGAGGCGCGCATTGGCTTTGGTGACAAGCCACAGTGCATTACCACTTACCAGAGACCAATGTGGAATTTGAGCCACGAGGGGGTCAAGAAGAACACCCAGATCGCCCCGAGGAAGGAAGCGATGTCGAACATGGTGCCGGAGTCAGATAGCACGTTCCTGTGTGTTGATATGTGATAAAAGGTGGTGAAGAAGCTTCTCAGCGACTTTACGTGACGAGCCCAGGCTTTCGAAGTTTAGGTTGTCGTAGAGAGACTAGGCGTGATTGATTGCCTGCCAATGATGACCATCGAATGTCCTTGGATTCCTCCAAACTCCGAGAATGCTGGCTGGGTTGTAGGGCGGAGGAGATGGGTGAGCCGAGGACGGGATCCGAGGTTGTGAAGTGTTCCAGGGGGTTTGGCTGCGGAGCAGGGGACACCTCGAGCAGTCTCTATGATGAATCTTGCGGTTGACGATTAAAAGGGAGAAAAAAAAGAAACAAGGGCCCAAATGAAGATATGGGGATCTTTATTCTCTAATTTGTAGCCTTATTTTTTCTTTAGCCGACGAACCCTCGAGATTGTGGACTGAACGAGTGGTGAGGACAAACGACGGTTTGACTCAATGGGTGTGCTGCTGCTGCTGCTGCTGCTGTTGAGAGGCCGGTTGACGGGATGAAGCGGGATGGTATATCCAGATTCAACGGGAGATGATGGGACCTTTCGAAGGAGCCCAAACAAGCTATGCTCGGATCGGGTGACTGTATTTCGACAGCACACCACACGCGAACAAGGCGGCGAGAAGAGCGAGAGTACGATGGATGCTTGCGAGAGCCTCAACAGTCAACCTCTGCTGCTACTTGCTTTTCCAGTCCCGACCAGATACGACGACAACGAAAGCTGACCTGGAAAACGACTGAAGTTCAAGCTCCACACAAGAGAACCCGAGTATAATTATACAATAGGAGAGATCAAAGAAACACCCTAAAGAAAAGAAGCCATTGATAAAAGGCAATGAGCTTCGAAGGGGATATATAATCAAGAATAACCAGAGGAACGAGACGGGTCCAGAGCCCGGAGGACGGGAGAGATATATAGTTGAACACTCATGGGCGAGAGAGAGAGAAAGGGCCCTTGTGCGTGTGTGTAATGTGTAGTAGGTAGTAGTGTGCGCGCGCCTGTGTGTGAGAGTGTGTGCGGATATGCGTTGATGGATGTACACTTGCTCCAAGGGTCGACATGCGGTCTCCATCCACCCATCCATACTGGACTTGGTATGATGGAGACCCATCAGCCGAACGGTCCATGGTTTGAGAAGACCCAGCACCACATAGCGACCTATCCGGTTAGAGCGATATGTGTGTAGTGCTTAGATCCAAACGTCCCAATAAATGACGAAGTCGACTAAAAGTAGTCCGGATGTCCACTCCACGGGCCCTGCAAGAGGTTGCAGTCTCGCTCAGGGTGGGTGTGGGTGTGCGCAGCGAGAGCGAGCGAGGGAGCAGCCAGACAGCAGAGCCCAGAAGAGAGTGTCAGAGTGTCAGTGGGCGACGAGAGTGCAGCAGTCAGTATGGGCCGATTTGAATGTTGATACACTAACTAGCCCTAGCCCGTTACGTACCTCGAGGATTTGGGATTATGGATTTTCTGGAGGTACTTACCAGGGCCCTGTCAGTTGAAAAAAAGCACGAGCACTGGAGGGCGGCAAAGATGGGGAAAGGTCCAAGATTGGAGCATGGATGGTGGCCGTTACGAGGATGCTGGATGCCCATAGGTGAAGATACCGATTGTACATGACCACCCAAACCGAGGCATGTATTCCAATCGTCAAACTCGACGACTTGACCTCTGTTGCTTGATTAGTCAATAATTTTCGAACCATCCCTCGCCGCCATGCGTCCTGCGGTTGAATGATTGGATCGTAGTCAACAAGATACCTCTCAGGTGCAGTGTATTTTTTTTTTCCCTGGGGGGTCTCATGTCGATTGCTGCCGATTGTCTCCCTCCGTTCTCGCACCTTTTTCTTCATGTCTCTCTTGTTGAGAGACCAGCACTCGTATGTGTGCAGCAAGTGCCTAGGAAGTGCCCAGGTAGCTGAAGTTGCAGTGGATATTTGGCGCTGGATGGGTATACCTTACCTTACATGGGAGAGGGAATTGAATTGAATAGTTGAGGGTCTCCCCTCCTTCTCCAATAAAAAAATTGCCAAAATTCGTCTACAGGGCCGGTACGCGCAAATTGGGATCCCTGCGGCGTACGGGAGGAATCGCAACGCTATCCATCAACATCCAGGAAATGCAACTGAAGATGGCAGAGGTACATGGCCGCGAGAAGAGGGGTGGTGGGGTCCCAGTGGTGCTAGGCCAGCTGCTACTACTGCACGGCCGGGGTTCTCAGTAAATGAAGCGGCGGCTGGGGCTAGGTTTAGGTTAGTTGACGGATTGGTTTTAGCAGCTAAACCTGCACTAAGGCTACGCGAAACGATTGAAAGACAACAAGAGGGCAGGGCAAGGGAGGCCAGGTACAGCAGCAGCCATCTCCAGTCTCCAGATTTGCAGGAGAAGAGAGGCCGAGGTGGGTTGAACTTGATTTGATTCGGTCATGACGGGCCTGTCATGTAAGCGGTGGTCCATCTTGGCAAGGAAGCAATGGCTGTACGTATGTACGTCGCAACTTGGGGAAGTTTGCCTCTCTCTGTCGCTCTTTTGATATTGGGGTTTATTAACGTCCAAGATACATGTATATGGCAGTTGCAGGTGGCATTGATTCAAGCATGTAGGAATATACCAAAAGAGCACTGAGTGCTTTGGAAGATCCCGGTGGGGAGGTAACTTGCCAACGTCGAATCCTACCTCCGGCCTACAGGCCTCGCCCTAGCAGCGCAAGGCCCGGGACTGTAGATTGAACTGCGACCTCAATACCACCGTACTATACTTGCTCGAGAACACGATCCATCTGTTTGTAACCGGCGCCCGGCGCCGTTACACGTCTTGCTGTTACATGCCTACACCCTACTAATCGCGCGCACACACACACATGCTTAAAATGTGTATTATCCTATCCCAATCTTGACTTCACTGCATCAGCATCAATTTGGATGCGCGACCTCGTAACCGTATGGGGGGAGCAGAAATACCAAGAGACTGACCAGTCATTCAGCTCGCTTGCACTGTTTTCTCTATCTGCGTGTTGTGTTTTTCCTCTCTCTTGTCTGCCATTTGCCATACAGTACGCGACGAACGTGGCAAGACGCCCATACTCGGCGTTTCCACTCCGTGCCCGCCCAATTACCCTAGATAACGGTTTTCGGCGGTGGGTTTCATTTCCTGAGACCCTTCTAGTTACCCAGTCACGATCATCCAACCATCGAGCCATAATTGCAGAAGCGGCCCCCCTGGCACAAGGCCTGGACTGTACGCGTGCGCCTTTCAATAGCCAGGCAAAGATCATTTCTCTTCGGGCTCAAGCGTCATGCCATATCAAATCAGCTTTCACGATGCTCACGTATGTAGCTAAGAAACCGCCGCCATTGTGCGTGCACTGCCCATCGCTCGTGCCGTACAGTGCAGCGAGAGCGGCCCAGCCCAGCGCGTACCAAGGCGATTGTGAATCCAGTCCTAGTCGTCCCCGTCCCCGTCCCTGTCCCAGTTGTCCCCCAGCCCCAGTTGGCAGCCAGTGGCCTCCCCAGCTAATCCGTATCGTGTGAGCACGAAAAACAATATTGCCGAGCGAGGGCCAATCAACGGCCTCGGTCTAGCTCATGGAGGAATTGGAGGCGATATTGTGGAGTAGAGCAAGGCGGCCTGGTCTCTCTGCTGGGTTCAGATCTCGGGGCGAAAAGCTGCTAGCTGCTAGGTCTGCTAGGTTGGCCTGTAGCTCCTCCGTACCAGGCCGTACTGCGCAGCAACTGGACTGACCTCGCGCTTGAGCAGAGGAAAAAAAGCCCTGGGTGGCACTGGTGGGCGGCTGGGCGGCTCGGAGAGGGGGTCACCCTCTGGCCTTTGCCTCCTATAGCGTCGATCTAGAGCCTCATGATGCCGCTGTTCTCCACGGCCTTGTGAGCATCTCTCGGTGCGCTCGGTGATCCGAGTGTGCGGGATCTGCTCAGTAGTGCTTAGAGCCTATTTCCGTCCATGTTCGCGCCAGGTCTAAACGGCATCCCATAGGTCAGCCTGGAACGCTCTCCCCCTACCTGCCTACAGGCTGTTGTTGCATTGCATTGCATTCGTATCTGGCCTGGCTCTTTGCTTTTCTGTCTCGCGACTGCCGTCTCCGTGCTGCCATACTGCCGGAAAGCCATACATGTACATAGCCACAGTAAATGAAGAAACAAGAGGCCAATCCATCGCAAGCCAATAGTCCGACCGAGGCACCTGACTTTGGTAAATTAGCTGGTCGAGAGGACATTGTCGGGTACAGGCAAGTGGGAAAGGCCGCCAGGGGTCTGTCCAATTGTCTCCGGATTTCTCACCGAGCTAGCTGGAGCTGCTCACCTACCACCCAGCGTACCTTCCTCTGTAGGCCCAGATTTGGATATCAACATCGGCAGCTGCAAGGGACCAATTGTGCCAGACAGAGGCTTGCGTCCTGCATAAAAGCAAAACCAGGCATTATTAAGGTTAAGTCAGAGGCGCCCACCTGCCGCCTAACAATCGCGGGTGGTTGCAGACATGTCTTTATCTTACTTATTTGCTGCACATTAAATCAAATCGTCAACGGTTTTTCAGGGTCTACCTATCGGGCCCGGCCTTCAGCACGTCGACATGGGATGGATGTACATTGATCTCGCCAACTACTGAGGTCTACTAAAAAGCCCGCCGACGATGACATACCTACATACGCACACCCGCATACATACCTGCATAAGCCTGCAAGCCGCGATGATTCCCATTGGTAAGAGGTATACTACGTACTGGCGATATACTTAGCCTGTGTTTTCCGAATGCATGCGTGCTGCGTCTAGGTGGACCATAGAGGTCATCGCCCATGGCGAGTAGGTAATAGGTTAGTTGGCTAGTCCAGCGGCGCAGCAACATTGATGCAGTTGGCTGACAGTATGTACCTTTTTTTCCCTTAGCGCAAAACCGCTGAAAACAGGTTTTCAACCGACGGACTCAACTGCCAACTGCCACAAGCGCACACAGACTTCCGACGACAACCCACGATAACGGAGCTTTCCGACGTAATTATACTTGCCTATGCGATCACCCGACAGCTCCCATTCCCCAGACCCAAGTATAATCTTCCTAATTCGGTGGCTTGAACTTCTTACCCCCTCATCAGTGACATAACTACATGGCACTACCTTGGTCGGGGATAGCTGGCTGGAATGATGTGCTCTTCGCTTTGCAAAACGAATGATCCCTGACCTTGGGCCTGCCAGCCTGCGCGTGTCGTCGGTCAACGACTGCCATTTCCAGCACAAATACTCCGAGAGGTGTCTTGCAAAGCCGGCGCGGCACAGCAAATGGCAAAAATATGGCACCCCCGAACCAGCAAGTCGCTCGGCGAGGAACGATCAATGGATGTGACCTTACCTCCGGGCGGCTTTACCTGTCTCTCTCTGTGCTGTGCCCATCAATGCGGGTTGTTGCAAGGCATGGCCAAGACTTGATGATCTCCGAACCATGTCCAAACCTCTCGCCCATTTCCACTCTTCACATCGCATCCCCGGTCTAAAGGGTATACAAGGTATAGCGCGCCCGTGGGCTGGGGGGCCGGTTGGCGGTATACTGTTGTTGCTGCGCTCTATACTCGGCTGGACACGCGTCAGTGTTACCATCCAGTCGCATTATTGTCCCGGTCGAACCAGCCGAGCACAGACTGGAGGGTAGCATCGAGACCTGAAAGCATGGACGAAACATATAACATCGTCAACCGAGTGGAACCTCATCAGCCGCCATGTAATTTGGGCAAAGGCGCATCCATCGCGAAGGGACCCATCGTCTTTCTATTACAGATGGAGATGCATGCATCATCCCCAAGTTGAGCAGCACCAGCATGTTCACGGTTCAGAGACAATATGGCAAATCCCGTACTACTATTGAGCGCTGCATCTGCTCTGCGCGAACCAACCACAAACACCCTCCCCATCCGCGCAAGCAGAAGCCGTGTGATATTCCAGTCTTTTGCCCCTCCGTTCCTGTTGATATGATATATCAATCTTACGTTGGCCCAGCGCGGGCAAGGTCGAGCCCTCGATTGGCCAAGGGCCCTGAGCCATTGGCCAATAGAGTGCGATACCGTGTGGCGACCGGCGGCCGACGCCCGCTCGGCACACCAACCAGACGACCCCAACCAAAGCTTCAATCCGTTTGGAAACCACGTATGCAGGCCGCCTGCCCTCGACTTCGTGTAGGCACATGAAGGACAAACAAAAAACGGGGTGCATCATGTTATTAAGTAAGCAAGCACACCACTTCTTCCCCCCGTCTGCTCTCCAGTCTCGCCTTATCTTGACGAATAGTCGATATTGACATGGGCAGGGCCGAGGAAGTCTGTCTGGTTGCATCGCGGAGCCGCCCGAGAGCCCAGAGTGACTGATTTGAGCTATTCTCCCATCACACATCACACACACAGATACTCACATACACACGCCGCCCGCAGCCGCAGCAGCAGCAGCAGAAGCAGCAAGCATCGGCCTTTTCTCCGAAAACGCAGTGCAGAGAGTCAGTCTGTGCATGATGCTTCTCGCTCTACCTACATTCAGCAATACATTCGCTCCCTTCCCCCCGTCTATCCACCTTGGCCTCTATCTGGGCAAATCAAGGTGCAGCACGAGCGGAGATAGGTATACCTGCCTCGAGCATTGGAAGATTGCCGTTGGATCGGTTTCTTCGGGCCACCTGGAAGCGAACATGAACCCTAAAAACTAGGACCTAACATACTTGGCGTGGGGCCTCTTCGGGGGGTCCTGTCTGGTGGGCACTTTGCGAATCCTGCAAGCATGCTGCAGCACACAATAAACCAACATACACGCCAACTAACCTGGACCTTTGGCAAGAACCTGACTGCTGCCGCACTCTCAGGGAGCTGGACGAGACAGGCCGAAAGGGCAGTACGCAATGCCCAAATCAGGGCTCCTGGGATGGCCTTTTTTTTTTCTCTCTTTGACAGGATTGCGCAATTCTCGTCCATCCTGGCTGGTGATCGCCTCTGATCGACCGTGCCATGCATGGGATTGATGGTATCAAGATGTCAGACCTACATGCTTCTCCCCGTAGATGGGTAGCATCGAGCCCGCCGTTTCTACAATTGTATGAGCCGACAGCCTGCCTGCTGCGAAGGCGTTACCACTGGCTGGAATGGCCAGGGATCGCAGGCTCCCCCAATGCAGGTGGCCCTTTTTGGAAACCCACCTCTCGAGCATCCCTGGACTTCTGTTCATTGCCATGCATCGGCTAACACGCAGAGCACACACACACCACTCGCCAGCAATCGGTCTTTGGAACCTCGAACTCCTTACGACGAGCCGCGTCGTCCACGCACATCACAATATACCCAAGTAGGCATGGCAAGCAGGCACTGTCTATTTTAATTTGCAGAGTACGTCCTCCAACCTGCCCTCCAGGCTCCCAAGATCGTCATTGAGCCTGCTGCCGGCTCCAGGTGTTGTTGGGATGCATTGCGTCGTCAGGGCATGCAAAGCAAAATGCCCATGCTATTGATCCTCCTGCCCCCCGGTTAGTGGCAACACGATATCGCGGGGTTGCAAGAACTTCAACAACCTTGCAAATTATTTTGGCTACACGTACCTACCGACTCCCAAGTCCCGTCAGGGTCGATGTCCACGAATAGTAAGTCAACCCGCGTTATTTTTCCCTATTGAAAGGAACTTCCCAGGCGCATGTGCTGTCGGACGGGGAGACGGAGCAAATCCTACACATGTGCGTGGTGGCTAAGTAGTACTGGCAATTGGGAGGTGGTGGGATGTGTGCGTTCGACGACACGCATGCATGCATCCATCGATCTGCTACTATCTCGTCGTCGTACAGGTAGCAGCGAGTCATTCATTCAATTCAATCCTTCATTGGAACTATTTCTTCGTGATTCCCTTTTTTTCTCGTTTCTACCCTGCAAGGCATTGCGGAGTTTGAGAAGGGACGATAAGTGCCAGTCGTATGCAATGCAGGTTAGGTAGCACCAGATACACATTGGCTGCATCAGTAGTGATCCTCTTTCTCTTCAGCCCTCGATAAAGGCACGCAAGGCGCGCCTCGACGCCTACCAGTCATTACTACGTAAGATAAGGTAGGAAAGCCCTGTGCGGCGCAGCTGTTGGTTGGTGAACGAACGACACACTTCAAATGTATATGTGGTTTCGTGGAAGCAAAAGAATGGAAAAGGGAACACAGCACAATGTGTACCTCTGCAATATCACCATGCAATAAGTGGCTACTGCAGTATAGGATAATCTTCAATAGATGATATTCTTCAACTGATATGCATGACTACATTATGTTATAATATATGACGATCGACCGTTTCGTTGAGTATAGCACTGGGGATATCGTATTTTTGTTTTCAAGTGCAGTGCAGTGCAAGTACTTCAAATGTGTCCTGGCATTTGGTGCTATTTGATCCAGTAGGTACCGCTAACGTCGTTGAAATGGCAGCAGCAACAGCTACTTAGCAAAGGTGCAGCACGTACCTGCCAAAGGCAGAGGCTGCCGCGCTGTGGAGAAAGCCTCCAGGGTCCCGCATCAAATGGGTTTTTTTCTTCCCTTCCTCTCCTAACCTACCACATTTTAGGCTTGTGACACTTGTTCAGCGCACCCCCCACAGTGCCACAACAGCAGACCAGACCAACACGAACATGGCATCTCTCTCTACCCATCCATCGTGCATTTCGTTGTCTGGCCCGACATAGTCCGCCCGCCCAGCAGCCATGACCAGCAGTAGCAGCGTGCTGGAGGAGGAAGAGGAGGCCGGCTCCGATTCGCCGTGGCCCGCGGGTGGTATGTGTACGGTATTGACAAACATCCCATCGCGGGAAAAAGAGGGACTGACAGCTGTTCGGGTTTCGATTCGAACAACATTTCCATCTTCCGTGGGACGACACACTGTCGAGGCCTACAAGTACGATTGATCTGGGCCAGCCCGCCTAGGCCGTCTCCCTCAGTGGCCAGTCACGACGTTCGGCGGCAATAGGGAGTGCATGTCCGATGCATAAGTGAGCTCATCTTCCCCGTCTGTGTGGAAAACAGGCCCGGATTCAGCCAGATCGACGTGGCCAAAAAGAGGTACTGCACTGCAGGCCATCAACGATGCCTGGCCTCTCTACCTGCTTTTTTGCCGCACAAGACGTGCACTCACTCGCATGCTGTGCCATGTACGTACAGATGTCACTCGAGGTTGCCCTCGCACGCACATCACCAGAGAAAGAAAGACCAGAAAAAAAGAGCCCTGCGTGCGTCTTGGATTCCCCAAGAACGGGGTTGCTTGCGCCTGCATGTCGAGTATACTACTTACTTTCCTTACTGTCAGCAATGAATGTATCGACCAAGTATCTCCGCAGTCCAGCCCGCCCATGGAGGAGGATATCCAGTATTGTTCCCCATCGATATAATCGATACTTGCAGGGGGGGCCCGGGACGTGGGTTTTGCGTAATCTCTCGAACCAGTTTTGCCGAAAACACGGAATTCAACCGCCTACATACGATCTCCGCCATCTTCCCTCCTTGCCTAAGTAACGCAGTGCAGTCTAGGCCACCAAGATTGCACGACTACCGAACAATCGAGCTGCATACTCAGGCGATCACGATCAAGCATTCCCGAACTTCGGAGTCGCCCAGGTAACCAACCACAACCACCAACCGCCTGCTGCTGGTTGCTGCCGCCGCTGCTGTGTGACTCGAACTAAACTAAACCCCAAGGACCCTTAAACCGCATCGCATCCCGGACACGATACTCCCTCCCCAAGGCCGTTATACGTCAACCACCACCGCATTTCCCTCTCTTGGCATATTAGACGTACGCACTCCATTTAGATTAATGTCTAGGGTGCTGTCCAGACACACACACACACTACCGGAACTCCCCTCCCTCCCCTTGGAGTGACGCAGACGGCACTTCGGGAAGCTGGGCTCACTGGCTGCATCGGGCAGCTCGTCAAGCGCAACTCCCATATATTACTATACATGACATGCAACTCCAGGAAAACGTCCAGCCAAAAAAAGCTCAGACGCGGTCCACATGGCACGGCGGGAGACAGGGCTCGGAGGTGCCATCCCTCCTCCCCGGAGCGGGTGGGATCTGAGCTGTGACGCGCAGCCACCACCAGCGCACATACTAAGCAGTACCTTTTTGCGGCGCAAAGCTGCTGGATGAAGTCACACATACCCTCCATACCGCACCGTGTTCCGAGCCAGTCCGCTTCGACCACGGACTGAATATGCTATACTCAAGCTTGCATCATCGTCATCATATAGCCCCTTCCTGCAGGTGCGGGGCGGGAATGGGAGTTTTTCTTTCCTATCTGTATATATTACGCGCACCATGAGCCAATCTCCCTTCTGGTAGGCTCGCTTCAATGCAGCAGCAGCAGAAAGCGGCTCATAACGTCACGGCACCTATCTCTGCTGTGCACCTCTGGTTTCCTTGGCCCAATTGGCAGCCAAGCTAGTCCAGAAGGACCTGATGATATGAACATTTGTCATGCCCTCCCCTCCGAAGATGCGTCGTGGTGGACTCATATCAGCACCTTGGCTCGACTTTGTTTGTGGGCGGACCGTGACGATGACCCCATTCTGCAATCTCCGCGACGCATGCATGCTCGCTATGCCAGGGATTGGAGACTAATGTGAAAGTGTGAAAGTGCAAGAGGGCGAGAGATACAGTACATGGAAAGTAGTCCGCTTGGGACTTGGTGACACGTCAGAATTGCCCGTAGCCTCCTTCCGGAACGGCTGGCCGTCCAATTCGGAGCGGACAGTTCCACCCCCTCGCAAGCGTCCTGCTGGCTGCTGCTGTTCACCTGGCCCACGGCCCACCGGCCTGCTTGGAATTGGCGGAGAGTGGGCTAGGTGAGGAGATGGCGCCTGCGAGGTGCCCTATGAGTTGGTACTCCTCCTCCGCTTGAGGGCCAACTCTCCACGATGCTCAACCCGGTGCTACTGCTGGCCTACTGGTCTGCTGGGTTAGCCCTGCTTGTGTGCCCTTCCATGTTCTTCTCTCTCCCTCTCTTTCTCCCTCTCTCTCTTGCTTGGCCGGGTAGACAGACCACTGCGTTCAATCGATGACCCGAATCCCAGCAAAACAGCAGCAGCAGCAGAGCCGCCGCTATCACGCCACGGACGCTGCGGCAGGGGCCCGACCGACTACTACTGCACTGGTGACGCTTCTCGCGTGAATGTACATGCTGAACAACCCCGGTTTCGTCTTTTCTCGCCGACTCGATCGATGATGGTCCACGATTGAGGAAGGGTATCGTGCTCACATCGCCACGGCGCCATGAAGGATCGCCGGCATCTCCTACTGCATGCTCGGGACATGACGCACGACGATCAACCGCATCGATATCCCCAGCGCGTACCTGGTTGTGTCACGGGATCTTGAGGACGCGGATCCTGATCTCGGCCTGCTGCTGCCTCGTCCTTTTCTGGCCGTTGGGGAGCAGGCTGTGAGATGGCGAGAATTTGAACGACTACCGAATTGGCGATAGGGGATTGCCATGTTCCGCCAAACGAGCCAATGGCTGAACCCGGACGTTTAACCCCCATGCCATTCGTTTGCGAACCGATGGGTTGAGAGAAGTTCCGCGTGCGTGTGAGGGATGATCTGCGGGTTTCGGACCATCATCAACCTACCTGGCTTCGCTGGCAGCCTGTCTGCCGTCCGTCTTCTCATTTGGCCTCGCCTCATGCCTTGGTCTGCCAATCTTGACCTTTCTCGGGGGCAACCGAGGTATTCAACCCTACCTCACCCTTCCTTCCCCTCCGCGTGACCGCCCTTCCTGGCCGACGATCTCCATCCGCTTCCGGAAGGAGGGAAGACTGAAACTCCGTCCGCGCAATCTCCAGATGCGCCGAAACCCAACCGGGGGAGGGCTACTTGCTGCTGACCTGACTTGACAGGAAGTTGATTCCGGGATGCTGGTCGTCTACTGATGCACGGCATTATAGAGGGATGAATGGATGGGGAAGGGCGGAGGGCAGAGGGCCCTCGTGACGCGGATGGATGGGTCTGCTGACGGCTCCTGCTCAATCAACCTGAGACGAGGCTATCCCCATTCTCGGAGAGAAGAACGAATATCCTGCCTTCCTTTCATGCCTGCCTGCAACACGCTCGAAGAGGAAGCGAGGAATCGAGGCAGACTGGCTGGCCGGATGGCTTCCGTTGGCCTCTGTCCGCGCGTGCCCGCCTATCTCCGCGCGCCGAGGAGATCTGGGACTTGCTTCGACAGAGGCGTCGAGAACGTGGTGGTGACCGAGGAAGCGTTGAGTGGAAGGGACCAGGTCCCTCCTGGGGCCTAGGGCGCGGCGCCATGTGGTCTTTGGCTTTACTAGGACGATGAGAAGCAGGCTGTACTGATTGGTGGCCGTTCCTCGCTCTCTGAGACCTGCGAGGCTTTGAGGGGGAGAACTGAGAGCCATGCTCAGGAAAGCTACGATGGGAAGACAGCAGGTCTCTTGAGCCCCGTACCGTCGAGACTCGAGGTGCTGTGCTCGTTTGCTCTTTTCAGGGTATGCTAGCTACGGTCGTCTCGATTGGCTGACCCTCCAAGCATGGTTCGAGGTGTAGCTTTCGGTGCTGCTCGGATACGCACACCAGCTCTGTCTTATGAAGGCATCCGGAGAGCAACGGGGGTTACTCGGTGAACCGGCTTTTGCTATGGGGGTGTAGGGTACGGATCGCCGAGAGTAGGCAGCGATTTGGACCATCGCATTTGGATGCGTTTCGAGGACTACCTACGCCCGCTGAGCATGAGGAATGCGAAATGCGGTATGTGACAAGATTTTCGATCCCCGAGGGTGGCTTCTGATTCACCTGCGGGCGTGCTTCGCTCTCGCTCTACGAAACTGGAAGAAACAAAGTGTTGAGAACATTGTCCACAGGGAGAAGAGCTACGAAGGGCGTTAACGATCCAGGTCATCTTCCCCCAAGCTCTGCCTGCGCTTGGTATGTAGCCCTTTGTTGGTTTGATTGATGTCTGGGGGGGAATCTATGAGAGTGGGATCCAGGACCCTGGAGCAAGTCTGTGTGGTCTTGGTTGCGTGAAGGCTATCTATCTAGGCTGACTCTCGGCCAGCATCACTACAGCAAGTAGAAAGAAAAATACGAAACGGGCCCTCCTCATCCCCCTCCTCCGTGCTGCTCCCTCATGGTTCTTTCGCGCTCAAAATCTACAAATGCACAACCAGATACAAAACATCCGAGAAGTTCGTCAGCAGGAGTGGCCACCGAAGAGAGACGATCTCGTAGCCACCAAATCCAAACCCGGATTCGAGGGACCTGGTGCTGGCGGAGCCATGCAAAGCAGTGAAGTCGTTTTCGCCACTTGTTACATCGATCCTACCAATTGCGATGACAGTCTCGATCTTGGACTTGTCCACACGGCTTGAGCTCGATCGAAGGGGCGAGCGATGGAGGCAAGAAGGAGCCTTGACCTCAGGCGTGAATGTTTGTTTGCTTTGCTGGTATGATGACACCTACCGATCGTCCTACCTACCTACCGCATCAGTCACCCCCGACAAGCTGGGGACGGGAAAATAGGAGATCTAGCAACCTGCGTGCTTCTCTTACTGGGCTTCTTTTGGTTGCTTGGGGTCGTTCCTCGCCGTGAATTCCTACTTTGGGCCAAGGTCTCGCGAGGGTTACGTGTCGGGGTAGCTACGTGTACGTGTGGAATCGGGTCCGGCTCCACGTGGCCATTTGCCGGCAGCCGACGACGCTCACCGTCTCGGCCAGCGCAGGAGCTTGACCTCAAAGACCCTCCGGCGATCAGATAACTGCTTGAATCGGCGAATCGGCGCGCACCCGGCTTCTTTCTGCCTCAGCATCATCGGACGGGCAACGGGAGCTCTGTGTGATCGGTCACCTGGGGCACGAGGATACTGACTACGAACGAGCAGATGATGCTATGGGCCATTACGACGCGGCTTTTTGCTGTCAACTATCCACTGGCATGGTGTCGAGATAACCCACGAGATTTTGCTATATGCTTGACTAGGCAATTCCATCTCAACATCAGGACACGTAATGTACACATACCCGCGGTCGACATCCAACGGGGTTAGGCTACTGATCGCGAATAGTAGGTCGACTATAACGAACGTGGCAGCCAGCTAGCTGCTTGACGGGACGCACGCGGATGTCTGTCCTCGCATCGGAAGGGCAATATGAGCAGCCTGCCTGGGGCGGTAGGATACTGACTACGAGAGAGCAGGTGATGCTCTAAGCCATAAAGAATGCGCAATTCTACCTCCACATAGAATAAGCAATGGGGGCATCCCGTGACTGTCTCTCTGGGGAGGGGGGCTGTGGTAGTCATCACAAAGAGTATGTGAGATGCTATGGATCATCCCGAGGCGTTCGGCCCTCTTGGGGCCCGGCCGTAACCGCCGAGGACGCGTAAGATGTTTAGCTCGCGACGGCAGGATGTGAGTCAGTCAGTCAGTCAGTCAGTCGGCCTGCCATGTGCTTGATGGGGCGCAGCTTCCCGTCAAGCATCGGATAAGTACCGGGAGAACTCGGCGACAACCGTCTGTCTCCTTCCGGAGTTGGATGCTGTTGCTGGCTGATCACGAGAGCAAAGTAGATGAAGCTTTGCCGCCTCGGAGATCTCTCGGTCGTAATCGCAGGGGCACGAGCAGCGCGAAAAAAAAATAGAAGACGCCGACCCCCGAAGTGAAAGATGCCAGTTTTGAGGCTGTACTGCTGATCCCGGTTTACATACAAGGCTGCTACTGCTGCTGTTGCGCGAAAACACGAGTCAAGATTTTCGAGTCAAGGGCCTCCCCGATGAGAGACCGAGAGAAGGAGAGAGGAAGTTCGTTTCGTGTTTGAGATTATTCGGTTTCGAAACGTCCTCGATGCAAATCCGGGGCTACAGTTTCCGTCTGATGTTTAAAACAGAGGGCTGAAACTACGTTGACATGTGGTGGCATGCGCATCCGACTGTTGGAGCCAATGGGCGATCTACACGACTCCTGCGACAGGCCTACAACTCGATGGCTCACGATGTGCAATTCTCATGAAACTGACGGCTGACATTTCTTGTCGTTCTTCAACGGATGGTCGTCGTCATCAGCTCTGATGGCGCGCAATGATAAGACACCACCGATACAGTCGAGACGGATAAACCCCGGTAGCTCGGTCAGGAATCAGGCCCAGCTCCATATCTGGCTGGCTAACACCAGGCGTCGAGCTGATACGAAAGGATTTACGATGAGGCAAACGGGTTTTACGATTTGCAGCGCAGCGCAGCTAAGCGTGATGGCGCAGCATGGATCGCCCGTCCCACTTAGCCAGTGGGATACGAGCTTCACATTAGGAATTGCAAATACGACCTCGCGTCTCTGGACAGCACGCGAGGGCGCCTGTCGTTTCTTGGTCTGGAGAGGGACCTGATGTTTCGGTTCGAGGAAGTTTATGGTTAAGGGCTCCCGCGGTTGGGTGGAGAGCCCGGCGACGACTGGGAGGAGCCATGTAAGGAATTGCGATTGGGCTCTTGCAATTGCTGCAAGAAGCAAGCTCTTCGTACGGCTGCCCTGCTCACATGGGGCCCTTCGCAAGGCGAGAATAGCGAGGCGACCAGCAAATCAAATCCCGCATGCATCGTATCATCCATCACTGTACTCTGCGCCGCAAGCAACGTGCCAGCCTACTGGCATACTTTTCTACCAAGTTTCATGTCGACGGCATATACGGAACTACGTCGCAACGGCTAAGTAAAAGCTTGCATGCATGCACTTGGAATGAATGGCAAGGTTGGCGTCTACGCCAAATAAGCTTACCTGCTTGCTTTACACAAGTAACGTCGTTGTCGTCGTCGTCGTCGATTCCCATCCCAGCCGATGGCGGGGGTGGTTAAATGCCTCGTTCGGCGTTTCAGGGATCGGCAATCGGAGGCTTTACTGTGCATCGTCTTTTTTCTTCTTCGTTTCTTTTCCGATTCTCACCTGACGCCTTGCCGACGTGGGCCCGAACACCACCGACCGGCCTTGCTCACTAAACAGATACACTTGACTCTGCCTTGGCATACCATGACCAGTCCATACCGAACGGTTGGTATCCGGGAAACGCACTATTGTACATGCTACAGGCTAACGCCGTCGTTGGCGGTGCAACCGCTTTCCAACGGCGGGAGACTTCAGACGATAGGTCGAGGGCGAAGCTGGAAGATGGCAGGAAAGGCCTGGTTAGAAATGCCTCCTCCGGGCCGAGGAACATATCCTGCCCTGCCATTCGCCACAAACAATTGAGAAAAAGTCCCTGTCGATCGCCCGAGCTCCGAGCCTCTTGTTTCTTGTTTCGGGCATCTCGGGTTGTCTGCGCCTTCTGCTGCCATAGGCCATAGGCCAAGCGTGATGTGCGGCCAAGAATGCCAGATGTGTCGTTGTTTGGGGAATCTCTACCCCGCGGCCCTAGGCCTGGACTGCAAGGAAGGGAGGGAGGGATTTGGAGATGGACGGACAAACTTGAGCCTCTTCCGCCGTGTCATGCCAACCTCTTCCAGCTGCGTCGCCTTCCTGCCTCACCAGAGTTTTTCCTTTTTCCTTTTGCCTCGAAACTTTGACCACGCAATCCATCCGACACACCTACATACTGACTTACATACATACATGCAGCGTGTGTGAACAAGTGTCGACTTGACTTCCGGGATGTGGGCTATTATTAGCAAACTCAGCAGCTTGGCGGATTCCGCCGCATACTCCAAGTGAGCGGTGAATGTCGTAAGCCAGACAGACAGAAGCTGAAAATCTACGGAGTATGGCGAAACTGAACGAGTCGTTTTTTGCACGTGTACGGAGTATGTACGTGTAACCTCAACCGCCAGCCCCCCACCAGCATATGCGCCTGCTTGACATTGACGATGCATGAGCGACGGAATGCAGCAATTATGATTGATCCCGACATGGTTACAGCTGAATTACCGAAGCGAACGACGTACATGCGAGTCGGACATGCGCGCGTGAGGCTGGGTAATGCAAATCCAGACCAACCTATTACTACGTGCTAGGTTCTTTTACGTATACGCTACCAAGCCAAGCAGCAACGTGGAATGGAATTGAGAAAATGTCATCGTATCAGATTGGTAGGGGTAGGCAGGCGGGCAGGCAGGCGAGTCCAGCCCATTCCGCAATCCGTCGTTCCGGGGGGAGACAGGAGGTAGGAGGCGGCGCATTTCGGAGGGGCTTTTACTTACCTACCTTGCCATCCCCCCGCCGCTTTCGTACACACCGTCCATCGCGAGACATGCCATCCTACCTGGTCGCGACCCCTCACTTCAGCCCCTCAGCCGTTTGACATTGAAGACCGACCTGCATTAACGCGCAGGCCCGACCCCCGATTAAGATTGGACGATAAGATGCTGACCGACACCTGAGCGATGGGAATACGGGTCTCAGGGAGGAGCCAAGCACCTATTTTTCTTCTTCTTCTGCTCTCCTTATCTACACATCTATCGCTGCGCTTGCGACATTGGGCCTAATTAATGCATGCAATAACAAGCGGTGTCACTAGCGATACCCCGCGTCTTGCGTCTTTTGCTTTAGCTTGGCGGAGGATGCATAGTGGTGAGAGAGAGGTGAGAAGCGAAGCAGAACTAAAAGCAGTTTTTGATGGTGCCAACCCCAACCCCTGAACCGTGCCGGCGGGAGAGAGAGAGGGAAAAACAAAAGCAACGGTTTCTGATTTACATCTTGTCTCTCGCTCTCTAATCGCTCTAATCGGGAACGGGCGGGGTATAATCTACTGTACTACTTAACCGATGAGTTCGGGCCAGACATTAATTGATTAGACATGGATGGACTGTGAAACACGCACACATACGCACACCCGGCACCGGGGCAACCAGCGGACACGAGCCTATCGGCAAATGCTGCTGCTGACCACTCACTGACCGCTGACCACTGACTGACCACTGACCTACCATGGGTTGCTTGCATGCATGATTTTGTTCATTTTTCTTCTTCTTTCCTTCTCTGCGCTGCGCTGCGTCGCGTCGCCCCAGCGCATGAACGAGACTCCGAGAGAAGGGCAATGGAAGGTGAGGAATGGATAGGGAGAGAAGAATAAAAGTGGTGAACTAGTAACGGTGAAGCGCCGGTAGGCTATGCGATTGGCACAGCACAGCACAGACAGAGGTCCCGCCCCTTGGGTGATGGATGATCCATTCTCCATTCCATCGAGGCGCGCCCCCGGTTGGTCGCCCTTCCAGATGGGAGATGGGCCATCCTCCACCCGGGGCCCAGGGGGGGGGGGGGGGAGAATCTTTCGTAGACTTCTAGAATGAAAAATTGCTGGTTTGATTCGCTGCTGCCAGCAAAGCGACGAGGGCAGGTGCATTGGTGCAGCGAGCGTCGTCGGCGCTGCTACTGCGCTGCTGCGGCGAGGCGGCGGGGTCGGTTCCTCGAGGGACACGCACCAGGCACGGTCTGGTCCCCCGGATCACGAACCCGGACCATCTTTGATTGCTGGGTGGATTTTTCTCTCTTTCACACACTCTCTCACTTGTTCTTTGGCATGAAGAGTTAAGAGAGGGTGGGGACGACGCTACTGCACTCACTTCTGCACCGGGGAGCAGCAGATTGATCTTCCGCCCAGACCGACGTTTTCGACCACCAAATCGTTGCTTTTCTAACCTTAGATGCGAAATGCAAGTGTTTTGCTGCCGCTGCTCTCTGGTCTGGTCGATCGTCACCCGCATTTGTCTGTTCGCTGCCGGTTCTTTGCTGCTGCTGCTGCTCCATCCCAAAGCATGTATGTAATGCAATGTAGGGCAGGTCGTCGGTCAGCGGTCAACGGTCAACGGAGCTGAGGTGAGGTGAGCTGAGATGAGTGAATGGATTCATGTTTAATTATATTGACTATTTGGATGTATGCGCAAAGAGCATTGAAGACTGAGGAAATGACGAAACAATACCGAAAACCAAATTATAGGGTCATCGGACCGGGACAGCATCCCACTCGCCACAGTGCCAATTGGGCAGATCTGGCGACTATTGGCAGTTAATTGAAGATCGATAAGTAATAAACAGACACGAGACCTGAGTCGATGGCCTTTGATTATTGGGAATTACGGTGTAAATTGAAAACAAATGATTAAATCTCCCCGCTCATTTACCTTTGCTCACCTGTTTGCCCGTCGTTCAATCACAGCCCGTCCCGGGGCACTGAGCTGGCTGGGCAAATGGGCGATGGGCTGGGCTTTCTGGTTGCTGGCTGGCCCCTTCAGCTGGGTCGTTCGTCGACCTGTTCCAATAGCGTAGCGTCGGCCGCGGCTCGAACCATTTTCGGAGAGTTCCCAAGGGATTGGACCACCACCGCTCTCGCTCGCTCTGCTAGTCTCTTGGTCTCTCTCCTACCAGTCGCTGACAACACACACTTACACCACGCCGGGTCACCTCGCCTTGGGATCCCCGGGACATGGATGGGTTGATGGATATCCGTTTTCAGAAGGTGTGATCTGATCTGATCCCGTCAGCTTTCTTAGTGCAGGCTGGGCTCCTCTCTCTCTCTCCTTGTACCCAAGGACCAAGGGACCCCCCTCTTTGTGCACCCCACGTGCGATCCATTGGACCGCTGCTGCTCCCAGCAGAGAGCAGCAGCACCACCCAACCATCCCTTCATTATCCCTCTGCGGGTGCTGAAAGGAGCAGGTGAGTGAGTGAGTGAGGCTGAAGCTAGATTGAGTGCAGCGCCCAGAGCAGAGGGGTAGGTCGAAGTGAGAGGGGGCTAAAGATGTACATAGTGTATAGTGGCAGCGCGAGGGGATAATGGGAATTTGGGAATTCACCGGCCCCCTTCTGCCATGCCACATGCCAGTCCGTGGGCTGTGAATAGTGAAAATAGTGTCCGGCTTGGTGCTTTCTTTCAGATCGAATGCCAATCCAATGCTAGCTTAGCTTTGTAGGTAGATCTGCGGGCGTTCGCTACACCAACCTTCTAGTCGGTTTTGGCTTTTCCTGGGGAGGGCTTGGGGGAATCGAGAGTTTTTCTATTCCTGTGTCTCATCGCATCGTCAGGGAGGAAACCCAAAGCCCCCTCCACCCAATGAAAAAACACCCCGACGCCGCCGCCGCCGCCCTGCCGTGTCGTCGTCTGTTTTTTTTCTCTTATCTCGCACACCCCCTCACCCTCCCCTGTGTTACTGCTTACTCAAAGCAAAGCCAAGCCAAGAAAAGGCTCTCGTCTTCTCCCACAACAGAGCCCCAAAAGGTGACGAGAGAGAGAGAGCGGGGGAGAAGTAACAAACCCCGGCTGGCTCATTACCACGTACATATCCGTATGTACACACACAACAGCAGCAAACATTTTACATTACCACCATCCCACCTCACTTTTACTTGGCCCGCCCATCCATGCCCATCCCATCCGTACATTCATCCGGATCTGACACAGACGCACACAATCCACGGCGCACACGCTTCCCGCTCTGCTCGCATATGAAATAGCTACCAAATACGTACAACTCTCGTCTCCGTACAGAGCAAAGGCTAGTGTGCGTAATCCTCTTATCATCATCCGCCGCCTTGGAACTCTTGGACATTGCTCTCGTCTCACGTCTCACGCCTGGCACTCTCTTTTCTCTCCCCCATCCACTTTCTCCACCTCCACACTTTTGATGCCGCAATATCCGACTCCCTGTTAGTTATTACAACCACTCTCTGCTCTTTTATCTGCGACCGCCGAGCTTCTCTGGGGCCTACCGCTACTGCTGCGTCTGCTGCGTGCTGCGTGCTGCTGCGACTGCTACCGCTACCTACCGCCCATCATCCATCGGCCGCCGACCGCCAAAACTTGGAAACCAGTCCCATTCAATTTTCCATTTCATCATCATAGCCAGCTGTTATCATTAGTCCAATTATCCCGGAACTAAAAACAAACCTGCATGCAGGAAACACTATACCTGCTCCAGTCTCGTGCAGCAATTAACATATAGCCGTTGACATCGTCGTCATTCCCGGCGCCATCATCATTCCACTCTTCACACCTACCTTTTTGTTCCTTCTCTCTCGATGTGGTTTTCGAAGAATTGTTCTAGTAGAAGCTGAGGCCACCCCAACCCCCGGTCCAGGACCCGTCGAAGACACCCCCGTCGCCTGCTCGCTCTGCCACTCACACTCGAACCAGCACTCCATCCACCCTGGTTCCTCCTCCTTCACCCCTTCTACATACCACTTGTACCAGACCACACTTGCCGGGGGGTCGTTCTGTGTTCCTCGCTCGCTCTCATTTTCCTCTCTGTTCACGCAAAATTGCAGTTGGCACCTGCGCTGCCAATAGTCCGGCCAAGCCGAAATCAGTTCCATTGTACGCGACTGAACCCACCCCAGTTGATCCCAATGTGTGCATTTCGGTGACAGGCCCGCACGCACCCTCTGGCTGTTCGCCCGCGCGAGGCCCTGCGAGGCCCCTATTGCTGCAGGAGTGCAGGTCCCCAGGAGCGGCAGTACCTTGTCGTGCTGTGTGCTGTGTGTGAGGCTCCGCCCGGGTGGCCCTGAAGGGGAAAGGAGTCGTTCTTTCGTCGAACCGGCAGGACGGAGAACAGTGTGAGGTCCCAGTTGTGTGTCCCGCTCCTGCTGCTGCTGCCCATCATCGACCGCAGAGCCACCACGCCGCCCTGTCTGTTCGGGAAGGGGTGCGCGCGCGCGTGTGGAGGCAATTGGCCGGGACTGTATAAAGAGATCTCTGGACGGATCGCGACCAATCAATCTCGATTCGGTCTACTACCACCACGACGACGCCGGTAGCCGCGACCGAAATTGAACAAATACGACACTCGAGAATACGACTATATCGTAACCCGAAACGGCAGCTGGATTGCGTTGTTGTCGTTTGTTGCTGTTGTTACGTGTGTGTCTGTCTGACTTCTGACTTCTTACTTCTTCCTCCTCATCATTTGTTGTTTGTCGTTTGTGTCGTCAGTTATTGCTGTCATCCCTCAGTCAGCAATCGAAACCCAATTATTTGTCAGTCGCCCAAAATGACATCGGTCCAGAGCTTCAGTGGCCTCAGGTCCATACGGTCCAGCGAAAAGATGCACAAGTCGCGGAGTAAGGTGGTGAAGCCGATCCTCAAGAAATTCTCGTCTCAGTCGGAAAAGAACTCGTTGGATTTGGACCGGTCGTGGGATGAGCAAGATGAGCCCTTTCGCTACCAGAGCTCGACGGGAGCTTGGGAGGCAGGCGTGGAGGACGGCGCCTTCTGCGCGACAGGCCTCAACCGAACCAGCTCGACCAAGGACGTTAGCTTTGCCCTGGGCGCCGAACCTACAGGGCGCAGCTCCCTCACCAGCATGCGCTTCAGCAACCCTCACCATTCCCGCTCGATTAGCGGCACCAGTCACGTCTCGGTCGCGACTTCTGGCAGCGGCAGCGGTGCCGGTGCGGGCGTTGTGGGCGCCACAAGCAGCTCAGTTGCGCCGCGCACCTTCATGCACCCCTTCCAGCAGATCCCGCGCACCGCGACCCCTCCCATCTCCTACGCCAACTCGCTGGCCTCGTCCTATGTCGACAACCGCGACTACTCGCCTACCATCACCGAGGACGAGGACTACAGCTCGACCAACTACGACCTCGCCGACCCCACCACCAGTCACGTCAGCCTGAATCAATGCAACAACCACAACAGCAGTAGCATGACCAACATCCAGTACCGCCAGCAGCAATTATTACAACAAGTCCCTACGAGCAACCTCAATTCCCGCTCCCAGCCCAGCCTGAACCCTTCTGGCTCGATATCCCGCCGACCGACACTGACAACGCACCGCACCACCTCGTACTCAGAAGGCCCTCGGTCGCACCCGTCATCGCTGCGCATCAACACCACAGCTGCACAATCGCTGTCCACGACGCCCGCCCGTTCTTCGCGATTGGCCAATGTCTCTAGCCAGACCGACCTCACCACTGTGGAAGTGTCGACGAGCGGCTCGCCATCCCACCCGCCCCTCCAGAAGTTCTCCTCGCCCTCGAGCACCGTGTCCTCGTCAATTTCGCCCGTGATGCGCTCCTCATTCGAGGCCGTCAACTTCCCCCGCCTGCGCGCCAAGTCGGACATCGACACGGCGACTCGCCAAGATCACCTGCGCGAGGCCCGCCGCAAGTTCGAGGCGCGTGAGCAGGCCAAGGAGGAAAAGTACGCCCGCGAGCAGATCAAGCGCCGCGAGCGCGAGGACAACAAGCGCGCCCTCGAGGCCGAGCGCCAGGCCAAGGCCCAACGGAAGGAGCGAGAGGCGGCCCTGCTGGCCCTCGAAGCTGCCGAGATGGCCGAGGCGGCCCTGCCCCACAACAAGCAGCACAACCGCAAGAGCAGCGGCAACAGCAGCGGGCGACCTAGCACGTCGCGCATGCGCAGCAGCCGCACCATCTCGCAGCAGCACCAGCAGCGGGAGCGGGATCAGCTGCAGGAGCAGCAGCAGCAGGCCGCCGTCCAGGACCCCGAGAAGTTCGCCAGCGGCAACTACGAGAGCATGGAGACTCGCACTCCGCCCGCGTTCGGCCAGCGGGCCGGCACGGCCCGTGCCCCCAGCTACGAGGCGCCCCGGCGCACGCAGACGGCCAAGCGGAAGACGCACGGCGCCTGGACGGCTTTCATTCTCTGGCTGCGCACGCGGCTGCTGCGGCTCAAGAAGACGCACAAGCAGTAAACAGGGCAACACCATATACATATATCTTTACGTTTGGTCGCATCCGGAACGCGAGAAGATGGATTTGCGACCATGGCCGTGCAATTTTTTAATTGTCGGCAGACATTTCCCTTTGTGGCAGTACAGCAGCTACATTCCTATGGCAACATCCATACACGACAGACACCCTTTGGCGCAAGTCCGGTAAAGCAGTGGCCCCCCAAGAGGGGAGATCGATATCACACCCTGCAGCAGCGCTGCCACTTGAAGAAGACGGACAGAAGAGATATGGAAGGGGGAAGAGAGAGAGAGCGAGCAATCATCTTTCGACAGATACCCTGGATACACCGATCGTCATTCATCCTCACCAACATCATCATACCAACCATCAACACGCATCATCACACACAACTCCCAAGCGTTATAGCAAGGCGTTTTTTCTCTTCCCCACGGGCAGGCATCATCATCATCTTCGACCTCTTTGCGCACCTGGTTTCGCAACGCGCCTCCATTGACATCATGATCATAACGGCCTTTTCACATACTCACATACACTCACATCATGCATGCATTCGACACACACATTTTTTCACGGCCCTGGTTTTGGGGAATAAAGGCGCAACATCACCACACATATTTCCGCGCTTGAGACGGTCAGCGCAGGACAAGAGAGAAACGGCGTTCTTCCCGGTTGACATTACTTTTTGGACAGCGAAGCAGCACATTTTCATCCCGCATAAGCTTTTGGTGTTTTTGGTTTTTTTTATTGGCCGGCTGGTGGTCAACAACAACAACAGATGGCGTCCTTGAGATTTCGATTGGTTCTATTTGCTTTTCTTGTTTCGCCGTTAAAGGATCGGAAGCAAACAAACAAACAACAGGACGCCTGGCGGATATCGGTTGGAGGGGAGAGGCGATTAGGACAGGATACGGATCGCATCGGACCGGAATCGTCTGGATTCATCATGGTCTTTCCTGGGTTTCGGCTTGGTTAAGGGGTGGGTTGCTTCGATTGGCAAGCCCCGACGACTGCCATTACCTATGCTTGTTGCCGGTTCTTGGGCTTTTGGGTTTTCGTTTTCGCAAACCCTTGCCGCCTGAGTTCCAGTAGCAGCCGACAATGTCAAAGGAAGACATACATGGGACGATTCCGGATACAGAGGAGAGAGAAGCAGTTGGTTTAGACAGAGAGGGAGAGAGTCGTCAAGACACCCCCCATCAGGAGAGAAGAAACAAAAAAGTAAAAGCAGAAATATCATCAGCGATTTCACCATTATACTCTACCTCTTTCATGCTCGTGTCTTGTGAATTGTGACTTAGCTATGCTTGTGGGCAGCTACTGACTGATATCTTGAGGAGACGAGGCTGTTGATAAGGTGCTGTCAAGATCGTAGCGTAGCGAAATGGCGTGGGAGTTAGGTATGTGTGATCGGTCTGTCAGGTCGACAGCCAGTACGGGCGGGTTTCGTGTAAGAGGCTTGGCTCCGGGCGCCGGCAGTTGGGTGTGCCGGAATTAAGGCAAAACGGCGGCTCCATGGGAAAAAGAAAGGCATGAAGGGTGAATGGTGTTTCCGTCTCACATGGGAATACCGTCACAGCATCTGTAGCCACATAATCGCATTGAGTTGGATGCTTCTTCCCACGGATTTTGCTGCACGGCGGATATGTGTTGCAGATGGCGGAGAGAAAAGATCAAAATCACATTACGAGAGAAAGAGAGAGAAAGACATTGGCGAGCTTTATTATAAACCTGCTGATTGAGTTTCTACAGCCTTCTTCCCAGCTGTCTAGATCTAAATATGTTCTGTCTGCCATATGGGTGAAACAGCGCCTAGCCAGGCGATCATGCGTTGGGAGCTTCGAGGTCCCGGCTGGATTTATGCGGATGGGTTATGAGTGGCGAGTGCGAGCAATTGTTAGCAAGCAGGCAAGCTCCTCCATTGCGCGAGGGCAAGGCCGTTCTTAAAATATAGTCGCTGCAATTGCAGCTACATGATATTTCTGTTGTCGCAAAATCATTGGGCGATATTCATAGATCTTACAGCGTCTTTCCCTACCATCGTCAAAGTAAGAGCAGGGAGGTTGCCGATTGAATCTCAACTCCTTTTCACTGGGCAGGCGCCGAGAGGGGACTAGCGCGGCGGGCTTAGTGGCTGGATCGACAGGGGTCTAGGTCTCGAGGTGTGTCTTGCCTTTGCTCTTTTCTGATTAGGCCAGTCGCCAGCAGCCAGGTACGCCTTCTATTGGCGATTGATTGTCGCGCTCTCTCACTCTCTCCGCAGAGACTCCGGGCTCCCCCCTCAGATTGGAGATGCAGCTTGTTCGATTAGACTTCTAGACTTTTTTCCTTGGACGATCATAAAGTTTAGGGGTCCTGGGCAGTGGGAGCAAGTAGAGAGACATTGTGCAACCAACATCCCCAGCAGAGTCAGACAGACAAAGCAGAACAATTTAGGTAACACGAGCCGCAGAAACGGAAACCTAGGCGGCCGTGATCTCCAGAGCCGTAGATCCGTTCGTGGGCGTTAATGAGGAGTTGCAGAGCCATGACGCGGTCCTTGTCCCCTCTGGCCTTCATTTGGCAGAGGGCGATGGCGACGTCCTCCAGTGTGAGAGTGTCCCTTGAAGCCCGCCGAGCCTTTTGGCGGCTGGGCATCGCGGCCCCTGCCCATGCCGATTGGTCCCCCTTCCCTCTTTTTCAGGTGCGCGACCATGCCACCACCGGCTTCCATTCGATGGGTGCAATCACGACCGGCTCCACTTTGGGGGAGGGAGCAGCAGCGGGCAATTCAATTCAGGAGGTGAGAGCTGGAGGTGGTCTTGAGTGCTTTACGGGCGGCGGTGGTTTTGTAGTTTCCAGGGTTCCATCCGCGACAGACATACATTCTCTTGGACATTGCATTTTCTCCTTCCCTCAATCGTCGTCACGCCCACAGCACTCACTAAAGCAAAGTCGATGGTTCTGCATGCATGGTAATTAGTTTGTTCCGCAGCAGCAGACTAACCTGCTCTCTTTTCCCACATTCATTCATTCCCTTCTCCCCCCTCTTGCTCGTATACACTGGATCTGGTTAATTGATTGAATTGATTGATCGATCCATCCGTCCATTCGGGGCTACCTGGAACAAGCAGGTTCCCTTTTTACACAACCCGGGCAGCGTCTTGCCGCGCTCTCTTTATTCCCTCTCTTCCATCACGTTGTTTTGTTGTTCTGGATTGTCTTGTCTTGTCTTGTCTTGCCGCCCGCCCCTTGGCCTGACTGTTGTTTCGTTCCCTCTGCCATCATCTGCGACAAGGCACCCTAGACCGGGCACCCGACCGACAGCCAAGTTCCAGCAGTCGTTCGTTAATTCGTTACGCATCATCCCCGCGTGTCGTGTGCGACGTCCTGTCATTTCGATCTACGATCATCACCAATTATTCGAATCGAGCCCGTCGCGCGAACGACCGCCCGATTTCTCCAGAATACTAGACACTTGGATCGACCTCTCCTCCACGCTTTTCGGCCCTTTACCCAGAAAAAAATACAGTCAGCCTCCCGCCGGCGCATAACAATCTGTTGTAACAACGTTCCATCTTTAACGACACCGTCACCATGGTGAGGCTGTCCTCGCTGTTGACGGCGTTGAGCTTGGGCGTGGCCCAAGTCTTCGCCGCCCTCGAAGTCGACCTTGACGACGTCGGTAGGTTTCCCCTGACACCCATCCATCCAATCCTCCCTTGACTCCCGGCTCCCGGCCTTTCTCCATCTGGCAAGGTACTACTACGGGAACCAAATGCTAATTGCGATTTCTCAACGCCCACAGAGTCCATCAAGCGCGCCGCCAAGAATGTCGCCGACGACATGCTCACCTTCTACCGGGGTGACGAGCCGGGCTGGGTGCCCGGTATTCTGCCCGGACCCCCTCCCGATGGCGATTACTACTGGTGGCACGGCGGTGCCATGTGGGGAGCCCTGCTCGACTACCGACACCACACTGGCGACACCGACTACGACCGGATCGTGTACGAGGCCATGCTGTTCCAGGTTGGCGACGACCGCGACTACAACCCCGCCAACTGGTCCGCCTCCATGGGTAACGACGATCAGGCCTTCTGGGGCATGTCCGCCATGATTGCCGCCGAGGCCGGCTTCAAGGATCCCCCGAAGGACCAGGCCCAGTGGCTGTCCCTCGTCCAGGCCGTCTTCAACGATCAGACGATGCCCGACCGCCGCGTTACCGAGGGTCCCTGCAAGGGCGGTCTCCGATGGCAGGCCGTCCGATACAACAACGGTTTCGACTACATCAACACCATTGCCAACGCCTGCTACTTCAACATGGGTGCCCGTCTCGCCCGCTACACCGGTAACCAGACCTACGTGGAGCTGGTGGAGGCTACCTACGAGACCATCAAGCGGCTCGGCTACATCGACAAGGACTACAACGTCTTCGATGGCGCCCATCTTCCCAACTGCGACAAGATCAACAGAGCCCAGTTCTCCTACAACATTGGCCTGCTGGTCCAAGGCGCGGCGGCCCTGTACAACTTGACGGAATCGGAGAAGTGGAAGACGGAACTCGACAACCTCCTCGATGCCACCTTCAAGGTCTTCTGGCCCAACGGAATCGCCTTTGAGATTTCTTGTGAAAGCTCCCAGGGCGCCGGTTGCAACAAGGATATGGAGGCGTACAAGGGTTTCGTCCACCGCTGGCTCGGCTACACGGCCCAGGTGGCCCCCCACACGGCGGCCAAGATCAAGCCCATGATCCGGTCTTCTACGGCGGCTGCCATCAGCCAGTGCACGGGCGGCTCCAACGGGCGCTTCTGCGGCTTCCACTGGTCCACGCACACGTTCGACGGCGCCATCGGGGCGGGTCAGCAGATGAACGTCCTGGGTGCCCTGACGGCCATGCTGATGCCCGACAAGGGCGGCCCGCCGCCGCTGACCAACAACACGGGTGGTACGAGTTCGGGAGACTACGACGCCGGAGGTCACTCGTCCGTTTCCAAGGTCGTGGCCCCTGTCACCGGCGGCGACCGGGCCGGCGCGGGCTTCCTGACGGCGCTCATTATTGCGGGTGCCCTGGGTGCGTTTGCCTGGATGAGCACCGATGGAATTGCCGAGTAGAAACTTTTGTTGGCTTCGCCGTACTGTTCGTTGTGGTCCTTTGGATTAGAAGGCAAGAAAGAGAAGAGAAGAGAAATTTATTCATCAAAATACCCCCATTTGGTTCTTTGTGGCGAGTGTGCACACATGAGAAAAGCAATTGAAAAGGGGCGAGGCCTCGCCACTATCGAATCCGTGTGTTGTTGACAAACTTGTGGTTATATATATCTGGGAAATGGCAAAGGATTTAGGCGTTTATGTTTATTTCCCATTTGCGTTCATCATTTTGGGGGTTTCTTCTCCCCCCTTTCGTAGTACAAGCAGACTACTTTCTGGCTGAACTGTGTAGTAAACCTCCTTCTCCTGAATAGGCAGGGTGGTTGATTGATTGATACTGAACTAAGAGCACAGTACGTCTTCTTGTGGCATGATTTGCTTTCTTGTGAGATTCGAGAGAAGATTCGTGATTGGTGGTGACTGTTGCTTAGTCGGTGTTCGTTTGCTGCCACTCGCGGTGGGAGGTTCATTTATACACATTGATATACAGGTAACGTCGTGTTCAACCTGAGGAGAACTAGATCTCGCAAACTATGTTGGGAAATGTAGAGGCCTAAGTCTCCCGAGTGTAACCCATTCGGGTGTGACATGATTTCTTATCCGTATGTTGCAATACTTGATGCAATGTTCGTGATCTCTCTCTGAGAATTGGCTGTATCGATTCATGGGTCTTGCAGGTAGGCCAAGAGCAAGTTGGACAATTCCATTCCCCCTCTCAGCGTCTTGCCTTTCCATCTAGCACGCGGCACCAATAGCAGAGAATTCTCTACACATTCACTCAAATGATTAATTAAATATGCGTTTCCTCGATATAGACAGATTGAAAGGAAGAGATAAACACAAATGTATATGGAGACAGAGAGAGGGGGGAGAGAGAGGGGGAGAGAGAAGAATCGGTAGTGAAATAATCCGACAGAAACGTAATATACCCCGTGAAAGAAGCAGCGCTAAGTTAAGCTGATTCTCTTGCATGTATCTCCTCATTAGCTTTACCAAGAGTCAACCGATCATGGCTCATTATCATCATCATGATCATCACCATTTACCCAAGCTGGGCAACACCGAGCTCATTCGGTTGGGAGAATGGAGCAGAAGACACCCCAGCCTCGCTCATGCCCGCGGCGTCAGCCGAATGTTCAGTCCCTGCACATACCCTATGACCCAATCCCGGAAAGCAAAGTCATTTCTCCTCCCTCCTTCTCCGTTCCCGCTCGATGCATCTGCTGCTCCTGCTCCCTCCGTCTTCTCGTCCGCCCCCGCCTCGATATCGAACGCATACAACAAGTGAAACAGCGCCAGCTGCACCGCCAAGTACGCCACCGTCTTGCCCGGGCACGCCCGCGGCCCCTTGAGGAACGGGCAGAAAGCCGCGACCATGCGCGTGTCGAGCGGCCGCGCCAGCCAGCGCTCGGGCCGGAAGGCGTGCGGGTCCGGCCCGTAGATGTCCGGGTCGCGGTGCAGGGCGTAGGCGCAGACGCCGACGGTGGCGCCGGCGGGGACGGGGACGCCGTCGATGACCATTCCTGTTTCTGTGGGGGCGGCGACCTCGCGCGGGATGCTGCTGGGTTTGGGCGGGTTCAGCCGCATGGCCTCGTCGACGCAGGCGCGGAGGTAGCGGAGGGAGGGGCCTAGGACGGCGGCGGGGTCGGTGAGGGTTGTGGGGTGGAGGCCGCTGGTGGTGCGGACTTCGGCCGTGGCGCGGGCTAGGCTTGATGGGGAGGAGGGAGAGGGCGGTTGGGTGGTCCAGTGGAAGAGGGTGGCGGCGATGGTGAAGCGGACGGCGTCGCTGCCCGCGGCGATGAGGAGGGAGCTGTCGGCGCGCAGGTCGATGCGGCTGTAGAGGTTGGCGCGTAAGAGGTGGCCGAAGATGTCGCTGCTCTTCGTCTCCTCCTTTTTCTTCTTCAGGGCCTCCCCATCATCTTGGCTATCCTCCCTCGCCGTTGACCCGGCCATCACCTTCTCCTCGTCCTCCTCCCGCGCGAGCCGGTCCAGCCGCCGGTCCACCTGGCGGTCGGCCAGGTCCGCGTACCGCTGCGCCTCGACGGCCGTGCGCATGCGCAGCCGCGCCGGCCACCGGGACCCCAGGAACCGGCGCCAGAGGCCCAGGGCGTAGCGGAAGAAGCCGGCCCAGTAGAGGAAGACGCTGGCGTCCTGCAGGCAGCGCGGCAGCCAGCGGTAGTCGGCGCGGCGCAGCAGGTCGAGCGACTGGCCGAAGGCGAGGGTGGTGATGAGGTCGAAGCCGTACCAGGACGCGAGCTGGTTGATGTCGACCTCTACTGTTCCTCTTCTGTCAGCAGCAGCAGTAGTACACGGTCGCCCCTCTTCCCGGACGACGTCGACCAGCACCCCGGCCAGCGCGTGGATGGTGCGGAACGCCTCGTCGCGCGCGGGCATGGCGCGGTCCAGGACGCGGCGCCGGGCCGCGTGGGCGTCGGGCGCCCGCTCCATCTGCACGCTGCGGCCGCCCTCGGGCCCGCCGTCCAGCAGGCCGTAGAACTCGTCGCCCTTGAAGACGGGGGCGCCCTTGGCGTGGATCGTCTTGAGGGCCGAGAGGGTGCTGAAGGAGAGCTGCAAGTATGTTGTTAGAGTCTCGGCGATTGGATGATGAGGCAGTCACAATCGGGGACCACTTCTCTCGTGGTGTCTTACTGAGTCGGGTCCTATTCGGACGACGCTTCCTGTGTAAGTTGGTCAGCGAACTGATCTTGCCGGAGCGTTGAGTTCCCAGGCAAGTGGGATCCAGGGCGATACGGACCATATTTCTCGTGCGCTGCGAGCTCTTGCAGATGGCGGTTGCCCTTGCGGCACTGCCATACTCGCGGCAGCCCGGAGACGCGTTGCAGAAAGGGGCCCGGCACCCCGGCCAGGGGGTGGAGTCCGGGGCATATGCGATACACCACCAGGAGGAAGGGCGAGATTATCTGTTCGGTTTGTGAGCGGTCATGCAAGCATAGTTGAGTCGTGTCGCTCCGAGACACGGGCGCTTTCACTTACAAGCGCAACTGCGATCATTAGACCGATCGACCTCATATCAGCAGTGGCCATGGCGGCAAAGGAAGGCATGGTGCCTTGGCTCATTTTGGCTGCTGGAATAGTGAGAACAATTTAGTTACCAGAGTTAATGTCTCATAGATCATTACACACGGGACGGTGTCGTCCTTGCTTTTGAATCATCGTTCCGGGGTGGGAGGGAGCTCATGCCTACCCCACTCCACGGATATCGCACTCTCTCGTTGCGGGTGAGAGATCTTCTCCGCATTGAGCCTGCATGCATAGAGGGTGTCTCCTATCTGCCGTGCCACTCACCTCCTTTTGGAACCGAGTGCAACGATGGAAGTCTGCATGCTTCGTATAGAGATAGAATGCCGCATTCTGTGTGGTCAGGTCTCAGAGCCAGCAGCGCCACCACACGGCTCAGACCGTGGCCGATAGACAGGGGCCCTACACCTCGACGAGTTATACTTCGGCATCTGCACACTGATGTGTGTGACGTTGCTACTCTCTGTCTGACTTCACCATGCTGCTCAAAAGCACGAAGTGGCACGACGTGATATCTCATCAATTTCCCCGCACGCTCACCGTATTACTTTGGAAAGAGCATGCGAGAATGGATCATAGCACTAGGATAGTTTGTTCAGGAGGTTATTGCTTATACAAATGTCTATACATGCCGGTCCTTCTAGTATATCCGTACTTTTTCTACTTCTAAATACCATTCCCCGATGCAGTGAAGTACTGCCCACCATCTTGCTTGCTTTCATGATCATTGAACGTTGTAGCGAATAACCTTGACAGTCAAACAGCCCCCTTATCCCACACCAGCCATCTCTTCCCAATGGCCGTGACCGAGAAGTACGACGACGTTCAAGTCGCCACGCAGGCGGAGGATAACGCCCACATGCACAAAGTCGGCTCCAAAGAGAACAGCCAACACAGTGATGTAGAGACCGCCAGCACCGCCTCCAGCGGCGGACTGATCGAGGTAAATTGAGTCTCTTCATGAAGTACAACAAACCTTGAGAAAGAAGGAGAAGAACATTCGCTGATGCACTAGATTTCCGCAGGGCTACATCTCGTACCTGCCCATCGTCCAGTTCGGCTTCGCCCTGCTGGCGACGTGGGAGTGCATCGGCATCACCCTGCAGCAGACCCTGCTCAACGGCGGCACCGCGGCGCTGGTGTACGGCACCCTCTTCTCGGGCGTGGGCTGGTGCCTCGTGGCCCTGTCCATCGCCGAGATGGCGTCCATGGACCCCGTCGTGGGCGCGCAGTACCGCTGGTCCGCCCGCTTCGCCCCCGGGGGCCCCACCGCCCAGCGCTTCTGGGGCCTGTTCCAGGGCTGGGTCACCGTCTTCGGCTGGATGACGGGCGCGGCCGCCAACCTCGTCTACCTGGCGCAGGGCGTGCTGGCCATCGCGGTCATGTGGAACCCGGCGTTCGAGCCGACGGCGTGGCAGACGGCCCTCGTCATGTGCGCCTTCGTCGTGCCGCCCGTCGTCGGCAACCTCTGGTTCCGCCGCCTCGTCGCGCCCATGGAGCATTTCGGCGGCCTCTGCCACGCCGTCTTCTGGCTCGCCAGCCTGGCCGTCCTGGGGGCGCTGGGCACGCGGGGTTCGCACGGCTCGGTCTGGGCTACCCCGCCGGGGAGCAAGGCGGGCTGGGCTGGAAGACCCGGCGTCGCGTTCGGGGTCGGGACGATGCCGCTCGCCTTCCCCGGCACCGGGTTCGACGGGGTGATTCACCTGAGCAAGGAGACGCGCGACGCCCCGCGCACCATCCCGGGCGCCATCGTGGCGGCCGTCGTGCTCAACGCGCTCATGGCCTTCGTCTGGGCCGTCGTGGTGGCCTACTACCTCGGCGACGCCGACGCGCTGCTGGCGGGGTCGCCCCTGGACTTCGCCCTCCTGGGCCTCTACCTGCGGGCCACGGGCTCCAAGGCGGCGGCGACGGCGCTCGTGCTCTTCCACGAGCTGATCCTGTACGTCTCGCTGTACAACATCTACGCCTCGGTGGCGCGCCTGGCCTGGGCCTTCGCCGAGAACGGTGGCCTGCCTTTTTCGGGCTTTTTCGTTCATGTCTCGCGCCGCTTCCGCCAGCCGCTCCGCACCCTCGGTTTGTTGATCGTCGTCGACGTCGCCCTGTGCATGGTCTCCATCGGCAGCACCACGGCCTTCAACGCCATGATCTCGCTACCGCTGCTCGCCATCTCGCTCTCGTACGGCATGCCCATCGCCTTCCTGCTGCTGCGGCGGCTGCGCGGCCAGCCCGTCGGGAAGCTCGGGCCCTTCCGCCTGCCGGCGCGCGGCGGGGTGGCCGTCGTCGTCAATGCGCTCGCCGTCGCCTTCATACTGTACGTGCTCAGCTTCGCGGGGCTGCCGACCGTCATGCCGGTTACCAAGGACAATATGAACTACGCGGGGCCCATGATGTTGGGGCTCATGGTGCTTGCGGTGGGGGATTGGTGCGTTTCGGGGAGGAGGCGGTTTTGGGTGCCTGAGGTGCACTCTGATTCGTGAGCGTTGCCGGGCTCAGTACAGACAAATTGAGATCTCGTTACGATCTATGCATATTGTACCTCGAAATGTAATTGGTTATCCCTACAGAATGTCGTTGGTTCGTGCAGCATTGCTTCTTAGCTCTAGGTTGGACCCCCTCACGGACCCCTCCTCCTGGGACTGCATTGCCACTCCAACGCCATTTATGATTTAGAGCGACAGCTCCAGCATCATTTCATCACATCTGGTCTAGCTCATAATTGAGAACTGATATCATCTATGTTTGTCCTGGTCAATCTATCTATCCCTTGCAGATTCAATCCCTTCTGGAGTAAACTACTTACCACTTACTGAAAAGTCTCCGAGCGAGCACCCTGGTAGCCAACTGAACTAGCACGCTCGCACTGGAGTACTTAAAGCGTAGCGTTCGCAAGTGCAACCCCGCCAAAAACGTCAACCCAGGATCACCCACCCAATTTGCTATCTTCACGATGTCGGACTCAAAACCTACCCTGCACCATCTAAATGTATGTATATACAACCTCTATGAAGAAGATGGGGGAGAGGGAGGCCATGCAATTGAACTGTAACGTGACTGACTCACCTGCCCACCAGGACTCCCAATCCCAGTCGATCCTCTGGCTCCTCGAGGAGCTGGGCATCGACTACAACTTAGTCCCGTACAAGCGCAACAAGGGCCGCGCGCCGCCGGAGCTCAAGACCATCCACCCGCGCGGCAAGTCGCCCACGCTGGTGACGGCCGCGGGCCGCGTCATCACGGAGCGCAGCGCCATCACGCTGTACCTGATCCGCACCTACGACGCCGCGGGGCGCTTCCAGGTGGCTAATCCCGTCTTGCCATCGCCATCGTCATCCTCCGAAAATGGCGGCGACGAGGACGACCTGGTCCGCGAGGAAGAGCTCGTCTCGCTCGGCACGGCGACCCTGAACCCCATCATCCTGTTCGCCTTCGTGCTCGGCGTCGTCGTCAAGTTCACGCCCTTTTTCGTCAGGCCCATCATGGCCGGCTTCAACCTGCTGCTGCGCAAGGCGTTCCTGGACGCGGAGCTCGCCGGCGGCTTCGCTGAGCTGGAGCGGTGCCTGTTGCTGCCCAAGAAGTCCTCTACTGCCACGGGAACCCAGCAGGAGGAGCACGCGCGCGAGTACCTCATGGGCGGCCCGGAGCCGACGCGCGCCGACTTCATGATGGCTTGGTTCGCGGACTGGGCCGTGGCGGGCAGGCTGGTCGATCTGCCGGACAAGTACCCGGCGACCCAGGCGTGGTTGGCGAGGTGCTTGGCGCGGCCGGCGTACCGGCGGTCGTTGGAGAAGGGGAATGGGTATGATATGGGCAGGGACGCTTACTAAGGCTGCGGCGGCATGGTTACATGCGAAGGCCAAAGCCGTTGGTCCTTCTTCGTGAGATGTCAATTATGAGACATGGCGAGGACGAAAGTGTGGTTGAGAGATGGGCACTGGTTGTAGTAAACAACGTCGAGGACGGGTGCTGGAATCTGCCAGTGACCCTGCATGATTGGCATGTTATTCGTTGAAAGCATCTGAACATTAAACATAGCTACCTAAACTTCATTTACTGAAAGTGACTGATGTAGCAATATCAGCTCCATAACACGAACTGAGAGTTCACTGACAGACAATGTGACATTCATCTGCAACCTTCCCACTAGAAGCTCGCGCCGTACACAGCACATGTATGTAGCCCTCTACTTGGTATTGGGGGCAATCATTATATAAATACTCGGCATACAGCAATGATAAAAGAAATGCGCGGGCAAATATTTCACCTCTACGGAGTACAGGTCCGGAAAAATAGCGACGAGAAAGGAGGGAGCCGGGCACCCAAGCAACAATAAGACCCCGCCCTCGGCACCGAGCACCTGGGAAACACAGCCCATTCATTGATTGGCCAGCAATGTCCTGTACCTGGTCGCGCCCTTGGCCGTCGTATTTGTTGTATTGGCGCCTGTGCTCTCCCTTGCGTCTGGGACCGAGGTGGTGAGGGTGGGAGAGAGGTCTGTGCAGTACTCTGTGTACGGCGATTCGCCGGTAAGCGCGGCAAAAAGAGAGGGCAGATGAGAATTCAAAAAACAATACTCGCTCGCTCGCACCACCAAATCTATACACGCCCTGTCCTCCCTCTCAGCGCATCGATTTGGCGCCCGCGCTCGACACGAGAAGTGAGAGATCCACCCGCCAACCGCTTGAGGCAACTGGCACGAACGACGGTAAACCCGGCAGTCGCAGCGATGGGGTTTTGCGGCAAGTGGTGTGGAGCAATGCAAGGGGAAGGGAAAAAGAAATCGGCCACTTTCAGTCTGTGATGAGCCCACCGAAAAGCTGTCCTCGGCTTGCTCAGATTGGTTCCAGTCAATCGCAGGCAGGCTCGACAGGTACGGGGTGGATACCTCCTAGCATTTTGGCAGGGGGTCCGTTCGCTGACCAACTGCTAACGCCCTCGAATTGCTGCTAGTGCTGCTGAACGAACGGACGGTTAACGTGTGCCGATTGGAACGTTTCTAAACATAGGCCGCATGGGATTTTTCTTTGACAGACGGATATGGATATGGATATGGAAAAAAGTATGGGGATGGGGGGAATATTCTGAAATTCTCTCAATCCTACCATACGAGAAGCCCTTTCGTTTCATGGGCCTTGCCGAGCTATGCCCATGAGCCAGCCAGCCATTGCTGACAGGCAGGAAGGACAGTTCGATATAAAGGGCCGGCGGCTGCCTCTCTCTTACAGCTGGGGCAATTGATCATCAGTACCCAGCTTCGATCTACATACTTACTCATCACTCGCATACAAACTCGCAAGTTCAGTCGATCATTAGTTGCCCAAGATGCAGTTCTCTACGCTGATCATTTCCCTTACTCTGGGCGTCCTGGCCTACGGCCAAAACACCAACACCACCATCTGCGACAACAGCCCCAGCGGCAGCGTCTTCTGCGGGTAAGTCCGACATCTCTGACTTTCAACAACACGATAAACCAAAGTCGCTGACAATATCACAGAAAGAACAACATGCTCATCAGATGCCGGGACGGCCAGCTGCTCGACGAGGTGCCGAACAACTGCAGAGGAGCGTCCGGGTGGAGGTGTGTAAATGAGACGGACCCGCACTCTGGGCTCCCCTCTGCTGGCTGCTATCCCGAGCGCACGGTCCGAGGCGAAGCCAGACGACAGAGGTAGATGGATGCATTGCATTCATTGCCAGTCATTACTATTGTCTTTCATTGATTGGTCATGAGAGATTTTCATTTTGGGGGGACGGGATATTGAAGATCCCGACACACACATACCACCACCACCACCACTACTTTTCCTCTCAAAGTATGTACCGAAACATGGGCCCGTAATTCTCCACCGCCGCCGCCGCCGCTCCTCCTTCGCCCTCTTCAACCACCCCTTCCTCCTCCGACGACTTCGCCGCCGCCGTGGCCCCTCCCCGCGCACGCTGCTCGTCCAGGGTGCCGTACCGGCGGTCCAGTTTGCGATTTTCGTGCCGCAACAGCATCCGCAGCGTGAGGGCCAGCAGCGCCGTGAAGAACATACAGGCCGCGCAGACGCTCTGCCCTTTCACGTAGTACGGCTTCTCGCGCGCCGGAAAGATATTGGTCCCCAGCAGGGGTCCGCACTGCCCCACGGCGTTGAGCATGACCATGCCCGCGCCGCGCCGCGAGTCGGAGCCCTGGTTGTTCATGACCCACGGCAGGATGTTGCCGATGGCCGGGAACACGCCCGCGGCCGCCAGGAAGACGCCCGCGTACCGCGCCGCCACGCTCTTGCAGGTGGCCAGCATGACGTAGCCCACGCCGGCCATAAGACTCAGCGCGATGATCATGAGCCCCCGCTGCCGCGTCCGGTCGGCGACCCAGGTCGTCAGGACGGTGAGGCAGGCCGAGAGGAAGAAGGGCGGGGCGCTGAGCCCCTGGGCGGCGACGCCGCCGAAGCCCATCTGGGCCAGGATCGTGGGCACGAAGACGGGCAGCGACGCGTACGAGACGTTACAACTAAAATACATGAAGGCCGTGAGCCAGGGCTTCGGGTCCCGCAGCGTCGCCAGCACGTCGGGCCAGTGGATCCCGCCGACGCGCGCCGCGGGGCTGTCGCCGACCTGCTTCACCCCGCGCGCCGTCGCCGCCTGCTTTTCCGGCGGCGAGAGGAACCGCGCGTGCTGCGGCGTGTCCGGGAGGAAAAAGTAGGCGACGGGCGCCATCAGGATCGTGGGCACGCCCTCCACCAGGAACAGGAGCCGCCAGTTGGCCAGGCGCGGGTGGCCCGACGTGATGCCGTAGGCTAGGGCGCCGCTAAAGCAGGTGGCCAGGGGGGCCGCTGTTAAGCGGGAAGGTACAGGTGTTAGCGGAAAGCGTGTCTAAACTATCCAGGCAGGTTCGCATTGATGTTTCTGCAACTTTCTTCCGATAGACGAACAAAAACAAAATAAAAACAAATTGGAAATTCAGTAAGATGAGAGTGATATCACGTACCGGCGAGAAACAGGCCAGAGCGGAACCCGAGCTCGTGACGCAAGTAGAAGAAACTCAGCAGGTAGGGTATCCCAGGACCGAAGCCAGCTTTGGGTCATGCTCATGTTAGCCAATTACATTCTGCTCAATTCAAAGAAGCCGGCAGCGCAACAACAACCGCCACTCACCTTCCGAAGCCCCGAGCAGGAACCGCAGCGCCATGAGGCCGCCCCAGCTGGTCACGGCGGCCTGGCAGGTGGCGACGACGCCCCAGGCCAAGACGATGAAGCAGGCCCAGGCGTGCGGGGGCAGCACCTTCCACATGATGATGAGGAACTCGAAGAGGATGTAGGGGATGTAGAAGATGGTCAGCAGCCACTCGTACTGGTCGCCGCGCAGGCCCAGGTCCTCCTCCATGCCCGCGATGCGCGCGTTGCTAAGGAGGGAATGATGTTAGCTGACATCTGTTCTGTTGTTCTTGTCGGTTCGTTGTCGAGCAGTGAATGAATGCGTGTTTGTTCTCTCTTGGAATTGAAGAAAAGGAAAGAAATGGAACCAGTTATGCGTGCGCGACTCACCCAATGTTGGACCGGTCGAGAAAAGACAAGAGGACTATCATGGGGTTGTCAGTTCCTACGGAGCGATACATTACGGCGCGGCACGGGAGCGGGCGGATGCGCCGGGACGTGCTTGGCAGGTTGGTTCACTTACACAAAAACGAGACCAGGGGGACTATGCGATGGTCCAGCTTCCGGACGACGCGCCGTTCCAGCGCGGCATCGACGACGGCTGTGGCGCCCAATTTGGGTTCGATCTGAGCGGCATGGCCCTTTTCGGCATCTTGGTCAGAGGCCTCATGCCGTATCGGGTCCGACATTTTGTGGGTGTATAGATAAAGTTGAGAAGATGGCTTGGCAACGAGATGGTGATTAGGGAATGCAGTCCTTTTCTGCAGATACCAGCTCAATTTCCCCAGATGGCCAGGCTATTAACTACGATTTTTAATCACAGAAAACAGCAGACATTGAATGGAGGAATGAGGGGTGAGAGAATGAGCAAGTTGACGAAGCAGGGTGGCATTTCAAGTAAAAAGTAGTCTCCAACCGGCCCTGTCAACGAAAAGATGGTCGCTGTTTTGAGACAATAAGTCCCCAGGCCCGGTTCTCGCAGGCCTCCCAATGGCTTATCTTCTCTCATGGTGTGCGTGTGGTACAGTATCATCGAGCACACTAACCAAAACGCGATGGAGGGTTTGTTCTTTCCATGAACGGACCGACAGCGGTGAATAGACAATACACACCATGAGCTCGGTTCAGGGTCATGGGCTCGTCGAAAGAGAGGGTTGAGCAACCCCAATGATCCCCTCTTAGCGCCCAGCTACCCCAGAGATCAGCTACGGTAGGGCGGGGCTTGGCATGGCGGCGGGCCAATCGTTCGCCCTTGTCCTCCCTCCCTCATCACCGTAATTGCCGGAGCTTGGTTTTCTCACGCGGGGTAAAGAAAAAGCAGCATTGCATTCAATAGAGAGAAGGGGTGGACTCGGCGGTGCTCGAGACTGGACATCTTCAGGTCAACTTGAATCAGCGTCCTGTATCGAATTGATTAGATACAGCACAAGTATGCAAAACCCCCCGATGCGAGTGTTACGCCGACGGTGGACTTGTACAGCTCCGGCATCGCCATGACTCTCGCGATACTGTCAGAGTATGTAGATGGAGCCCCAGTTTCCGGTATGCATCAGCAACCTGCAGTGTATACTACCTGGCACCACCACAACTCCAAAACCACACGCAAACACTTGCATACAACGTACATACATACCCTTACCCCTCTGCGCCGCGGAAGCCCCGGCGCCCTTCCATGTTCTGTCCCACTCCCAACAAACACCCCCCTCATCTAATACCACCTACACGAAGCTTGAGTGGTCAGCGAAACAGATAACCTCGAATGTTGTTGTCGTGTCGGCCCTTTGCAAGAAAAAACGAGAAAATGGTGCGCGTCGATTGACGGTGCAGGCATCGGATGAGGGCAAATCGACGGCTCGACCTCCCAAAAAGGCCAAGGAGGCAAGGAGGATGCTTGATTCCCCTGACGTCAATTTCACCGCTCGCGCCAAGATCGGCGCGTTGCGAGAACACAGCGTTTTTACCAATATTTAGCTCGACGAGAGACGCGGGTGTTCCCGTTCGGCGTCCAGTCCACATGCATGCAGTAGCATCATGAGATGACAGGCTTGCGGGCGATCGCGCCGGTATTCTTGTTTGTCGCATGTCGCATCGTGCGATCTTGGGAGGTCCCTCATCTCGCGGCGGGTTTTCGATCTGCTTCAGGGTTCCAAATGTGTTTGGTGGTGGTGGGGTCTTCTTCTCTGTAAGTGGGTGGTGGGCCACCTGTGCGCCCCCTCCAAAGGCATCTACTCCTCAACTTTGATGAGTTGTAGTCGTCAACGATTTGACCACGGCGCACGCCAGACTTCATCCGGCCAAAAACCGCATCAGGCCTCTGCAGGACAGGGCTCGCCAGCTGGACTTTCCGGCGGTCTGGCGCTCGGGGAGAAGACGGGAAGACCTGACGACGGCACATTACTCGCCCGGCCGGCCCAGGCCATGCAAGCGACTCGGGAGCTAGCAGGTGACACATAGCCCAGTTCCCCGTCCCCGTCCCATCTCCTTCCATATAAAACGCATAACAGTTTCCTCCCGAGACAATCCTCCTCTTCCCGTGTTCTGTCCGTTCCCCTACTGCACACACGTATATGTAGCCGTTTCCCTCCGAAACCATTCAGGGCTCACTCAGGTGCCGCTCCGCGCCTCCCGCATCATCTGCAGCAGCCCGGCGCCGAAGAAGAGGACGAAGATGAAGCAGACGGTGCCGAGCAGGGAGGCGGCGTAGGTGGTGCGCGTGTGCGCCGGCACGCCCTGCCAGGTGTCGGCCCACGTCGGCATCGTGATGGTGCCCGTCTGCGCCGCGAACGCCATGGCGAAGACGAGCACCACCACCAGCGTCACCGTCACCTGCGCCACCATCAGCGCGGCGGCGCGGAACCGGCGGTTGGTCTGGATGGAGCGGGCCATTGTGGACTTTTCTTTTCTCTTTGTTTCGTCTTATCGGGGTCGGCTTTTCTGTTTCCGCTGCTGGCTGTGTGTGTATGTGTTCTGTCACGCGATTCGATATGTTCGATGGGAAGTGAAATAGAGATTATAGGAATATATTGACTATGAATGGAGAAAGGGGAAAAGGTCGTAAACACCTTGCAGGCAACATTACGACGTAATGGAGGGTGAGCGAGCCTGTCCATCTTTAGAAAAGAACATGCGTTTCGCTCAAACCTGCGCACAGCGAGGGCTGACGCTGACGACGGGCGGTTGGTTGGTTAACACTTACCTGTTCTGAGGCTTGGCTTTGGTCTTTGGGATTCAGCCGGACACTTTGAACTCCCCGACCCTCCGCATACCTACCTTCCCATCCTTCGTGTGCACATCTCTTGATTGGCGCAGACCACGTGCCTGCTTGGCAGACCGCCGTACACCCAAAAGAAATACGGCAGGCGTATTGCGGGGGGTAAGTGCGAGTGCGAGACGTCACTAGCAAACACTACAGAAATCAGCCCTGTGCGGGTGGCTAAGTCAGTAGTTGTAGTAAGCAAAGTGCGAGAGGGCCGCGCTTCTCACGACAATCGTGATCCCCCACAGCCATAGGTAAAACTACAGTCCATGTGCTGTGTAAATCGTTAAGGCCGCAGCAGTGCCAAGTCGCCAAGCTCGCCAAGTCCTTGGAGAAGGGGGGCATCTTCGGATCGTTCGGATGTCGTCGGTAAGTCCAAAGAACCCGACCAAGGATCTACATGGGGATGCGGTACACGATCTTTGCAGTCGTGCGCGCGGCATACGGCACGGGGGACAGGCTCGGTTTTACTTGATGAAAGACCACTGCAAGTCCTACTTGACGTAATTGATCGGTTGTTTTTCTGACTGTTGATGGAATCCGGCCGTTTCTTGGCTTACATCTGTCCTGCACCACTAAGTAAATAAGCTCACGTCGCGCCTGGGAAAAGAGTACCTCTTGTCAGACTCCCCGTGCGAATGACGGCCGAGTTCGAGCATCGGCGATAAAAACAGAAGATGTTTTGAGCACTTTTATAAACGTATAACTGAGCAGTATTCTACTAAACCGGAACCCGAAGAATCCTAATCTGATTACGTCGGTCGCTTTGCTTGTTCGCCTATGAAGGCGGGCGGAAGAGGTGGGACAAAAATAGGAAGTCTTTCAACCTCTGGGAACTCGACTGCAGGATTCCCGATGAGCCCGAGCCTGATCCTGCACAGCAATAGGGGCTGGGCAGTCAGTGACGCGCCCCCTCTCAGTCAGCGACATGCTGGTGGGACAGCGGAACAACGAAATGCATCTGCGGATTACGGAATGGTCGGCAACGTAGGCGTTAGACGACCCCTTGCTGCAAGGGGAAAGCTTGACTGGTAGAACCATGATTAGACTTCCATCTCTCATTCGGTTTGGCTAGCTGCATCTCTTGGATCAGGACTTTATCCGATCATCAAACCCCCACCCACAGACCAGCCATCACGGAAGCCACCAAACCTGCCATTACTTCCACCCTCTCGTAGCAGCACCACCAGTTGTCTTGCCCGCATCCTTGACACCGCGATCCCTCCCCCCACCCGCAGCGATCCCCCCTACCACCGAAGCCTGCCCCGCGAAGCTCGACCCATCATACCCGCCCCCCCTCTCGTCCCGCCCGACGAGGAAGCTCTCGGGCGGGCCCAGGTAGCTCGGCCGGACCCCGCCGAGATCGACGACGATCTTCTGCACGACCACGCTCGGCGCCAGCCCCCACACCCGGAGCGTGTGCGCCCCCTCGCCCGGCACCTCCCACGTCGTCGTCGTGTTGTGGCTCGGGTGGCGGCCCCAGACGGCGTCGGCGACGGCGGCGCCCCAGCCGGGGGGCATGCCCTGGCCCACGCTGTCGCCGACAAAGGCCTGGGTTTTGATAGCTCCGGACGAAGAGGGAGAAGATGAGTCCCCAGAGCCGGCAGGGAAAAGGGACACGGCAAACTGCAGCGGCGTCTTGTCCGAGAGGTAGTTCTGCGTCGGCGAGAGGTACAGCGTCACGTTGGCCCGGCTCGCGTTGCTGAAGAGGTACAGGTCGTACTCGAGCGCGGGCCCGGACTCGGGGGTCTGGGGCGGCGCGTCCTGGGGCCAGAGGGTGACGCCGCCGAAGGTGCGGCCGTAGTTGGCGAGGGTGCGGTACGTTACGTTGTTCGAATCCTCCGAGCTCGGGTCCAGAGTGCTGTTTCGTTTGCTGATGGGAAATGATGATGAGGTGGGACGGTAGATGCGTTGGTAGTTGGGCCCCTCGATGGCGACGTGACCGTCCGACTCGACGAAGCCGGCGGTGAAGTTGGCGGGGACGCGGCGCAGGTGGATGGGGACCTGCACGATCGGCGGGCTGTACCACTTGCTGAACCCGGCCCGCCCGCAGCCCGACGTGAAGTTGATCTTGGCCACGGTGTTGTTGACGATCCGCGGCGCCGCGGCCCAGTCCACCGACACGAACACGCGCGAGTCCGTGCCGTTGCCGGGCCCGATGGCGCCGCTCGAGGACGACAGCTGGACCCAGGGCGTGTCGACCTGGGCGGACCAGTCGCAGGCCTTGGGCCCCCGGGCGAAGACGTCGAACCAGCGGGTCGAGGGGCCGTAGGGGTCCAGGGGCGGCAGGGCCAGCGTGTTGCCCGAGTTGGCGTGGTACTTGTCGTCGCCGGGGATCGTGGCGTTGGAGCCTTCGACCGAGATGCCGATCCCGCCCGCCACGGACGCGACGGCCGCCTGGACGTACTGCAGCGCCGGGGCGACGTTGCGCATCGGCTGCTGCCAGTATCCGTCAAACCCAAAGTGCGTTTCTGTCTAACAGTTAGCGAACCCGCTTTCCCAGATTACTTACTCGATTTGAACTTACGATCCATCATCGCCGCCCACTTCCCATCCAGCAACTCGTCCCACCTCCCCGTCAGCTCCCCATCGGCATCCAGATCCGCCATGACCCCCCGCATGTACTCGTTGGCCGAGCTGCGGCGCTGGCCCGCGTAGACGGCGTTCTTGGCGGCCCCGATATGCACCTTGTGCACGAGCTCGCCCCCGAGGATGGGGTGCAGGACCATCTCGAAGAAGGCCGCCTTGTGCGCCTCGTCCAGCCCCTCGTAGACGCGCTGCGCGTCCGCCGCCAGCCGCGCCCACTGCCCCAGCACCGCGTCGGCCTCGCCGTAGTTGACGACCGAGTAGACGTGGGGCTCGACCAGCTCGAACTTGCGGCGGGCGGCGTACATGCCGAACCGCGTCAGGATGTCGGCGATTTCGTCTGCCACAACGGCATGGTCGCCGCCAAACTCGCGCGCCGCCCACGCCGAAAGCCAGTCCCCGACCGCGTCGACCCCCCACCGCTCGGCGTCGTACGCCATGTCGAGGAAGTGGCTCAGCGGCAGCTCGAGCGGCTTGAGGTCGCCCACGTTGACGATCCAGATGCGGTCGGCGCCGTGGGCGCGGGCGAGCTGCATCTGCTCCGCCGTCTTCTCGAGCTGGACCGTGTTGACCCACTTGTAGTTGCGGACGTCGCCGACGTAGTCGAAGTGATAATAGACGCCCGCGCCGCCGGGCCGCCCCTTCTCCTCCGCGATGGGCACGCGGCGCACGTTGCCCCAGTTGTCGTCGGCCCAGAGCAAAGTGATGTCCTCGGGCACCGCGAGGCCGCCGTCTTGGAGGTAGGACATGACCTCCTTGTACAGGCACCACATCTGCGGCACCTCGGTCGCGTTGGCCTCCAGCACGTCCTCGATGATGTCGCGCTGGTGCGCCACCAGCGTCTCGAGCATGGCGACGATAACGTCGGTGCCGAGGCCCTCGATGGCGGTGTCGCCCGTGCCCCGCATCCCCATGGTCCACAAGCTGTTGCGCGCGTAGGGTTTCGCGCGCTGGGCGCCGTAGACGAAGTACTCGTCGATGGTCTTATTATTCAGATTGTACGCCCAGGGCCCCAACCCCTCGTTGATGTAAAACGTCTGGAACTCGTTCTGGGCGCGCATCATGGGCTCCGTGTGCGAGCTGCCGAGCACGACCTCCCACGCGTCGGCGAGCGGCTGGTTGGCCGCGTCGTCGACCTCGAACATGGAGCCCCAGAGCGCCGGCCACAGGTAGTTGGCCCGCAGCCGCAGCAGCACCTCGAAGACGCGCGGGTAGAAGTCCCGATTATATCCCACGGCGCCGTTGGGGGTGTCGGCGTAGTTGCGGCTCACCCACCCGGACAGGCCGGGCTGCTCGTCGTTGAGGAAGAAGCCGCGGTACTTGACCGAGGGCGGGCCCTGCACTTTGCCCCCGGGCAGGAACCAGATTTGCTCGTGCTGCTGGACGGGGACGTCGGCCCACCAGTACCAGGGGCTGACGCCGATTTGCTCGCTGATGTCGTAGAGGCCGAAGATGGCGCCGCGCGGGTCGCTGCCGGCGACGACCACGGCTTGGGGGCAGCCGGGGATGGGGTCCTCGACGAGCTTCGACACGAACGACTCCCATTTCCCCTGGATTTCCGAAACGTCGAGTTTGCCGCTCGAGACGAGATCGTCAATGACCTTGGAGTGGCCGATCGTGCCGACGATGACGACCGTGTCCTTGGCCGAAGGGTCTGTGTAGTTGGGGCCGTAGAAGTATTCTGTGCTGTTCACCGAGTACTATGATGGGTTCCCAAAAGGTAAGTTAGTTGTACTGTACTGTTGACAATCTGGTATCACTTTCGAGGGCTCTTCTTGCAGGGCCACACTCACATGAGTATAGTTGCTGTTGATGGGTCTATACTCGTAGGCGATCGGGCGCGCGTCCACTTCCCCATTGCTCAGACCGAAGTTGTTCCCCGTGACGCGGCCGAAGTCGGTCGCCAGATCGCCAGCGGCCCGGATCACGCCCCAGTGCTCATTGTCCGAGACCAGGATCTGGGGTGTCGTGATGGCACCACCGGCGAGCTGGAAACCGCCGGGGACATCTTTGAAGCTGACCACGGGCAATTGGCCCAGGGCAGATACGAGAGGGACAGCCGTCGCTGCGAGGAGCGACAAGGCTGTCTTGATGGATTGAGCGCGCATGGCTGTGGGTGTTATAGGGAAGATCTAATTAGACATCCACAAGCCTCTGAGCGCGCTGACATCAGTGTCGGCGATGGGCCTGACATGAGGGTAGGACACCCTCGTGATGTAGGTTAGCATGATGATCTATTTATGTATGCACGTTGTTTTTCCCAGTCGGCTCAATATGCCGCACACCTACGACGGTGTAGAGGGTCGTACGTAGTATCATCTTACATGGCGAGGGTCGCATGCAGGAAAAAGAACAACAGAACTGCCAAGGGTCACCTATGGTGCCTGAATTGACCACCCCCCGGTTTCTCCAGGAAGAGGGTTTTCTGGTAACGGAAGCTGGTTCGCGGGCTTTCTCAGCCCGAGAGGGTTGATGATGGACGGGCCGTCCTGGCCATGCCCCCATGTCCTCTTTTCCCCCGCACGACGCATCGCTAGCGGCTCAAACCCCGCGGGGTTGCGGTGTTGTTCGGCTCGCTCACCGACTTGACCAAAAGAAAGCACCATGGCCAACTGTAAGACCCGGACGCTCATGCTACATGTCTTTCTTCTCTGTGATCCATTGTTGGCGAAGATGCCGACGTCGATACTTATAATCGAGTACTCTCTGAACATGTCCCAACCTATGTCCCTCAATTGCAGCATGTAGATGGGGGGGCAGCGTATGATCATCCCCAACTCATTCTCGAAAGCGTTCGGGCTTGGGGTTGCAGGCTTCCCCAACCGCTAAACAGGGGGCTGGGTTGGGGTACTTCGGACCTGCGGAGAATGTTGCATTTAGCCTGAGATCGGGACATATCCCATCGTTCGGTTCGGTCGCACTGGACTGACGTATTGCCAATGTTCGCGTGCTACCGCCATGCTGCGATGACCCCTCAAGCTATCGCCAAGACAATCGATTTAACGAAATTGAATGGGCTCAGGTTGAGCACACAACACTCGCTACAGGTCCATGCAGTGTCTGCCTCCGAGGCCAATAAAGGTGACCGACCATTTTATGGGAGCAATGCAATAGAGCGCCGGGTCATTGACCGGTGGATGACCAGACCGCTCCCGTCCCTGCCCGCGGCGGAGTCGCCATCGTGGCCGGAGCCGTGCAGACCCAACGTCCTGGCCCCCGATTTCCCCGCGAGTCAGCGTCCTCCGCCTCCAGACTGACAGCAGCTCCGCCGCTGTCCGGAACGTGCTTGATGCTCGGGTACCCAGCGAGCCACGTCCGTATCCGTACCGCAAGCGCCACCTGGTCTACTCAATTGCGCCACTCACTTTGAGCCTCTTGCCAAGATTCCCGGTTATTGGAACCGAGGCTGATCGCATTGGTACTGTAGCTGACCCGGATGAGGCTGTAAAATGAGGCGAAAGCTTGTGGTGCGAACCAAATGATAGCCCATTTCACGAATGCGCCATCATGTGACCGTTTGCCTCCATATTGTCCCGATGGCACAAATATCAACTTGGGCCTCGGCCAGCCTGTCCTCATTAACGCAATCCTTGGCACACCCAACCAGGCTCGTGTCACAATGCCGCCGCTGCCCAGCCGAGAGCTCGACATGTCGTCCTGGTTCTTGGGCCAGTTCCTGTACTGTGTTACCATCACCAACCAATGCTCATCAGTGGCTGAAGGTAATGACAGGAGGCAATTCCTCACGGGGATGCTGTTGCCCTGCACCCGCAGCGGGTGCTTCGGCGCTTTTCTTTAGGCGAGAAACCGGGCATAGTGCTAAGCGACAACGGCGTTTCCAGCGTTGCGAGCAACCTGAGTGAGGCTAGTACACGACACGCCGGTGGAGCAGCGGTAACGGTTCTCGAGTGGGCACCTCCGCGGTCCGGCCGGTGGGGTTCCTCATATCATGAAGATGGGGTTTCCTAACATCACTTGGTTGACGTCAAAAAGTTTCTTCCTATTCTCCTGCGGCACAGCAGCTCTTCCGACGGTTGCGAGCCGAGGCTGCTGTGCTGTGCCGCCAATAAGAGAGGCATGTTTCCACGGTAAACCACCAAACGCAAGTTGACGTCCTTTTGCAGAGCCTACCGCACTCATTATGGGAAAGATATGCCCATCTTAAGCCCCCCAGTGTAAAAGCTTCAGGATTGATATTTAATCTGCGAGGTCCCCTCTGTCCGTGGGTGCAAAGTAGATATTATGATCTTGATTACCTACCACGAACTGGCCAGCCCCTGGCGGCGCGCAAGACCCCGCATCGTCGAAAGGCCGTGGCTCGTGTGTGGTTGTGCCAATTTCCCTGGGGGCGGAGGGACGATATTGCGAACCCCTAATGCTCCCACTGCCCTTACCTCCCACAGAAGTCCAGCATTTGATCGCAAGACTGCGCGTCCAGCAAAATGATCTGCTTAGGGATTTAAGTTGCCTTGCAGTTCTGCCAAAGTAAATCAAGCTCGACTTGCAAGCTTAAAGCACATGATTTGCGCCGGAAGAACCTGCCGGGAGGATCACCCCTTGCTGCCGAGATGATCTGAGGTTGTCCTGGTGGAGCCGGTGGCACTTGGCGATTGGACGCCGTCACGCCGGGACATAACTCGCTCCTAATCGGTCACGGCTCGCAGGGAATCATGTTCCCAAAACAGCGTCGTTGGATGTTGCGCATGATTGACAGTCTCTCGTCTCCGAGACACCGGTAGCGAAGAATCTTGCACATGCAGAGGCGAGAAGACCAAGCCGGCTCTGTTGAATTGTCACCCTTAAAGCGAAGGTCAGGGAGTGGCATTGCCATTGTCACAACCACTGCTGGAGAAACCCACAAGTTCCCTTGAGTTGTAGTGAGTACTACCTACTGAGTCAGTATTTGCATATCAGCATTAATATGCCGGGCATAGTATAAGTGCATGACTCGCGCGACCGCCTCTGCATATGTAAGGTCCTTCTGCAACGCCAGCATGCGCGCTCGATACGATCGGCCCAGGTCAGAGGTTGGATCGGGTGCGGCGGTGAATGTGTGCCATCGAACCAACGCTGGTTGTGATTCGGGACAACCAAGTTTGACTTGCGCCCTTTTGTGTGATGGCCGCCAGGATACTATCAGACACAGTCCGACTCCGGCAGGAGGGCATGTGACCAATCCGCGTACATGCTCATTGGTCATTGGGTTAAGTGTAAGCAGGGCCATTTGACAGCTCGGCAGCTGCATGCCGACCGTTAAATAGATTTAAAAATAACCGTTGGCCAGTGTTTTAATTGATTTGCACAGGTACATTACTGGGGGAATTGGGCCATCATAGCTTTCAATGCAGTCGGCACCGTGCGTTCGTTCTTGCTTCTCCTACTCAATTTGACGGAGGTCGATTGTCCCAACCCGGCCCACCGTATTATACGGGCCGGACCGACTAGGTGGTTTAGCTATCCAGGGGCCAGCCAACCGTCCGGAAGATCCGCGGCCAATCATGGCCGGGCAAAAAGTGACAGGTGGATGCCGCGGTCAGGGCCCCCCCTGCCAAGTCCTCACCGTGGTGTTCGCGACAGGGGCCGATAGCCTTCAATATCGATGGTCCGTGAGATTGCAAGTGACGAATCGCCCATGGGTTTCGTTGGTGCCAAGCCCCGCCTAGGACCTCGGTGAACCTTCGCCCACCACCCACCTCGCGCATTGGGGGCCATTCGGGGCGCCTTGTCGACGAATCTGGCGTCCGAACCAGTGTCCAAGGCGCGGCCAGAACCAAAATCTGCCGGGGGCGTGGAGCCCTATCGGTCGCAATGGCGATGGGTCGAGGGCAGGTTTCCGAAGGCGACGGTTATTCTGACCCAACTAGTAACCCCTACAGGCCTTACCCTAGTTAACAGATAAGACTCGGGCAACAAATATTTATGCATTAAGTGGCAAATATCTGTTATCCGGCTCGCACGTGACTAAAAGTGGGTCCAGTTCCGGGCCAGAAAAGCACCAAATCGAGGGCCTGGAGGGCTGGTTTCTAGGCTGGTCCGGTAGGTATGGCTGGTGATGTGGCTGGTGATGTGGCTAGTGGGGCCGGTGGGTGGACTGGAAGGGTAGGTGGGCTGGGTGGTGAGCCCGTTGGAACCTCAAATTTCATAGGGAAATGCACCAAAAGTGGAGGAAACAGGGGGCCGGTGACCCCTGTTCCGAACCCCTGTTGTCGTATATTTTCAGAAGCCATATCTGTTATCTGTTTATGCATTAACGCCACCAAAAACGAGTCGGGCAGCCAAAAAATATCTCCTAAGTGGCATATATGCACCAAGTGGCATATCTGTTAACTAGGGTAGAGCCTGTACTAGCTTCAGCACGGACCATTTTTACCCCCTGTACGATACATCTCTGAAGACGAGTCGGGAAGTACCTTGGAATTGCTAGAATTCATCGGATGAGGCTGTAGATGAGGCTTGAATTGTAGCTTGATGTGGCTGTTGTGGCTGAGCCGTAGCTAGACCCACTTATTCCACCACAACAACCGAATTCCAGCTCACAATACATCCTACCGATACATCACCAGCATCAACCACCTTTTTTTATCCAATCGACCGATTTCCATCGCATCGCAACAACAACGCTCGATTCCAACGGTAATATCCTTCCATCACACCCTCCATCACATCCTTCCATCACATCACATCAACAATAGCCTTTTTCCATCGATTTTAACCACTTTCGCAGCAGACCGACCGACCGACCGACCGACCAGCACGCGTTGCATCGATCCGACGCGCTGCTCCCATCGATGACCCTCTTTTCCGGCTCGACCGCGTTGTTTTAATCCGGAACGTGGTTTTTCCGGCTCCGGTGGCAGTTCCTTCACCAACGCCTCACTTTCCCTCCATTTTCCCTCCATCGCATCGCAAGGTGCTGGCCCAAGCGTTGGGTGATGGTTGAGATCGGTACTTGTTGAAGTTGGTGGAGAGTACACCAAGTAAGTCAATTTCACTCCTCCACACCTCTCCACTTACAGGGATCGGATACTGACCTGAATAGGCTTAGCTGGGTCAGAATAACCGATACCGTTTCCGAACAGGAAAATGGGATGAACTTATGTATCATGTGTTTGGGAACATATTTTCGCGGCGGGCGGCGCAGCCAACAGCGAGAGCCGGTGTGTCTGGCATTTGCATGCCTGCAACGTCCGAGCCAAAGTCGACCCCCCCTCCTCAGGTGCAACTGCGACTTAACAGCCTTTGCCTTATAACCCGCCGATCGCTGCTCCGTGTTGCTACCCAACCGTCTTGGCCCTTTTACCTAGTCGAAGTCTGCTTCTACCCGACGACGGAATTTTTTTATACTTTTCGTCTGATCTTTTCCGATCTATCTCACACTCGTTTAACCACATCACTTACTTTCGTTAACTTCCGACCCAAAGGAATAGAACTTCCTTTTTTCCCCTAGGCCCCTGCCTGCTGCCGACCGACATCCAGTAGTGGCCTGCCCGCCCACGGATCCTGACTGCTCCACCGCCCGGCATTGGTCTTGATGTAGTCAAATGGCGATAGATGCAGCTCGGGCAGCCGAAACCCACCTACCACGTATCCTGGGCGTCTCGGCGGCCTTCCACGCCTTCGCCCTCATCCTCGTCGCCTGCCGAGTCTACTCGCGAGCCTGCCTGGTCAAGTCGTTTGGGAAAGATGATGTCTTCATCATCGCGGGAGCTGTAAGTAACTTGTGTTACGACTATATCATTTGGAGAATCTGATAAACTGACCATAAATTTAATCAGCTGTGCGTCCTGGGCGGAGGAATGATCACCCAGATCGCATCGGGCTACCATGGGCTGGGACGGCACTACGACACGCTCTCGGCCGACGACTACAAGATGTACACCATGTTCTCCTGGATCCAAAGCCTCCTGGTCTCGTCGATCGGCATGGCCGCCATCAAGGTCTCGGTGGGCTGTTCGCTGCTGCGGCTCAGCACGAACCGCCGCTTCTGCCAGCTCGTGCACGGCCTGATTGGTAAGGACACCACCATGCTGGGCCCTAATCTAAGGGTTGTCTGCTAACACATATTATCAGGCTTCACGGCTGCGTACTGGGCCCTCGGCTTCCTCAGCGTCGTGCTCTACTGCCAGCCCATCGAGGGCCTCTGGGACAAGCAGGTCCGGGCCAGCTGCTACCCGGCCTGGCTGTACATCCGCTTCGGCTTCTTCAACACGGCCTGCAACATCTTCACCGACATCTGCTTCGCCACGGCGCCGCTGCCGCTCATCTGGTCCCTCAAGCTGGACCGCCGCGTCCAGATGTATCTCGTCATCATTTTCAGTTTAGGGTACCTCGCCGTCGCCATGGCCATCGCGAAAGCCGTCTGCCAGGCCGCGTTCTGGCGCGACGCGGACCGCACCTTCGACCACTGGATCCAGTTCTTCGGCTTCCTCGAGGCCAACGTCTCGCTCATGGCCGCGAGCGTGCCGGCCCTCAAGCCGCTGCTGGGCAGGTGGTTCAGCCTGCCCAACGAGTCCTGCTGCCACTCCCCGGACCCCCGGACCCTGTCGCCGGAGCAGCAGCGCCGACGGAGCCCGGCCACCGACTTTGACATCGAGGCCGAGCTGGGATTGAACGGTAATAACAACAACAACGGCTGCGGCGGCGAGAACGGGTACGACAACTCTGAGAAAGAGCAATACAATCACAACGTCCTCAGCCGCAGCGACGAGATGACGACGGGCGTGGATTCCACGCGCCGGGCGCCGAGCGAGTACGGCGAGGAGATGAATGGCAGCCAGGAGCAGATTCTGCCCGGCATCCATTATACCAACGGGGAGGCCGCCCCGATAAGGATCATGAAGACCACGCAGGTCATTGTTTCACGAACTTGAAAAGCATCATGGACGTTTTCTTTTGTTTTGTTAAAAAAACCCAGGGGACAAGTGGGAGATACTCGGCGCTCGGGGTCGGGTTTGATTTGGGTTTTTGATCAGGTTTAAGCGAGCCTCTGGCATTATTTGTTTGGGTCTACGGCGCATGTGTGGTCAGTCACTCAGTGTCAAACTGGTGCCACCATCGGGGGGTTCGGGGTTATTGACTCGGCGGTAGTCAACGTGTTTTGGTCATATGGTCTGGACGCAAACGAGGATCGCGTGATGCGATGTCTGGGACGAGACAAATGGATGTCTAAGCATGTATGATACTACTGGCTGTCTGGAGAGCCGAAAATAGGGGCTCATCGGGACATTGTCACATCAGAAAGCCTGTTTGCTCAAGATGCGACATATCACAATAGCAGAATTTGCATTGTTTCCCACTCCAATCCTCCACCACTTGCGTGCTTAGTGACAACGCCAATAGAACTAGTACGGTTCTCATACTGGCGCCCGTATCAAGCAAACTCGCCATCAACCATTGGTCGTGGGGTTCTGGTATCCCGGGGCGCACATGCAGTTCCCAAGACTCCCAGCCTCTAATATCCAAGCAGTAGCTTATGACTTACGATGCGGAATACTTGATGAGTTGCCACACGTCCCACAGTTACCTAACAACAGTCATCCCCGATAGTACGATGGTTAGTATGATAGCTTGTCATTGCTTTACGCAAAAGGTCCGCGGGAGATAAGGGTCCGATTCCCTGCCGAGGAGATTCTTAGCCGGATCCATCCCGAGATCCTCTTTTGGTGTTGCGAGATTTATTCTTATGTTAGCCGTATCTGAACCCAATAAACGTTCCAAGGTCCGCATACTGGCGGTGTAAGATCTGGTGGACCACATTGTACATTGTACATAGATGTCCGCAAAATCACAAGTCTGTACATTTCATAATCATAATTTCTCGAACATGTGCCTGACCAGAAAGTTGTCCTACGCCTCCTGATGACATCTGAGTGAGCTGTTCCTCCAGTCGACAACGATGAAGTCTGAGCCGTAGTTATAATTTCACTATGCCGCTGGTCCCTAATAACACACCCTTTTGGGGCTTTCCTCGTGTAGTTAGAGGAGCAAGGCACATTTGCCACAAATATTCTTTTATGTCGACAGCGGCGGATCTCTCAAGCTCCTCGGCAATCTCCCAGCGTCCCTGGGCGATGTATTTGCACTGCGCTTGGGTATTTCGGGAAGACCCTGCAAAGTTTCTACATAGTCGAAAATAACAATCTAAGACGCAGTACTTGAGTTAACAACAAGACAAACGATATGTATACGTACAAAGACTAGATTCAAGCCCCTTCACTGAAAGTCCCTCTATTCTTCAAGCCCAGGCTCTTCTTACCGGCACGCAGATCCCCATCCCCAGGCGCCACACCCTCTAAGCACAAACCCCAGAGCAAGACAGACGGCAGCGAGCCCTTGAGCTCGATAAACATATCCCACGCCGTACGCCCCCGGTCATCGCGCGCCCGCGCATCCGCTCCGGCCCCCAACAGCAAGCGACACATGTCCGCAGTCGCGTTGCGGGACAACTCGCCCCGGCCGGCCGCCGCCATAACCATCATCAGCGGCGTCCGCCCCAGGCTCGGCGACACATAGTTAACGTCGGCCGCGGCGCCGTGGCGGAGCAGGAACCGGGTAGTAAGCAACATATCCAGCTCGTGCCCATGGGCCTGCAACAAGGCCAGATGCAGCGGCGTGTCCCCCGCCCCGCCTCTGGCTCCCACCTCGGGCCAAGTAGTAGTGGTAGCACTACTTTCTGACGATTGACTGCCACCGGTCCGCGCCCGCACATCAGCGCCGGCCCGCACGAGCATGGCCAGGGCCCGGGTCTTGGTCATCATCCGATGCCGCGCCTCGTCGTCTTCGCAGTTATGATACGGCAGCGGCCCCCGATCCCGCGCCTCGAGCAGGAGGTGGAGCGGCGTGCGCCCGGACCGGCTGTACGCATTCACGCCGTCCGCGCCGAGGGGGGCCGCATATTCCCCCTCCCCTTCCCCCTCGCGGCCGCGGCTCAGCAGGACCTGCAGGCGGAGGCAGGGTTCGTGGTGGAACGGGTCCGCCGGCTCGCCGGTGGCGTAGTGCAGCGCGTTGTAACCCTGTCCGTCGACGGCCCGTGTGTCGACGGCGCGGTGGCGCAGGAGGACTTCGATCATCAGTGCGGTCGGGACCGTGTGGGCGTGCCGGCACAGCAGCATCAGGGGGGTCCGTCCCCGGGCGTCCCGGACGTTGGGGTCGGCGCCGCCCTGGTCCACGAACACGTCGATCAGGGAGAAGAGCGGCGGCTCCTCGAAGCGCGACGACCAGAGCAGGTCGCTGCGCCAGTAGCTGCCCCTGTACACCCGCTCCTGGAGATGGCCCCGCTGCTGGAGTTGGTTATAGAAGGGCCCGCAGAGGAGGTGGAAAGGGCTGTTGCCTTTTGCGTCGGCGCGGTGGACGTCGGCGCCGAGAGCGGCGACGAGGTGGCGGATGACGGGCACGGCCTTTTCGGCGCGGGACCCGTCCTGGAGCAGGCACCACTGCAGCGGCGTGTGGGCCGGGACCTTGACCTCGGGGCGCGAGTCTCGCCCGTATAGATGCCACCACTGCAGTAGTCTCCGGGCCTCGACTTTCCCCTGCAGCCGCAGGTGGCCGTGGATGGCCGCGTCCAGGTCGCCGCCGTGCTGGACCAGCAGCTCTAGCTTCCGGAACGCGTCGGGGTCTTCCGGGTAGGTCCCGCAATCTACTATGCCGGCGACCACGTTGGCGACGAGCGATTTGGAGTAGGCCTCGTCGAATCCACGAATAGTCCTCTCCTTGGGCTGGGAGAAATATCCGCGGTGTCGGGTATAGGGCAGGAACTGATCCGCGCCTCGCTCCAGGAGCAGCTGCACCAAGTCCGCCGAGCCCCGCATCATCACGGCCACGAACAGAACCGGCGTGTGGCATGCCTTGCCGCCGAATCTTGGACCCAACGTCTCGTCGAGGCCGCAGTTGGGAGACGCCCCTCGGTCCAAGAGCATGGTGGCCATGGTCTTGGCCGTTGCGGTATTATGGTCCCTCGCCCCGAGCCAGATGGCTTTGTAGAGCAGGAAGCCTCCGCTGGGAAGAGGTTTGTTCACCTCAACGCCAGAATCCACGAGAGCACCCAGCGCAGTAGCGTTTCCGTGCACAATGGCGACTTCGGCCACCGTCCGGCCGTTCTGATCGACCTGGTTCGGATCTGCCCCGAGCTCGAGGAACGCGGCGACGGCGCTGGCCTCGCATTGGTGGGAGATGCTGCTTATCAGATTCGACACGCCGGATGGAGCGGTTTCGTTACGATCTAGCCGGCTGCCGTGGTCGGCAAGAAGGCGCACCACCTCACCCGTCTTGGCCAAGTGCAGGGGGGTGAGACATTTTGCGATGTTGACGTTGACATCCGCCCCTTTTTGCAGCAGATAGGCCACGACAGATGCATGTCCGCACAGGGCGGCTTGGTGGATGAGCGTCAGCTCAAGGCCACTGGCCGCATCTGAAATCAGAGTCGTGTCTAAAAGTGACGCCATGTCCTCAACCTCGTCGACATTTTTCAAGGTTCCAACTCGCCCATGCTTCACTGCCCACCGCACAACATCCTGTCGGGTGATTTGAGTGTCATCTTCTTGGCGCGAACCTGAGACATCTGCTCCCAGTGGCCGCAACCTGAGATATAGGATAGGAGTAAGACAGTACTTGTGTTGCTCGTTTACCAGGAGCCATCGAGCGTGGTCCTTGAAGGATATGTGTTCGGTTATCTGGAGTATGAGCTCAGGAGGAAGGTCGCAGATGCTCTGGACGTTGGAGTACTCCATGTTTGGTTGCTGAGGGAGGTGTGATGCTTAAAATGGGTATTGATACATGTATGCATGAAAGCCCAAATGATTCGGAGCCAGTGGAGGGGAAGGTGAAGCCACTATGACGTCGTTTCTAGAGTCCTACGGCTAGGCAAAAATCGGTAGCATGCGGCACAGCTCGCATTCGCGGGGGCTTAAGTCTCAAGGATAACATCTAACACCTAATTGCCTGGCTAGAAGCACCTTCGACGATGGATCTTGTCAATACTCGCGTGAGCCTGAACGACTCGATATGGCAAGAGAATTAGGTCTTGCAGCAATTGAGGGCTGCAAGATATTTGATAATAGCAGCGTGGAATGACTCCGTCGTCACTCCTTGATTCGGCTAGCAACCCACACCAGAGTCGGGTGGCGGTGGGAACTTGCCTGAAGCCATTTTCCTTGATGAAGACGACCTCAAGGGTAAGGCGGGCGTCGTCTCTGTCAAAAAAGACAGAGGCCACGTGTCCCAGGCCGAATCGGTCTTCCTCAAGACGCAGGGCGAGCCTGCGCACGAGCTAGAGGTGCACAAGGACATCAAGGGAAAGCGGATCGCCTTCGACGTGCTGGCCGTCATCTTCAGCGACAGTGATGAAGATAAGACCGCCGAATTTGTCCCGCATGATTCCCGAGGCCCAGAAGCGAAGGAGGAGGATTTGGTGGCGTGGGAGGATGCTAGGAAGTCAGTTGGCGAAGACGTCTACGATGAGAATCACGATGCAAAGCAACACAAGGAGGCGGAACTAGCGGCTCAGAAGTCCTCCTTTGAAAGGCCATTTACCTGGATCAAAAACCAGGGGAGATATACGCTGATGACCCAATGATTCTTCACCCCTATTCAGGATCTTTCTATTTAGACCTTGATCATCTCTATCGCATCTATTACACCCATATCTCGTTCCTACTTGTTTTATCAAGCAGTGAGGTAAGCGGAGTATACTAAGCGCTGCAGTAACGTTCGTGGCAGTTCAAAATTCAAAGCACGGGAGGACCCCGAAGTATGCAAGAGCGCCAGAACCGGAGCGAACCGTTCTGAGTACTTCTCTAGAAATTTCTTCTTCTGATCAACACCGCCATACAAACTCCACTGCTAACAGTTGATCGGCACGGTCGAAAAGCCTGGTCCCCCCTGCCACGTTGGGCATCAATGATAATATCGGCCAATAGCGGATGTTACATTTGTATTATTATTTCTCTTCTTTTCGATGCCAACCATCGACAATACAGCTCTCTTCATTTTCCCAGCATGTTTAAACGCCTATGGAATCAGACGTTATCTCATAATTAGGTGACAGTCAGTCTTCACCGGCGCGTTCGTAAACCTGTCGACTCTCGTGATGCCACGGACGCGGGAGCCAGCGCGGACACAGCCGGCAAGCCGAGTCACGCTATGCCACTCCCGTGGAAGATCTTGTCCCGCAACACACCTACTTCATCCTGGCCCGAGAAAGCACACATGGCAAGCGAGACGTCCGTAGCATGGATGCTCGGCATTAGCCGAGTATGTACTTTCTGTGCGCCCAGCCCACCGCCCTGGGCCTACGAGGCCAATGGCATCGCGCCTTAGCAGCGGTGGGATCGCCGTATCTTGTCCCGCATGAACAGAATGTTCCAGGAGAGGTTCCTTCACGGCGACCAAGGGTAACCCCCTCTGCACAGGGGAAGCAAGTTTCTGGCGGGCAGGTCTCTGGACCGTGAATCGCAACGAAAACGAATTGGAGACTTGGCTTGCAGGTCCTATGTTGTTTGCACACCGCTAAGCTCCATCCTGGCCTTTCAGGCATCAAAACGCCCGGGGCATGACATGGGGGCGCGGAAACATCGTCGCCGTTACTTCCAAGCTCCTTGGCGGTTAGAACCGTGATGCGTTTGGATCTCTTCCCATAGCAGCAATGATCGGCCCCGATGTGACCCTAGATATCCACCAGTGTGAAAAAGAAGGAAAAGTCCAAGGATCTGTAAGATGGAATGGCAGAGTGTCTGCTTCTGTGCCTGACTTACCGGGAGTACCCCCGCCCCCCCATGTTATCTTCTACAGCGTGTGGGACCCATCGAGACGTCCGTCAATCTGGGGATAGCTGATCAAGCCACAAACGTTTCCTACGCGGCAGTCAAGCTTCCCACAACCTTGTTATACCATCATCGGCGGCAGATCACCCGGCACGGAAGCGGAGTAACTAGACTCTCGATTCCTAAACACTATGCTATTTACTTGTTAATACTTTCGTCCAATTCGTGTAACTGGCTGCCTGTAGATCACAGACACCGACGTGTAGACTGAGAGCGAGACGTGATCCCCCGAATGCACTGCGCATTTTATCCTGTTACAAGTCCCGTCATATCGCGGTGTCGGATCCCACTTTCCCCGGAATGTGTCAAGCGTTCCGTCCGATCTTTAGGTGTGACGGGAAGCGGCCGCGCTCGGACAAGTCCCTTAATCTTAATCTTGATGTGTGGCTTGCAGTACCTAACGTAGGGCGTGAGAAACATGGGATGAGATCCACTCTGTGCGACTCAATCCTCGATAACAACCGGGAGACATTCTGCCTTGGGTGTGCTAGTATGCATCAGATCTCTTCTGCTTGACGATTTTCATCTTCACTTGGGTGCGTTTATGAGGTTGCTGGGTTTTGGCCAAGGCTACTTAGTCAGTCAGTAGTCGAATCGAAAGGGTTTCATTTATTGCTTGGGGGCCCGAATCCAAGGTAATACACCTCGCCTGCGGAATTCGACACGCCAACAAACGTTTCCATCATACCGACATGTCAGACTCGATACTACATGCAAGCTGGTGAGGTTTCCAGCAACGACTAGAAAACCAGTCTTGGAGTTGGAACCAAATCTGGTGCGTATGGCATGGCCAAGAAGGTGCGCATTTCAAACGCGACGGCCTCAGCGAAACGCGATCGACTCGTTATCGAAGGGCAATGTAAAACGCAACCAAATGGTCTGATGTTGACGTATGACCTGTGAAGTGGTATCGATGCCATTCACACAGCGAAGGTAGCGCGCTGATAGCGTAGGTCTATCTTTAGTATCTAACTAGACAGCTAGATATACTTGGCTAGAACGGTAGTTGTGATCATGGGATATATATACCACGCCCCGGAGCCGTTGCTGTAAGAAGAAGAATCCCTCCCCATCGCACATCAAGTTTCTTCAGGTTTCCCAACAAACTCCAATCTCGTCAACTTCCAGTCTCGATTCCTTCTCTTCTATCGTCTTAATTCAAACTCCGCATCTAATTACGACAATGTCTTCAATCCGTTGCTCACTCCGGCAGGCCGCTGTGGCACTCCTCCTGGCTTACTCTTCCGCCGTCGCCGCCGAGCAGGCCGCCAGCTCTTCCGCAGTTGCCCATGCCTGTCCGCCTCACCCATCCTGCGCCCCTTGTGCTCATCAGGCGATGAGCTCATCAGCCGCGGCATCTATGCAAGCCTCGGCCAGCGCCAGCGCGTCTCAATCAGCGGCACCGGCGAGTTCAAGTGCAGCGGCGTCCAGTGCGGCGGCATCCAGTGCGGCGGCGTCCAGCGTGGCTGCATCCAGCGCGGCGGCGTCCAGTGCAGCGGCGTCCAGCGCGGCCGCGCATTCGAGCTCTGCGCTGCCAGCATCACCATCCTGCCAAGCCGTCCAACCATGCCCGCCGTGCCCCGCCGAAGCAGAGGAGGAGGGAAACGAGGACGGTGACGAAGGCGAAAGCGCTTCGGCGGCCTTCGCTGCGGCCACCGCCGTGTCCGCTAAGCGCCGGGTGGTCGCGCGGCGCGTACTGCTGGAAGGCGCCAACCGATGGCTGTGAGGGACGCTGCTGCTTTGCCCCTAGGGAGTGGTTAAGGGGGGAGTTGGACGACGAAGGCGGGGGACAGAGGGACTTTGTAATAATGGGTCTTTTTTTTTCACGCTGCTTATTTCTTCGGGCTGGCTCTGGGGAATAGTATTAATAGTTCAGGTATAATCACATGGCGTTCGAAGTTGCGGATAATCGATGACGGCTTGCTCCATGTGCAATGGTGGCAGGCTTCGCATTTTGAATGAGCCTTCCATCTTAGCAATGAAGGGAAACGGGATCGCGGCAAATCGCTGAGGTAACATTCGGTGACCAGCCCGGTTCGTGCCATGTGAGACGAGCCTGCAGCCTGTATTATGCATGTGATGTAGAATTGTTCAACCCCGACATTGATAGCGCCGTTATGAACGTACCCACCATAGACGTCGATCCACATGTCGAGTAGCTAGGAGCGCTGTGTCGCATCGACGTTTTCTGACTTGAGACGACATAGATGAACGAACAGGTCAAGTAATAAAGAAAGTAAACGTGCGTAAGCGCCCTAATGGAACATGGAAGAACTAGCTTAAGTATGCGGAGGAGATGGCAAGGAATCTCTTGTTTCTTTCTGCTGAGAGAACTTGGCATGCGAAGAGGGAAACACCTTGGACGTCCAATACTGGCCTCCCACGTGGCGTCGACGACACGCCGGCCCAGTCGCCCATGGCGAATAGGGCCCGAAGATTGCCTTGGTATCAATGGGCGGTGGTTTTCACGCACCGCTAAGCTTCTGCAATGAGGGGTAGTGGTACAGTAGCAGCAGATGCCAGACCCCTAAGACATTTAAAGAGGAGCCATCTCATCGCCGCTACTGTATTTCCAAGTTTCCTCGGCGGATAGATCCGTGGGGTGCTTGTCTCTCGACCCGTAACAGCAAGGATCGCCAATCGACGTGACTATGATGTTTGCGCCTGAAAAAAAGAAGAAAACCCAAGGGTCCAAGCTGAGCTGTACTGGTAGAGAGCCTCGAGGTGGTGGATGGGCGATGACGACTCGGTTGGGATTTCTATATTTGTGGAGAAGAACGGTTCAGAAGAGCGACGCTGCATTTTGATTGGCTCGGACTAGGTCCGAGACGTGTCAGGATCAAGTTAGGTTGTGAGGTTAGTCACTTGTGACCAATTCCTTGGTCCCCCCAGTTTCCACACAAAGGACGGGTTCGTCGATGGAGAGCGTAGTAGTAAGTATGCGTATGTATTTGGACAAACATTAGGCCGCGAACCTTCTTTGGGCGTTGGAACACGCGATGCCGCTCCCTACGATCCCAGGGATCTGGATGATCCTTTCTTTCTCATCTTCTTTCTTACTTTGAATTGATGATTGGCATGTCCTGTACTAGCTAGCTCCCGTGTATTAATATCTCCTCGTCAGCGCCTATACATATTTCTTCCGGGCTCAATTACGACATGACGAGATCGCATTCGCAGAAAGGTAGGCAGACTTTGATCCTCTACCACTTACCGGTGCACCGCTTTTAGGGTTTCGGGCCAATCGTCATGAGCAAACGCTACCGGACCCTGGTTCCGGCTCCCGTCCAAGATGAGGGCCGGGAACGTGCTCCCCCTGAGCCCGAGCGGCCGCCGCCAGAGAAGAAACAGAAGAGCCACATGGCCTGCGGCAACTGCCGCATCAAGAAGAGCAAAGTAAGAGAGACCGTTTCCGTCATTCACCCAAATCTTTGGGCACCCCCAGAAGCCCCTAAAACACCACCATGCTAAGCAAAAGCCCTGTACTGGCAGGGCGATGCGATTAGTGAGATGGTAAGCGGCCGACGTGCAACCGCTGCACCAAGCAGCAAGTGGAATGCATCTATGCCGAGGAGGACAAGGCTTTGACCATCGCCGGGCTCCAGTCCCAGGTCGACAAGCTGAAACGGGATCTCGACCTGCACACCGACTTCATCGCCCACCTCCAGGCCGTCCCATCCCAGGAGGCCAACGATATCCTAAGACGGCTGCGAACCTCGCCGGATGCCTCCCAGGTGATGGCGTCGGTCCGGGGCAGCCTGGCCGACCAAGCCCGCCCGTCCGACCTCGGGCATGCTCGCGGCGTCATGCCCCCGACCGGATCCTCCATCGAAGCCGAGCTCACCTTCCTCCACGGCATGGTCTACCCGGCCTTCGAGCCCATCGACCCCAAGAATATCGACATCGATACTCTGCTGCGGTCCGCCACTCGTAGCTCCCACCGGCACCATGGCCCTGCTGCCGAGGCCTTGACAACGACGACGACCCCGAAGGCAGATGCTGATGCTCGGAAAGGCCAGAGCGCCGCCCTGGCCTCGCCCTGGGAAGCACCCCCCTACTCGACCGTATTCCCCGTCTCGGGACCGTCCGAGGACCCCGAATACTGCGACGAGCGCCTCAAAGACCTCAACATTGGCTACTGGACCCGGGTCCCGCTGGACAACGCCTTCGCTGCCAGCGCCATCTCCCTCTACCTCGAGTCCGAGCACCCCTTCTTCGGCGCCTTCGACGCGGACCTGGTCATCGACGACCTGGTCTACCAGCGCGTGGACTTTTGCTCGCCGCTCCTGGCCGTGTCCCTGCTGTACATGGCATGCGTGAGTGGCTCCTCGCGACCCCCCTGCTTCGTTATCTTATCACCGTCGTTACTATTGTCTTCTTCCTCCTCGGTCCCCCGCACGCTCTCGGTTTCCCTAATACATTAGCTGTGTCGTTCCCCGGCCTCCAGCAATCCTTCACGACGGTGGACATCAGATCGAGCACGCTCGTCCCGGCGCTGTTCCACGAGGCCCAGAAGCTGTACAAGGCGGAGGCGGCCGACAACAGGCCCGTCACCATCGCGGCCATCATGCTGTTCGGGTTCGCCAGTACCATGGCGGGGCGGGAGCCGCTCGCGCTTGAACTGTTCGCCTGCGCCCGGCGCAAGGCGGTCGAAACGGGCCTCTTTGGCGTCCCCCGGCCTCAATACGTAGACGAGCAATGGGAAGCGTGGCGTCTGGTGCCGTCGGACCAGCTGCGGGAAAGGGCGCAGGTGGCGTGGGGGGCCTTTAACTGGCTGACGTGGGTTGCGCCAAATGTGCCCCTTATACATCAACCAGATGACTTGCCATGCTGACTACTACCCCTTGGATACCTAGAATCCACGCCATCTTCTACGCGCTCAAGCCTATCGAACACCCGCCGCCCTTCCCCATTCCGGGTGACGCGGATAAAAACGCGCCCAACCCGCGCCCGCCCTTCTGGCCGCCGCACCAGCTGCCCGTCTACATGGGCCACACGTTCAGCGCTCTCAGCAGGTTCTGCATCCTGACGCAGGAGATGTATCTAGTGTACTACTGCAACGACGGGGACCCAGGCGCCTCCGCGCCCTCTCTGGCCTTCGCCGAATCCAAATTCCAGGCCCTGCTGTCGTGGGCCGATACGCTACCCGAAGAGTTGGCGTGCGGCGACAACAGCCCGGCCCACACTTACTTGCTATTGTCAGTTGTAGCCCCGAGGCGGTGAACCGGGGAAAGAAGAAAAACGGAAACCCACGAAAACTAACATGCTAACAGCTGCCTGTACCACGGCACCGTCCTCTACCTCTTCCGCCCCTTCCTCCACTCGGCCCCGCCCCCGCGCCTGCGCTCCTTCGCCGCCGCGGACAGCACCCTGGACCGGATTTTCGACGCCTCCGTCCGCCAGCTGAAGCGCCTGCTCTACATCTACGTCTCGCAGCTGCAGGCGTCGCTCTACAGCCCCATCCTCAGCTGCGGGCTGATGCACCTCAACAGCGCCCTCATGAAGGCCCGGCCTAGGCCTACTACGGCGAACCCCGACGATCCCGAGAAGAGAGACAACAGTCACGAGGCCGAGGAGGTCGAGTGGCGCTTCTACTTCCGCCTGAGCTTGAGCTACCTGCAGGAGCTCTACAAGCGCTACCCCATGTGGATCGACGTCATCAAGGCCAACCTGGCCATGGCGGTCGACGGGGGCAACCTGACGAGCGCCGAGGCTTTGCAGATCATCGACGACATCATGCGGGAGAGCGGGCAGCACCACGGCATGGTGGGGCACGTGTTCACCTCGTGCATCGCCGACTTCGAGCTCGCCGTCACGGACCCCGACCGCGCCCGCGTGCACGAGCTGGCGCTCAAGTTCGACCAGCTGGCGCTGTTCGAGGAGTTCACCACCGTGGTGGCGGATGGGTCCGAGGTGGTCGAGGCAGAACAGCCTGCCGCTTAAACGCGAATTAGGAGTAAAAAAAAGAAAAGCATCCTGAGTAAGCGGAACGGGCTCGCCATTTCTGCGCCTAGGACCCTCCTCGAAGAGAAATGCATTCAGTTATCAAGACAGACTATAAAAACAAGAAAAGGATTTACTAGGAAAGCTTGTAGTAGGCGGCTTCCTCGATGGCAAAAGTCGATGATCACGCATGCGTCGCGGCGCCCCAATAGTGCCGATCCTTGATCCCAAGATCCCCAAGCCCGCGATATCCCAACAAAGTAGGCCCCGTCTCCACGGAGGGCCCCCACTAAAAGGCGCCCTTGGAAGTAAACCGTTCGATCCGGAACGGGTACGCAGGTTCCGGCTGGCCCTCCTCCTCCGCCGTGTCCAGCGTCACCGGCGCCGGCCAGTTGACCCGCAGCGTGTAGTCGCGGCACGTGACCCGGGCCAGGGGCGCGAGGAGCCCCTTCTCCGTGTCAGCCAACATGCTCTGGCGCACCAAGCGGCCGTTCTCGCCGCTCGGGTTCGAGATCTCCAGGGACACGGTCAACGTGCGCAGCGACGGGAGCTCCGCCACGGCGGCCCAGGCGCACTCCCAAAGCGTGTCGCCGCCGCCGCCGCCGCCCGACGGAGAAGAAGACGCCGCCCCGCCACTCGCCGCCGCCGCCTCCTCGTCCCACTTGGCCCACTTCTCGCCGAGGGAGTTGTGGAGGAAGACGTACAGCTCGTCGGGCGGCGGGCCCATGCTGCAGTTCGCCAGCAGGAACAGGTCGATGCGCAGGTCGCGCAGCAGGGCGCGGTGGTGCGGGATGGTCTCCCGGGGGAAGACGAGCAGGGAGACGATGTTGCCGAAGTAGAACGTGTGGGCCCGGTACAGGCTGTCGGCCGTCTCCAGGTACCTATTTGGCGTTTAGTCTTGGGCTCTCATGTTGCACACGACATCACGCAGCCGGATGGACCTTACATGGTTCGGCACACAGTCAGCAAAGCGGAGAGATGCCGTCGCCCGGTGTCAGGGGCTGATGGGGATCGCCGCTGCTTGACCCCGTCGTCGTTCCACGGTCTCTCGGACTGCGACATGGACATGCCGATGCATTCTGTATGCTCATCGGGGTCTACGGAGGTCGGGTGCTGGCAGACGAGGCAGACCAGCTTCTGCTCGTGAATGAAGATGTGCAGGTGCCTGTGGCCAAAGACGCAGTCGTAGATCTGGCTGCGGATCTCCGGGGGCAGCTTGGTCAGGAAGAGCGAGGCTGGCTGCGGCTGAGGCTCAAGGGTATCCATCAAAGCTGAGGGTCCCATCGTCGATGTTGTCGCTGTCGTCGCTGTCATCTTCTTTCTTCTTTCTTTTTTTTTTTTTCGATTCATACCAAGGTTTCCCGGTAGAAACAAAAGACTCATGAAGGACAGTGTCGTCGTCGTTGGATTAAGATTTCATGGTTTGTGCGACGGACCATCCAAGCGGCGTTAGTCGGTCGTCGCTAAAAAGCAAGGAGGCTTTAAGGCGAAGTTTGCGGGGATGTCGGTCCCGGAGTTAGCCGACATCACTGGAGCCAATGAGCTGTAGTGGTAGACAGGCGACGCAACACGCGATACTCACCTCCCCAAGTAAGTATTTCTTGATAGAATGAGAGCGAATCTGTGTTATACCTAGAATTAAAACCGATTATACGCTGGCATGAAAACTTTGCGACATTTCCCGGAGCCCTGCGAGCCCGCTGATGGGCGTCCTTGATGAGATGGCGGTATTGGTGCTCATAGGCATAGCCACGCGACCGGGTGGGGCATTATCTCATCAGCCCAATGAGCACCCTGCTTCTCCAGCTTCCTTCGTCCAGCTTCCTTCCCCATCTCCCATCTTCTGCTGCTGACACTAGGCATCGATCTCCCATCACCCACCACCACCACCACCCAAGCCGTCGCCATGGCCGAAGTGGTTGGCCTGGCCGCCTCGATCATTGGAATCACAGAGCTCGCCGCCAAGATTGTGAAGATCAGCTTCAAGGTCAAGGGCCTTCTGGAGCAGGTCAGCAATGTCCCGCAGGAGCTCCAGCGGCACCTGGACCAGATCCGGCTCGTTTCCCCACTCCTCGCCAGCCACATCAATGAGGACGGACCGCCCGCCCTCAGGGGTGCATTGGGCGTCGCCATGATGCAGTGCCAGCAAGCAGCGGACGACCTCGAGACAATAGCCGAAGAGCTCCATGCACAGGTCCACGTGGGCGGTAGGGCAAGACGCAAGCTGAGGGCGGCCGGCATTGTCCTGCAAAAGGATGTCTTGGCCTCACACGAGAAGCGATTGTCTTCGGCCATGCAGATGCTCATGATGGCGTGCCAGATGTACGGACTGGAGCAACAGAAGTACCTCATGTGCGTACCTCGAGATGCGAAAGCTTAAGTTGCTACTGACTGGAAGATATAGAGATCTCCAGAAAAGTCAGCCTGATGTTATTGTGGCTCAGATACTTGGGAGTCTACAAGCACCAGAAGCCACGCCAACCAGCTCTCTGCCATCCACCCCGCCTATACAACAGTCCGCGGGCCCGTTGGTGTCTCGAACCTACGCGAATGAGCGCCGCGCTGTTCTATGGGACCAGACGTTGAAACCGCATCTGAATTTGGGTCTTACAGGTTTGACCGGTTCTTTACAAGTTCAAAACGGTAGCAAAGTGTTTGGCTGGCAAAAAAGCGATGACTCGTCGGACCTGCGAATTCGAATTCACCTCCCTCGCTGGTTCTCGTCAAAGTATATCGACTCCATTGTACGAAGAAGCCAGGCAGGGTGGACATATTATGTTCATTCGGCTACGCTCCACTCGTTTGACTCGGTAACCTGGAAAGTCGTGACGAAAGTCATGCGCAGTAAGACGGAGTCGCTCCAAAAGCTCAAGTCAATGATCGGAGAAGGCCAGATTTCACTCTACGACACAAGGCAATACACAGACGGCCGTCAACAAACATTGATGGAAGTAAGTGAAGAATGCTTTGATGACATAGAACTCAAGGCTTACACCTGTTTCAGGTCGCACTGAACTCACAAAACTGGCAAATTTGTGACTTTTTGGCCGGGTACGATGTCCCAGCATCAACTTTCCTCGTACATTACACCCCCTGGGCCGAACGGGAGGATCAGTTGCAATACTTTCAAAATGTCGCGAGCCGTTACGCAGACAATGGAACGTTCTTCTGGGCGCTGTTCCAGAAATACGACGGCCCAATGACGGATTTCGACGCTATAAGACGCGCAGTATGGCCAGACTGCGAGTTCTACGATGCAACTTTCCTGCACGAGCGACTGGAGCTTGCCACTATTTTTACGCAAGATTCCCCCGTCGTCCGCATCGGGAGTGATTGGAAGAACGTCTCGTCCAGCCAAGATTCAGTTGTTAGAGCTTTGCTATATCGAAACGGTGAAGTATTCCTCCCTAACATTGGGCCGCTGCTCTTGGAAAACCACACGCCTCGTGGCATCATATCCCGGGTGCGAAGATTTCTGGCGTGGCTGGCCACGAATTCCTTGCGGAGGACTACTGGTATCCCGGCAACCAATATCCGCGCACAACTATTAGAGGATGTTGTGGGGCATATCGTGGAAAGCCTCAGCTCCTTTGGACCTGCAGAGCACTTACCTCCCAGTTCGCCATTATCGCGCTCGGTCTACAGTTGTCTCTTCGATATATCGATCCTGGGACATCGTCACGAGTTGGGAGAAGGGGTATTATACAGCCATGCCTCCGAAATCCGAGCAGAAGAGTTTTTTGGGAACATATTGCGCCAATACCTAGCTATTCTGTCTAGGTGTGGTATAAACATTGGTGAATATGGAAGGTTTGTGAAATCTAAGTTAACAGGGCAAGCGCCGGTTCCAATACGGTTCATGGCCCGCAAGAGTACGCGTCTAGTAACACAGGAGATTCGAGATGTACGCACGGGTGCTAGGCCAGAAGATTGGTATATTTGGTTTGCCGGTCACACGGACGAGTTTGTCGGGGACTTTTGGCGACTGGTCGATCCTGCGCCGCTGTACATACCCGGGGCTTGGGTAGATGAAGAGTAACGAGAATAAATGTATATCAAAGTTAGACTGCAGCTGCTTGTTAACAGTCTGTTGAAAAATTGGCATTTCCTTCGTTTAGCTGACTGGGACGAAACTTGGGAATAAAAAGGACATCCCGGACCACATTTGGGAAAGGTTACCTTTTTGTATATCTTAAACTGTCCCAAGGGAGCATCTTCAAAGTTCTCGGTGATTAATAAAAGCAGACAACTTTTTTTTCTTTTTTTTTCTTTTTTTTTTTACCGATTTATACCATAAGTCCCCGGCAGAAATAAAAGACTCACTAAGAGCGGGTTACCTCAAAAATAAAAACAACCATGACTGGTGTATTTAAGAGTATTACTTATAGTTGCTTACTGATTTTCAATGTAGGATTTATTAAGTGATATACATAAGGAGACGCAAACTATTTCATACCCATGAACACGATGTGACACAACACGCCAGCACGAATATATGCCCAGCCCTGATCGCTAGACCATAGGTACGGTTGAATCCAATCCCAACTCACTACCAGAGGCAATGAGATTCAGCATGCATTGTCTTCTCACTGCCCTTCTCTCCGCCCGCACTCTGTCGTCCAGTCGAATCTGCTGCAGCGAAACAGGGCGAATAACGGCCGCTGGGAGACCCAGATAGTGGACAGCGTCGGCGTGAGACTTCATGACGAAACGCTTATCAATGGCCTCATGATACACTGCTAACTGGGCGTGTGGGTCACTGTCGTAAGCGACCTTTTTCCACGGGTAGATGACATCTTGCCGCAGTTTGTGTGGCCAGGTACCCCGCCAGGTGATGGAGGGAGGGGAGGCTTGGTAGCGGAATGAGGCCGCGAGTCCCTCGCGGCCGTTCCAGATGTGCAGGTTCTCCAGCCGAGGCATCTTGCGGGCGGCGGCGGCGGCCCTCTCGAGGATCTTGACGGTGGAATAGAGAGCATCGACGCCGGGAATGAAGACTTGCGTCGTCAGGATAAGAGTCTTCAGACGAGGCCAAGTCCATGATGGGTTGTCATGGCAAGCTGCGAGAAAGGAGCCGGCGTCGACTATGAAGGATGCCGAGAGGTGCTCGAGCTTCAAGCTGGCCTGGGCGACCATACGCCCCATTGTAGCGCTCGGGATGCGCGAGGTGTCGCACTGGAACGCCTCACTTCGGGGATGACCTTTGATGAGTGCGTCTGCATACGACTCATTGAAATTCTCGAACAGAGTGATTCTTCGCATTCGGGGGTTGGCAGAAGCAATCGATACTAAGAGCGATTCGTAATCCTTGTTAGTAGCTTTCTGTTGATATCTGTCCCACTCTCGCCAAGGCTCGTAGTGTATCTCCTGGAGTCGGGGGAAACGAGAGAGCATCCCGCCTAGCGACCTCGGATTCCATCTGCGCCGGGTCTGCTGGCGCAGGAGAACGCTGGTTACAGCTGGGACGGACGGAAGTTCCCGCCACCACCGAGCTTCCTCCGCGTCGCTCTCGAATATGCGCCTGCCCATGATCTTACCAAACATCGTACTTATGATGGACTCCGGGGAGGGGACGAGGTCACGGCGTCGCTGACACTTGTCCTCTGACAGCCTTTCCACCTTTTCTCGATCCATGGTGGCATCCGGCTCGAAGCTCTGATGTTGAAACCAATGTTCTAAGTCGCTGGGAGAGTGTACGCTGATGTCGAGAACCAACTCATCAGCTGGTGCCCACTTACCGAGAGCTTCGAAGAGGGTCTCGAGGGCGGTTGCGATGCGGAGATCGTCGTTTCGATTGGGAGAGTTCACTGGCATCGCCTCAAGTCTCTCCTCAGGCGCGCATGCAATGCATTCGTACTCTTCGAGTTCCCAGCAGAACCAGATGTACTTCACGTAAGGTTGCGTTCGAGGAGACAAACCGAACTCGAGGCTCGCGAGGCGGTCGGCGTTTATTCGTATTCGGCTAAAGTTGTGCCGCTCGATGAGTCGCTGCCACTCTCGCGAGACGGTAGCATAGAGGCTCAAATGACCCTTGCCAGCGTCCCTTATCAACTGGTCTAGGACCATCGACCGGAACAGTGGGGGGAAGCGGTGCCAAGTTATGTTGAACTGCGACATATTGACAGCTAATGATGGAGTGAGGGATGTTCAAGACAGCAAACCGGGGGAGAAGCGGCCTTGTTGGAATATATGACCTGGTACGGCCGGTGTCTCCGTAGCTCTGAATTAGAGTTGTTCGTAGCCCTGGATTAGAGTTGTTCTTTACAGGGAAAACATGCACCTTCTGATTCGATACAGTCACAGCACAAAAAGGTTTGATGAAAATCAAGGTTGGACGTGCCTTGGTACATAGAGAGAAACATTTATATCTCCTTGATTCCAGTCAACTACGCCTTATAAAGTGGGGATAGCTTTCAGACAAATCCGAATTTCAGATATGCTCGGTGTTATAGTGAAAGTTTACGCCGCCTGAAACGTACGACTCACCTTAGTAAATAATAACCTCATTAAAATTATAACATCCTTGGCAGGGAATGGCAAGTACCATGCGACTATATTTGAAGATACTGATCCTGACTACTGACTCGGCTTCTTGTTATAATGCTGCGTAAAGTCGTACCGCAACCCCATCATCCCCATAAACGCCTCCCGCTGCAGCCCCACGTCCCCCTCGGCCGCCTTGCACGCCTTCATGACCGGGTCGCGCTCGAGCAGCGTGTCCGGGTCCGGGTCCGAGACGCGGCGGAAGTTGTCCTGCGAGGCCGGGTCGATGAGGTTCTGCCACTTGTCGCGGCGTTTTTCGGAATACAGGTCCAGGATCGACTCGTCCGCCAGCCCGTCCCACAGCCCGATCAGGCAGTCGGCCAGCCCGCCCGCGTCCACGAAGCCGCCCGTGATGCCCATGCCGCCCCACGGGTTGCACAGGTGCGCCGCGTCGGCCGCCAGCAGGACGCGGCCCACCCGGAAGGAGGGGGCGCACCGCTGGTGCATTTTGTAGGGGGCCAGGCTCACGAGCTTGTAGTCGGACGGTTCGGGGTGGCCGGGCAGGATCGTCTTGAACTTCATGGGCAGGCGCTCTTTGATCTGGTCCAGCGTCAGGCCGCCTGCCTCGCCGTACGTTACTCGGTACAGGCCGTCGCGGGTGATTTTCGCCACCATCTTTGAGGATTTGTCAGCTGTGGGCAAACGGGATATAGAACAGGCTTGATATGACTTACGCAGAAATGCTCCGGGTGAAGGATGAAGTTGGTATTCGTGAAACCATGCGTACCTTCGAAATCGTAGTACACCTGTCAACTGTGTTAGCGAGTCGACGTGAAAGGTAATACAGTTCGAAGCACAGTGTCCACTCACATTTGTGGCCACAATCTGCCGATCCCACGTGAAGCCCGGGAAGTCGGGGAAGAGAGATTTCCGAACCATGCTAGTCGCACCGTCACATCCCACAATGTAATCCGCATGAATCTTCTTCCTCCCCTCAGGCGTCTCGACATCCACCCAAGCGCCCCCCTCGTCCTGCCCCACCCCGACGACGCGGTGGTTCCAGCTGATCGACCCGCCGTGCTTGGTCAGGAACTCGTCCAGCAGCAGCCGGTCCAGCTCGTCGAGCACCAGGCACGCCATGCGCAGGTCCTGCCCGTCGACGTCGGCGACGCACCGGCCGTCCATGCCCGTGATGAAGCTGTGGTCCTCGAACCGCCGCCACGACATGGTGTTGACGGTGAAGCCCCGGCGCCGGATCTCGTCCATGACGCCCGCGCGCGCCAGGTCCGGGATCGCGGCCGGGCCGTAGATGGCGGCGCGCGGGCGGCCGTCGAGCTCGGCGGCGCCCTCGAGGATGTGCACGGGGATGCCGTGCTGGGCGAGGAGCAGGCTGAGGAGCAGGCCGCTCGGGCCGGCGCCTACGACGATGACCTGTCGCTGGTCAGTGATTCGATTCGGGATGTGTTGGCTTCTGAGCGAGTTAAAGTTGATCGCTTACTTTTTCAAAAGGACGCGCCATTTTTGTACGCTATTGCCCGTGCCCGTGTTTTCGAATCTCGCGGTGGCTGGAGACTTCGGCGTTGATAAAAGGCTTGGACTAGACGATCGTGCACCGAGGCGGCGGAACTATATCTGCAGCCTTCAAGTTTAAAAGATAGTCATGAAATCCGGCATAAAGGTGGCAGCATGTGTCATGAGAATCGGAGGGGGGCGCTGTGCCGCCCATGATAAGTAAAGTCAGCGAGTCATGACCCGCAACCGCGAGAATTGCGGGACTTGGTCCATTTTCCTTTCCCCGCACTCCGGATGTGGATCATGGCATCTGCTACTACTGTAAAAGAGCGCATCTTCGGGCATTTTTGGAACTGACATCGTTTCCGACGAGAGGGTACTGATCTCGGTTATCGGGGCCATGTTGTTTGTGAGCAAGAGAACCGACGAATTGGGGCCGTAGTGTGGTCCCTGGGTGCTTATTTTGGTGCGCAACCCAGCGTTGCATTACCCCAAATATGTCAACCAAATAAGGGGGCGCGCGGGGAAATCGCACGTTTCGCTTGACTTACTACAGTACTGTCTGGCATGCCTCGGCAATTGTTGTACGCCCGATATGGAGAGCAACAACGGCTATCAATTCAGAGGGATAATTAGAGAAATGATAAGACTGGGGTACAGGCAAAGACTCAATCTCATAAGCAATAAGGCTTATGAGATATGGTCAAGTAAAGAAGCCCGGGACGGGGTGGAGAGTAGTAACTGCAACCGTGCCAATTCTGGGGTACCGCAACACCCAGAGCTGCGTTTCCCAGGTTTCGAGTGGCCGTGTCGTCAGTAGTGGCATTGTGCAGCTGACGGGTGGTCCAACCATCCAGGAATGGAGGTATACTCCGGCCAGTATTAAGGGGGGTGGCACTCGGCATATGCGACATGCACATCTCGTAAGGCGGATCCTTCAACTTTCGTACATGCATTTCTCTTTTTTCTTTATTCCTCTAGAACCACTGAAGAAGAACTATTCGGGCTCGTTTAATTACAAAGGATGTATAACCATGACGGTTTGAGTGACATGTAGGTCAGACCCATTAGGCGTAACAGCTGCGGTATATGTATCAGACAATAGGGGATAGGACTTTCTACCGATTTCCAATTTCCACTGGTAACAAAACGATCAATAACCATCCTTCTCGCAACCTAGACATCGTGGATGTCGATAACATTGCCGGTCTCGGTGACCGCAACATGTTTCTTCTGGATAGACGCTTTCACGGGATTCTTGGCGGCGAAGATCTCGTCAAGTTCCTCAAGCTGTAGGACGAGAGCATACATCATCAGCAAACATGACGAGGATCTGTAGGTGTTCAAAGCAAACTTACCGTGCGGTTCTTGGTCTCTGGAATGAACCACCAGATGATCAAAGCCTGAACGGCGTCCTGGACCGTAAAGATGATGTACGTCTTCCAAGTGATATTTTGCAAAGCCACAGGCCAGGCGAACTGGTTAAGCAGCCCACCGACGTTGACGGCCAGGGAGGAGAAGGCCATGCCCTTAGCGCGCATCTCGAAGGAGAGCACCTCTACGGGGAACAGAGCTTGCAGAGGGGTGATGCCGATGGAGTAGATACTGTAGAGTGTTAGTTTGACAAAATTTTGTTTCTGTGGATACCCAAACCCAGGTCGAGGAGTAGACTTACCTGCCGAAAATGAATATCATGGCGATAGCGGCCTTGCTTGCACCAGGGTTGGTGCCCATCGACTCCTTGCTGCCGCCACCTGCTTCGAACTCGGCCGAGGCGATGGTCATTCCGAGCCAGACGACGGTGCAGCCGATGAACGAGAACAAGAACAGCGGGCGGCGGCCAACACGATCGACCAGGCAGGCACCGACAATGGCGCACAGAAACTGCTGGCAAGAGTTGATCAAGGTGATGTTCGCCTTCTCGATCTACAGTTGTACGTTTCTCAGGTCAGCACTCTGCAAATGGGCAGGGACTGTAAAGAGACAGATGATGGCGTACAGGATGATGGTAACCGGCTCCATCAAGCACGGCACCGAGGAAATAGGATAGGACTGCGTTGCCAGCCCATTGCCCAAAGATGGAAATGACGACATTGCAGCCAAGACGGTAGGCGGAAGCGCGGTTCCCTTGGTACGTGTTAGTGAGAAATCTGGCAGTTTTATATAGTCAACAGGTGGGAGACTCACTGAAGAGAGCGCGGTAGTCCCACCAGCGCTTGTCAGCGCCGTCGACGTTGAGAAGCTCCTCGTATTCGGACATTTGCAGTCTCACCCAGGGGCCTATTAATATCATGTCAGTCCCGCTACACCCAAAAGAAATGCTAAACCAGCGAGGTGGATGACATACTGTCTGGGTTCCCGTTGCCGTGGTACTTGGTCAACATATTCATCGCCTGCTCCTTCTTGTTATTGACATACAACCAACGAGGCGACTCGGGCAAGAACAAGGCGAAAATGACGATGAGCCCCGAGAAGAGGCACTGGAGCCACGTGATGAGGCGCCAGGAGTAGTCGCCGCCCGTGTTGAGCGCGCCCCGGGCGGCGCCGGACGCGATGATGGACCCGCTGAACCAGAGGGTGTTGTACATGGCGCCCACCACCCCCCGGAAGGCCGGGTGGTTGATCTCGACGACGTACATGGGGCCCGCGGCCGAGGCGATGGAGACGCCGAAGCCGAGCAGGAACCGGCCGCCCATGAAGGTGTCGGCGTTGACCGACACGCCCTGGATGATGGTCCCGACGATGATGAGGCCGGCGCCGATCACCATGCCGATGCGGCGGCCGAAGGTGTCGATGGCGGGGCCCACTGTTACATGATGCATCACATTAGTCCTTCATATCTGAAGCTCGCGCCGACAGAGCGTCTTACCGAACGGAAGAGCCACGACACCACCGATCTGGTACATGGACGAGATGATGCCCGCCCAGATCCCCGCGTTCTCGGCGTGGTAGTACTCCAGAAAGGCCGGGTTGATCAGCAGGTTGTTGATGAGGGACCCGTCGTAGCCGTTCATGGTGCTGCAGAAGAAGCCGACGATGGAGAAGACGTAGAGCATGATCTGCGTCCGCGCCCACGGATTCGGCGGCTCCGACACCAGGGCGGCCGCGAAGGCCTCATTGCCCTTGATGACGGTGTGCTGGATGTTCTCCTGGTTGAGGGAAGATGAGGAATTAGTCTTGCTCGTCAGTCTGTGCGACTGTCTGTTCGCCCCGGATCGACTAACCTTCTCCGGGTAATGCTCGTGCATCTCATGCACGTCAACATCGTCGCGCTTGTCCATCTTGGCTGGCGGCTGGCGGCGCTCGCTTCTAGCTTCCCACTTCCTTTGCTTTTTCTTTCTTTGGTTCGATGGCAGTTTCAGACTATCACTCGTGGGATGTGACAGAGGTTTTAGTTCGATCAACCGTTACAGTTTACTGAGCTAAAGACAGCGGGAGATGGGGAATGGTGGGACTCGGGAGCGTCCATGGTTTTATGTCCAGGGATTTATCAGAATAACGTTCGCATGGCATGCATGTTAGAGCGAGCAGGTGTACAGGCGTACTGGATGCACGTCGATCAAATCCATCCCTTCCGGGCCCTGCCTATGAAGGAGCATGCGTTCTCCTGAGGGTGTGCAGTTTGTGCAGGCAGGTGTGTGTGGCCTGCCACATCCCAGTCGGGACGATAATCGCGTGGTTGCATACCCTGGTGTTAATCCCGGCCGATATAGCTTGGCCAGGGGTCGTCGGTTTAGGGCGACGGCTAGACCTGCTTGTCTCCCAGCCAAAACGCGCCCTGATTGCTCTGCTCGCCTGCAAAAATCTATCGGATACGAGACAGCCTGCCGCATCGAAAAGGGGAGTTTTCTTGCGCCACCAACTTAAATAGCAATCTCGATTATCCCGTGCATGCGCATCGCCCGCTGTGTATCAAGTAGGAGAGTAAATCTTGGTAAATTCAAGGGTTCAATGCGGCTACTATTATTTCAGGTGGGTTGACTGCGTTGGGTGTCAGCAGTGGACGAGTCGCGCCGAATGGAAGATCGAAAGACATGCATCGCGGGCCAATGCCCTCCGCAGCTCAAGCCTTCCCCTCCCCCATTCCGGTTGCAGTATTCTTCCCCATTCAATCCATCATGATGGGCCCCGCCGGAACTTTTCAGCGGGGCCTGGGGTTGGGGAAAGAAGATCCATCCCAAGAAGGGGAGTTGTGTCCGGGGAAGGTTTACAATTGACGGCACCCCTCATCTCTTGTCATGCTTGTCGTGATGGATTTCCAGCGCTGAAAACCACCTGGAGAGCTAGGCGACGAAAATCGTTTCCCCTGTCGGTTTGTGGGATGTGGCGTGTCGCAGCCCCCAGTCTGTTCAGTCGTGGCACCTCCCTTGAAAGATCGGGCTGGAACTCCGGGCCATGTTTCCATGATCACGCCTCTTCTGGATTCTACCTGCCTCAGGCCAAAGAGGCAGGCAGAAAGGGCTTTAGGTCGTAAATGAATCTCGTCATTGAGCCGTCCCACCTGAGACTTCCTTTATATGAAAGTTGACGACTTTGTAATCGTTAGACCTGCTTAGCAACCGCTTCAGTAATTGTAATTCTCTAGGCCCCGCAGACAGAAAACACGGGAAGGGCAATCATTCGGATTGGTTCCTGTGTGGTCCATTGCAACCCTATCGGATGGCAGGTGGACGAGAAACAATGAGCTCCAATTGGCCACATGGAAAATGATCTTATCCCCAACTGAAAGGCGGCCCGTGTCCCTCCGCCCTCCCTGTATGTCGAAGCGAACCCCACCACGGCTGGGAGGAGCTGCTCCAGCCCAACCCAACCAGCCAACACCACTTCACTGGTGGACAATCGTCGCACCTTGACAACTACGATGAGTGCGGTCTAGCATGGCGACAATGACACTTGACACTTGTATGTTTCCAGTATAGATCGATTTGGTATTGTCTATTCTTGTGGTGTTGTGGGTATTGTTAAGCATTGATTCCCGCGAGCTTTGGAATGCGCTGCCATCATCGCATGCTGGCAGACCACAAAAGATGACATTTCGCATCCCAACCGAGAGGAAGCTTGTTCTGTAAGCCACAACTCCTCGAGTTCTAACCAACACATGTGCCCCGGCCCGTCATCGCCTCCTGCTGTTGGTCATGAAAACGACAACATCTTAGGCCAATCGCATCTCTTGGCGATTTCCAGATGAGATGTTGGCCCGAGGAAGCTTGTCATCTCATCTCATCTCTAGGTTAGCAAACCCACAGACAAAACTGGCTGTGCACTTTTTACTAAGCCGGGTAGGGGATATCAGACGATGCAGTGATGCGATGTTGGATACAGGTCAGACACGTTGGTCACCGTCCGTCCGTGTTTGCAGGCCATAGCTGCACCCATATAGCCATGGATTCCGTCTCGCTTTACCTGTCTGCCCTGAACCTGATATGTCGTGGCGAAGGGGAGGGGGGTGCACCGCATACTGCCGCATTGACCAACCCATGTAAACGTGCCCGTGATTGGCCGCAACGTCCCGCCCCTGGTTCACTCAGGTTGATGAATGCTGCATATTAGCTACCGGCCTTCGCAACGGTCGATTGGATCCAGGCTTGCGTATTGCGAAAGGAGCTGACGTACTAGGAGTCTCAATACAAGGTTTCCATTGCCGTATTCATCATGTAGGTGCGGCTTGAGATGTAGCTGTTCAAGATATCATCTATGCAGGGGTGGTGGAAAGTAAACGGTCTGGATTGCGTCGGACCTCGAACGATATGTCAGGCTGCAGAGCCGCCCACTATACTTCTTCGCTATCTTCCGTGTCTTTCATCAGCATGAGGTGTGCAAATCCTGCCGATCACAGTGTGGAGAACTGTTCTCAGTTCAGGAGAATCTTGAGAAACAGTGGCAGAAGAGATTAGATGGCTAAAGCAGACTATTACCCCAGACTCCGAAGGTAGCATAACATCTAAATTCCGTACCGAGTAACAGCAACACTTGGTTATTCCATCGTTAACTCCGTTTATCCCACGATATACCCCGCCAGTAAAGCTTTTGAGCGTCAGAAACCCCCCGCTGCTTACCATAACCCCCTATCTCTTCGCCTCATAGCCATCTGGGTGGATCCGTACAAACTCCTGAGGCACCAAGTTTGAGGGACGCGTGGTCCGGCGTCCAGGATGTTGCGGTACGACTTTTCCTCTCCACCATTTCTTCTTATCCATTAGCCGGGACCAGTAATCGAACGAGGATTCATCAGGATAGCGCTCCATATCTCCGCACAAGACGAGTTCGGCCTTGACTGGGCCGCCCCATGTATACGTGGCGATATTCAGATAGCCTTCTTCCAGCCCATCGGAGGCAGTTGGAGCAGCTGGTAGCTTGGCTTGGTCTATGAAACGACCGACGAGAAGCCACTCCAGGATGTCTGGGAACTTCTGGGCCGAGGTATACGCGGACCGAAACCCGGACGGACCCGTGTAGGACAGAGCCGCGCCACGGCGGGCGAGGAAGATCACCGAACTCTTCCGTCCATACTCGCAAGCTACCATCAAGGCCGAGCCGGAAAGGCAGCCATCGCTGTCCAGCTGTGCGCCAATACCCAGTAGGTTTTCCATCATAGGTAGCGAGTCGCATGATGCGGCCAGACACAAGGGGCTCCACACATTTGAAGGCGAAAGGTTCATGAACCTTTTCAAGTCCTCATGCCTGTACTTATGGCGGGCCAGCTTGAGAAACTTGGAAAAGTCCAAGTATTCTAGGGGTAAGTCTTCAATCCAAGGAACAGCTCTGCTGTCAGCTAGACGTATGTCCGCGTTTAGCAGATATGAAGTAAAATGTGGTCTAAGGAGGGCAGCTAAGTGGAGAGCTGACCATCCCATGCGATCCAATGAATGGATATCTAGACCTGCATGAGTAAGTAGCACAAAGGTTCTGCAGTCCTCGTCCGTCCATGGCTTTATGGCAGCAAGATGTAGCAAGGAACAATTGAGATGGTCCACAGCCGCTAGATTTGCCTTGGCATCGAGTAGCGCTTGAACGACGAAATATAAGCCGAGCGAACTTGCCTTCATCAACGCTGTATCTCCTTCTTTGTCGCGGTATTCGGTAGATGCCCCTTTTGAAACCAGGTACGTTGCAATTTTGAACTCATCCAGTTTGCTGTATTGTATTAAACCGAGCAGAGGCGTCGGCAGCTGTTGGCTGGAAATGTTGATGTCTGCTCCCATGTCAAGCAAAAGATCAATCGCTTCAAAGTTCCCTAGATCTACAACGGCATGATAGATCGGCGTAACACCAGACGCATCTGCTTCGTTTACTGCCACGCGTGGCACATCATCACCATACATGTTGTTGATGTCCCTGACAAGACCTGTTAGAAATGTGTTGCTGAGTTCTTTGAGGCTCGACTTCTTACCCATAGTAATTTTTGTTTTGCTTTAAATGGTGTAATAGTGCTCGTAGGCCACCGATGTTGTTGTTGACGACCGCGGTATATAGGAATGGCGGCGACTCTCCGAGGAATGTTCCACCCTGCTCTTTGTAGTTCTGCAAACCTTTCGACAGGATTGGACCTGAAAAACGTTTGGAGAGAAGAAGGTGTAAAGCTGTTGGGTACTCTGGTAGACAACAAGCGGTTTTCGCCATGGATACCTTCTTGTCCAGGAACCAATGGATAAGCTCAAGGCGTTTCTCGATGATGGCTTTCACCAAAGGAGAACAGCCACCACAACTGGGTAGGGAGGTATCCATGCTGAGACCACTGTCGTATAATCTCTCGCACAAAATTAAACTGTTCTGTGTAATTGCATCCTCAAGAGATGCGGCCGTTGCTTTTGGTAGTAGGAGAGAAGCAACCCCAATGGCATTGGCCTGTTGCAAAGTGCGACCAGGGATGAAGTCAAGCGACCCAAGATAGTCAATCAGTGGTTTGTTGCCGGACTGGTGCGCGTAAAATAACGGGCTCCGATTGTACACATCCAGTGACGGTGTACACCCGGCTTTTATGAGGGCTTTGGCCACCACGTACTTCCCATTCATAGCTGCGAAGTGAAGTGATGTGCGTCCGTCTTTTTCCTTGGCCATAACTTCACAGCCTTGGGCACAGAGAAACTCGACAGTCTTCAAAGATCCGCCCAGGGTGGCATAGTGTATAGGCCTAAGCCCATTGTCACACTTTGACTCGAAGCTGCTTTCGAATAGACCATGGGTTTCGTAGAACTCAAGCACCGAAACATGCCCACGTAGTGATGCAAGGTGCAAGCTATTTGCACCGGTAAAGACGACCCGTTTCGAACCTAAAATCGTTTTGAATCTCACAGCCTTCTCCCAGGCATTTCCGTCCTTAAATTGGCTAACGCCATGTATATCTTCAAGAATTCGTGTGGCACCTTCCCAAGAAGCCGCCAAGATTGCATTGAACCCGCTGGCACATGTTTTGCATGGGTCTGCGCCGCTACGTAGAAGAGCGGACGCATGAGAGAAACGTCCGTCCATCAAGTGATAGACAACTGGAAGCTTCCGTTTGCCATCAGTGGAGCATAAGTTCGGATCTGCACCTCGCTGGATCAGACGCTCTATCATCCACTGGCTTCCGTCGGTCCTGCACGAATGCAAAATCCCCAGACCGTCATTTCCAATGTCATTCATCCGAGATTCGTTGGCGTGACTTAAAATGGTGTTGAACATAGCTTTTGCCTCTCCCGTGCTTACTCCATCGCAGACAAATTGTTCTAAGGCAGACATACCATCAACACGCTGATGAACGTCCATCCCTCTCCCCAACATGAACCGCGTAAGTTTGGTATCGCAACTTCCGATTGACGTTTTCAGCAAATGAACTGCTCGGTTGGATTCCAGAAATGCAGGCCAGTAGTTGGTACGTTGTGCTACCTGGTCTAGTAACTGGACTGAATGCGACTCGGTGATCTTTAGAGTTCCTGAGAGCACTGGTTCAATCAATGGGATGATACCACATTGCTTGGTGTGTAACTCATACGAAGCCAAGTAACCAAGTTCGATCAAGCACAGACCGAACTCAGCTACCCAAGCCTTGGCTCTGTCTGCCCTAGGAAGTGGCAGAATTGCTGACGCAAAGCTCTCCCACATCGAGAATGGGGGTATGTCCTTAACGTTTAGCTGGGCTATGACAGCTGTATTTAGAGGAGCTTCCCCAAACAAGGGAGTGCGCCATTTCTTGAGACATCGTAGCAAATAAGATCTCAACGGAGGTCCAGAATCGCTGTGGAGGTTGCAAGCCTGTGGAAAAAGGAGTTTCAGACGTTGAACGAACTCTACTGTAGCCGAAGGTCTCAGGGAATGAAGTAGGCTGCAGCCACAGCTGTGATGGGAAGAGACGCCTATATTCGAGTTTATTAGGAACTCAAACATCTGCTCCGAGTTTTGCCTGACTGCAAGTTTAAGGACCGGTACAGGGCTTCTGATCATTGTAGGACTCTTGATATACTCTGCCAAGATTTCTGCACACTCCAGAAAGCCCGTTTGGAGCAAATACGGAAAGGGCGCAAACCCCTTTTCGTTTGTAGCTTGCATGGCCTGAGCAATGCAGTCCACACTTTGGTATTCCAGAATGGCCTTGAGTTTTGAGGGTTCTCTGGCCATGTGAAGGACGTTGTTTCCCTTGAGTGCTTGGCTTGAACAGTCTGCGCCCCGCTCAGTAAGCATCTTCAGAATTTGTTTGTCATCATATTCGTCGGGTGTAAATTGTTCCATCCACTGGTGTAGAGGCATTTCGCCCGCCATATTGGTCGATTCTGCATTGCAGCCAGCATCAAGCAGTAGTTTGACGATCTCAGGTTCTGAACATTCGTATATGTCCCCGATAGCGCAATGGAGAAGTGTGTTGCCTGTTTCTCTGTCTATAGCGGTGGGAGCATCAAATCGTGGGTCCTTCAGAATCATTCGAAGTGCCCTCTTGTTTCCAGTACGAATTGTTTCAAAAACATGTTCAGTATCAATTCCGCTGGCATACACAATTCTTGTGTCGATCTCTGCCCTGTTGAACGTGAACTCGTAAAAGTTTTCAATGGCCTTTTGCCATACCAAAGAGCAGAGACGAAGATGTGCAGAGGATTTGTCCACAAGAGGAAGATGTACCTCGAAAAACGACTCGAAAGCATTATTGTGCTCCCAGTGTCCGTCATTAAAAGTCGATAATCTGTCCAGCATCTTCTCTGCACAATCAACATCATCGTCTTGTAGTTTTGCGCCAGCTGAGATTAATGCTATTGGCAAGGCTAGCATATCGAAATCCATCACATTATTGTAAGCGATAGACAATAAACCAAGGCCAACGGATGGGTAGCAGCATCGGAACTGAAGTGTTGCCCCAAATAGATGGTTGATAGTGTTCTTGATATCCCCTGGCCCTCCAGCAATGAAGGGGAAAGGGTCCCAGGTACCGTGGTCTACATTGAGGACGTTTGGGTCACAGAAAGACGACAGGCCCTGAACTGCGCATTGTAATGGATTTCCCACAGGACTCTTCAGGTTTGCATCGACGTATTCCCCCAACAGATACGAGCAGATCTCCGGCAGTGATAGAATAGACGCCAAATGCAATGGTGTGAAATCTGAATGGGCAATGATCATGGCAGCGCCATATTCATCCAGAGAGGGCTCCTCGAAGCCCAAAGTAAGGCTTACCGCCCACGAAGTGAAGACTTTTGTCTTACGGGGACTGAAGAGAGACTTCGCGAGCGACAAAATTTCTGGTTGATCCCAGTGATCACGAGCATAGAACAAACAGTCTGTTGCTGCGCGATGGTACAAAGGGTAGCGATCCTCTCTTTTGTTGACAAAACTGAGTATATCGTCCAAATCTGAGGGTAACTCGTTAAAATTACCCAATTGAAGGTATTTTAAGTACTCAATGGCCAGTAGCTCCTCGGCATGCTGCTTTGATACATGGAACATCTCGAGATCGGAAGATTTGGTCAAATTCCCTCCAAGAAATTCAAGCACTGAAAAATGAGAGAACTCCAGGAAAGAACCATCTGGCGTTTTTCGCAAGAGGCTGCTGCAGTGCTTCGTGATGGCGCTTTCATGTATGATGTCATCAGGAATTAGCAGCTTGCCAGCTTTTGGTACTGAAAGCAGTTCGCTCAGTTGCCTCATAGTGAGCCGGTACCGAGTATTTGCAATGCAGTTGAGGGCCAGTCCGACCATTCGGGCCTTGCGAGGTGGAATGCGCTGCAGGATGCGGATGTAAGTTTCGTCAAGAGTCGGAGGCAAACTCTTGAGTGCATTGCGGCATTCTTGATCAGAGTCGCATAAAACAAGTTCCTGTAACTGGCAGGCCACCCATCGGAACCTTATAGCGGAAAGTTAGTGCTGAAATTGGAAGATCATATCAAATTATAGCAATAAAGCTCACATTCCCTTGGCGCCGTTCACCAGTGTCTCAAGTATCTCTTCTTCTAACTTCGGATTGTTGAGAAGCAGTTGCCCTTTTCGAATCATGTCCCCAAGTTGTGCTCTGACATAACCAGAAATGTCGTCTTTATGAGCAGCGATTTCAATAGGAACACACATCCCATCCAGCTGACGTCGAATGTTGTCTTCATCGCGGCTTAGTAATGCCATGGAAATGTTATCAGTTACCTCCGAGGTTGCAATCAAAGCTTCGAGTACCTCGTCAGCTTGTGTTCCACACTCGTCGATTCCGTCAACAGTCAAAAAAACGTGAGTGTATAGACCGGCCATGTCCTGCAGGAGATCACTCAGTGACTGGACAGTCGGTGTCTTGTGCATTCCTGTGGAATGGTGAGTTTCGTAGTGTTGCTCAAGCCGAGCATAGGCCTCCTTTTTCTGGATGGCAAGCTGATACACGAGCGCGCGGAGGATCGTGTCAGGGCTGCATGTATCGACATCCTTGTAGTCACAAAAGAAGAAGGCTGATGACGAGGCCTCCGTGTTTTTGTTCAAGGCTTCTTCAATCACCACGCCAGCTAGCACAGTCTTTCCGGCACCCGGTATCCCTTTGAGCCATAAAATCGAGCCGGGTACTGAAAGCCATTGCTGAAATTCCGGGAGTTGTGCCAACCACCGACCTGTCCCTTGGTGCCGTAGCTGACGGCTCGTGTCAAAGTTGCTTTGGGGATTCGATCTGAGGTAATAGGTCTGTATCTCGCTTCGTTGCTTGTCAAACTCGATGCGACTGGTGATTTTGCTAGTATCTCTAATAGCAGCAATGATTTCTTTCGCGTGGCCTTCTTCCTGTAACAATAGTCGCTGTGTGGCGTCCAGGGAGCTGGTAGACAGGGCGATAAGTTCTCTTGCGTGATCTCTTCCTTGTGACGATAGCCCTTGGATGGCTTCAAGGGAACTGGCAGACAATGCCATATTGATGGTGTCCTTGTGTCGAGACAAGTCTTCGTGCAATTCCTTGATACGCCGCGCCTTGAATGACCAACGGAGGGTGCTTGCTGTACTGGCTTGGTGTTCCCTCAAGAGGTCGATAATGTCATTCAGGGTCCTCTCGCATGATTCAAGATAAATATTGCCGTATTTGCTTGCAAATGTCTGATTGTCAAGTGTGTCTGCAAGACCCTTGAGGCTATTGAGAAGACCCCTGAGCATGATGACCTCCTTGGCCAGCTGTTGACTCTCGATCCCTGCATTCTTGACAGATTTGCCATAATTCATAAGGCGGGTGAAGACAAGATCTGTCAAGCTGATCAGACCAGCGATGCTTGCAGCAATAGACAAAGGGTCTGCCATTGTCTGTATCTCAAGGCAGGATCAACTCTGAACAACAGCGCGGAGGAGGAGATAGTAACATTAAGAGACTGGCATGAAAAGTTGATTCACTTGAACACGCAATAGAAATGCCAAGTTAGTCCGACAGGTGCGAGTGTAGGGGGGCATCAGCGACCGGAACTAATGGATTCAAAGCTGGCATTCCAAGTAACTTCAACAAGTCCCAGTTAGATGCTGTGTAACCCCTGGGCGAACTCGGCTCCCCCACAAAAACTGACCATCATCAGCAGTGGAGGGTGGCACTAACAACGAACCATTGGACCAGAGCGTCTGTAATGCATGATCTGATGCAATACGATATGAATGATATGAGATGTCCCTCATTTCTTCGTAGGCTGCCTAAGCCAAGATATTCCAGTTTGCCTAACATACTGGCGGTGAAAAGCCCGGTGATCTGCCTTGGTTGCCCGAGACAGTAGACATCGTTACTAGTCGTGGAAAACCCCTGTCTCGATCCCCATTGTTTGAGCATGAATGGATGGCAATGGGATTACTGGCTGGCAACACAGGAGCTGGAGGGAGCTCTGTGGAATAACGTTCCCGATATGCACAACTGCAGTTGAATAGCGACAAATGCAAGCAATACAAGTCCGTCGCGAGACGGAGAAACTTGAGAGTTTCGAATGATAGTATCAACCAATTCGATTATTTACTAACCTAGAGACAGCTGAACTTCGACTGCATGCGGTACCTCTAAGGCAAATATGGAAGGCAGCAATGAGCTGCTAGTTCAACCTGCAGATACGAGAAATCAAACCAACAAGGCAGACAAATCTGCCTGGGCGACTCCAACTGCCCGTGGCAGTGAGCTTGGGACTTGGACTAAAAACTCGCTTAGTGTGAGCCGAGAACAATCCATCAGCCAACGTGCAGCATTTCCAGGCAATTGAGGCCTAGCCTGGATTAGTACGATCTTGTATGTCAATGGCGAAATCTACGTCAAGGATGGGCCAGCAGTAGAAATCAGCCCAACGCAATTGGCAAATGTATGTATTGCAAACCTCTATGGTATCATCGGTCTTTTCCCCAGCGCGCGCAATCGCAACAACCCCCAAAAGCCAACGCGCTCGCTATTCGGAATCCCCAATCATGTGAAACAAAGCAGAAAAATCGAAGGGGAAGAGACAATTCTACATATTCTCTCTCGTGGGGTGGGCGAAACAAAAAAAGGGGACGCCACCTTATGAAATGCTATGCTGCTGTGGTATCATGTGGGCGGATTGGGGGGTTCCTAAAATGTCGTAGACATTCCCCCCTAAAGCACATATCTCAATAATACCCAGTACGCCTGTCGTCAATGGTTTTTTGTGTTGCGTGTGTTGTGTGTGACAATCCCCCGTTGAAGTCGCTGTTTGGCTCTTCTTCCTGGGCCGAATTCCTTCCCTTATATCTTCTAAAACCGGTCCCTATAGAAATCCATCGCTGAAGAATCGAAAAAAGGGGGGAGCTTCAATCCCGTCTGTACTAGCGCATCGGGGCTTGGTGCCTCATCCTGATAGGCTTTAGCTTCATCTGTATCGTCTTGGGATCGAACTTCTTCGCCTGTGGGTCCCAGTAGGCCCAGATCTCCACCGTCATGGTTGCGGTTGGGCAGGTCACCTCCACGAGCCCACTAACCCCGATGGAGCCCCGCGGCGGTAGGTTGCCCGCGGGTCTCCAGGTCTGTCCGAATTTCCGCTTGAAGGTCTCCCAGGGACCGCTGGTGTGATCCGACATCTGCCGGATGCCGTATATGTCCTTTGCGCTCGCGGGCTTGCCCAGAGTGGCACCAGTACCAGCCTTGGGCCCTGGTCCACTGGGGTCAGGCGTGGTCGTGGAACCCGACGAGGTCGAGGATGGCGCCATAGGAGAAGAAGAAGTCGTTTCAGATCCGTCTACGGATTGTGTCTTGGGCGAGGCCAGGGGACTTTGCTCCTTGGCGTCGGGCGCTTTTGGCTGGCCCTTGGCGAGCTGCCTGCGGATCTTATCTAACGTCGCTTGTACATCTGCTGAGGGTTCGCGCGATTGCGATTCGAATCCGAAATACTTAGCGGCCGAGCTCAGGTTTTGCTTGAAGAGCGCGGTGGTGAAGGCCCAAGTGGACAGTGTCATAGCAGTGGGCCACAAGACATTCCTCAGTCTCAAAGCTACCGTTGTGTCAACGGTCTCTGTCGCAAGGACGATGCCTTCGTCACCAAACTCGATCCTAGAGGGAGTGAAATGTCAACAACCCAGATCGGGAACTAGGAAGGAAGTAGGGAATGGCTTACACTCGTCTCTCAAAGGTTGGTGGCGGCCGGTATGGGAAATGCAGTTCCAGCCAATGCCTCCGAACCGACATGTTCCTGCCGAACCTCTGTTTGATTTGCGGGTGGTTCTGAAGCGCCGTGCGGGCCATTTCCGCCAGGCTCTTCCTAATGCCTTCCATCAGATCCTTGTCCTTTGCCACCTTGATAAACATCTGCCATTCCGGGTCGGTGCCTCTGTATGGCATGGGCTCAACCAACTTGGTGGTCAAGGGTAATGGAATAGTGAGTGGCCCGGAGTCGTCTTCCTCCATGTCCTTCTTGAGTTGTTTGCGCTCCTGCGGTGACATGGAAGCGATCTGCTGCTCGAGCAACTTGCCGATCTGGCCCGAGACGGCGCGCGTGTATACATTGTATGCAACGTAGTAGGCCATGCACGCACCCAGGAAATGCCATGGTTTGAACCATCGCCGCCGTATCTTGACCCGTTGCAGGCGTATCGTCTGGGGTTCTGGGCCGGTCTTGAATTTGGATATGCGCGAACCGAGAGCCAGGATGTTCGATCGGGATCGGAAGAGTCCCAACATGATGGGCAATTTCGGGTGGCACGCCTCGATGGCGGCCGGGCAGAGGGATCGGGACAAATTCAAGGGCTGGTCGTCGGTTGGTTGTGATGCGACGTCGTGCCGAGGGTCGATACGATGTGTAGAGATGCCGTGCGCGGGCAGGCAATGCTTGCTGCTTGCTAAGCCTTGCGTCGTCGAGATCGGTGGATCACGAGCCAAGAAATGACGTCGCCCAAGGGTCGGATTGGGGCAAAAATGAATGCGAATGGGCTGGGAACAAATATCGCAAAGGAAATGAAGAAGTTGCCTGTTGTTTTTGGTCGCCAAGATTTGTTGGTCAGGCAGAGGAATATGATCTGGTCGGGTGCATCTACCAAACGTCTTGTCTTTCGCCGCCAGCGGACCGGTAACGACTTAAGATAGGGTCGGGAAGACCCTTGTCGAAAGAGTCAGAGTCAGACAGTGCTTGCCTTCCACTTTCAATTGCTCTGGCCTCGACTTTACCAGACTGTTGGTTGGACTTGCCGGGCCAGTTCTGGAAACAACGTCGGAATTTATAAGATGCACTGTATTCAACACAGTACTGGAAATGCTGCCCCAAGCCGCTTATTCCAGACGGGAGCGTTTATTCCACAGTGGTCCAGCCAGCTAGTCAGGGGAGGTCTGTGCCTTCCAGCCAGTCGCTGTGGCTGATGCGTTGATTCTATGGCACCAGGGAGCTCCATACTAACTTACTACCTGACGTCTGCCGCAGCTCGCTCGCATCGAGAGGTTGTTTCTTGTTATCATTCCCGTCTGAGTTAATTAATAAAAAGTTGCTATACCGACAGGCCGCTTCTCTTCATCACACTGTCGGTATCACCCCCAGCTTCTCTTTTTTATACACGATGAAGTTCACCAGCTTCCTGGTGCCGGCGTTTGCTGGCCTGGCCGTCGCCGAGACAGCTGCATCGCAACCTTCCACCGAAGCCTACATCCTGCGCGAGTCGCGGCCCGCTTCATCATCAAAGGACGCATCGTCGTCGCCGTCGATATCCTCCAATGCCGCGCAGGCCATCCTCTCGAGCCGCCTGTCGGCCAACGACAAGCTGTCGCAGGACATTTCCGAAGCCGAGTACGATGTCATGAACCGATTCGGCAAGCCGGCCGCGAAGCTCTTCGGCGAGGACGACGCGAGCGCCGCCCATCAGCTCGTCATCCTCTACAAGGGCGTCGACGCCGAGAACACCAAGGCCCTCAAGAAGGCCCTCAACGGCGCCTCGCCCTCCTTCACCTCCTCCTCCTCGTTGAACTACTTCCCGTCCGCGAGCCGCAACAACAACAACAAGTGCAAGTTCGAGGACGCCATTGATCCCGCAAAAGACGCATGCTGGCAGGGCGTCTCGCGCACCCAGTACCTCGAGATCGACCTGTCCAAGGACGCCAAGTCGACCGCGGCCCTGTCCAAGAACATGAAGAAGCTGCAGTCGCTCGCCCAGAGCGGCCAGATGGAGACCCTGATCCTCATCCACCCGTCCGCGCAGGCCGCGTCCGCCGGTCCCGAGCTCCGCCGCCGCGACCACAAGTCCGAGATCGTCCTGACCGACAAGAAGACGGCCGCCGCCGCCACGAAGCCCACGGCCGACAACAAGGCCAAGGCCCAGGCGTCGACCTCGCCCGCCACCCCCTTCAAGGACGGCAAGAAGAACAAGGGCGGCCTCTACCCGGCCTGCTTCTCGTCCCAGGACGCCTGCAACTCGGCCACCAACAACTGCACCGGCCACGGCGTGTGCGAGAACAAGTGGTCCGAGGGCACCGCCAAGAGCTGCTTCTCGTGCCGCTGCCTGGCCACGACGGAGAAGCAGGCCAACGGCCGCCCGAGCATCTACCACTGGGGCGGCGGCGCCTGCCAGAAGCAGGACGTCAGCACCCCCTTCTGGCTGCTCGCGGGATTCACCATCATCATGCTCTCCATCGTCGGCTTCTGCATCAACCTGCTGTTCCAGGTCGGCGAGGAGCCCCTGCCTGGCGTCATCGGGGCCGGTGTCTCACGTGGCGGATCCAAGTAAAGTCTAGCTAATCGACCGCCGTGGAAAGGATATAAGTTAGTTGTTGGTTGGGATATCCACCAGAGACGAGACTGGGGACGACATAAGAGTGATGGGAGAGCGCATGGTGGAAGGAGTAGAGATGGAAAGCATCACAACAAACCTTTGTTTTTTAACTGCCCCCTTTTCTATCTATAAGGGTAGTGTATCATAAACTGTACGGATACCGGGATGGGTGTGCATAGGCTGCACCTTGTTTTTTGAGCAACTTGAAGAAGGACAAATGCAAACTGATTTCGCTAGAACTCCTCGTCTTACTTGATGTGACATGTTTGACCTGCCGTTGGGTATCTATCTCTGTAGGCTTCTTCTCTATCCCCTTGATGGCGAGAACGCTGCTTTTCGTACAGTACTTCCCTTGGATAATTGATAGGCCAGTTTATCCAATCGGGTATTCCATTCAACGGAATAAACGTTATGCCAATAGCACCAATTGATCCCTGGTATGTACAGTACAGCATAATCTGGTGGGAGCAGCGTTCTCGCCATCAAGGGGATACATACGCGTTTTCTTATATTACATTTCCATCGGATCCGTCCTCACCGGTGTCGCCCCAAGACTTTCCAATCCTCGTCCAGGCGTGTCTGCTGGCCTTACTTGGTCTAACAAGGACTTGGCAGCCGCGACACTATCACCATTCTCAGGCTGGGCCTCGCCGCCGTCCCCTGGGTTGCTAGTGATAGATGGCCCGCCACCACCCACCAGGCTCTTGTACCGCTCCCCGGCATCGTTGAGCAGCTTCTGGACCTCGGGCTCCCTCCTCTCGATGCCTTCCCGCTCCGTCCTCAAGTCGTTGATGTGGGCCCGCATCCGCCTCAGCTCGAGCTCTTTGCGGCCCATCTGGGCCTTGAACTCCTCCACCAGCACGCTCAGGTCGGGTAAGGGGGTGATCTTGGGTGGCACTTGTATCGCGGCGCGGTCCACGCCCAGCCGCCGCCGTTGCTGCTCCCGTTCGTCCGCCAGACCGTCCATGCCGGCCCGCGTCTGCGCCACCTCGTACGCCGCCCGCCGCTCGGCTTCGCTGTCGTCGCTGGTGTCCTCGTCTTCCACGCCTTCGGCCGAGGCGATCATGGCCGCCATGTCGGAGCGCTTCTTGCGGCGGGCCGCGCGCTCGGCTTTCTTGCCCAGGGACAGGCCGCCGTCTTCGACGAAGAAGGAGTCGTCGTCGTCTAGGTTGTCGTCCGCCACCAACCGTTTTTCCTTCTTGGTGGAGATGGTCGACTCGGCGGGTTTGCGGGACAGGACGGCCAGGTAGGAATCGCCGGTGCCGCGCTCGTCGTCGGAGAGGGAGATGAAGTCATCCCCGCCGGCCTTGGCTTGGGCGGCTAACCGCAGTCTCCGCGCCTTCTTCTCGAGAATCTCGGCGTCCGTCAAGACTGCCGTCTGTGGTTGAGTGGGGAAATCGCCTGCCGTGGTCATCGCGGTCTCGACGACGGTGGCGCCCTCGAGCTCGGACGGGTCCAGCGACATTTCCACGTCATCATCATCGCCGTCGGTGCCGGTGCCTTTTAGACTGCTCAGGTTGGCTGGTGTATTGGGCGTCGAGCTCTGCAGTTCGGACAGGTATTCTTTGCTGTAGCGTGGCCGGTCTTCGTCCGTCTCCATGGAGCGCAGAGGCAGCCGGCTGTTCTTGGTAATGCCCTTCTTGTAGGCGCTGTTTTCCGTCGCCGCGACGGTCAAGGGGTTGACCTTCTTGGGCGTGTACGGGAGCGGTTCGTTTCCGAGCAAGATCGAGTCCTCATCGTCGTCTCCTGTCGCAACTGCTGCGCTGGGACCAAAGGAGAGTCGGGAGCTGGAGCCGCGCTTCTTCAGCTTGGAGGAGCCGGCGCGTCCGCCGAGTGACGGGCGGATGCGCGGTGGGGCGCCATCGTCGTCGTTTTCTGTTATTGATGTCGTCGATTGTTGGGGATCGGCGGTCGGCTCGTCGTCGTCTTGCACCTTGATCTTACGCGCCTTTCGCTTTGCGCCAAACATCTTGACTGTATTGATTGGACTGGTTGGGGAGGTAGATGGTGGAAGTTGGAGCTCGCTTCCTTATCAGTGTCGTAGGCGGCAAGTGGCTAATCGATAATAATTAAGCTTATCGCCTTGCGCCTAGAGCCTACCTTAGCTGGGGACTTGGAACTTGAAGCTGCAGCAGCAGGCATCCAGACAAATCGCATCAGAACCAGATTACTCCAAAGTTGGAATATTGGGATCGCAATTGCATGAAAGTCAGGATTTGATTTTAATTATCTTGATCGATCTTTATGAAGTGGCTATTAATCCATATCAAAGCCCCATGAGATTAGACAAACGGTTGTGCCATTGTACGACTCCTCTATCTAATACTTGCGTATGAATTGCTTCTTGTCCTCGATTGATTTGAAGACATCTGTAGGTTAGAGCGTACCCATGGCTTCTGTACCAATGCTTGGTGCAATATCCAAGCACCAAGCTGGAAGACTGAGCCGCTGCCGCCCTCCACTGAACAATGATGGTTTAGGTGGGTACAGGCCAAGCTGACTATCGATAAGCAGCTAGCTCAGTGCTTTGCGCGTAGCCAGGCTAAGGCGCGAGCAAGTCTCCAGCGGGATGGGAATTGAAGCCTTGCAATTATTAGCCAATCGACCACTCCACGAACAACACAACAGCGACGTTTGTGCTTTGTGTCCGACCACGACAGCTTTTCTCCCATTCCAGACCATTTCCTCCGCACAACCGCGAAAATGGCCCCCGCTCAGCCCGAACTCAAGAAGGTAGGTTGTTCGCAAAACCCTCTCGCCGTCCAGCTGCAGCAGGAAGCTAACCCGCCTGATCCAGTACCTCGACAAGAGGCTGTTCGTCCAGCTCAACGGCAGCCGCAAGGTGATCGGTATCCTCCGAGGCTACGATGTACGTTCTCGATCACGACCCCCTTCTCGGTCGCGCAACTTGCTAACCGGTGGTACACCCAGGTCTTCCTGAACATTGTTCTGGACAACGCTGTCGAGGAGAAGGACAACGGCAACAAGGAGACGTTAGGCATGGTGGTACGTGACTCTTGACTCTTCTACGAACTGCTGCCACTAGAGTATGCGAGCTAACTTGTGTTCCCGGGCAGGTCATCCGCGGAAACTCGGTCGTCATGCTGGAGGCCCTCGAGCGCATCGGAGGCGGCGACCGCGACAAATGAGCGAACGATTTCTAGGCACAAACGAATCTAAAGCAACGAAGCGCCGGGCATGGCACAGATCTTGATACCCCAGGCCAGTTCCCCATGGCGACAAAAGGGCCATGGATTGGACATATCAGTTATGGCATCAGATGCGAGCGACGAGATGGGCGTTTAGGCGATGGACCAGAGCTTTTATATCTCCATGTACGTCGGACTGCTCGTAGAAGCAGCGAAAATGAAGAATACATTATTGCCAAACTGCTGAAGCTGTTAAGTTGAACGCGAGAAATGGTTGGTGTATCCCCATGCATTATATGTTCAATATACATGGGGACATACTTATTGGCATGCTATATCATTATGCAACACTGTCTAGATGAAAGATATTATTGTTTGAAATTCGGAAATTTGAATATGTCCCATACTTGTTCAGGCCAATATCAAATATAGTTCTAATACAGCAACACCGTATCTTCTTATGTCAACTTAGTGGGCACAAGCGGCGCCATATCAAATGTAAGCTGAGGAGACGAATCCCACCCCGCGTTCAGCAAATCAAGAGCCCCCGGCTCTTGTCCTCCCTTCGTCTCCTCTGTCTTCCCCTCCTCGGGGCTCGATGCCTTGGGGGGCGAGGGTGGTGGTGATGGCGGGTCCCGATCCCAGATCGACACCATCTGTGCAAGTCGCATGTCCAGTACACTCTGCAGCTCACCCCCCTGCCTGGGGGGCAAATTCGGTATTCCAGCCGGAACTCTCGCCTCAAACAGGCCACTATATAGCCTCTGATTGGCCTCGAATATCTCAGGGTCCTGCTCCAGCTCAACCGGTGGCCTGCGAACCAGAGGCTTCCCCGTCACCATAATCGCCGCCTCCTCCTCGCCGGTCATGGTGTAAAAGGCCAAGTAGATGGCCAGCTTATGATACGCATCATTGCCAGCGTTATCCCGCAGGCCCCAGCCGACCTCGGGATCGGTGCGGTCGATCCCCAGCACCTCCAGGGGCGCGCCGAAGTCCCGCGGGTTGGGGCAGGGGTTGGGCGCCAGCTTGGCCATGCGGTCCCATTGCCGCAGGTCCCAGAACTGGACGCGTCCGTCGTTGCCGGGGCTCTTGAGGCCCAGTTTGTCGGTGAGGCCCCATCGCTGGAGGAGGCGGTCGGTGCCGGACGCGGCCCAGTCCATGAGGACCAGGTTTCTGGGTTGATGGTCTGATGATGACGATGACTTGCCCTCGCTGTCGACTGGGTCTTGGCTCTCTTGGATCAGCGTCCAGAGCCAGTCCTTGATCTCGTCCTCGCTCTCGAGGATTCGGGTCTTGGCGTAGACGCCCCGGTAGAGCATTGGGCGCTTGGCCTGCGCCTCACTGTCGTATCTGACGGGAGCATTCATGATATAGTGTTTCTTGTTGATGACGTGGTGGCACTCCGCCTGGGCCATGAGCTGGGCCAGGGAGGTGTCGGCCCTCTCGTCACTCCATTCGGGTAGCTTGCCATGGAACACGGCTACGCCCATGTCGATGCACTCTGGGGGAGGACAGCCAGGCTGCGGGTTGTAGTTGGTCAGGTTGGTGGAGATGGCGATGTACGTGGGCGGGTGAGGCGAGGGAGGGAAAGGCTTGAGAGGCTTGTGGGGAGCACGGGCGGTACGGCCCTTGTTACTCGCAGTTTTAGCCATGTTTATGGTATTTGGGGCGTTCTGTGTGATGGTGTATATAATGAGCCAAGGAGAGACAGGGTCTAAGTCGGGTATGTGTGTCAAATGATACAGAAGCAATTGCTGTTCTGTAGAGCGTTGATATGCAAAGAGAAAGCGATGGAAATGTTCTTGAGTCTTCGGGTCGAGTCCTATTTATACTGCTGGCAATAAATATTACCTGGGCGGGCCGTCGGAGATGCCTCTAGGTGCAGAGTGTTGCCTATTAGGGCCCTACAAAGCATAGTCACCAGAATAGAGTTCAGGGGTACCACAGCTCTGGAAAGGATAGGTATCTGGGAGGTAATTCAGCAGGGCAAAAACTCTTTCTTGAAGGTTTGAAGTTGTCCATTAAAGGTCTATCATAGTAAAGCGTAACTCGTAACTGCGTTGCCAGTTCTGCAACATGCCCCTCACAGCGGTTTCCGGCCGTAGACCACACGCCTATTGACTTAACGTTAGTCGCGCGGCCAAGGGGAACGATGGTAAGAATCAGGGAATGATGACTTACACAGGGTAATGGAAATGAATACGCGTATCGTTGATGTCGCGACGAACATCCGCCAAAAAGACCTCAACCTCCTCCGTCGACATGCCCAGGAACTTGGTAAACAGCGAAATACTGATCCCGTGGAGCCCCTCGAGGATATTGGTGCGCTGCAGCACCCCGAGCTGCTTGTGCGTCTTGTCGCGGGTCCAGGGGTTGCCCGGCACCGCGAACTTCTCCTGCACGACGTCCTCGAAGCCGGCCTCGCGCATCCAGCGGGCGTAGCTGGCGCTGTTGAGGCCGCTGCGCCCCGTGGGCACGAGGGCCTCGTTGATCATGGCGTTCCAGCGCTGCAGGGCGGTGCCGTCGAGCGTGCCGTCGAACGAGTCGAGCTTGACGTAGTAGTCCTGGAACTCGACCCAGCCGCCCGGGTTCAGGTTCTCGTAGATGGTCCGGAACATGCGCGGGAAGTCCGAGATGGAGCCCACCATGTGCCGCGCGTGCACGTAGTCGAACTTGTACGACCAGATCCACTCGTCCTCGAGGTCGTCCACCTCAAAGCGACAGTTGGGTGGGACGCTGTCCGCGAGGAAGAAGGAGTTGTGTCAATTGAAGCAATACGGACCGTTGATGGAGAGTCTAAGACGAAGAACTTACTAGCCTGGTTGAATGGGGCTTATGTCGGTGCCGAGAACGTCTGCGTTGGGATGCTGGAGCGCTGTCGTTTACCGTCAGTCATTTATCACGACCCTGGTCCAGTATTGAGACAGAGACAGCGATCTCACCGAATTCGATGGCCCAGATTCCGGTTCCCGTTCCCAGGTCAAGCACTCGCACCGGATTTTCGATGGGCGCTAAAGCCAGCCTGCCCTTGAACAGCTTGGTACAGATCTGGTGTTGGAGATCTTCAGAAGTGTTAGCGACGCGCCGACCAACGGACTTGGTCCCAATTGAGCACACAGTGACATACCCAAACGGGATTGCTCTTCCTATTCAATGGTTAGTCGAGAAGAGCCGCACTCTGTGAGGAATTTGAACCTACGGCATCATTCGGCATCCAGTACTCTGATTGGGTGTATCGTCAGCATCGGAAAACTCCCATTCCAATACACAAAGTTGACTTACTCCCTTCCTTGTACCTATGGTAGGTCCGGCCATTCTCCTCAACGAACTCGAAAATGCTGGATGCGACCGAGGCCGTGGATGAACTGCGGATGTGTCAGCCATTGGAAAAGCCGCGAGAAGATCTCCTCTAGTAAGCAGATCTGACACGTACGGTCGTGACACGTCGCCTAGAGCCGAGTCGGCATCGCTGTTATCCACGTCGAGATCGGTATCAACCTTTGCTAGAAATCAGCATATATATGGTAGACAAGGGTTCAACAATAAGTGGCACGGACACTGAAGCCGAAAGAAGTGTCCATAAAGCTAGACGCGCCATCGTCAGTCGCCCCGACCACGGGCTGGGTCGCGTGGGAAGATTCTCCAGTTTCATAGACAGCTGTGGAAGAGGCAGAGGCAGAGGCTTCAGCGGCATAGTAATGTGATGTTTGCTGTTCGTGCGCCGGCTCTGGTGATGCTTGTTTGGTGGCCGCGGAAGGCGTCGGCTCATTAGCCGGTTCAGCGCTAGGTGGTTCCGGCTGTTGGTTTGTCACTGGAGATTGAGTCGAGGCATCCCCCTGCACTGATTGAGACGGCTCGGCTGAGTTTGTCGCCGCTACACTGGCGATAACTTGAGGAGCCTCATTCTCATTTGATAGTAGGCCTTTGGCAGGTTCGACGCTGGGCTCTGCGCTTTGACGATGGGGTTCTGCATTGGCCGGGCTGGTCGGAGTTGGCTCCTGCGAATCTTGGGGTAACGAACTCTGTGCGCGCGGGACGGGCGAGACCTGGCGATCCGCCCCAGAGTCTCCCCGCTGTGCTGGGTCCGAGTCCATTGAGGCTCCTGTCTTGCCTTGCTGTAGAACCTTCAGATGAATTGACTTTTTGGCAAGAAAAAGTCGAAAAACAGTGTCTCCGAAATCAACGAGCGATTAATCGGCCTGCAGGACTCGTAACGGTTTTAATTTCAAGAAGGGAGTTTATGACTGTGCCGCTGCTGACTCCTTGCTTGGCCTTTCGGACTTTCCTCCTCTCTCTCTCCTCTTTACCCCAGGCGGTCCAGTCCAATTAGGCCCGGCTTGGGGCTTGGCTCAGTGGCTTGCATCCAACGGCTCGGCTCACGTTGGCGCCGTCGCATTCAAATGCACGTCAGACTGCCTGACAGAACCTACTTGGTTCGGATCGTCAGCGAGTTGCGCTGGAAATGGCATTTCCTCAATGAAGGGTTTACAGACCAATTTATCCCAGTTTATTCAATCGGATATCATATCAATGGAATAAACTTCATACTAATAGCGACCGGAGGTTTTTGGTATATACGGTACAGAATAATCTGGTGGGAGCAGCGCTTTTGCCATCAAGCGAATAAAGACCAAGCTGAGACGGCCGCCGCGACGACCAACACTGCAGCTCAAAAGGGGATTCCAGGATCTGGCACGACTCAACCACGCACTCTGGTTACACAACTAGATTTTTCCAAAAAAAAAAAAAAAATAAGATTGTGTTACATAAATCAGAACTGTAGTATATCCATTCAAGTGTGCGATGCACAATGCCTAACACCCTTATCACCAACGCGACGCCAAACAGACCTCAGGTTGCCGATCAAGACTGTATACCGTTACGTCTCTCATGATCGCCCATCCAGGCCAATACCGCCAAGCCTTCTTTCCGCACTCTGTCCTTCAAGCGGATCTGCTGCAACGAGACGGGACGGATGACCGACGGGGACACCTTCAGATAGTGGATGGCATCGCCGTGGGACTTCATAACCAGACGCTTGTTGAGCGTCTCGTGGACCACCACGAACTCCTCGGTATCAGTACCACCACTACCATGCCGGTCCACAACCGCCCGCCACGCCCGCACCACGGGCACCGGGAGCGGGTGCGCCCACGTGCCTCTCCAGGTGATGGACGGCGGGGCGGATCGGTATTGGAAGGTGCCCGCCAAGTCGGCGCCTCCATTCCAGATCTCCATGGTCTCGAGCTTGGGCATCCGCATGGCCGCGGCCGCGGCGGACTGGAGCAAGGCGTCGATATCGGCCTGGCGCTCCGGCCTGGCCGTCAGGAGCTGCGACGTCAGCACGAGCGACGTGAGGTTGGGCCATGCCCAAGAGGGCTTGAGGCCCCGAAAGAAGTGGCTGGCCTCGACCACGAAAGACGCCGAGAGGTGCTCGAGCGACAGGCTACTGCTGGCGAGCGTGTGGCTCAATCCGGGGCGCGGGGTGCGGACGGGTTCGCAGTCGAGCATTACGCTGCGCGGCTCGGCGGATACGAGGCAGAACGCGTACTGGTCGTCGAAATTCTCGAAGAGGGCGACCTTTCGTAGCTTGGGGTGCGTGGAACCGCCCAGCGATTCCAAAAGCGTCTCGTAGGCCTTGTCGGTCATATTTTGTGCGCCTCTGTCCCATTCTCGCCACGGCTCGTAGTGGATCTCTTCCAGCTGGGGGAAGCGGGTGAGCATCCGGGCGAGGGCCTTCGGCTTCCATCGGCGCCGGTTCTGTTGTCGCAGCAGGATGCCCGTCACGGCCGGGACCGAGGGCAGATGCTGCCACCATTGGTCTTCCTCGGCGTCCGTTTCGAACGGCCCTTCCGACATGATGGTTTCAAAGACTCGGTTCATCATCCTCTCGGCCGGATGGGCAAGCTTGTTGCCGAGAAAGATGGGATGTTTCTGCACGCGGAGTCCGAACTCAATCTCCTCCTCGGCGGACCGATCCATTGGGGCGTCCGGCCTGAAGGTCAAGTAGTCGAACCAATGCTTTGAGTCGCTGGGAGAATGAGCGCTGATATCGAGAACCAAGCTGCCCTTCGGATACCATGTACTAAGGGTGGCAAACAGGCTCTCGATGGTGTTTTTGATCAGAAGATTGTCGGTATCGCTAACGATGTAGTCCTCGGGGTCTTCGGGGGCGCAAGTGCGGCAATCGTAGGCTTCGAGCTCCATACAAAGCCAGATGTAGCGGACGTAGCCTTGCCTCCGAACGTTCATATAGGATTTGAAGGAGTCGAGCCGCTCTGGGGTCACTCGGATCCGTGCAAAAGTGTATTGCTCGAGATAGACCTGAAATTCGTGCGAAACGGTAGTAAAGGGACTCAAGGACGACGTGCTGGGGAGGCTCTGCGCTACCATCTCCATGATCCTACACCGGATGTGCATGGGCAGGCCTCCCCAAGGACTGTGGCTTGCTGCCATTCTGGAAGAAGCTGGATTGCGTAGTATTATAGAAGCCGGTTACTCCGAAGAACAGTGAAGCGAGAACGGCCGGGAGTCTTTTGAGAACGAGACGAAGCAGGGCATCCAGATTGTAAGATTTATTTGATGCAACGACTAAAGGGAATTCGAACACCAACCTTAAATGATGTGCCAATTTATTCGGCATGGTACTGAGCAAGTAACCATGACTTCCTTCTCTTGGTCCGTTCTTGAAACAAGATTCACAGTTACCATGGAAGATATTAGTACGCACCACGTTAAAGATATCTATCAAATAAAAGCTCTGTAGACCCACGGGACCTGGAAACATTTGGCTCATGAGGTCCTTTTGAATTTCGCAGACGCTGGGCCACATGACTTCTAGTTCAGATCATGTTTCTAGTCGAGTCGGTGAATGCGCCTCCATCCTCACAGGCCCTTCATTCAAAGTCGACGCCTCGCCCTCCGAGTTGCGCGGACCCGCTTCGCCCGACTTGACAATGTGTTGCTGGCCGCCAGTGCTTCTGCCAGTGAAGTCTGGTCCTGCTCCTTGTGACTGGCGATTCATGTTGGGGGGAATACGAACTCTAGGCGGCTCGATGGGGCTCCGTATCGACTCGGATTGGGTTTCCTCCGTGTGTGGTACCGATTGTGATGAGACTGATTTCGGTTCGTCCTGCTCGGGCTGTGGGAAGACAATCAACTCCGGTTCTGGCTCGGATACAAAGGACGAACTGGACGTCGAAAGGGGTTTCTCTGGTTGGTCGACATCTTCCATTTTGAGGAAGACGATCTCATTCGGCCGCCAGTGGGTCAATGTGGACGTTCCGGTGAGCTGCGATTGTAATATCTGCCGGCCGACTCCAACTGCCGTTTGTGGACTTGATTCTTCTCCTCCAAGTGGCCCACATACAAATCAAACGGCATCAGCTCCGTCGGTTTCCTGGGTTGCATTCGAGCAAAAAATAAAAAGAAAAAAAAAGAAAAAGAAAAAAAAACCACCTGAAATAATAAGTTACATTGATTGCAATTATGGTGACTACACATCTTTTCTTCGTAGGTCCCGCATCCTGACTCGTCGCCTCGCTCTACAAGTTACTCGACTAGACCACGAGCTACTCGTTGCCGCTGAGCGATTCCAGATCGACCACAACCCTGCGCCATAGACAGCGACCCTGCAACGGGAGTAGTGCCCCACGCTGCCCTCCGGGCGCTGTAGTTGGGTTTCGGCCCATACAGAGGATAGGTACTTAGCTTGCAGTGCTTTGGTCGGCTGGAGACCGTGGACATTTATAACTGGCGCGAGGGGCTCGCGTCCGCGTTTCATCATCTAGCAGGGAAGCTGGCCGCTCACGTTGCGTACGACCGGAACTCGGACGCCTAGCTGGTGGTGTACTGCGAATGCCACACCATCGGCTGGAAGGGTTCAATCAATTCAATCAATGGCTCCCATTTTCTGATGTGTTCGACTTATGCCAACGGACGCTCCGTAAACCTGATTAAGCCATAATACGAGAGCCATTAGCTGTTTATTACCAATGGCACAACGTTTATTCCACTGTCTTGTAGAATAAACTGGCCGGTAGGTTATGAATAGAAAAGATTAAACCAACCGACTATTCCAAACCAAACGTTCTCAATTTTAAGGGGTGGTAGTCTTACCTTTTATAACTCCGCGGTATTCAAATTACAACATGGGAAGGATGGGATTGTTTTGCAATGTGAAGGTAATGAATGGCTGGGTGCGAACCTGGAAAAGGGGCTTAAATTCGACTAGGTTCGGAGATACCAACCGCCCGGCTATCCTCCTGCAGAGAATTCCAGGATGAACCTTTTTGCGATGTACAGCAACAAGTACGTACTTGCAGCCTCGTGAGGTACCCCGGAAACTTAACCTTTTTTCGGCATTGTTCCATGCAATAAGATTCCAACGTCTCTTTTTTGAGATGTATGCCGGTACAATGTAACGTCTTTGACTTTCGCCCGATTCCTGTTAGCAGCCCCCAGTGCGTACGCAGCTGGGAGGGGTTGGTGACATGCATGGTGTCCGTTACGGAAGACGATTGGGCAGATTGTGGAAAGCCAGTGGGCCATGTCGCATTACACATTGACCGCACATCATTAATAAATCGACTGCATCTGATTGGCTATCGAAGTTGCTCACCGGATAGTTGCGCAGCCTGCTTCATGCTCCGCTTGGCAATGAAGGACCTTGTCGCTATAAGTCCGTCATCCGCCCCTTACTTACGAGCATCGCTTCCTTCTGTTGTCTCAAGCACTACTTAGTCCACCTATCCACACTCAAGAACCTGCTAGGCTTTGCTATCGCGATGGAAAAGCCTACCCGATGTGGGCCAGAGCTACAAGACCTCGAAATCTGGCATCGCTACAAGCCACATCTCTATGAGCTTTATATAGTCCAGAACAAGACTTTGAAGAAAGTCAAGGAGTCGATGGAAACACAGCATGGTTGGCCGGTGTTCAAGTAAGCTCGGGAGTACTCCTCTTCCAAGGCTCGCACTGAAGACAACAAAGGCTCGCTACATACGAGGTGGTGCTGCGCGACGAGCTTCGGCTTGTCAAGAACCTAACGAAGGATGACTGGCATGCAATCCAGCACCACATTGAGAAGCGAAAGCGGGGTTCGAAGCGTAGTGAAGTTGTCATACACGGTCAAGTCGTTGACCAAAAAGGTATCACCAAAGCTATGAGCAGATATCGTCGCTCTGTTGAGATCGGCAGAGGTGAGATAAGTGATCCCCATAATCCCGGAGCAAGTTGACACTAAACAGCCAAAACAGCGAGAACCCCAGTCTTGCGCGATGGTGTTCGCATTCATACTCCGCCTTTACTCTCGCCACGTACACTTGTCCCAGGTGGCATGGCTTATGCCCAGACGGTAACAATGGCGGAACCGCCGAACAGCATCACAAATGAGGCATCACCAATACTACCGGGAAGCAGGAACGCTATACTACCGGTGTCCAGCGGTGGACCCTTGAGCATACAGGCGATACTTGATATACGGTCCAACGCACCTTTCAACCAGTTCGCGAAGAAGTTACAGGAGTTAGGCAAGTCAATACCTGAACACATGTTGAGACTTATTATTAACGCTTATGAATATCAGGACAATCACTCATTAGGCCTACGCAAAGGAGGGCCTCTTCCATGGTACATTCAGAACAGCTCGTGATGGACTCTGTTTCAAACCGCCGACTGCAACAACCGGATCCGACCACCACGAGCCACCAATTGATCAATATCCCGGAGAGATCATCCCAGAGTAACATGGGGCAGCTAACCGGTTTCCCCGACACGGATGAGTACCTTGGTGTTCTACCAAAAGCATGCTATGTGTTTTCCAACAATTTGAACGATTTTGAAGTCCAACGACGTTTCCTGGAGTGGGTTGGACTAGTTGCAGAAATGAAATTGCTGAGGGCGTTCTTTTCTCTGAAGCTACCAACCGTGATCGCCGTATGGGAGAATTCCCTTGATGCGTCATACCGCTTCCAGGATGGCAAAGCCTTCGCTATCTTGATCGAGATTGGCCTTGCCGTCGATAACGGCCGCTTGATCCGGTCCCGCCACGCCACGTACTTTGCATTGGCCATTGACTTGGGATCCGGCGACGCCATGGGCACCGTGTCGCGCTTGGTGAAGGCTGGAGTGTCACCAAACTCCCGATTTGACCGGTCCTGCTTGTCTCTGATCCCCGAGAAAAGAAATCATGGCGATTGGATTGACCACTACTGGCGTTGTTGTGCCCTCAAACAAGCCGCAAAGAATCGCGATTCCGAAATGCTAGAACTTTTGATCACTGCTGGCAATTGCCGGTGTGGCAAGTTTGACGCCATGTACGGGAACATTTTGCTGTGTATGGTGGCCACGAGGGACCCAACTACCGGGCGTCCTCCATCCCTCCAATGTGTGAATGCGATCATCAACGCAGGAATGAGGGTTGACTTTCTGCCTGAAACATCGGAAACTATGAAATTCACGACAAAGTCTCTGGGTTGGAGCCACTGCGGCAAGCCCGAACTTTTGGTTGATCGCGTCCTTTTCTCGGCTAGCGGAGCCGATCGAGATATCTACGAAGCTATTGCAAGCAAGAGTCAATGGGCTCAGAAGTCTGTTACGGTCTCGGGAATCTTCCTGGCTGCCGAAGTAGGAACCGCACAGATCAAAAGATATCTGGAATCTGCCGCAATACCACAGTCCACCGCGAAGGACGCACTCCTCCAGATTGCTCTATCGGAAGCTGCGGACCGAGAGGATCTCCCCGTGCTAGTATGTTTGCTTCAGTATGGCGTCGATCCAAACGTGAATACACTTGTGGCCGGGCTCCCCGAAGAGGAGCGTCCTCTATGGAGCCCAATCGTCCGGGCATCCACGCGATGGAATATAGGAGCTTTACGCCTACTATTGACCCACGGAGCCGATGTTGGAAGATACCCATTGTTTCGACGTGCTATGCAAAAAACGGTCAAACCGGGATCCGATTATTCTCACCTTGAAAAGAGACGCAGTCTCACAATCCAATCGCTCCTTGATGCCGAGGCGCATATTGACATACCGGCGGCTTCTCTTACTTTGGCTGCGCTGGTACCTCTTAGACCCTACTACCCAGATGGTGTAAATGTGTTCATGAATGCTCACATTCGCCAGTGGCTTGACCACATCAAAGGCTTTGCGCCTGACTACGCACTTTGCGACAAACTCCAACAACACGGCATCTGTTTTGATCGTGGAGTAGATGGTTGCAACACATTACAAATTGTGCTACGGGAGGGTTGCAACTGTTCCACGGTGTCTTACCTGATCAAGAGTGGAGTGCAAGTTCATTCATTCCTTTCAGAGAGATTTGACATACATTTCGGTGACACCACTATGCTCCACGACGCTTTACTGATGGCACATGTCGACCGTGTGGAAATTGTCGATCTCCTTCTTGAGAATGGCGCTGACATACACGCAACCACCTCGAGAGGGGTGTCTGTTCTTGAAGCCTCGCTCAGGATGCCGAACTTGAATATCCCTTATCACATGCAGAGGTCCAAGGACAATCAACAAGGGTCCATGGAAATCTTCTGGAAGCTAATTCAACGTATGGGACCCCTCCAGGCCTCCTTGGTGGAGTTCAAGCGACAATCGCTCTTGTCATACTTGATTGAGTTGGGGGAATCCGATGATAGTATCTGCGCAGGATTAGATACTGTTAGCGACATCAACAACTACGGAGTCCTTGAAGGCTTATCACTATTGATGCAAGCTATTTTGTATCACCGCACTACACTGGTAATAGAACTCGTGGAAAGGGGCTGTGATGTCAATTTGAGAATTGACTCCTTTCTGCCCCAACAACAAGCTGAACGACCCCGGTTCAATACTGCCTTGGAGGTCGCTTGTTGCCACGAACGAGGAGATGCTGAAGGCTTTTCTTATGTTCAACATCTTCTGGGACAAGGCGCGAAAGCGAACGACCCACCGGCAAGGTATGGTAGGACAGCCCTGCAGTCCGCCGCTTCTTTGGGAAACTTGGGAGCTGTGACAGTGCTTCTGGAGCATGGCGCAGATGTCAACGCAAAGACAGGAGCACAGTTCTGTTTCATTTTACGCAGTTCCGAAAAGCTAACACACAAACATCAAGCTGTCGACATGGCTGCATCTTTGGGACATTTAGACATGGTAGACTTGCTGGTCGGAGCAGGAGGCCTTAGTGGCAATCCGGGCGTAACAGGCCTGGACGGAGCCATAATCGCAGCGAATAAAAACGGCCATAACAGCATTGTGGAATACCTTGAGCGGCGCACTGGACATCAGCTTTCGGATATTATGTGTCAGGCGAAGAGAGTCCCAGCATCCCGGACCAGGTTAGAGGGAACAATGCCCACACTACTGATGTGTATGCTAACTTTTGAGCAGCAGTAGTGAAACGAGTACGTCGAGTGCGGGCAGTGAGCGCACAGATGGAGAGACATCTTGCCATTGCCAACCAGCGGCCATGGACCGGGAAACAGACAGCACGGGAGAGGAGAGTTATAGTCCAGTGGAAGACATCCCTGATGTACACGGAGCCGCTACGACATCACGAAACCTGAGTATGCCATTGCGCTTTCCTGTATACACCTGCACATTTACTTCGCCAGGCTCGTCGCGACCGGGAACGCTTCAAAAGCACATCGCTGCTCCGGGCGCAGCGACCATAGCAGCGCCCGATGCGGAATCTCCGAGTCAAGCCGGTAGTGGTGAAGTTACTGACACCGATTTCCCGACGGAAAGGGCGTCGGGTGATCCTCGCCCCCAAGACTCGATGAGCCGAGTTGCAGCGAGAGACGTTAATACACACGAGTTGAGACAGTTTCAGGGGAGTTTTGACCAAATAAAAGCTAACGATATAGAATGGGGAAGTCGAGGAAAGGAAGATAGCGTTGGTGGAGGGTGCATGTCTCCAATGACTCGGGGTATTCTGGAATGGATTGAAGAGACTGACTTTGGGCTGCACTACTGACCAGGAAGTTATTTGAAGAGATGGATGCTTTTTTCTCCTTCTTTTCCCATTTTCATTTGTCCTGTCAATAGTGACGGCAGAAAAGGGCGGATACTCTCCGTGGCATGTGATCTGTATGGAAAGATCGGTTATCCCCTTGATGGCGAGAACGCTGCTCCCACCAGATTATGCTGTACTGTATATACCAGGGATCAATTGGTGCTATTAGAATAACGCTTATTCCGTTGAATGGAATACCTGATTGGATAAACTAGACTATCAATTATCCACGGGAAGTACTGTACGAAAGGTAGCGTAATCGCCATTAAGGGGATATTGAACGTAGCATTGGGGTTTTAGTAAGCGGGCTTGAGGACACGGCGATTGGGTAGCAAATGTTGACACTGCAAAGGCCAAGACCAACGCGGCGGCGACATCATTATTGCCACAGCCAGTTCAGGGGCTACTGGCACTCCCCAAAAAGGGGCGTCACGTGCGCTGTACGCACGGATCACTACCCCCTCGTTCGAAAGGTGAAAGTGGTCCGTCAGCTGCAGATAGGCGTAAGCATACAACTGTGTACATCACCGATTGAATCTGTATCCATTGTACGATCATAAGAAAGGCGCTTCAACTATCATGGCGCTTGCAGAACCAGCGCCTGGTGATATCCTCGAGCTGTGTGACTCGTGCGACGACCTGAGACGTGGTGAGCGCGGTGCTTTCTACGATTACGATGAACCAGCCGCATCCGGCGACGAAGGAACAACCTGTGAGGGATGCAAGCTTTTGCATACAGTGATAGAACCACTACCGCGACCCATAGATGGCTTAACCCTCATCCGGCATGAAAATATGGGGTCCGAATGCCTGCTCGCGGTTCTCGGCTATCAAAAGTTTCTACTGCTACATACAATCGAAGGTCTGCAACGCTACCACTTCGCATAGGACTGCTCTGATAATCAGGATTGGTATAGGTATCCCTAACCCATGGAACCTGGACCTCTTCAAAGACACCTCCCAGTCGTCAGTCGCTTCTCTTGGTGACTTGGGTCACGTTCGTCATTGGCTACGCCGATGTACCGAGTCACACCCAGAATGCGGATACCCCGCTGACACAGTCCTACCAACAAGGATACTGGACCTTGGTACTGATACTGCTAGTCTCATCCGTCTACGCGAATCAAGCGGCCTGTGCGGTCGCTACATATGCCTATCTTACTGCTGGGGAGGTTCCAGCTTCACCAAGACAACCCCGGACAACCTAGAATCTCACCGGCGGGGAATTAGACTGGAAGATCTACCCCAAACCTTCCAAGACACGATTCAGGTTGCTCGCGCACTCAACGTGCAATATGTGTGGATCGACGCCCTCTGCATCATTCAGCAGGACGACAACAACGAGGACTGGAAGCGTGAATGCGGCAATATGGCGAATATTTACCGGAATGCGTACCTGACCGTTTCCGCCACCTGGGCAAACTCGCCGACGCTCGGCCTGTTCCCCAAACACAGAGAGGATTGTCGCAGCGGGCCCATCGTGGCGCGCATCATACATCATTTCTCAGAGGATGCAACCCTCGAGAGATCTATCCACTTCCCCGTGCTGGGTCGAGCGTGGACTTTCCAGGAGCGTATGCTGTCAACACGGGTACTTCACTTTGGTTCCGACGAGATTTACTGGGAATGCATGTCATTACATACATGTAAATGCGGAAAGGCAGAAATTGTACATTTTGATGCATCGAAGACCGCATTTTCTGATGCTATATCCAATTTCAGATCCAACTCGACAGCTTCTCCAGACACAATATGGCGTTTTATGGTCGAGCAGTACACAGCCTTGCAACTATCATGTGCCACAGACAAACTACCTGCCTTCTCTGGAATAGCGAATGAAATGCAACAAGACAGGGGTCTGGAGTACCTGGCAGGGCTGTGGAGAGATACACTTGTGCAAGATCTGTGCTGGCGCGTGGCGTTGCCGGAGGATGAGAAGCCGTCCGTTCGAACCCCGCGGCGGCGACCGACTTGGTCGTGGGCATCCGTCGACGTGCCGGTCCGATATAGCAACTACGTAAAACTTCATTCGCGGGAGTTGGAACTGCTAGTCGAGGTCCTTGATGCGCGGTGCTCGCTGGAGGGTCCCTCAGCCACCGGCCCAGTGAAGGGGGGATTCATCGAATTGGAGTGCGCCTTGATCCCTGTCTACTTTGAGAATGACGAGTTTCGCACTTCCTCGAGAATCTTGTATTCGTTCGACTTCCACGCGAAATGCGAGGATCAAGAAAACGTGGAGTACTACCGTATCCCGTTGTGGTGGGGTCAGATATTTCACATGTGCGGTTCTGGTGGGATTATTGTTACGCCCAAGAATCCACAAGAACTTACTCGTGTTGGAATGTACGAACATACTTGCTACAAGCAGGAGCTCACCAGCCTCGAGAGACAAAAAGTTAGAATCGTTTAGTATAGCTGCTTCTGTGATCATCATCGTGTTATAATATATTCTCTTCATCTAGGGCAGAGATATCGGTTATCGGAATGTGAGGAGTATCACTATCCACACTAAGGAGATCTGCAGGCTACCCATCCCCCTTCCAAAGTCCGTGCAACTTCAAGCGCCGTGTTCTTTTCCGATGTTGATGCCTGGGCAGTGCACCATGTTCTCCTGGCTGTCAGTCCGGGAAACTTCCGTCGCCATGTCGTCGAGCCGATAGGCAGGGCCGCGGGGGCTCAACGACGCACCTCGGCCGTACGACGGCTTGGCGGCGTCTTGTGGATACGAGTCGTCGCTAGACCCCACGCTCCGGAAGCACGGCAGTTTGACCAGCAAGGGGCGGAGGGCCGTCATGGCGGCGGCCAGGATGCTGGTGGCAACCTCGAGAACGGAGCTGTTTCCGTGCGGTCAGCAATCCTGAGGTCCGTGTTCTTCATGAAACATGATGGGTACTCACTAAATGGTGGCCTCCAGCGTGATGTTGACAATGTCCGGTCCGGCGATTCCGGTTTCTGCTGTCATCTTGGCCACGGTGATGACATACTTCAGACGAATTATGGTCATGACTGCACTTCTACAACACCACTGGGTCAGCATGACTATAGCCAAGCAGACAATAACGTCCATCGTTGGTAGGGTCTTCACTCACATTAGCCCCAGTCCAAGAAGAGCCAAGATGGTAAGCTTCAGCTTAAAGTGGATCTGGACTTTTCGAAGCATGTACACGGGAGACAACTGTAGTTATTAGTCAATAAACATCCAGACTCTAGCTTTGGCTTATTACAGAAGAAAGAAGAGATACACACAGCAAACACCGTGGTAAAGAAGACGTCGCCCGCCGATATGGCGATCCCGGCCGTGCCGATAACGCCGGCCGACATGCAACTGCCCGGCGCCGTGCCCGTAAGGTCCCAGGCCTTGGACAGCGGCTGGCACTGCATACCGAAGACGAGGGCGCCGCCGAGGAACCAAACGGCGGTGACGGCGATGCAGCCCACCAGGAAGAGGCGCATCTTGCGCATGTCGGTCGAGTTGGCGAGCCGGTACAGGACGAGGCCCACGCCGATCTTGGACACGCCCGAAGAGAGTATGTAGACGACGGAGCCGATGGTGAAGTACTTGGCCGCGAACGCCGGGTCAAAGGTCGGCTCCATGACGGTGGCCCCGATGCCGTACCTCGCCGCCGTGAGCTCCATGGCTCCGAACAGCACGAAACCGACCTGTTCAAGGAAGGTAAGATTAGCGGACCGTGCATGGATCCTCGTCGTCTCCAGTGGGTGGAACACAAGTCATTTCGCCATATCCATGAGCTGTGGCAGCAGGGAGTTGGAACGGGGCAAACCCACAAATGATAGGAGCATGGCAAAGTCGTCATAGCCGACTGCATCCTTGGAACTCCGGACCTTGAACCTCAAGACCACGGCGATGCTGTCGATCACGATAAACGTGACGATGATAGGAAAGTAGGCATCGCGCGGAGACATAGTGGCGGCTAGTAAGACAAAATTTGATACAAGGAGGTGAATGTGTGTAAACCTTGAGCAACAAGTTTGCCTAAAAGCTGCCATATTGGAGCGAGACGGCGTTTTTGTAAGGCGCTCATCTTGCTGCTGTCCGTCATCTCATGATACAAGAACCCAGCCATGCCCAGATGCCTCAAGCAATGCGACCAGTGAACGTCATATGCCAGTAATAGACAATGACGGAGGACGTTCGCCCTCACCAAAGGGTGGCCGAAGCCCAGCCATTGTTTCGATGCTTTTCTAACTGGCATTCTGGAAGAAGCGGGGACTCCAGATTGTAAATGTGATGGGGTGAGCACCTCTTCCAGTCTGTGTGTGGATATCATATTTTTCCGGGGAGCATTGATATGAATTGAAGAAAAAAGAAAAGAAAAAGAACAAAGATCGGCTTCTAAACGGGCAGGAGGTGTTTCGCATATTAACAGCCGGCGCTTGCAGATCTTGGCAAAATGGATTACTACGCGATGAACTGGCAATATATGATCGAATTCCAATCTAATTATACGATTCGCCTCCCTGCCAAGTCAACGCCAACATTCCGGTCAGCTATCGGCTTGGCCATGCGGAGCTGAGTTCGCCAAGAGATGACCGTTACCACATGCGGGTCATTCTAGACTTTGACAAGGGAATTGATAAGTGATGGGCGCAAGCGAGCACCTACATCTTTTGTGAGCTCCAAATTGAAAACCTTTTATGTTATCATCGTCGCGTTGTACAATGCCCTGTCATGCAAGGCCAAAGCAAAGATTGAGATGAAGAGTTTGCGACCAACAGGCAAAGGCCGGAGATCAGGTCCCCACCGAACCGCCCCTATGGGTTTCGGTTCTTGTGTTGGGCTCGTCATGCCGAGTCGGCGTCAGCCGGAAGAGGAATGCAACATCCGATGGCTGCTGTCCCAATGAATACCACATGCCCGAGGAGTATGCGAGGGCAAGGATTCCCCTCAGCCAGCCCGGGGAGCCGGGTTGACACCCAGCCATCCGCTCTGGTTTGCGGCGCAGCCCCCGATGAACGCGACAGATCTAACGTCGCTTGCAGATGCTTGGCTTTAGAGTGGAACAGTGGGACGCTGCAGGGGATGTGTCGGACATGCTCTTCTTTTGGCCGCAGGGATGCTCAGCTTCGAATGAGACTTGACAGGGACTCGCGAGGGGTGTCGTGGGTTGCACCGCGGAGAAACGCAGTCAACCCATCTTTCACTTGGAATCAAACAACCAGTCTGGTCTCTTTCCGGCCATCTCATCAACAACAACTACTGCTATCATGGGCAGCGTGGCGAACGACAGCAAGATGGCCATGCCCATGACCCCCGAGGAAATCTCGGCCGAATGGCTGAGCAGCATCCTCGGCCACAAGGTGCAGTCCTTCACCATCACGTCCACCCTTCTAAACCAGACGACCGGCAAAGTCTTCCTCGACCTCACGTACGAAGACGGAGCTCTTGTTGCTGCCGACAAGGACAAGGACAGGCCCGCCCACCTCTGCCTCAAGGGCTCCTTCAACCCGGCCATGGCCAACATGCCCGGCTACGCCGAGCTGCTGTACATGGCCTACTCGCAAGAAGTCGAGTTCTTCGCCCGCGTCGCGCCCGCGCTGCCCACCGCGGTGCTGCGCCTGCCCAAAGTCTGGTGGGCCGGCGCGAGCCGGGCGCAGATGCAGGGCATCTGCGCCATGGAGGACCTGAACCGGCGCCCCGGCATCCGCTACGGCGAGCCTGCGGAAGCCGCGACGGTCTCGGAAGCGATGGCGTGCGTGGAGCAGCTGGCGGCCCTGCACGCCGCAACGTGGGGCTACTCGCGGGATCGCGACTTTCCCTCCGCGGGCGGGTACGAGACCGTCCTGCTCGGGCTGACGCGCGGCTGGGACGCCATGGTGCTGGACCCCGCGCGCCCGCCCATCCCGGCGGCGTACCGGGACCAGGCGCGCACGACGGCGGCGCTCGAGAAGCACTTCGTGACCCGGAACCCGCGCTTCCTGTGCCTCGTGCACGGCGACGCCCACGTCGGCAACCTCTTCCTCGACGACGACGGGCCGGCTTTTCTCGACTGGCAGTTCGCCTCCGTCGGCAGCGCGTTTCACGACGTGGCGTACTACCTGGCGGGGGCGCTGTCGGTGGCGGACCGCCGGACGCACGAGGGCGCGGTGCTCGACCACTATCTCGCCACGCTCGCGCGGCTCGGCGGGCCCAAGCTCGAGCGCGGCGACGGGGAGGTGATGCGGGAGTACCGGAAGTGTCTCCTCTCGGGCATGGGTTGGGTTCTGACGCCGGTGCAGATGCAGAAGCGGGAGCGCGTCGAGGCTATGGTTGAGCGGTACGCTGCGGCCTTTGAGGATCACAAAGTTATTGAGCTGATTGAGTCGCTGCCCACGCAATCTCGGTCTTCCTCGTCGTCATCGCTGTCTTCCTCTTAGTATGTGGCTTGCTGGTTGCTTTTTTATCCAAACAGGTTCTGGCAGAGAGCATTGGATGGGTCTTTGACCTTTGGGGTGTTGGGGTCCATGACTAGAACCGCCGGTGCGCCTGGGAACAGCTAATCGGGGAAGAATTAGGCCCTAGCGCAATGGGATTTGCTGGGTTTCGGCCACTAAAACGCCCGAGGGCTCTGACTCTGATTCCTTCAGGCTCATCCATAATCGCACCTACCTAACCCTCTAAAGAGCAAATGTGTATTACAAGATCAGCAACTGAATATCACCATCAACCATTCCTCGAAGACGTCTATTTGTCGGGCAAACGCAACTACATATACTGTATGTCATAACGATAGGCTTCAATTTGTTTTTGTATCATGCTGTTCTTCTCCTGTCCAAAGATGAAAACGATGCTCAAACAACGGCCTGTTTCTGCAGGCGCACCTGCTGGCTGTATGTTCAATTGCGCGGTTTTAGGGGCGTCAGGCGGTACCAAGTCGCTGAATGTTCGACTCGCATTCGTTCAAGTTTCAGTTCACGTGAATGTTCATCAGACATGACCCTCGCAGTCACAAATGGCTCTTTTTACTGTGAGAAAACGGGTTGGATCTTTTCCCCATGAACGATATGTCATCATCATGTTTTATTTGGCTCCATTGCGTCGCCCACAGTCGCCACAGCCCAAGCAACAAGCATCCATACCAAGCTGTCCTAGAGCGGGCGTTTCCGAAGCTATATTTGAAGCTAACTCAAAATCCACGACACTTCAAACCTGAGCAAACGGCCGGAAGCCATGACGCATTTGAGAGGACACAAACGAACTTGGATATCTGAATGATGCCCTGCAGCTCATCCGGGCCAAAGGGACTGCAAGCAATAGGATACTGCCTATTGCCGGGGCCAGTGACTTTATCCGTATTAAGGTCCCCAAAGTCCACCAGTCACGCCGTCTTGGCCCCCGGTCGGGCTTGATGCTTCCGCAATCCGCGTGACGATCAACTGGAAATCGAGGGGGTTCACCCCGGCAATCTACCCCACAGTCTACAGTAGATTGCACTTCACATTAGCCGCTTCGATTTCCGGCGCCTGACAACTCCCGAACATTTTGGGGAATCTGCACAGGGTCGTCACCACTTCGCGCTCAATTCGAAACCAAGACCGAATGGGGAACACTGGGCAACGCGGCACCGGAGAGGCGGATAAGCCCTACATGGGCATCTAATAGTACTGACCAAGTAATCTATAAGAAGATGTCCCCTCGAGCACCAATGACTAGTGCGGTTGATCCCATGCGCCAATTCGGAAACTGCACGATCACCCAGTACAACAACGGCCCTTGATTGATATCTCCATTAGCAGCCAAAGAAATCACGATGCAGCTCAAGTTCGCTTTCATCACGGCGCTCGCCGCCCTTGGCAACGGCCAATCCCCGACCCAGGTCCGGGACTTCAACGCCGGCCCGACCAGGCTTGGCATGTGGACGTACGTGCCGAGGACCCTCACCAAGCCGGCGCCGATCGTCGTCGCCGTGCACCACTGCCAGGGCTCGGCGCAGGGCTACTCGCAGGAGACGCGCTACCAGCCGCTCGCCGACCAGCACGGCTTCATCATCATCTACCCCAACTCCAAGTCGGGCGGCGGCTGCTTCGACGTGGCGTCCACAGCCAGTACGTTTCCAGCCCCAGTTCCCCTCTCCCTGCGTATCTAGAAGAGTCTTACTGATTGTGTTGTCCCAGCCCTGACCCACAACGGCGGCGGCGACAGCCAGACCATCGCCAACATGGTGGACTACGCCGTCAAGAACCTGGGCGGGGACCGCAACCGCACCTTCGTGACGGGCAGCAGCTCGGGCGCCATGATGACGCAGGTGCTGGCGGGCGCGTACCCGGACGTGTTCAAGGCGGCGTCGGCCTACAGCGGCGTGCCCGACGGCTGCTTCTTCGTCCAGGGCTCGACCGCCACCCAGGACCCGCCGGGCTGGAACAACCAGTGCGCCAACGGCCAGGTCTCCAAGTCGGCCGCGCAGTGGGGCGACGCGGTGCGGTCGTACTACTCGGGCTACACGGGGGAGCGGCCGCGGATGCTGATGTAAGTCCTGGCTCTGGCTTTACTCGAAGGATGGCGATGTTCAAAACGATGGCGACTAACACATCTTTCTTGATCTAGCTGGCACGGTACCGCCGACAACACGCTCCGCTACCCCAACTGTAAGTTTAAGTGCAACATGCCGGCTTATTGCATACTGACTGACAATTTGCAGACCAGGAGTCGATGAAGCAGTGGTCCAACGCACTTGGCCTGACAACTTCTAAGCAAGTCCAAAACACTCCTCAGCAAGGGTACACCCAGACCATCTACGGCGACGGAACCTCGACCACGGCCAAGCTGGTCGGCTACAGCGGAGCCGGGGTGGGCCACACGGTCCCGGTGCACGAGTCGATGGACATTGCCTTCTTCGGCATTGCATAGATTGTAAGGAACGCAGGGTTAATTGAAGCAAACCGATGTGTTAGTTCCTTGTACGGCAAGGCAGAAAATGAGTAAGAAACTTTGGGCGAGAAAAGGGGTTACTTTTGTGCATATTGAGCCCAAGTATTGTAAGGTACATAGCTCCACCAAAAGAACATAGGTTGCCTCTTTTACCCTATTACACCAAATCGATGCCTCTTGAGTACACCCATGAGGCTTTTTATTTTTTATTGTAACCTTGCTGTGTTGGAGTATGCCTGACGGAGTGGCTGTGCACGTCGGTTGGTTCGCAAAGGGAGGCAACCACCGGCGCTTCCAATCCGATTAGTTCCTCCGGCTGACCAGTACAAATTCTTCGTCCTCCACCCCTAATGACATTCGTTTCTAGCACATCTTTTTTCTTTCTCCGTAGCAATCAATTTATACACTTGCATTGAAACAACAACAACAACAATGGCCTCGCGCTGCTATTGCGATATCGCAACGGCTGTCTCCCGGCGTGATGACCCGACGGCCCTCTCCCACGACAAGCTCGGCGTAGAGCAAGCCCTGGGCGAGTGCTTGGCCCATCTCGGCCCCAAAGGAGTACACCACGCGGACGATGACGGTCCCTTGGACAGAATGATACACAAACTGTGGCTGGACCAGCCGTTTGGGCCCATTGCTGCATCCATCAAGCTTTGCGAGCTCGATCCCCTGCAGAGTTCCGTTGATGGTAAGATGCATCCTCTCCTAACTGTCGTGGTTGATGATACACGCAGCTTGAGGTTTTTTCTTTTCTCATTCTTCTCTTCTTTTGTTTTCTTTTTTTGATGAAGCTAGCTAACCATGGAATTTGGTGGGTGATGGTTTTCCAGTCGACCAACAACTGCTGCCTCTGGTCCTCGCCGTCGCCGCCGAAGGCGCCAGCTGGGAGGCCATCGAGCCACTGCTGGCGGCAGAGACCGCCGTGCTGGCCTCCCCGTTGATCCGACAAGCCCTCATCGTGACGGCCATGTGCACCAGCAACTTCGCGGTAGCCAAGGGCCTCATCGACGACATCCCGCTGCCCGCGCCCCCGCCGCCCGAGCAGAACATGCTGACGCAGGACTCGGTGGAGAGCTGGTACCGGCTCCGCGAGCAGGAGCTCTGCCCGCTGTGGGCGGGCCTGATCGCCGCCGGCTGGGTCGAGGCGAGCTCCCGCTTCATCACCTTCGCCGTCCTCTGCCCGGACGGCGCGGCGGGCGTGGCGCTCTGCGACGCCCTCGAGGCCGGGGGCGTCCGGATCGCGGACGGCCACCGCGCCCTGCGCGGCGCCGCGCTCGCCGAGGCGGCGCTCGGCTACTGTCCCACCGCCGAGGTCCTGGCCTACCTCATGGACGCCTGCGGGCACCCGCCCCTGCCCGCGGACGCCCTGATCCGGGCCGTCGAGTTCTCGCCCCATGGGTTCTGGCCCGTGGGGCCCGTGGGGGTGCTGGAGTACCTGCTGGACCGGCACCCGCAGGCCTTCGATGTGCACTACCGGCGCCCGGACCGCAGGCGTAGGCATATCTACGATCCCCGGGACATGGCCGAGCGGGAAGACAAGCGCGGGGGTCGGCCCCCCACCGAGGACCTCGAGATCACGGCGCTGCATATGGCGGCCGACGGCGGACACTGGGACGCGGTGGCGTTTCTGTTGGATAGGGGGGCGGAGAAGGACGCGCGGGATGGGTTGGGGAGGACGGCTTTGGAGATTGCCACGGTGGAGGGGCACGAACGGGTAGTGGAGGTGCTCAAGCAACGCGATGGATGAGTGCGTCTTTTTTGAAGCTACATTTCGACCACCACCTCGTCGGACAGCCCTTCAAGCTCACAACTTCAGGCAGTGCCAACACGTCTGCTAAACGCGACTAGTACAAGAGCATTTCGTAATATACTTGCATTTCCATCGGCCGTGTTTGCATGTCTAGTCGTCTTCAATCTCGATTACCGCACAGTTTGTGCTGACCTTGTTATCCCATGGCTTGAGTCCGACAGGCTCAAAAGCATGGTAGCTGCCATCTGTGCGTCAGACATCTCGCTGTTACCTCCCCCCATATCCCCTTGACTGAGCTGGTCACCCGAGGTTTCATCCAGAATTCTGATTCTCTCGGAGTCTCTAGATATTCCCTCCATTGTTCTTTTCTTGTATTGGTTACCATCGTAACCTGCGGATGGGTTTGGAACATTGGGGCTGTTCCTCTCGGTCTCGATGATCTCTGGCTCGTGTTCCTCCCTTGGTCTCTTCTTAGACCATCGAACAATGCGTCGTTCGACTAGATTTAGAAGAGCGCTCCACTGGCCACGATTCGTATTATCTGAACGACGTAACCAGTCTTTTACGACCCCCGTCACATTGTGCCGTCGTACATATTCCCCGTGACTGGTTTTAATCTGAGTCGTTGTCAGTATTTAGAACATGGACCTCGAATTCGTCAAGACTCAGGACCCTTACCGGCACGTGTTCGTGGAATAGCTTCATATCATATGAACGTTCGGCGGACGCTGTCCTTGTTGGGCCGGTAACTTGTTCACACCGTATACAACAAGCATTAGGATCCGCCCCATGTTCAAGCATAAGCGTGAATGTTTTGGTGAAGTCTTCGGTGCAGCCTTCTTCTGAAATAATATGCCCTGATTTGATGTGGACCCAACTTATTGTGTATTCCCATAGCGTGTGACCCCTGAAATAGCCGTTAGGATCCCCACCATGACGCAATATTGTTTCGAGAATATTATTATTCACACTCCAACTTACGTAGGATGGATTGGTGTGATCAAGGCGCATCGCAAAGAGCAACAGCGGGGGTCTTTCTCCACTAGCTTGAGAGGTCTTGCGCGCTGAAAACCCTATACCCGGCTGTGGCATATCGATGCCGTGACGTTCTGCATCCATCTTAGCAGATGCATACCAGGTGATACCACACCAAAGTGATACCTCACACAGATTTTGGGGCTTGTGGCCTAGTGTTCTGGATTTCCCTGGCGCTTGACCTTTCCAGTAGTAACTAACTCCAAAGCGTCGTGAGAATGAGCGCAACAATAGTAGTCGTTCAATTTCTTCAAGAAGTAGGACTCCCTCATTGGGAACTGGAGCAGAGATGTTGGAAATGTGCCTGAGAATGTCGATTCCTAATAAACTCATGCGGGAATGCGAAGTGGCTTTGAGAAAGCTTATTGCTCCTTGAAGATGGGCTCTCATTGGATTGAACTGATTCTGCTTGGTCTGGGTCACGATTGTATCCCAAATATCTGGCCGCTCCAGGTAGTCTCTTGCTGTCCGGTGTATGTACTGAATATTTGGCATCTCCCTAGATGGATATGTATGTGCTGTAAAGAGGGCTGTAGATACTTCGTGGACCTCGAGTAAGCCAAATGTCCTGCTGCTGACTCTAAGCTTCATCTGGTGGATGATTTGATTGTAGCCAGATTCGAATATTACTCGGTCGGTCTCAATGGGCATCTTCATTGTTGATTCTGCATCATCATGAAGAAGTGCCCAGTAAAGTGTGAGTACATCAAGGCGATAACCCCCGGCACGGAACAGTTGAAATATCCGGGCCCCATCCTCACGGTACTGGGATTCAACTTTGGCAAGCATATGCTCGAATAGCATCTCCATATCTTTTGGGAGACTGAAGAGGTATGCCTTCAACTGCGCGACGCTGTCCCCGTTCAGAGCACCTTTGAGCAATGCCTTTACCACGAGAACAACCCAAAGGAAGACACCCGAAGCTGTTAGGACGATATATTCTGAGATCTCAATGGCGTCCGGGCTTCCATGGGTAAGAGTTTGGCGTAAGGACCTATCATTGTTGAGTTTGTCGCTTACGTACGTCCGAATATCGTCTTCTGTCAAGTCTTGCAGTCTGAGGCTGGAGTATGGACTGAAAATTGACTGAAGTTCAGCCAGTGGCCGACTGCTCACACATACTTTGACATTTGGTGAAATATCCGCGAGTTCGTTGATGATCTCGGCAGCGTCCGACGGTTCACCTCCGTACTCATCAATTCCATCGATGAAAAGACAAAAGCTGTGCTTTTGACAAGCAATGCTTAGCGATTTCTTGAATCCCCGCACTAAACGCTCCAAGGACCACGTCACCGAGGCCGGAGCAATATCGTGCGCTATAAGTTCACTCTGACGCTCCCAATCAGTTGGGAACGCCTGTGGGATCAGATCTCGGCGTTTGTCGAGTATCTCAAACGCCAGGGCCCTGAACAGGCCAAGCTGTGATCTCTGTTCTTCTGTGCCACTGTTCCAGAAGAAGAACTTGGGGATCTCTAGCTTGGTTCCCTTTGACCACTTTTCCAAAAGGGTAGAGGTCGTTTGTTCTTGAACCAGAAATCTCATTAAGGATGACTTGCCACTGGCCGCTTTGCCGCAAATCCAGTACACTCCGCGTCCGTTACTGAGCCAATCAGCAAAGTCGTCCCAAACTTGCCCGTGAGAACTGGGGTCGCGGAATATCCATTTGAACGTGTTGCGGTGAGCTTCAGGCACGGTTTCGAAACGAAGTCCCATTTCCGGGAAACGGAGACTTTCCAGGATAGCCACCTCCACTCTCTGCTTGGTTTTGACCAAGTCGTCCGTAACGAGGGTCTCTCTTTGCGTCTGAAACTGCACTCTCTGATCTTTTCTCTCTGCCTCCGGCATCCTTCTCCTGTCGCCCCAAACGGCGTTGAACTCCTTGATGCTGGAGACCAGTCTCCTGTAAGCCTCGGCATGGATATCATTCTGGGCATTGCCTTGGTCAATTACCACCCGTGTTAGATTCTCTAGGAGATCTCTGCTCCGGTTATCCATGGTGTTTATGTGTTGCACAATCTCATCCTGTGTGGATTGAAGGGCCTGTACCAGCTGGTCAACCGCCATATCAGCCTTGTTGCTTATTGAAGTTGCGTTTGCCTTGCTATGAAGTGACAGGTTTTCGACACCGTTGCTAGTGAACCACACAACTGTCAGTTTAATCCATATGAATAAAAAGATATTGAAGACATACCTGAGAAGGACCAAGGTCTGTGTGTCCAGCTCCATGCGAAGGGATGCTAGTCTCTGCGCCATCGAGTCCAAATCGGACTTATTCCAGACACATTTCAAAGCTTGTCGGAAGCTCTTCCATCTGCGACTCGAATGACCGGAACTGATGCGAATGCTAGTGATGCGTTCACAAAGGGTGCGTGAGACGTGTTCACAATCGTTGCATATGAGGAGCAACCGCTCGTGTCCCTCGTTCCTTGCCAGAGGAATCCTGTCCCGGAGATCCTTTGTCAAATCTCGAAGCCGTGTTGTTACAGTCTCGGTGTCTTTAATTTCATACGTCACGCCGTTCATAGAGTTAGAAAGCTCCTTCGTCTTGCAAACGATCTTGCAAGCGAAATCGATGAATTGCACTGCGGCTGTACTGATAGATAAGGCTGAAAAAGGATCCATAGTTCACACAGTCTTCGCCGCCTAGCAGATAAATCGATGATATGTGGGCTGAACTATAAGTGGAACTTTGTGTGGTATAGTGTGTCGATGTAGATTCTTACGATTAGAAAATCATCAATATCCCGGTAGAAATATGAGGTGTGGATAGGATGATCAAGAAAAGGCCCAAGGTAGAATGAGATGCCTGATATAAGGCACCAGTGCATCCATGCATGCACCGCCACCGCTAATTTTGGTCTTTATGAACAGGCATACGCTTCTACATTCCCCATCCTCTACCCACCCTCCCCAGCAAATGTAAGCATTGAATTGCGATACACTTACAAGAGCTTCCAGCGCATCGCAATAGGTGCGCAGCGCTTGGGGACAAGGCTCTAGCTCCAGGCTGTGTGGAAAGCATTCTCTCTCCTTCGGCACATTGACCGAATCAGTCATAGCCCCCTCGGGACCTCCTAAGCCACCAATGAAAGCACCAACAACTGCGCCTCTCTAGGGTCGTGGTATGAGTTCTGCCTTGCCTGCGTCCAATAGGTTATTTATTTAAAAATAGTATTATACAACAGCAGATGGGGGATCATCATGGGGGCGTAAGATGTATTGAGCAAGAAGGGCCACACATACTGCCGCGCTTTGGAGATAGATGAAGCTTGCATGTCCAGATCAGCTCGGCATGTCAGCTAGCCGCCAGAAGAATCAGGCGAATTCTTCTGATTCGTTCGATTGCACATGAGCCTGGACCAACCAGTTAGTTTTTGCGGTGTAGGGTGCATTGAGTCACATCTCTCCTATCATAGGACTCAGGTGGGGGCCAGAAAAAGGCTACGAGATATCGAGTTGGGGGCCAGGAAAGTCATGAGATACTGTTTCCCAGCTGTAAGGTCTACATGAATGCTTCGAACTCCTTGGATCCCATCCTTTTCTCTTTGCTTCCGTCCTGGATCAAATATCGACCATCGTTACATATCCCCTTTTCCTCTTTAAAAGACTGCTACTCGATCTAGCCAGTAGCAAATCGTGTCCTTAACGGTATACAGACACAGAATAGCACAGCATGGAGACACATGGACAAGTGTATTTAGGTCTCTGGACCAATTGGTCTCGGGGTTCTGCCGTCATGGGTGCCACTCTCACGATGACGCGAGAACATGGCAACCTGCTTATCGCATTCACCGCCCTGTTTGTGCCGTTCGTTGCGTCGCGTTTCTGGAGAATCTTTGCGATCCTCTTCCACCAATCCTACTCGACGTCGGACTTGCGAGATACGATACACCACCAGCGGCAGATCCTATTACGCAATTCGAGTTCGCCCGAGTCCGGCCTGTGGCACTTCATGCGAATGATTTGGGCATGGCGCCGTGTAGGCCGTCGGCCCTGGTTGCGTGTATTGCCTATCGTTCTCTTCAGCTTCAGTTCCATCGGTGCATTTACTGTCGCAGGTGGCTTTTCGTCGCAAATCTCTTTTACGGGCGAAGTCCTTTTGAAAGGAGACACCTGTCAGGCATTCACCAACTACAATTCAGGAGATGCAGCCCAATACACTGCATCGACTGCATACTGGTCGGCCTACGACAACAATTTGCGAAACTATGCGCAGTCGTGCTATTCGAACCAAAGCGTGGGTCTCCTTGAATGCTCCAAGTTCGTTAGTGGCGCAGTTCCGACTGCGATAATGAACTACGACGCCCCTTGCCCATTTAAGTCGGGCGTCTGTCGACGAAACACCTCGAATATACTATTCGATACCGGTCACCTGAATAGCAATGACATTTTTGGACTCAATGCCCCCAAGGAAGAGACATTGACGTATCGACATGTCCTGCAGGTTCGTATCTCGTATTTTTGCAAGGACGAAAAGTGTACCACCAGACCTCGGCCGTACAATCACACGCAACCCTCTTTGCCTTATCAACGATATCAAATACTAACTGGATCTGAACCATGTACCAGTGCGCTCCATTAGCGACCGAAGGGCGTAAGCAGAATATAACAAATTCCAACCAGAACTTTACAACCTACGACTATGGCCACCAGCCTTATAACAACTATACATACGCTGTTCGGGACGTCGAGAGTCAGTACGCCATAGCAGGGAAAGGGCTCAGCAACGGAAACAATTTCTTGCTAACGTAAGACCTTGTGTTTGTCTCCTTACCCTAGAACTACACCAATGAAGGATTTGCAGCTAGATTGTCACACAATCCTCCAAGTTGGGATCTATGCTGACTCTAGACGTTAGTCCACGGGCCTTTACCCCATCTGAGGGGGGCAACGCGTCCTCTGGGTTTTCCCCAGATCCGGCTATCGTTGAGCGGGATGGAGAAATCACCCTATTGTTTCTGTCAGGCAACGGTGTTCGTTTCCTGTCTCGCTCAGAGGACGATTGGTATCGAGCGACAATTCCCTCATCAACATTGGGGAAGCCAAAGAGCCCCAATATGTTGACCACATATCGCCCTGAGGAAGCAGCATCCGCAATGGGTTGCATTGAACGAGCTCAATGGTGCCGCGATCCCACCCTGGGTCGGTGTGGAAACTTAGAAGGCGTTGCGGATGCCGTACACAGTGCTGCCCCGTGGTTTGGTATGAGCGGAAACTTCAGCATGCTAGACGAGAGGGACAACCCACGAACGAAGATTGGGTCTCTTCTCATATGGGCATACTTAATGCAAGTCTCCAACGGGGCAAATCTTCCATGGATTGTTGACACGCTAGGCTCAGCATCACTAGCGTCGCAAAGATCAGTCCAGGCAGGTACTATATCACACATTGAGAAGAACCAATGGCAGTTGGACGTCGCTCAGCTGTGGTATATCATGTTGGCTGGGCTTCAGTATAATTATGTCAACACCGCCCAGGGAACCGTCAATTTACCTGACCATCCCTTCTCTTTTGAGCCTGCGAATGATTTCGAATGGGAGTTCTGTCACAACCAGGTGAGGACACTGATTGGACTGGTCTATTATGGCGGCAGCTAACCCTCCTGTTTAGAAAGTCCGGAGTGCACAATACGCTTCGTTTAATGTCTTTGGTCTCGTATTTACGTACTCCGTGGGCGCGATCATTATCGTTACATCATTTATTATTACGCCGGTTCTCGACCTCTTGCAAAAGCACGGCCGGTACAACAGATACGCCTACCTCGAGTGGGAAGGAGAAACAGCGCTACAGTTTCATCGCCTGGCACAGGAAGAGCTCGGTCGCGGACAATGGAGCCACTGCGATGAAAGGATTCCGATTACGCGACCTGATGATATGCTAGCCCCGTTCAATATATCTGACCTCAAGCACCCCATATTGGCTCGAACTGGTAATGATACCGCAGAGGAGACGAAACCAGAAAGCGCAAGCCACAATTTGTCTAGCGAACAGATCTCCCAGGATAACTTTGCCGAGCACAGCGACGAGCCTTCCTCGGGAAATAGCTCCGCAGGAGTCCGCCGAGCAAGGTCGGATGCGTACACCGACGTACTCAGAGTCAATCGTTCTCACTACATGCATGAAGTCCCCGAGAGTAGCAGGCCTGGTACTGCGCCCTGAACTACTATGCGTTCTCGAGACTTGACAACCAGGTCCACCAAGGAGCCGGAAGGAACTTGGTCATTAAAATGGCGAATAGATTTGGAATCGAATCGAAGTCAAAAAGAGGAGAAAAGGAAAATGGGGTAATAATCAAGCTTTGGTCGATGGTGGGCATGGAACATTTTTTTAAGTGTGCTTTCATTTGCGGACTTTTGACCAGATAGGGTCGGTATGGACGTATCATTTCTACCCTTCGTTTTCTTTGTCTCTATTTCCCCCTTATTGTGCCAGTGTTGCCGGATGCATTGCGGCATAGGCGAAGTGCCCGCCATGGAAGATAGCGCCCGACAACTCTAAGTCCGTGTCTCCTGTGCGGTTTGGTCAGGTCGACAAAGACGCTCTGTTGTATCCACGGCAGCCTGCTAAGCCATCAAGATATCTGATACGATAACGAGTTGACTCAGCGAAAGATTCAACCACCAAGAGGCTACAATGCCCGGTCTTTTGCCACGCCGAGCAAGATTGGCGCAAATCAGGGGAGACGTGTGAGAGCAACAGCCCATGATAGCCGGCTCTAATTAAGGCAGTGTAACCAGCGATGGCCATTCAGCCTCATCATCCCAACTATCCCGTGTGTGTCTTGGCCCTGAATAAGGCATCCAATGATAATCGGTGCCAACTTGACAAGTATGGCTCTTAGTGCCCACCACAGCCGGGTATAGTGGAATCATGTTGTGTTTGCTCGAAGGGGCAAGATTGTTAAACGGGGCGCGTTGTGAAAGTCTTAACAAACCAATCACGTGCCACCACCAGAACACCAATATGCAGCTGTTTTCGTCGGTGGTTGCACGACTAACGAGATTACAGAAGCCTTGGAGCTGCCATGCCAGGAGCAACCGGGTTTCACTGTTAGGCTGCACAGTAGCGCAGCCACTTCCCTTCCCTGAAATCAGGTAGAGGGCCATGACGAGGCGCTCTTTATCACCGAGATAGTCATTGTTTACGCTTACATTGTTATTAAAGTAGTTACCGTCACTAGATACAGGTAACTCGTTTATCTCCCTCGTTATACATTTCGTACTCGTAACTGCTATGTTCTTAGGGGTAGTATTGCCACCGCACTCTGGCTGGCAGTTCGAGAGAGGGCCGATCCTGCTCTACTCAAGAAATATGGACGAACTCGAAGTCTCTCCCGATATCGTCTGGACACGATTGCTAGTATTAGGGAGAACCTCAGTAAGCCGGCTTAGGTGACCATCGATATTATGTTAAGAAAGATGAGCGATGCTCGTACGTGCCTTCCAACGCTCCGCAGCCGCCTTTACCCGATGTTGGCTTATGATGCTCAAGAGAGCTCAAGAGCCTCGTAGACTGAGGCGCAAGCAGTACCTCTCGAATCCTTCATTATATCGGACCTGTCGTCCATGCTCAACGCATATCGCATCTTGACAAGCCATACATCCGGTGCATGCGGAAGCCACGAAGTTCCGACAATGTCTTCATCACCATAGCGTCGTACATCTTGCGAGAAATTTGTTTCCCACATACCGTCTGTCGTCGGGAATGCGACGTCGACTTTAAAGGCGCAATGGTAAGCATATAATCTCCCGTCTTCTATTCTGCTCGAGCGCCGGAAATACAAATCTCAGTTCGGCCATCGCTGCGGTCCAAACCGGACTATGCGAGTAGTCAGGCCATCGTCGTCTCTCTCTCCCGCAACTGCATGGTATCGGGGGTGTTGGGCAGCCCGGGATAGAGAAGGTCCACGACCGACGAATCTCTGAGCAACAGGATGCTGCCGGCCAAAGGGTACGTGACGAGGTTTCTGTCACCGCCGAATACGTTGGGTCTCCTGCCGGCATTCGGGATTGTATGGCGGACGCCGTCTCTGGGGCTATTGTAGGAAACGTTCTGGTTGTCCCCTTCTATCCAGCATTGGGGGCAAACATCCGAATGGGTTTCCACGAAGCATTTGGCTTTGTTACACGGGTGAAAGCCTTCACTATGTCCCTGTACGGGGGATGATACAGCCAGAAGGGCAAGTAACCGGAAAACGCCGGTTGTTGTTCTTACTCTATCCATGGTTGGCAACAGTGAACCACGCGACACCATCATTGGAGACTGCAGGTAAACAGACACCGTAGACCAGAGCTGTTCGTACGATGTACGTTCCCTTGTTGTCGACTGTCAACCGGTGAAGATGTTGTTTGTATCAGCCACTAGGAGCGTAGTGAAGGCCATTGGCAGTGGAATGGGTGTAGGTTCAGCGCGTGTAACTTGAGGGTACGAGGCACACTGGGAATCCTTCCATATGACATAACGTCTTCTTAGGAGAGTCTGAATCTAATCCCGAGCATCATACGGCCTCGGAAACATATCAATAGTGTATTCGAGAAAGCGCTATCGCACCTCCCTGGTTTAGCCCCTTTTCCTAATTAGACACCGCGCGGCCCTATACCACTGTCAAATCAATTAAAGACAAGCATAAGTCTTTCTTCCCTCTAAGCCCCTCGGCGCATTCTTTAATAAAAGACGTAACCCAGTTTAGGCCCCATATAACACTTATACATGTTAGAGCTCCCAGGGCTCTTGAAGCTCAGGCGTAGCCGACTTGTTCTCAGCAGCTGTAGTCGACCGGCCAAAATCTGGCTACAGCGGCGACTTGACAGTTTCCCACGCATTCTTAGTAATTTGAAGACAATGAACCATCGCCATAATCCACGGTCTGGTATTTGGTCTTCGATCATAATCCGGGCTCCATATTCAACCAGTATGTTGATAATACCGGCGTCGGCAAGGTTAGCCGCCAAGGATAAGGCGGTTTCTCCAGCTAATGTTCTCCAATGTGTAGAAGCGCCTGATCTAAGAAGTTTCGAAACAGCTTTGAGTTTCCTTTCGATAACGAATGGGAGGAATTGGCGAATACTCCCTCCATGGGGCCAGAACATGCCGCGTGGTACCGCCTCCTTCTCCCTGATAGCTTCCATCAATGGCGTTGTTCCCGTACGGCCCACGAAATTGACTTCGGCGCCGTGGCTAAGCAAAACCTCGGCCACATCCGAAATTACACATCGTATCGCCAGAGTCAGGATAGAATTCCCGCGCTTGTCGATAGTATTGACGTTGGCTCCATGTTGAAGCAACATTAGGACCTGCTCAACGTGACCCAACAGGACTGCCCCTATCAGCTCGAAGCGTCCTGAATAACCAGAGTCGGAGAACCTGCCAAAGTTGCCGAGCTTGAGACAGAGGTCGAGCTCTCGATTGTGACTGACAGCTATCACCAAGGTATTCACTTGTCCCTCCTCTATATTCCACCAGTGTTCTTTTACGAGTGTAGACCTGTCCGTACAGAAGGAGGCATTAGGTCGAGGCATATTTATTATAGGTTGCAATAAGAGATCTCGTCGATTTCCCACACCTGAAGTCAACATTCTCTTATCGTACTCGTCGAACAGCAGGATTAGCATTCTCTCGCGCTTGTCGGCCGGGGATGTGAATTGTATCGTGTCGGCTAATGCGGTGCGGCCGGGCTCCCAGCTGGAATAGATGTCGGCTCCAGATTCCAACAGCTGCTTACAGATTTCGACATGACCCATGCGTACCGCCATCACCAGTGCTTGGCATTTGAAATACGGTCTGCTGATTTCGGGAGGGGGCGGGAACAAATCGAGCAACCATTGCGCCGGCACTTGACTTGGTATGTGGAGAATTTGAACCATGGCCCTTGATTGTCGTATAGAACGCCACGTTGGCTTGTTTAGGTGGGATAGAAGAAGTGATTTGATCTCCATCGACTCCTGTTTAAACCAGTGCTTCAAATACCCCACTCTGCCGTACATCTCGTTTACCTCGAAAGCTAAGACAAGAGGTGATTTACCCCTGGTTCTACCAATCTCATGTTCAGCGTCTTCCGGAGTGGCGATCTCCAAGTCTACAGCTGCGCCTTGTTGTAGAAGCCACTCGACCATGGGCAAATCCCGCCTCCGAACTGCAATTGCAAGTGGCGTCAATCCGAGGGCATCCGTAGAGTCCAAATGGTTTCGCCGAAGGAGAATTTCCCAAATGGATCGTGCCTGTAGCTGATGCTGAGCCCATGGTATTACCCCCCAATAGGTGGCGATGTGCAATGGACTTGGCGTAGATTCTGGATAGATTTCTGGAACAAGGCTCTGATATATCCACTCTTCCCAATGGCTCTGCAGAATGCTGTTCGCTGTGAAGTACGGTCGGGACAATTCGCGACAGATGTTTGGGGCTGTACAAGCTTTCATATGTTGGGGCAAAAAGTTGATAGAGTATGGTTTCAAAACGTCGCTTTGTTCTGTTCGTTCGAGGATTTTTAGGCACGTCCTCATAATGATCCGATGTCCATTATCGATATGCGTTCGGTCGGTGACAGAGCTTGTTGGAATTATAAGATGTGGTTGGGCCAGGAATTCCTTTACTGAAGTGTGAACAAATCGGATAATTCCGGTTTCCTCGTTTACCACTAGGAGATGTTCGCAATAAATAGACAGGTCTTTGATGCGTTTCCGATGTTCGCGAGTAACGGAGCCTAAAACCGCGCGGGCCAACTGTGACACAGTTAAGGGCACAAATGCCAATGCGACCCAGGTAAGAAGAGCTTGGATTTCCCGCCAATCTTCGTCATAGTCCTCGAAGATAAGGCGCAATATTCGGTGGTATTGCTCCTCGAGTCCTTTAGGGGTGCGTTTCAATGCCCTAATGACCTCCCCGGAGGTGCGATACCTCGACAAATCCCTGACAACAAAGCTTATCCAGAGAAACGAGCCTTCTGATCGATCCCGGAGTTCATCAGATATCGGCTGGATCCAATCTTCGAAGCCAGCCTTGTGGGATAAAGAGTCCCGGATGTTGCTGGCAATAAAAAGCTCAATGTCATGCCGTATATGTACGTCACACTCCCGAAGTCGGAGGTTGGAGAAACCACGGAGGCCGCTTTGGTTTCTACTCACGACTGCCAACTTGAAAGTGCTTTTAGAACGCGCTGCTTTGTCCATTGCGAAGAGATCATGAAACCTTTGGGTGAGTTTGAGTGACGATTCCTTATCGCACTCGTCCAATCCGTCAAGGATACAGAAAGTCTGCGCTGAGCCTGGTGACGTGACCAAGGCTTCAAATACATTCCAAATAGCCTGTGGCTTTGAAATTGTGTAGCTAGCGGCTTTATCGGAGTGAAAGCTCGGCCACACATGCTGGTCGAATGATTCGTCTGAGACCACCCGGAGTAGTTGGATGAGTAGACCCCGAAGAACCGCGGTCTCTGTGTTTCGCTTCTCGTCATCGTGACGACAGAAGAAGCAGGTCACACGCTCCCCGCTCTCTTCTAGGCTTTCGGTGATGAAGATGGATAGCATCGTCTTGCCCATGCCAGGTCCACCGGATATCCAAAGTCGTGCGCAGTCACCTTGGAGCCAGTTTCGATAGTCAGGGTGAGTCTGGATCCATTGGCATGTTCCTGGGAGACGCCGGCCCTTTTCGCTTTGGAGCTCGGCTCTATCATCGGATGGGTATGTTAGACGTAGGTCATCGAGGACCTTCGCCCGCCGTGTGGCAATATCGCCATGGTCTGGATTATGTCAGCAACTTTGGGCACCTCTTGGCCAGTAAAGCATTGTCCTGTACCAAATGAACAGCTGTGGAACGTCCCTGCGAGTACCACGGCATTGGGACCTGCAGTGATACCCTGGATATGTTGGTGCTGGGGTGAGGCTGAAGCCATTTGTTGTACGGCGTGTCGCGAGACGAAAACTATGAATGGGACACCAAGCGAACTTTTCAGGGGGCAAAATGGGCAATTGGATCCCTGTTATGTGTGGTAGGAGTGCTTGACGCCCTCACATCATTGCTCCCTTCTAAGAATATCTGCCCGCAGTTTCATGCAGCACAGCCCCAAGCTGCAAGTCGCGGAACGTTCTCAGTGGTGACGTAACAGGGTGCCGATAGCTGTAACCAATGGAAGCTGCTCTTAAGACGGCACGTTTCGGGAGCAGATTTACCGGGCGGCCCAATTTAAGCCAGAAGGAGGGGTTCTGCCCAATAAGGTGTTCTTCAACGTGTTGCCGAGGCACAAAAGCAATACTTTTCAACGTAGGCTGCTTTCTCTGTCAGCACTAGGCACACCATTCGGTCGCGCTGAGCTCGATTGCTGTCCCCTAGCGCTGGTGTGTGTCGTAATATTGCAGGACACTGTGCCCCTTCTTACCGCCTCTTGGTGCCCATCCTAATGGGGTAAGACAATCAGAAGAATAGGTTTAGGTACGCTCCCACCTATCCAGTGTAGTTGCAGTAATATATTAAATCACTTATCTCCATGAAAAGTGACATGGTCAAGTAATTCACAAGTGTGCCGCGCTCCCATGGCGGACCCAATATCGATCGGCGGCCTTATTTTGGCTGTTTTACATTCCGTTGGAACAGTCTCGTCACTCATCGGGGATATCAGGAACGTTCCATACCAGGTTAGGTTCCTCCGCTCCGACCTCGAAGCACTCAAGCCTGCCCTGGACCAACTCAGCGAAATCATTGGCCGGCCGGGGCAGAATGAGATTCCCCTCGTATACAACCTTTCACCTGCCCTTCAACAATGCCAAGAAGCATCACAGGTCTTCGAGGAATCTCTCAGGCGCTGGGCCAAACGCCAAGTGGATGGAAAGTTGGCCTGGATAGCTAGATTCAGCATCGCGACCCGACATCAAGGCCAAATCGACGCTTTCCAGAAACAACTCGCCGCCTGTAAGCAGAGTCTCATACTCAGCATCACGACCACACACCTGTAAGTTGATCCTCAGCCAAATATTCGAATAAGCTGACAGGGACTAGATCCCAGTCTCAATTGACACCGATCCCTCGTGATGACTACATCTGGGACCAGGTGGAAGTGCTCGAAAGAAATGCAGCTGAAACCGGAAACTACTTCAGCACCGACCTGACGCGTATAGACGACCAAATCAGAGATCTTACGTCATCCCGGCCAGCAGGCAATGGCAGCACGTCCCAGGACCTGCCTGACAACGCCATCCGGCAGCTGCAGCTTTACAGAGCGGCGGCCGAGCACTTCTACAGGCTCTGTTCCGAGTCCATCCCCAAGACCGTGACAGAGGTCAAGCAGCAGCGGATCCGCAACGTCAAGACGAGCGCGGATAGTGTCGCTCACGTGGGAAGCTTCAACGAGCGGGAAGGGGCAGAGAAGATCAACCAGGACATCTCTGACGTGATGACGGACGACAAGAGCTTTGCTGTTGTAGGAACAGCTAACGGGATTGATTTTAACCAGATGTTTGCGAATATGCGTAGGTAGCTCCTGAATGGGTGAGTTGGAGAAGTCAGGGGTGAAGGAGAAGAGATCATGTATTAGGCTCGGTGCGCAGGCGAATAGGGGCAAGTGGGCCGTAGAGGCCAAGCTACTTGGACAGCCTACTCTAGGTATTACAGGTTCATGTGGGAGGCTGGCAACCCACGCGAGATGTAACTGACTATATTCTTGACTATTGCTGCTGCGACTAATGATACCTTTCTGGTCCATAGTCTTACTCCTTCTCGGGTAGCCCTATCATTTCATATCGATTTTCGGTGTAAGCATTTACTCTTTCTGGAGTGAACAAGATGTCTTAAGAGGGAATAATGGGAGTTTATTCGAGTAAACGGTTACTCTTTCCCTCATGAATCACTGGGATGGCGTGGAATAATCACTGGATTATGAACGAATAAACACCGAAGGTCGCTTACATGGCCCGGCCTCATCGATATAGGATCTCCTTCCGTAGCACGTAGAAAGTGACTGGGCATTTGGAAAAGGAGTTACGTTGCAAGTATCCAGCATTAGTTGGCTGTGGCTGTATCGGGAGAGCTGAACCCGAGGATGTGATTGAACTACCATAATTGAATATTCCTCTCCACATCTCCTTCGAACCATCTTCAGTCATGGATGTCGGCTTCGGCTCGTTCAGTCGGAGCAATGTTCGACTCCCGTCGCGCCTTCCGCTCTTGTTGCTCATCGTACAAGCCTGACCGGGACGAAGCCTGTGGAACCCATGCAACAGATATGTTACGCCCGAGAGGCAGTCGGTCCGGTCCGGTACTCGAAGATTGGTATCCCTCGATAGCCGACGCCGCACCGCTTGGCGTGCAACTCTTCACATGGCCAACCTGAGAATCATCATGGACAACACCAGCTCGCACTTGGCCGGCCTTCAACGGAAGCCTGACTTCTTCGGGATATGCGGTAATCCACTTGTGTCCAGGATATTATGTTGGACATAACCAAAACCTGCCTTGCTGCCCGATTATTGGCCGCGGCTCGATCCTCCGGGAGGTTTCACCTGCACTGTTGACATGGTCTGAAACGTGACACACTGGAGGAGCTCGTGACGGTGTGACCGAGTCTTCGGCTCCATGCTCCTAGCGAAGCACTTTTGTGCAACATCACTCCCGTCAGGTCCGTTTCATTCTTCGCTCGAATTATGCCTCTGGTTTTCCGATGCGTTTAGATGTGTAGATACGTATGGAGCAGGGGTCGCTTTTATAAAAGAGGATCGTGTTGAGGGCTGGCATATCCTTCTTTGATCAGCATCCCCCCAAGCTTTTTTCTCCTTCTAGATCGTCAGATAATCTTGCCCGTCCCGAATTCTCCGCTATAATGTCTCAAGACCCACCCCTAGATCCACCTCTCAACCAGTCTGGGGCTCCAGCTCAGCCTGGTGCGTCAGCCCACACGGATGATGCCTCCAAGGCCCTTGGAGCTATGAAGCTAGCCTCGGAGGTGATCTCTTCTCTGCCAGAACCCGCCGAGAAAAGTGCTAACATATTGTAGACGGTGCGAAATGCCATCATTTCCGCCATCCCCGTCGCTAACAACCAGGTCTTGACGGTGTCCGTGCCCGGTACCATGGTCAACTACAAGTAGGGAGCTCGGGCGAACGGCGCCCTTCATGGGATTGCTACTGACTGAAAATTAGGGACTTCTATTACAATGCCGACGAGACCATCAAGGCACCACTTGCGGTTCGGGTGGCCGAGGCCCGGCTGGTGGATAAAATGATTGCCTTGTCCAAGTTCACGGTGCGTAAGGGCATACGACCATGGTAATTTACACTTTGGGTGAAACACCGAGCTGACAGCGTAGTTCTCTACATTTTAGGCAGGCAGAACGGGCAGGAGTGTGTCCCGTAGCTACCTCTCGACCCTGGACTTCTTGGTGCCCGTCGAGGCGTCCGTCTCGGGCGCCATCGGGTACGACCCATCCACCATCACGGACGAGCGCCTCAAGACGGTCCGAGACCGCTACAACAAGGCCATGGACTACCTCAAGTCCCCCGACGAGGCCTCTGGCGTTTTCGGGCTGGGCCGGTCCAAGCTGGAGACGTACGTCGCGAAGCAGGAGGCCTGGTCCAAGGAGGTGGAGAGATACAGCAGAGCGCAGAACGAGGCGCTGGCCAACGTCAAGCCCCCGCTGGGCGGAACGACCAAGCAGATCGAGGAGGCGAGGGAACTGTATATGCAGTGGATGCAGGAGCATGGACGTGACGTAAGTGAAGCGGGCCACCGAGCGGAAAATGACACTGACGGGTGTGCATTGCAGTACAAACAAACCATCCAGACCAAGTATATGGATTGGGTAGTTCATGGCTACAAGTTTATGGTACGTGAAAACCCTAAAGACGGAGTCTAGATGAGCTCCGTTCCTTACCCCGCGACAGATCGACTTCAACTTCGGGATAGTCGACATCTCCTCTGGGGTGAAACGTATCGAGAACAGCAAAGAGGCTTTTCGCAACCTGAGCCTGATTGCGGATGATGGGACCAGCGAGTACAACACTGTCATCTTGACACCTAGCCATTGGTGAGCAAAGCCCCCCTTCCTTGAGCCTCCACCGTCGACCCAGGCCAACCCATTGATTTCCGCCTCTAATACAGGGCGGCCATTATCAAAGAGAAGATCGAAAACTGGGCGCAGCGAAACAACCAGCCGACCGCCTCGGAGAGGCGGGCCGAGCTGAGGCGCCTGCGGAACCTCCTCGCCTCCCACGAGGTTCTGCTCAAGGTAAATAGCGAATGAAACCCCGGGCCGAACTTTCTGACTTTCTTATCGCTGACCCCCCATCTGTCCTTAGGGTATCGAGGAAAAGGCCCTCTTCCCCGTCATCGCAGACCCAAAGGCCACAGACGAGGCAGGCCTGCGGAAGGCGTACGCCGACGTCTACGCCGACGTGGACGAAAAGGCTAACGCGAATATCCAAGGGCCCAAGCCGGATGTTGAGAAGCGCAAGGGGTTCCTCGGCGCCTACAAACCCGCCAGCGACGGCGCTAATCCGCCGTCGGGTGGTAGCGAAGAGGCCGGGGAGGCCGAAGGCAAGGACGCGTTCCAGAAGCTGGCCGAAGCGCAGGCCAAGTGGAACGAGGCGAGCCTGGACCGCAACACCGCGACGGCTCGCTCGAACGAGGAGAGTCACATGAAGGAGGCGGAGCTGTGGTTGACCAAGAGGATCGACATCATCAAGGGCGACATTGAGGAATTGGAGAAGGAGCTCGGGGGCGGCACCGGCAGGATCATGCCCATCGAGGTGGTCGACGAAAAGGGGGTCGTCGTCGAGGAGGATGAGCTCAAAGCGAGCCCAGGTGAGAAGCCATTTGCCCCCGAACGGATATTTATGCCAAGGTAGCAGGCTCGTTCGTTCTGCGACAGTATCGCTAACAGACGCCACGCGACGCCACGCACGCAGAGTTGGTGGGCCGTCCAGTGCCCGTGAAGGCGAGTGAATGGACCAGGGTATAGTCGCTTCCAAACAAGCAGAGTACTTCCGCGAGGTCAAGGCTGATATGGTGACCCCACAGATATCCTGCAAGGCCTCCCGCTCCAGCGAGACCAAGGAGTCGTTCACCCACGAACAGGCCAGTTCCATTGCGGCCAAGGTAGGGTATGGCTTCCTCAGCGCCAGCGGGGGTGGGGGCCATACTAGCAGCAGCGCGTAAGTCTCTCCATATGCCCCTGTTGTGCCCCAACTGACACCCGGGATCCACAGCAAGGCCATGTCCTCCATGGCCAATCTCGACGTCGAGATCACCATGGACACCATGGTGGTGGAGATTGACCGTCCCTGGCTGCATGAGGACCTGTTCTACGATGCCGAGTTGGACTCTGGCAAGTAAGTGCTCGAATGCTGGTCACACTCCTCACAAGATAGATGTGCTCACTAAATGCCCTCGACCCCTCCAGATTCGATATCTCACCAGGTCCGGCCGCGCTGAAAGAGCTCTACGAGAAAGACGAGACTCCAAAGGGACCCCATCAGCAATTCTCGTCGTATCCCACGGCCTTTGTTGTCGCTGCTGACGTCGAGCTGAGCGTAAGCCACCTATTCCCCCTTTTCTTTTTTTTACTATTTGTTTTTTCTTTTCTTCCCATCATCCCCCGAACTCCTTCTGGTGCTCTGCCAACCAACCATCGCGTTAACACACACCCCAACTCGCTCCCCCCAGTTCTCGGGCGACACCACCCAGCTCGAGAGCGCCGTCACGTCCTCGAGCACCGAAGCCAACCTCTCGGTCGGGTACGGGCCCTTTTCCCTGTCGGGCTCGCACAAGCAGTCCGACTCGCACGCCAAGACCAAGATGGAGGCGACCGCCACCGGCTGCCACATCTCCATCCAGGCGCCGCAGATCGTGGCCTGGGTCCAGACGCTGCTGCCCCAGCTGCCCAAGCCCACCAAGGGCGACACCCCGATGGCCGGCCTGTTTTCCGCGGGCGCGGGCGCGGGCGCGACGGGGCAGGGCAACGAGTCCGTCGCGTCGCCGTATGTGTGGAAGTCTTGATCGCTTGCGGGGCGGGGTGGTTAGAGGCAGGGGATCGGGTGGCGATGGAGTGTCGGTGACAAATTGGGAGATCCTTGAGATAATTAGGCTGCTTATTAGCTACGTTGATGCGATGTTTCTGGGAAGGTTTCTTTCGACAGGGACTAGAGTACCCCTGAATATGATGATACAAAGGATATACACTAATAGGGGCGCTAATGCCCCCCTGGTTGAACCATATGCATGCATGTGCGCCTGTGCCCTTCAATTCCACGTTTCAGACCTGGACGCTCGCACGAACATCCGACGAACACGCCAGCCATAAGTATCTCCCTTACCTCCATGCCCGCACTTGTGCTTTAACTGTTCGACACATTTACTCACTAGACACCATGCACCTCTTCGACCTTCCTCCTGAGCTCGCTGGGCCAGTGTTTGAACTCGTTGCCGGTTCTCGTGAACTCAAGCGATTCATGAGATTGCGCATTGTCAGTCGTACGTTACCAGTTTCATCATGATGTAACACCGAAGCACAGTAGCTTCTTCTCTTCTCACACCGTTGCGTCCATACAGGCATGTTCAAGCACTACATTGACGACGTCATCTTCCGTCTCCAACTTCTGCACAGAATCCCCAAGTCGCCTTCGAAGGAATGGATCCTCGCCCCGCGACGCGAACCAATCCATACGGAAGCGTGCTCTCTGGTCTTCCGGTATCTGGCTTACCAGGCATGGATCGAGACGGAGCCCAACTCGCTTCTGGGGCGCGTTTGTCGGGCTGCCGTGTCCATCTCCGAGCAGTTGGACGACGCCGGATTGCCCGCCGTCATGTCTCGTCTGGGATCCCTGTGCCGCCTTGCAGCAAGCAACGAGAACGGCCCAGGCATTCCCTGGATGTTGTTCTGGTCCGAGGATCCAGATGAGGTCCGGTTCCATGATGGGCGGTGGTCTACCACCTGTAGTGCTCAAGACCTCGAGGACGACCTCTGCGTCGCGGCTGCATATCTCGGCTTTCGGTCGCACATCCAGAAGGTCGTAGCGCAGCGCCGTCTGTTGTGCCCCTGGGGACCTACATCGCAGGTCACCAGTAGAGTCTTCGGTCGCACCTATGACGCCGCCGTCATGAGCGGGGACATGTCCATGCTGCGGCTCCTCCTGTCGTCCAGCCCGAGCTACGTACCGGACAAGCCTCTGCACAGAAACGTGCGCCGCACCACCCTCGAGCTTGCCGCTGTCTTTGGCCACCGGGAGGCCTACGAATTCGCGCTTGGTAGCAAGCCAGACTCGATGCGAACGTCCATCGAAGACGTTTTGCAAGAGCTGCAGTACCCGGACCAGTACGACCGAGCTTTGTCCATCCTGCACGCTAACCCATTCAGTCGGGGAGTCGAGCTGCTTTCCCGCAAGGCGAGACACGGCCACGGGGAGATGGTCAAGTACCTGCTCGATCAAGGCATATCGCCCAACCACGAGCACGGAAAGGAGGAAGGCCCCTTCTGCCGGCCCTACAAGCCGCTGATCCAAGCCGTCGAGAAGGGCAACCCCGACATCGTCGACCTCCTCCTCGAGCGCGGCGCCGACCCGAACTGGTTCCACCCCACCAACACCCCGCTCATGACAGCCGCGCGGCTGAGCCGCCACGCCATCGCCGAAGCCCTCCTGGGGGCCGGGGCCGACGTCGACGCGGGCTGTCCGCCACCGATCGTGCTGGCCGTGCTCAAGGAGGACATGGACATGTTCCGCCTGCTGCGCGGACGCTTCGGCGCCCGGCTGGACACGCCGGAGACGGGGGCTGGGCGATGGCGCTGGCCCGGCTGCACGGGCTGGACTCCATGGTGGGGGTCCTCGAGGGGGAGGGGGTGGGGAGGGATGTGGTGCTGCAGCGCTGCGGGCGGTTTGAGGAGCTGTATCCGGATTTGTATCTTTATGCGTGGCCGCCTGTGGAGTTTATCCCCATTTTCTCGACTGATTGAGATGCTGCAGGATGATGCAACCTCGCTACGGGAAGCTGTAGAGATACGGAAAAAAGAAAAGGTGAACAAAAAAACTGTTTGGCGATGTCCAATAGGGAGGAGTGAAGCTAGCAAGTTAGCAGGTGGTAGGTTCAAATGGGATCGCTCATTGCTACTTCGGTCCGTGACAGATTCTCAAGGTGGAGGGAGGAGATGGCAAAGCGCTCGAAAGCTATACCAGGGGCCTCAGTAAGCACAGTGTCAGACCTTGCGCAATCAAGGCCAATTGATTGCTTTTCCTTTAGCAATTGCCACTAGACGATGTTCCTGTCAATGCGGAGCGGTGTTGGCTCTTGGTCAGTAGAAACGAGTTCATTAACGGGATTTCTAACTGCGAAATTGTCCCCAATTGCGCTGTCCCAGATAAGAACGCTGCAGAATGGAGGGCCGACCGGTCAGACGCCCTGGCTGATGGATCTTGGCGCAGGGATCGAGGTCCGTGATGTAGTTGGGGTAGTCCGGCGAATGGGGCCAGATTGTCTTGGGCCGGCCGATCGTGCGCGCCTGGGCCAGTGGGGCGCCTGTCCGGACCACCACCATGCTCGGGGTTCCGACGAAACAGATGTCTTGTCATCAAACCTTTCTGGCCGCATATATAGGCGGCAGTCCCGCCATCCTGGTCTCCTGGGTGGCCATTCTTGCTACTTACTCTAGATCATCATCACGAAATTCGATTACTACCACATACACATACATCCTCAATATCATTAACATGGCTGCCGGAAACATCACCTTCGACGGTAAGCAATTACTTAGCCAACCAGTGCAAGACTCGTCGCTGACATGTCAATAGATTACCTCGGCCTCAACGCCTGCTTGGTTGAGTGGGCCGACAGCTACGACACCAAGGACTGGGACAGACTGAGGAAGTGCATTGCCCCCACCCTCCGAGTAAGTCGCCTTCCTGCTTCCTCTTCACCGAGTGAAGAGTGATGATCGAATTATTCAATTTCCATGTCAAATTACCCAATTCTAAACTTCCCTCAGATCGACTACCGCTCCTTCCTCGACAAGATCTGGGAGGCCATGCCGGCCGAGGAGTTCATCGCCATGATCTCGAACCAGGCCGTGCTGGGCGACCCCCTGCTCAAGACGCAGCACTTCATCGGCGGCAGCAAGTGGGAGAAGGTCAGCGAGACCGAGGTCGTCGGCACGCACCAGCTGCGCGTGCCGCACCAGCGCTACGCCGACGCCACCCTGTCGGCCGTCGCCGTCAAGGGCCACGCCCACTCCACCAACACGCACTGGTACCGCAAGGTCGGCGGCGTCTGGAAGTTCGCCGGGCTCGACCCCCAGATCCGCTGGTTCGAGTACGACTTCGACAAGGTCTTTGCCTCGGGGCGCGACGAGTTCGGCGAGGAGGCTGAGCAGCCTGTCTCGGAGAGCGTGGATTGTTTGCAGCCGGTCGCGAGCGGGGCGGATAAGGTGCAGGAGCGCGTTACTGTTTCGCAGATGTAAATACGTAGCTCGTCGATTGCCACTTGTATGTATACTATGCACATGATTTAAAAAACGTGCGTTTCAAGTCAATTACATATACTTCAATTCCACATGTATTCCTCCAAGTGTGATACTTCTTGTCTCGGGCAAAAAGTTTCCAAACAGGCAAATTTGTCTATCCGAATTTCTTTCATATTCGCCGGTTTCCACACTCAACTGGGAGTTTCTGTGTGAAATGCTGGGGCATGCCATCTGTATGCGGCCTCGGGACCTTTGGTCGCAGGCCAAAAACTGTTTCTCATTTGTAACAAAGGATCGAATATGAGCTTGGTTCGACCAGTTGAGTGTGATATTAAGGAAAGGATCAGGCAAGAAAGATTCTTTAAGCTGATGAACCTTGATTTTGTTCGTCTTGTGTCTTCTTGGTCCCGTAGTTAATAGCAACCTAGTCGTAAATCTTGCTGCCTGAGACGCTCTTCCGGACGAGTCACCTTGTCCCTTAAATACCAGTGTGCCCTTCTCTTGACATTTGAGATATCTTCTATTGCTATCAACCTTGCTCGCCACTCGCATATGCATCAGAACAGCCTCCCATCAGCGACATCAAGCCATGGCGATCCTTCCCGACCTCCCCGGCCTCGAGACGACCATCGAAGTTGGGGGGCAAACACTCCAGGAGTACGACATACCCGAGTTTTGCAAGGCCGGAAACGAGACCGACATTATCATGGAGGCTGCCGAAGATTCGTATACTGTGACCTTGGACGCCAAGAGCATCCCGCTTGTCACCAAATACGTCGAGGCCACTACCGACAAGCAGTTTGGGTTCCGTTTCCGCACTCAGCTCCCGTTCACCTCCAGTTGTCACCACCTAGCCATCGAAGCCCAGTTCGATGGCATCAGAACTCCACTGAGGCACTTGTTGGATGTCAACCCGTTCGCCAACAACTTGGACATACTCCATGACCGCGTCGTCGCCCGCTGCGATGGCAGCGTCACCTATTTCGACTATGTCTTCAAATTCGGGGATCTCAAAGTCGGTCCGTCACTACCTCGCTTGCTTGTGTGACTATTATGAGCCCGCTGCATCAACAAGGAGCTATGTCTAACATGAGGACAGATGAACCTGGTGATGTACCATTGGAGACCCTGGAGCGGCACCAGCATTGCGCACCGAACCGCGGCACCCTTCGATTGTTCGTTTACAAGATGAACGGGAGCGCCAACAGAAAGATCGACAAGACGGCAAGGATACCGCCCTCCTTCGCCGACGAGCCGAAAGAGCTGCCCAGAGAGGTTTTCGGGCCGCGCGTTCTGACGCACCGGGTGTATTTCGAGAGGCTCCTGGCAACCCGGGTGCTGAACCAGCAGTACTATGACGACTACCAAGACGACATGCGGCGGCCCTGCGCCATCTTCGAGTTCCGATACCGATCCAAGCGTGAGTCAAAGCCGTGGCCACCAATCAATCCCATGGTGTTCTCAGATTTGACACAATGTTGTTGCTCGACAAGCTGACCACGTTGCTGTAGAGTAACTCGTGGACGAGGAGGTGATTTCGGACCTCGACCCCATCGACGGGCTCTCGAATGAGGAGATACGGCGCCTTGCGCTTGTTGGACTGGAATACGAGGAGGTAAGTCAGCATTCATTACACACTTGAGGTATGACTTTCACTCCAAGAAAACTCAACTGTTCAACAGCAGGTCAAGCGGAAGAAGCCAAAGGGAAAGGAGGATACCGAAGCAGGTCCTAGCACTGGACATAACTTGCGTCCCAGGCGAGCAAAGTAGGGTGGGTGTCTTGGGTTATGGCTTTTTTATGCAGGACAGCGGGCATTACCTGGGAGAGCGATTTGAGGTTTAGTTGGTATGCTGCCCAGAACGTGGCTAAAGGAATAGGATTGAAAACGTCATCCGTGGAAGAGAGAATATGGTATTAAACCGCTTAAACGCGACTACCCGTATGGAAGAAATGAGAGAACAATCGGTCCCATTTATAAGCTCTAAGCAGAAATGGTAATATATTTCTTAATACGTACTTTCCTACGATTGTACCATTTCACAATACCTTTCATCCTACTCGCACCTACCATTTTCCCAATTCTAAACGTACTCAGGTTGGTACGCGAAAACTCAATCCTCCCATACGTATTCCTTTTTACCACATACCCCAGCAACTCATCCCCTTTACATCTACAACCTCTGCCAGATTTTCCTACTCGATGATCCAACCTCCCTCCCTCACAATATCAATACCATCTATCCTCCTCGTCTTCTAGCCAAGATTGTCTCTCTTCCATCTGACAGGCTCAGATGATCTCAGGGTATAGACCATTTTCGGGTCTGCACAGTTCCTTTCGTACTTATTCTCTTCTCACCAACCTTCATCATGCCTATCACCGAAGCACCCCAAGGCCTCAAGTTCTGGCTCACGGATCGCAATAGCAATATCATCCCGACATACGATATGCCTGCCAACGATACCAACGACCAATTCCCTAAGGGGTTCGAAGACATTGATCGTTCTGTCAAATACGTCGAGGCCACACACAATCAACACTACATCGTCCATTTCAAGAAGGACAGAGATTTCAACAGCAACTGTGACCACTTGGCTATTGCGTTTGTGATGGACGATAATGGCACAGAACTACTTCATGAGCCACCTAAGGAAGGCAGAAGAGACTTAGGACAAGACTGGGTTGTGAAGCGAGGCTCCTTCAATTCTATTGGTCCCGACGGATCCGTTAAGGAGCACTCCTTCAAGTTCTGCGACATTGTGCCCGGTAAGTGATGTATGAGAATTGTGCTGACTGAGTAAGTATCTGATCTGACATGCATGATCCTAGTCGACAACGGTGAGGCACTAGAGAGCCACGAGAACAAGACCATGGGCGTTATCAGAGCCCAAGTCTATAGAATGCGTCACGCAGGCGTAATGGAGGTCAAGCGCAACAGGCATAGCAGACGCCTGCCAGAAGCGATTCCCCAGGAAGTCGGCAGTAAGGATATAGCAAAGGGTGCGCTCATCACCACACGCAGCGCTTACGATACACGGCCATGCGAGAAGACTAGAGGGGTCGACTTGAAGTTGGAGGAGTCTTACCAAGACGAAGGGAGGCGGCCTTTCTTCGTGTTCGAGCTGCGATACCTGAATAAAAGTAAGACTTACATGTTGAAAGACTATTTGGATAACATCTTGCTCACAGTTCTATAGGCGGTCTGATCGAAGCCAAGGTTATCGAGTCTGATGTGTTGCAGGGAAAGACGCATGAAGAGATAATAGCTCTAGCCCGACAGAAACAACGAGAGTTGTTACAAAACGAGGTAGGTTTTACGTTCATTTCCGAAGTATAAGGCATTTACCAAGATTCCTAACCGCGATATTTTTTTAGGAGGCTCGCGAGGAGTCTGCTCGACGCAGTGTCAAGCGCGAACAATCCGAAGCTCCTGGCCCGGGACCATCGCGCAAAAAGATCAAGTTCAAGGAGACTATCCGCTACGATGGAAAAACCGAGATTGACCTTGACTCGTCTGACGAGGAGTCCGACTCCGAGGCCGACAATGTCATCAAACGCGAGGTGGGCGATGGCGCTGAATCCGGCGCTGAAACCGATGGCCTTTTTGTGAGCTAGGCTTACAGCATCTATCAAATGACGATCTGGGGCACGCTGATACAAGAAGAACGGGACAAGATGTACACTGATACAGTTATGCGTTGAATTTATGAGCATGACACGTACGTTACCAGTTTGGTGGTTGGTAACCTTATCTATCAAGAGGCAACGGGAGGAATGGTACAGTGGGACTAGGAGAGAAGCCATTACTTGGTGGCTGCCCATGTGCGGGCCATTGGGGACCGCGCAATTTCATTTGGGAGGCCTGGGAGATACACCTACAACAATTACCATTACTGAGATAGAACAATCCATAATTTACCATTGCAAGCAAGCAAGCAAGAACACAGTACTTGTTGATTGAACGCGTTCTTGCTGGGTTGGCCAGCCTAAGGTGGGAACTGAGAGGTGCCTTAAGCCTGCACAGCACCTAACTGCCATCCAAACCTCACAACTCCCAGACCATTTTCACTTTTGCCTCACCCATCAACCTTTCCCACCAGGCGACTGGGTAGCCTTCCGAAACAAACCTTCCAATCCCTCAGGTGATTTGACCACAACACATATTTTCCCTGTGCGTGTGGGTGGCATCTGGTTTCGCAATTTCTCGACGTTTTCTCCAGCTTCGCTCGCACACCACACTCTCAGCTTGTCACACCCCTTCTGCCGCAATAATTCCCGCGCAAACTGCCCGCCTCAGCACCCTCACCATGGCTGTCATCGACGAACTCCAAGGCCTTGAGGCCTGGGTCGAGATCAACGGCCAGAGAGCCCAGGAGTACAGCAAGCAGGATGATGATGATGGTGACAACGACATACAACTCTTGGCGTCGGCGACCAAAATCGCAGATCCTGTCGCTCTCAATGTCCAGGCCATCCCCCATGTCGTCAAGTACATCGAGGCTATCCCGGACCAATGTTTCGCCATACACTTCAAGAAGGCAGCATATTTTACCCGACAATGCGACCACCTGGGCATTACCTTCACAGCCGACAAGACTTCGACAACTCTTTGTCATGAGCATTCCCAGCCCAAGCAACATGAGAATTCAGAGTGGCGCAAATATTCGTCGTACCTTTCTTCTGGCAACGACAAGATTGGATTTTCGCGTCACCGTTACAAATTTGGCGAGGTGAATCATGGTAAGCATAAACCCCTCAACTTAAGGGACACCTTGAACTGACAAAAATACAGTTGAAGCCTATGACTTGACCAAAGAATCACTGGACAAGGCGATGGGCAATGCCAAGCGCTACGGATCGATCGCCGTGATCGTCTACCGCATGTCTTCCTCGAAAGTTGTCAAGCGCGAAAACTATAGCAAAGCGCCGCCGACCACTCTGCCCCGAGATGTACCCGAAAAGGTCTTCAAAGGTGCTGCTGTAACCAACTGTACCACACTTGAACATGAATCAACGACGGAGAGGCCGCGATGGGCCGACTACTATCAGGAGAATATCTTCCAAGATCCCCTCAAGCGACCCTGCGCAGTCTTTGAATTCAGGTACCGTTCAAAGGGTAGGCTTCCCATTGAGGATGTTTGAACATGCGTTGCTGACTACGTTTCAGAGGGACTGTACCAAGAAGGTGTTCTCGAACGGCCCGATCCCGTGGACGACATGAGCCCCGAGGAACTACGTCGCCTAGCCCGTATTGGGCTGGACCACGAGAGCAATGTAAGCACCATGTTTGCTGCATATCTGATTCAACTACTAACGTCCCATTTCTGGTAGAGCGTAGCGAAGCAAGACCCCGACCAGAAGATCAAGCAAGAGGGTGCCGGAGATGTACTGAACCGCAAACGCTCCGCCTCTAGCACCGCGGATTCGCCCCGAAAGAGATACAAGGAGACTGTCCGTGACGACGGGAAGGTTGAGGTCGACCTTGAGTAGCCGGACAAGACGCGGCCCGTCTTGCGACTGGACACTGCCGGTTGACGGGATGGCATGGTCTTGTGACATTGCCGGGGCCTCTGAAGCAGTGTAAAACGAGGCATTCATGTACAATACGGAAGGGATTGGGACTGCTCAAAATGTCCTTCATCATGGTCATATTGCCATCAATGGGTTGACCTGAGGGTTTTGGTACCCGAGTTCATGGATCAAGCTAGATATGTTTTGCGTAGATGAGAATGAAATCATCCTTCACAAGAACTGCACGTTGAAGACACGATGGGGCCTGTCGTGATGATTACGCCGTTTTTCGGTGCCCGTAGTGCCAAGTGAACCGAAGGGACTTAAAGTGGAATAACGATTTTACGTTGGTATAATACTCGTCTGTACTTGTTTTTGCTCTGGTTGAATGGCATCAAATTCAATATTACCCAAGTGGCGTAGTGGTCTGCAATACTTTCAACGCGTTTATTCGGTCTGTCTTGCGTGGGGAATATTGTTTATTCCATACGGAAGGCACGTCGAGTAGCGTTCCTTCCTATGATGGCACAAGGCAACCAGCCAATTTATGCCCCACGCGTATTGTTTTTGAAGGCCTTCCAGTCCAAACCTTTCCCTCCACCTGTCACTTCCAATAGTATTGTACAGCACTTCCAAACAATCGACCATGGCCATCCTCGATGAGCTCCCCGGCCTGGAGGTCACAGTCCAGGTCGACGGTTACAACGTGCGCGAATACACCGACCCCTACACTGACCACCACCGTCGAGCCTCACGACGCAGCTGCCCGAAATTGGTCAAATACATCGAGTCCAAGACCGGCGCCAACTTCTCGGTGTGCTTTCTGAAGGATCCAGAGTTCAAGCAGCTCTCTCATCACATTGCCTTCCGTGTATACGTCGATTCCATCGAAGCAGGCTTTTTCCACGAGCCCAACAGCTTCAATCGTCGCGAATGGGGCATCAAGGTTGATGGCGGATCTTGGAAGAGCCAACACGGGATCACGTCATACAAATTCCGGTTCGCCGACTTCTCCGTCGGTAAGCTTCCTTCACTCTTCCCTCACATTCATTTACCAGTCTAACTTGCTCTTTCCATCCTTCCAGTACCCAATGAAGAGTTCTCCCTGGAGGAAATCGAGAATCACAAGCACGAGGCCTCTCGAATCGGCACTATCAAGGTCTCTGTCTACGATATGGAGGAAGGCATCTTCGTCGAATCCAACCCCAACAGTCGCGGAGGCCGCGATGAGAGCGCCGACGAGGCCCTGACGCGCCAGGATTTCTTTGCCGAGAAGGCCGTCAAGGGGGACCGCGCCCTTACACACAGTGTTGACTTTGGCCAACGTCGTGAGATGCCTCACGGACGCATGCACCGCGACGGCCTCGTCAAGAAGAGCGTGTGGGCCGACCCGCGAAAGCGTCCGTTTGCCGAATTTGAATTTCGGTACCGGTCTATGGAAGGACTCATTCAGGAAGCCATCGTCTCCCGCACTGATCATATGGATGATGAGCAAGTGCGCGAGTATGCCCAGACCCTCGAGCGCGACAACCTGCGTCTGCAGACTCAGAACGGCCGGAAGCGCGGTGCGCCTGCCGACGGCGGGGAGGAGCAACACCGGGATAAACGGGTCCGCATGGACGTTGATCCCGTTGTCATTGACTTGACTCAGGACGACGAGGAGGAGGATGATGATGGAGATTATTGGTGGTAATTGTAGCAACGGAATGGGATAATGGGATAATGGAATAATGGCTGGTAATCATGTGGAATAATCAGCAGTGGAAGTAGTGGAATAGCTATCTAGTCGTATCAATGACAGCCACAGTACTCGTCGAGTCATATGCCTAATGCATCTCGAATGCCGACCAGCACAAGAAACAACAGTGATCCGACTGGTATCTTGCTTCATCCAACAAGAATCATGATAGAAACTAATTTCAATTTTGGAAGAATAACGATAAAATAAACGAATTTACGAAATCTTTATGTAGCGTGAGTGTGCGTGTATATATCGAATCGATTGGTTGGGGTGATATTTGCTGAGTTCTAAAAATAGCGTTATCGTGAGGCGATCTGCAATGGGATTCGACGAGCGGCTCAGCTGCTGTGTCGATCTCGTGTAACCAACAACGATAACCCCACCATGGTGGTCCCGGGTCTCGTGCTTCACGCACGCGCCAATGTTCCGACTGCTATTAATCTTCTTCTAAACAATTCACAGGAGGATTGATGTGAACAGCATTGAATCACCGAATTCGTTGCCTCCTCTTCTTTTTTGTATCTTGCATGGGTTCGCTTCACTGTCTAACTCTATCAGGCTAGCACGCACACCTTTTCGGTACGCATCCGAAGCCGTTAGTGACCAATCAATCACAATGGATCTACTGCCAGTCGAGATCTGGTGCTCCATCTTCCGGCTCCTGGACCCGGTCGGGCTCGTCGCGGCGAGCCAGGCCTGCGCCAAGTTCCGCCAGATCATCCAGCCGGGGCGCGTCCATTTCGTGGAGCGGCTGCTGGCGCTCGAGTGTCAAGCCGAGCACGGCGGGCCGGTGCCGCACTTTTACGCCAACAACTACGAGCTGGAGCCCGCCTGGGAGGACGAGGCGTGGACGCGGATGCGCTGGGCTTGCTCGGGGTGCCTGCGCCTGCTGCCGGACGCGGCGTTCGATAACCATTCGCTCCTGCGTCTCGGCTATCGCAAGCCCGCGCCGGGTACGCCCAGCAGCCGGGCCGTGACGAGCTGGGAGGCGTCGGCGGCGAACCTCTTGCGGAATCGGAAATGGACGGCCGAGGATCGGGACCGCCTTCGCGCGCAGGAGAAGAGGGTTCGGAAACAGTACGGGATCGCGCTCAGCTGGAACTGGGACATCCCCAAGGACTCGCAGGACCCGCTGCAGCGGCTGACGTCGTTCCGGGACGCGGGGCTGCGCGAGTTCGTGCACTGCCGGCTCGAGTACTTCCAGTGCATGGACATCGAGGAGGAGCGCGACATGTTCGACCGCGCGGCGGCGGCCATCGAGGGGGAGCGGACGGGGTTCCGGCGCCACCTGCGCCGGTGCAACGAGTGCCGCTGGCGGCGCGGCGAGATGCGGGTGCGGTGGCCCCGGTCCGTCAACGAGCAGGGCCTGCGGCTCGCGGGTCCTAATATCGGCACGGCCAACGTCCCCATCGTCCGCAGCCGCCAGGTCCTGCTGCCCTCGCCCCTGGACCGCTGGTTCCCGGGCTGGTCATCTCTTCTTCTGGGTAAGGGCGAGAGTGGGGACGGGGATGAGGACGAGGAGGCCAAACCGCCCCAGACGGGCCGGCCGCTGCATTTTCGTATATACAACAAGCTGCGCCAGCACGAGCCGTGGACCATGTACATGGTGCGCTGCCGCGGGTGCGCGCGCTGGCAGGAGCTGCGCGCCTTCCGGTGCGGCGACGCGTTCCCCAAGTGGCGGCCCGTCTCGCGACCCCAGGCCATGGAGCAGTACGAGAACTGGGACGGCGAACGGCTGACCGACAAGTACATCGACAAGCTCGTCTGCAACCGCTGCTACCGGGACCGGCACGGCGACGAGCGGCTGGCCCGGGACCTGATGCTGTGGTGGGGCGTGCTGGCCGACTCGGAGCTGAGACGGCTCGAGTTCGACATGTCGTACGGATGGCGCATGCTGGAGAGGCACGCGCCCGGGTTCTTGTTGCACGAGAACGACGAGGACGCAGCAGCTGCGGACGGTTCCGGTGGAACGGCGGCGGCGATCCCCATGTGCCGCTCGACTGCCACCGTCCAGTTCGAGCTGGTCAAGGACCGGGCGGCGCTGCGACGGCGGCAGAAGCGCTTCGCCGACCTGTTGTACGGCCCCGACGACGCAGACGTCCCGGCGTCGTCGTCGTCGGGGGGCAAGGATACAAGGGGACTCGCGCGCCAGCAGATGACGACGATCAAGAGGGCCCTGGAGCAGGACGAGACGACGAGGGCGTGGATGGGGTACTGGGCGCGCGAGTACGGGACCATGGACGACTGGTGGTTCTGGCTGCGGCGGTGCAAGGAGGCGTTCCGGGCGGACCCGAAGCGGCTGCTGATGGACCGCGACTTCGTGGCCGGCGTCATTCGAAGAGGGGCAGAATTGGAGCGGCCGATGGAGTGGTGGCCTGTTTCGGCTTGGGATGCTTCTGGGCCGTGGCAGGCTTCTATACCGTGTAGACTTCGAACTTAAAAGGGGACGAGGAAGTATGGGAGAAATATTATTTGGTGGCATACATTGCGCGAGCCCTCTCTTCTGCTCATGGATACTGGCATCTATGGTAGACAATTGCCAATCCATTTCTAATACAGATACATAGCGACGGCACAGCCCTACGTGCTGAGCACCTCGCATGCATATCATTGCTCGCAACTCGTCCAGGCCAATCTAACCGAAATCCAGAATGCTCTACTTCCCCTCGGCCCAAAACCGATCCAACGCCTCTTGCCTGACCTCGTACGCCCAATGATGACACGTCTGGTGGACCACCGGGCTCACCTCCCCACGCTCCTCCTCATCGTCATCCTCGTCGAACACGCTGCGGACGCCCATCTGCACGTACTTCTTAAGTAGGCTGCGCCGCCACCGGCCGGTCTCGCCGACGCACTTCTTCCACCGCGAAATCTGCCGCTCGTCCTCGCCGCTTTCGTCGCCGAGCCGCCGTCCCAGCCAGAACCGGCAGTACCACTGGAACCACCCCCGGACGTCGTACTCGTGGCGGATCCAGCCGGCGGCCTCCCACTCCTCGATCGACTGCCCGCAGCCGACGCCGTACTTGTTGACGGCCGGGTCGTACTCGGCGGACGTCAGCTGTTTGTCGATATCGAAGCCGCCGCCCGTGGTCCACTCCGAAGGGAGCTCGCGCCAGTCGTCTTCGATGGTGGTGCCGAGCCGCTTCGAGTAGAGGGGCCGGAAGTAGGTCCCGCCGAAGGCGCCCTCGCGCAGGATCGACTCGGGGGACTTGTTGGGGCGGAAGGACGGGTGCGTGGCGAAGTGGTACTCGCCCGTCGTCTCGTCGCGGGTCGGGGGCGGGGCGGCGGGCGTCCAGGAGGTCCAGCCGGCGCGGATGGTTTCGAGGTCGGGGTTCTTCTTCGCTGCGGGAGCGGGGGAAGCACTGGTCGGTCTTGCTGTGGTCGTCGCCTCGGTCTTGATCTGCTTCTGGCCCTTGGTTCTGCTGCTTGTCGTCGCTGCTGCGCCTTTCTTCGTCTTGGTGGCGCGGGAAGACGGCTCCGTTTGCTTTATCAGGGCGTCTTCGTTGTAGGTTGCTGGTCGAGAGGTCGCGCTGGCGAGGCGCCGGGAGGCGCGGGTGGGCGTTGCCGGGTCGAGTTTGCGACGTTTGGGTGCGGGCGCCGGCGACTTGACTTCTTTCTTCTCTGCCAGTGGTTTGCTGCCCTCTTCCAGGCCTAGGTCCTGGACCAGCTCGGCGTTGCGCTTGATGTTGGCCAGTCGCCTGGCTTCGTAGCCGTCCATTTCTGCTGCTGCTGCGAGGTGCTGCGATTTTCAAGGGTGGTTTTTAGCAAATGTCAAATGTCAATAATGGCTTGATCGGAATGTTGCCCGTTTCGCGTTGCGGTTTCGCGACGGGAATTTGGAATACGTCATTGGTTCAGCTCAATTGCGATTAGCCTTCAGCTCGTAGGGGTCTTTTGTTCTAGAACAGAGAGCTACCCCACCTAAGTACCCGAGGAGCTACAGGGACATGCTAGCTCAGCCGTAACGATTGCCCACATTGAAGTCCCCTGCGGGAAGAGGAGACGATGCGTTTATCTGCGGAATGAGATTGGTCTTGTGTGCAGCTCTAAGTGTGTCTCGCGGTAAGTTGATAGCTCTATGTACGCACTCGCTAAATCGAATCCATCGGTCCCAATCAGGCTTGCAGAGTAGTCTCCGGCCTTCTCCAGTTGTGACGGCTTCGCACTATGACATCAGGCATCTCAGCTGTCACAGAGGTTTTCGTCCATACACAACATAGCTGAGATGACCAGGTCAGTAAGAACGGCGAATTCAAAGATGGTTGCCACTCACAAGTAACTGTAGCCTTTCACCTTGCCCTCCCTCAGCTCGACCTTGGTCGCCTGGACGAACTCCTCGATCTCCTCGGGCGACATGCCCGCGTTGCGCAGGAGCAGGTAGCTGACGCCCCGCAGCCCGTCGTGCATGTTGCGCTGCTGGTACGCTCCGATCCGCGCAGCCTGCAGATTCCTGGGCCACGGGCTGCAGGGCACTTCGAACCTGTGCGCCTGGATCTCCGTGACTACAACGTAGGTTTTGAATGGTCAGCTAGAATGCCTGCCCATTTCCCAACTCTTGCGCAAATGAGGAGGAAGTCCGCGAGGAAGAAGGATGGGAAACCTACAGCCGATGTCCTTGAGCCAACTATCGTAGTGCTTGGCTTTTCGCACATCAAAGCCTTTGGTTGTGGCACCGGCAGCACAGTAGTCGAACCACTTGCGGATATGCGAGTCTTTCAAGTGGTCAGCCAGCTGTTCGGCAGCTCGACTCCAGGGCTAACCTCACCTTCAACGCCCTCTCCATCCAGTTCCATGGTGCCATCCTGGATCTCAATCCACCCCCGGGCACGAGATGGTCGTAGACTTGCTGGAAGAGCCTCTTCGGGTCACGGATACCAGTCACAATTTGCCGGATGTGGATGTAGTCGAAAGTGGGATCCCATAGCCAGTCTTCCTCGCAGTCGTCCTTCTCAAAGTGGCAATTTGGGACTTCTGGCTGGGGCTGGATCTTGCTCAAATCCGTCCCTACGACATACGACCCAGGGTTCGCTCGGGCTGGGGAACCAAGTCAACAGTTGAGCGATACTCTTCAACGAGATTAGACCGGGGCACTACCAACCGAATTCGAGTGCCCAGATCCCCGTACCCGTGGCGACGTCCATGACTTTCTTGGGAGCTTCCACGATCGGCGCCATGACCAACTTGCCACCGAGGATGAGAGTCATCATGGCATGTTGAAAATCAAGACGGTCTTGCTCGGCCTACCTGGGTCGATGAGCAAAATCTTCTGGACAGATGGACGTACGACATGAATGTCTGACCTCGTCGTTTGGCAATAAGTAGCTGCCCTCTTTGTATCCATGGTATCGCCTTCCAGACTCTCCGACGACATGATCAGGCTCATAGATGGATGACCCGGTCGGTTCACGTATTAGCTCCTCGTCGGCAAAGGTGGGGGAGAAGGCGTTCATGGTCTGATCTGCCGCCATTGCGCGGGGAGACCCACCCAATGGGAAGGGAGCGCAGGTCCGGAAGGGAATCTGCCGTGCTGTATGCGAAGCGGTGGCTGGCTATACGAAAGCTCGACTACTGCGATTCGGTTAGCGGCCGCCGTGAATCTGCCCGATCGAATCTATTTTGGTTTCGAGTATATCACATACAGTTCGAGCTATCGTATTCAAGAAATGGTGCATTCCCACTATTCTTCAATCTACCCCTCAGCGGGTAGTGGTTCTAGTAGCCATTGAAATTACTAAGCTGAGATCCTACCCCTTACGCATTCGACCTTGGGCTCTCATTTGACGAAAGCATCTACTTCAGATCCCCGTTCTGCAAGTCTTGATGCTATCACAACAGTACTTGCCTATAGTATTGGAGGGTCACTTGCATAAGCGCCAGCACACCGCATCTTTCCTATGTAACCTGATGCAACCTGAGTTCGTGATCCTTCGGCGGGCCGAGGCGGCCTACCAAGTCAGTGAACCGGTCGACTTGCGAGCTACCCCGCACGAACTCCCTGCACCTAGCGAGTCGACCTATAGCATGTTGCTGCGCCGAGAGACTGCTGCTCACTTCCCAACCTCTCCCTGCGTTGCCTTGGGATAAGCATGCACTAGGATATACATACGATTTTTGCGATAGCAGCAAACGAGGGTCTTCGGAGATATATCTGCTCCTGGGTTTCGCCCGCAACACATGACGATGTAACGGCCCATGGAAGCTTACTCCCCCGTGTTCAACGAACTGTGGAGAATGGAGTAGTTCTCCATTGCGGGGAAGCCTGCACGAGGGACTATCGGAGAGAGTCAATCATGTTGCTCCCAATGAATCGTCATTGCACAGGTTCAACGGCCCAGACCGGCACGGGTCGGGTCTCAGGTGCGAGAGTACAAAATGAGACATCTCTCCCGGTCCTTGTTGACCGGTCGACCTGCTGTTATTCCTCAGTCGGATCTGCTCTGAGCTGACGCGCCCATCTGTCTCTCTGTCTTTGTTGTTACTACTCTCATCATTCGTCTACAACTCATAAGCGCATGTCACGATGAAGTCAGTCATCCTTACCGGCCTTTTGGCTCTTGCCTCGCATGCGGGTCTCTGCACCGCGCAGACTTTCGACCCGAACAAGGCGGCACCGCAGAACTGGGACCTGTCCAAGATCGGGACGGACAAGAAGACCAACACCACCTTCTCGAACCCCGTCTCGACTGAGAATATCGGGGATCCCTTCATGACCAAGTACACATCCGACGGCCAGGACTGGTATCTGTACACCTTCTCCACCAACGACAACATCACCCTCAAGAGGTCGCGGTCTTTGACGGACAATTGGGATGATGCAGAGACGCGGGTGGTCTTCAAGCCCAACGCCACGGGCGCCGATGCTGGCAAGCCTTGGTCTACGTCCATTTGGTAAGTGTTTCGTCGCATGCGCTATGTCGCGGGGTCTAGTGCGCTCATGTATGCGTACTGACTGTCGCATCATCTTAGGGCACCTGAAATCCACAACATCAGCGGCAAGTGGTACATCATCTTCACGGCCACGCCGGACGGCGACAACCCGCCGCCGCTGCAAGACGCCATCTGCCCGATCAACTGCCCGGCCGTGAACCACCGGATGTTCGTGCTGGAGTCGACCGGCTCCGACCCCTGGACGTCCGACTTCCCGATGAAGAGCATGCTGGACACGTACGACCAGTTCGCGATCGACGGGACCTACTTCTCGTACCAGGACAAGCTCTACCACATCTACAGCTGCTGGGAGAACGCCTACTCGGCCTGGCCTGCCAATCTGTGCATCACGGAGATGTCGGACCCGTGGACAGTTTCTTCCAGCTTGAGTGAACGTCAAATAGTGAGTTCGGTCATGGCACACCCAAAGAAACAACTCTGACAACAGATACAGATCTCGATACCCGACCAGCCCTGGGAACAGGTGCCCTACGGCCGACCGATCCGGCTGGCGACCAACGAGGGCCCCCAGCAGCTGACGAACCCCAAGACGGGCCAGAACTTCGTCATCTACTCAGCGGCGCGGGTGAACACCCCCTACTACTGCCTCGGGATGCTGGAGCTGGTGGGCAACGACCCGATGCAGTACCAGTCGTGGCGCAAGCACAAGGACGGCTGCGTCTTCCACCAGAACACGCAGGCGGGCGTCTACGGGACGGGGCACGCCAGCTTCACCACCTCGCCCGACGGGAAAGAGGACTATATTGTGTATCACGCCCAGACCACGGCGAACCCGGTCGCCGACCTGTACCGCACCGCGCGCATCCAGCGGTTCGGCTGGAACGAGGATGGCACGCCCAACTTCCCGCTCGCAGAGAACGGGCCGTTCCCCGTGCCGGCGGGGCAGAAGGAGATGGCGAAATGATGCGAGAAGAGACCGGGGGCGGTTTACGAGGTACACATTACCTACATCACCTACTTAATATATATACATGCCTAGACTATAGGACAGTTACCACTTAAGCAGTAATAAATACATGAATCGTTGCGAAAGGAAAGGAAAAGATTACAGTGCTGGTGAACATACAAGGGGTGCAAGGGCGGTGTGACATGCGCATGGTTCTGGCTCGTGTAGCCTGCTGCGGCAACTTACCAGACTCGTGTCACCATCATCCGAATTAGAGTTTACCTACTTGTCAAGTCACGAGCCGCCTAAGATTTTCGAGGGAGATCCAATATTGCACATGCAGCGGTATGCGAGGTATATGCGCCTACTCTTAAGCGTGCACAAGGATTGCATTCCATGAGGCTGGCGACTGAGGGAATTCTTGCAGGTTTTTCGAGCCTGCCAAGGGCGACTTGGGCGAACAGCTAATCCCTTCAGTGGATGCAGGCCCCCGTCATCAATTTCAATCCCGCTTGGCTTTCCCCAACTCCGCATCCCCGTCATACCACACTACCCCGCAACGACTGGGGTGGCTCCTCGCTCGACTTTTTAGTCAAATCTCCTCATCTCCCCAGCTTGCCCAATGCCCATGGCATGATGCAAGGATGTTCCTGTCGTCATGCCTGCAAACCTCCAATCAGACAATCTGGCCCTACTCAGGTAGTTCGCCCATTTGGAAGCGTCCGAACTGTTATGGACCTATCAAGACTCAAGACACATGGCTTGTAAGCCGTTATCCCTAAAACTGACTGCCTACTACTCGTCGCACTCACTCGAAGATGGCTGGGTAAGTAAGTGGCCAAGAAAGCCAAGTCTTTGCCGGCCGCGCCGGTAGCAGTAGCGCAGTGCCAGCTTGCCTCTCCCCATTTCTCGGGTCAATGTTCGGTGCTTCTACCACCACCGCGGTCCTTGGCAACTCTATCAGCTCACCTGGGGGGTCACCTTGACGTCGTCTATTACCTACTTACATACTGGTACTTTTCGCCCGGTCACCACCGCACCACCCCCTTGGCATAATGGGGCCGCATATGGAGCTGGTCGCCGGAATATGCCGTTCAGCTGCCCTTCGAGAATGATTCATAAGAGCTCCATGTCGCTGTTGTTATCATGGATGAACGAAGAGACGAGCTGAGCTGACATTCTCGTCGCATCTCTGCCCTGCATTCCCATCCACGATGTTGTTCCCAAGGTTCCTGCTGTCTGTGGCTGCCGTTACTGGCGCTGCGACGGCCCAGGGTGTGAGCACCTATGTCAACCCGGCCGTCCCAACTGGCACTCCCATCCCGGCCAACTACACCGGCCCGCTGCGCCCCCAAGTCCACTACTCGCCACCGACGGGCTTTATGAATGACCCCAATGGCATGTTCTACCTCAACGGCGTATTTCACCTGTACTACCAGTACAACCCGACCGGGCTAGGAGCAGGCAACCAGGTGAGTTGACTTCCATTCGCACTCACCATGACTCTACCCAGGCTAACCCAAGAAACTTCAGCATTGGGGCCACGCGACAAGCAAGGACGGCTACACGTGGGAGAACCAGCCGATTGCGCTGTTCCCGCCCGAGGAGAAGCAGTACGTCTTCTCGGGCAGCGTCGTGGTCGACGCCAACAACACGAGCGGCTTCTTCCCGGACCAGGACAACGGCGTCGTCGCCGTCTTCACCCTCGCGCGCTACAACGAGGACGGGTCCGGGGGCCCCCAGACGCAGGCCATCGCCTACTCCCACGACGAGGGCTACACGTTCCAGTACTACGACCAGAACCCCGTCATCAACAGCACCAGCAGCCAGTTCCGCGACCCCAAGGTGATCCGCTACGGCGATACGTGGGCCATGGTCGTGGCCTACTCGCAGGAGTTCGCGCTCGGCATCTTCACGAGCCCGGACCTGAAGCAGTGGACGTGGGCCTCCAACTTCACCGACCACGGCCTCCTGGGCGCGCAGTACGAATGCCCCAACCTGGTCAAGATGCCGGTGCGCGACCCCGAGAGCGGCGCCGTCACGGACGAGAAGTACGTCATGACCCTCTCGGTCCAGCCCGGCGCCCCCCTCGGCGGCTCCATCACGCAGTACTTCATCGGCGACTTCAACGGCACCCACTTCAGCACGCTAGATGCGGCGACGCGCCTGACCGACTTCGCCAAGGACAACTACGCCGCGCAGTTCTTTTACGGCATCGAGGGCAACCAGATCAGCCTGGGCTGGGCGAGCAAGTAAGTTTTATAGGCCTCGAGCGGGCTTTCTTTAATGGAAGGTATATCATATGCTGACTCACAATCGCAGCTGGCAATACGCGCAGCAGGTCCCGACGGGCAACAACGAGGGCTGGCGCAGCGCCATGACGCTGCCCCGGGCCAGCTACCTGACCAAGGCGCCCCGCATCGGCTGGACCATGGTCGACGAGATCTACGACGCCCAGCCCATCCTGGGCGAGTCCCTGGCCAGCAAGACCATGGGCAACGGCAGCGTCACGGTGGACTACGCCGACGTCGAGTCGGGCGCCCTCTACATCGAGGCCAACGTGACGGGCATCGACGTGGCCAAGGCGACGTCCTTCTCGACCCTCAACCTGACCTTCACGTCGCCGGCCTCGGGCGAGTCGCTGCGGTCCGGGTTCTACTTCGGCGGCGACAACCCGTTCTTCGTGGACCGCGGCCAGCTGCGCGGCTTCGACAACGTCTTCTTCACCGACAAGTTCAGCGTCGCCGACGTGTATTATGAAAGTTCTACCGACAAGGCGGCGGCGTGGCGCGTGCAGGCCGTCATCGATCGGAGCATGTACGAGGTCTTCCTCGACGGCGGGCGGCACGCGGGGACGGTGCTGCTCTACCCGACGCAGCCGCTGACCCTCCTCAACGTGGCGGCGGGCGACCTGCCCGCGGGGGCGCGGGTTAGTGTCGCGGTTTGGGGGCTGAAGAGTACGTGGGCCGGCTTGGCGGATGAGCGGGGGACGGTGCTGGGGAATGTGACGACGGATGCGGCGTCGGGGAAGGGCCCGGCGGCGTCGAAGAGGCATGTGATCTATGAGGGGGGGTTCTCTGTGTGATGTGGAATGAAGAATGATGTGATGTGAACAGACATAAGACAATATATAATGATCTAATCCTAGTTTAGACGTATATACTCTTGAAAGGGAATTCGTAACAATCATGATCTCGTATCTTTTCCCGTCTCTTCAAGCCAATGTCGTTAACACACTACTGATCAAACCGACCACCAGCCCCAACGTCACCGGAACCCCCGTCGCCAACGACGCGCCCGCCCCTTCCTGCGCCTGCACCTCAGCCGTAAACTTCCCAATCACATTCCCCCGCGGCCAGTACTCGCACACCAAATACCACCCCCTGGCGCCGCCGCCCCGACCATCACCACCACACATGCGCGCCCCGCACCCGACGCTCGTCGTGTCCTTCCAGACGAGCTGCGTGAAGTGGCCCGTCGACTCCCCGAAGTCGCCCCGGCCAAAATCGTAGTCGCGTCGCTCGTCGCCCCAGGCCGCGACGCAGCTCGAGGCGTTAGAGCAGCCGAGGGCTAGGTTCTCGCCGTAGGGGCCGCCGGAGTGCTGGAAGTCGCATTTGCCTCTTCGGTCCCGGGGGTTCAACTGGTCGGATGAGAAGTTTGACTCAGAGTCGGAGTCGGGGCTTGAGGAAAGGCTTGAGGAAAGGTTGGAGGAAAGGTGGGAGGAAAGAGGCAAGGACCGCGAGACGACTTGGCGCAGGTACCGGTTCGCGTAGGCCTCGAGGGTGCGGTTCCAGACGAGGTGGCTGGCGTTGTGCTGGTCGCGGTAGGTGTTGGTGCTGTTGAGGATGGCCGAGGTGAAGAGGGAGGGCTGGGTGAACTCGGCGGCGGCGGTGGCCTCGCTGCTGGGGCCCGAGGTGATGGTCTTGGTGATCATAACATCTTGAGCTGATACGCCGGGGATGCTGGTCTGGGATAGCAGCAGCGGCAGGATCAGTAGGAGAGACCGGAGTAGGGTGGTCATGGTGGGCTGCTGCTTGCTGGGAGTTCGGATGAACATGGTGTGGGGTATTATATATAATAGAGAGTGTATATGTCTTCACCTATAGTACGGACTTCAGGAACAGTAAAGGTGGTGAGAGTTCATGTTACATTGGCCGGACGGGTTCCCATGTGTTTTATCAGTCCAGCCATCTCCCAGGTCTCCTTGATTTGACCAACTATTCTATTTACAAGAACTGGCAATTTAGCCTATGACAGATGATATCAACAGCTGATGGGTCCCGGGCTTGCTTGCTTGCATCCTCACTCATAGCGGTTATGTTTGCTGGCTGGATCATCTTTTGTTTCTTGTTTCGACCTTGGCAGTGGTCGATGGAAAAGTTGAAACATGACGTAGGCGCCTGTAGAAACATGCAGGGGAAGCGAAAAAGGGCCCCTGTCCGCTAAAATTGCCCGAGTTCGACGGGTTGCTGCTAGTTGGTTGGTTAGTGCAGGGGTATTTCGTTTTTTGGGCAGGAGGGTCAAGTTCCTTCCGCTGGCCGCTGCACCCCCACTCTCACTGGCAACCATCACAAGTGACAGGTTTTCTGGAGATGGGTCTCGTGAACGAAAGCGCTTACACTTTGCGCGCGCATGTCTCGGCGGCATCTAAGTATCGGGACAGAAACGATGGTAAATCAACCGACCTGAATATAAAGGTTCATCTGATTCTCAACTACCTAAGCATCGCATTCAATCCAACTGCAAGCAATGCCATCTACATGACCAGCACCCCCGGAACCGCACCTTGCCGCTAACGCAGTGCTCCATGGCCTCGTTCGCGTCCCCGAGCGAGAACTTCTCGACCATGCACTTAATGCCGTGATCCATAGCAAACTGCACCGCCTCCTCCGAGTCGAGCGCGTGCCCGCTCGGCCAGCCCACGACCGACACCGCTTTCGAAAGCAGGACGACGGAGTCGACCGTGATGGGCCCCGCCGCGGCCACCACCAGCAGCTTCCCCCCGACCCGCAGTCCCCCGACCATGGGCCCGATGGCCTTGGGGTTGGGCGCCGTCGCCACGATGGCCGCAGCCCCGCCCATTTCTTGTAATTTGGCGACGGCGTCGTCGGCGCTGGCGTCAATGTACGCGTGCGCCCCCAGCTCCGTCGCGAAGTCGCGCTTGCTGGCCCCCGAGCTGATGGCGACGACGCGGTAGCCCATCTTGCTGGCGAACTGGACCGCCAGGTGGCCCAGCCCCCCGATGCCCTGCACCGCCACCAGCCCGCCCTGCTCGACGTGCAGCTTGCGCAGGCCGTTGAAGACGGTCACGCCCGCGCACAGCAGGGGCGCCGCCTGCGCCGGGTCCGTGGACGCGGGGAGCCGCACCACGGCCTCCTCGCGCAGGAGGACGTACTCGGCGTAGCCGCCGTCGCGGGTCACGCCGTTGATCTGGGCGTTGGCGCAGGTCTGGAACATGCCGCGGGCACAGGAGGTGCAGGCGTTGTCGTGGCCTGGAGGATTTGGGGCATTAGTACATTGATGTGTAGGTAGGTAAGTTTGATGTGCATGTGTGAACTAACCTCCGTGCCAGGGCCCGCCGGCCCGCTCGCCCACGGCGACACGACTAACCCCGTCGCCGACGGCCACGACGTCGCCAATGATTTCGTGGCCGGGCACCAGGGGGAACGAGTTGCCGAAGTGGCCGCCCTGGGCGCCGCTGTCGCTGTGGCACACGCCGCACGCCAGGACCTTGACGAGGACCTGCTTCGGGCCGGGGGGCTTGAGGGGGAGGTCCTTGATCACGAGGGGGGCGTTGGCCTTCTCGATCACGGCGGCCTTGTAGGTCTGGGGGAGGGAGGGCGACATTTTGGGCGTTTCTATTTTGTTCGTGTGTTTGAGTGAAGACGGTGACTAGACTACTTGGTGTTCAAAGACAGAGGATGATGAGTCGAGGATGGAAGAAGAGTTGCATCTTGGGTTTAGAGTGCAGGTCGCCCTGCTTAATATACTTTGCGTCAACTCTGCAAGTACGTCAAGAATGCGGGGGGTTCATCCATCTCGTCATGGTTAGGGATGAACTGAAAAAGAAATCATTAAGTCCGGTGTGCGCGTGTGAGTGTGTGTAAGGCCATCCCGCCCTTCCCCGTCACTGTGGCAGGGCGTCGAGATAACGTCGATGACCCGGGCGCGGCGGACCTTTAGAGTTGGACGTTTGTTAAAACCGACAGCGTCGGGATTAGCTGCCCTCCATTTGCTTGCAAAGCCGACCGGGCTTGCTTCTAGTCGGGATTACGGGCGACACCCAAACACCCCTCTCTGCTGTGCCATAGCACTAACCCAAGCTGGTTTAGGGGGCGTCAATTACACTCCAGGCGCCGTTGCACTTTATGTAGTAAGTCAGCAGTCAGCATGACGGCCAAAGGCAATCGCTTTCGCGCGCTCAGGAATCCGACGCTCTATTGGCAGCATCGTTTTCGTCTTCGATACCTAAAACCCGGATCATTGGCCTTCATCCTGTTCATCTGATAAGAAGAGGCGATTAGTCATCCCTCTGCCCCCTGCTTCTCTTTCTCTGTCTCCTCTCATACAATATGACTTTTCGCCACGCACGCTCAATGTAGTTTTTCCTTCACTTAGTAGTAACTGGGCAACCTGGGTGAACTCAAGGATTCCGTACTTCCCACTCCCAATTGGGCCATCCTATCATCGCAAGATGTCGCTGCCAAATATGAGGCGGCTTTGTATCAATGACACGAGCCGAGATTCGAAACGGGCGCCGGGCTACGCCAACCTACTACTTGAAAAAGGAAATGACGTAAAGCAATACAAGATTGGATTTGGTATATTCTAAAAACAACGAAGCGCACTTCGCGAGTGATACACTTCTCTTATCGGCTTCAAGTTGTAGGAAAGCATCAATCAGGAGCATGATTGGCAACTAGCAGAGACGCAGTCTAGGTATGATGACGATAAACACCACGTTGACGCCAAAGCATGACTTCGTTCTTCGGGTAGGATTTCCCCCATGATGGATTCATTTCTCCTTTATGGAGACATTGGTGGTTTCCGATATCCTGCAATTGAGGCTATGAAACTGGTTTGTACATAATTGTCCTGTTCATATATCCCAACAACTGCACAACTTTTGGTATTATCCCAATTCCACATCTGAATACTCTACAACTCGAGCAGCTACTCAAACGTCCTGCGAGCGTCGTCGCGCCTTGTCCTCCGTCACCTCCACGTTGGCCTCGTAGCTCTTGTGGTCCGGGTCCGCGTCCTGGTCCGCCGTCGCCCCCGCACCGGCCAGGTTCCGCTTGCTGCCGCCGAACAGCTCGTCCATGTGCTCCAGAGATACGCCTATGGAAGAGCAACGCGTCAGTCGGGTGATTGGGTGATTGCGAAAAGAAAAGTGGCACTTTGGACTTACCCTTGGTCTCGGGGATGAAGAAGAAGACGAAGAAGAACATGCAGACGCAGAAGCTGCCGAAGATGAGGTAGGTCCCGTAGCCGTGGGCGCCGACCGTGACCAGCATGTTGGGCACGGCGCGGGCCACGACGAAGTTGAAGAGCCACTGGGTGGCGGCCGCGAGTGCGACGTTCTGTAATGTCATGGTCTGAATCAGTATACGACTTCATCTCGCCGGGGAAAGAGGGTTGGGTCTCGTCGGTATGCGCAACACTTTCAAAGATTAAGACTTACCAATGGTCGAAGCCGCGCCGTGGGGATCTCAGCCACGTAAATCCAGCAAGCCGGCCCCCAGCCGAACTGGAAGAAGGCCGCAAAGACAAAGATGCAGACGAGCGCAAAGTACCCCGCGGGAGGCACATCCGCGCCGTCGACGGGCGGCGAGATGCGGACGTAGATACCAATGTAAAACATGCAGAACGCCTGCCCGACCGACGAGACGAGCAGCGAGCGGCGGCGGCCGAGGGAGTCGGCCATGAACAGCAAGAAGGCCAGGCAGGAGATGACCTTCACGATGCCGTAGACGCCCGTGCTCAGCAGCGAGTTGGACTGCCCGACGACTCCGAGGTTCTTGAAGATTGTGGGCGCGTAGGTGTTGATGGCGTTGGTGCCCGTCATCTGCTGGCAGATCATGAGGGTGATGCTGAGGGCGGCGCGCTTCCGGTTCGACGCCGACTGCGCCATCTCCTTGATCAGGACCCAGAAGGTGGCGTCGCCCATGACGCGCCGCTCGTGTTCTAGTTGGGTCTGGATCTCGCGGTACTCGTCCTGCAGGTAGGGGTGCGTCTCGGGCAGGTTGCGCACCCGCCGCAGCACCCGCTTGGCCTCCTCCCACTTGTCCATGCGCGCCAGGTACCGGGGGGACTCGTTGCTGATGAGCATCAAACTAAACAAGAGCAGGGCGGGCAGGCCCTGGATGGCCAGCGGCACAATGTACTGGCGGTGGCCGCTCAGGTGCTTGTTGACGGCGAAGTTGCCCCAGAAGGATATCATGCCGCCCAGCACGATGAAGAGCTGGTAGCACGACGTGAGGAGGCCGCGGATCGCCCGTGGCGCGTTCTCGGACACGTAGATGGGGTTCACGACGCTGGAGCAGCCGACGCCAAGGCCTGTACACAAGAAGAAAAACAAAGGTTAGCGAATGAGAACATCGAGGGGAGCGTGGGAAGGGTTCGAAGCCGCCTTACCAGAGATGAAGCGGCCGATGTACATGGGCTCCAGATGGCCCGAGGCGGCGGCTTGCATGACGACGCCCGACAGGGTGAAGAGGGCAGATCCGATGAGACTCCATCGGCGCCCAATCCTGTCGGCCAGGTAGAACGCCGCCAGAGCACCCGCGAAACAGCCAGCTTGGAGAACCGACACGATGTTGCCTTTTAGGTTGGCCGTCGGCACACTGTCCGGATCGCCTAGGTCATAAGCGCTGTGGAGAAAACAAGAAATTGTCAGTAAAATCTTCAGAGGCATCGTCTGTCAATGATGTTGCGGTGTGATACGACACGGGTTATCGTCTCGCGGGATTGCAGTAACATACTCGGCAAACGTTTGCAGCTCAATGACACCACCAATCACACCACTGTCCCATCCGAAGGACATGGCACCGAAGCAGGCCTGTCATGAAGAGGAGTCAGCTTCTTCTATCTGTAAGTCTTTTCTCTTCCCGAAAGCAGCAGCCGAGAAAACGTACCGAGAGGGTTAGGACGTAGACTCTCCATCCGTAGATCTCATTGGGGTCTGATTTCATCGCATCATTGCGGACAATCTTCTTGAGAAGCGCCGCCATCTTGATGGGTTAGATCGGCAATGTTGCTCCCTTTGAGCTACCTTCGCCAAGTCGCCGGGAGGAACGAGATAGATGGGTTGAATCGCTTGGTCGCAGGATACGATGATTAGTTGTACATTAGGCGATAGTCTCGAAGCAGACGAGCGACGATATTCAAGGGGTGGGATGAGAGAGCAGCGCGACGTACTTTATTTAAGTAAGAACTCCATCCCGACAATGTGCCTGGTGATCATTGGCTGCACCCGCGATTGAACCCAATGCAACGGGGAGTATACGGATATCCACCCGGCTGCATCCTGCTATGTGCGAGTCGAGCGAGGATAGGCATGGGTGGCAGATGGTCTCGGCAAAATGCTTGCACAGGAGCGGTGGAAAGACCGACTGCTGGAGACCGGCCAGAAAATCCACCAAAGAGAGCGCTCGAATCAGGCCAGCATCTGTCTCCTAGCCAAGGATATTAGAATGGCGAGATGCGCCAGAGCCTGCGTAGCAGAGCTCCAAGATCATCGCGACAATGTGACCCCGTCGCACCTAGCCCGCCCGTGTAGTGGGTAGGATGGTGGATGGGGGGTTGGCAGTTTGTGCGTGATTGGTGATAGGATGGGCTCTTCGGGTACGGAGGGGACAAGGTTGGATGCTTGTCAGCCAGAGGATCCGGGGTAGCGGGAGCTGTTCACGGCCAAGACGCTATTCTCGGCGACAATTTCACTGTAAAACACCCAAAAGGAAACCTCTTGCGTGCAATACCAAGGAAAAAGGCTAAGAAGGCCAGATCTGGACTCTGCACCGTTTGAATATATATCCACCACTGAGGAAAGAAACACTCTATGCGAAATCCTTGGAATGTCTCGCGACTTCAATTGAACGCAGCGAGTGCCAGAATCGGGGGTTTTCCGCAACCTGTCGATTCATTCCGTGGGCCTTGTGCCCATGGGGAACCTGTAGAATCTGACTACTGGACCCTGCGTCCCAAATGCAGTAAGTAAGCATGTCAACTTGAGGCATATCTTTCTGCTGCTGTCAGTGTCCGGCAGCGTAGGCCCGAATGCGCAAGCGACCCAAAGAATCAATCCCATTGAACCAGAGTCTTGGAGGATATTACTGTCAATAGGTGTGGTCAGCATCCAGGATGATACGTCGGCTGCAGTGGGTCGACATGTTTAGCCGTAATGCGGGGATGGGGGAACATTGGGGAACATGGGGAAATGGCCAAAAACATGGAGGGAAAGTGGGCTCGCCAACTCGGCACATGAATACCCCGGACATTGCCAGCAAAGTGAAATCGGCAGGTTGACCGCTGCCATCATCCCCGTTTGGCTTCACCGTGGAGTAGTGAGGGGATTGTGTCTGTACGTCTTCATCATCGTCACAAAACGCTGCGGAGGAGTGGATTGTGTCGCTGCAGAATGAGCAAGGCAAGTTGGAGATGGTGCAGGCGACAGGGGCACATGGCGATTGTCGCATGTGCAAATTGACAAGATGAGGAGAAGCTATATGCAGATCCATTATAATACCAGCGACGGAAGGCTTTGGCGGGCAAACGTTTAGCCAGTGGACTCGTAGATTGTAACAACTCATAAGCAGTGAGTCGGCAACGATTGACATCAGCATCGTATACAATGCTTCCCGAGCCCACAGTTTCCGTCCTGGGGACCGACCCATCGTGGCGGAAGCACGTTCTCAACGGAAACGCCTTCCAGCAGGATGCTATACAATCTTTCAATGGCTGGCAGTATGCGTGCTTCTACAGCACCCGCCGCTTCGAGTCGGACCCCCAGGAACCTCTGTACGTCCACTTGTCGAGGAGAAAGTTGCCCAACGGACAGTGGGAGAGTCTAGTGTTCCACGACTACCCGCAGACGACGGACGATGGCCACAATACAGTTCAGGTAGGAGTTCCCGGCGCTGTTAAGGGCAGCGCTGAGTTGTGAGAGACTAGCTTGGTGGAGACCCATTCACGTTACATATATGTGCACACGAACTTGACTTGACCTGACCTGTAACAAAAAGCTCGGTATTTGCCCGGGCGACGGCACGATCCACCTCTCCTACGACCACCACTGCGACCAGCTGCGATACCGCCATTCGATACCGACCCTCGCGACGGACCCGGAATCATTCAGCTGGTCACCCCATTACTTCACCCCACGCTCCATCACCTCCCCGGTCTAGAGTCCTCGCTCCCTCACGCCGACTTGTTGAAAGACATCACCTACCCCCGTTTTGGCCAATTCGGCCCCGACCTCTGGTTCTCCTTCCGGACGGGCAAGGCCGGGCTCGGCGACGACCACTTGTACCTCTATTCCGCCAGCCGCGGCGCATACTCTTCTTCTCCTTCCTCTCCAGCTTCCGGGGCAAGCATAGCAACAACCCCGTTCCTCAAGGGCATCCAGAACAACCCCTACATCCACGGCCTCGACGCCCGCAACGGCACCCTCTACGTCACCTGGGTGTACCGCGACTTCGTCTGGTACGCGGGCTGGGACGACCCGGCCGACACGCAGCACAAGCAGCAGGCGGGGCCCAACTCGGCGGCCAACAACCGGGACCTGTGCTTCGCCTACTCGTCCCCTGCCATTCCTTCCCCCTCCCCTTCGACTTCAGCAGGCGAAGAGAAAGAAGCAACGACAGCACCGGCAGGCCAACTCTGGCGCAACGGCGCCGGCGACGTCATCGCCGACCTCGCCCAAGGCGAGAGCATCACCCCCTCGTCGCCGGGCGTGACCGCGTTCCGGATCCCCAAGGGCTCGGGGCTGACGAACCAGGAGGCCCAGGCCGTCGACCACGAAGGGGGGGTGCACGTGCTGAACCGGGACTGCTGCTCATCATCAGTCCCGAGTCCAGGCGACACCGATGACAAAAGCAGCAACAACAACAAGGAGGTGAAATGGAAACACTACTACCGCGACCCCGCCACCAAAACCTGGACATCGCGCGCGCTGCCGTGCGGCTACGTCAGCGGCAAGCGCGGAAGGTTGGTGGTTAGTAGGGAGGATGATCTGTACTTCGTCCTGCCCGGGGGTGGTGACGAATACGGCAACGGCCTGAGTATCTGGAAAGCCGCCAAGAGGGACGCATATACCACCTACAGTCTAGTCTGGAGCAGTAAGAGCAGCAGTGCCAAAGAGGAACTGTTTCCACTCACCGAACCGCTGGTGGACACGTACCGGCTCGATCACGACAACATGCTCTCTGTCTTCACCAGGCGGTCCGCCGAACAAGAAGTGATGACGGCAGCAAGGGCAGGCTCGGGAGAAGGAGATGAAAGAAGAATCGACGTGGTCGTCCTGGATTTCCAGCTGTAGCCCAAGTAGGGCTCAATTCGCAAAATCACAAAACTCCTCACCCCAGTCAGAAAGGAGGTCAGATATGAAGGAAGTCAGACATGGATCTTCGAGCGTGCAGCATGTTTGGTTACGTCTATTCCGTAGATTATACATGAGATACAAAAATCCAAACCTATACCCACCGCGCACGATTGATTCCCTTCGCTATGCATTCCCGAATCCAATATCCCGTAGGTATATCCTGTGAAGAGGAAGGAAACCCGCCCCTCAGCATCTCATGTTGTTTTCTTCAATACCCCATTAGTGATATGTACACCCCCGTTCTTGGCCTCCTGCCCATTGGGAGCCGCTGCCGCCCCCTTGCCATTGCCGTTCTCTTGTGTCTCCTTAGCTTTCGTCTTCGTTGCCGTTGGTGCAGATGCTGTTGCAGACGCAGGAACCATGAACACAGGCCACCTGTCGACATCGTACCCCGCCGAAGAAAGCCCCATCAAGACCCCGTACAGCAGGAAGCCGACGACCACGATGAGGTTGCTGACGTGCACGAACCACCAGGGGTACTGCGTGCCCAGTGCGCAGTTGGCGAACTCGTACCTCCACTCCCACGTCTCCTCGTCGAACCACGCGCTCAGCAGGCCGGCGTTGCCGCCGTACTGGGCCATCATGCTCCGGACCGTGATCTCCCTTAGGCCCGGGTGCCCCGCGCGGCCGGGCACCTCCTGGTCTTGGGCCTCGTCCCAGCGCAGGACGTCCCACGCCCGGTCCCCGGGCTCCTTGTCGTCGGTCTGGTTGACAAAGTGCCACGTGTCGCAGCCTTCGTGGTCGTGCCCGTTGAGCAGGACGCCGCGCCGCCCCTTCCCGCCGCCGGGCGCGTCCGGGTTCGCGTGCAGGCCGAACATGCCCTCGAGGAAGCCCTTGGAGGCGTCGGCCGACAGCTGGTACTGCTCCCGCACGCCGCCGCCCTCCTCGGCCGGGTGGAAGTCGAAGAAGGGCGGGTCGACGCAGACGCCGCGCCGCTTGTACATGGGGATGTGCGTCAGCACCACGGTGAAGTGGCCCTGGAACTCGACGGCCGACGCCGTGTTGATGACGTCGTTGACGAACGAGTACGTCTTGTCCTGCAGGTCCCCGATCAGGGCCGGCGTGTCGAGGTTCATGTCGTTGACCACGACGATGCGCAGCTCGGGCACCAGCCGCGTCGAGTCCGGGTTCGTCGCCGGGTCGTGCAGGGTCGCGTTGAGTGTTGTGTTGGTGACGGGCAGCTCGAAGCGCAGCTCGTAGGCGGCCTTGCCGAAGGCGCGCTCGAACCGCGACAGCCGCTCGTACGTCAGGTCGCCCGCGTAGCCGACGTCGTGGTTGCCGGCGATGTTGATGATGCGCCGCTGCCAGACGGTGTCGTTGGAGGAGCTGGAGCCGAGAGTGCCCGTCACGTCGTACTCGCTGGCCGGGTGGGCGGCCACGTCGTCGGGGACGCGCTCGCCGCCGGCGAAGGAGCGGTTCCAAAACCGCCAGCTGCGCCGCCAGAACTCGTCGTTGCTGATCCACTGGCTGCCCAGCAGGTCGCCCAGCACGGTGACGTGCGTCGGGCGCGCCCACCAGCGCAGCGTGCGGTAGATGTGGGCCAGGTAGTAGTCGTTGCCGAACAGGTCGATGCGCTTGCGGACCGACTCGAAGGTGTCGGGGATGTCCTCCATGTAGAAGTCGACCATGTCGTGCAGGGCTTGACGGACGCGCCACCGCAGCGAGTGGTGGTGCGTCTGGAAGGAGATGTGCCGCCAGGCGTCCTTCAGGTGGGAGAAGGTGTCGCGGTAGGCGTTCGGGATCGACGTGTCGCCCTCGAGCTGAGGGTCGCCCAGGGCGAGAAGACGGAACGGCGCATGTTTGTTCGTATCTTTGCTGCCGGCGAAACCGAGGTGCTGGCGCAGCGTCGACTGGAAGGCGCTCGAGGGGTCAGGTCGGTCGGCGGGTGTCGGAAAGGCACAGCCCAGGAACACCGGGTAGAGGTAGAGCCAGACGGTGCAGGCTACGCAGACGGGAACGAGCAGGCGCAAGGCATTGCGAAGGAGGGCCGCGGGCGTCATGTAGATGGCGGCATGTGAGGCCCAAAAACCCCGACTTTTTTTTCTGAAGTAGCACAGGGGGGAATAAACTCTAAATAGGAAAATAGGAGAATTGAACAATTATTGAAGCAGGGCGAAGACCAAAAGCCAAAAACTATGCAAAACGAATGTTTTTGGGGAGAGCTCGCCTGTCGCGGTGGAACAGGTGCGAAGCGTTGGGTGTAATCAGATTAGAAAAGTCAATAACATCGCAGGTGTTTGAAGGCATACCCATCTACCAATCCAAGGGCAAGTCAGGTTGGCCATTCAATTTCACTACCGACGGGGCGCTTATGGCTGCAAAAAATAGGAGACCGGACATAAAACTTGTGTTCCCCGACCCGCCATTGCCTTGCAACACGCCCCTGCTCCTAAAATAAAACGGCCTTGGGGTTGCACCGCATGTGACAGCCTGCAACCGACAGAGTCAGGCTCTCTGGCTTCAATAAATCGGTATCGGTTTATTATTCCAAGTCTTAATCAATTTGAATATTGATTTCAGTCGTCCATTCGGATTCTCCATTTTACCAAGATGCAGATGGTCTCTGAATCTTGGAACCCAACGATAAAAGGAGGGGCATCGCCAAGGCCCATCGCTTCAAAAGACCACTGCCTGCCCCCTCCACAGAGAAAACAGCCAGGCTGCCCCCTTTCTTCGTGGCTTATCCCTGAGCGAGCATGACATCATATCAAGCCAACGATGTGCAAGTCTGATACTTCTTTGTGTTGTGCGGACAGAACACATTGAATCGGTTATATGTGACGATGTTTATGAAAGCATCCATGGCCGTGGCAGCCGTCTAGAAGGTGACGTACATATCTATCCATCAACAAGATAATCAATCCAGGTCCCTTTGATTCGTAACTTCATCAAGGCGTCATCTCGTTTGTTACATCTCCTCCTCCATCTCGTCATCGTAGGTCGGGAAGTCCACCTCGAACTCGACCTCACCGTCATCGTCCTTGAACGCAAAGGCGACCATGGCGCCGTTCTTCAGGCCCTTGGACACCCATGTATCCGAAGAGCCGACCTTCAACGGCTTCCAGCCCTGTGTGGGATCTGCTGCGGACTTGGGTACAGCGTAGGCGATCTGAGACGCATCGTCGGGCAATGCGATGCCAGACTTGGAGGCGCTTGGGATGCCCTCGGGATACCGCTCTTGCAGGATTTCCAGCAGCTCCTTGGACACATTGGCGAATGTTGACATGGGATCTACAAATAGAAAGATTGTGCAGGTGCCATGCTTGAACCGGATGGTGATGTCCACATCCGTGATGTTGTCTCGTTGAACCTGTAAATTCTGATTAATATGATGATGCTCTGCATTGATGATTGAACTCTCTTACCATCTTGCTGCGACTGGTATTCTGGGATGTTGATGTTTTTGTTTCTTCGTCGCAAATGAGCCCAACTCCTGGTGATGATTAGGGATAATTGACAAGGAAGGAATGCAAACGCGCTGCGGCTGCGGCTGCGGCAGGCTGAACACGAAAACACGTGAAGCCGTGATACTGCAGACGGTGGAAGGTGAGCAGTGAGTTTGAGTGCCTGCAGCTTAGTGCGGGCAGCCAGCAAGTACACTCGTACCTGACCTGCCTATTTCTCGCTGGAGGCCCGAGCTCCCCACCTCTGGCAATCCCGAAAGCTCCAATCATCACCGAGCAGCAGAAACCAATCAAGAGAAGAGGCTGCTCGGCTACAAGACGGTTTTTCGTCGTTTGCCAATCCACATTTGCGATATATACAGCAAGTGCTTACAACTCGACCTGCCCCAAGACAAGAAAGGACAAATTCCTCCCCTCGTCCATCCCGCCAGCCGAGTATGGGGTTCCTACAAGAACGGGTCGAGCAGACTCGCGGCAAGCAGCTGCAACGCCCGACCTTCACCAAGGAAGACTACGACGAGCTATGCAAGAACTCACGACTGTCCCTGCCGCCCTTCCTGCGCATCCCCATTGCCGCCCTCGCCGGCTTCTCGATCGGCATGTCGCTGGGCCTCTCCTACGGCAGCAAGATGGCGGGCCTGCGATTCCGCGCCGAACACGCCCACAAGCTCCCCAACACCACGGCCGGCTGGTACATGTATCACAAGAGCAAGAACTACCACTTGGCTTTCGGCGGCATCAAGGAGGGCCTCAAGACGGGCATGCGCATGAGCGTCTTGACGGCCGCCATGTTCTGCGCCGAGAACCTGTTCGACGTCTACAGGGGGTCCAAGGATTTATTCAACACCGTCGGCGCTAGTTTGGCCGTCGCCGGAGGCTTCAGTCTTTTGAGTACGCTTTGCCCTCTCCCCCCCTTGCCTTATCTGTCGTACGATGCCAATGCATTGCATCATTTGCTTTCGTCCGTACTAACAAATTGCTCCGAACAATAGACCGATTCTCCGTTCCCGAGACGGCAAGGACAGCACGAAAAGGCCTCATGTTCGGCATTGCCTATGGCGGCGTCCAGGACCTGCTCTCGCTCGCCCAGGGCCGCCCGGTGGGATATGTTGAGTTTGCGCGCAGACACCTCGGAGGGAGTACGACAATGGAAGAGCAGGAATTGGTCTGAGATATGCGCCATGGAATTCTTATGGTGGTTTCCTGACTAAACGATATGCACAGCGTGGATCTGTGACTAGTGTGTGCCAGGACATTTTCATTGTCTTCCGTCGCTAGGCGAGGACTCCATCCCAGCTCCTACACCACCTGGTCTCGCTGCCCTGTATCGGAACCACTCGAGACGCTCTGCAAGCCTGCACGGCCGAGTCAGGCCAGGGTCAGTCAGTGCCGCTGCAGCTTACCCGTGCCAAGCCTGCAGTGGGAGCTTATTGTCTCGCATCCTTTGGTCGCTGCCCAAGAACAACAATAGCGGCGCCTATCTTCATCTTCTCTGCTTCTGGGCTCGCCAATGTTCCGACAAAGGACTCTAAAAACGAGGGGCAATATTTCCTAGTGGACGGCCGACACTATTCTTTGCGGCTCACGTGTGGGATGCGACTAAATTTCCACCGTGGCCTCGATTTAATCTCATTAGCTCAGCACTCTCAGTGCCCTCGAAAATGTTGCGCCAGCGATAGCCGAGTCGTTTCTTGAGGGCGATGGAGCTTGTACCCCACAATGTCACAATAGTCACGACGACTGGAGAAGAAAAGAAGGCCCCTACTCCACCCTGAGCCGAGTCCCCCAAAACTTGAGCCGAAGGGGCTCCGCCAAGCAGACGGGCTAGAGAGTGACCGGCAGGATGAAGCAGCAAGCCAGACTCGCCAGAGATAGCAAATCTATGGGCTAGTCCGACTGCGCATGCCCTCAGTTCGCGCCGTTGCGGCATGGTGCAGCTAGATTGAGCTTCTGCTGCTCTGCCTGGGCCCTTTTTTCGCTGCGAACCAGCTGGGGACTAGTGCCCATGCCGCGGCCACCGACGGTCTCGAAGCTTATTCGCCAATGCCCTGAGTCTCCCAGGCACGGCTATAGGCGGCATTCTCGCTCTTCATTTCCCCACCTACGCGATGGCACCGATAAGCAGGAGCATATCGCCGTGTCATAGCCTCCATTGGTACGACTTCCTGTTGGCCAGACCGGTGGAGGGATCGGGTATCTGGGAGATGCGTCCTGCCTATGCAGCCTATTGCACCTGCCTTGGCGTGCCTCCAATGGCGCACTTGCGTGAATGTGTAGCATCACCTGCCTCCCTGCACCTTAAGCCGTTGCGAAAACCGGAGATAAAGCCCACCCCGACGATGGACGATGCCTGAGTAAGGAGGATTATTTAGGTTGGATAGCATCATCTACCAATGCAGTGTGTCCGTCCTCTCCAAGTCGCATTGTTGTCGTCCTTGTTACTATTATTGCATCTTCGTCTGCTGGCATAGCCCTTGTTCTTTGTTGATACCAATCTCACTTGTAGAGAAGACCTTTACCACCCAGAAAGACGACAGACTACTCTGCACCACCACTTACTACTTACTCCGCACCACCTGGTTTTCGGATTTTACCATCGATTTTAGACCACAGAACGCATCACAGATCATGTCCCGAGTCGCCGCGTTGGGCGGGCCTATGGCCATGCCTTCCATCCGAAGGGTAACAAACACGGCATCATGTGGCCTCTTGGTCACACGGGTGATGGCCATGCACAGAATGACAAGCACACAGCGCAGGAGGATGCAGACCTCCTCCAAGCGCCCTGCGCCGCCATCTGCCGATACCCTGGCATCGCCCACCAGCAACCTGATCCCACCCGCCGTGACAGAAGACGCCACCACCATGGCGCTCAAGCAGACACCGCTCGCCGTCCTCCCTCTGGCCACCGTCATCCGCACCCTCTTCACAACGACAGTCTCGTCGTCCCGCGTGCTGCTGCCGCCGTCGCTGGCCGTCATGGGCATTCTGGCGCACACGAGCAACCCGATCCTGAACCCGGACAAGAACCCCATCCTCCGCTACTTCATGAAGAAGACCTTCTACGCCCAGTTCTGCGCGGGCGAGAGCGCGCCCGAGGTCCGCCAGACCATCTCGGGCCTCAAGAACATCGGCTTCACGGGCGTCATTCTGGGCTACGCCAAGGAGGTCGTCCTGACCAAGGAGCAGCAGCAGGGCCTCGAGAAGAGTGGCCTGCCTACCGGCGCGGCCGCCGAGGAGTGCGTCCGCAACGAGGTGGTCCCCTGGGCCACGGGCACCATGGAGACGGTGCGCCTGGCGAGCCCCGGCGACTTCGTGGCGCTCAAGTTCAGCGGGGCCGGGCGCCAGGCCCTCTACGCCCTCAAGAACCGGCTGCCGCCGCCCAAGGAGCTGCGGTCGGCCATTGACGCCGTCTGCGACCTGGCGCGCGAGCGCGACGTGCCGCTGCTGTTCGACGCCGAGCAGGACGCCGTCCAGCAGGGCATCGACGACTGGACCATGGAGTACCAGCGCAAGTACAACACGACGCCCGGCCACGCCCTCATCTACGGCACCTACCAGGCCTACCTCAAGAAGGCGCCCGCCGTGCTGGCCGAGCACCTGGCCGCCGCCGGCAAGGACAACTTCACGCTGGGCGTCAAGCTGGTGCGCGGCGCCTACCTGGGCTCCGACCCCCGCGAGATCATCCACGACACCAAGGCGGACACGGACGCCTGCTACGACGGCATCTCCGAGGCCCTGATCCGGCGCGAGTGGAACACGGTGCTCAAGCCCTCTTCGGCGACCAAGTCGTCGGACCCTTCCCCCTGGTCTCGCTGGTCCTCGGCTCCCACAACCAGACGTCGGTGCGCCGGGCCCGCGCCATCCGCGACGAGATGCCGGCGCACGAGGGCACGCGCGAGCTGGCCATCGCGCAGCTGCAGGGCATGGCGGACGAGGTGTCGTGCGAGCTGGTGGCGGTCAAGAAGGGCGACCTGGTGCGGGACGGCGGCGTCGAGAAGACGCGCGCGTACAAGTACATCGTCTGGGGCTCCACGGGCGAGTGCATGAAGTACCTGCTGCGGCGGGCGCGCGAGAACCGCGACGCGGTGCAGCGGACCCGCGACGGGCGGGACGCCATGTTCGGGGAGGTGGTGCGAAGGGTCAAGGGGGCGTTGGGGTTCGGGGCCCGGGTTTGAGCAAGGAAGGACATGATGACGAGATGACGGAAAAGGAGGAAGCGAGGGCATATTGACATTGACGATTCATACGAGCGAAAGGCGGGGGTTACTGCTTTGAATTTTCCCTCTACCACATGGGGTGTTCCGGAATTTGATTCGGGGGAGTTGTCGGTGGGAAGCCAGACTGGGCGTTTTATTGTTTTTCTTCGGAGTTCTTGTTGTTCAAGCCATGGATCTGTTATAGATTGCATTGCGTGCGGTACATGCGGCCGGTTTGCTTTACAAGGAGAGGGGGGTTCGCCCGATGATGGGTGTGCACAGAATTTGCATTGCCCGGTTTACGAAATGCGTTGCTTGCTACGAGACCACGCTACAGCATGATCATGATCATCGTCACGGACGCGGCGGATGGTTCTAGATTGCATTAGGCTTGTTTTGGTTGTATATGATAGTTAGTCATACAGACGGACATCAATGCACATATACACATATCAACTATGATCATACTTGCAAGTGAAACAACCGCCCATACAATGTGCATTTCAAATGCCTTTTCCATTCATAGCGAATGGTTCGTTCCGTGCCAACATGGCGGCTTGGGGTGGTGGTGGTTCGACTAGATAATCTCGAGGTCCCTCATGTCATGCTGCTGAAAGATCCCACGAACGACCTCCATCTCGTCCTGCGAGGTCCCGCAGGAAACAAACGTGCCTATCCGGACGAACTTCTGGGTGAACCCGGCCGCATCGTCGTCGTCAGCTGCGGCGGCCGTTGGATGGACGACGAGCCCGGCCACCACCCATCTCTCCTTGTCGTAGTCGTAGTAACTGGCGACGAGAAGGAAAAGGCAGCCTCGCAGCTCGGTGTGGTCGCCCGCTGCGAACTCGAACCAGCACTGTAACGAGAGTCCTTCTTCGCCGTCTTCCTCTTCCCATTCCCCTTCCCATTCCTCCTCTTCTTCCTCTCCTCCTCCTCTTCCTCCTCCTCTTCTCCTCCTCCTCCTCCTCCTCCTCCTCCTCCTCCTCCTCTTCCTCTCCGCCTTTTTGCCTAATCGGTACTGAGCCCACCCGTCCTCGCTCCAGGTCTCGGTCTGCCAGTAGCCCACCTCTTCGTCGTCCGCCGGGAACGCGCGGGCCCGGATGTGCAGGGAGGCGCGCCGGAGCTCGCCGCAGGGGTCGGAGCCCGCGGGCACACAGACAGCTCGTATTTCGTCGCACTCGTCGCGGAAGTCGGGCAGGGCCAGGCTGGCGAAGCTGCCGGGCTCGTGGTAGGCGACGCAGCGGGCCACCCAGCTCCACGAGGGGCCGATATATGCTTTGTTTGCATTCGAGTCATCAACGTCGTCGTAGGAGGCCAAGAGCGAGGCGAGGTCCGGGTGCGGGGGCTCCATGCACTGCCAGAGCAAGCCGGACGCGAGCCGGCCCGCCCAGAGGCCCGCGGCGTACTCGTCCCGGAGCAGCGGGGCGAAGACGTGCGCCAGCCCCGAGAGGGAGGGGAAGGCGTCGGTCGGGCTCGTGGTCGCGCGGGCGCCGTAGCCCATGACGACCCAGTACACCCACTCCCGATAAACCGCGTCGGGGTCTTCGAGGCGCGCGACGGCGTCGAGGCCGAAGTGGTCCTGGACCGCGTACCGGCCGATCTCGGGCCTGTAGGTCGGGCCGAAGACGTGGTCGTACTCGGAGCGGTAGCCGGGGCCTTGGGTGCCTCGGTCTTGGTCGTCGTCGTCGCTTCCCTTGCCGTCGCCGCAGACAAAGTGCATGCCCGAGGTGGTGAAGTAGAGCTTGCGCGTCGACATCATCATCTCCTGGAACGTCCAGGCCCGCGTGCTCCAGAGGCTGTTGCCCAGGCCGAACTGGCCCCATTCGTTGTGCGTCTCGGTCGAGGCGTCGTCGGAGGAAGACCAGCCGGAAGATGCCTCGTCGGAGTGGAACGACCACGTCAGGGGCTGGAAGCAGTACGTGCCCCTCCGCGTTCCCGACGGGTCCGCCACCGGGTCGACCGGCACCGTCAGCGCGGGCACCGACTCCCCCCGCCGCAGGAACCCTTCCTGGCACGAGGCCGAGGACACGGCGCACACCGTCAGGAAGGCCCCGCCGTAGACGCGGCCCATGGTCGCCGACTCGGGCTCCCAGTCCTCCCGGTCCCCCTGCCGGATGCACAGGGCGTCGATCCAGACGTAGGGCACCCCGAGGGCGCGGGCCAGCGCCACCGTGTCGCGCTGCGTCGGCGACAGCTCGTATTGGTCGAAGCCCGCCGTGAGCCGCGCCTCCGACGCCCGCGTGAGCAGCAGCTGCGACTGGCCGCCCCAGCAGTAGCTTAGGGCTAGGTAGCGGCGATCCGTAGGAGGCTCTTCTTCTTCTTCCGAGGAGGGAAATGCTTTGCGGCGGTTGAGCTCGACGACGCGGGGGCGCTCGCCTCTCACGTCGACCAGTCTGGTTGGCAAGAACCCGGTGGCCTTGGTTTCGGGGTGCGCGTGGCGTGCGCAGCTGTATAGGGACGTCTTGAGGAAGTCGACCGGCTGGGCGGCCAGAGCATACGGTTCGATCGGCTGGGGGAACCGGCGCGATTTCGCAATTTCTTCTGCATTGCCAAAACCAAGAATGTTTGAGAACACGGCCTGTTGGAGGGAACTAGAGACGGCCGCGGATGGGGGACTTACCGCATTTAGACGTCACCGGGAATGACAGCACGAGCATCCCGCCTCCCCACGGCGGGACTTCGTCGTGGTCGCCGTAGGCGTCCCAGACCAGGATCTGGAATAGCCAGCCGGCCACGGGCCTGTCGGGCTGCGCCAGCCATCGCAGGCCCAGCCGCAGCTTCTCCACCGCGTGGCCGTCGGGCCACTGCCGCGCCTCCCGCGACGACAGGGCCGCCCGGAGGAAGCGGCAAAAGCCGCAGCCCGTCTCCCGGATCGAGGCCTCGATCGTCGGCAGGCCCGGCCACCTGTCCTCCCACCACAGCCAGTCCGGGCTCCATGTGCAAAAGCCGCCGGCCGCGGCGTGTCTCCAGCCGTCCCCCGTGCCGTCGTCGGGCTCATCCCCCTCCTCGTTTGCAACGGGCCCTTTGGTGGACGGCGGCAGGCAGGGAAGTTGAAGGGCTGGTTTGCAGTAGTCGCACAGGACCGCGACGCTGTCGCCCTCTCCAGGGCCCATCGTGATGGGTATATAGAGTTCTTCTTCAAAGAGAAGAAGGCCGACCTTGGGCGTCTCCCAACTTTCTTTGCGTGTGAGCTTTTCCTGCTGTATGACAAAGATCGCGGCACCTTTGGAATCAACTAAACCAGGCAAGAGAAAAATGATATTTCACACGAGAGCGAGAAAGAGAGAGACGGTCGCTCGGGGATGGGGGCTGAATGAGTCCCGTACGGGCGGGGCGGTCTTGAGATTTAGGTCATTTGTGCCTTACAACACTCCCGAGAGACGATTAAACGGGGCACCGGGGCTCTTCCCGAGCTTTTTGTATGGCGGTGGTGATGTGCCAAGTACAGTGGGATGGATCACTGCCATGTTTCTTTTCTCGAGTAAGCACTAGTTCATCTCGTAGGATGGCCTGGGTGGTGTTGGCGATCCTTGGAAGAGCTGATCCTGCTAACTGTTAGCAAGTTCGCATAGTGGGACCTTCCTACATGATACCAAGTCTGCTGATCCAATTGAGCCACACTTGTCGGATGCTGTCGACTATTGTAATCAAGCCTATCATCGCCAGTTCGTCAAGAGTATCTGGACACGCGCTTGCTTATTATACCTGGCCGCTTTCGTCGCGATGGTCGATCTCATCAATCCATGCTCGGGCACTCCAGCCAGTATTCCTAGCCCGAGGTGACAATGCGCCGCCGTCGCCCTCTGGGCGGCGACGGTCAAGTGAGGCCAGCCTCTTGATAACGAGACAAAACGACGTGGTGAACGGGGAATTGTAAGCCCAGCCAGAGGAGAACGCAGTATCCTCAACCTTCTGCTCCAGCACGTGAGGCGATCGGTCTGTAGAAACATAGGAGCTGTCATCGACCGCCGTCCCGTTCGCCTTCTCATATGGACGTTGACAACAGGCGACATTAGTAGTTGCCGCGCCTGAACATGGTGTCAGTCCTCGAGGGCTGCTTCCTCTCATAGTTACGATTGCTGGAACAAAAAACGACCAGCGGCGGGACGAACGGGGAGATAGCGAGCAGGTATCAACGACGACTGGTAACGTTTGGGGTTGGCGCTGTATTCGGAACGACATCGTGTGCCAAAACTACCGAGCGCTCAGGAAAGGAAAGTACGGAACGCCTAGAATTATGATCACCTAAGCGGTGTCGAATTCAGCGTCTCGGAGAAGTCACCGGACAAGCATGGCCGCATCACATAAAACGTACCAGATCAGTCAAGTAGAGCAGCAATCATATTAGTATACACACATGTACATTAGGGACGTAATTTTGGCAGTCTGAAGCCCCTTTGGCTTTGGCGGAAGAAACATTACTACATTCCCTAGCAAGAGGCTTTTAAAACGAGCGTCCTTCGGTTCGCCACACTTCCCAAAAACATGACTCGTAAACGTGGTGAGTCGTATCAACTCCATGAAAAAATGCAAATTAGTCTACACGCCGAACATCCCTTATTGGCCCTTCGCTGGCCGACAATTCTGAGGTGTGAGCGGACAGTCGCTGTTGTTCCCCCTAGGCCAGGACCAAAACGCTCGTTCCATGCTCCTGAGAGTGGCTCGAGTCAATCAGCACGTGGGCATTCATAGCCATCCGCGAGCCGATTTCACCGTAGCTGATGATTTTGATTTCGTCCTCCTTCTCTTCACCATCATCCCACCCTTTCTGGGGACCCCACGCCAGCTGGCATCCCTTGGCCGTGGTGGCTTCGAGTAGGGCCTTCATCATGGCGCCGTTCTTCTTCACCGAAGGGTTGGCGTCGAATTCCACCGTCTCGAGGTTTGGCAGCTCGTCCAAGACGGCAGCCAGCAGTTCGCGCGAGAACCGCTCGTAGAAGCCGTCCGAGTGGCGGAATCCCTTGAACATCTCGTTGGAGGGGTCGCACTCGACAAAGACCTTGACCCGGCGCGCCGAGACGCAGTCTTTGAGGCCGAGCCCTTCGTTGACGACCCAGCCGCGGGGAGGCCGGTTCCATCCGGGCCCTAGGCGGAGCTCGAACGTGTTGATCATGGATCGCTGGTTCGGCTTCATCCGGGCAAGCAGGGGCTTCTTGGCCTTGAAGAACTTGCCGTAGATGGGGAAGAGGCGCACGGGGTGCGTGCTGTAGAAGACATAGCTAGCCTCCCGGTAGACGAGGCGGCATGTCCGGAGGAGGCCGAGCCTCTTGTGGTAGCGCTTGTAGTTCTCGAAGTCGAGATCCAGGACCTCGTCAAAGTTGTCGAAATGGTATTCGTAAACCTTGATGCGCAGCTCTGAAGGCAGATCCAAGAATCGGAAAGGGACGAGGGGCTTTCGCTTCGGTTTGGGGGCGTTCTCGATGGGCACGTCCATGGTGAGGTCGCTGAGGTTGATGGCCAATGCCGAGACTGGGTCCGACTCGGCCCCAGGCGCATTCTTCGCAGACGAGACAGGAGTCGGCCCTGCCTTGGTGCCAGAGGCTCGCGAGCCTTTGGCTCCTGCCGAAGGACGTCGCATGGTGTCTTATGGGTGTGGGTGCAGTTACAGTATGTGCTAACTGGATGCAGGTGGCGAAGGTGAACGATGAAGCGGTCGGTTTCGCGCGTGGAATGATGGTGGGGTCAATTCCTTATCGCAGGTAGTCGAGGGTCGATACGGGATCGAGCAGGATAAATCCGGAGTATTTTGATTGTATGAACAGTGCTGTCTATTGTCGTTGGAGTTGGAACAGAACGAGGCGTGCCGAGGGTGGTGCCATCGTGATATTCTCAAACGAATGACAACCACCCTCTAAAACGCAGCTCCCTGAGCAGCCATGGTTGCGTTGTAGGGGTCTGGTGGGATAAGTGGGAGTGTCGGCGGGGACTGGCAATTGGTTGTTGGTCACTCAAGTCGCAAACAACCGTCAATGTCAATCTGTTGCGGCAGGTTGCAAAGAATCAATTCTAAATCAACTTAACACAATCGACTAGAAGAGGGGGAAGGTTCGATAAGTACAGGCAAACAGGACGGAAGAAAGGAATAGGTTGAGGTACGATGAGTAAGAGGCGAGAGTGAATTTGTAGATTGAGTTGCAATCTCGAGTCTTTGTACCGGCAGAGTGCCAAAGTCTGGGGTAAGTCGGTGATTGGCAGGGCGGGTCAGATGATGGCAAATAAGGCGGGGCTCTCTTTTTTAGCATTTGCTTAAAGGCCGCTTCGGCATTGCGACAAGCGACTGGACTGGCAGCGAATTGATGCTTTCGGCCGGCCGCTGAAAAGATTTGAAGCGTGCTTGTAGCGTCCGACTCGGACGATAATATGTAAGTTGCCACCCAGGTTCTCTCAGTAATAGGCCAGATCAAATCATTGAGACCCATCTCAAAGCAACGCACTGTCGCCAGAAATTCAATTGATCCCCAAATTCCTTTGAGCTGACCTCGGTGAAATGTCAATTGGCATACACAGTATCTGTTTGGAAGAGGCCGCTGCGACAACGGCCTCGGGGAGAAAGTGGAATGACGTGAGGGCTGTGGCTGATGATGGTACGATCGTCATCAACCGATAAGGTGCAGCACAGGCCTGGATTGCGGATTAGCGGTTGGCAGCGCTAGCTTATCTGCCCAACCCAACCAAGCAGCTTGTGGCTGGGTGGGATAAAATTTAGAGGTAGAGCTGGACAGAAGCTCGTCGACTGGCAAGCCAATTCGATTTGATTGATTCTGACGCAACCTTTTTTTGTACACCACCCAATCTTCACTTCTACGCCAGAACTACAGTCAGCTGCCAGCTCGGCTGTTTGGGTTGGACGGATCCTACCTCTTAATAATCCTTCTTCGGCTTGTCTTAGCATTATTGGTGCGACCAGATTCTTATCCAGCATGTGGTCGAGAGCTCTGCTGCGCTCCGCGCGCTCGCCCGCTTTCACAAGGACAGCCCTGCGGACACCGATAGCTTCCAGAGTCACAGTCCCGTCGACCTCCTTATGGATGCGAGGCCTGGCAGACCAGAAGCCCTCTTCATCACAACCGAAAGAGCCTCAGTCCAGCTCGCAACCGCCAAAGCCCGAAGATGCGCCCTCGTCAGAACCCACAGAAACGACCCCTCAAAAACCTTTCAATCTTCCCGACCTGACCCAAGGTATCCCCTCCACCCTCGAGTTCGAAAAGGATGGCGCCACTAGCAAATCCGCGCTGCAAGCGCTGGAGGAGGAGGAAGCAGCTACCGGAAGCAGCGGCCGCGGCAAGGGCGAGCTACCGGCTTCCGCATACGTCTCCTCCACTGATCGGAGGCGCAACCAAATGGCCAACTACATGTACGGTGCTGCCCTGGCCCTGGCCATCGCCAGTGTCGCATACCTCGGTCGGGATTGGGACGAGGAGGAGGCCCCGACGCACCAGGATATCCCCAACGGCTGGTATCCCGGCCTGTGGTGGAAGCGTTTCCGCGCGCGTACCGGCGACACCCTGAGCTACTACAACGAGCCCACGTTCGAGAAGCTGCTGCCGGACCCCGACCCCATGTTCGAGCGCCCCTACACCCTGTGCATCAGTCTGGAGGATATGCTGGTCCACAGCGAGTGGACGCGCGAGCACGGCTGGAGGATCGCCAAGCGACCCGGCGCCGACTACTTCCTGCACTACCTGAGCCAGTACTACGAGCTGGTCCTCTTCACCACCGTTCCCTTCGCTATGGGCGAGCCTCTGGTGCGCAAGATGGACCCCTTCCGCTTCATCGTCTGGCCCCTGTTCCGGGAGGCGACCAAGTACGAGAACGGCGAGATCGTCAAGGATCTCTCCTACCTCAACCGTGACCTGTCCAAGGTCGTCATCGTCGACACCAATGCCAGGCACGTCCGCAACCAGCCCGAGAACGCCATTGTCCTCCCCAAGTGGACCGGCGACCCCAAGGATAAGGAGCTTGTGTCGCTGATCCCCTTCCTCGAGTACGTCCACACCATGCAGTACAAGGATGTCCGTGAGGTCCTCAAGTCCTTCGACGGCAAGCACATCCCCACCGAGTTCCAGCGCCGCGAGGCCATCGCCCGCGCCAAGTTCGAGGAGGAGTTCAACGCGCGCAAGCCCAAGCACAAGTCTGGCATGGCCTCTCTCGGCTCTATGCTCGGCCTGAAGCCCAGCAACATGACTATGATGGTGGTCCCCGAAGGCGAGGTCAACCCGAGTGAGGCGTTCGCCCAGGGCAAGATGCTCCAGGATATCGCCCGCGAGCGTGGCCAGCGCAACTACGAGATGATGGAGGAGGAGATCCGTAAGAACGGAAAGAAGTGGCTCGAGGAGGAGCAGCAGATGCAGGAGAAGGCTCAGGCCGAGGCCATGGCCAGCATGAAGGGCTCCCTGACCGGCTGGTTCATCCCTAGTGGAGGCGAGAAGAAATAAACCAAAAAGGACCTGTCGACGAGTAGCCACGGTGGTGGTGGCGGTGCCGGCTTGAGAATATCTCTGTACTAATATGAAACGAAACGATACATTACCTACCTACGTTTTCTTCGGTTGAAGATAGGGGGTTCGGCGCAAACCGGGGTGGTGCTACGATTCGCTAGACTGGGCCTGAGTGTGTGTGCGACCTGGGCGAGCAGGCCAGGAAACGGCCGCAATACAACAGCGCCTCTGTTTTGATCTCTCTACTCCCTTGTTGGTTGATGGGCAAAGCGGGCACAACATGTATGCATAACGATATAGGATGAAACCCCTTTCCCATGGTCGCGACGATCATGGAATGATGTTGTACCTAGTGTTCTAGTTTAGTGGTGGTGGTGGGCGGTCTAGTTCTGATGTCGCACAAGACAGTCAGAGCATGGGTGGGCATAATATTATGTATATTACCTGTAAATCTTCACGAACGAAAAAAAACAAAATGTCTAATATGGGCCTCGTTATCATTTGGAAACTGCAGTATCACGTTTATCATACTCGTGGAAGACGACTTAGAAGCTTGTTGGTCATGATAGATCAATTGATCGGGATTCAAACCAATGTGCGAGCTCCTTGTTGTCCTGCAAAAAAGAAATCCCCGCCATTTCTTGGCCAACTACGTACAGTACAGCCAACGGTGGCTCTCTGGGAAGGGGAAGTAGGTATGCATCAATCAATGCATTGAATGTTGGTGACCTCAGGCTGGCAAGCTGGTTGGTTCCCATACAAGTTAGCCGCGTGCGCCGAGACCCAGACCACACACATGGGTTTGGCAGCTAAGAATGTGTTTCAACTGAAAATGATCGGGCCGTGTGGGGTTGGCGGTGATGGTGATTCAGTCTTTCCCGAACCAGCCACTGCATAGAATCAATTGGGAGCTGACGGTCAGGTAGTCGAATCGTTGCTCACTCCCAAAGGGATAACCGTTGATTTCGCTTCCATGCAGTCGCAAAGGTTGGCCATTGCTTGATTACTCGAATAGTTCCTCTGTGTATTAGTAGAACAATGTTAGTGTTATAACAGTTGGATAAATACACGCATTCTATGCGGTGATGCCATCCCTGCGCAGCAACAGGTGAGTGCTTACACCAGCCCCTGGTTGTAACAAGTCTCCCGCTTGGACTCCAGCTCATCAGTTCACGCGGCGGCGGCGAACCGGTCGACCTTCGGCCGGGAATGTAGCTTTGGGGACAATGGGGTCCTCGTCACTGACCCACATGTCGCCGGTCTGGCGGTATGGGTGGTGTTGTGAAGGCCAAGACGTGTCGCGGTTGCTTGAGGCAGACGGGCGTTGTTTGGTGTAAGTGAGGTAGGCAATCCAGAGTGATGCAACGGCAACGAAGAAGGAAGGGATGCCGAGGGCTAGGGCCACGACAACTTCAGATGAGAGCATGATTGGATTGGAAGACTAAGCAGTCATACACTGTCAACCACTCTAGACAATGAAATCTAGAAGAAAAGGGATCGTGGGTTTCACATTCTCACGATCGCTGCTGCGACAGACCTTTAATAGCAGGATACAGCACTTGGGCTGGGCGGGCGGTGGAACTTGTCGTGAGGGACCGACGAATCATTTGCCATGGTGAAAGCTCCAACGAATTATCGGCCATTGTAAGAGCCATCATGAAGAACTGACGAATTATCGGCCATCGTGAGAGCCATCACGAAGAACCGACGAATTATCGGCTATTGTCAAGTGTGGGAGGTTTTTGTGCTTACGCTGCGTAGCCACACCAGTCATCATAGCTCGGCTGTTGAAGGTTATATTGTTCAGTGCAGTCGGAGTTGCCCTTTTTAATGTCAAAGATGCTGCTAACTGACCCTGCTTGGGTAAATTTACATTGTACCCTTTCGCTTGTGTCGAAAGGGATTTCCCTACGAAGGGTGGCGTTTTGATGTTTCAAGGGATAACCTGCCAATCACGTAGAATAATGAGAGCCTCGAGGGTGCGTGGTGGGGCTCTGCCACTCAATGTTTGGGCTCTTCCGCTTACGACCGCCGAGAGTGCCTCATATATAGGTGCCAGTAGCTAGGGAAAACGACAATGAAAAAGAATATGTGGGAGACAACTGAATTGAAGCTGATCTTAAACACTCTGGCCTGAACCTGTACATTAATGCAAGCCCATTGGCAAACACTCATACGGATATCTGAAGCCCTAAGCAAGCACGATGCTTCAACCACTTGGATCTTGATCCCTCTGACCAAGACTCAGCTGCAGTATTGCCAGCTGTTTGAAGAACGATGTCACGAGACGAATCTTTAAGCTGCGAAGGAATGAAAGTTAGGATTCGCAGCAGTAGACGGGCGTGTGTGTGCAATCGTAGCAGCTCTTCGGGAAGGGGTAAGTACATACCCGAAAGTCGCCCCTTCGTCCCACCAATTGATCGGAGCTTGTTCATTTAAGCTTAAGCGCAGAGATCTCCCGTCAAGAGTGCCAGTTCTGGCAAATAATCACTTACAAGTTCCACCAATCTCAACCGCCAACTCGGCGCCGGAGAGAACGCCCCCCTGCCGGGAACGCTGCCAGGGGGAGAATGGGTTCGTCGCAACAAATGGAGTATCTACTAGCCCATGTGCTGCGGCCGCTGTTCGAGGACATTAGCGTGTAGTTTTGTAATTGCCAGAATGGGTCGGTATGGTTTGCCGGTGCAATTGGAGACTGCCGCGAATAGGTGAGGTAGGTGATCCAGAGCGCTGCTATGGCAACAAACAGTGATGGGATGCCGAGAGCAAGGGCAACGATCACCTCGGGAAAAGGCATTTGGAAAACAGTAGGGAAGGACGGAAGAGGGAAAAGGATCTATATGTTTTCTATTGATACACTGGAAACAACTAGGTTAGGGAAATGTCGAGTTGGAGGACATGAAGAAGACACAGGATTCACCCATCGATAAGAATATATATATATATATATATGCCATCGAGATTTCAAGTATTACACTGGTTTAGTCTTGGTCGTGATAGATATTAGATGTTATATGTTCCCTCTTCGTCATGCGGAAAACGAGCTGCATTGCCACAGAGTCTATGGTGACATGCAGTTTCGCAGGACGCCACAAGTCTCATAAAACTGTTACCGCTTTCTGGAACTAGGTGTAGTACGGCGGTCAAGCACGGACGGCGAAAGAAACGATTGGTCAGGGTAATAAACAGGGCAATATTTGGCGTCTGGCGGGGCTTCGTAGCAGGTCGCCGGCTGTCCAGGCTGGCGACCCGACTGACCAGCCCAACCAGATTGGTGCGAGGAACCTAAGCAGCATCCCGTCCCAGCCCAAGGCGCCCTTACCGCTCCCCACCGCGGGCGTCTCCGAATAGACGGTATGCGGGGAGGCGGATATACCGGCTGAGCAGACTTCAGCCCTATCTGGACTGCCTGTTGATGTCGACGACTATCATTTTCTTCCAATTTGGACTCGGTTACCCTCGGTCATCAACTGTCTGGAGGTAAGAGGCAACCGCGATGAAGATTGGTGTCGCAGCAAGGGTTTTGCCCAATGCTGCGAACACTGCATCTGCCGCCAATGTCTCCTTGACACCGACACAAATGCTTGAGCGTACGCATTCTTCATGGCTGTCCCCTTTCAGTAAAATCATTGTAATGTCAATTCCTCTCTCTGGCTAAGTATATGCAGTCGTACAAGTCCGATGAATCAACTCCCGGGAGACTGCTCGTGTGCCATCCAATACATGCATCCTCGATACTTGATGTTGCGCCTACCCATTGCAATTAAGCCCCGCCAAAAGCCCATCTCAAGCTGGAAGCAAGCAATCCTGAGCACAATTACCTAAGGGTTGATCCCTCAAATCAAAACTAATCCGCAGCACTGGCAGCTGTCGTGACTGGCCCTCACATGGGTTGTCTGTCGAAGCCGAGAGGTATGTCGATGTAAGTACAAGGTTCGCAGTATTAGTGATTGCCCAGATCAAATCCCCGGATACGTACCGAGTGCTACCACCCCACTAACGAATTGGAGCTTCTTCACCTGTCCGTAAACGCCGGTCTCCCGTGCCGTTGTACCACAGAGATAGATAGTGGGAGGCAATCTTTAATGATCAATACTTGGATTCCTTGGCATTGGTCATTTAACGGCGTGGAGTCCTAGTCTCCCTGTGAAGACCATGAAGAAAAGATACGAGCTCGTGGTAGTGGTTCGCGAGGGCAAGTGTAAATGAGTAAGTCAAGCCAGAGACTTGAGCAACCCAGTCGCAGCCAAACACTAACATGCAGCTTAGTGCTATGCTCATCAATTTCACGGAGGTCTTTGGTGACTGGCGAAGCAGAACAGAGAGCTATATAGGCCACAACTTTCGGCTAATTCATGAACCTAGTAAAGCAACTAAGTAATGAACAAATACACCTCTAGATATCGCTGCCCACTTTCATCATGACAGAGTGTCATTCCAAACCGCTTCAAAAGCCCTTCGACTAAAGCCAAGCTGCATAGTTGGGAGCTACCAGGGGGCTTCCTCCTTGAAAGGTCTGTCTATGGGATTGGTAAGTGTGGGAACAATGAATATGAGTGTCGGCTAGCTGCAGATGGACGGGAACCTACCTACCCCACGGAACTAGTTGGTGATCCAAAGTTCCACAAAACCCCGAACAGGCATATCCATTCACACGCGACGCCGGGGGAATGGCCCGGAGAATGCGGCTTGGGGGGCATTGACAAAATTATTCCCATTATGAAAAGAAGTGCTGGAATCGAAAGGCATATGATACTGCACGGTAGGCCATGATGGTACACGGCTTGCTGGTGGATGGGAGGATGATCGCGAGTGGGTGTAAGTGAGGTAGGTAATCCAGAGCGAAATGGCGGCCACTAAGAGTGACGGGACGCCGAGAACTAGAGCAACGACGACTTCTTCTGATACCATGATATAAGTAAATGAATCGAGGTGGGAATACTCTTGTGTAAGGTTCGCGTATAATTTAATGTTCAGGGCGTATTATATAATTTGAACATATAGCACTATGAAAGAGTACATTCGATCCTGGAAAATATATTCTTTATAGACGAGGTTCGATCTACTTTTCAATCCGTTAAATAGACAAGTGAGGCATAGGTGACGATTGTGGCGGAGTAAAAATATAGCCATGCTATCAAAATGATAAGTACAAGTAACATATTCAGTGACAGGTCACACTCAGGATGTAGCTAATGGGGGTAACAATAGCACTGAATACACCATGGACAGGCGCTGCCAGCTGCTGGATATGTGCAGGCTGCTCACTTCCAAGGTTCCAAAGCACGACAGCATCTCAATTTCCTATATCTTTAGAGATAAGAATGGAATGATTGTGCATTGTATAGAACAGGTGCTTTAGACTTATCAGCTCATGAACCGTCACCATTGACCTCATCCAGACCCAAGATATCCCCTTGCCAATGATGTCCAATATGTAAAACCAACCCCATTCCAAGGTTTCCAGCCGCACCCGTTGCTATTACCACCTTTAGCCAGCCGTTCTTGAAGCTATCCAATAGAGCAAAAGCTCCAATGAAACTGGCTGGGCACAGCTGATGTATATTCCTCATGTCTTTCTGGGTGATCCTAGGCGTAAAGACGTGCGTGTAAGTGCATGCATGCATGTTTGATCGATCGGCTATCCATACATGGCAGTGGGTGGGGGAGGGTCAGTACATGTACATGCATGTAATTCACGTACCTATTGGATGGAACATTGATTCTAAGCTCCGACCTACCGACGAGCTAGGGCTTTTCTATATCCACATGCGGCGCCGGACCGATCCTCCAGAGGAAGCAGCACGTGGGGTAGACGTTTCATTGCCCGCATTGAACGTTAAGGAGAACTGCGCTGGCCACGCTGGGGTATGGCTTTCCGTTAAAGGAGTGGGCGGGCGACTGTGTGTATAAGTGAGGAACGCAATCCAAAGAGAAATCGCCGCCACGAGAAGGGATGGGATACCAAGGGCAAGGGCAACGACGACCTCTTCCGATACCATAGCGAATAGGAAAAGAAAGAAACTCAGAGTGGGTACAAGTTGAGGCTACTGCTGAGTCTGTGCGCTGATTCTATAGTAGTGCCAGTGCTTATCGTAGAAGGTGGAGTGACCCAAAACGTGGGGATGGAAGGATTTATTGAACGGAAGCGGGTGGTAAAGCCCTCGTAATTGGGGCCATGGGTCGCGAACCAGCTTGAGCCTCCAAGGTGAGGTACTTAGGCAGCCGTGAGGCTAGAAGTACCGCTCCGAATATCTTTGGTTTTGAAAGTTAGTGTATCCCAAAGGCTCCAGAGGGTCTTTATGATTGGTGCCGAAAACCATATGTGCATTAGAGATGGTGTTCTTGAGGAGACTTCGCCTGGCGCATCCGCATATTAAAAAGGTATGATTCGTGACGCTTGTTTTAGCGTAGATCTGGTTTCCCAATCGAAGTCTTTCTTTTGTCTATACAATCTGAACAATAGAGAGCATGTATATAAGAATCTCATGGCAGTCGGTTCTGTACGCAATAGCATTATGCTACCTACGGTCATGACGGGGACGAACTACCGTACGTCTGTTCAACTTCCTTTGACCTTGACGAAGAGAATGTCTATAACATCCACTACCAAGTTCACAATTAGCAGGTAAAAGCGCGCTACGTATCTAGCTGCTTGAACTGCGACGGCTCGAGCATATCAATAGCTAGCTAACAATTAATCACTTCAATTGCTGAGACTGCATTCTTGCGAATCATGCAGTCTACGGCTTTCGGAGAGTGACTTCGAAGAACTAAAATGCGCGTCTAGACCTAGCAGGGAGTACGAGACAGCCACTTCTTCTGGGCGGTCAAAGCTTGTCAGCAATCGGGCGGTGCCTTTTGGCGCAGGACTACTCTGTAGAAGCACATCCATTCGACGTGGTTATGGACCGGAACAACAACAGCCTGCTCGAGGTGGCAGGAGTCTGCGGCGTTTGGGTTTGGGCAATCCGACTACCAATTGCAGATAGGTCAGAATTTCCCCTCCCTTGATTCGAGAGAAAATACGATGTAGAAGACCAAGGCATATACATATACCTTACATGCGTGAAGCCTGCTGTGGTCTTGTTTTGACCAGACGCACGGAGAAAACAGTAGAGTACGATTCGGTATCGCGATAGGAAGAGGTGCTTTTTTAGTTGTTACTAATAAACTAATCAGGTTTAGAAAAAATGGCACATGAGGGCCTGATATGAGAAATACATGCCTACCAGGAGTCAATACTTTTGTCAATCATATACTTGAATGTAATGGGACCGTACGGTTGAACTGGTAAGAGGCCGATGGCCACTATGAACCTCCTCTCCCGTCATCAAAATGCCGCCGTGAAATAGGGCTTCCATATACAGTCAATCAGGGGCTTTTTGGGGAAGCTCTGCAAACAGGCCCGGCTTGAAGTGTTGTCGGCCCAGTCTTTGTTCTCGTCCTGCGAAAAGTCTGCCTGTAGGACGGTGTGAGTGTATTGCATGAACCATCAATTTGTGGGCACTTACTCCGGCATTCCGCTGCACTAAGTTGCGCCTAGTCCTGGACTGCACGGCGCCGCATGGACGACCCCGGAGAGACCAGCTGCGGGACGCCGAGGCTATCGTTGCTCGCCGCAAACGCCGGAACTCTACTGTCCAAGGGCCGTGCGCCAGCTGATGGGTGCTGAAAGTGGTAATGGTGGTGTGCATGCCATGGCGGGACGGCAGGCGGTGCAGGCGGAGGAGTGTGCGGCTCTTGAGGGCGGGTGTAAGCGAGGTAGGCGATCCCAAGCCCTGCAACAGCGACCAACAATGAAGGAACCCCAAGGACCAGCGTAACGATAACTTCAGTTGAAATTCTGTCAGAGTCGGACATGTTTAGGAGACTGATAAGTTGCAACTATATGCCAATGTTGATTTTTCATATTACATGGTAGTGAGATCGATTGGAATTCAAGATTGCATCTAAAAGGATGTCGATGGATTATATACAGCCTGGAGTAGCTGTAGGTTAGGGCAAAGAGCGACTGAGATAGATGTACATTTGGTTGCCCCGATGGCCCGTGCGGGAGGGTTGCTGTAAACGCTGAGGAGCGAGCGCATGCCTTATCAACGGTTGGCGCATCGCTCTGAGCAGCGCTTACCTGCGATGGGCGAGGAAGCTCAGAGCCGCCAGTGCCTGGGTATGAGTAGGTTTCTCCATTGGTCCCGTATTGGTGGCTGAGCCTTGCGTACTAGTTGCGACACATGCATCGCCGCCTATCTGCAAGCAGCACAGCTGGATTCTTCGTATCTACATCACGGAACGTTTCAGACCTTGGACCTATGTGTGTTGTGTATCCCCCTTAACCTGGCATGGGGTTGTAGGTAGTCTTAAGCCTATCTTCCTATGTGCCAGCGAAGACGTGAATACAATGTTGGATGGACCACCCAGAGCTCGGTCCAGCGCGAATCGATTAAACATAGCCGCCAGAGCCTCCAGCGACAATGATTGCGATTGTGAAAGCCACAGATCAGCCCCCCCAGCATATCCGAATCCCTGCGTAGTGTGGCTTGTCAGATCTACAGGATTATATGCCCTTCTCATGCCCCGATCATTAACAATCTAGTGGTACTATGTTGGGAAGATTAGCTGGCATGCGTGCATCTGCCCCTCGGAACATTTTGGACACTCACCTCCAATGCCCCGACTCTCTGATGTGTCCGCCAGTAATCGTAACTAGCTATAATACTTTATCCGTTGACACGGCGCCGAAGCGACTTCGGAAATATGGGCTGCGGAATGATCAGGCCATCGTCTGTGACTGAAGACAGCCTGTTGCTATTTGCCCATGTTTCAGAAGCTAGGAAGGATGAGGGATAGTATGCAGGCCATAAAGGAACTCTACTCGTAGGAAAAGAAGACTGTGATTCCCGAGAGAAGGCATAGGTAAGGTAGGCGATCCAGAGTGCAGCCGCGGCGACTAGTAGCGACGGTAAACCTATGGCCAGCGCGACAATGACTTCAGTCGTGAGCATGGTCAGATTGGGGGTATGGGATTTGGAAGACTGGTAGAGCGAGAAAATAGCAATTATCGATATTTGGCGCGTAAAGACGATATGCATCTTCTCGAATCTAGGATCTGCCTGGTCATCGTCGTTTTATATTTCAGGTCCGGGAAAGCGTGATTTCATCATTGCGGGAGTGATAGAGATCGCTCCAAGGGGCGTTAATGTGGTGGAGAAGGGCAGACGCAGGCAGGGATGTACAGTATGAGTCGGCAGCCGTTGAAACGCGGTTTCCGGTGTCTTAGAGGACTCGCATAACAACATACATGGGGGAGTTTACCATAAAGTACCTTCGTACCCTGCGTAGTGGTCGAACCAGGATTGGAGAATGGCAGGGACCACCCTTGTACTGGTGCGAAAGGAGAAAAGGCTCTCGAGATAAAAAGTCAATCTGGGTAGTGCATGGCAAGGTCAAGTTCTGGCCGAGTGAGTACTTGTATCCTTTACACAGCCCAAACATCCAAGGAGATGTACTCTCTGAGGGTCCAGATATCATCCTGAACTGATAGATTGATTGCGACAGAATGGCCCTTTAGACGTTACTAACTCTGCACTTGAACTAATAATTCACCAAATTCTTTCTACGTACAGATGGTACTGCTGGTCTGTTCATGGTGCTTGCGCGACACTGACTTGCTACTGAGAGCATTCAGTTTTGAGGGCATCGAGGACATAACCAAAGGTCGCGAAAAGCCTTGTCCACGCCCCAAGCCAGATGACGCAGCTGCGGGGGCTGCGTGGACGCAATTATTGCGACGTCCCGTTGGGCGGTCACAACACCAGATGGTAACAATTTTTGCCAACTTTTACTGTGAGCATGCAGCTTTGGAACCGGCCGTGAAATCACCCGATTGGTAAATGCGAACGACGTTACCTCCCCAAGGATCGTCGCCCGTAAGTAAGTGGTGAAGACGGGTTGCAGTCGGCAGCCAGCTCGTGTGTTCGGCAAAGCTGTTCATGGTTACTCGTAGAAAATTGACCGCTGTTGCAGGTCGCCTCACAGATTAGAGAAGGGGCAGCTGAGGTCTGGGCCAACATATAAGCCTCTATGCCTGCTGGGGCTCGCCGAGCCACCCGAGAACGGCTTGCTTATTACCAGTTTTCTACTTAGCACGAAGATTTATTGGCTGCACCATCACGCCTGGCCACCTAGACTGCTTGGCGTATATATTATCTTCCGGGTTGCAGGATGATGTTACCATTCTTCAATTTGAGCCGTGGTCCGTGTTGGTGAACAAGTGGTCAGTTGTCACAGCGGTTGTGTTTGGTCTAGCTTGTCAGACTTGACGTTTTCAACCTCAAGTCAAAGATTGGAGACGACAACTCCTCTGGGACGATCTTGGCGAAATAATAACCCGTCAACTGTGTGCTCGGTGAAGCTATGAGAAATCTCTCTTATCCATCACTTGTAGATATTTTGTGTATTTGGTAGATCCGCCCAATTGATTTTGGGGTTCACTGAGTAAGTACATGCTCATCGTGTTCAGCCTGCGAATCAGGACTTCCCAGCTCCCAGATGTATAATGAATGGTATTCATCAAGTGTCTCACTAGGTATTCCGTCAAAGCTGTCTCTTCCTCGGACAATTTGCTCTGTCAAAGGGGTTAGCAAGCCAGACTTGACAGTCGGTCGTGTAAGTGCTTTAGTGGGGTAAACCTACCCCACGCCCCTACTTAGTTAAGCTTAATCTCTAATTGCCCGCTAAAACACAGTTTCATCCGCTCAATCGGCGCCGGATCGACGCGGAGAATGCGGTCCAGGTGTATGATGTGTCCAGGTATATGATGTCGTCAACAATGGGTACTGGGATGACCACTGTGGTGAGATGTTGGCTGTAGATGGAGAAGAGAACGGTTCTCGAACTCGGGACTGGGTGTAAGTGAGATACGCGACCCAGAGGGCCACAGCAGCAACCAACAGTGAGGGAATGCCGAGGGCCAGGGCCACAACCACTTCCGTAGAGAGCATTATATAAAGTTGGTCAGAGGGAATAGAAAGCAGTACTGAGGAGTTTAGCTAGGGCGGTTGGAAACGATGTGTGATAAAACGATTTCTGTCAAGTTGAAGGGAAGGAATCATGGGCATAACATGTTACGAGGAATGGAGGGTAAAATATATAATGCACCTGTCCCGGAGAATGGGAGCGCAGCGGTTTGGGTCTTTAGCAAGGGGATCCCAGCACAAGGTCAAAACAGGGATACTTGTAAGGACCGCCATTTGAGATCCCAGCACAAGGTCAAAACAGGGATACTTGTAAGGACCACCATTTGAGTATGGCGCAAGTATTTCTGATTGGACAGAAAGCTACCATGACTGCATGGTGGTCTGTATAATCATATGGGTCACTGTATTCTCATACATAAGCTCTGACTATGGCGTCGGATTTTACGGTAAAGTACAATTGGTTCCCTATCTTATTTCATCTGCCTGTTATATGTTATATTTATCCAACTCTATAATTATAATACTTCATTAATGGCAATAGCAATCTCGAAGCTGTGTATGTGGCACTATAGAAACATAGGGGTCTTCGCTTTACAAGTCCAGGCCGAGCAAACCATGGTAAAGCATTTCATTCATGGGTTAACTATAGTGCTATTGAAAGTAGATAAGCTGTTCGTGTAAGTGTTATAGCGATGTATATAAATTTGCCTTAGAAACAGGATGCATAACGAATCACCCCGACGGATCCTCCGAGCGGCCTGAGGCGCAGCACGACCACCGTCGGTCGAAAAGCCACTGCTGACCCAGATGGGTGTTGGACCGGCGAGGTAGGTAATCCATAGTACAATGCCCGCAACAAGCAGTAATGGTATACGGAGAGCCAAGCGCGAGAAAGGCTTGTAGGTGGTAGTTCAAGAAACAGTATACAGTAGAAGTGCATTCAATGAAGACACTACCTACGGACGAAAAGGCAATGTGAAGCCGTTAAGGGATTAAGTTGTATAGCTATGGTGACTTCTAAGTCAGGTCAGTTTTCTGGACGCAAGGTGCGTACAAGGACAGTGGGGGAGGAGATGACATCGTGCATAGGCGCAAGTACGTCGATTGCAAGCATGTGGAATGCAGCAGGATGGATGTAGGATGGATGTAGGTCCAGAGAGGTGTGATCAATAGGGGAGATCAGTGGGCAATTGGGCTCCAAAGCCAAAAAGGCTAGCAAATGCACGGCGCAGAATCCTACATGGGGCGCTGCAGTAGTTGATACAGTACATAAGCACCGCACCAGCAGCAGCAGTAGACTGTTTGGGCCAATGACAGGCCGCGTTCGCTTGACCCGGGCGAGCAATATGCACAATTTTGCTCGGGTTTTGTGCCACCCCAAAATCCATCGCTAGCAACGTGCTTTATCGACTGCATAGAGGTTGCGGAGTGGTCTACAAGGTCCAAAATGGCTCTAGCGTCCAGCCTTCCAGTGAAAGGCCTCGAAGACCTGCGAAACCTATAATGGTTGGCTTTGATTCACTTTATGTTGTAACCAGTATCTCCTTGGCTCTGTGTTCTCCGTATGCCTCCCGATTGAGACAGTACCTGATCGCAACAGTGCCAACTGGTAATGGAGGTCTAATGAATACCGCTCCAATGCCATGCATGGAATACCCCCAATATAACCTGGGACGGGACTTTCCTGATTGCATGTTTGAATGCTCTTGAGCCAGAGTTGACCTAACCTAACCTGCAATGTTGTCGAGATGTCCGGTATAAGTGCATGCACCTCTCTCTAGCGTGCTCTGCCCTGGTAGTTGGTGGGGAGCTACTCACACGCGACAACCAGGACTCTCGGTTCACACCAACATCAACTCGGGAGCTTCATCCGTCCACTCGGCGCCGGATCACCGCCTGGGGAACCATAAGGTCATTGTCAACCGCGAACCCACTATTTGCCCCATATACTTTCCGGCCATAGCAACGGGCACTGAGAAGTCCATTACGAGACACGGGTTGTCTGTAGGGGTTCGCGGGAGTGGGCGTAAGTAAGGTAGGCAATGCCTAATGCAGCAGCCTCAACAAGCAAAGATGGAACCCCGAGAGCTAGGGCGACGATAACTTCGGTTGAAAGGGACATGGCTTGAGCCTGGGAGGACTTGATAGCTCGATGGCTTGAAGTTATTCGGGGGAGAGGGGGATGATATACAGGTTGGCATATTGAAAAGAGGACAATTGAAAGCCTAGATCGAATGGGAGAATGAACATATATATAGGGCGACAATGGCTGCGGGAGTTATAGCGAATGGTTATAGGGCATTTTTCCAACGTCAGTAGGTTAAGTCCTGGCCGAGATGAGCATGGATGAGTGAAAAGGGATAAGTGAAAATGGGTGAGCTGGGTGAGAGAAAATGGATGAAGCAATGGATGCATGAATATGGAAGGATGACGATGGATAGATGAAGATGAAGATGAGAATGGAAATGGATGCATGAAATGGATGGAAGATTTCACGGTGTCATCGGTGAGCCATCGCGAGTGCTGCTGGCCATCATCATCGGCTGTGCAGTATATGCAGCACCTTCCCTACATGGAGGTAGAGTACAGGCCAGGTAAGGATCTCGTGCACCGAAAGGTGAGATGGCCAATTAGAAAAGGGGCGAATTTGGAGGTTGCCTTGGCCCTCCTGCGACTCTGCAATTAGACCTCGATTTTGTTAGATATGTCTGCGCCTCTAACCAAGCATTTCGCGGGGCATCATACAGGGTACAAAGGGGAAAGATGCATCAACCTTCGAAAGCTCTTGGGTGCCGCTCGAGGTCTACATCATCAACCGTTAGTTGAGCTCCTTCAGGGCTACGCCACCTAGCCTAGACCAATTTGGTGGCTGTCGGCACTACATTGGCTACCTCAAGATTGGCATAATACTGTATGTGGCTTACGGGAACTAGAACAACGTCATCACACGATGCATGGAGAGAGGGCAAATCTGACGAGAACCACCATAGTCTATTGTAAGCTAGGAAATCCTCCAAAATAGTACTCCATCATCAAATCTGGTTCAACCTCCCACTGCTGCCGGCGCGCTGACCTGGCGTACTGGTCTGCGAAATGGTGGCCCGGCTTGCAAGGGGTGGTTGTATGAACCAGACCGCTCCAACGTGAACGAACGAATGAATTGGCAAGTGCAAGCAACAATCCCGAAACAAAACATCCCATATCCCCCGCAACGTGCAGTCTAGCCATCCGCCTCGATCAACCGCCGGTCCCAAACAACGCAGCCAGGGACCTCGGCCTGATCGACCAACCTTCCATACGCTCGCCTACTCCCTCGCAGAACCTCCAGCACCCAAGACCGAGGGCATGCAACAGCAGACTGCCACGAAAAGGGGACCGGGGCCAGCAAGTTGATGTTGTCGACACGGCTGCTGAGAGATCGCCCCCGGTTTACCCATCGGTCAAATCGGGCTTCTCGAGCTTACATGCGCGGCATGGTCGAGTTGCAGAACGAGCCCGGCGACGAGGTCCAGACGCACTCCCAGCACCACTCGCAGCTGGGGTCCTCGCTGCAGTTGACGTCGCTGTCAGAACACAAGGGGTCAGTCATGTCAGTCATGAGCTCTTCGTTCGTCATAGACATGATATCCAGGGAATGTGCTTGGGTATCGCACCTCAAGTGAAGATGTATGCGTGTGAGGGGGCAAGAGGCAGACGGAGAAAAGGAGTAAGGGGTTGAGAGGGAGGGAGAAAAAGAAAAGGGGAAGAACTCACTCGCCGCAGTTCTTGCACTTCGACTCCTGCTTAGCGCAGTCCGGATGCTTCTTGTACCCAAAGAAGGCCCCGAGGTCGACGTGGTGCCGCTTCGAGACGTCCTTGGACTTGGACTTGGACTGGGACTTGTCGGACTTGCCAGACTTGTCGATGCTGCCCTCGATCATCTGGGTCTGGTTGACGTTGTTCTTGACGTTGGACTTGCCAGACTTGTCGGACTTGCCAGACTTGTCGTTGCTGTCGTCCTCGATCATCTGGGTCTGGTTGACGCTGTTCTTGACGTTGGACTTGTCAGACTTGCCGGACTTGAAGCTCTGGTCACTGTTGCTGCCCTCGATCATCTGGGTCTGGTTGACGTTGTTCTTGATGTTGTTCTTGACGTTGGACTTGCCAGACTTGCCAGACTTGTCGTTGCTGTCGTCCCCGACCATCTGGGTCTGGTTGAAGCTGGCCTTGACGTTGTCCTTGATGTTGGACTTGCCGGACTTGTCGTTGCTGTCCCGGACCACCACCATCTGGGTCTGATTGACATTGGCCTTAACCCGGCTCATGCCGAGAATGCTCGGGAATCGCCCCTTGGGCTTCTGCTGCTGCTCATGCTGCTGCTGCTGCTCCTTCTTCTGCTTCTCTAGCTCCTGGGCCTGCTTCATCTGCTTCTCGGCCGAGATGGACGTGTCGTGGAAGGCAAGGTTCTGCACAAAAGGCACCTCGGACGGCTGAGACTGCTGCCCCTGCTGCCCCTGCTGGGATCGGCCCACGACGGTGTTGTTGCTCTGCTGATGCTGGGACTGCTGATGCTGGGACTGCTGATGCTGCATCTGCTGCACGGGCGAAGCCAGCAAGGTCGCCGGGGCCGCGGCGAGCACGAGGGAGAGGACGGCTGACAGCTGCATGGTGAATTGGGTTGATGGTCTTGACGACGGGGCTCTCGTAGAATGAAGTGAAGGTGTAAGTAGAATTGCAAAGAGTGTTGAAAGCGACAAGAGTCTGTCTGTACTGGGCAGGCAAAAAAGTATGTGGAAGAATGATAATCCCCAAAGATGAACGTTGAAGACAGCCAGGATCGATGCGATGACGATGTCTCTCAAAACCTCCGAGACAGATGGGGACGGGTTTGAGGTCGTTTATATACGCCGAGCGACAGAACGACAAGAGGCCTGTCTCTCGAGTCCTCGCTTGGCCATCAAGTTCCACAGTCCACGAATTAGGCTCTCGAGTCACCGGAACCATATGCCAGATACCAGACACAGGCGAGCGAAGGCCTAGAAGCCCAGAAGCCAGAAGCCAAAAACAGCCGAAGGTTATACAGTCACAAAGATAGATAGATGGCCACGATGGGTAGGGTTGATTGATTTGAACTATTATTCCCAATTGGATTGGAGCTCGTCGCGCGATAGGGCTACGCTACCGACCGTTCTCCGCGGCCATTCCACGCGCTCTTCCTCTCTCTCTCTTGTCCTTCATCGTACACACGCACTATATAGGTATCTCCCACGTTCACGATCTAGCACCATCACACAGAACGTCGCGCGTCCGGCTCAATCGGCGACACATACCTTTTTTCCAACCACGGGGTACATACCCAACTGGACAAGCGCCGTTGGGTAGGTAATTGTTGAAAGGCCTCTTTCGTGCTAGGTCGCTTTTCGCCGCGGACTAGCCCCCTCTGGTCCTTGTCATTGTGATATGGATTTGGCGACGTGACCTCGGGACTCGCTTCGTAATGGCAAATCGTGGTACAAATGCAATCAACCGGGGGATAGAAGATGGTGGCATCTGTCAGATTCGCACCTGGTGGTAGGCCAGAAATAGCTCAAAACATTCAATCGTGGTACAAGACGCTCGTCTCTCTTTGGGTGGGTAGGTAGGTAGGTTCCGATTAGGTAACCCGAAAGCTTCATCTACGAAGCAAAGTTGTAGCAAGGGTTTTCTAAAACGCCCCTCGGTAAATTAGGGCTCTTCAAACAAGAGCGACACAAGCCAAAATGGGGCTTGGCAGGGGGGCTCTCAATTGAGCATGCTCTCCGACTTGCATCTAACAGTGGGCAAATTCCCGATTGGAGTCGGTAGCAGCAGAAACAGAGGGTGCGGGCGACTTTGGATGCCGAGACCAAAAGGTCCCTCATCGTCAGGCACCTCCAACATTAGTACCGTCGTGGAATAGAAGTAAGGGCCACTGCATTGCCGCCGTAGCCGGCACGCCAGGTCCGCCATTCATGCCGACGCTCATGCCGAGATCGGGCTGGCCACCGTTGCTGCCATCGTTGACGTTGAGGCTACCGGACCTGGCGCCGTGGCCCAACGACATGAGCGCGTTGGCGCTATACCGGTCCTGGTTGTCGACAATGGCGGCGGTCCAGTCCTGCCAAGTGTTGCCGCCCGTGGCTGCCGCGGCTTGCTGGCGCCAAAGCATGTCGGGTTGCGCAATTTGCGTGGCTTGTGCGGCAAAGGCAGTAAGTGGGTTGTGGTCCGTGACTGGCGTCTGCGCTTGCGACGGTGGTTGCGTATTCTGTTGCGCCTGGCCTTGGACTTGTGTCTGGCCTTGTGCTTGCACGTGCGCCGCTGTCACTTGATCGGGGCCCTGGGCATACATGAACTGGTGGTTGCCATCGTATTGCATGTTGTTCGGGCCATGTCCCGACGAGTCACCATAGGGGATGGGCGGGTACGAGCTCTGGTCTGGAGCGGCCTCGCCAAAGTAGCTGCTGCGCGATGTCGGCATTGCTGTCGTTGGCGTGCCAGAGCTGTTGGACGGCTCGGTACCGTTGTGGCTGGAAGAGGTATTTCCGGGCGCTCCGGGCAGACTGGTGTACGTTGGCGTCTGTGGCGATTGCTTCATCATCTCCTGCGTGACGGGTATTATGACGCCCCCGGCTGTTTTACGTTGTCTGTCGCGCTCAATCCACGAGATTGTCCTATCCACGATGGACCGCACGGCATCGTGGAACGCGTTTCCGGAGCCTAGACGCATATTAGTGGTCATTGATTGACAACAATGGATGATCATGAAGCAAACTTACCGATGATTTTACTCGTCTCGGCCAGGATATCCAGCCACATGCCCATGTCGTGCCTCAGACTCTCCACCTCCGCGGACGTGACCTCGTACCTCCGTTCCCAGACAGCCGCCATGGAAGAGAAGGCGGCCGCAATGTAGACCGACTGCATGTAATAGGTCGTGTCGATAGACTTGATCTTGTAAAGCTTGTAGACGCATTGCAGCATGTCCTTGGCCGCCTGCTCGCATAGCCGCGTGTTCTCCGCCAGCACCTTGGGGTCCTGCGTCATGGCCACCGACGGGTGACGCACCAAGAGCCGGAACTCGCAGTCGATGTACTGCACGTACAGGGCCTGCATCTGGCCATCTCCACCCTCGACGTAGCGCAGAGCCTGGGGAAGCTCGTCCCGCCAGACCTGTAAGCGAGCCTCCAGTTCCTCGACGATCCTTAGGTAGCTCTCGGGGTCCCTGCGGGAGCAGTAGATGGTCGAGTACATCTCCAAGAAGAGGGCAGACATCTTGTAGCTCGCTATTCCGATCTCGTACAAGCACTTGCCACCGCGGGATGTGTCGACGCCTTCCGGGGTCAACATTTCGTCAGGTATCATTTCTGGGATGGGCACATCAAACTCCTCGAGGCGGATGCCCATTGGCCGCCCCATGCGACCGTTCAACGTTACGGCCATGGATACAATCGTCCACCAGATGCGTCCTCGCATCTCGGACTCCAACGTCGGGCCTTCGCCGGGTTTCCTGGTTGCCCGGTGCAGACCGAGCTCGGTGGCCAGGCCTATGCAGTAATGCGTCATCATGCCGCTGCAGTCGGGCTTGGGAAAACTCCTCGTATGCACCGCGATCATGACCAGCGCTTGCACGTCGGCGAACGTCCGCGAGGTGGTCAGATCGACAAACTTGCTGAGCGCATAGTGGTAGTGCTTATTCGAAAGTTCGTTGAGCCTGTGTTTTTGTTCCGGGTTCTCCCGATTCCTCAGTCCGATTTGTAGATATATACAGGCGAAGACCATGTGCACCATGACCGTCTCGGCCACGGTAGGCTTGAAGCCGGGATCGTCATATAACCGGGTGAGCTGGTCGACAGATTAGCAGGCAGCAGCGATGGAGAAGGGGAGGGGCAATTTCTAGTCTTACCAGGTCCGTGAAGGTGGGCCTATGCAAGACAGGCAGAAAGGGGTACATGATGAGGAAATACCATTCTGCATAGGTGAAGGCATCTACCCTGGGCGGGTAGTCGACATGCAGAGGGGGATTGACGTTGCAGGCCGACATCATCAGCGCCTGCACTGACTTGTTGTACAGGGCCGAGCGCGGCTGGGTGCCGGGGGCGGGCTCGTCCATGTCTTCGGCGTCGAAGGAGCAGACATCGATGGTGCTGCCGAGGATGGTGAGAGTGGTGCCCTTGATGGAGCTGGAGACGGCCTTGTCGGTGGTGACGCCAATGTGGAAGTCGGCCGGTCGGGGCTCGAGCATGGACCTCGAGACCCCCGTGGTGAATTGAGTTTTCGGGGCGCGCGTCTGGCCGTTAGCCTTGACCCAGACAGAGTTTGACAGTTGCTGCCAATTCTCCTTCCCCGCGCCGCCGCCGCTAGCCATCGAGCCCGACGACCGACACGACGACGACGACAGCATGTTGCCCATGGCGTCGTAATTGCCCGTGGGCGAATGGCTGGGCTCGACGGCGGCGGCGCGACCCTGAAAAGTCTTGACCTCGATGCCGTTGGCGCCCAGCAGCTGCTCGAGCTCCCGGATGTGGTTCATCATGTCCGACTTCTCGCGCTCCAGCTCCTGCATGTACCCTCGACGCTCCGTCCGGCCCGTCACGCGATCCGTCACATAGCACTCGAGGTTCTGGTTGATGCAGTGGGAGCAGCCCTCGGGCAGGGCGTCGCATCGGATTTTGCGCACCTTGCACCGGTCGCATGCCTGGCCCGTCCTCGTATACGACTGCAGTTTGCTCTTGACAACGCTCGAAAAGTCGTTTGGTGCGCCTCCGCCGCCATTACCACCACCACCAACCATTCCTCCTCCTGACGATCCCATGCGATCCAGCTTCGGCAGCTTGCATTTGTTGTGGCTATCGGGTGTCTCGTATTCGGCATCGCCAGGCCGCTTCGGCGGACGGCCCGGGGCCATGGTATCGGTAGGTCCAAGCCTCGGGGGGCAGTCGAGGGGGGATAAAAAGCACTGGCGAGTAGCGCAAGCAGCTAAAATCAGTCGGGCGTTTCTGGGGGAATGACGCGACGCGCGACCGTCGATGCGAACTTGGTTTAATTGCCGAACGAACCGAACCTCAACCACAAAAACGGTAGTGCGGCACGGCAATGGAGCTTGCCGGAAGAAGGAAAGAAGAAGAATAAAAAAAGCTGGGCGGCTTTTGTTCGAGAAGAATTGCAGGCGGCTTGCCGAGTGCCTGGAGGAATTGCTGGAAGATGGGGGAGCGGCAGCAGGCAGGCCAGAGCAGGTGCGACTGGAGATTCTGATTTGCGGCGGGTTTTGCCGTGGCTTGGGCTTGGGTCAAGCTGGGTCTGGCAGTGGCAGTAGTGAGCGGCCCAAGGAAACTGCCGACGGAGGTATATCCGCTGCTGATATAGCCACTACTATTCGACAGAACACCAACCCGTCTATAAAAAATCCAAAATAGGGTATATAATAAGAACGGAAAGCTTCAGCTGCGTGTACGGATAGCTATGGCGAAAAAGTGGTGGGCGAGTCTCGGGGGGTGTTGGCGGAATACATAGGACCCTCCGTCAAGAAGTGAAAAAAGAGCGGGAGCTCGACTCAAGATAAACGAGGCAGGGCACGGCGGGACATGACAGTGACAAGGCAGGAGACAGACAGGACGGACAAGAGCGACGAGACAAATACCACGCTCCTCAGGAGCTCGACGGGCAGAAGAGGGTCTCTTGTTATGAGGAGCAGAGAGATGAGAGATGAGAGCGGAGACGATTAAGCCCGAACGGGGAGCCAGATGCAGAGCGACGTAGGGGTCCGTAGGGACTGGTAGGGACCTGGGCGGTACGGGGACGTGGTTCTGGCTGTTCAACGTGCCAATGGGGACGCCGGTCGGTGGTGATGGGCCCGCGAATGCTGCCATCAAGTTTGAAGAGCGCGAGTCAGCCGCTTCAGAAAGTACCTGCGAAAGGAAGACCCTTGCATCCCTGGACCCTGACCGCACCACAGATTCGGTGTTAGGTTGCGTGTAGTGTGTGAGTTGACACAGAGAGAGAGAGCAAGAGAGCAAGAGACAGAGAGAGAGAAAGAGGAAAAAACCCAGGAATGCATTCGTCACCTATCGTTCGAGATGCAGAAATGGGGTGATTTGATTTACCCGGAGTAGCAGCAGGGGAAGAAAACGACGAACGTAATAAAACCTATCTCACGTTGTCCCCTTCTGCATCCGGTGCAGGCGATTGACGATCGATTAATTGATTGATTGATCATTGATGCACTTACCAGCAGCAAGCCTGCAGGTAGAGGTAGGCAGGCAGGCAGGCAGGCAGGCAGACAGGCCGGCTGGCATGCTGCATGCACTGCACTGCAGCGAGAGCGAGAGGTGTGCCAACCATAGGAGGTTTTTTTTCGATGGTCTGCCGTGTGTCCAACCATCCCGCAGCCAAGTAAGTCATCTGAACATTGGTCCGGCTTGCCATGTCATGAAGCAAGCTAGACAGAACCGCGGACACGCAGAAGTGCCCATGCATCCATCGGGCAGTCCCTGCGCGATTAGAGAACTGCAAAGGTTGAATAAGGATCAAATCAGGCGAATCACATCAATACATAATGTGTATCTGTTCCAATCAATAGTACCTATGCACCATCGCCAACCGGCTTCGCATGTACATCAAGGTCAGCTGGTACCGACTGTGAGGTAGGAATGGGCAGGCAATTGAATGGATCGGCGGAGACGATGCTGTGTTGTCGGGATGGGCTGCTGGAGATCAGGAACTCCCGTTGGGAATCGTCGTCACCACCGCACTGCAGCTGTAGGGCCAGTCCCAGTCCATTGTCCCAGTCCCGAGAAGTCGCTCTCCTCCCCCATGCATGCACGCGCGTGGCGCTGGAAAAAAAAAAGATGTGCCAGCCTAGAAAAGAAGGGGTCCTCGAGCGAGTTCCCCAGTTATCGGCTATCGCTCAGGGTTCTCGTTGGTTACCGCCCAAGCAGCAGAGCACCCACACCACGGCTCAAGCTACGGTTTCTTTTTTTGAGCAGGACCCAGGCAGGGCCTGGACCGCTGGCCCTCTAGACTCGACCGCTGCAGCTGCCAAGCCCCCTGCGTCCGCTAACCACCCAACTCTAAATTCAAGCGTCATCTCCCTATTTCAACCTTCTCATTTTGCTCGCCCTATCACCCATCGTCAATACGGCCAAATGGGTCGCTCCCAATGCCAGCACTCACAGCGCCTACAGGGGCCACGACTCGTGACGGGCATGTTTCCCTGCTGGCAGAGGTGGTATGCGTTCGTAATCCGCCCTCTCTCTCCCGATGCCAATGGAGACGATGCTTTTCTCCTATCGCTCGCTCAAACATACCAGCCACCCCTCCCGACTGGAGTTGAGAGTTGGGTCGACCTGTTTCGGTGCCCTGGTCTATTGCCTGTCTAGGTTTGAGGCAAGGAGGGGGGGATTGGGGGGATTAGATGGGGGGGCACCTCCACGGTCGTCTAACTCACACACGATGGTATGTACAGTACATACTCGAGCTTACCTCAATATGTAAATAGAGTTTAGATGCTTCGGTGCCCTTTCCCCTTCTCTCTGTTTCCCTCCCCCTCGCGTATCGGCTATCGTGACATCGTCAGACCTGGCCTTGCTCATCTCAAAGCTCCCACCCCATGCAGATTGGCCCTCGGATCGGGACCCCACGAATCGCCGTGTCTCAACGTGACCGATGAGGAACATCAGCCCAACCCTATGCACGCCACTGACTGACCGAGGTGATGGGGCCAATCTAACCAACACCCTCGCTGCATGTCTAGGCGATGTTTAATCCACCTCGTTAACCTTTCTCGTTGCTGTTGTCGTCTTTTCTTTGCTCTCTGCTCGGGGAGGCGGGCCAGGTCGATACTAAATAAATAGCCCTCAAGTCTGAAGCAGTAGCCCCAAACCAAGACGGGCTCGCGAGTACGATTTACTTCGGTCTGTTCTGATGTTTTCTTTTGGCTTTGCTTTTGGCTATTGCTACCCGCAACGAGAAGTGGACGCGGCGTCAGCGAACGAACAGCCCAATGTGCGGGTTGAAGGTTTTCATGCGTTCCGACAGGCTGGGCCGTCTGGTCGCTGCCAAGTCTCGAGTCGGAAGATGGATCCCAGTCATGTCTTCCCCCAGCCCAGACTGCCAGCGTGGTACTTGGACTGGAGGTCGTGCCAGATCAAATCGTAAACAGCCCGTCCATCTCCACGGGGTTACGTGATTGGCATGTCGTAACCGCCTGGTTTCATTCGGGTGCCCTGCCAAGCGACCGATATAGATCCTGCGTAGTACAATTTTGAAACACATGCAGCTCGGGATATATTCAGAGTGTGTAAAGTCGTCAAGAGACCAGACAAACCAAACCCGCCAGGCTAACTCCCACCCAGGACATCGGTGGGCGAGAGTTCATGCAGTGTGCCATATTTGGCGCATGGTCGTACTGACAGTGGACAGTGGGCAACGCGTTCATCTTCGCACATGACCATTCAGTATCAACAATTCATGCGAACGACTACGACATACGTTATCTTCGCCGTCATCAAAATGAAGAACAGAGTGAAAAAAACGGCCATCCGTAAAGAGTAAATTGCCCGCGGCTATCGAGGAACGGCGCAACGGAGGCTGGGCTTGGCGTTTGGCGGCTTGGAACTAGCAAGCTGCCAGACGGTTTTGAACCAAGCTCTGGGCAACGCGGGAAACGGCAGCGGAAACGCTGCATGAGGAAGGAGTCTAGAAGAACTCACCAAACGGAGAAAAAAAAATCATTAGTTCATCGGTCCCGGTCGATGTCACGCCAGCTACTTGCATTGACCATGTTTCTCGGAGACGATCAATCCCAATCCAATTGAAGGTGATTAATGCCAATAACGCCAATAGCAAGAGAAGTTCATGACTCCGAGTTGGGAACTATCACTATGCCGGCAGTAGTAGAAAAATAGTTTCTCGCAATTGAGAGCCGTGACTCAACAACTTCTTAGTAATTTTGCCAGTGCGATAGATCCGACCTACCTCTGTTCAATCTCGATACATCAAATCCATGGCTGGTCAAATGCCTGACTGACTGGCTGCACAGAATCCGATCATCAGAACAGCCACATTGACTTGACTCCCGTCGATGCAGCCATGAACGTTTTACCAGCTTTCCACCCACTAAAAAGTACCGTCCGTTGCTTGCTTCATGCATGTAGGGTTATGTCAGCAGCCGCCGGCCCAAAAACTGACCTACCCCGCCATTGATCCAAATCGTCCAACCCCACCATGCATTGCCATGACGAGCGCGAGCAATTGAAGCCTTATTGCGAAAAAACGAAACGCACTGCTCTGATTCACCTGATTCACCTCCCGAAGACTTGACAGGTCTCACCTCACCTGCTTACGCCCGGACCGTCCTGGAACCCCGTGTTCTGGAATCTAGACCACCATGGCCGCCCTCGAGACAGTGCAGCTGGAGCACCTGCCGGCGACGCACACGGTCCTCCTGGCGCTCTACCGCAACGTCGCCAACGCGGCGTTCCTGCAGGAGCAGCTCCTGAGCCGCAACGCCGACTTTGAGTACGCCTTCGTCGACGCCAGCACCGTCGCCTCGCGCTTCCAGCTGCTCACGGCCGTCTACAAGGCCATCTCGGCCGAGATGGCGGGCAACATGCGCACCCCGAACGTGCACTCGGAGATGGTGGTGTCCCTCAGCTCCAATAACAATGTAGGTTCTTTTTCAACGGACGACATATGCCCTGCACATGGGATGGAACGATGGACTAATGACTTGTGCCGCAGATCTCAGAGGCCTACAGGAGATACGGCGTCCAGCCTGCCACCAAGGACGTAGTGGTGGTCAAAGTCCTCGTGTCGCGAGAAGGCGCACCTAGCAGTCTGACGCCAGCGGACGTGGAGAAGCACCTCCAGACGCACGTCCAAGGAGAGAGCGTATCGTGTACCGACGAGGAACTGGCCAATGTGACGGACTGGCCCAAGCTGCGAAAGTATCACAAGCTGAACGGCTTGCCTTGGATTGAGGCGATCAAGGATGAAGGTGCCAAGAAGAATGAGCTGGAGATGCTCATTATTTCTGCGATGGCCATGAGGGGCACTTAGGGGCGCAAGACAGGGGAGTTTTTGGTTGGAGATGAAATAAATGATACCCCAAAATGTTAGAAACAGATCAACAGTGATACATTGAGCAAGTAAACATTTGAAACTATATTATAGAAAAGCTGAGGCCCAATTCCAATCTCCATGAGATGCATGCTGGGCGACGTAGTTGCAGATACCCTCTTTTTCGGGACGACGTTGCTGCCGGCCCGACACAGCTGCAATCGGACCACCAAACAGACCCGTTGCTGCTGGCTGGACCTTCAACGTTCGAGCATCATGCCAACCACCCAATACGTCCCATGCGACACAAAAACACCCCATAAACCCGCCAACATCGATCAAACATAAATCAATTTGTTTCAATCCACTCGCCGGCAGTTGATCTTAGTCATCCATTTTCACTAGTCGAATTGGCAACCAAGGAAGGGAGAGCGGCAGCCCATTCACCACGCTCACTCGACCCATTCGCATCAGCAAATCATCATCCGATATTGCATCGGCCCCCTTTTTCATAGCCCTCTCACCTCCCCCCATCAATCATTTGATCTATCTCTACCTGCATAAAGAGGAAAGCCCCAGACATGGCCGACATCCCCTCCTCCCTCGCCCCTCCCGAGCCCACCAAGCTCCAGCGCGACATCGTCGCCCGCCCGGCCTCGTGGTTCGTGCAGTCCCCCCTGTGCGTCGGCGCCGGCCTCCTGACGGCGCGCTACTTCTTCCGCATCGACCTGTTCCGGTCGCTGCGGGGCCGCCGCGTCCTGGCGGGAAGCGCCTTCGCCTACGCCGTCATGACCCCCTTCGACGTCTGGTACTGGCGCCGCGCCCGCGACGCCGTCGCCGACCGCAACGGCTGGGAGATGCGGCAGAAGCGGCAGGGGTACCCCGTCGACGCGCCCCGGGGGGTGCGGGGCGCGGATGGGGAGTGGACCGCGGAGACGACGACGACGGGAGGCGCCAGGTCGGGTGCGGTTGGTCGTGGGAGCAGCGGCAGTGGCAATGTGCCGGCGGGCCGGTTTGGTGGAGGAAGCGACGGTACGCGGGGTCAGGGAGGAGGGTATCCGGGTGGTGGTGCTGGTGGTGCTGGTGGCGAGGAGGAACTCCAGGATCCATGGGCGCTGCCTCAGTCCAAGAATGGCGGCTCGTCGCGGTGGAGCTAGACACATCGAAGATTCTACGAGAGGTCTGGCTTACTTGTGGATTTCATTCAGATCCGAAACGATGCAATTGACGGCAGAGGTGTCTGGATGGGAGACATGTCATGATTGTTGGCAAACCAGGAGTCCGTCCACACGAGGCCTGCCAACCAGACAAGCTCACTGCAGCGCATGCTTCCAAATCATTCGTCGCTTACCGGTAGAGGTCTACGATGGGGTCTTCTTACATGTACAGTATATCCCCTTGATGGCGAGAACGCTGCTTTTCGTACAGTACTTCCCTTGGATAATTGATAGGCCAGTTTATCCAATCGGGTATTCCATTCAACGGAATAAACGTTATACCAATAGCACTAATTGATCCCTGGTATGTACAGTACAGCATAATCTGGTGGGAGCAGCGTTCTCGCCATCAAGGGGATAGCTTCAGGTGGTTATCCTAAGCGGGGATTGATTGGCGTCCCGTCACGGGCTGACACGGCAAGCGAACTCCAACAAAAAGCAAATAACCGCATACAAGGACAATACAAGTATGTTATGTTCAATTAACGCCAGAATTTCCAGTCCAGTTCATTCTCTTCGTCAAGCACAGCTCTCCGGCAAGAGCGACAACTGTTGATTGACGTAGAAGACGGTCGGGGTCTCACGAATTACCTACCCAACCATGGTGAAAATGCCGGCCGTATGGCCGATTGAAATCCCGAGGAGTGCGCACAGCACAGCGTGGAACCCAGTCGCAATGAGAAATGGTTCGACGAGAATCTGGCTCCAAGCTGACTTTCAGAGTAAACTCTAGCCAAAACCTCGAATTGAAGCAATGTTAAACATCAAAAACGTGGGTGCTTTGCACCACCGTCTAGTTTGACGTGTCAAAGGCGCAAGTAACCAAGAAAGACGAACACATACCTAAGGGCAAACATCTTTATCAGACCTCGAGCGTTCATGTGTGGTATTCAGGGCTGAGACTCGGCATTGAGCTCAGTGCTGCGAAGATGATTTGCTTCAGGATACGGTGAATCGCTATGGCCACTGTGTGTTGCACTGCTGTCTACCGTATTGGGATTGCATCGAACCAAATGTTGGCTGGGGAGAGGCATTGACGTACAAGATTAGTTAAACACAGGTCAACTCAGAGACGGGATCCGATCACCAAAGTCTATCAGTACCGTGGAAGGCGATGGGCATCAGAGGGGAAAAGGTTCTGGCGCAGCCAAGGTGAGTGAATTTGCTATCTATCTCCGCCGCGAAAGCAATACCTATATAAGAGAGACCATCTGCCCGCAATTGAAACATGATTCCCTTCTCTCTCCATGCTCCTCCCACAATTCCAAGTGCCTCCATGGCAAGGCGCTTGGAGCCTCACCTGGCAGCCGCAACAACATGGCCTTGCACCACCCCACAGCACGACAGCGCAACACGCCGGACAACGACATCAACACGACATGGCACCAGGACAGCGCCAACAAAGCGCAATCACCAAGTGCTTGGGGGTTTTTCTTCTTCAGCACCCTGCACGAAGCAGAGCAACCAATGAAAAAAATGAGTTTGAATTCGTCAGAGACGAATAGTGAACAAAAGTTTGGATTCGTCAGAGACGAAGAGTGAACAAAAAATTGGTCCATGCCGCCAGAACCGTCCAAGCAGACGCCGGTTGGGCCCGACACCTGGCTGTCGCCGTGCAAGACCTTCTTGATCGTCAAGCACAATGGACAAAGCAGACGGGTTAGCAAGAACCTGAAAGTTGTGTGCTGCCAGGGGAAAGGAATGGGGAAGGGGAAAGAAATGCCAGCAAAAATTGTACGACGGCTCAGCCCAAAGGGCGTCTCCAAGGCGGAAAACATGACGATGTGCAATGCCATGTCAATACCTTCCCAGCAGGAATACTTGATCTCCCACTGGGCCCGAAGAAAGTATGAAGAAGAAAGGGAAAAGAGGAATCAGATTGGGACGGGCAGAAGAGCTGCTTAAATACTGAAATTCCGGGGTCCTTTGCACCAAGTGCACGTGTCTACTGATTTGTAAACAGATACCGCCTAGACGTCATTGACTCCGAGTTGCCTGCAGTCGGTTGCTGTTGTGTGCAGCTACGAGTGGAAGGAGCAGACCTCGAAACGACACCCGCCCAACCCCAACACACGCAAAGGCAGAAGCTGCCTCGGCAATACACAATAGCGTGGACTGGTAATGGGAGCTTGTGCCTCTGGCCAGCACGGCCGATGCGCAACAAACAAACGGAAACGACGAGACGAGAGGCCGTCGCAAGCAACATGGCACCTTGGCTTCCACGTCAGATCCCCCACAAGCCCCTGTTCCATGAAGGTTTGGAGGCAGGCAGACATTTCAACGAAGGAGGGAAGCATGGTTACTAAACGCACCGCCTGCTCACTACAGTGCATGCCTCGGCTGATCTATCGGATGCACAGCAATGGGGTTCGCAGAAGCCAAGCTGCAAGGAGATCACAACTGTTGAGGGGATTGATTACAGGTCGGCATTGGTTGGATCTTGCATGCCAGGTACCTACATGCATGCAGCAAGATCTCGTTGGACTGGAAGCAGAGACATGGCGTTACGTCACAGGTGGCCGCCAGGGTCGGACTGACATATGCCCTGGTCTTGCACGTGGGGTGTCTTCTTGATTTCTGATCACCTCTACTTGCCAACAGCACAGCGAGCACTTACAAAGCTGTTTGGGTAGCGGCGGAAGGAATGGAACTGGCTGCCTGATCAGGTGTGGGGCATGGTAACCTTTGAGGTGGACTGGAGACAAATGTTGAGGGAAGGCGCGAAAGCATGGGACTGCAGAAGCCGGAAGATGACCAGACAGATCATTCTAGAGAATTTGTTGGTCTCTCGCCACGGGCAGGAGCTGTTTTTTGGCCAGCTTGATTACTTATTGAAAAAGGGTTTGATCAAGCGTGATAGATGCATGGCAACACAATTCGAGATGCAATATGTGTGAGCTGAGACGTAGTCTATCTAAATGCAACTCGCGGCATCCCCGGAAAACACATGGTCTTATTGACAAGGAGCTAGCTGACCCCCCTACGACGGCCGTATCCGGTCCTGACTTGTGACACTACTTCATGAAATTCATAACTACCGCGATCGAGATATGCGATATGATAGAGATGCTTTACTAAAACGCTGGGATGTTTTGTTTGAATAGGAATCCGAGCATGTTTGTATGATGATATCATGATGATCGAAAGAAACTTGATGACAACACCTTGGGCCTTTCAAGCAAGTAATGGAATTTCAAGCCTCTCGGGCTACTTCCACGGGCAAGGAAAGTTCTTTTGGGCTAGAGAATGTACGACACATTACCCGGATACAAAGTTCGAAACACGGGGCATAATGATCCCAGAGCAGGTAAGGTCGACGAGGATATAAGTCGAGGCATCGGGGGGCGCGACCGAGTACCGTGCGTCTTCTCAGGTATATTCATGTGGGAGAGGCAGCTCCCAGATGTTTCCATCGTTGTCTTTACCACATAGGAGTACCGTGAGTGCCTCGGTACGCTTCTTTGCAAAAGCCTGCCACGCGGCCAAAACTTCGTCCCTGGGTCTCCATTCCTGATTGCCCTGCTTTCCATTCCACGACCAAGATATGTCAACTCGGTCTGCCGTTTGTCCTGTACCCCTGGCCAAGTCAAAGTTAGGTCCTGTGCTTGAGCAAGAGCGTAGGTTCATGTCCATTAGTTCTGGCATACGCTGAGCCGCAGCCGACGCGGCATCCCAGACGCGGTCTTGCAACGGCCAAAGGCTTGAAGCGTCTGAGTCTGAGCAGGCGATTTGCATCAACTCCGCAGGCCCTGGAATTTCCAGTCTATCAAGAATACACTGATCGTAATCAAAATAAAACCACTTTAATGATGGCCACTCAGTGATCAGATCTTGCCCAAATATCCCAATGCCAACTCCTACGTTCGGAATGAGGTACAGATATTCGAGTCCCAACGATATCTGATGGAAATTGTGCGCCAGGTTGTTAGAAGACCTTCCATATCTGATAGTGGCATCGTCCTCGTCTTCCCTGAAAATCTCCATCTCCAGGTATCTTGTGGAATCACTGTGCCATTTTAAAAGCGTCCCGGATATGTCTACTAACTAATTAGCCACTGTAACAAATGTAGGCATAGGCCGATGCACATAGAATGAGCTTGGATTCATGAGTAAGATTCGCCAATAACGACAATTGCATCTGTTTGAAACTTGGTAACTGACGACAACGCTTACCTTCAAATTCTTCTTGACGCGTAAAGAAACTGAGTACCTTCTTGAAAGCACCAGGGGTACTCCCTACCATATGTACAGCAATGAGAGCTGCCCCAGGGCTGTCCTGGGCTTCGATTATGAGTCGTTTTATGCAAGGGACCTCCGGCAGGGGAGCCAGTAGTTCGGTCCTGCCAGCTGGATATTGCATGGTCTTTGTCCGTAGGGTGAAGCAAATGTTTATCCCGGGATGTTTTTCTACGTTACCAAACGCAGCCATGATCTCCTTAATAGCCGCGAAACATTCCGTTGCGACAATATCTTCGAACGTGATACTGAGTTCCCGAATGCAATATGGTCTTTTGATTTGGTGATTATGTTACAGAGCTTTCCAAGTTTTTCCGTCGAGTCACATGTCTTGGTGATTTTTTTGAAGGACACTAGTTCAACCATGTCCTTCCACACAACGCATACATGACGGAGCTTACGCCGCTGTTCAAGTTCAGGCAGCAGGTAGTCCAAGATCAGTAGGGTGACTTCGTTGGAGAAGGGCCATGATGGTTTCGATGCCATTATGAATAATTGTGAGGATTATGAGAGGGTGTTGAGAGTGCAATAACCGATCGAATAGAACTGGCCACATAGGGTCAACAGAGATGTTTAAATGGTAGATCGTGGATGTTTACATCCATTGTTGTCACGTTTCATGTGGGAGAACATGTTGGTCCAACTCATCTTCCGGCTTTGTTCTTCCTCATTCCAAGTCAAGCAAACACCTACCATATTGTGTGTCATGCATGGGAATATGTCACATGTGCTTTCCTCTTTGATACATCATAGTCATGTGGCTGTATCGATGGAAACGACAGTCGTTTGACATATCCTGCTGTTAGCTTCCCGTACCACGTGAGTCTCCTGAATGTATACTTTGATAGTCTGCTAGGCAGACTCTCTCCCAATCACCTCAGAGCAAGCAATCAGACTCGCTTGAGGGGCAGCCGTTGGGATGTCTCATTGAACATATCCCGGAGCTGTATCCTAGCTAGATGTATCTCCGACTGAGGGTGGGAACTAGACGATCAGATGGGAGGACGTGGCAATACATGCCCCAGGTCAAATGAAGCTTCACGTCTTCGCCCAAACCCTTTTATTCGGGACAACCAATCAATGAGACAGTCTCCTTCAACGGCTCTTGTATTTGGCTCTAGGTATGATTCAGTCCATGTATTAGTATTTATGGAAGCATGAAATATTAACAACTTATGAAACACAGCTGATTCTGGACCTCTGTGGGTCAAGTTTATTTCCATATACGATACGGCTCATTTGTCCATTTGTGCAGGCAATAATATCAAGGAGCAACTGATGTAGTATTGGGAAAGATTATAGACTACAAAAGCATATCACAAGGTCTTCTGGTTTGAGTAGACGTGGTCGAGTGCCATCGTCTTTGCAAGCGCCGCAATTTGTCCATCCGGGACTCGGGGGCCGGAGGGGTTATACCCGGTCAACTAAGCCCTCCTTAGCACACACCAACACCTCGGGCTTCCGGTCACGCTTCCCATCAAACGCACATCACAAAGTCAGAAGTCTGCTTCTGGGCCTCCATTCGCCGCCGCCCATCATCTTCTGTCACTCCCAGAAGATCTGGGTTTGGTAACTAACTCGCAGGTGGAATCGAGGCCCCTAATGGGGGTCCGCGTCCCAGTCGTCGCTCCAGTCTTCCACCTTCCAGCTTGCCCGACTCTCGCTGAAGGAAACAGGCATGTCATCGACGCACGTGGGAAAATATCCCTTATGGATGACTTCAGAGACTTCCTTGATCGACACCCGGAGCGCACTACCGCGCTTCCTCGCCGCGATGGCGTGCCACGCACACAAGACCTTGTTGCTCGGCCTCCAGTCTGCGGCCCCGTGACCGCTCCAGACCACTTCCACATCTGGCTCCTCGCCACCGTCTGGTATCGGGTCTACGGCCCGTGAGAGGAACTTGAAGTCGCGGTTGATGGGGTAGCCCGTCAGCCTCATCGTCTTGAGCCGGGGCATTCTTTGCGCGGCCGCGGCAGAGGCCTGCCAAACGAGCTCCTCAGCCTGTTCCAAACGTTGGCGGAAATTACTATCGAAATCAGTTTTCTGCTCTTCTTTGGTCGGAAGTTTCAGTGGGTCGATGATGCATTGGTCGTAGTGTAGGACGAAATCCTCGAGCAGAGGCCATTCTGCCGCAGGGCCGTCTCCAAGGTTGGGCCCAAAGATCTCGATGCCGGCTCGTACGTCTTTGTACAGGCGCAGCCTCTTCAATCCCAGGGATATGTTGTAGAGTTTCAACGTCCTTGACTGGTCGAGGCTATGTTTCCAAGGGGAAGGCGGCATTTGATTCTCGATGAACCTCCATGCGGGGTCTTCGAATATCGCTAATTCCAATTCCTCCGTCAAATCAGTAGTCGACCAGTTATTGACCGCCTGTGAGAAGTCTGTAATCATGCATGGATGTTAGCTAGCAATTCGTTTGTGGTGCAATGACGACAAAGGAAAATCGTAGATACAGTTGGCGAGGAGGCCCGGTTTGGATTGTTCGCGTTGACGTGGGTTCCGGTATTCCTCCTGCAACACACGGAAGGACCGAGTGTTCCGTCGATTCCAGTAAATGCAGCGATTATGCCACTGAGATGATACCGTTGATTCCATTTTGTGACCCTGTATGATGCCACTCTCATTGTGTCGCGAGGAGAAACGGTCGCCCATGTATGTACTTACCAAACCATTCTCCGTTCCTGATGAACAAATCAGCCCTCTTCGCGGATGCGCAAGGAACGCTCCCCAGCAGCTTTGCGAGTAAAGCTGCTGTGTCGGAGGCGGTTTTCTTGGCGGTGATGTGAAGCTGCTTGACCAGGCGAACTTTTGGTAGCGAAACACGGAGATCTGCGTCTGGCGATGTCGGCGCGTAGTGTCGTAGCTTCGGTCCAATGAACTGAAGGTTCAGAGAGATCCCAGGGTGGTTGTGGACGTGGGCATTTCCGTCCAAGCTGTGCAGCCAGCCCATAACATCCTCAACGACGGATTCGCAGCGCTTCGTATCGCTGTCGTGGAAAATAAGTTCAAGGCACCGGAGATGGCTGAATCTTTCTGCCCTTGTGAGGAGGATGGAACGAAGTAGCTCAAGGTCGTCGTCCTTCTTGTACTCCTTCCTGACATTGCGAAAGGTGATCGACTCAATGACGGCTCTCCATGCAGCGCAGACGGTGGCGAGCTCTGGCAGATCCACGGCCTCAAAGGCCAGGTTTTCCATGATGGCGATGGTGAGTTCATTGGGTAGAGACCAAGGCGCCATCGTGAGAACTGTTGTAGCAGGGAGCAAGTAGGTGGAATGACCAGTTGCTGTCAATGAGAAAGACGCTGTGCAAGTAGGTGAAAGAACCAGGTTGCGGCCAATGATGGAAGTCTGGATGATTGCGAGGGATACACAGAGGTGTTGAGGCCACCCCGTAATCACATTTATTTATGTTCTTTTCAGAAAGTGACCCAGGCCCTGTTGGTACAATTACCAATGACTAAGTACCCAATCAACTTCAAGAGAGGCAACTGACGAAGACGTATCAATCGTTTTGAGTGAGGTACATAGAAATCCAGAGCCAATCTAACCTACAACATGCTTGAAGCAAATTCACGGGGGCTTGTCCATAGCTAGAGGCGTAGACGACCTGAAGTATGTGTCTGATTCTGCAAACGTGTACATACAGTCTGATATAAAGAAATATCCTACATCAACCCCATGACTCATCTGGAAAACGATTTGCTATGATTTCGATTTCATGAATATGTCGGAATAGTTCAGTTTCAATTGGTTCATCTTGTAAGCCATGTCGTTGGAGAGAGGCTGTTGTTGCAAGCGGGAGGCGGCTGCAAGGGGATCTAGAACCCCCCACTGTGCCCCGCAATCCCGCGCGATCAGCCCCACCAAAATTTTCCTAGAGCTTCGGTCATTGAACTCGTGCTTGCAGAGTTGAACGTCCGACAGCTTGGAAATCTCCATTCGGACGACCAGGACAACAGCAAAAGCGACGCGACCACGAGTTCCCAACAAGAACATCCGGGGGAAATTACAGACAGACGAACGAACGAACGGCGCATCGTCTTCAACAACCGCACGGCCCAATTGGCGACGACGAGCTGCCACCACCGACAACAACCACCTCCCGACCGCACACACATACACAAGGGCACTCGCCCCCGCCAGCCACCATGCCCCTCGACACCTCCACCTACAACCTCGCCCTCCTCCGCGTCGACGGCCGGCGCTGGAACGAGCTGCGCCAGCAAAAGGCGCAGATGGGCGTGCAGCCCTCGGCCGACGGCTCCGCCTACCTCGAGCAGGGCAACACCAAGATCCAGTGCATCGTCTCGGGCCCCAACGAGCGCGACACGAAGAGCACCTCCTCCGCCTCCACCGCGCCGACCTCGGGCGGCCAAGGCGCCACGGTGGCCGTCAGCATCACCATCGCCCCCTTCGCGACCGTGGACCGCAAGCGCCGCGGCCGCAACGACAAGCGCCTGCAAGAGATGCAAACCACCATCGCCTCGGGCCTCGCCGCCGCCGTGCAAGGCCAATCCTACGGCCCGCGCTCGACGATCCACATCGCCCTCAACGTGCTGTCGCAAGACGGCTCCCTGCTGGCCTGTTTAATTAATGCCGCCAGCCTGGCGCTCGTGGACGCCGGCGTGCCCCTGACGGACTACCTGGTCGCCTGCACGGCGGGCTCGACGTCGTCGTACGCGGCGGCCGACGAGGCGGCCGACCCGCTGCTCGACCTCAACACGCAGGAGGAGCAGGAGCTGCCGTTCCTGACGCTGGCGACCCTCGGCGCGACGGACAAGGTCGTCGCCATGGTCTGCGAGAGCCGCGTCCAGCTGACACGCCTCGAGGGCATGATGGCCACCGCTGCCGACGGCTGCAAGGGCGTCCGCGACTTCCTCGACGACGTGGTGCGGGACAAGGGCGAGCTCATGGTGCAAGAGGGCGCCGTGGGCAGGGGCGAAGTAGTGGGCGGCATGGATTTGGATTGATTTGGGGAGAGAAAAGAGGATACCAAGATAAAACGAGACACAAACGGTTGATAGGTAGAAGAAGGAATATGCACGTGAAGGGGGCATAGCATACATGTCATCGATATCCGGCACAAATAGCATCTGCATGGCGTTTTCGGTTTGGTCACGAGATAGAGATGAAAGGAATTCCAAATGTTGAGGATCATATCATGTTTTTGTTGGTCGTCAATCTTGAAATGAGAAACGATATAGCTTTCTTGGCTCATTACATTTTGACAGATGTGCTAGTGTGATCGGCGTTGGTGCTATATCTCTGTACGTATTTAGAGCTCATCGTGCTCCGCCTCGGGGGCCGGGGTGGCCTCGGGCGTGGGCTCGGCGCCCTGCCACGAAGTCGACTCGTCCTCGGTGGGCACCTCCACCTTGACCTCGTCCTCGACCTTGACCTCGACCTTCTCGGCCTTGGGCGTCTCCTCGGCGACCTCGGACAGGACACCGGCGGGGAGCTTCTTCTTGGTGCCCTCGCTCAGGCGGATGGCGTCGATCCAGGCCTCGATGCTCTCGCCGCTGAAGTCGCCCTCGTACTGTCTCCACCACTTGCGCTTGCCGTTGACGGCGATGATCTCGACTTCGGAGGCGAGCTCAAGGGTCTTAACCAGGGCTGCCACCTTCTCATCCGCCGAGTGAATCTCGTAGAAGGGGAAGAGATGGCGCTGGGCGTGCGCATGCTTGTGAGCGAGCTCGGACAGACTTCCGAGGGCCTTCTCAGCAGCCTCGCCGTGGGCGGCGGGTACAACGGCCAGAATGCAAGTGCCGGACTTGGGGTTCAGGCACTCCTTGGTCAGCTTCGAGGCCTCGGTGATGGCGGGAATGGCGGGTGCGACCTCGGCAGCCTTGGTCGCCTTGGGGGTCTCCGAGGTCGCGGTTTCTTCCTCGGCCGTCTCCTTGGTCTTGCTCTTAGCGTCGGACGACTTGGAGGAGGCCTTCTCCTTCTTCTCCTTCTTGGCCTTGGGCTTAGCAGGGCCAGAGACGGGGTTGGGCTTGCCGGCCTGCGAGAGGAACTTGACCATGGCGTCCTTCTTCATCTCGCCATCGTACAACAGACCGGGCTTGTCGCCACCGGGAAGCAGCACCAGAGCTGGGTAGGACTTGACACCGAACAGCTCATTGGCCTTGGTCTCCTTGTTGCGGACCTGGGCCACCTGGATGACGTCGAGGAAGTCGATGGCGAGGCTCTTGAGCAGGGCGCTGGTAGTGCCCTTCTCGCTGAACAGGATGGCCTTGGCAGTATCGTTGTTGGTGCTGAGGAAGCTGTCGACGTCCTTGTCGGTGACCTTCGTCACGTGATTGTTGATCTTGTCGACGACGGCGTCGACGATGCCCTTGGCGGAGCGGGGGCCATTGTAGTCGTCGACGACGGGCTTGCCGTACTTCTTGCCGGGGCGAGAGATCTTGAGGGTCGGGAAGCCCTGGACGCCGAACTGGCCGCAGAAGGGCTTGTTCTCGTCCTCGTCGCAGTTGATGGCGGCGACCTGGGCCAGACCCTCGAGGTTCTTGGCGGCCTTTTCGTAGGCGGGCTTCAGGTTCTGGCAGTGGCCGCACCAGGGCGCGTAGAATTCGAGGACCTATTGGATGCAAGAAAGAGATGGCTGTTAGTGGGTGGTCGAGTCATGAGGCGAACGGGTGGTGGGTGCATATTTGTTGGAGCCGTCCCCGGTGTAAAGTGATTGGATGGGGATAGACATAGGCACAATGCTGCTGAGACAAACGCAACGGCAAATGGAGATAGATAGAAGGGTGGGACATACGGTGGTGTAGTTGGACTTGGCTACGAGCCTGTCATAGCTCTTAGCATCGACCTGGAGAACGGGCGAGTTCTTGGTGTAGATGCCGGCGCTGACGGTGGGCAGGGCCGAGAGGAGAGCTACGGCAACGGTAGCTAGTGTGGGGTTGGAGGCATGCATGGTCGGCCAGTGTCAGTCGATCACGACACAGCAGTAGCAGTGGGCGGGAGGCAGCTATGTATGTTCAATTGATGGAAACGCAGTCGATCAGAAAGACGGGGAATTGCGCTGGGAGACGAATGATGAGGACCGAATTGGCCATGCACAGAATGCGAAGGTTTCGCCAGAATAGTTCCGCAGGTTATAAACAGAGGATCGAAGGTGAATTGGTGTAGTTGTCCTCCTAGATTCAGCAAAAGGCCAGCGTGGAAATAAAGTCAGTCCATGAGCAGGCGGCAGCGATGCATGGGCAGGTCGACTAAAAGCAAACCGTGGGGCTCCCGTTGCATTCACCCGCACGCCACCCAGACCTCGTACCTCCATCATACTGCTCCATCACTCAATTGCGATCTTTACACTACCAGAAACAATTCCTCATGTCCAAATGAGGTAATGAAATAAATATGGAACGTGATTCATAGTTGTCAAGCGACTGACCAGCTTTTTGAAACCTCAAGGATAAGTAAACAATCGAGATAATATGCAAGAGACAGAGCTGGGAAGTGACTTCGTATCAGGTGGCATAAAGGCGCTTTGAGGCGATTTGGTGCCCTTCGGCAAATCAGAGAGTCGATCTGTCAAGAAGCTCAAGGTGGTCGAGAATCCAAAATCCGGGGTCCCTGTGGCTGATGCCCTGTAGCTCGAGCAGCTTGAGCCTCGCTGTGGTGAAAGCTCGACTTTAGGCTGTTGTTTCGGGTCTAATTCCGCACTACTTGGAGGGGTGAGCAACTTTTGTAGGAGCCTAGCCGCCATTACGTCGATGAGCGATGAGGGATCAGGGTCTGGGGTGTCTGGCAAACCCCCAGACAGCTTCAACCACTGAATAGAACCTCAAAGACAACATCAGACAAAACACCACCCACCCGCCACGACATCGCCCCAAACACGATCTCGCAGTCTAGAAAGCATCACAAACGTCTCTTCCGATCGATACCAGCATTTTCACCCGGGCGCATTGACAGCTCCGACCATGGCGGCCAATATCCCCGCACCCCTCAAGAAGGCGGGCATCACACCCTTCGTGGTGCGCGCGACGCAGCTTGAGAAGGCCAAGCCCGTGATCGCATACTGGTGTATGTATTGGCTTCTGATCGGGGAGATGATCAATACTGATTGAGCAACAGGCGAATACTGGGTGGTCAACCAGATCCTCGCCAAGCAGCTCCACAGCACCGACGATGACTGTCTGCAATTCACCATGGCCTTGATGGACAAGCTAGAACAGACCAAATCCGAACAAGCCGGAAACGATGCGATACTGGACGATGTTGCCGGCAAGGCATACGTCGAGCAGTTCGCCCAGGAGACACTGGATCGCGCTCTCCGGCCCCTCAATGCCAACAAGGTCACACAGTGAGTCTCTACCTAATCCGATTTCCCCTGCACATGTCGCTGATCGTCGCTCAGGCAAACTGCCGTCACATTCGAAGCGGCCGCCACCTTCTTCCACCTTGTCAACATCTGGGGCCCGGCCGACGCCGAAACGGAGCAGAAGATCAAATTCGCCAAGTGGAACGCCGCCCGGATATTGAGAGCCATCAAGGAGGGCAAGGACCCCAACGAGTCGAACCCGAAGCCCCAGGAGGAAAAGGAAGAAGAACAATTGGACCCCAACGACCCCGAGGTCCAAGCACTAGGCGGACTGCCCCGATCAGCCACCGTCGAGGACGCGCCGGAGGAAGGAGACAAGACCTACCTTGACCCAAAGGCCTCCGCTATATCGCCAGCAACCGTGTCGGCTCCTACATCTCCTCCACAATCAGCGGTTCCGCCCGAGCAAGTCTCTCCCATTGCACCGCCAGACCAGCCTGCCCATGAGGGTTACTTCCCCTCTGCGCCATCTGCGCCCACGGCTGATGCTGATGACCCACCTCTTGAGCTGCCGTCCGCCCCTGGGGCCCCTTCATCTGCCGGAGACCCCGACTTCAGTATCCCAAGTCCACCCACAGTCCAGCCGGGCGCCTCAGGGGCCATCTCACCACCAGCCCTGCCCGACACGCCACAGTCCTTCTACCAACAGCCCCAGCCCCCTGTCCATCAGCCATCCGACCCGGCGTGGGCACCGGGGCCTGGACTCCCTCACCCTCACCAAGTCTATGCTCCGCCTAGCGCACCCCCGGCGCCTGGACTCCCTCACCCTCACCAAGTCTATGCTCCGCCTAGCGCACCCCCGGCGAACAACTTTTATACCCAGGCTCCGCGCCAGCCGACTCAGCCTTCAGAGTCACCCCGCTCACCTCCTGTACCCAAGAAGCCCCAATCACTCGCCCCGTCGCAGCCGGTGTCGAGCTACAGTGGTGGTCCACCTACCAACTCGGTGTATCAAGCCGATGACATGTCCATGGAACAGGCGCAGAAGCACGCCAAGTGGGCTATTTCGGCTCTCAACTTTGAAGACGTGCCTACGGCAGTTAGAGAGTTGAAGGCGGCTCTGAATGCTTTGGGGGCCTCCTAGAGGCGGCGGCTATGATCATTGGGGGATACCTGTTATGGGAACACTGCATTTTAAGGGCTCATGTCTATTGAAAACCACCGAGCTTTGTTTTACATGCATGGTAGCGGTAAAGGAAGTTCGTTAGGGGAACGAGGAGGGAGCATACCAGTAGGAATGATATGTAGATACCAATGTGGGAGGAGCACGGCGATCGTTAATCGATTAAAGTCATTTATTATTCCCAGCTTGATCCGGTACAACCGAGATTCATGCAAAAAGCTTCCCTTCGCTTTCTCTCTTCACAAGCCATATCCCCTTCGTTCTTGTATGCGACTTCCTCGCCTCTCACCTGATCTGAAGATGCCATGGCCCAGACGACTTGCAAGGGGGCGATGCATAGGGTTGCTTCCATATATCAGTCTGCAGCGAAGTCAACCCGATTTTTCTTCATCCTACCCGGCATCTCGATTACATAAGACCTTTCTATCAAGTTGGTGGGCGAAATGTTTTCCCCGATGGGTCTTATATGCCTCTTGCGATTTTGAGTTCAGGGCAAACATGGCTCATCAGCGTTGAATATCGTTACCATTCACAATTCTCGGGTCGAGATCCACCAGCAGGTAGACTGTGTAGATTCATCTCCGACTACTTAATCTACAGGGCATATGAATTCGACCGAAGCTGAGAGTGACACGAATCCTATTCAATTTATCATATTAAACAGACACATTCCCTGCGTGACCTGAGCTATATTCAAACCGCATACCTCTGGCCTGTTTTGAACATAGTCAATCTTGACTTCGGTTTTGGACTCGATATATCTCTCAACACCTCACACACAGAGCTTCATCATGGACCCATTCGTTTACGAGCTCATGCCACGTCTCCCCCGATACGTCCAGGACTATGCCTTCTTTGCCTCGAACGGGGTTTGCAACCACCGCCATAATCAGCGGCCGCTTTACTACGCGTCCATCCACGACAGCGACCCGGCTCCCCTACGCCACGGCTCGCTCCGTCACGACTACTACTCTGCCCGCCCGGAAGACGTGGACCCGGCCGAGGCCCTGATGGACGACGACACGCTGCCCCCTCTCAAGGTGCAGTACGACGACCAAGGCAACGCCGTCATGGTCGACGACGGACACCCAGTCTGGCGGCCGGAATATGATGTATGTCTGGACGATCTGCTATCCCACCTCGCCGTCTACCGCGCGATCCCGCCCCTGCGGCCACTGGCCCTCCACGTCTTCAAGCAGTGCCTCGTCTCCTTCGTGCCGCGGCGGTGGTCGGGCCCGGCTATTGTCAACAGCTACATCGAGGAAGGCGCCTTCGGGGCCCTGGTCCGGAACGTCTACGAGCACACCGCCGAGGGCGACGGGCTCCGGGTCGTCTGCGCCCGGTTCGGGGTCTGGGCCCAGGCCCGGTGCGGGCTGCGCCGGCGCCGCCGGCCCGTCGAGTGGCTCGCGCACTTCCTGTGTGTCGATGCGGCGCGGCGGGCTTGCGGGGGGTTTGATGCGGATGTTGCGGAGGGGGTGCGTGGGCTCGCGGAGGAGCAGGGGCGGCTGAGGGCGCGGGCGGAGGGGGCAGGGGAGGAGGCGGCGGAGGCAGAGAAGGTAGAGGAGCGTCTTTGTGTGATGACGAGAGGTTTCCAATTTTGCGAAGAAATGCAGGGAGGATGCCAGAGCGAGAGAAACATTGGCATATTCGAATACTCAGAAATGAACGATGTTCAGATCATTCAAATTAGTGTTGAAAACTGTCTCATATCCCAGCTGATCTGGTCTATCACTTCTTGCATAGTGTTGGTGTGTATTTAGACGAACATGAAGAGTTTCTAGCTATCTAAAAGCGATTAGACTGACATTTCCATCCAAGGAATCAGAATGGCACACCTCTGTGGTCTTACTCCATGTGAAGTTACGCAGACCGCGATGGGAATTTTGGAGCAGTACCTAATGTTTAGGCTGCGGCAACAAATCGCAAGATGCCATGGGCGACTAACCATCGTGAACGAGCCTGCATATCCTGCAACTGCAGATCACCTCACATCCCATCGGCGACGGAGTCCAAGGGACATTTCTTCTTTCCGGTGTATATTCTGCAGAGTTTCTGAAACTCCCTCATCCATGGAATTCGGCGATGGGACACAGAAGGAAATAGTTGCAACTGAAATGCAGATGTATCCCGTTATTCCCATAAGATCTACTCGATAGACTGACAAACGCCGTCATGGCGTCGGATGTCATTGTTTGAGTGTAGGCTTAGGCTGGGCGCTAGAACAACGACACGATACATTGATCTGCATCTGCCATGCTGGATAGCTGGGTGCTCGAGTCAAGATTTGTTTTCAGCAAACCGACGGCGAGAGGAAGGAATAGGCTATATTGATTTTTCCCGGCAGACTTGTTCATCTGGTCCTCACATACTTGATGCTAGTTTGACCAATTGCCTCCATCGAACCATTAATGACGGGCATCTTTTGCGGCTCAAAATACCATCGCGTTGAATGTTCAGTCCGTAGCAACGGCTAAAACCGGGTTTAGCGACCAGCTAAGTCAATGACAGTCACCTCAATGAACCCCGTGAAATTGCAGGCTTGTGCATCTGCTTTTTACACGTAATTGCGATGGGGTTTGGAATTAGGCGCGTCCAAGACCTCGCGTTCGCGGCGTTCGCGATACGGCAGCTCTTGAACACGACTTGGAAGAGAAAAAAACTGGTGGGGTCGGTCGAGTGAAACAATGCAGCCCCTCCTTGCAGCGCTAGAATTGTTCTCGAAAACCCGTCTGAAGCTGCTGAAACACTGAGCCACGGACGGCTGCAGGGATAGCCCGCCTGTAGAAACACATGTGAAGAGAACCCCCGATCTACAGGGCTGTCAGAGACGTCGAGTTCGGGAAGGCCATTCGGCTCTCCCCTGTTGCAGGTGATGATCTCAAGAGTGAGGCGGACACACGTCAAGTGTCATTTGCGCATGGTATTCGAGGATCTGCGTGCAAGAAAAGAGCCAGAAGAGTGATGGCCATGTTCGAAGATCATGGAAACTGGTTCCGGCGCTTGGGAACCAGCGAGCGAGACGAAACAGTGCTCGCGTTCTTGGGAATAGCCAGGGGTGCCGATCTGGCAAAGACAGAACGGACGGGTCATCCGATTGGGATTGCCCGTGTCGTGTTACCTCGAGGCGATCTGAGCTGGTAATGGCTCGTCCTATTGGCGTGCCCAATTCGTCCAAATGGTGCTGCATGGGAACGCAATAATCCCAAAAGAAAAGACACCGAACGTTGATTACGGCCAACCGTTGGATGGGCGAAAAGCCACTGGAGGGGCCGAATTCAGAATTCTCCAGCACAAGTTTTCTTTTGCTCAACGGTCATACGCGCAGCTCCTCTTCCTCTCAGACAAGAGGACGGACGCCTGCCGAAGGAACCGCAGATGGGCCAAGCCTCGCTGCGCCATTGCTTTCTTTTACTCGACGCCGGGAAGGCCAGTGTCCCTTGCAGGACCGGAAGACTACTGGCTACAGACACAAATACGTTTGCCTGGCGATATCGTCATCGCCAAGAGGAAAAGGCAATTGGATATTACCCTACATGACATCTGCGTAATTGCAGTACATGCGCAGCGCGGAAGAAGAAACCGCCTGGCCAGCTAGCCGGGCAAGGCGAGAGTAGCTCACTCAATGTGAAGCACAGGCTCCGGCGCTACTCGTCAGCATCTGGCTCTAGCGGTGACACTACCACTTGATGATGTGCAGCCGTCCTCCCGGGAGCCGTATCACTAAAATAAACCCAATGCCAGACAGGCTGGTTACGTAGGCTGGCCTTCTGGGCTGGGGCAGTACCTGAGGGTAATTGATTGAACTTGGGCTTGGTGACTTGGTAGTTTATTTACTCACCTAATCAATGTTAGCCATCCATGCCAAATGCCACCTCGTAGCCGAGTTGACGATTTTGACGCTTGTCGCAAGCGATGCCACGGGCGCACACTCCAGGTTACATTTGCTACAGCTTGGAGGCGCGCAGCCGAATGAACTGGCTGTCAATCACTTTATCCCCTCCCTCCTCCATCCCCCATCCCACTGCCCATCCCACCTTTTCCCACTCCCTGGCAGGCCTGCACGCCTGGCGCGCACTGCACTTGGCTTGGCCCGGCAGCCTCTCCCTAGTTTCCAGGGTCCGGGTCTCCTACAGGTGCGTGCACCTGCCTCGCTGCAACCGTGCCAGTGCACAACTCGATCATGGCAACTCTGCCAATCAGATATAAAAAAATACAAAAAAAAAACTTCGACGGCTTGAGGCTTGAGCTTCTAGAAGCCCATCCCGCGCGCCCATCGAATCAATTGATCAATTGATTGAACCACTGCCGTCGTACTGCATGCTGCTGCCTCTGTCTCTGCTGCGACACACTTTTTTTACTCGAGGGTCATTGGCCACAATTCGTGCTGACCTGCCTGCACTTGCACTGCACTGCACCGTAGCTAAAAATAAAATTGACCGATTGACCATGGACCTCAGGTTCGCCTGTTTTCCATGCGAGCATCATCATCCATTTCCCACGCTGGACTTTAATGATTGATCGACCTGCCCCCAAGACAGGGTATCCTTTCCCAACTCCTAGCAGCCAACCGGCTCAGCCGTATGGTACGGTTTAGTGACGGCCCCTCTCTATCCTATCCATCTACTGCCTGCCCCCCCCTCTCCCCTCCATTGCCCTCTTCCCGCCGTCCTTATCGTTTCGTCCCTCTCGCCGCTTCACCACCCACACGCACACAATCCAGGACTTGGGACCCCGACACCCGAGCTACTCCCCAAGCAACTTAGACTCAGATGGGCCAAGGGCCAGTCCGTGCCCCGTGCTGCTGCTTGTGCCTAGTGCGCCTAGGGTCCTTATCCCAAGCCAGACCAGAAGGAAGAAGCAGGAGAAGAAGCAGCACAACTAGCAGCAGCACAACAACAGCAGACGGAGAAGAAGCTCTGACCCCTTCACCGCAGAGAGACGTGCGCACTTTCGATTAACCTATGTATGCAATACCCTCCGGCTCGGCCCACTCAATGACCCCGTCAAGACCCTCAAGCTTGAGACAAGACAATGGCGACTAGCACATAGAGCGGTCCTATTTACGGTACAGCTCCTGTATCTCTTGCTGCTTTTTCCCTCTGACAACAGAGAGCTCCCCACATCCACACCCAGCCTCCAAGCCTACTTCGGCGGCGACAGCAAGCAGAGCAAAGGGGCAGAACGACGCCAGTCCAAGTCGCAACGGGGGGCCAAGACACGAAGACACCACAACAACACCACCTCCGACTTCTCTCGACTCTCGGTTTCACACCTTACCTACCTACCGCTACTGTACATCTTTGACGCGCCATGATCACGACATCCCCATCTCCTCATTGACCCGATACCAATCCGTGGAAAGGCTTCTTGAGTTCCTTCTTCTTGTGCTTCTTTTGCTTCTTCTGCCCTACCCACTTAGGATATACTTCTCAGGTACGCTCGCTTTACGTCAACCCCCCGTGACCTCTTTCCCCCTTCCCACCCACTCTTACTCTAGCACCAAGCAGCCAAATCAATTGGCGGTACCGCTCTACTCCTCTTAGGCCAGGCCGCTAGTGTACCTCTACCTACAACTACCCATCATACCCTTACCCATCCATGCCTACATTACCATACCTACATTATACATTGCCTCCTTGCCTGCTTTCTTTTTTGCCCTCCCGGGACGCCGTCATAATCCTTGCTTGTCTCACCAGATGCATGTTTGTTCTTGCCATTGTTGTTGCTTGTTTGTATGCCAGCACCCCTTGTGTAACCATTTCCCGATAGATACGGAGACCTTCTCTGGGTAAAAAAACAACCACGGACGCTTTATACCTCGGACCGCCAGCCAGACTTGCTTGGCCCAGACGACCTGCTCGCGTGCTGCTGTTGTTGTTGTGACGGCAGCTTGTACCAACCAAGACGTATACACCGAGATCTATTTCTCTCTATTTTTGGAGCCCCATGAACCACCTCAGCCTGGCTGTCCAAAGTCAATTGCGAGCCTGTTGCCACGGTAAGTCTTGCGGTGCGGTGTCAGAAAGTGGCGGCGCGGTGGGTGGTGCTGCTTGTCTTGGATCTGGTGTCTTGGAGTATGCTGACAGCCGCCCCAAAGCTCAGCCGACAATAGAAACGAAATTCGAATCAACCCCACGTCCCCGAACGAATTCAGGCGACGCTGCTGAAGTTTCCAGCCCGCGAGAGACGTCTACCCAAGCAACGGCTAATCGCTCGGCGCAACGAACCCCTTGAGCTTTACCGCCAATTGACGACAGAACGTTAGCGATCCCAGTCTCCGCAATCACCAGCACGGCCGAGCTTGTGTGGATAAACACGCTCCGCCCTTGTCAAGGATTGAGCCGTGTGCTGAATCTCGACCGCCCGTTTCCCTCTCTTCCCCCCTCTTGCGGTTCGTCCAATAATATTTTGGTGTGTGCATGCTTTTTGGAAGAAGCTTGTCTATCCCAACTGTTGTCGGTTTCGGTTCCGCGACGATTACAACGCTTTTCGAGGAACACCCTCCTGGCAACCCAACCGGCCGGGGTAGAGCATGAACCGTTGCTTGCCTAAATTCTCAGCCGTTCGGTTACACTAGCCCAAGAATTTGCCACGACAGGGAGTGACGGCCGTTGGAGTCTACCCGAAATATTAAGGGGACCGGCGTCGACGACCAAAGTGTTTGGCATTGACATCCGCCCTGGCAATCTAGCAGCGGCTCGGCTGCCCATCCGGCAGGAACAGCCATGAGGCGGAATCGCAGCTCGACGGCCTCGGCCTACAGGGCCCTGGCCCATCACCCAGCCGGTGTTGCAGGTGCCGACTCTGCGTCGCTGATCAGGTCCTTCAATGTCGAGACGAATCCCACTCGGCCCATGCGGCCATCCCCCTTGACGGCCTCGACCATCAAGGACATGCCCTTGGATCTTCTGGACCGCATGCGATCGTTTCCGCTTTTCATGTCGGCACCAGAAGAGTTCCTCGTGGCCATCGGCAAGCACTTACGGCCCCAGGTCCACTCGGCGCACGACCACGTCCTGACAGAAGGCGACGAGGCCAAGGCAATGTACTGGCTTGTTCGGGGTGTTGTTGCTGTGACTTCCCGCGACGGAGAAGCGATACACGCAGAATTGAAGCCGGGTGCTTTCTTTGGAGAGATTGGCGTACTGATGGACATGCCGCGAACGGCCACGATCATCGCGCGCACCAAATGCTTGCTTCTCGTATTGAAGAAGGAGGACCTCCAGCTCGAGCTCCCGAGGTTTCCGGACATGGAAAGGGCCATACGACACGAGGCCCACGAGCGCCTGACCATTTTGAAGAAGAAGCGCCAAGAAAGCAAAGGCAGCCAGAGCCAAAAACATATGATGTCCCGAGAAGTCGCTCCCGGGGAGGTTTCCACCGGCGAGGTCGGGGTGATCAGAGAGGGTGCCGCGGTCAACCACAAGAAACGGAAGTCGCCGAGCCCAGGAGTGCCCGAGGATCCGGTGGCCAGCGCTCTGGGAAGCGGGTTTGTCAATGTGCGGCAAACGCTGAGGGAGCTGCCCTTGTTTTCGACGCTCCCTCCGGATATTCTTCACTTCCTGGGCATGAGCGCCCAACCGAAAACCTACAAGCCCTTCACGGAAATTGTCCAGCAGGGCACTCCCGGCCACGAGATCTACTTCATTGTGCGGGGCGAGGCCGAAGTTATACACGACACGCCCAAGAAAGAGGCGCCCACAAAACGCGTGACGCGCTCTTCGTACATCCGACCCAGGCTTCGCGCCGGACAATACTTTGGCGAAGTCTCGAGTCTGGGCTTGTCACGTGGGCGAACGGCCACGGTTCGGTCTATCACCACGGTCGAGTGCTTGATGATTGGAGGTAACGCCCTCGACGAGCTATGGAAACGATGTCCTCCCGGGATACGCAAGCAGGTGGAGGACACGGCCAGGACCCGAATCAAGCCTGCGGACGAAGATGTCGAAATGGTGGACGTGGAAAAGCTGGATAGACCTGGTACCCCGACAACACCCATCAAGATCGCGACCAACGTCATATTCCAGAACCATTCGTTGCCCGTATCCCCGGCCAAGGACGACTCGGACCCCATCTTATCCAAGGACCCGGACCCCTTCTTGAGCGTCGACATGGAAAACATGCGGAACCGTCGGCGAGGGTCTTTTGCGCCGCCTACGCCCCCGGCGGATTCCCCCTCTACGCCTAGCACCAATGGGGTCCGGCAGCGCAATATCGATGTCTCTACGCCCATCAAGTACAGGATCCCATCCTCGCCCGACTCGGAAGGGCCGTCCAAGAAGGCACGGATACTCCCGCGGAGACCTGCCAGCATGGAACAGTCGCGCCTGCCAGAAGACATCCTGGTCTCTGTCTTTCAATACATGAACCTACCCGAGCTGATGCGGCTCCGGCTGGTTTCCACGCGATGGCGCAAGACCCTGACGACACATCCCCGACTATGCACGGTAGTCGATCTGACTCCCCACAACCGACGCGTGACGGACCAGGTCCTCGTCAAGATCTTGGCACCTTTCTTTGGAATGCGTCCTCGGTCGGTAGATGTCAGCAACTGCTTTCACGTGACCGACGAGGGCTTTTCGGCCCTCTGGAAGATGTGTGGAAGGAACATCAAAATCTGGAAGATGAAGTCGGTGTGGGATGTATCGGCCAACCAGATCCTCGACATGAGCGAGCATGCCAAGGGGCTCGAGGAAGTGGATTGGAGCAACTGCCGCAAGGTGGGTGACAATCTGCTCGCCCGAGTCGTCGGGTGGGTCGTACCGGAACACGCCCAGACGACGAAACAGGTCGTGATATCCAATTCGCGCGTGAGGGGCCAGAAGCCACAGATGCAGACGGTCACGCTGCCTCCTCCTGGAACTGTCGTTGGCTGCCCCAAGCTGAAGCGGCTCAACTTGTCCTACTGCAAGCACATCACGGACCGGTCCATGGCCCATATGGCTGCCCACGCCTCGAATCGGATCGAGTCTCTGTCGCTCACGCGCTGCACGTCCATCACCGACGCCGGTTTCCAGACATGGACGCCGTACCGTTTCGCCAACCTGACGCGCCTGTGTCTTGCCGACTGCACCTACCTCTCGGACAATGCCATCATCGCGCTCGCCAACTCGGCAAAGGCCTTGACTCACCTCGACCTGTCCTTCTGCTGCGCCCTTTCGGATACGGCCACCGAGGTAGTTGCCCTGGGCCTGCCTAAGCTGCAAGAGCTCAAGATGGCCTTCTGCGGTAGCGCTGTCAGCGACAACAGTCTTGCCTGCATTGCCTTGCATCTTAACGAGCTCGAGCGCTTGAGCGTCCGAGGCTGTGTTCGTGTCACGGCCATGGGCATTGAGAGCGTCCTCGATGGCTGCGGCCAGCTCGAGTGGTGCGACGTAAGCCAATGCCGCAACCTGGAGCCGTGGGTGCATGGCGGTGGTGTGACCAGATGGGGCTTCGACGAGCGCGGCCGGGGCCAGAACAGGAATGGCACCAAGAGGGCCAGCATTATGCCGCCCAGGGGAGTCAAGAACCGCCGAGCCCGGCAGCCAGTCGGCTTTGTGGTCGAAAAGGGGCCCGGCAGCCTACGATAACAGCCTTTTCAACGGCTCAAAAGGTCCCCCGGGTTGAAAAATCAGCGGAAAGGGCTGGCTATATGATGTACCGTCCATTTTACGACAAGCGATTTTTGCAACATGTTTTTCACACCATGGTCATAAACGGAGATACCCTGATTATTTAGCGGGTGGAGGGCGGGAACCTTGAAACCAACCAACCATACACCAATCCATGTATGCAGTCTTTCTGTTGGGAACTGTAAGTATGCGAGGCTTTTGTTTAGACGAGCCGGCCAGAAGAAGCTGTACATGTACATATTACAGAAAACTTTACCTAGATAGCCATCTCATGAATGATAATGACAACATAACTTAAGCTGCTATACTGTACACTGTAAAGTGAGCCTATTGCTGCGGCATCTACAGTGCAAGGCTCCCCTGTGTTTACCGAATGCCATTACTCAATCATGGTGTCATCGGGGGCCACCGAAGAGCCCCCCATCTTTTGGTTAGGCGTTGCGGATCTAATCCCCGAATTGCTACTCGATAAGCTAGCTCTCTGGGTGGATCGGAGTGGACTCCGTCAGATCCGCATGGAAACTGTTCGGCGCGCCTGTTACCGAAAGCGGAAGAGATGCCGAGACAGTCCTGTGCCAAATGCCGATGGTGGGTTGCGAGGTGGCGGTCTTTCCTGACCTCTGCCGCTTCTTTTTTCCCGGGACCCCAAATCTGTTTGTTCGCTTAACAATTAACCTTTTTTACATCTCGCATACCCGACCGAGATCTGGTTACAAGTCACATTTTCTTACTTACTGCTATTACCCCTGGACATACATAGATCACACACTAGTGGGCGAGCTAGTAACATCAGCAGCAAGCAGCATCAAGCAACCAACACCACCACCACCACCACCCGAGAAAATGAAGCAGTGGATCACGAACCAGGACGGGCTGGAGAACCTCCAGCTGGTGCAGGACGTGCCGATGCCCGAGGGGCTGAAGGAGGGCGAGGTGCTGGTCAAGGTGAACCGGGTCTCGCTCAACTACCGCGACACCGAGGTGGCCATGGGCCTGTACAAGCACCACAAGCACGTCCCGGCGGACCAGTCCGGGCTGGTGCCCTGTTCGGACATCTGCGGCACCGTCACCCAGGTCTCGGGGAGCGGTGATAAAGTCGAGGGCCTGAAGGAGGGCGACCGTGTCATGGCCACCTTCAACCAGACCCACGTCAAGGGCCAGATCGTGGCCGAGGACATGGCCTCGGGTCTTGGTCTCCCTCTGCCCGGGTGCTTGGCCGAGTACCGTATCTTCCCGGCCACGGGGCTGGTCAAGGTGCCCGACTACCTGTCCGACGAGGAGGCGGCCTGCCTGCCCATCGCGGCCGTCACGGCGTGGATGAGCATCAACTCGTTCCAGCCCCTGGGCCAGCCCATGACGGGCCGGGACAAGGTCGTCGTGCTGCAGGGGACGGGCGGGGTGTCGGTTTCGGGGCTGCAGATTGCCAAGGCTTTGGGGTTGACGAGTAAGTGATTCCTTTCCGTGATTGCCCATTGAAACGGAAGTCTAATGACTGTGCGATAAATAGCCATCATCACCTCGTCCTCGGACGCCAAGCTCGAGCGCGCGCGCCAGATGGGCGCCGACCACACCATCAACTACAAGACGACGCCCGACTGGCACGAGGAGGTGCTCAAAATCACCGGCGGGAAGGGCGCCGACGTCGTCTTCGAGACGGGCGGCGCGCAGACGCTGGCCAAGTCGTTCGAGTGCGTCCGGTTCGGCGGGCTCATCTCGTGCATCGGCTACCTGTCGGGTAAAGAGGACGCCCCCGGGAACCGGATCAACACCAACGTGCTGGCGCTCAAGCGCAACGTCACGCTCAAGGGGATGCTGAACGGGAGCCGGGAGCGGTTCGAGGAGATGCTGCGGTGCGTGTACACGGGGGAGGGGGAGGAGGAGAAGCGGATTCGGCCCGTGGTGGATAGGGTGTTTGGGTTTGGGGAAGCCAAGGAGGCGTTTCAGTATCTGTTTAAGGGCGGGCACTTTGGTAAGGTTGTTATTCAGGTTTCTTGATTAGATTGAGAGACTTGGGGGATTTCTCTGTTGGGTGCGGTGTTAAGATAGGGGTAAAAGGGGGCCAGCAAGTAGATCTGCCGGGACATAGGATATACTGTCTCAAACTCCACTTTTACTTCTGTTTTCAACCTCATATTTAGCGTATTGTTACAGTGTCACCTATGAACAGGTTACAGGGATTAGAAAACGCGTCGCGTCAAACACCTGCACAAAAAAGGCGACACCCTCGTTGCCACCGTTTTCAATCATCACCACCTCAGGCTAACAGATCACGATTCCATAACGTCAACCGCGAAACCCGACAATGGCCGTCTTGGACGAGGTCCCGGGAGTGGGCGTCGTGGTACGAGTCAGGGGCCGGATCGCCACAGAATACCCCGATCGCCGGGCACCGCTTCCCTTGCGTGCGCCGTGGATCAGCACCTACATCGAGTCCTTCGATGACGCCGAATTCTCTGTCGAATTCGCAGTGGACGAGCTCTACGACTTCTCACGCGACGAGGGGCACTATCTCAAGTTCGCCGTTGCGGTGGACGGCACGCGGCTCAAGGCGGTGTGTGACATCAGCCGGGGGGACGTAGCGGCTGGCCACGGGCGCGCGCGCAACTCCCTGGACCGAGCCACATCGTGGGACGGGCAGAAAGTCAATTGCTACGTGGAAAAATTTAGATTTCCCATCGTGGAGAGAGGTAAACATGCATGGATGACACATACTGCCACCACCACATACTGCCACCACCTCCCAACAGTCACTCCCGTCCCCCTCCGCCAAGTGCAACCATCTATGACTCTACTGACAGTGGGGAATGGACAGGTGATGCTGGTAAGCGACTTTCGGCGTTTACTCCTTCCTGTTCTAGTGGTTATTCCACGTTAGTCCAGTGTCTCACGAGGGATGGAATAACGGCTTATTCCAGAAATTTACACTATTCCCACTCGAGACATTGTATTCAACCCAAGAAGAGTAGATGCTGACGCCGAGAGTTGATAGGTCATCCAGACCACCGAGGGGGGAGGTATGTCGTTGCTTCGAAAAAGGACTGGGGGGCCATCGAAGTGCGCGTCTCCCGCGTCGTCCAGCGGCGGCCAGCCGCCCGCCCTCGGAGGGACTTGTCTCTCTTTGACTGCATCAACATTGCCGAGATGGCCAGGCGCGGAGACGACACAGCCGAGTTTGAAAGGTGAGGAGGGCCTACTTGTCCACGACTTCTGCGGCACAGCTTCGTTCGTATAGCTGAACTTGGAAACAACAGAACGCTCCAACGACGCGCAGAGAGCAGGCAGGAGGACGTAGTTCGAGAAGACCTTGGACTCATCGGGATCTATAGATTTATGTACCGCTCCAGAGGTAAGGATGATATGATGACCCATATCACCCCTGTCAGTGCTTTTTATCTCACTCTCTTGTTTCTTAGGTTTCCTCGATGAGGCATCGATCATCCCGCCCCTGCCTCCGCTACCAGCCCTCGCATTAAGCCAGAACATCACGGGACACCGACATCGAGAAATGGGTGGGGTTGGTGTTGCTAATGACGATGACGCCGGTCCCAGCCGGCCTAGAAAGAGAGCAAGACTGCAGGGGAGGGTGGAGACTGTAGACCTGACTTTGGACTGAAAGGGGGCGGCTTTGGAATTTCTGGACGTAGCTGGCAGATTCCAACAAGGAGAACATCCGTCGACGTCATGTGCAGGTCTCTTGATTCGTTGCAGGGATTATAACTTAAACACGCGTCGCGTCTCGGCTAGCTGCGTGGGAGCGGAAGTGTAGCGTCCAACGCGATGCCCAAGAGAGACCTTGGGGATACTTGCTAAGCGGAAGCTTGGCGCAGGAGGTGATCCGGATGATGATGGCGGCGGCCCCAGTCAACCAACCTCCTAGGAAGCCACAACGCCCGAGTTTGTAATAAGAAGAGTTGAGTTGGCCGTGAAACTGCAGCGTTGTTGGGGCTCTCCTTCCTGCACCTGGTAGATCCGGGAAGGAGAGGGACCCGTCGACACCATGCCTCCTGGCTGTATCTGGCAGCCGGAATACTAGTATATCTACTAGCGTAGTGGACTGCACTTTGGAAGGGCTGTCATCCAGGTCTCCTAGTCTAGAACTAGGGAGGGGGCCTGCAGTATCATGAGTTCGAGATCGGGTCGAGATAAAAGAGGGTAGAGAACTAAACTTACCTCTGAAAGGAATTGAGAAATATGCAATTACGGGGATAAGCTCCTTTTTTCTGTTGGCGACTTAAGCAGCTGTCCCCTTTGTGTAAATATAGTAGCACGGCCGTGCTTTTCTGTTTCGTACGTTCTCTCCCCTTTAGATGGAGTTTTGTATACCACAGCACGCTCTCGTTCGTGCAACAGTAGGATATGTAGACATATGACACGAAGTACCGCAAGAGGTTCCCGGGCCTACCACGCTGCAAGCAGCAATACGAACCCCATGCTCAGTCCAGAAGAGTTTATTTCACAGAATTGGTAGGCAAATGCAAGAACCTACACACCGGCTTCGAGTTGAAGCAAAGTTCGCTTTCAAACGAGGGGTGCAGGAGGAGGCTACATGATGCGTCACGGCCAAAGGCTTACTGACGCCACGATGTTTGAGAAGAACTTTCTTCGAAACGCCCCCTCAGGGAAAACCGAATGTTTCCTTTGTCTTTCGCGTCTTCGAAAGAAGACAGCGAGTAAACATCCTTCCCCTTTTTCCTCTTCCTACAATCAATTTATCACCCGCAACAGAAGAAGTCTCTTGACTACTACAATATGGCAATTCTAGCTGAGCTTCCTGGATTTCAAGTCGTTGTGAGAGTGGACGGTATGGACGCCACTGAATACCCCAGCCCTGATCCGCAGCACCGACAGGCCACCTGTCTGGTATCGTGCGTCTACATCGAGTCCATTGACGACGCCCGGTTCGCCGTCGAGCTGGTGGTGGACAAATCCTACGACTTCGCCCGCGACGAGGAACACCACCTCCGCATTCGCGTGGAAGTCGACGGAGGTAGGTGCGGCACGACAGGGTGCGATATAAAGAAGGATAAGGTCGCAGCTAGCCCGGGAGGCAGACGCGTATGCCTTGACTCGGCCCTTGAGGAACGAGGCGCGCATATCTTCCGGCAGAAATTCAGATTCCCGATGATGAGGAAGTGTATGATCACCATGATTCCTGTTTCTGCCCCCTTCCGCTGGCTGTCGCCCTTCTTTTCGCCAATGTGCTAATAAAATCCCGGACTGTGGTGAACAGCGTTATTTGACCAGCAGAGCGACGACGTGCCAAATGACCCGACGAGGAAGTTTCAAAAGGAGCTGGGAATCATCAAGGTCCACGTTTATCGTGTCCCCCAACGGAAACCAGTGGATATCTGGAGCGACCCAACCATCACGGATTGGCCTAGCATCGTAGCAGCGGCCAGGAGGGGGGAGGACGTCTCTCGCCAGCAACGGTGGGTCGCCACACACTCCGGCGACGCTTTGATACATTGCTTCGTCCTTTCGTTTCTCTTCTTTTCTATTGCCTTTGTCTGTATCGAGTGCTGATGTGAGCAGGGAGGCCCGGGAACGCGCAGCGGAAAGGGTATACGACCTTATCCGAGGAGTCTGTGAGCCCTTTGCAACATACAAATTTCTGTACCGACCCAAAGGTAAGGGAACTCGCGTCTTGCTCCTGTTTTTACCATCATCCCACTTCCACAAGATGATTTTAATTCGCTGTTCAGGTATGCTCAAAGCGGCACTTGGCAACATCCCGCCAACGCCGCCTCCGGCTACCGCCGCAGTGGTCCAGAACGTCAGGGAACCTCCTGGACGGAAGGGCCGCCAGCAGCCGCAGCTTGATGCTAGGAACGGACGCCGTGCGCCACCGAGGTCGAGGGACGACCCAGGCGCCATGTCCAGTGCCAGAGGGTCTATCGTTGGTCCATTCAGAATCAAGAAGCACGTCAGCAAGGGCTAGGACCGACCGGCGTCGTAGATCTAACGTCAGACTGAAATGAGGCGCAGGTTGCGCGAGATGGTTATCCTGACATCTGTGATACTGGCACTATTTTTCTCTACCGATGTAGTTGTCGTTGCCCGCTTTGGTCATTACAATCTGTGTTTGGATTATCGTGCCACCAAATGGGGTCGCCGGATTTTAGCTTTCAGAGATTCTTGGTTCAAACTCATCTCCATCCGCATTCAAATACAGATGATGTATGTACGTGACAAAATGAGACAGAAGTAGAGATGGAAGTTTTTCGATTTTTCAAGATCCAAAGAGGGCATATCCGCTTCCAGTACATGGTTGTTGCTATGGGGCTCCCCGTCCCTGAATCACGGAGTCTGTTCCTCTTTTTTCTGTATTTTTTCAATGCATTTGAACCTTCATCTTCAATGCCAGCCAAAGTTTGCAACAAATGAGTCACAGAGAGCAGGATAGCCTCCAATATTTGTACTCAAGGTAAATCCATTATAGACAATGACTCTGAAGTCCCCCAAAAACGTACTTATCAACAGATGTGACTCTTCTGGTGGGCCGGAATTGCTCTTCATCGCAGCTGTCCACTCAACTTATAAGCGGAGTACATATCAACCTTCAAAGTGACATCTTGCTCCCTCTGTCCAACATAGCTACTTGGCTTCAGTATCGACTATAATATATTCCCCATCCCTGCACGTGCTTTTCTCGGGAATCCGCACGTTCTGCCGACACAACTACCAAGGGTCTTAAGATTTTCTTACATTTGCTCGCTTGGAACCTACAGTGGAAATAACAATGGCGCCAAATGTTTCCTATAATGCGGAGATGATCATCTCCCGCTTGGGGCACCGTCCCAAATCCAAGCTCCGGGCTCAGGACATGATGGTGATCAGGGGCTGGCTGCCTAGCCTTTGGATGCCACTACCACTGGGAGACCGCCCCTCGTCCTTCGGTCTCCTGGACCGATTCCCACCGGAGATCATGAGCATAATCCTGGGGCAGCTGGACCTCCAAAGCCTTTCCCGTCTTTCACGAGCGTCTTTACAAGCCGACGGCTACGTGCGGTCGTTTCGCAACTACCGATACCTGGTCACCCACGTCCCCGAGATTGTCAAGGCACTCGGACGCCTGGGGCTCATGGGCCTCCATTCGGCGGATGACTTATATAGTGCGCTGCGGGCGGACGCGTGTGCGGTCTGCGGCGAGTGCGGTCCTTTCCTGTTCCTGCCCACCTGCCAGCGGTGCTGCTGGGGATGCTGGGGATTCTACCCGGCCTTCCGGATCATGGAGCCCAGCCTCGCCAAGCGGTACTATGGCCTCTCCAACCGAGATATGAAGAAGCTCCCTGTTGTGCACGTCAGAAAAAAGACATTCGTGACAAGCACGCTAGATCTCGTCCTGCGGGCCCGAGAAGGGCGGTCAGCGCCAAGGCGGCCCGAGACCTCGGCCTCGCGGTGCATGGCTCGGAGCAGATGCTCACAGACATTTGGAGGGACAAATGCGACTCCTCTACAGACATTCTCCATGACCGCTACTGGATGGAAGCGCATAAATACCAGCCGGAGCAGCTCTGGCTGACCACGTTGAGCATGCCCGACATCCCCCCGGAAGCTCGTGATTTCCTGCACCACAGCTACGTCTCCATGCCGACGATGCCGTTCCCGATCCTGGCCTGCGACGGCCGACTCGAGCAGGCCCTGTGGTGCCGGGGCTGTGAAACGGCCTTGGACAGGGACAAGAAGCATGGAATCCAGTGGGGCGGCCCCGGGCCCTTCTGCGGGACTGAGCCCCCGCCGGCTGACCTCCAGAGGGTGCTGCCCCCGGAGTACCTGACGGGCAAATTTGCTCCGACTCGGGTAGCGGCGGGTCTGGCCGACCGGGCGTGGTCGCGGGACAGCTTCGTGCCACATGTTCGACGTTGCCTTGGCGCGCGCTTGTTCGCGCCAGAGTTGGCGGCGATCAAGGACGAGGAGTGGGATCGAATCATTGACGCCGACATGAAGCTGTGAGGAGGTACGATTGGTGGGTTGACAACACATGCCGGTGACGCACCGGTAGAACCTCTCTGACAGTTTGGCTTCGTTTACCCGCATTCCTCATGCGCAGCCGGTCCGTTCCGATTTCTATCCTTGGTGGGAGTTGATCACTTCATGGCCCATAACCCTTTCTTTGCTTCATAACAGGCATCGTGGAAATGGAAGAGTTGGAATCCATTGGTCGAAATAAGTATAGAAAACTCTCCGTCCTAGAATAGCTCTTTCTATGTATTGAGGAAATCAATATCAAACTGTTCTTAGCTAAAGGGTTTTTTTTTTGGTAATGGCGTGATATAATCTACCGCACATCCGTGGTTTATGCAATTGCTTTCGCAAGGGAGAGTAAAACCTAAAATATCCTTTTTTTTTTTTTTTCTCATCGTAAACCAGCCCCTGCGCTGTGGCTGGAAATGCAAATGGTGTGGAGCTACGACACACGCCACAAGGGGTGTGGTGTCTATTTAAACCTCCGCGACAGCAAACGGACAAATGCTTGCTTCCGTCCCTCCTTCCATCACACCACGCACCATGGCGATCTTGGAAGAAGTACCTGGGCTCCAGGTCTTTGTCCAGGTCAAGGGCAGAATCGCTACCGAGTATCCCAATCCAGACAGACAGCAGCAGCAGCAGGAGCGAACGCTAAACGGGTGCCCGGTAGTTGACCGCTACATCGAGTCCATTGACAATGGCCATTTCGCCATCGTTACCGAGGTGGGGCTGACTCACGACTTTAATTACAAGAATCATGCTCTGAGCTTCCACGTCTATGTAGACGGGAGGTACAAGGTCAACAACTGCACAAGTAAGGAATATGTATGGGCTGGCGCTGGGCGTCGCACGGTTCCGGGACCGGTGATGCTGGATGAGAAAAACGGGAAAGTGGTGCAGCGGCCGCTCAAGTTCTCGTCTGTGAAGACAGGTAAAACATCCCGGCTATTCTATGTCTTGGCTCTTCCGTAATACTAAATTGCCTGGACAGTGGGAGATGACCAGGAGGACCGCGTACGGAGAGACAGGAAGAAGGCGCAGAAGCTGGGAGTCATCGAGGTCCAGGTCTTCCGTATCGTCCTGCGCGAAGCAACATCCTTCCAAACCGGCCGGCCAGTGCGCCGTCTAAACCTCGAGCTCTCCGAGAAGGCTTTGAAAGGAAAGGCCATATCCCACGGTGCAGCGTAAGTCTCAGCCCAACACCCCAATCCATACAACATGGGTTTTGCCTTTGCTGAGTGTGCATACAGATACGGGCGACTCGAAGCCAGTGTTTCTTCCAAGAACTACGAGTCGGACGACATTCCAGAGGACGGGGGACCCATTGCGGTGTATAGGTTCTTCTACCGATCGAGAGGTAAGCGATATGCCCACATATTTGATTCTAGGCTGTGTCTCAACTCATTTGGTCTATAGAAGCACTCAAGCAGGAGCTCATAATCCCGCGCTCTCCCTCGCCACCGGCTTTGCCAGATGTAGCGTCTGTCCCAGACCAGGGGATAAGGCCGGAAATGATCGAGGTACGCCCCAAAGACGAACCACAGGGGCACAGTGTCAAGCGGGAGCTCAGTGAGGTGCGTGGCCAGATCCGTGACTCTCCGGAGCTTCGGCTGAGAAAGAGGACAAGACGTCTTGAAAAGAGGGTCGAGATCATAGACTTGACTATGGACTGAAGTAGTGAGGAAGTATCGAACCCGGGTATTGAAGCCGTGGGAATCTTGTTCCCGGTTGAGCTAGGTATGGCACACGTTATTTCCCGACTCCCACCAACACGATAGCTTATTAAATTGTTTTTTTCACGCACGCTTCATTCTAGTGAAACAATTTGGCACCTCTGGCAACCATAGAGTTTCAAAATATTTAGACGTATTAAACAGGGATGAACTGCGACTACAGTCAGGGAATGGCTGGGCATTTAGGAGGGTCAACTGATAATGCTGTCCATGGAACTAGGAGACTGAAACACCCAAAGGCAAGTTGAATCTAACACGGACATGTATACCAACTTTCGAGATTGTCGACACATCTAGGGGAGACGGATCAACATTGTATTCTTCAATTAACACGGCATTGCTTCTTAATGTCCCCAGAACAGGCGACTAAGTCCGCACTATAAAGAAAAGTTCTCTCGAATCACTCAGTATCATCCGGATGAAACACCAAGCACCGCACCTCAATACTCTCCCGCGCCGGCGCCGCCGGGTCCGACCCCGGGTCGCTGAACGCCGTGTGGGGCACGCGGCGAGCGCGCCCGTCGGTCTTGGAGTCGAAACACTTGATGAGCAGGACCTCCTCGGGCGTGAGGCCGCGCTTGTAGTAAAAGCGGTGCCGGGGGCTATAGGCGACGGCCAGGGTCTCGCCGCGGCGGTCCGGGTAGACGAGCCCGATAGGGACGAGGTCAGACTCGGCCACCGACGACGACTCGGCCACGGCCAGCGGGTCCCGCCGCACCGTCGCGAGGGGCCGCCAGACGTTGATGATCTGCACGCGGCCCCGCAGCAGGGCGTCGGCTTCGTCGGGGAGGTGGTGGGACACTCGCGACAGGGCGGCGCGGTAGGATTGGTCGATGTGCACGCGCTGGACGGGGCCGCGGAGGTTGACTGGGGCGGGGTTCTGCTCAGTGCCGCCGGCCCTGGAGTCGACGGCGCCGCGGCGGATGGTGTGATCGAAGATGAAGACCTTGGACGCGCCGGTGCTAGGAGAGAGGTCAGCCAATCTGTTTCTGGTTGTGGTGTGGGTCACCCCTTTCTCTATCGGGCTTGGCTTACACATTCTTCAGCAGCGCTTCAACCTCCGGATAGTAGACTGCCTTGATTTGGTCATCGTCAAGGAAATCCTTCTCTTGGGCAACGTTCTTGACGAACTGGAAGCCGTTTCCGTCAAGAGTGAAGCTAGACTCTCTTCCGGTCACGTCAGTGATGTGGACCGGGCGCGGATCTGTCGGACGCTCATAGGTCTCCGGCCGGTCCGTGTAGGTGGGCTGCGGCGGAGATCCATCCTCATTCGGCTTGTGAAAGTTCAGTATGGTATCAACGTCGTGGGATGACACCCCCTCAGGAGGTACAGCGCCATTGAAGGGCAGTGCAGTAGGAATCTGGGTGTCGGCGGTAGCCATGTTTGCGATATGGAGATCTTTGATATGCTTGTCGCCATTTGCGCTTCGATATCTCCTTCTGCTTCAGTCCATCTCTTAAATACTTCATATCTTCGCGATCTTGATTTATAATGTGTTCCCGTCTTGGAGCAGACATTGCTAATCAACGGCTTCGATGTGTTCCATCCGTAAGCTTTCCCCGCAAGCACGCAATCGATCATGTACGCATCCGACCATTCTCCAGCGTCGCTTCATTGGCTTTATTACAAATACCGACGCTAAGATAGCTTGATTATGAATCGCCCACACTTTGTACGCAAAGCCTCGGGCATGATGTGCTGGTGGGAGTAATGGCTTGTCTGGTAAGTAGGGGCAGGACAGCGCGAGATATCTAGGAGTTGAGGGCAATTGGCGGTTGCGGAAATGTTGTGATTGGCTCTTCACTGGCTTACTTATGACAGTGGCCCCACACTGTCAACATGGCTTCAGAGTAAGCCTCCCCCCCAGAAGATCAGTGCGCTATGGTTTTCCTCGGGCGAGCCCAGACAGCTAGGGGTGCGGCCCAGCTTATATCAAATACAAAAAGTCAAATCCATTGAGGACTCACTGCATGTCTGTGTCTCTATGAGATCAGAGAGGAAAGCAGGCCCAACCACGGACAGATCCCGCCGAACCACAGGAAGATGTCGCGCGAGGGTGAGGTGCGTTTAGCCCACCTGTACGACAGCGCCGTAAATCAGGGGCTGAATTTCAAGGAGATAGCCCGTAGCGTCCTTTGTAAAGGGGCATCTTGATTGGCCGAGCCTGGCGGAAGTGAATCAAGTTGTAGAAGCGGCATCTGCGCTGAGCTGCGGGTAACATGCTTCGAGGTCGATCTCGTGGTTCGCCATGAGGACAGGCGTTTTGGAGCACAGGTCACGTAGGGAACGTGATGGTGTAAGAAGAAGCATATTACGATTGAGGACATGGTGGAAAGGTGAAGAGGCTCCAGATTAACCAGCTGCACGATCACCTTTGTGACACTTCTCCCGGACAGTGGCTTCAGGGTACCAATTTCGGCCCTCTGTTTCAAAACACCGATTGAGACTGGCAGGCTGCTGATGTCTGCGGCGTAGAGCTGAAAAATAAGATCGGCCACTACTTGCTGTTTGATTGGACATGCTGAGCAATGCAACCGGGCGAAACCAGTAGGTGGGAGGCAGCCATTGTACCGGCGTATCAGCATGATGATTCATGTATGATTTTGTCATCCTGTAAGCGCTGTGGCTTCTTGCGCAGCTGGTGGCGCGGCGTATCGGATTGCAGCATGCTGCCATACCTGCATGGCCGGCTTCAGGCAGCCTATCAGCTACCACCACATGGAACGACAATGTAGTTCATGTGCATAAGTGTAAAATCTCATCATCCAAGCCAGGCTGAATGTCGGCTTGGCGGTGGTCAGTTTCCTGCCTGTCTGCCCTCCGCCTTCTCAAAACACTTGTGGTCGGGTCGCGCGCGGTACATTTGTCTTGCGATATCCTCGTTCACTTCCTCTTTCATCTTATTTTAATCTTCTGTATCAACACATCATCCAGAAGCTCAACCGTATTTCAATTACAGTTCCGTTACTCTCAACCAATTTCTTGCGACTTTGTCTTTCCTATTCGTAAGTCGTCGCTATCGCGTCGCCTCGAGATGGGACCGCCTCGGAAGCCTGTCGGAGAGGACAGCAGCGACGAGTCAGATGAGGAACAGCTTGCATCCATCCATCCAGAAGATGTCACCATAGCCATATTCTGTGCGCTTGTCGAGGAGACTGCAGCAGTGCAGGAAACCTTTGACGAAGAGCTTGTATGCTCTTCTAGGATGACTGGTAAAGCGAAGTACGTTTACTCGTTCGGCCGGATTGGGGATCACACTGTCGTCATTGCCCAGCCAGTGGATATGGGAACAGTCAATACCGCGCTATGCGCGGCCACCGTCAGCCAGCAATTCACGAATGTCCGCTTCGCTTTGATGGTTGGCATCGGTGCCGGCATCCCCAGCAAAAAGGTCGACATCCGTCTTGGCGATGTGGCAATCAGCGTTCCAAAAGATGACCATCCCGGGGTAAGTAAGTTCTGTCTCTATCTCCCCCAACCGCTATGCTTGTCGCATCTCAATCGAGTTTTGGGGTCTGGGGGTTGCATTGGCACCTTTAAGAGCACATTATTCAGTACCCAGCGTCGATATGCCATCAGAACACGTCAACACTTGGAAGACTTCTCTTCCTCATCAACATTTCATCCCATCTTATTTTCATGTACTATTTTCATTCTTTTGCTTATCCCCGCACTTCAGTGATTACCTGATCCACGTACACAGTGGTTGTTTTCAATTTGTTCCACAGTCTATTTCGTTTCATCATTCCAATATTTATTCCGGTTTATTCCACTGCCGCTTCTAAGGAGTGCTTGTGATTCCACTAGCCCCTGAATTTACTCAGGTCCTATATTAAGAAGTTATCTTTATTACTTAAATACTATTGCTAACCTCGAAAATAGGTTATTCAATATGACTTCGGAAAATTCGAGTCAGACGGTAAATTTGTTCGAAAAGGCACCATGGACAAGCCTCCATCAGTCCTCATCAGCGCCATCCGCTCGCTCGAGGTAGACGAGTTCCGGAACAAGACCCCATGCCGAAAGATACTGCGGCGCCTGATCAGACAGCAATCCAAGTTCGCACGCCCCGAACACAGCGATGTACTGTACGATGACGCATTCCCACACCAAAGCAAAGGTTCAAACTGCAGCGATTGCCAAAATACCAGTGATGCGAAAGTTATCGACCGCAGTCCGAGATCTACAGCAACCATTGACCAGCCTTACATTCACACGGGCCTCATACTGTCAGGTAGTGGCGTCATCAAGAACCCCGAGGACCGGGAGCGTCTTCGCCGAGGCTACCAGGACGCTATTTGCTTCGAAATGGAAGCTGCAGGGATCATGAACGAGATTCCCTGCCTGGTGATTCGCGGCATATGCGACTATGCCGATACACACAAGCAGGATGGGTGGCACAACTATGCAGCAGCTGCGGCAGCTGCCTACTGCAAGGCTGTACTTCTCAAGGTGCCTGGAGATGAGGTGACGGAGACGGCGCCCATGAGAGAAATGATGAATATTGGTCAGTCGCTATGAGATGGGTGATTGTCGAGTCATATATGTTACGATACTGACGCAATATACGCAATAGTAAATCGGAGCTTGCATACTATTCATGCCAACGTCGAAGTTCTTAGACATGATGTTGATCTTGATAAGATCAGACGATGGCTGTCCCCTCCCGACCCATCGACAAATTTCAACAGAGCGCGAGAGCTTCATCATGAGAGAACTGGCGACTGGCTTATCAAGGGCGAGATGTACATGGCATGGAAGCAAGAGCCGAACTCCTGTATATGGCTCAATGGCATTCCAGGATGCGGCAAGACTATTCTCAGTTCGTCAGTTGTGGAAGACCTGAATAAAGACCCAAGTATCTCGCACAGTCTTGTGTACTTTTATTTCGACTTCAACGAGACAGAGAAGCAGTCTCATGAAAAGGCGTTGCGTTCTCTGATCACACAGCTATACGAAAAGCGCCAAAGCCTCCGGAAAACAGTTGATATTTTCTACTCTACTTGTCATGAAGGGGGCCACCAGCCAAGTCTCGATTCTCTCTGTACACTCTTTCAAGACATGATACAGGAGGCCAGTGAAGTCTGGATCGTGCTCGACGCACTTGACGAATGCCCGAAACGGAATGCTGAGTCTGTGAGTGGGCTTCTACCTTGGATACACGGGCTTCGAGACGCCAACCTCAACATCCACCTTCTTGTGACCAGCAGGCCTGAACAAGACATTAAGGCCGCCATTGACAGGTTTACTTGTGTCCCTCAGAACATAAATCTGCAGAGCGACCTGGTGAATAACGATATCAATGCGTACATCCTGACAAAAACGAAAGAGATGGACCGCTGGAAAGCGTACCCAGATGTGCAGAAGGAAATTATGGAAGCTCTAATCGCAAGGGCCGACGGCATGTAAGTGATTACCTATTGAAGCTTGATTGGCACACGAGACACTGACGAAAAGCAGGTTCCGCTGGGTTGCGTGTCAGTTTGACTTCTTGAGCAGCTGCCTGGACCGGCAATCGATACGAAGACAACTAAACGATATCCCAAGAACCTTAGGTGAAACGTATACACGGATCTTACACGGTATCGAAATCGAGTACCAACATCACACTAATCGTCTTCTTCAATTCTTGCTCTACTCGAAAGAACCACTGCAACTCGAAGAAGCGGTTGACGCCCTCGCAGTAGACACAACTGCTCCTCGCCATGCCCGATTCGATTCGAGTGATAGAATGCCTATTCCAGAAGAGATATTGCGGTGCTGTTCGAGCCTTGTCGTTCTGTACAAGGAACATGAGCCGTGGCGAAGTTACCAGACGGCATTCAAAATGACCACGTACATCCGACTTGCACATTTCTCGGTCCAGGAATATCTTTTTACACACCCAAATATGAAAATACATTTTCACGAGATTAAGTCAAGGACGGAAATAGTCGAAGTGTGTATTTCCTACCTGCTCAGCATATATCGTGTGTGTATGCAAGAACATCGCATTCGAGACGATAATATTCCACGTCCAGATCACAAGATACTTCAACAATACCCTTTCGCATACTACTCAGCAACCAACTGGGCTCGACACGCGGAGATTATCGAACTATCAGAAAAGAGTACGCTCAGATTGGTTGAAGAGTTCTTTTCTCTCCCAGAAGTAGTTGGGTTTACTTACTGGCTCTACCCACTGGACCCTTTCGACGATGAGTCGATTACGGACATTGTTACTCCTCTATTTTATGCATCATGTATGGGCCTAGTTTACTCCGCGGAATCATTGCTTGATAAGGGCGCCCCTGTCAACGCGCCGTCTTCAGGCCGCCACGCTCCCGAAGGATACTACACTGCTCTACAGGCTGCGGCATCAGAGGGCCATGAACCGATCGTTAAGCTCCTACTCGACAGAGGCGCCGCGATCGATACATGTAACGGATTTGGAACTGCTCTTTGGTTTGCTACATTGAGAGACCGTGGATCGATTGTTGAATTTCTTCTCGCGAAGGGCGCATATATTGATGCCAGAGCGAACAATGATCCCAGGAACACCGCTTTATGCTGTGCTATAGGTGAAGGACACGTATCGATGGCTAGGCTCTTGATTGAAAAGGGCGCCAAAGTCGGTTGTGCTCTACATGCAGCTGTATCTTCTCGGAAATCCGATCTCATCCACCTCATCCTTGATACGGGTCTTGCCGAGATAGATGCGAAAGACCCGCATGGGAGAACGCCACTGTTTATGGCCTCGTTATTGAAGACGGCGAAAGCTGGGGAACTGGACGCCACGAAAATAATGAAGTTGCTAGTCCAGCTAGGTGCCAATGTCAACACCTTTGACAAGAATGGTCGGACACCTTTAATGGTTGCCACCGAAATGGGTACATCAGAGGTGGAAAAGTTCTTACTTCAGAACAATGCCAATCCTCACCATTTAGATTCGAAGGGCAGGAACGCATCTGATTATGCAAAGCCTGAAAGAGTTAGTGTCTTGCAGCAAGTCCGACTTTGCAGAGTCCTTTCGAGGAAGACGCCAGTTAGAAAGTAAAGTAGATAAGTACTATAGAGCTTATGATTAAGGTATGCGTAGATACTCAGACATTAAAACCCGGCTGACTCGTTCCTAGACCACATAAGACTTTACCGGTGTGTATGGACCATAGGCGCTATTACACGAGGAAAATTTCCTCTATCTTCAACCCAAGGCGTCCCCTAAGGTCTACGGAGTGGAATGCCTCCCCATCCATGAACCCGTGCACATATGCCGGTCCGATCACCTTGAACTGAGGCGGTTCTCCCGTCCCAGGCTCCTCCGCGACAAGCTGTCGCAAGACCAGCGGGACTTTGGCCCCCTCCACACAGGCAATGGTGTCACCTTTCTGAGCGGATCCCCTGAGCAGCATGGCGTACAGTCCCCTTGCCGTCACGTTGAAACCCCAATGCAAGTAAATAAACCGCTGCACGGCGTCGCAGATGGTGACGTAGAAGAGATGACGCCATGCCATTACCCAAGAACCGTTCAAGAGTCCACTGCCGTCTGTCCTGGAAAGGGGTGAAGCTCCAGGCTTGCTTGGCTCGGATCCTGTGTTGTGCTTGCTCCTTGTGCTTTCTCTCATCCGCTCTCTCAAGGTTTGATCGAGGGTCCTTATCTGGTCCGGTTGCAACCTGTTCATGGGGAAGCCGGTACGGTCCGTCGCCAGCGTACGCCAATAGGCCGTGAATGCCGGCTCTCCCGACACGTAGGTCGGGCAGGACTCATCCAACAGGTCTCTACCGACGCATTCCAACATGGAAAGATGGGGTAAGGTGAATCTCTGCCGGCTTCGTACGAACCCTTGTCCGGAAAGGTCTTTGCCCACGGTGTCCAGCACCACGCCCCGCGTCCGTAGCGCGCCTCCGTCTGCGATGTGACACGGGACTTGGCAAGTTGGTGGACCTGCGTTGAAAATGTCTCGTTGGGCGAATAGCAGCCTGGGTTTCTGGTCGTCGGCCTGGAGCGGCACAGAAAACGTGGGGACCCACGACGGGAGTTGCAGGAGTTGCTCTCGGTGTGGTTCCGTTGCTGGGATCGATTCTTCTTTGTCCTGTGCCCATGGATTCTGGGCGACGATGTCGAGGTTGGCGGAAAAGTCGATGATAGCCCGTGCGGTGTCGAGATGGACGTCCCGCAGTGTTCGCGAATAATCGATGGGCAGCCTCAAGGCTTGTGGAGCGAGCCCAAGTACTTCGCGTAGAAACAAAGATGTTAGCCCAACGGGTTCCAGGTATGGCCACGATTGCCATACTTACCACCGTATATTTTGTCTCGAGGATCAGTCGAGGCTGAATCGCTCCAACGTGCCAGTACATCGAAGAGCTTTTGCCTTTCCCCCGTTTGGGTCAACGTACGCTGGTCGTGGATGCGCTTTAATTTGGCCAGCAACTCGCTCAGAACTATCTCTACAAAAAAGCTGTGGCTTCCAACCTGGCGGTGATAGGCATCCGAAACCGGAAGAGGCCTCAAGAAGTGCGCGATTCGATCCCACTCGAGCCTGGCATTTCCCGCCATGAGTATGACTCTGGGGGCACAGGCGAGCTCTTGGACTACCCAGATGCGGCTCCATATCTCTGGGTGGACAACCACATGTTCCAGAGCAGTGATTTCCTCCTTCATGATCTCCCACGTCTTCCCCGCGGAGTCTTGACCCGTGAAGCTGTTTCCAAGTCCCAGTAGACCACGTATGTCATGGGTGCATATATCTTCCAAAAGCTGCAATCCAGCTTCCATGGCCCTTTCGTCGCCTCCTTGAGTGTCGGACGTGGGGCCGAGCCATACGAGGTCTGCACAGGACTGCTCGTATATCAGTCTCATCATGGCCACCTGGTGGTTACGCTCGGCTACATCTTGTTGGTTGATGCAGATGGCGTCAATCCATAGGAGCTTGCCGCCATCCTGAGAAGACCGCAGGTTGCGCAGTAATCTATGAAGATTCGGTGTCACGCCCAAGGATGTGCCGTCGACGTCAATTTGCTTTTCGGCAAGACTGGGATCGCCCCATACGTAGGAGACGGTGTTGTAGACGGGCTTGTCGGCCAGCGCGTGGTAGTGCAGCCGCCCTCCAATCGGGACATCTTTGTCGTCGGCAGGCAGGACTTCGAAGAGACGAATCTCCTGTCCGACCTTATCTAGCTTGCGGTAGATTGGGGATGGCATCGCTCGGCAGGGAGCCCGGGAATTGGGTGGGAACTCAACGGCGATTGGATGTAGCTGGGTTAACGATAGGAAATATGCCACTTAGTTCAAAAAAGACATCAATATTGTCCTGCATCCCAGCGAGGACATCTTGTTACGCACACCTTGCTGCCATTGCCAATGTCGCCGCGACTTGGGCAGAAGCAGCGCGGAGGTGTAGGGGTTCAGATCTCCATTTTTGCCCAGTAAACGCGGGGGGCTCCGTACAGGGGTTGCGGATGAAGTGCCCACTGAAAGATGCATAGGCGCGGATGACAAATGACGAATGCTTTATGAGACGAACACTTGACGACGAGTCAAACCACTCACTCATTCATACTGTTTTCCCTTTAATTGTACTTCTTCAGAATATTTAAGTGCGAGAAAGCATTCGTCGTATCAAACAAAGTCCATTCAAAATGACGGGCACCAAGATTGCCGTGCTGGACGATTACCAGGAGCTGTCCAAACCCCACTTTGACCGATTGCGCGACGCCGGCTACGAAGTAACGACATTCAGAGACACCCTCTTGCCGTACAACAGTCCTGACACTCCGCAAGACGTCAAAGATGCCCTGGTCAAGCGGCTGGAACCATTTGACATCATCAGTTAGTATTTTTAGCTTTTAATCGTGTTGGCCTTCTTCTCAATGCTTACGGGATGACAGGCACGATGAGGGAGCGGACGCCCATCCCCGCTGACCTGATCGCCAAGCTTCCCAACTTGAAGCTGCTGCTGACCACGGGAGGACGTAACGCCTCCCTCGACGTCAAGGCCTGCCGCGATCGTGGGGTTCCTGTGGCGGGGACGGACGGCGGCGCCAAGCGGCGGGGGCCCGACAGCACGACGACGCACTGCGTGGCCATGATCCTGGCCCTCGCGCGCAACGTGGCCCAGGACGACGCCGTCATGAAGTCCGGCGGATGGCAGACCGAAGCAGCCACGGAGCTGTCCGGGAAAGTGTTCGGCACCATCGGCTTGGGGCGGCTCGGGACGTCGGTGGGCAAGATCATGGCTTCCGCGTTCGGCATGCGGGTCGTGGCCTGGAGCAGCAACTTGACCCAGGAGGCGGCTGACGCGAAGGCAAAAGAGGCGGGCTTGCCGGTCGAGGACGAGGACGGCGAGAAGACGTTCAAGGTGGTCAGTCGCGAGGAGCTGTTCAGGACGGCGGACGTGGTCAGTGTGCAGGTGGTGCTATCAGAGAGGTCGAGGGGGTTGGTTACCAAGGATGACCTCGCCAAGATGAAGAAGAGCGCCCTCTTCATCAACACCTCCAGAGGTCCCATAGTCAACGAGGTAGACCTCCTGGAGGCCGCGAACAGCGGTACCATGCGCGGAGTGGCACTGGATGTGTTTGCTCTCGAGCCGCTGCCGCGCGACAGCCCATGGCGAACCACCAAATGGGGCAAGGAGGGGAGGACGAGGGTGCTCTTGACACCGCACATGGGCTATGTGGAGGAGGGGACTATGGCTTCTTGGTACGAGCAGCATGTGGAAAACATCCTGCGGTGGCAAAAGGGGGAGACGTTAAAGGTGGAATTCAAAGACACTGGCTACTGATGTCGAGTCAGTCAGGATGCGCATCACTTGCTCCATCATCAAACATGTCACATCATGGAAGATTCATTTTCGAAAAGTGTTCTTATTTTGTGTGCAGGTTTCTCCGTGGTCTTCTTCTTTTCATCGTTTGGCCCCACGTTTGTGTGTGGGTGGGTTGTGTGTGCACTGCATTGCATCTCCAAGCGCAAGACAGCACCGCAATGAGAGTACTAAGCGCAACAAAGTTCGGGTTGCAGCAACAGACACAGTCATGGATCTACTCGGAATGTCACAGTAAAGCGTTCTCCGCATATTTCAAACCATGGTGTGCCTGCTGCTTTGATGTGGTCGACGTTGGTTTGACTGCTGTACCTGTTCTGTTGTTCACTGAGGCAAGCTTCATTGAGGTCCCCTCCCCCCATTCCTTGCGTCCCCAAGACCAGCTTTTGCCTGCGACCAGGCAACTGCAGCTTGCTGGTTCCCAACCAGCTCATTTGAACCACTTCCACCAGTGGGTCCAAATTGTCAGTTTCCCTTCCCTGTCCATCCTCTTCTTCTGTAAGTGGTTTTGCTATTTTCCTGTTTTGGCCAGTTGCAGTTCTGGCAAGTGCCCCTCCATCTTGCCTACAAGCTGAGTGGGATAAACATCGCGCCTTCCCACAACATCACTCATCTACCACATAAGTACCCGCAATCTGACCAATCTTCCCCAAGGCGTTTCTTCCATCTTCCATACTTCAACATCTGAAGATGGCCGCCATCAGCGACGCCCAGGTGGACGCCATCTTGGCCGCTGTCGCCACTCCGGCCGATCTCCCGCAGAGACCGAGCAATCCCCAAGGCACTTTGGCGAACCCAAACGGTAAGAGATCCCACAGCTGTCTTTTTCCCGACATGATCCTGACAAGACGTTGCCTGCCATCGCAGCCTCTCCTCAGACCAAGCCAGAGCGCGTCGCCGACGCCGACGGGCCTTTGGGAAGTAACACTACCACGCTGCCACCTCCACCTCCTCCGCCCATGTCGCCTATGCCGCGCCGCAGCTGCAGCCAGCGCGCCTTGTTCAATGGCCCTAGCCCCGAGAAGGGTTCTGGCCAAGAACGGTTCCGCCAGATGATGTCGGGACAGGCCATTGCCAAGACCTTCACGACACCCCCGGCCACGTACCCACAGCTGCCGGGCCTCAAGCCTCAGGGTACGCAGCTGCCGACTGCTGCCGACTACTACCCGACCCCGATGAACGGTGCGGATGGTCGGGCTGTCTCTGTGAACCCATCGTCCCAGCTGTTTACTGCTGCTACCGGCTACGGCAAGGACTCGGGCATATCGCGTTCCGAGTCCATGCCAGCCCCACAAAGGGACACCAACACCAACAGTGGTACCAGCAGCAGCAACAGCAGCACCAACAAGGGCGTCTTCCGAACCACCTACAGCTCCCTCCTGAGCTCGGAGTGCCAGTCGCGTCGCTTCAATCCCGCATTTACGGAATGGGAGGGCAGCCCTGGCAAGTTCTATGCTAAGGTTCGGATCCAAGACCACACCATCACCGACGCCCGTGCCTATCGGAGCGCCATGGAAGCCAAGCAGGCCCTGGCCAAGCAAGCGGTTCAGTGGATCCGGGACAACCTACCCAAGGACGAGATCGCCACCAGAGCGGCCCAAGAGGCCAGCCTGAAGCAGGCGCAAATCAACCGCGAGCGTGCCGACCGCGTGCGATCCAATGAGTTCTATTACGGCACTGGCGCCAGAAGCGTCCACGGTAGCGGCAACGGCCTCTCCAATGGCCTCGCTAACGGCTATGGCTCCGGAGGCGGTAATGGCTACAGCCACTACAGCCCCAGCAAGGACCGACCTTCTCGACCGCAGGGCGGGGCCGTTGCCGACTATAAGAAGAGCGACCGCCAGAACTTGCTCGAGCAGATTCGGTCGCTCTACGGTAATGGGCGTGGTCCCAGCGATGCGGTTCTGGCCGATCCTGCCGCCGCTCGTGCTTTCTTGGAGGGCTTCGCCCTGGGTGACCGACTCCGGGAATCGGCTGCCCGCGCCGAGCGTCGACGATCTCGCTCCCCTAAGGCCGGGGGTGATCGTCGATCCGGACGCGACTATCGCGAGCGCTCGGCTGCGGCACGCCCGGATTACTAGACGGACCCTGTCTGAAATGAGCGAGTGATGACTGAGGCACATGATTTCCTTTGGGCTTGATTTTCGGGGAGATGTATGATAAGGGAACAACATGGTTATTGCGATTGCTTATGATGACTGCAGGGGCAAGAATGGCCCTGCATAGACAAGTATGATGCATTGCTGGGAACATGTTCAAGAGATGCGATGCGAAACGAAATAGTACTGTTAATTGAAGACAGATTCATGCTTGCCACATGTCCTCTTTCTGTGATGCCTACCTACTAATACACTGGGTTTCCGCCAACTACAACTTGCTCGGCATCCTCATGCCGCCATCCAGGCGAATGACGGTGCCGTTCAGCATGACGTTCTCGATGGCGTGCCGCGCAGCCATGGCGAACTCCTCGGGCCGGCCGGCCCTCTGAGGGAACTCCATAGCACCTTCGAGCGACTTGCGGACCTTGTCGCTCATGAGGCTGGTCATGGCGCTTTCGAAGAGGGAGGGTGCCAAGGTGACGACGCGGATGCCGTAGCGCGACAGGTCGCGTGTCATGGGCAAGGTCATGGCGGCGACGGCGCCCTTGGAGGCGGAGTAGGATACTTGTCCCCGTTGGCCCTCGAAGGCGGCGGCGCTGGCGACCATGATGACGATGCCGCGTTCGCCTTCCTCGAGGGAGCCCTTAGGGGCAACCGGTTGGGTGGCGGCGAGGTGCGGTAAGACTTGGCGGACTAGGTCGATGGTGCCTGTCAGGTTGACGGCGAGGACGAAGTTGAAGTCGGGGAGGGAGAGGGGGTTATTGTGGCGGTCGAGCATCTGTTTTCGAAGTCAGTATGATGTACTTGTACGTATGATGAGATCAGACGAAACAGCATACGTACGGTCGACGGCAGAGAAATGCCCGCGGCCGGGATGACGCCGCCCAGGGGCTTGCCCGTCTCCTTGACCCACTCCACGGTCCCCTGGACGGCGGCCGCGACGCTCTCGGTGTCGGTGACGTTGCACTGGAAGAAGCGCGCCCTGTCGGCGCCGAGCTGCTCGACGACGGCGGCGCCGTTGTCCTCGTTCATGTCGAGGACGGCGACGTGGCCGCCGGCGCGCGCGAGCTCTTCGGTCGTGGCTTGGCCCAGGCCGGAGGCGCTGCGCGGGTTAGCATGTGATTGATGGTATGTTCATTGTTGGGGTTGATAGGATGTAGGTAGCTTACCCGCCGGATATTACGAATGTTCTGCCTTCGATCTTCATTTTGGCTGGAGCGATATTAGGATGCAGATTATTAGAAATAAGATAGTTGGCTGAGACGGTGATATGTTTTGTGTTCGTCACGTCGTCAGCCGAGGCACGGGTTCTCTAATGGCCAGCCAGCTCCTCGGCCTCCCCCATTCAATTAGAAGTGGCCGGCAGCATGAACGCCCGGGGTTCATTCAACTTTACAGTGGACTTTAGACCTTCGGGACCCCGACGATCTTAGTGGCGTCCATGTGCTTAGTGGGCAAGTGGGCTGCAGCAACGCTAAAGCTGCTACAGGCATAGGCTGACAGGGCCCCCGATAGTGCCTACATCGGGGCAATGCACGGGCCCCGGCAAACACGGTTTCCAAGGTTCTGCACTGAAACCGAACACCCCCCAAATCCAATCAGAGGGATCCCTACAGCAGCTCTCACGTCACGTCACAGCCAAGAGGGTCGCAAGATAAGCAACCTACCTTGTACGACTCGCAACGAAGCCCTCAGCACATTCCAAATTCCGACCATATCGCATCCTCATTTCCCACCACGGCTCGATTTCTCTTCGCCAAAACTCTGCCTGTCCGATCGCCAAGTGCACTCGGAGCCGACCCGAACTCGTCCACCGCCTGGACCAACGCCCACCGCCACCCTGAGACCAAAGTCCCGCGACCGACGAATCCGAGATAACCCCAAGATAACACAGCAGAACAGTAAGGAAGCTTCCGCCATGACACGTCCGCGAGGGGCCTCGGCGGCCAGCGAGGAGAGCTCGGGCACGGCGGGCGACCAGGTACGACTGAACAATACTTCTTAAACTCGTAGGGTAGATCGACAGAAGCGCTGACTCGTAATCACAACTTGTAGGAGCTGGGGAGCATGTACGACTACCTGGCCAAAATCGTCCTGTTAGGACCCAGCGGCACGGGCAAGTAAGTCATCCACGTTTCCTTCTTCTGACTCGAGGAGCCAAGAACTCGGTGCGCGCAACCTCGAGGATACGTATCTCCAGCCTGCTTTCTTATTCGCTTATCTCTTTGCGAATTGCTGCCCAACCTTGATTAACCTGGATCATTGTCCCGTCCCAGCTACATATACCAAGTCCAGCCTGAGAGCTAACCGGTTCCCTTTCTACCTCCAGGTCCTGCCTCCTGCACCGCTTCGTCAAGTCGGAATGGCGCATCCTCTCCTCCCAGACCATCGGCGTCGAGTTCGCCTCCAAGATCATCAAGGTCGGCACCGGCGCGCGGCGGAAGCGCATCAAGCTGCAGCTCTGGGACACGGCGGGCACTGAGCGCTTTCGGTCCGTGTCGCGGTCCTACTATCGAGGCGCCGCCGGCGCCGTCCTCATCTACGACGTCACCTCGCACGCCAGCTTCCGCGCCCTGCCGCCCTTCCTCAACGACGCCCGCGCCCTCGCCAGCCCCAACCTTACTACCCTGCTCGTGGGCAACAAGCTCGACCTCGCCAACGATTCGGGGCCCCTGCTGCCCGAGCTGGACGAGGATATGCCGCCCCCGCAGTCGAGTTCGAGCTACGGCGGCAGCATGTACGGCACTAGCGTTCAAAGCAGCGCTAGCGCCAGCACCATCACACCGAGCTCTATCGGCTTGGGCACACAGCAGCGCGCGACGATAGCACCGGAGGGGCGCGAGGTGTCCGCGACCGAGGCGTCGCGGTGGGCGGGCGGCGTCAACGTGCCCGTGGCGCTCGAGGTGTCGGCCTTTACGGGCGAGGGGGTGGACGACGTGTTTGCGCGCCTGGCGCGCGCCATCCTGACCAAGATTGAGCTCGGCGAGATCGACCCGGACGACCCCCTGAGCGGCATCCAGTACGGCGACGGCGGGCACTGGATGAACGGCGGCGTGGACGACGGGGGCAGCGTTAAGAGCGGCATGACCCTGGACAGTGGTGTCGGCGGCGGTGGTGGTACCGGGATGCGGAAACGGAAGAAGGGCCGGCGCAGTACGGTGGCGCTTCGGGAGTGGGAGGAGGTGTTTACGCTCCGGGGGCGGCGGAGAGGATGTTGTTAACGAAGGAGACGCTGACGCTTGGGTGCGAAGAGGCTTGGTCCACTTTGGCAAGGGGATGTTGGCAGGTTGGTTTCAGAGGATTACAGGATCTGTGTGCGTGTGGATGTGGGTTTGGAGGAAAGCAACAATCGTTTCAAAGATACCTCTTTCGCGCGTTTTCTCTCTTTTGGCGTTGGCGGGCAAAGCACTGCTTGGGCGAATATACACTGTTTGGAAGATACATTTTCGTGTTGCGGCACAATCTGAAGGTGTGCCTGATAGACTAATACGGGTAGAGAGGCCGGGCCCTCTAGGCGATGAATGCAATACCGTTGACTACGATTTGGGGTTTGGTTCTGGGCTCGTCGTATTTGACGACGACCGTTGTTGCTTGTCCTAGATGCCTACATCTAGCGTACGTTGCATACTGTATGGGGTCGTAACTACCCAAGCCACGACTACGGATGCGATTCACTTTCCCAGTGCGAAAGAAACACGCGCACCTTATCCACCCTTCTTCAAAAAGGATATACATCGGGTATATTTGTATATTATCTATGAACAAGACCTCAATCAATGTCCATCGTCCTGACGTCGGAAGGAACCCGCCGTGGCAAGCTCAGTGTTCGCAGAAGTTGTAATCCCCTGGAACCACACGTCTTCGGCCGTCTTGTCAAACTGGCTCCGCTCGTCCATGAGCTTGAGGCGGTGCGCCCGCGCCTCCTCGCGGCTCATGAGGCCGGCGGGCACGATGCCCTGCTGGCGCACCATGTCGACGATCTCAGGCGGCAGGCGGCTCGTCGTCGCAGGGGTCGTCGTCCCTGTGCCTGGGAGCTTCTCCGCCAAGCCTTGCTTCTCTCTGAGGAAGTCGAGGACTTCGGGGGGCATGTCGCCGGTGTCGGGTTTGTCGTTGTCGGCGCCGAAGACGGCGTCGGCCCACCAGTCGAGCTGCTGGGGCGGGACGTTGGCGGTGGAGACGATGCGCTGGTGGGGGTCGACGAGCCAGAGGGCGAGGAAGCGACGGTGGCCGGGCCGGGTGGGGTCCTCGAGGCGGAAGGACGAGACGCGGTGTTGGAAGACGTTGGGAAAGGCGAGCAGGCGCCCCTCGGGGGTGGCGACGCTGCCGTAGTACTGGAGGCAGGGCCCGCCGCCGCCCGAGGGGCCAAAGGAGGCGCCGTAGCTGCGCTCGAGCCAGTTGTAGGCGTCCTGCCCCGCCGCCATCTGGATATCCCACTGGTCCCACGAGGTGCCCATGCGGAAGGCCAGGCTGGAGGGGGTGACGTTTTCGCTGTCGAGGTAGTACAGGGCCGTGGCGCAGATGTGCTCGTTCATCTGGCCCTCGACGTGCCAGCTGCCCGTGGCGAACTCGGGCTTTTCGGGCGTGAGCTCGATGCTGGCCAGCTTGACGATGACCTGCAGCCCCGCGTCCCGGAACTTGGCGCGTAGGGTTTCGGCGGCGGCATACTCCACGTCGGTATACGCGTCGGGCTCGAGGAAGATGGGCTCCCGGATCTTTCGCCACTTGGCGTCGTCGACGGCGTCCTTGTTCAGCTTCTCCAGCTTGGCCTGCCGGGCGCGCGAGACCCCGTCCACGTCGTTCTCCAGGTCCGAGTCGTCGTCTTCGGACATGTCTATCTCGTGCTCTTCGAAGAGTTCGTATAACTCGTCCTCGTCGAGCTCGACGTCGCCGTGCTGGGCCAGGACGTCGGGGTCGAACTCTTCCCAAAGGCCTTCGGTTTCGCGGTCGCTAGGGTGATTTATGAGCAAGGGAGGCAAGGCATCGACCAAGACAGGTTGCGAAGAAGAGAAGAAGAAGAAGAAGAAACTTACTCGGCACTTTTAGCAGGGCTGATGCGCGGTTCCTTGCGACCGACCGTCTTATCACCGCCGCCGCTGGGGTCGGGCTGGATATCGGCGATGCACTGCTCCCAGGCCGGGAGGACGCGGTCGACGAGCTTCTCGAGGGTGCGGTAGACGCCCTCGTACTTGTTCGGGTGGAGGTTGTTGATGTAGCTCGTGAACCGGGTGGTCCCGTCGTCCTGGAACGCGAGGTTCGCCGGCAGCCACTGGTAGCGGGAGGACCAGTAGTGGGCCGGAACCCGGTCGTCGCTCATGGCCCGGCGCGCGCTCGGGACCGCCGCCGCCGCGACGGTCTCCCCCTGCGCCGGCGTGGTCTCGCCCTTGCCCGCCCACTTGGCCACGGCGTCCGTCGTGCCGACCGCCTCGTCCGGCAGGAAGGTGGACTGGCCCCACACTAGGGGGTACAACGAGGGGTGCACGAGGTTCTGCACCATGTCGTTGCTGCGCGGGTGCCAGTCCACGGCCCCGTCGGCGGCCTGGTCGGCGCGCAGCCGGTCAAAGGCGGCTACGAGCTCGGCCTTCAGTTCCGGCCCGACCAGGACGTCCGACTTGGCCACGCTGTTGCCGACGGCGTCGAGGGTCGGGACCAGGCCCGTCTTCTGGAAGTGCCGGGCTTTGGCCCGCAGCTCTTGGATGCACTACAATTCGCCATTGGTCAGTTCATTCATGTACTTAAAGTGCACGAATTGCCTGCCTGTCATACGTACATAGTCAAACGCCTGGCCGGACAGGTAGCGCGCCCGCTTCGGCAGCGGGATCTTGCTCTCCCCGTACAGCTTGGGCTCGACGTGCTCGGTGGCCAGGCGGTAGACCCCCTCCTCGGGCATCTGCAGGGCCTCGGCGCGCCACTTGGCGACGACGGCCTCGTCCCAGACCTTTTGGTCCCAGTCGGGCTTGTCCGACAGGCGGTCCATGACGGCCAGCATGAAGACCTCGCGCAGCTGCAGGAGGTCCGACGTCGCGCCCGGCAGGCTGTCGCAGATGCCCGTCGGGTAGCAGGGGAGCTGGTCCCGCCAGCCGCCGTCGGCGTAGTGGCGCAGGTCGAGGCCGAGGCCGGGGTACTTGGGTAAGGGGGGTTGCTGGTCCTGCATGGTGGTGGCGAAGAGTCGGGTTGTGACTAAGGAACGACAGTGCCGATAGAAATGTGAGAGCACGTTCCTCTTGCCAGAAAAAAAAAGAAAAAAAAAGAACTACAGCGGCGGATTGACGACATGTTTATATCGTGGCCTCTTCAGCATGTTGGCGCTCAAGGCAGCAGGGCGGTGCCTAGAGGGCTAGTGGGTGCGGTAGTGGATGAACTAGAAGAGTCGGTGGATGCGCCATCTCGCCAACGGATCTAGATCTAGGCAACCAGAGCCCCCCTGGCACCTGGTCTGGTCGGGCGCCAACACGTGAGTTACACAACTCTTCAGGGATACAATTTGCAATGACATCCAATGATAACTGACATGCGACTTAAGAAATGTTTGCTTCGAATTGATGAGTTGATACTTCAATTGACCCCCGTACCTACCAGGTTCAACCCCATCACCGCGCAACAGGCGTGACCCGACAAATCAACGGCTTCCGGTCCCAAACCAGCCAGCACTTCGCATCCAACCAGTCCCCCGTCTCCTCCTCGCACAGCGCCACGTCGAAGTGGTAGAGGAGGTGGGCGGCCACCAGGCGCATCTCGTGCCAGGCCAGGTTCTGCCCCAGGCAGTTGCGCGGCCCGTACGAGAAGGGCTGGTGCCAGTCCCGCCGGTCCTCGCGGTACTTGTTGTCGGGCCCGTCCGACGGCAGCCAGCGCTCCGGCGCGAACTGGTCGGGGTCCTGCCAGCCCGCGGGTGATCGGTAAACGGACGTGTGGTGGACTAGCAGGGTGGTGCCTTCGGGGACCCATTTGCCTAGCACCACGTTGCCGCCCTTGGGGCCACGCGGGGGATGCCCTGGCCGACTGGGGGGAAGACTCGGAGGCCCTCTTGGATGCCTGTTTCTCGCAGTTAGTCATGTCATGATCGGCACATTATCTTCGCATCGGTGACGTACAGGCATTGAGGTACTTCAGATTGGTCAGTCCCTCCATGGAGATGTCATCGGCCGAACTGAAGGACGAGCGCACCTCGTCGCGCGCCGCCTCCAAGACGGCAGGGTGCGTGAGCAAGAGGTAGAAAAGCCCACTGAGCGACGAGGCGGTGGTTTCCGTTCCCGCCGTCATCAGCAGCTCGGCGTTGGCGTACATCTCGTTGAGGGTGAGGACCTCGCCCTTGCCGCCCTCCTCGCTGGGCGCCACCAGGTTCCAGATATCGGGCTGCTGGGAGCCGCGCGCCAGCCGCTGGTCGACGCGCTCCTTGGTGTGGTTGAAGAACTCCATCTTCATGTCCGTGACGAATTTCGGCTCGAGCCAGCCGAAGACGGTGCGCACGACGGGGTAGTAGACGATGAACTGCATGATGCCCAGCACCCGGAGGGCCTTGAAGCTGGACGCGACCCAGGGCGTGTAGCCGATGTTGTCCAGCTGTTCAGAAAGCTTGTTAGCCAACGGTATAGAAACGATCCTCGGGCGGAACTCACAAGCCCCAGCGGCTGGCCAAAGGTCAGGTCGCCCATGATGTCAAAGGTGGTGAAGTTGAGCAGGTCGACCAGGTTGACCTGCTCCCCGGCCGTCTGGTCCAGATACCGCACCAGCTGGCCGACGTACTTGCGGATCAGTGGCTCCTGCTGCTTCAAGGCCCGCTCCGAGAAGGCGGGGCTGAAGATGCGGCGGACCCGGGTGTGTTCCTCCTGTGCGGCCGTGATCATGTGCCGCACCCCGTTGATCGGCGGGATGCTGGTTTCCGTCAGTACAGTAAGCAAGACTTATGGGCAGTGGTCAGATACGCACAAGGTGTTGTTATCTTTGGGGTTCTCGCTCCGGCCCTTCTCGTAGCCGAAGATGCTCTTCCAGGCCTCGCCGGTGCCGTAGCTGAGGTCGTTGGGCCCGTACCGCACGACGGGCCCGTATTTGGCGTGGAGGCCGCGGAGCCAGGACACCTGGTCGCCGTGGTAGTTGACGATCCACCATGGTAGGCGGGTGATCTTGCACAGGGTCGGGCCGGGGATGTCGTGCAGCGGGTGAAGAAGCACGCGATAGGCCGCTGCGGCCAGCAGGTACACCACCAGCACGCCAATCGAGACGGACGCAAGAGAACCCAGTCCCCCCTCGGCACCCCATGGGATTGTGGTGGTCCCAATGACGGACATGGTAATTCGTGGTAAGGCAGCGATGGTGTGGATGAAAGTATATGGATTTGCTTGCTATTCCCTCTTTTTGTTTGCTTGTTTTGGCACTTTACTGCAGCCAGAGTTGCAGTTGGCTGACTGTGTGTGACTGTGTGTGCCTGAGCGGTTTTCCGTTCTGTCTCGCCTTTATCTGCCATCCAATGCGCCCAGGAACCCAGCGACCGGGCAAGGATTGTCCTCCTGTGTTCCCCCATGGGCGTGGTTGGCTTCCCGAACCCCACCCTCCTGCCCAAAGTTGTCCAACCTGCAGATGTCGGCTGTGGTGGGTTGCAGGGCCCAGTTCCCCCGGGGTCCACCTGGGACGCAGCAATCCCGGCTAAATGGTACCCCAACGTCTACTGCGCGAACCGACTGGGGTCATTGTGCGCCATCTCTGCGTCCGGGTCGGCCCTTCGAAGATTACTGACGGGATTGGATCGCCGTCCCCATGTGTCAATGGTCCCAGCTGGGTATCACCTCCGGCGGCACAGTCTATTTCTGGCCTTCACTGGACACCCCCAAGACACTTGCAGCTGCAACGGTTCTGCATCCTGCATATCCCCCGCAGCCATGTCAATCCTGAATGGATTTGACCTTCCCATAATGTCGCATGTTCATTGCCTCGTTCCCGTTAGGATCTGGTTGGCCCAGATGGTTGGAGGATTATTCATGTGAAAATACATTGGTCGGCTCGTCCCACCCCCCCTGGTCACTTATGCGCCATCTTACCGGTTTCCCACATTTGCTGACCACCCTTTCGGTGCCGACACTTTGGGGGTGTAATAGTTTTATGGAAGAAAAAAAGGCACTCGCTCTCTGGGAATGAAATACCCGTACCCCATCTTTGATCCTGATGATGCGTAGCTCGACTTCTGTCATATCAGGCACAAGGCTGGGGACTCCTTTTCTTTTTCCGCTAACGGCACTGGTCATGACACCACATGTCGAAAACGGATATTTTTGATTTTCAGTCTGCACCAGTAGCTCGATAGCGGCATCTTTTGCCTCGAATCCATCATGGCTTCCACCGACGGCCTGTTCGCGGCCATGACCACGTTCCTCGTGGTCAATTTCCTGGCCCTCGGCCTGCGCATGTACGTCCGGGCCTTTATCAACAAAGGGTTCGGATACGATGATATCATGTTGTGTCTGGGCTATGTAAGTCGTTGTGCGACAATTAACCTAATTATATACCTTGGATGACTAGGCCGACTGACCCCGTCCTCAACAGCTAGTCTACGGCGTCCTCTGCGCCATGACCATCGCCTCCATCCAGTTCGGCTACGGCGCGACGGACGTGCGGCCGCAGTACGACCGCATCAAGGCCACGCAGTTCTTCTTCGCCTCGCTGCTGGCCTACCTGTTCGCGGCGTGGGCGGTCAAGACCAGCGTGGCGCTCGTGCTCTACCGGCTCTCGTCGCGCGACATGCGGGTGATACGGCGCATCTTGGAGACGTCCATGACCATCTTTACGCTGCTCACCGTCGTGGCCGTCTTCATGGTGGCGTTCCAGTGCCGCCCGCTGTCCGTGATCTGGGGCGTGGGCGAGGGGACCTGTCTTCCGGCGGAGAGTCTGTCGCGGATCGGGTTGGTGTTCGGGGCGATCGATATTGTGACAAACTTCCTGTATTCTGTAAGTCCACCATTGAAACCACGGTACCAATCTCAGAGTGTCCATCTCTCATGTACTGACCTCTCTCCTTCGAAACCAGTTCTTGCCTATCGCCATGCTCTGGGGCTTGCAGCTCGGCTTCCGCACCAAGGTGGGAGTGTGCTTCCTCTTGAGCTTGGGTATCCTGTAAGTACTTAGCCAGAGTGACCCTGGAGCTACAGCCTCGTCCTGAAAAGTCCATACTAAACCTCGATGCAGTAGCAGTATTGCCACATGCGTGCGCCTTACATACATTATCAAGTTTAACAACTTAGATGCCGAAGATCCAGCCAGCACGCAGGCCTACTTGGACTCATACATCTGGTACGTCTTTCACATCATTACAAAAGAAGATACTGCGTGTGTAGACAGCGATCGCTCTCTAACAATTCCCTCTTTACCACAGGAGCCACATCGAGCTAGCCATCGCCATCTTCGCCGCCTGCCTAGCCGCCCTCCGCCCCCTCGCCCGGGCCGCCGTCGCCAGCGTCGTCTCGGCCAAGAGCGGCAGCAAGGGCTCCTCCAAGCAGTACTACCCGGTCGACGGCAACCCCCAGCCTTCCCCCGCCGTCGAGCTGCGCGACCGCGACCGCGATGCGAGAAGCCAGCCTCGGTTCCACAACCACACCGCGAGCCAGGAGCGCATCGTCAAGCAGACCGAGATCAACATCGACTTCGCGCCGGCGGCCAAAACGCCGTCTATTGCGGAGGGGAGCAATTCCGAGTATCGGGCCTAGGATCATGCTTGTCTATTTCTACATAGTTAAACTAAGCGTCAGAAAATACCAATATCACATTCATGCAGTCACGTTGAAATGGAATGAACTGTGTCACGACTAAACCGCGTTAGACTTTTTCTGCTAGTATATAGCAGGCTAATGGCGTAGTGTACACAGTAAGCATGATGACTGCACCTTCGCTCTATATGCAACGTGGTAATACAGAGCGACCCGAAAAGTTCTCACGGATAGAATGATTGGTTGCAATTGTTCTTCAACCTAGCTGGATCCGGCTATGGCATGACTGCAGGCTGATGACGTCGGTGTTAGCTTACTCTCACAGCCAGCTGTTGTATCACCACGAGCCCGGCAAATCAGAAGGAGGCTGACGTCAGACGGTAGACAAGTCGCGGCACGGCACCTGCCGGCAGATCGCAAGCAGGTACCGGATTGGTCGCCGTATAGCTTTACGGCCACTGGTGGGAGGTTGTCACGGCACATTATGCATCCAGTCGGCAACTCTTGCTTTGGCGATTTGGGATCCAAACAGGTTTGGCTGGTACGCTTTCAACTACTTATGTACCAGGGCAGGAGTTTTGGGGGCCTTAATACGAAATGTCGCCTTCGTGGAAGTATTCTTCTGTCAACAGACGAACTATCCCTTCCTCTTCCCATACTTGAGCCTCTTTAATTCCCATTGAAATTACACGTATTACCTAGGTATCCCCGTCAAGCTTCATTTGGGCCAGCTTTCCATTTAAACTCAATGCCGAGTAGCAGCGGAAGCAGCAGCGGTGGTAGCAGCAGCAGTAGCTCCGGTGGCAGCTCCGGTGGGAGTTCAGGAGGAAGCTCTGGAAGCAGTAGTAGTAGCAGCAGCAGTAGCGGTGGCGGCAAAGGAGGAAGTGGCAGCAGCAGTAGCCGAGGCGGAAGCAGCAGCGGCGGCACAATCACAGGGTACGGCACCGGTGGCGGCGGCGGCCATGGCGGCCAGTCACACGATGCCAAATGGTACGTCGTCCGGCTCGTGCCCCTGCTCGTCGCGTTCCTCGTGTCGGCGGCCGTCATCTACTGGATCAGGCACCACCGCCGCAGGCGGCGACAGCTGTACCGCGACGGGAAGCCAGACCCTTCGATCCCCGTCAAGCGCTGGCTGCGATGGCACGACTCACACAAGCGCGGTTCCGATACAGAGCCGCCAAAAGACCTCGAGAAGGGTATCCTGGGTTCCAACAACAGCAGCAGGGAGACCAGCCATGATGAACTGCATCCCGTATCTCTGCCCGAAAAGCCAAAGCCTGCCTACCAGCCGGACGCCCATAAAGTGGAGTTTGAACGAGACCCAAATCCCCGCAGCATGCTCAATGTCTAAGTCAAGGCACACAGGCTATGGGTCATGATGAGACGGAATTTGAGAGATGTATTGAAGCCGATGGGGTCGTCCAGGGATGGATTTTGATTATGGTTTTATGACTGGACGAAATTTACGATTCCAATGTAATAATGATTTGGTGTTGGAGGGTTTTCCGTTTTCGATAGAATTAATATGTTTACATTATGTCACATTAGGTATTCATGGGCTCCCTTTACTGGATTTGACTTGTCGATTGTCTCTTGGGATGTTATTTCGCGAAGGAGAAGTAACGATAAAGAGAAAAAAGAAAAAGAGATAATCGTGGAGAGGGTAAGAATCGAAGATGTTTGCCATGTAAAAGGCTGCGGTAGACACTACACTAGAGATGGCGCCGTCGTCCATAAATCATTTGCACCGAGCTGGTGAAACTGGAAATCGAACCGTCTTATCTGGGCCAATTTGGTGGTTCACACGCTCCAGCCGTCACCAACATCCATAACTAGACCTGCCTAGGCGGGTGCTAAGGAAACGTCATACCACTAGACCACATCCCCGATCGATGTCCGGACCAGGTGTAATGGCAGTATACGTTAGTGCGGTCATAGCTGGCTTGGTGGGCGACGACGCTGGTGAGAGTCAAGTCTATACAGCCAGGGCCCCTAATGGCTCCATGGGTTTATAGTTTGGTGTTATTGATCCAACATGCTGCCAACGACATATTAACACCGTCTTCTGTTATTGTAGAAATGTGTACTCATATCGTTCGCCACGGTTTGGTTCATTCACCGTTGATTATCAATCTGATTCTCCACGTCACGAGTCAACACCACCTGTCCCGCAGACTGACCTTTGCCGCCGCCCCCCTTCCCCTTCTTGACAACGACCCTAGGCTCCTCCGCCTCGAGCACCGCCCGCACCTGCAACCCCGGCCACCGCTCCCGAAACAAGCGGGCCAGGTGCCGGATCCCCCACTCCTCGCACGTCCGGTGCCCCACACACCACCGCCATCCCTTTCCCCCGCGCGGCCGCCAGCCCGGGCTCCCGGACCGCGCCGGTCAGGTACAGCACCCCCCGGCCGTCCTCCAGGGACGGGGCTAGTCCCATGCCCGCCGCCAGCGCGGCGACCTGGTCCACCTCCTCCGGGTGAAAGGCGTTCATGATGGCGACGCATCTGATCTCGTGGTCCTTCTCACCACTCGCAGAAGCAACCTCTTTGTTGTCTGCTTCCTCTGCCTCATTGTCGTCGTCGAAGCCGAAGGCGCCCTCGAAAGACCCGAACTCGGCTTCCAGCTGCGCCCTCAGCGTAGCCCGGGTCCTAGCAGCGGTATCCAGCGGCCCCACGATCCCGATGGTCCGGTCGGGGTCGCCCTTGTAGCCCTGGATGACGCCGGCATTATCTAAAACCATGCCAAGCCTGGCGGCGAGCGCGGCGTTGTTCCCGACCGTCAGCACCTCGTCGAACGCCTTGTGCGACGCGACGACAGTCGTGCCGCGGGGCACCCTCCTGCGGTCCAGCTCCCAGGGCGGTGGAGGAACGCCAGGGGCGTCGTCGTCGACCTGGGGGATAATGGCGAGGCCGCCGCTGCCGCTTCCGCCAGGGCGTCGTAGAAGCCCGGCGTCGGGGTGATGCTGAGGACCACGTGCGCAGGTCTGGCCGCGCCGGGATTAAAGAACCTCGATCGCGGGGTGTGGTAGTCGAACGCTACGTCGCCCTGCCGGACGGGCAGCAGCGACTGGAGGAAAGCGCGGACTTCTGCGATGGTGGGAGGAGGACCCCGGGCCAAGAGGAGCCGCTCCTGCGCGATCGGCAAGGTCGGCACTGCGCCGGAACTCTGTTGCATGATTAGGATTTTCGGCAGGTGTCGTAGGATCAACTTGATCGGACTAAGCGAATCAGGCATCCGCTAGGCTCTATTTTCCCGGGGTATTGTTGGGCAAGAAGACGGTGTCTGGTCTCTTGGGTTCGGGTCTAAAAAGGAAATTGTCCCTTAGTCTATGACATCATGCCCAAGTGCTATGCGGGCTACTAGACATGTTTGATGGTATATCCTATTTCTCACATACCCGGACTAATTTCACGACACAGTTGCCCAAGCCTACTTTGCGGCTCGTCGTTTTGTTTTCAGGGGTTGCAAAACTGGGGGTAGTAACTTGGGCTCCCTTTGTATCGCGATCCGTGGAACATAAGCATTGGTGCTACCGCCATTTTGAACAACAAATACCATACAAAGGCTAATCCGGGGAAAGCACGTACTAGAAGCCGTTGGCTTTTCTAGAAGCGCATGCCAAGAAGCTCGACCCGCGGCGGCGGCAACGCCATGCGCCTTGCAACGCGTGATGTGGCTTGAACCACCGAGATTACTGTACATCGCCATTTCCCCATTCTCTGACTAGGTCCTGTTTACCGGGACGATATCAGCCTCGCGCATGCGCTGGAAACGTAGGTGGTCGATGATCTTAGTTATCAATCTCCCCTGTTGGCTCGAGCAGAATTTTAGGTAACAAAGTAGTCAAGATCGGGAAGGAACACAAGAAGCCCCACGGGCAGTCTTTCCAGAGTGGCCGTTCGGCTATTTTCGTTGCCATAACTTCCCGATATGTGAGAAACATATACACAGCCAGAAGAGGCGTTACGTGGCGAGCCAAGCATAACCTCGGGCAACGAGACGTGGCAACGAGAGGGCGCTTACCAGTCGTCGTGGCATCAGGATTGACACGGCCACCACCGTTGTTTATTTCCGTTCATGCTAGTTGCGTGGAGTGACGAGTGCAATTCTACCTACTTGCCTAACGCCGAAGATGAAACCGGAGAGGCTTCCCCGACCTCGCCCTGGCGGACTCTGGTGTTGTGGGCGTGTTGCGTTAGCCCGATGCTTAAATATCTTAGTTGCACGTTGCTCGATCCGTTCGTCTGGTTCCTGTTACTAAGATTAGTTCCATGCATTTTGAGATTGATCATGGTTTGAAGTACCTTTCTGGCCTTCTTTGGGCTGCAGGGCTTAGACTGGCGTAGAAGCAGGCGGGTTACGAATGTGCAAATCTACATCTCAAGCGTCAGAGAAACACAAGACACTGCTCGCCCAGCATAGCTACCTCTGAGCATCAGTGCTCCCCAGCATGAACCTCAATGGATGTAAAGCTGAACCGGGCAGAGAGACCTCGGTTCAAGATCAACAGGTACAAACAACAACTAGTAGTTTCTTCGTCCAAACTATAAATAGCCACCACCAGGTCGCCCTGTGGCTCAGACCTCAGCAGTTGCCGAAAGCCGTTAGAAGGAATCAGACTACTGCAGGCCAGGGTAGATGCCGTTGAACCCAAAACGCCTCGACGCCCGCGACCATCAGTAAGGGCTGCTCGCGATTCTGACTCCACGGCCTCACAACTCGGACGGATGGGCGGGCTCCCGTGCCTGCGCTCCAGCAGCACAGGATGCTCTGCCCAAACCTTTGTCGGCCCTTGCCACGGCTACGCGGAACCGCATCTTGCAATTCGCGAATGCGAGCTGCCGAGGAACCCCCTATAATAAGACATGGCGTTATCCCCGTTCTTTGCTGATCTTTTCCATCCCATCTCCAGGCTTGGCATTGCTTGTTTCTGCCACCCATCTCATCTCGAGAAGACTACTACACTCGCTCTCTCGTTCTCTCTTTTACTGTCTTCTAGATTTGGTATTTCCCTACGGGTGGCCGGGGAATCAGACACAGCAACAAGCATACTGGCAGCAAGACTGCAAGAATGGGCGCCAACACCAGCAAAGGCGCACCGGCCTTGCCCAGCTTTCAGAGCCCAATCAACCTTGCCGGGAGTGACTGTAAGTGCTCCGTGACCTTTCTTCGGTATAGAAACGCTCCTAACAGCCGACAGCTCTTTCACTGTTGGGCACGCAATTCGCGCCCCAGTTCCCCTCATTTCTGACCAACAACCCCCTGCCCAACGGATTCCCGTGGGGATCACTGTAAGACATGAGTTTCCTAGACAATATCCCACGTGATACTAACCTGCTGCAGCACCTCGCAAAATGCCAACCCGTACCAGCAGATGCCGGACACGGGGGTGACGCGGTCCTACGCCTGGACCCTCACCAAGCAGAACGCGGCGCCGGACGGGGTGGAGGTGCCGCTGATCCTGGTCAACGGGCAGTACCCGGGCCCGGTGGTGGAGGCCAACTGGGGCGACTGGATCCAGGTGACGGTGACCAACAACATGACGGACGAGCAGCCGGCCGCCATCCACTGGCACGGCCTGCTCCAGAAGCAGACGCCCTGGATGGACGGCGTGCCGGGCGTGTCGCAGTGCCCCATCGCTATCGGGTCCTCCTTCACCTACAAGTTCCGGGCCGACCTGTACGGCACCAGCTGGTACCACTCCCACATCGAGTCGCAGTACGCCTCGGGCAGCTTCGGCCCCATCGTCATCCACGGGCCCGACGAGAAGACGCAGTACGACGTCGACGTCGGGCCCATCATGGTCAACGAGTACTACCACGAGTGGTGGGAGGACGTGCTGGCCGGCTTCCTGGCCAAGGACCCCGTCATCACCCGCTCCGACAACAACCTCATCAACGGCAAGAACAGCTACATGGGCAACAACGCGCCCCTCGCCTCGTTTAATTTTACGTCGGGCAAGACGATGCGCCTGCGCTTCATCAACCCCTCGGCCTCGGCCGTCGAGAAGATTTCGATTGACGGCCACACCATGACCGTCATCGCCAACGACTTTGTCCCGCTGCAGCCCTACGACACCACCGTCGTCACCCTCGCCCCCGGACAGCGCACCGACGTCCTCGTAAAGGGCACGGGCAGCCCCAACAGCGCCGTCTGGCTGCGGGCCTTCAAGCCGCCCAACTGCTCCATCTCCAAGGAGAACTCGACGCTGGCCCTGGCCGCCATCTTTTACCAAAACGCCGACCGCAAGGTGGCGCCCGCCTCGCAGCCCCAGGCCAACGCCTACGACACCTACTGCGGCAACGACCCCCTCTCCAAGACGGTCCCGCTCTACCCCCTCGCGCCCGGCGAGCCCAGCGTGACCGAGGTGGTGCCCATCCAGCTCCTCAGCAACGGCTCCTCCGATCTCTGGTACCAGGCCGGCCGCACCATGGTCGTCGACTACAACGACCCCATCCTGCTCGACGTCAAGCAGGGAGATCTCAACTTCCCGCCCATCCGCAACGTGCACGACTACGGCACCAACAAGTCCCTGCGCTTCGTCTTCGAGAACCCGGGCCAGCTGCCCCACCCCATCCACCTGCACGGCCACAACTTCTTCGTCCTGCAGGAGGGCGCCTGCACCGCCGCCCAGGTCGGCAACGGCACCGACCAGTCGGGCGTCATCCACAAGCCCACCCGCCGCAGCGGGCCCGTCAGCCGCATCGAGCGCCGCAACTTGTGGCCCAGCTGGCTGTGGCCCTTCAACCCCCCGTCGTCCGGCAGCAGCGGCACCCCCAGCTCCGCGACCGTCACGGGCCCCTGCTGGGACGGCACCATCGTCAACCCCCAGAACCCCCAGCGCCGCGATGTCCAGATGCTGCTCCCCGGCCACTACATCGTTCTTCAGTGGAACCAGGACAACCCAGGCACCTGGCCCCTTCACTGTAAGTTCCTCCGCTCTCCGCCCGGCTGCATGTACTTAGATCTCCCTGAACAAACACATTGCTGACCCTCCACTACAGGCCACATCGCCTGGCACGCCTCGGCCGGCTTCGTCTGGATGATCCTCGAGAACCCCGCCGCCGTCCAGAAGGACATGCAGATCCCCGGCGTCGTCGCCCAGACCTGCCCCAGCTGGGACAAGTGGACCTCCATCCCCGGCGACGTTGTTCGTAAGTTTGGCCCTTTGCACCCCCCCCCCCCCCCCCCCCCCCCCCCCCCCCCCCCCTCTTCGATACACCTGGCTGCATAAGTAGGAAAATATGCATACTGACCTCATATAATAATCTTTAGCTCAAACGGCCAGCGGCCTGAGGGTGGTTTGAACGACCAAAAAACGCGCATTGGATAGCGGCACCATCAAATCATTTCCCAATATCCATGACTGACATGCAAAACAAATCATGAAGCAATTGAATTAGAAGGCGCGGGGAAAGGAGGGGCGAGTATATGATAGAGGGGGGACTTCACCTCATGTATAGAACCGTAATAATACCAAACTTTTTGTACTTAGAACCTGATGTTGCTCATCGCTGCGTGTCGCTGTGTTGGTAATGTACGGAATGCTTCACCGACATGGTCGCCAAGCCATCCGCCATTCCATTCGAGATCACTGCCTTTGAATAATCATTCATTCAAAACCTGGCTATGGCAATATCATACACCCTCACTTCAATCAAGCCCACCCCACTCGCTCTCCTGGCCCTCACTCTCATGCCCGTTATCCTCATTCGCCTTGCCGCCGTTGCGCCGGCTGCCCGCGATAGCCCCGCGCTTGTTGTTCTCCCGCCTCCGTTCCCAGGCGCTCTTGCTCGTGATCTGCGCCTTGGCCCCGCGCCGCGACTCCACGCCGCCCTTCTTGAGCTTCTGCTTGTCCTCCTTCTTCACCTTGGGCAGCGCGTCCATCAGCCACTTGGGCACCGCGTCGGGGTTGCCGTCCTTGCCCGCCTGCTTCTCCGATAGCGTGATGACGTTCGCGATGCTCTTCAGGAATGGGATGTCCTCCTTGGTATACATGGTCACGGCGTCTCCAGCTCCGCCAGCGCGGGCAGTACGGCCGACACGGTGCACGTAGCCCGCCACGCTAGTCGGGATATCGTAGTTGATCACGCCGTTGACGCCGCGGAAGTCGATACCGCGCATCAGCAGATCGGTGGTGATGAGGACCCAGATCTCGCCCGCCCGGAACCGAGCAATGATCTTGCTGCGCGCCGTCTCGGACATGGACGAGTGAAGTGCGGCCACCCGCGTGGAGCCACCGGCCTCGACCGGGAACTCGAACTTCAGCTCGTCGTGGAGAGATGTAGCGCGGTCGATCGTCTGTACGAAAACAAGGAACGGCAGGTTCATGTCTGGTAACGCCCCGTTGGTGCCGGTAGGGTGCAGCAGCTGGCGCATGGTGTAGAGCTTGCCCCGTTCGTTGTCACCCGTGTAGATGAGACGGTGCTTGATGTTCTTGACCGCGGTATCCTTCAGACCCACGACAAGTCGCACCAAAGGAGATGTTGTCGCATCGTCCTGTTGCCTCTTCTCGAGCTCCTGCACCAACAAGGTCTCGATATTCGAGCCCATCGTGGCCGAGAAGCACATGAGCTGCAAAGACTGGCTGGTGCAAGCAGCCAGAATCCCCTGGGTCTGCTCCCTGAAGAGTTCGTCCAGCAGCACATCGCCCTCGTCGAGAATCAGCGTCCTCACCGTCGGCAGTAGTTTCTTGGTCTTTTCACGATTCAAGAAGTTGAGGAGCATCATGGGGGTGGTAACAAGGATGTCGGCCCTGGTCACAGCCTGGGACACTTTGCTCTCGTCTTCGCTCGCCTCGTCCTCCTCCTTGTCTTCTTCATCTTCGCTCTCATTGTCGGATTCCTGCTCAACTTCAATGTCCGACGCTTCGGCGGCAACGCGCATGCCTTTCTTGAATAGCACAATCTTCACGCCGGTGCCGGCGGCCAGCTTCTGGCCCTCGTTGGTAATCTGGTGAGCGAGCTCGCGGGTGGGCGCGAGAACAATGGCGTCGAGGGACTGCTTGTGTCCTTTCTCTTGAGACTTTTGCCGTTGGCTGAGTATCCGGTTGATGGTGGGGATCAGGAAAGACAGGGTCTTGCCGCTGCCGGTTGGGGCGACAGCAAGGAAGTTGACATGGTCGGCGTCGTGGAGGGTGTCGGTGACGGCGGATTTGGGGTTCAGCAGAAGGGGCAGACTGCCCATCTGCACTTCGGTCGGCAGCCGGTAGCCGTGCTCTGCGAGATTGGCGACCAGTCTCGCTGACACATTGTAGACTCCCTTGAGCTCGTTGAACGAGGTGAGCGGCCGTGGGTAGAGCTGCTGCTGCTTTCCGTCTGCCGCCTTGACCTCGACCTTCTGCTTCTTGTCCTTCTTCTTCGACTTCTTGACCTTGGACTTCTTCTCCTCCTGGCTCGACAGGATCGTGAACTTCAGCTTGTGGCCTTTCAGTATCTGGTAGATCTCGTCGTGGCTCATGGGAGGGGCGGCGTCCGTTGCTTGCTTCTTCGCAGGCTTCTCCTCGTCGTCGGCCGGGGCCGGGGCGGGTTTGCTCGTTTCCTTGGGCGCGAAGAAGTCGACATCGTCGGCGGCGGCGCTGGCGGCCTGGGTGAGGGCCTCGTCGGCTTTGCGCTTGGTGCCTCGCACGGTGAAGTCTGTGTAGAGCTGGGGGTTGGCGGGCTTGGTAGGCGGGGCCAGCGATTTCTCGGGTTTCGCCGACTTTTTCGTCCCGCGGGACAGCACTTTCAAGAGATCCATGGCGGGTTCGCTGGTTGTTGTCAAGATTGCGCGATCTTTCTTGGAAGAGGTCTCTACTGTCGAGTCGCAATCGCTTTCTCCGGGTAGGCTGCTGCTGCTCAATTGGAAATTCGATGCGCTGCAATGGGCTGCTAAGGTTGCTGGGCGCTAAAACTTTTGGGCGGTGAGAGGTTCTGCCAGTCCAGCGCATGCGACTTCCGCAGCTCAGTGGTCCCCACCCACTAAACTTCTGGGATTCCCGATCGAGCGGGGCAAGCTCCGAGCCGCCTGCCGCCTGGAGACAACCCCATTCTGTCGAACGCATCCGGCTCCTGCCTCGCAATTGAAGCTGAGTCGATGCGAGAAAACGACAAAAAGTATTCGCTTGAACGTCTGCTCTGAGTATATCTGGAAATCTTGAGTTGGGTGTATTCCAACGATGCGGGGATTAAGTTATTATGATTTCCATTGCTAAGGTAAGTACTTAATTACCCCTTTTCTGACTAAATCCGCTTGAGCTATGTAAGTCAAATTGTTGCATCACGGCTTTTACGCGCCTTCATGCAAGTTGCACTGGTATATACAATTTTCCGGAAGATTTTCTGCACAGTCTCTTCGTTGATGACCAATGAAATTGCCAGTTACTTCGTTGCAAGGAGATGTCGACATTTCCCCATCCAATGCCGGTCTTCTTCCCGGCGTAGCGGACCGAACGTCTCAAGTTGCGCCTGGCTATTTGACCGTCCTCGTCTTCACTGTGCATGCCAGTGGCGTAGTAGAGCATATGATCATGGTTCTCTTCCATGATGGGACACGGTTTGGCAAAACGAAGAATCAGCCATGACATTCTCTCTTCCTTGCGGTATCCGACATAGCAAGCTGAGTGTTGCAAGCTTGGTTCCATCTGCTTGTGATTGGGGAAGTAAAATAAGCGTCCAACACACAAAGTAGGATATCAGACAGCAAGCGCTGTGCTTGAAAACAGTGAGCAACTAAGCCATATGTAAGCAAATTCGGTACCTCAAGTTGGTTGCTTGTTCATCCGGGCTTATATGTAGGCCGTTTTGTTCGACAACATCTGTTCACTGGGCTCCTCCTACTGGTGATCAGCATGAATAATCTGGACAGCCACCATTTACCATTGCTCGGCAGTGCATCACGCCAGACCTTCGTATCTGGTATGCCCTTATTTTGGCCAAGACCGTTGTTGGTCTTCATCATGTAAGGCGATATCGGGATCGGCAATGTGACGAGCATCCAGGTCACTCCGAAGCTCGGTTCTGGTACCGGAGAGACTACTACATCTGGGAGCGTCACTTTAGCCTTCATTGTTGCGATTTCGGATGGACTACTAAAAGCGTACACTCCTCTCTCCTCTGTTTCCGGGACTAAGATGCTGCACCGACCGAGCTCTCCGATTCTCACATCATCTGCCGAGGACTAGTATGTCACGATTAAACTTGAACTCGCAGTGGTGAGAGCAATCTCTCATCGGATGTGCGGGTGTTGGCCCGTCCAAAATCGACCTGACAATTCCAGTGGCATCTTGGTTTTTATGGCCACCAAGCAGCCGAAGATGCAGAGATAGAAGGCTTCAGAAGACTGGGTTCCCTGTAGTGATGCATCATTCGGAAACCACAGTGGCGGCTTGCTTGTTCGTAACACGGGTGTTATCATGTGTAGGCCTCTCTTGTTTCTATTACATTTCCGAGCAAGAGCCTGTTACTAAGGAAACGCTTAAGACGTGAGCAGGTGGTCATATTACTGCTAGCTATAGTAGAGTCATTATCTTGTAAACACGCAATGAGTAGACAGTGAAGGGAAGGTAACCCAGCAAGCACTTCTTTTTTCGAACCTGAAGTACTTTCTTGCGTTGCATTCAATTCTATAGCTGCACCTGAGCTTATCCTCCATGCTTAAATAAGTCAGAGCTCCTCTGCTCCTCTCTCACCTTCATTCTTTCTTCTCTTCAACTGCTTCTCAGCAAGGAGTTTCTACCCTCTACCAACCACCTTCCCCAACCAGAAGCCTTCCCATCTGTAGTCACTGTTCTGCTTCTACTTAACCTGGCTGCGCCCTAGGAAGTACTTTTAGTACTGCCAACTTTGCTTTCGCTTCTCTGGTTTGGCTGCTTTCATCCTCAGTTACCTACATTTGATTTCGTTCAAGACCGTGTCAGTCTTGAAACCATTTCGCCCAGCAAATCCACACACTGAGATCCTTGCTTTCGCCATTGATCTAGGCAAGGTAAAGCACCTGATCTTTCGTATCACTCATTGGAAGCACTCAGCTAACCAGATCTACCAGATGGCCTCAGACCTGGTTTCCAGCATGCAGAACCAACTCGTCATCAGCCCGCGCAAGATCGAAGCGCCCACCGAGTTTCGTCCTTTCATGCGTCTCCCAATCGAGCTGCGCACCCAGATCTGGGAAGAACTAATCCCAGAGACTCACGATCGAATTATCTGGGTGCGCGAGCCGGGCTGGCTCAAGGTCGACCCTAAGCGCTTCACGTCCGTCCTCCTGCACGTCTCGCCCGAGAGCCGTACGATCTACTTGGCTCGTTTCCCCATGGCCTTAACCGTCCGCATTCGAGTGATGTCATGCCTCCCGGACGCAATCAACCCCCTGTCGACAAACTGGTACGAGAAAGGCGTGGTCTTCATTAACCCCAAACACGACATCCTGGCTATCGGCCAACCTTGGCAGGAAGTGAGTTCCCGCAACTGTAGCAGCTCAGTCACAGGAGAGTACTGTCGCGAGAACCCGTACTTGGGCGACGATTTCGCGCTCTTGGCACAGCAGCTCCGCCGACAGGAGCCCCGCGATCGGATCCGAAAGGTTATCGAGTTCCCGCTCCCCATGCCCGACAACCCGGGTACTTGGGATGTCGACAGATCGGAGGAGTTGGACCCCTATGATTACGAGGAGAGCTTAGAGGACGGAAACCAAGAGGGTGACAATGGCAGCGATGCTGACGACGATGGCTACCCCACCGAGAACTGGGACTTTAACGGCGTTACCAAGCGGCGCGAGTTCACCGATACTTTGGACGACGAAGAGATGTGGGAGTTTCATCATGACATGGAACAGCTGAGCGGCAGTGAGCTGCTCCAGAAGTGGAACAGCGACATCATTGACATTGATGGTTAGGAGGGCCCAAGTATGTACCCGTATGCCAAGCAAGGACCTGAGTAATGACGACCAAAACTGACATCCAAGCGTACAGCGTCCCTCCCAATGGCCGACGGAGAATCGAGAAATAGCAATGCGATACCCGTTCAAAGGCCCAGAGCGGATGGATCGGTCTTCATAGGATAGTCAAGGCATCTCGGATATCGCCAATTGTGAATGGGCGAAACGAAACAGTCAGCGATGAGCCCTCGCAACGGTCACATACGAAAGGTGCCAGGAATTCCTTAAGCAGTTGATTGATCCTTATAGAGTATAGATAGTCGTGCCATTATCAAGGCACTACTGTTCTATTTATACATAGGCTCATCACGATCTTGAGTACAATCAGTGCATTCTTAAACCTGTGAGTTGATGTAATCTTTCAGCACCCAGCGCACACACAGTGGTTAGAAGACGGCAAAGATTACAGGTGGGAAAGGCATTCGGTAGTAATGTGAGGTGATCGATAAGTGAGAATCTGACCGGTAGACAGTGAAGTTGCGGTACTATTCACAGGTACTTACCACCTAAAAGCTTGGATTATTCTGATCAGGTTCGGCGCTTGCATTCAATGCCCTGAATGCATTCACCCCATTTCTTCTTGCATAAATAGGTCACCAATTCTGCTTCATGCTCATTTTTGTTCCTTCCCTCCTCCAACTGTCCACCTCCAGACAGTTGCCATCAACAACTTTGCTTCACCAACACTTGTCCAGTGAAGATTTCGTTGGCTTCCTTCGCTAGGATTGCTTTCCCTCAGGCTTTTCCTCCTCAATTGCATCCGCGCATCAGTGCCACCATCCTCAGGTACCACATCCAGTCGAAGCCGTCTTGGCCTACTACCAAGTGTAAAGTCACCAACCAATCGAGCCTATTGTCACCACGATCGAACCAGGCAAGGTAAAGTACCCATTAGTTTCATATCACTGGAAGCGCATGACTGACCAGACCTAGATGGACTCGGAACTGGCAGACAAGATGGACAGCCAACTCGTGCTGAGCACTCGCGCGACCGAGACGGCCACTTTCCATCCATTCCCCCGCCTCCCGATCGAGCTGCGGGTCAAGATCTGGGAGCTGTTCATTCCGGAGACAAAGGGCCGCCTCATCTGGGTCCGCGAGCCCGGCTGGATTACGATGGAGAAGGAGAAGTTCTCCTCGATTCTCCTGTCAGCTTGCCCCGAGAGTCGCGACATCTACCTACAGCGCTTCCCCATGGGCCTGGAGGTCAGCAAGAGAACCATCTTCGTGGACTACTTCGCGCACAGCTACCGCGCGAAATTCACCTGGCACCCCAAGGGCACCATTTACCTCAACCCGGTCCACGACGTTCTGGTCCTCGGCTTCCCTTGGGATGAGGATGAAAGTTTCTCGGCGGATGATACGCGAAAGAGGATTCGTTGGACGAACGTCTTCAGCGATGACCCGGACGTTTACCCGGATGAGTTAAAGGACATTGCCTTCTTGGCCAAGGCACTTCGCCGCGAGATGCCGCGAAACCGCATCCGCAACATGCTCGAGTTTACCAACAGCGGTCCCGAGTTGGGCTGTTACGTGGCCATGGAGGAGTCGGAGCAGGAAGACTGGGAGACCGGAGACACCTATGAGGACAAGGATGGCAAGCCTACGGATGACTGGAACTTTGGTGGTGTCACAAAGCATATCACCGCCGCTCCCTTTGATCCGGACGAGGGCCGGGAGTTCTACCACGACGCCAAGGAGATGAGCGGTCACGATGTGCTCCAGAAATGGAGCGCCAAGTTCACGGTCTCCTAGAGAGACTCACTGGGGTAAGTCAAACAAAGCCATCCAGAACAAGCGACTGAAGCTAATGTCTAAACAATGCAGCTACCTACGTCACGGACAAGCGAGGCCTACATCCGATCATGGAAATGCCATGAAAAGCTTGGGTGAAAAGATTCTACCTAGTGAACGCTACGGTGTACGATAAGGGATTTCGGGCAACCCACCTGGCTTTACGACTGACATAACTGGGGTGGTCAGTTGCAACGCCATTTTATTGACCAGTACGCCTTGAGATATCATGATAGCTACATTTCTGCTACATGGCAGTGCTCTCACAGCTTTCGTTTTGGAGCCAACTCATCAATGGCTTGATCCCAGCTCTAGCATATTATACTACGAGCTGGCAGGGAATTGTTTGAGAGGGCCTAGATAGTTGTTACGTAGCTTACAGCACGGCAATGAATCCTCTTGATTGAATAAAAATCCACAAGCGAGGCTGCGGCTCGGCTTGAAGACGAAACGAGAGAAAAGGCGGAGGGCTTCATAAACGTCGGCACCATCTACATCAACCCGGACCAAGACGTTCTGGATCTTGGCCAGCCCTGGGAGGAGTTTGGAGGCTTCCAGTCCCCTTCGAGCAAGGATTTCACCCTCCTGGCCAAGCCGCTCCGCCGAGAGGAGCCGCGTCGCCGTATCCGCAACGTCATTGAGTTTCCGGGCAGCGAGAAGCTGCGGGATCAGTTCAACATCGCCTTTTCGGAGTTGCAGGATGAGTACGAAATCGAGTACTCGGAAAGCGGTGACTATGATCCCGACGACACTCCTGAGAACAATCTGTGGGGCTTGCCTACCAAGCTTTGGACCTTTGAGGGCGTCACCGAGCGCCTCACGCCTACTGCTCCATTTGACGAGGACGAGACCTCGGAGTTCTGCGACGACGTAAAGAACCTGAGTGGCCGCGAGGTGCTTCAGAAGTGGGGAGCCAAATTCACTCTCTCCTAGATGGAATTTCACGGGTAAGTCAAGCAAGTCTTCGATCAACTGCGACTGAGGCTAACGTTCCAGGAAAGCAGATACTTTGAGTTGTATCTGGTCGCAGAAACACGTTGCGAAACTTGGGTGAGCAAGGTCGAATGGCGTACCACTTGCTGTAAGATGAGGAATTCTGAGCAACCTACTTGGGTCTGGAAATGGCAAGACATATGGAGTGGTGGTTTGCCAATGTAATTTCCTTGGGCAAACAAGACATAGATCAGTCAGCGCTGAGATCTCACGATTGCTACTAGAAGCCAACGCTTTCAGCTTCGAGTATGAAGTCAACTCATACATGGTTTGATCCTAGTGCTGGTTGATCTTACGAGCTGGCAATGAGATACCTAGTTATGCCATAATTTAATGGTGCACCAAAAATAAATCTTGGACTCCCAATAATTCTTGGTGAATGGGCTGTATGCTAGAACTAAGGCTTGTAAGTGACTTTGGCGGGCAGCTACGCCGATTAATTTCCCATGGCTCGACGGCTGGCAGCATACTGGCCCGAAAACTGAAGCCCATCCAACATTCTGAATACCAGCGCTGACAAGCTTGCAACGGAACCATCTTTTTTTTTTCTCGATTCATACCAAGACTCCCCGGCCAAAAAAATTCATGCCACATTTTGCAGATACAATCAAGTCTGCCTTACTGATACCGTTGTGGTTGGCGTACTTTTCACGTAAAACTTGCTGCTTGATTTTCACAAGGAAGTTGATTCTTCTCAACTCATCACCCATGCCTCAGCTTGAGAACAATCGCTCAGACTGCCTACTTACACGTCCCCCATTCCCAGTTGCGTTCTTTCCAACCTCGTACCATCTTTAGGCAGGTAAGCCTCATTCCCAATCACAGCGAGTGCAAGTCGAAGCGACCATTACCTGCAAACCTGGTGGCATATCTATTCCCCCCTCTCTCTATTGCTGCTGCAATTGTGAGTCGTCAGTTGATTTATTTTGACTGCTCACCCACATCTCACGTCTAAAACAATCAGCACAATCACCCATTCAAGTTGCATGTGCCAATTGGGTTTTTCCACTTCATTTGCATTCACAGTTGGTGCAAGTCCAAGCAGTTACTGCCATCCTGGATCTCATATTTTAATTCCTCTCTCTCTCTGCCACACATCCACCCACCCTTCCTCCATCACACCCATCCTCACTCCATCATCTGAGCAGCTCATCGACTAGAAGATCTCTTGCAGCATCAACAGTCTCACTCTACCATTTTATTCTACCTTCCCTTCCGCATCGTTCCATCTTCTCTCATACTTATTTCATCATATCTCCCACATCATTCCACCTTCCCTTCCACCTTCCCTTCCATATTCACTCATAGTTATTCCATCTCAACAGCTCATCTGCAATCTCTCACCATGGCGCCCCAAGACGAGGTTTCCGCTCCAGTCGACCGGCCGACTATCGAGATCAACGACATCAGCTCGGATTCGGATTCCGATGCTCCCACTGGAACCTCGACCACTCCACCTGCTATTGACCGCGCTGCTGACCATCCCATGCCTGATCATGATGCTACCATGCCGGCCGGGTCTGGTGCCGCCAAGCGATCCGTCGAGGATCCCAACGCTGAGGCTGGCCCCGCCGCCAAGCGCCAGAAGTCCTCTTCTGGTAGTGGCTCATTTCCGACCGTCAGGGCCAAGCAGGAGGAGCAACGACGCCGCAAGAAGCTCATGGCGGAACAGGTCGAAGCTGAGCACAACGAATGGAAGCAAGCCAATGAGGGCGTCTCTAACAAGAAGAAGTCTGACCACAAGAAAGAGGTCATCAAGCGGATTGGCGATGAGTTGTAAGTTCTCGATCATTAATTCCCATACCTTCTAAACACCCAGAGCACGTACTGATTCACCCACAACAGCATGGCTCGCGATGAACACCCGGACCAGATTGTCATCGAGAAGTCCCCGGCAAAGCCCAAGAGCACTTCCACGCCCACCAAGGCTGCTTCAACTGCCCCGGCACCTCAAGTAACTCCTGCCGTTGCTGATGAGCGAGCCGCGCAGTCTACTTCATCTACGGCCCAAGTCGATGCTACTTCTCAGCTCAACATCCGCAAGCCCGAGAAGGCCATTGCTACTGCCAACCCAGACGGAGATGCCAAGGCCCAAACTCCCAAGAAGTCCGGCACCAAGGCCGCCAAGCAGCAAGCCCAGCCCGCAACCCCTAAGGACCGCAAGAAGCAGCCTTCCAGCAAAAAGCCCGACAGCGGCAAGAAGAACAGCGGTCCTGAGAACAACAACGGCGGCAAGGTTCTCATCGACGGCACCGCCGATTATGTCTCCAACAACCTCGTCGAGAAGGCCCAGAGCGACGCCCTCGAGACCATTGTAAAGGCCAACGAGAAAGCGACCGAGATCCGCAAGGATGCCGAGGAGCAAGCCGCCCAAGTCATCGCTGACGCCCACGCCCAAGTCGATGAGAAGGTCAAGAACGCCGGCGAGGAGGCGGCCCAGATCGTTCAGGATGCCGAGGGACAAGTTGCACAGATTCTGGCTGAGGCTCGCCAGCGCGCTGAAGTGGACCTGGACAAGGCCAGAGAGGATGCCGAGGCCATCGATCGTGATAGTCAGCTTCGCGTGGGTGAGGTTGTTGGTGGTAAGTAGTCTTCGGTGTTTGTCCCATGTTATCCCAGTGTCTCATGCTAACGCCGAGAGTCGATAGGTGCTCGTGACCGTGCTGTTCGCGCCGACGAGGAGGCGGCCAACGCCTTGCGCGACATCGATACTGCCACCCAGGAGATTCGACGGGGCAAGACGACCCTGAAGGACTTCTTTGAGGGCATTGCCGCTCGTGCTGCTCCTCGTCATGAGGACCAGGCCGTCAAACAGCAGGGGTCGATGGAGCACCAACCTCGTCATGCTTCGTATCCCCGCGGTCATGTTGATATTCCTCATCATCCCATGCTCCCTTCCGCTCGTGCTGCTTCTGTTCCCAATTACGAGAACAAGATCTTCAAGCTGAAGACGGAGGACGCTGAGAACTGAGGGGTTCGCTGCATTGGGAGCGCATTACTGTTTGCCGCTTGGGTGATGGGTGATGATGGGCAGTGATATCTACAAGCCACGGTAGATGCAGTCTTTTTTTCTCTTAGCTTCTATCTCTACTACTCGAATGCATGGAGAAATGGAAGCATTACTGATTCTTGGGAAACACTGGAGTGTAGTCAGTCATAAGATCAACGGCTTCTGAGTTCGGGATTCTTTACACATACTGGCATTGCGGGACATGGGCACAATCGCATACATAGCATAAGCCTACATCTGATAGTTAGATCAATATGGTACTGCTAAATCACGACAATAAAGCAACTTGGTGAAGAAAATAGTGCCCTTGCTTCTGTAGCCGGAAAATTGCTGCAGTAGTATTCGTTTACCGCACTTCTGTGATCTGGAGTAAGTCGAATGAATAAGATAGGTGCTGTCAATGGAAAAAGTCCGGATTATTCCTGTGGTCGCTTGACCGATAGACGGATGGACAAATCGAGCCCTTGGCTCCCTCCCTTCTGAAAAGTGTTTCCCGGATTTCGCGTCCCAGGCCGAAACTAACTAGGAAAACATGATGTCAAGTTTGACAATGACGACGCTCGTAGACATGAAAATCCCGGACCGATATGGCATACAGGGTTGACCATCGCTGTGACTGGGAATCGTGAACTGGATTTGGGCGGACGAGACACATGGCCAGATCCCTGACTGGCAGTTTCGCATCTGCCCTGTCGCCACTTTTCTTATCGTCGAACCGGGGTGATCCTTTGCGCCGCCAAACGAGATCCAATTGCGAAGGCCGGCATACCTGGCACATCTCGGCTCAACAGAGATTGTTCATGGACCAAGTGTTCTTGGATGGCGGGCTGCAAACAAGAAACCATACCACGTGGTGTTTCAAGCTCGCGACGTTGATGGCCTAGATCTCAACATCGAGATCAGCTAAGTACATACACGGTAACATTCCTCACTCGGAGTTTCTTGGTCAAATAGTGGTGCGTCTGGTCCATGATCTTCAACGTACGACCTCTCGTGTCGCATAGAGTTTCTATGATAGCAGTCTCGTGATGCATGCCTACAGAAAGAAAAGGAGAGAGGAATTTGCCGTTTTTAGGGGAGGGCCCGAAATCAGAGGGTGCCCTTCGGCAACCAGGAAATGCCATGCTGCAGAGTAATAAGAGGGCTGATATAGCAGTAACATGATGCTCACGAGATAAGCAGAATGGAGGGCCCGGTGCGGGGGATGCACTGACAACACAGGAAGGGAGGGAGGAGTGTAGTCGGTGAGATCAGCCGTGCACGCCAACCCTGGCCAATGTCGGTCTAGACTGCGAGTAATGCCGTGCGGCTTGTTTCGAACGGTCGTCTTGGATCGGCTTGGATGGCGGTGTGCCGGTTTGTACACTGCATAAGCTTGAAGTGAGAATCCCAAAAGTTGGTTGTGGGAGCCCTCCATCTCCATTTGCCAGCCCGGGGACTTTTGGCCGTCAGCGCGATCTACGGGAGCCAATCGGAGCTAACGGAAGTGGGCCGATAGCGTCTCACTGCCGGCACCAGCAGCCAATTCAGCACCGACGCCATTGGGCAGAAGAAGGGAGGCAGGAGGGTCGGATTTCCGGGATAAGCCAGGCACTTACTGCCAAGGGGGGCACTTGGACCTCCTAGCCGAATTTGGGGAGAACCAGATTACAGTACCTCAGAGCAAAGTCATGCTGATGTATCAAGTCAATCGCAATCAAGGCAGAATGCTATCACTATGCAGCACATGTAGGTGACGAGGCCCAAGGCCCATCCAGCTGGGCGCGCAAACCTGGCAGTAGATCAGATGGCAACGTGTTGTCGCATGCACATCATCTCAATGGATTTCTGGGGAGGACGCAGAGCGTGGACCAATCGAAGGGGCGGGTTGGGCCATGGGCAAGTATTGACGAGTCATTGACGTATGCAGGCAGCCAGTTTTTGGGTACAGTTGGTACCGCCGCTGGGGATCAACTGATTGCCTGGGCGCAGACCGTTTCGGTGGGGATGGGGCATTCATTCCAGGCCTCTTCTTTGCTGGTTCGGCTGCCCCCCTCAGCAGAATCAGAAGCCCCCTATCAGTAGCCCGGTCAATCATCAATCAATCAACCCGCAGGCAATTCCAACCATTGATGGCAATCTCGCATCAGAGCGGGGCTGGCGACTTGGCAGGTCTTGGCTCCCTCCTTTGATTTTTGCTGATTGCTTATTGCTTCTTCTCCCAACGGAGCCAACGGCCCCCCAGTCAGCCCAAGGTCTTGGGATGTATTTAGACAAGACTTCCCTTTCCCTTTTGTCTTGTCCTCTCCTTGGCTTCTGGACTTTTCTGCTCTGCCTAGCCTACGCCAAGTCCCCTGGATCTAAACTTTGACGACGGATCTTGCAGCCCTATCTGCCCGTCCAATAATTTCAGATTGCCCAACGGCTGCTTATTCCGAGAACCAGCCTGCACGTGACGTGACCCCGTTGGACTTGCATCGCGTCGCATCATGTCCGATCCTACCCAGTCGCCGGTGGGTCCGCCTGCAGCTGTCAACACCAACAACACCGGCGACAATAGCAGCAACATCACCAACAACAACGCTGCTGCCGTCGCCACAAGCCCCGTCATCGATACCAAAGTCGAGAATGGCTCATCCCAACAGGTGCAGTCGGCCGCGCCTCCCTCGCCGAGCGCTTTGGAGTTCGGCAACGGGCTCGTCGACCCGCTGGACATCGGGCGCCACCGCCGCGACGATGTCACCCTGAAGCAGCTGCAGATCGAGTACCCCAAGGCCAACAAGCGCGAGCTCCGCAAGTTCTACCAAAACCAGAACAAGCTCATCAATCACTACCTCGGCGTCGATGACGAGGAGCGCCTGCAGGTCGAGGAAGATGCCCGCCTCGGCCCCAAGATCAAGTTCGCAATCAACGCCTCCTTCACCGTCAACTTCTGCCTTTTCGTCATCCAGCTCTACGCCGCCATCTCCACCGGATCGCTCTCGGTACGCACAACACCATGCCCGGCCCGGTTGCGCTTATTACTCCGTCGAGACTGCGAGTGATGCTAACTTGTGTGGGTGCGATCATAGCTGTTCGCCACGGCTGCCGATGCCTTTGTACGTCTCCCTGCCCCGGCAATTCAATTAGCCGTGGATGCACGATTGCTAACTAGGAACAGATGGATCTGGTGTCGTCGTGCGTGATGCTCATCACCTCCCGGATGGCCGCCCGCGCTTCCATCTACGACTACCCCGTGGTAAGTACAAGTAACGTCCGTTATTTGTCGAGACCAACTTTGCTAACCTTGTTGTAGGGCCGGACTCGTATCGAGACTATGGGAATCATTATCTTCTGTGCCTTGATGACCTGTGTCGCCATTGAGCTACTTGTACGCTGCACCCCCACGCTCAATGCTCTTGCCCTCGACTGACGCGTTGTAGATTGAATCCGGTCGCACGCTTGGCAATGGCCACACCGAGTCCAGCGACCAGCTGCACATCGTGCCCATGGTCTGCGTCTGCGTCGCCATCGTCGCCAAGGCCACTCTCATGCTGTACTGCTTCGCCTACCGCAAGCACGCATCGGTCCACGTCTTCTTCGTGGACCACCGCAACGACATTGTCGTCAACACCTTTGGTCTGATCATGGCCGTGGTCGGCGAGCGGTTCGTCTGGTACCTGGATCCCATCGGTGCCATCCTGATCGCCCTGCTCATCCTCTTCTCCTGGGTCTCCAACGCGTTTGAGCAGGTCTGGCTGCTGGTGGGCAAGACGGCCCCGCCCGATTACATTTCGCGCCTCATCTACTTGACCATCACCTTCGACGACCGCATTCTCAAGGTCGATACCGTATGTTTGCCTTGAGTCTATTATACGTTGAGTCTAGCTGACAGTTTCCAGTGCCGTGCATACCACGCGGGCCAGAACTACTACGTCGAGGTCGACATCATCATGGACCGCTACACTCCCCTGGAGATCTCCCACGACGTCAGCCAGGCTCTGCAGAGGAAACTCGAGGGCCTGTCGGACGTCGAGCGGGCCTTCGTCCACGTCGACTACGAGGACGACCACGATGTCAACGAGGAGCACAAGCCTCTCTACGAGAAGAGAGTGCCCCGGAGGACCGTCCGCAAGCTCTGGGCCGATATGATTGGGCGCGCCGACTAAGTGGCTCGCTGCATCGTACCCAGCCCCCCAATAGAGGAGGCGGTACACCCCATCTATCACAAGTTTGGGTTCGCCGTTGGTCCTGCATAAGTACGGGAAATAACCCCCTTCGCCGCGCCCCCGATCCAGCCGCAAAGGTCTGGCCTTCGCTGAAATTCCCGAAGGACGGGCGCGGCAATCTACCAAGACCGATTGTGTGTATTTCTTTCGCATAGTCCCCGCTTGGGACTCACCCTCTTTCGTCGTCGATTGCGCGAACTTGTGGGAGCCTGACCGGCTTCCGTTCGTCGCGCTTCTTATGCCCGTTCGCTAGAGTTGCCTTGCCAAAGCAAGTGCAAGAGGGATGCCGTTCAGTAACTAGATTAGTACTGCATACCGACAGGCGAATCCAACAATATAAAGTAAAGTTAAAGTCATTTGACAAGACCGCGTGAAGGCCACAGTGGATGAATCAATCGTATATACAACTGCCCGTCTCGGCTCCTGTTATCGCCTATACAATTACCAAAGAAATGTGCCCAGCACAAGGATAAGGTCTGCTGTTCCTTTCTAGACCTTGCTCTGCGATGAACCAAGCCAACATCAAGTCCCCCAAGCCAAACCCCTCGCCTACTTGAAGTACTGCCCCTTGAAGCCGGGCAGGATCTCTTCGCCATCCTTGGCATACTGATGGTCCTTGGCTTTGGCTTGCTGCCATTTCTGTTTCCGCTGGGTGAATTCTGGTCAAGAGTTAGCTTCTAGTACTCTCGGCCTTGGGGTTTATGCAAATACTGACCACCCATCGTAGGCACCGGGTGCCCGCCTGTTTCAAACTCGTTCTGGACGAAACCTGCCCGCTTGAGGACGGGGGAGTCGATGGTCTTGAGGACGACGTCGTTCTGGGGGCGGGAGAAGTAGAGGAGGCCCAGGCGGTCGACGTGTCGCTGGTCGGCGGGCGGGAGCGCGACCTGCAAAAGTTAGTCTCGAGGCACATTAAGTAACCTGAGGGCATGACCGAAAGAAGGCTTACCCTGTGAATGGTGGACTTGATGTAGCCGCCCGTCAGGAAGCTCAGGGCGTCGCAGGTGTTGACGGTCAGGCTGCCGTCGAGGGGCTTGGCCCACTTCCACTGGCCCGTCTCGTGCTCGCGGATCTGCAGGGCGGCGACGGGCTGCCGGAACAGGAGGGTGATGGTGCCGAGGTCCGTGTGCCCGCCGGACCAGAGGCCGTCGTCGAGCTTGGCGATCTCCTCGGGCGAGAATTTCCCGTACTTCATGTAGCGCAGGTGGGACTCGTCGTGGGTGTCCCAGCGGTGCAGCTTGGTGAAGAAGTCGGGCGGGAGCTCGAGGGCGAGGGCGATGAGGTGGTTGAGGGGGTTGAGGACTTTTTCGTAGAGGGACTGAGGGTGATGTTAGCTGAATATTCAGTTGTTGGTGAGGGTGTTGCAGGTTCTTACTTTGGCAAAGGTTTCGATCTCTTCGATATGTTCTTTCAGCAGTTCGGGTACGGGTTGTGTGATGTGGCCGTCGTTGGCTGTGCGCGGTTTTGTCAGTACTGGCAACATAACCGGCAACATAATAGGCAACAATTCGCTAAGCTTGAGGACCACTCACTAGCCATGTTCCACACTTCGACTTTGTCCTTGAGCCCGCCGCTGAGGGCCCTCCGACCGGCGGGCCGGTAGCCGTTGTACTCGCCGTTGTCGAGATCGGGCACGTAGTTCAGCTTCTCCTCGAGGGGCAGCTCGTAGAAGGCCTGGCCCAGGGCGAACTGGCGGTCGACCTTTTCTTGGGGGATGCCGAAGTTGGTGACGTAGAAGAAGCCCTTGGTGCGGATGGCCTCGATGAGCTGCTGGGCGAGCTGCTGGTTGCCCTCGTCGGTGCCGTACGTGGAGAGGTCGATGTTGGCGACTAGGGATGAGAAGTGTCAGTCAATTTGCTCAATTAGGGTGGCAATCTTGCAATTGGATGTAGTGACGCACGATCGGCCCAGTCGAGATCCTCTTTCGTCTCCGGGACGTGGGAGTATTGCGAGATTTGCGTGGCGTGAGGCATCTTCAAATCTGGGTATCTGGGTATCGAGGGGGCAGATGCAGGGGGTGTGAATGGCAAAATTAAATAATGTCCAGGAGCTATGAAATAATAGAAGTTTATAAATAAAAATCATTTCATCTTTTGGCCGCGTCCGACCCTCCGGATTGCGCCGGCCGTGATGTCGTGATCGGAGCCCCGCACCCGATTGCGATATTACTCCAACGGTTGCGTGATCCCACGGCAGATGACACCATGCCCCCCTTCTGCCCAAATCTGCTTGGCGGCCGACTTATTGCACGGGATCACGTCATCTTCGAGATTGCGCATGCCCTTCTATTGGGCTATCTCGCGATGGAGTGTCGATAAGAAGTCGGGCTTTACCCCTTTCGCAAATCGCTGTTGTTGATGGCGGCCCTGATGCCCCGTCGTTACGGATTTCTCTCCGTCAACCCCTCATGCGATTTCGCTGTTACTAATGGCCTCTTCTTGTGTTTACCTAAATCTCCGCAATTGGGGATCCGGCAGTTTTATTCTGCGCGGGGGTGGCACGTCGATGCATGTAACCGCGACCTGGGTGCAACAGCACTCGCGCGGTGAGAGTGACATAACAGCACTGGAGTACCTAAGAATGATTGGAAGCCAAATATTTGGGTTGCCCTGCTACAAGACAATGCAGTTTCAAGGTTCCTGGAAGAGCCGCCCTGCTGGCGACCAGCCGAGGGGAGTAGAGTCAGTGTTTTGTCGGTTTGATGATGTATACAGGAATGTCCAATCTAGGCCTCAATGATATCACAATCAGACTGTCGTGCCACCAAGAAGCAAACATGCTCACCCACACGTGAAGAACAGAGTACCACAGGAGTTTCAGGTTTCAGCACTCTTTGATACCTCATATCCAACTTTCCATGTCTTCCTATCCTTTACGGATCCGCCGGGAGATGGCCAGTCTACCTCAACCCCCGAAGCCCCATGTTTATAGAGAAGATGGCATTCCAACGTCTCCCTGTCGAACTCCTGCAGGATATTGCTGGGAGATGCTCAGTGCTTACTGTCCTTGCCTTTTCCAACACCTGTCGGGCCGCCTATCTGGCCTGTCGAGATGCGGCTCTTTGCCAGCGCGCCTTTTTGAACCAAGTGAGTTTTCCATCCAGTGCTATCTACTGTTGAATTACTGGACAAGTGTGAATTAGTTCCGGCTGGCTAACACGGTGTGGTCCTGGTTGCGATGGGTCCCTGTACCTGGCCCAGACGACATGATCCCGATACCTTGCCAAGACGACACGATCCCGATAACCGAGGCCGAGTTCAAAACCATAGCAGGCCGGAGCGGTGCCAACATTGTCCTATGGGCGCGCTATACCGCGGCACTGGAACAGCTCCGAGCCGCCTCCGTATGGCCCAAACCGCGCTATCATCCGCGTGGCGGGGTCGACCCCGAGGTGGATGACGAGATCTGGAGAAGAGACCTGGCAGCGTCTGCACGTTGTGCGCCGGAGCTACTGGTCATCGGCAGTACGTTTGTTATGCCTTGCCATTCCCCAACGGGATACAGATTAATTGATAATACTGAAACTCCGGGTGGCAGATTATCACTTCTTCGACAGGCACCGCCCACTTGCTTTGAAGCTCGTGATTGCACTGCTGAACTCACCGAGCGGCATCCACACAACCTGCCCTCGCCAGACGCTGTCGAAACTAGCATTCTGCTTCGTGTTTGCCTGCAACCAGGACGCCCCTTTCCATTACCAACTGAGCTTTCGGGAGTTCCACAGCGCCGCTGCGCGAGCCCAGAATAGGCTGACGAGGGACTGGAACCGGAACCCGGAGCAGTGTCTCCGCGACGAGCACCACCACTATTTCCTGCTGGGTTTCCTGTTCCACACGCTGAGCCAGGGGATCATCGAGACTCCTTGCTTCGAAGTCTCGTTGTGGGCGGAAGGGTTATCAGATCAAGACGTTTCCGAGCTCCCGCTGCCGTTTGACGATGCATCTACCAGAGAGGAGGGAGAAGATAGCCCATGGGATCGGTGGCTTCGGCGGACCAATACCCGGTACTGCCGTAGGGAGGAGATCGAAGGGGCGGATTGGCTGGGGCAGTTCACTCTGGGCCCGTACATCTCGTCCTTTGATAATTTCGGGTATCCTTTCCGTGATTTGGCGAAGCGGTAGGCTCGACAGGATGCTCACTTGGCAAGGTTCCCCAGACTTATACGCAGCCTCCGCTTCACGGTCCAGCCGCAGGAAGCAGGAGACGAATGGATGTCGATTTCGGGGACAGGCACGCAAGACTCTCAAGAATTAACCATGGACGGCCAGATACGTCCTACCCAGAGCCGCGCCACGGTGACCATGGAGTCTCCCGTCATGGGGCGGCTGCTCCTGGAGGGACGCATCAGCCCCTATGGGATCGTCGGCTTTTGGTGCCATGACGGTCAAATCGAAGTCCAAGGGTTCTTCTGGCTATTCAAGGCAATGTATTACTTCGACGATCTTTGACCACGGCCCTGGATCGAGTTCATCTCAGCATTGCGAATTTCAGCAGATATTTGGCTTCGATGGATCTTTAAACACGTTTTGTCACGAAAGACAGCATTGGTGGGATTTGGGCCGTTCATTTTCTTCTCTGTGCAGACCACCGGGAACTGGCTTGCTTTCCCTGATATTGTACCCAACTACATCTTGGACGCCTTGGGCTTCAACAAGATCAGCGCCTCCTGAGAGACCGTCATGACCAACCGGCCCGTCTTCATATCCCACATCCGCTGCGAGGTAAGCACCCGCCCGTGCGCGCCCCAGGCGGTATCGCGCTCCAGCACGACCCAGTCATCAATATGGGCGCCGGGCTCGTGGAACGAAACGTTGTGCGTCAGGCTGGCGAGCAGCGCGACGTTCTTGAAGCCGCGGCCCACTTGCAGGGGGCTGGCCGCCAGGGCGGGCCCGACCGACATCTCGTCCGACAGGAAGCCGAACGCGGCCAGGTGCGCCGCGGGGCCCGCCGAAGAGGCCGAGAGCCGGGTCGGTGACCGAACCCAGCCGCGCAGCCGGAACTGTGACGGGTCATCGTCCATGTCGAGGGCGTGGGGGCGCCAGTCGAGCGACTTGTCGTCGGCGCTGATCTGGGTGATGGAGGCGCCCTTGGCCACCATGCCGCTCTGCAGGGCCTGGAAGGCGTCCTTGTCCACTTGTTCGGGGTGGGCGCCGTCCAGGTCCGGCATTGGGATTCCGTAAGTCAGGACATTGTTCCCTTTGGCGGCGGCGGCGTAGTCGTAGTTTTGAAAGGAAAGCGTCGCGAGGTAGACCAGGGTCCCGTTCTGCTCGGCCCGCACGGTGCGCGTGGCAAGCCGGCGGCCGTCGTGGGTGCGCTCGACGCGGTAGACCAGCTGGTCTTGGGCGTTGGTGGTGTTGAGGAACGAGGACTGGCTTGAGGTGACCTGGTGGGAGTCCGGAACGGTGGCGCTGGCGGCCGAGATGGCTTGGGATACTAGGATCGACCCGCGGAGGGATCGGACGCCGGCTTGGAGGTTTAACGAGCTGGCAAAACGCAGCAGTTACAACGTCAACTAAGGGTTCATTTCGAACTGAGTGGCATGGGGAAGTGTGCTTACCTGGCATTGGTGTAAACATCGCGTCCTAGGTCAGGGGATGGCGTCACTGCGATGACGGACTCAATGTAGGCTGGCTGTTGCTCCATGGCGTGATGTTCCTCCAATGGCGAGATCAACTTGCGAATGTTGGAATACTTCGGGGTGAATAGACCGTCAGATTTCTTATTGCTGTATCTTTTCACAAGAGGCTAGCCAACATCACACCAGGATGAGCATCGAAACAGTGAACGGCGTGTTGGAAGTAAGGGATGCATCCTCATCGTTCGATCTGTAGATCTTGCCCCTGCTTGGTGCATGCGCCCACATAATGCATGCAAGTGTGGAAGTTGGTCCGAAGTTATCGACCCGGCCTGTTGGTAAGGTTGAGGGGTGGGTGGAGCCGCAATGCAGTGAATGCATGGATATTAATCGTCACATCTTATGCTTGCACAAGACCCTTCGTGGCCGAGTATCGGAGTCAGAGTTCCTACCAATGTCACAGTAGTTCAAGAGAATTTGGTGTAAGGTTGACTACCGGTCTTTGAGTATAACACACCATCACGGAAATGGACCACACCTCCGCGTATTATCTATGCCTTCGTCTCGATCTCCCTCCACAGCTCACCGAGGGGTTTGAAAACGAGGTTGGGGCCCAGGTGCGTAGACCCAAAGCTGTCCCAGGTCTGGAACTCGTCGACTCGCCCACGGCCGTCGCTTTGACCAGCATCAGTACCCTCCCCCAGTTTGCCCAAGTTTCCCGGCGCAACTTCAAAGTCGAAAAACCAAAGCGTTTTAGCCAGGACCAGCCCGGTTTCCAGATACGCCACTAAAGGTTACATGTTAGCACCTTTCGAGACAAATGGGGCACGAGATGTTGTAACTCCTTACTCGATTTGCCAGCACATCCACGCGAGCCGAGTGAAAACGGACAGAACGCCGAGTTCATCCTTGATAACGTCTCCGCATCGGATTCCAACCAGCGTCCCGGTCGGAAGACGAACGGCTCGGGAAAGTACTGCTCGTTGTGGTGAATGGCATAGACACTCACGCCCACCTGGGTGCCGGGCGGGATCACGTGCCCGTCGACGACGAACGGCCCTTTCCCTAGCTCTTCGGCATACGGCTCCCGCCAGAGTGTGCCGGCCACCGGGGGCGACATGCGCAACGCCTCGTCGATGCAGGCGCGCAAATACCTACATCCGGCCAGCTGGGGTCCGTTGCGGATTTCGTTGTTGCCCTGGAAAGTACACCGGATCTCCTTGGCCAGTTTCTTGTACACCTCCGGGTATCGAGATAGGTAGAAGAACAGGGCGGAAATGGCCGTAGAGGTGGTATCACCCGCTGGTTTCAAGATCAGCCCACGTAGTCTAAATTCAGAGGTGACTGTTAAGCAGGAGGAATGGGGAGAACATACCGGCTGGAAAAAGAACAAAGCCTCGGAGAAGAGCTGGCTGGTATCGATCCCGTTTTCGGGGTTGGCGAGGTAGTCCGCGGTGAAGGAGAAAAGGTCCTGCTTGGCATGCTTGCCCTGAGCGAGGCGCTCGCGGATCATGGTCTGGATCTTCTGCAAGTACAGCCCTCGCTGGTTCCTGCCCAAGAACACGAACAGGCGATGGATGCCCGTCTTCTTGAGCAAGGGCCACTGCATGAAGGCGTTGTACTGGTACGCGCCTAACTTCATCCCGTCGATTAGGAACCGGTTCTCTTCTTCGGTCTGCATGTTCAGGGGGTAGCCAAAGGCCAGGTGTCCGACGATGTCCGTGCCCAGCAACTTGGACCTCTTCGACATGTCCACGGGGCTACCAGGCTGCCGCGAGGCTAGCAGTAGCTGGCGGATGAACTCGTCGACCTGGTCTAGGAGCATGGGCTCGAAGGCGCGGATGGCCTTGTCGTTGATGGCATGGCCGATGAGCCTGCGCTTCTCGCGGTGGTGGCGCTTGTCGATGACATTGAACAGGTTGATCTTGCCGGCGATGAGGGCGAGCTGGTACACGTGGGACTTGGTGACGCGCTCATTGTTGTAGATATCTTGAGCCGTTGTCAGTCCGGTGTGCATGGCGCGTACTCTGTTAGACGACTCACCTTGCAGGGCCTCGGCTGATTTGAAGACGAGCTTGTTGGGACCCGCGCGAAGTACGGGGCCATACTCGAGAAGATCGAGGTACGTCCTTAGATGGAGGCAGCCGAAAAGCGTGTAAAAGCCGGCATAGACATCCAACAGCTTGGCGACGGCTGGTCCGGGGTACTTGCTGAGGGGATGAAGGAAGAAACGGTATATTAATAAAAGGAGTAACTAGTATGACGCATCAGTTAACCTGCACTTGAGGAGTCAAATTATAGACTTACATAGACCAGAATACCGCAAGCAGCCCAGGAGGCCACAGGGGAGGCAACGTTGAAGATATCCATGAGGACTGACTAATACTTATGTTCCAAATGCGAGTTTTACAAGAAATGAGTTTCAACATTGAAAGAAACATGGCAAAAATCAATCACTGATGTACATAAAGACGTATTGCTACGGTGGTTGTTGGTTGTTGGTTGCTGGTGCATACATCAATTGCAACCCTGAACCACCAATCAGATCGTCGCAAATTCCTCTCCAGCAGCACGCCCCTGTACGACTGCTTGCTCCTCACTGACTGGAGCCACCAAAAGTGGTACCGAGCATTCCGGTTCTGGCCTGCATTCGGTCCATCGCTGCAAAGTCGTCGCGACAATTAGCATCGATTTCCCCAATTGAACTCTACGGCCTTGATATCTTGATTAGTCGATATTTTACAATACTGCATGTAGTTGGAAAGTCCTAGGTGGCCAAATGGAAGAATGTGACTGACGTAAGGGATTCGGGCCAGTTAACCCGTTAAAAAAAATTCAAGCGCGATTATCTCCATGGGACCATCCAAAATGAACACAGGCAAAGCAACACCCATGCATGACGACCAGGCAATCCGATGTGCGCGGCCGGGTAAAGACTGGCAGGGAATAATATCATGCCCGCAGGCCGATTGGCGTCCAAGGCACGATGGCTTCTACTGAGCGACGTCCATTTCAAGGTGCATGACCTGGACCGCGTGGTGCAGACGTCGCAGTGGATCGCCTCGCTGCCGCAGCGCTACAACATCCAACGGGCCATCATCTGCGGCGACCTCCTCACCTCGCGCACCACGCAGCCCACACACGTGCTGTCGGCCTGCTACCGCTTCCTGGGCCAATTGAGCGACCAGGTCCCCCACCTCAACGTCATTCTGGGCAACCATGACCTGGCCTACAAGCGCGAGTACACCACGACCGCTCTGGATGCGCTGGACATGCGCCGGCTGTCCAACCACATCACCCTTCATTCCGCCGTGTCGCAGCAAGTCTGGGACGGGCGGCGCGTGCTCGTCTTGCCCTTCCGCGAGGATCAGCGCGAGCTTACCGCGGCAGTCGCCGGCCTGCCCGCCCAAGACGCGGCGGAGACGGTGGCGTTTGCCCACCTGGCCATCCACAAGGCGGTCCTGCAGCGCTACGCCGTCGACCAAGTCACGGGGAGAGGAGACCCTGCCCGGCATACAAGGGGCTGACCGGGCCCGGCGAGTTCCGCAACCTAGCTCGGACGTTTACGGGGCACTTCCACTCTCGTCAGACCATCGTGCAGTCGCCCCAAGACCAGCTTCCAGTCGAGGACGAAGCGGGTTGCCTGCCAGGCAGCGTGACGTATCTCGGCGCGCCTCTCCAGATGACGTGGGCCGACCTCTACGACACCCAGCGCGGCGTCACTCTGCTCGACCCGGAGACGCTGGACCAGGAGCTGCTCGTCAATCCCCACGCCGTCGGGTTCGTCACGGCTGACCTGCACGATGTACTTCAGGACCGCGTCGACGCCGCCGCTGTTGCGGATAAACACGTAATGCTTTTGGGTGAGCGGACACAGGTGCAGCACGTCGTGGCTCGTGACAAGTTACTACTACTGGGAGCCCGCGGCGTGCGGAACTGGAATCCCATTCGAGCCTCGCACCAGCAAGCCGGGGGCCCGATGATTCCTCACGGGCTAGGAGCCACTGCCTCTCCGGGAGATGCACGAGCCGAAGCACGAGCCGAAACGCGAGTCGATGTGCCACCCCCGAAAGATGACCCGACACCTCAGGAGACTCCCAGCGAAGAGTTCCAGCCCCTGGATTTTGCCCAACTTCTGGAAGCATACTCTGCCAACCTTCAACTGCCCAAACCGCTTGAGGACCGTCGCGCCGAGTTGATTCATGTTGGCCGCTGTCTGGTCAGAAAGGCATCTGGCCCGGAAAATGGTAACAGCAAGTTAAGCTATACTGATATTCTGGACGTGTCTCAGTCTGCCAGGGAGTCCCACAACGTGTCTTCTGTCCAGCACCGGGCTGAGCCTGGCATGTCTCGCATCTTCGTCGCTAGGCTGCACTCGCTTTCCCTCACCAACTTTCTGGGCGTGCGAGAAACGCTGGCGATCGACTTCCACGAGCTCCCGCACGCTCTCACCTTCATCACGGGCGCCAACGGTTCCGGCAAGAGCACACTCTTGGAAGCTATCGTCTGGTGCCAGTTTGGGCGCTGTGTCCGGGCCGGGCTGGCCGTCAACGACGTCGTGAATGACGCGACCGGCCGCGGGTGCGAGGTCACGCTGACGTTCGAGAACGGGTACAGCATCACCCGATATCGAAAGCACAAGGAACACGGCAACCGGGTGGTGGTTTCGTTGCACGGCGTGCCCCAACTCCAGTACGAAAAGGGGGATGCCCGCTCAACACAAGAGGCGATCGAGGACCTCCTGGGAACCGACTACGACACGTATGTGCGGACCGTCATCCTGGGACCGGAAAGTGCCGTGGGGTTTTTGAGCTCGACGGCGTTGCAGCGGCGGGACTTGATTGAGTCCATGCTGGGACTTGGCCGTCTGGAAGCCCAGAGGGACTTGACCCGGCAGATGATTCGGGAGATCGACTCGGAACAGGCCGAGTTGCAGACCAAGCAAAAGGGGCTGAAGCAGGTGATGGATCACATTGACGGCACGATCAAGACTTTGAAGGAAGAACATAGTAAAGCGTTACTTCAGATCGCCAAAATTACGCGGACCATCGAAAAGGAACGAGCGGCTCGACTTGAGCAAGAGCCGCGAAGGGACCAAGAGCGAAGGATGCTGGCTAAGAACGAGGCAGACCCGGAAGAGGGCTTGTACATTGAGGGAAAGCTACATGATCTCGAAGAGCACATCAAGGTTGTACGCCACCGTTTACACACCCTCAAGCCGACGATGCGAGAAACCGACATCGTCGTCTCTTTCCGCCGGGAAAGACTCGTCTATGGGCACGCCCGAGAAATAGCAGAGCGTCTACTCTCCGAGGCAAAAGCTGCCCTTGACAGTCACGAAACAGTCATACCTAAGGCTGGCTGGTGGAGCTATGCCCTGGGCTCCGTTCGGAAATACTTACAACCCATTTTGGCGGGCATTCAGACGAGAGTGGACGGGGGTGCTCAACACACGTCTTGGTCTCGGTTTGTCTCACACCTTGTCCAGTCCCTGTTGAAGCCGGTAATCGCACTGGAAAAGAGGCTGGGTATACTACAATGTCGCTCGTTGAACAACAACAAGGCCTTGGTTCAGTGGTGGGAGACCAGCCGACACTTGGTAGACAAAGTCTCCGACGCGGAACATCGTAGCGACGTGGCCAAAGTCAGGTGGAGAAAGGCGGCCAAGACGGTGGCAAAGCTATACGGCATCCCCAAGCGGCGTGTCCATCGGGCCGACCGCATCTCCAACGCCGATGTCCGGGTCTTTCGCGAGCGGTATGCTTCTTCTACCAACGCGCTCAACGATCTCACTACCAAGAAGGCAGACTGGGTCAAGAAACAAGTCAAGCACCAGCGGCAGCGGGAAGACGAGCTTCGACGAAAACGGGAGCAGGAGGCCGCGCAAGCCGCGTCCGATATGAGGTACGGAGCCATGTTGCAAGAACTGGAGCGGAGCCGGGAGAGCAAGCGGGAGGTGGCCGAAGTCTACAGCCAGCGGATCGCGGCCGAGCAGGCGTCCCGCGGCGATCTGGCTACTAAATACGCGACCCTGGGAGCGGCGGCCGAGAAGCGGGACCAGGCGCGCGAGCTCTTTGCCTTCTGGGACGCCGCCTTCAACAAGCCCCGGTCGTCCACCGCCACCGCCTCGTCTCAGGGCGCGGCGAATGCGGCGACGACCATGACCAACTTCCGCGCGTACGTGCTCGAGCAGAGCCTGGGCGAGGTCAACACGGTGGCGACGGAGATACTGGCCAGCCTGTACCAGGACACCCGGCACGCGCGCGACACGGCGGCGGGGATGCTGAAACACATCTTTGCCAGCACCCTTGGTGGTGATAACGAGGAATCCTCCGCTTCGTCTTCCTCCGACCACGACGACAACGACGAGAAACAGGAGAAGAAGAGCGGCAGCAGGAAGAAGAAGGAAGAAAGCACCGTACCCGCCTCTCGCCTCCTGGACAGCACCTCGCTCGGCGTCACCCCGGCCCTCGCCTACGCCAAACGCAGCGGCGGGGAGCGCAAGCGCATCGACCTCGCCCTCTTCTTCGCGCTGGCCCTCGTGGGCCAGGGCCGCGGCGCCCACCGCGCGCGCTACCTGCTGGTCGACGAGGTCTTCGACAGCCTCGACCCCGCGGGGCAGGCGGCCGTCGCGCGCTGGTGCCGCTACCTGCTCGGTCGCGTCGACTTCGTGGCCGTCGTCACGCACAGCGAGATATTACCCAAGCTCGCCGGCGGGGAGGGGGACGACGGGGCGCCGGGGCTGGTGGTGTGGCGGGCGCGGATGGGGGAGGGGGGGACGGTGTTGGAGAGGGATCAATAGATAGTTGTACACACAATACACGTGGGCAAGAGGTCTTGGGATCTCTTCTTGTATTGTACTACCTCTGAATTGCTGCCGTACGTACCTACATGGCCTGGTCCGGCCTCCAACCTACCTGGGTATCATCCAATGAAATCCGCACCGTTAACGCCGACAACTGCAATCTAGTAATAGAATCTCAATTCCATTCATTTTCCCACGCCCTTACTTGGACTAACGCGCTTAAGACGGACACATCACGGCCATGATCCGATGCCGCAGCGGCGCATGCCGGAACCGGTCGCGCATCGTCTCGAGCTGCAGGTACAGCAGCGCGTGAAACAGGGCCCACCAGGCGTCCTCGGGCTTGGCGTCCCGGACCCAGTGGACCAGCTGCGAGCGCGAGCCGGCGGCGGCGCCCGACGCGGGGTCGCGGCGCTCGTGCGTGGTGGCCAGCACGCGGGCCACGAAGCGGGCGTAGTGGTAGTTGACGTCCCAGCCGCCCAACGTGTGCAGGTCCGGGTACTCGGGCCGCGTCCACACCTCGACCACGCCCTTTTCCAGCGGCGGGGGCGAGGCGGTCGAGGTGGTGGGCCGCAGCAGGTGCCACACGAGCCGCCACTCGGGCAGGGGCGCCTTCAGGCCCTCGGGGTCGAGGTACTTGGCCTCGAAGGCGGCGACGCCCGCCCGGAAGCCGCGGTGCTGGAAGAGGTTGGCGGCGCGCTTGGTCGCCAGGAGACCCTTGCCCAGGCCCAGCAGCGGGGCCAGCTCGGCCGCCACCTTGTCGTGGTCGGGGAGCCGCTTCTTGGCGATCTTGCGGACTTTGTCCGCCGTGTGGTCCGGCAGGTCCTTGTTGGGGCGAAGGATTCTGCCGTTTCTGGGCGGGGGAGGGCGGCGGCGGTCAGAGGCCTCGTTGCTCGAGGTCGAGGGCGTCATCGTCCTGTCCGAACTTGCCATAGTGACTTGTGATAAGTGGTTGTGACAAATTTAGACAGCGAGATAGAGAGAGAGAATCTTGGGATCAGGGGCCTCTGGTGGTGTGATGCATATTTCTGGCGCATGGGCCTTCGGCATCGACGTGTTTTATACTCTCGCCAGTGCAGTTCCTTTCGACAGCCAGAGAACAAAGCCATGGTATCGCTATCGAAGAAAGTCTTTGTCTCGTCCTTGCATAGAATCTTCTCTCTTTCTCTAACAATGTTCATTGTGTTGGATACAGAACAATGGCGGCAAAGAACAACAGGTCCTTTGTGTCACCTGTGGCTAAGAATAGAAACAGCCACTCGCTGTGGATCTGTCGTTTCGCGTGCCGAGGAGCATCCCCGAGGCCCCGAGACTCCCGTCGAGCCAAGCAGAAAACAACCAGCAGGCTCGTGGGGAGAACAGTCTAGCACAGAGCTGGTACTTGCCATTAATCAATGCCGTCACTTATTCTTCGTCTTTGTTTCCTTGTCAAGGTTATCAATGGGAGGCACTATCACTGAACTGGTAATAGCAAGATTTGAATAAAGAGTATGTTACGTAGACTGAAGCAAGATTGGTTCAATCTGGGGTCTCAATATATACAAAACTCCGAGACACTAAACGACAACTTTTTGACCCGTGCTTCGAGCCAACGGCAGCAGCCCGATGTATCCTTAATCGAAGGAAGCCGCCATGGCGTCCTCCTCCTCTTGGGTGGTGTGGGCATCCTCGGCCTCGGCCTCGTCGTCGACGCGCTTGTTGTTCTTCTTCCCGGTATTGCCCTTGCCACCACCAGCACCTGCACCGGCCTTGGCACCGCCAGCACCGGCACCACCCCCGGTATTGTTACCGGCACCACCGGCCGACTTACTCCCCGTCGTGGGCTGGAAGGACTGGGCCTGGGCGTTGACACCGACGGCCTGGAAGGCAGACGCCGTCAGCTTGGTGATACTCGGCAGGATGTTGGCGTTTCTGGGGTGAAGATTGTGGTTAGTGACAAGAAGAGCTGGAGTAGAGAGTTGAACACTCACCTGGCCGTCTCCATGGTCTTGACCTGCTGCTCCGTGTTGGCCTGGGAGGGGTTGTTCTGGATGGACTTGAGGCCGTCGAGGACGGTGGGGGTGAACTTGACAATGAGGGCGTTGGCGGCCGTGTTCTTGCCGGCGGCGAAGAGGACGGAGCGCTGGTTGTCCTCGTCCGTCTCGGCGTCGAAGCCCGCCTTGGCCAGCTTGGTCCGCTGCGCCGTGTTGGTCGTCGTGATGAGCGTGTTGAGCGAGTTGGACACGATCGACACGTCCCCGGCGAAGTTGTTGGCCGCCTGCTGCACCGCCGCCGCGCTGGGGGTACCACCGCCACCGCCGGCGGCACCCCCTTTGGCACCACCACCACCGTTGGCTTTGCCGCCTCTGTTCTGGCGGGCGGCGAGGCTGCCCGAGATGTCGACGGGCGCGCCGAGGGTGGAGGCCACCTGCAGCGCCAGGATGAGAGAAACGAGTAGACGAGCCATCTGTTTGGGAGTGATTGAATATGGCGTGATTCGTACAAGTGACGTGAGGTCCAAGAGCAAGAAGCTGGTTCGTGTAAATGAATGGAGAATAAGAAACGAAAGAAAGATCACCGAGCTCCAGGCTGGGTAGGAGGCAGTTGAAGAAAGATCAGGCTGCGAGAAGAGAAAGGAACGTGAGGCATGTGTTGGTCCGATTTCCAAAGACGTTGGAGAGCTGGGACGGCGTCATGCTTTTATCCGCCGTCCCAGACCTGCAGGCACGGGACGAATTCAAAGTTGGATCGAAGATGGTCTGATTTCTTGCCTAACACTGTCGAGAGATGCGCTGTTCCCCATTCGAGCCAGTGCGATCTGCGCTGTCAACGGACCAGTTCATTCAGCTGATTTGCTGCCGGGATGTTGGTGCCTTCCCTCGAAGAGACGACGCCCGAGAACGGGCAACTCGTGTCGAAGCTGAAACTGTCCAATCGTATTCACACAAGAGCTGGCGATGAAACGGGGCTATTGCCTTCCCCACCCCACCGATGATTGAAACCGCTAACCTAACGCGCCCTGATTCTCGCAGGGGGGGACTCCGTAACCAATTGATGCTGGCAGATGCGATTCGCCCAAAGTCCGACTAGATCGACTCGCCAAGGGAACTCATGAGCGTAACCCTCGACCGAGCCTACCAAGCACTCCGCTAAGCACTCTGGGCGTCGTGGCCCCCCCTTCGGCACTTAGCACACCACTGTCACCCACCAGGACTTGCACCCAGTCACCTTCACCGAGCACCCAAGATTACGGCAGCCACCGTCCACGTAACGCGTCACGACGTCATTTCAAGTGTCAAACTGCAACGGGCCGCACCTTGTGGACAGCACCCAAGATGGCTTCAAAGGCAGATGGTAATCGAGATGGACAAAGAATACGCGCCCAGATGCAAAGCGCCCGTCGTGGTGCGCCGTCTTTTGTTTGCCCATGACTTGGGCTGGGAAACTGTCCTGAGACACAGCCCAGGGGAGGTGGTTCGATGCGACGAGGGGTTATGCCTGATTTCTCTGCGCGAGTTGCGACGAGACGACCGCTCCGTCGATCATTGCCCTCGGGGCGCGCCTGGCCAAGTCAGTCCGTCCATGTGCATTGCCCTGCCAGTATTACCTGGCTGCCAAAGACGAAAATACCACATCGCTAGGAACCTCAGTCCTGCGTCGTCTCCGCGGGCCATTCGGATTCCGGGGTTGCCAAGAGCACGCAGTCCCGAGAAACGAGGGGCTGAGGGGCTGGAGGGGCTGGAGGGGCCGTTCCAGCTTGGCGTTCTGTGTTTTAAGAACATTCCCAACCCACCGGGTCGCCGCCTGTCACTTTTCTCCGCCAGCCCTTCGAATAGCCAGGTAGGTGGCTCAATCGACATCGGCATGCTTTGCATACGTACAGTACTTAGGTGAGCTGCCACCCGTTTTTGGGCAAATTCCGCGACCTTGTTCTAGACTGGGCGCTATTCGCCGATCACACAGAACACCTGGGCAGGTCACACACCTGCAATCTTGCAACCCCGGCCCGTGTATCCTGGTTACTCGCTCGTGCCTGCATTCGGACACGGCTCCGTCCAATTCTGGCTGCGACTACATACTCCTGCGCATTTGCTCGGGCACTGCTATTGCGGCAGTTCTCATTGGTGGCCTTCCCCGTGAAACCATTTGCGATGGCACTGAGTCGCTACCGAAGATTCTGCTCTCTTCCGACTAAGCTTGGGAGGGAAGTGAGGGTGTCCAGGGGTAAGGGTAGCTACCTCGGAGGTGACGTCCACCGCATTGATTCGTACGAGAAGTAATTACTGCAAGGCTGTCGCCAAACTTGAAGGGTGTCTACATTGATATCGCCGTGGAAGCCCGGTCACCAACCAAAGAAGCATTGTAGTAACGGGGCCAAGAATGGCTGCTGGACGTGTGTAGTGAGACGGGTCAAGTTGGCTGCCGGCTTGGCGTCGGCCGCCCACGCGATTGGCTGCTCAAAACGCCCCCATCAGAGTATCGAGGAGATCACAGGCTATGTTGATGAGCTCGCGCATGCAGTCGAAAAGAGTGCTGGCGTGAAACTAACTACACCAAGCCCTTGGTTCTGGGGTTCTGTTTCACTAGTTCTACTGTATCTGACAGACGATCAAGTGCGTTGCTAGCGGTAGTCAGGCGGGTCTCCTGGCTCTTCCGCTAGGTTGCCCTATTAGTGACTAAAGAGCCAACGAAGAGAGTTTGGGTAGACGGGTAGACGGAGTGGACGGGGTGGTATCCCAGAAACTGGCTGTGAGCTCCGGTAGTGTTGTGCCATTGTGGACCCGCGGATGGCAGCACGCCTGGACTAGATGTAACGACATTCAAGTACAGCCTACCCGGATAGATTTATTGGAGGTTACTACCTTGGCTACTCGACGTACGAACGGTCCACCACTACATACGCACATTGTGGTGGTGCCGCAAGAGTGCCGACAAGGCAATACGAATAGGAGGGTGGCTTACAAGATCTCTTAGTTATCAGATACGTTTTATTCTCGCTGGAAATCAGTCTGACCGTTGCTATACCATACTTTTGCAACATGTGTACTAGGATTGAAGTGTACTTGATACAAATAGGATACTAATCACCCAGGAGGACCCTGTGAGTAGGGTTGACACCAAGGCGTTGATATCTCACTATACTGCTCGAGACTTCCCATCGGTCCAACAATCCTCATTCTCGCCAGCAAACCTTTTACGTTACAGTGTTGCTGAACGGCCTTTTCTAGTTACCAAGTGGTGGTCTGGCCAGCGGCCAACCCGATTCAAGCTATCAAGACCAGGCATCGGGAATCTACATGTTCCAACAGCCGGAAGATCCTATGCGCCGTCGTATTTCCCAGAGCTGTACCATGTAGATGAGCAGGTCACCCTTACATCAGGCTGTGACTTGCTCCCAAATACCGGTTCTGCCAAGGTTGTCCCCCATTTCGGGTACAACACCGGCTCCGGGACGCAGTAGACAGTGCCGCCGCAAGATGCCACTGCTACATCACCAGTCGGAGCGAGCCGGAGCCCCCTCAATGCCAATGCCCAGCTGTCACCTATTCCAACAAAGCATTGTATCTTCCCATCCAGAAAACGAGGTCACAGGACGTAGTGGTGTTGGAAAGTTCCCGGGCTGGTCTCTACACCTCGGCTGGGGCCGTTGGGGTCGACCCCTGGCGGCGTTGATATAAACTTCCAAGACATAATACTTGCATAGACCGAGCGCGTATGTAGGCGAGTGCGACCCCGAATGGAGACGAGGGAATGAGTTTCAGGCCTATCAGAATTTTCAACATTCCTCTAAGCATCTCTCGCAGTTTGATCTGCGGTGCCGAACATGCCGTAAAGAAGAATACTACATACCTCGAGCCAAGCCACCAAGAAAAAGAGGGGACTATCTTCGCCATATCAAAAAAAAAAAAACACGGTTCGTCCAAAGTCCTTTGGCCTTGGAGGGCTATTTGGTCCCTTGCTCTAGCGCCCCGTGCCTCGGAACTTGCCAGGGTGCCAAGAGATGAGACCCCGCGGGAGGTCTCCACGAAACCGCCAAGGGGGTGACATGGGGGACCCCTGTAGAAAGCAATCTGATCGCCCTCGAGCACTGTCTCGACCGATCTACTAATATGCAGCTCAGCGACCGGACACGGCGATTTCCGTCCTCGACCAGGCCTGATCACCATCCAAAATTCTGCCGGACTGATAGTCCAGATGTTGCAGGCCGGTGTTCAAGATTGCTGGACGACTGTCTGGTCGTGACGGACGAGGCTCTGCAAAAACCAGCACCACAAGTCAGCAGCGACACGGCACACGACTCTGCCTTGGCCACATGGCGAGTCGCAATGCTGCGCTACTGCATACACCACGCCACATGCACATGAGCCATATACCCGGTTGCGCCTAATGAAAGGGTGCTGCCAAGGCCGGCAAACCGAACTCTATTCCGCTGCCGCCAGCAAAAACACCAAGTGATCTTACAGAATCATGCGAGCAATGATTCAGGGGTAACACGACTTTTACACACTTAAAACGCCATGCAAAGCCCAATTGCCCAAAACATGTTTTTCCTTTCCCTCCCCAATCCTCTGCTCGCTGATCGAAGCCGACTGTACCACCCCTCGTTTACCTCGTCGTCGCAATGTTGTTGTTTCGGCATCCCCTCCTTCCGTTGCTCGCCGGCCTCGCCGCCGCCGTCGACCCCCTCGTTGACCTCCAGTACACGAAATTGCAAGGCACCGCCCTCGGTAATGGGGCCACGCAATGGCTCGGCGTCCGCTACGCCGCCTCCCCCACGGGCGCGCTGCGGTTCGCGGCCCCCGTGGACCCGCCCGCCAGCCCGCCGGGCGACGTCGTCGACGCGACCCGGTTCCAGCCCATCTGCCTGCCCCGCAGCGCATCTGATTTCACCATGAAGCCCAACAAGCGCTTCACCGTGGCCGAGGACTGCCTGTACCTCAACGTCTTCGCGCCCAGCAACGCGACGGGGCGGCCCGTGCTGTACTTTGTCCAGGGCGGCGGCTTCCAGTCCAACTCCAACGCCAACTTCAACGGCAGCGACCTCGCCGTCTTCGGGGACATCGTCGTCGTCCAGATCAACTACCGCGTCGGGCCCTTTGGGTTCGCCCAGAGTAAAGAGGTCCAGGCCGGCGGCAGCTTGAACAACGGACTGAAGGACATGATTCAGGGGCTCAAGTGGACCAAACAGTACATCGCCATGTTCGGTGGTGACCCAGACCAGGTGGTCGCGGGGGGGGACTCAGCCGGCGCCACGGCCGTCGCCATGCTGCTGCCGGCGTTCGCGGACAAGGACCCGGGTTTGTTCAAGGGCATCATCCTCGAGTCGGCGTCGGTGGCGACGGTGCGCACGCTGGAGCAGGGGCAGGAGCAGTACGACTGCCTCACCAACGCCACGGGGTGTGCCAACACGGCCGACTCCCTCGCCTGCCTGCGCGGCCTGAACGCGTCGGCCCTGCAGACGGAGCAGTGCCAGTTCAACCCCCACTTCGACGGCGACCTCGTCAAGACGTCCATGCTCGACGCCTACCAGAGCGGCCAGTTCCTCAAGGTCCCCACCATCACCGGCGCCTGCGGCGACGAGGGCACCAAGAACGTGCCCCAGGACACCGACACCATCGCCGCCGCGCGCACCTACATCAACAACCAAGCCAGCGGGGCCCTGAGCAACGGCTCGCTGGACCTGATCCAGAAGCTGTACCTCGACGCGCCGCAGCCCGTCTTCGCGGGCGCCGGCAGGCTGTGGCGCCAGCTGGCCAACGCGCACGGCGACTTCCGCTCGACCTGCATCACGGCCGCCCTCGCCGACGGCCTCACGCGCGCGGGTGTCCCGACCTACAGCTATCGCTACGCGGTGCGGGACCCCGAGCAGGACGCGCTCGGCTTCGGGGCGTACCACACCGTCGAGCTCAACGGCGTCTTCGGGCCCGACAACACGGACGGGGCGCCGCCCAAGAGCTACCGCACCAGCAACGCGCCCGTCGTGCCCGTCACCATGGCGTACTGGGCCAGCTTCGTCAAGACGCTGGACCCCAATCAGGCGCGCCTGGCCGGGTCGCCCGAGTGGAAGCCCTGGACTGTGCAGGGGCGCGAGCGGCTGCGGTTCGAGACCGGGGCCGGCATGGGGATGGAGAGCATGAACGACACGCAGAGGGCCAACTGCGACATGTTTGCGCCCATGATGGTGGCCATGGAGACGCCGCTGGACAAGCCGGGCTCGGTGGCGTTGACGCGGAACGAGACGGTACCTGCTTGAAGGTAGAGTAGACATAAAGAATAGAGGAGGTAATTACGGCTTCAGTTGACTTAGAGAGCCTAATCGTTTCATTACGAGAGTAGAAATCACAAAGACCAAGACTGGAGTAAGCATGCGAGGAGAAAGGCTCATTTATTGAAGTCACTCGTATATGTTGCCGGGCTCAACCGCCTCTACTACGTACCTAAGTACATCCATCCCTAATAAACGTGAAGTTGTCCTATCCCCACCTACGCCGTCCGGAACAAGACCTGCCCAATCCGACCCCAAAGGCTCTTGGGCGCGTACGACTGCAAGCCGACCCCGGGCGCGACGGCGGCGTACATGCCGGGCGCGGGCCTCTTCTTCTTGGTCCCCTCGTGCTCGGCAATGTACGCGCGCTGCCACTCGGTGTGCTTCCAGTGCAGCAGCTCCCAGAGCACGTGCGCCGCGCACCAAAAGTGGCCCGTCCGCCACGCCGGGTGCCCCTGCAGCTTCTCGTCCCGCATGCGCTGGCGCAGCATCCGGAAGATGAAGGCGGCGACGTGGGCCTTGTGGTCCCACTGGCCCTTGTCCTCCAGCGCGTCGTCCTTGCCGAGGTGCATAAAGTCCTGCAGCGCCTCGTGCTCGATGAGGAAATTCAGAAAACCCTCGACCTCGTGGAAGGGCGGGAAGGCGGCCGTCTTGTTGCCGGGGCTGCGGGGGGCGAGCAGGAAGTCGACGCAGTAGTCGTCCCACGCGCGCTCGACCTCGGGGTGCTCGACGATGTACTGGAGCGCCGCGTTGATCTCGTTCCGGTCGGGGAGGTTGGCGTCGATGCCCTGGCCCCAGGTCCTGCCGTAGGCCCGGTCGAAGGCGCCGGGGCGGTGCCAGGTGAAGTCGGGCCCTTTGGGGAAGAGGTAGTCGATCACGGCGGCCATTTTGGTTTTGGTGGTGAAGATGAAGGTGAGATCTGAAATGGGTTGGTGTTGTTTGCGGAGTAATTGACGGGATGCTGCTTCTTGGGCTCTCTATCGCTTGAAACTGGCGGCTGGTCTTATATGCAGGAGAGCGATGCATTCTCTTTGTGTCCACGGTTGACCATCGTAGCAGGGCAGCAAAGGGAGGTCAAAGCACATTGTTGCCGATGAATGCCGGGGCTGAGTAGAAGAGCCTTGAAAGGAATAGTAGCAACCCGACGATATGGCCGCATAACACAATGTCGCTTTCTTCGACCCCTCTCAGACCCAAAGGAGGATGACCTCAGAAATCGGCCAGCTTTGTCGCGACAATGAGCCCTGCCCGGGAACACCACGCCTAATGAACCCCATCAATATGGTACGGCACATTGTCATGCCGCATAACGTACACCTCGCCCACGAGGATCAAGCACCCGACCACCATGGCGATGGCGATGATGGGCAAGTTGACGCGCATAAACTCGACCTCGCGGACGTGGATGTGCTTGCGCGCCAGGATGTCCCGCCACAGCAGCCCGGCCAGCGAGCCGCTAAAGGCGATACTAAAAGCGCCGTAGTTGACGCCCAGCGCCATGGCGTACACGGTCGCCCAGAACATCCGGTCGGAGATGAAGTCGGCGCCGGGCTGGTCGCGGATCGCCATCCAGGACTGGATGACGCGGCAGAGCAGGATGGTGGTGCCGATGTTGGTGCCCGCGAACTGATCACCGAAGAATAAGTATCAGAGATCTCGAGCATCAGGTAGTCATGAACTCACATTGCAGAGGATGACCGACAAAAACGCCATGCCGCCAATCGCCCCCACCGTCCCCGTCTTGATTACCCAGTGATCCCAACCGTAGGCAAAGACGGCCACCCAGCCCTTGGTCACCAAGGCCTGCACCAGCACGAACATGGCCAGCGCGAAGGGCACCAGCGCCACGGGCAAGTGCGTCGCGACCGCCGTGACCGTGGGGAACGTCTCCTGCATCCACGTCCGGGCCTTGACGAAGACCGAGACGAGGGTGGCGGGCCCCTGCTGTTGCTGCAGCTCCAGCTCGCGCGAGATCCGGCCCTCGATGTCCCTGATGCGCCTTTCTTCCGAGGACGACCGTTTCGGCTCGCTCTCCGCCTCGCTGGACGCACTTGTCGGCATCGCCGTTGTGCAGTGTTCGATGGTCATGCTGGAACTGTCCTTCTGCGCGCTCCTGTCGCTCTTCTCGCTCAGCGACCGCGGCCCCTCTTGCGGGGTGGTCGTCAACGCATCATCGGACCCCAAAGCGGAATCCCTCCTCAAGACTTCTTCCTGTTCCCGAATCGCCCGCTCGGCCCGGGCGTACTGCACCTCCCGCCGCCCCCGCTGCGCAATCTCGCGCGTCTCGCGCCGGTGGAGCCAGCCCTGCGAGAGGTCCCAGCAGAACATGAGGAAGGCGGCCGGCAGGGTGACGTAGAAGACGGGCTGGTCGCCGATGACCTGCTTGATGGCGTTGATGACGAGGATGCAGGCCAGCGTGAAGGCCATGATGACGCCGCCCACGGTCGCGCCCCGCTTGTCCAGGAAGGGGTTCATGATCTCCTCGAGCGACAGCAGCTTGGTGGTGTCGTCGCCCACCTGGTTGTTCTTCTCGTCCTCCTCGGCGGTCCCGCGGGCGTGGGGGATGTTGGGGTTGACCGGCTTCTTGGCTTTAGCCTCCTCCGAGAGCTCGTGCATTTTGATGGAGAGGGGAATGAGGGATTCGTCGGCGAAGATGATATACAACAAAAAGGGGAACAGGACGAGGGCCGTCACGAAGACTGGTACGATCATGTTGGCCGTGTAGATGATGAACTTGATGTTAAAGGCGCCTGCAAGCACCAGATTGGTGGGATTGGAGGACACCAGCGTGGCCGAGGCGATGTTAGCAATGGCGAACTGGGTGTGAATCCAGGCGCGCGGGTGGATGATGTTGCTCGAGACCCGCGTCATGTACGCCAAGAAGGCCGTCCCCGACAGAATGATGGGGTCGTTGCCGACGAAGCTGCCCAGCCCGAAGAAGAAGAGGTAGAGGTAGAAGAACAGCTTGTGGCCGACCTCGCCGCCCTTTTGCAGCACCTTGAAGGCCAGGAACCGGATCAGGCCCGAGGCGTCGATGGAGATGGCAATGTAGGCCAGCGTGATGAAGAAGACCATGATGTCAATCGGCTCGATGTTGTCCGAGTAGATGGTCCCGCCGTACACCTCGGACCGGCCGATGGCGAGGATGGCGAGCAGGAACAGGTCCGCAATCAGCGGGGCGGTCACGAAGTTCAGGGGGAACTCCGTCCGCACCCATCTTGTTGACGCTGAGGCGCCCGTCGGTTTTGACCGGGGGGCTATCACCCGCAGGAAAGCGAGCGAGTGGAAGAAGCCATCGACGAGCGGCCGAGGAAAGTAGAGCGGGATGGGGAAAGGGAACAAGACGACCACATCTTGGCACACGAAACCATATGAGCAAGACAGACGGGAAAATGACCAACTAAAGGTTGCTAGCACTCACTGGTGATGATAAAGACGATGAGGGTGACGACGGACCTCCATTCCCGAATCTTGCTGGTGTCGAGGTCGACTTGGTCAATGGTAAGCACCATGGTGGACGAAGTAACATGGATCACTATTAGTGGCTGGTATATTAATCACTTGAGGAGGCGCGCGAAGCCGGACAGGGAGAGCTTCCAAGTAAGCTTGCTGGGCAAGTGACCGTTATATGTAGTGGCTGCTATAGCGCTGACAGCGATGATCGCAAGATGTGAGCAGATACGACTTGTTCAAATACCGGTGGGGCGGAGTCTATGTAAGTAAGATATGTACTCCTTCAATCGGATAAGGCGAAGAAGCGGGAGGCTCTGCTGTCAGAATTATCACAGCCTTTTTCCTAGAGAACATTCACACCTGTGGGTGGTGAAGCCGATGGGCCGATTAGATGGCAAGAGGCTGGTGCCGAGTGCTGTCGAGAGCAAACTGATGGTCCCACGTGTTTGGAATGTTGGAGGTGAGGAGGTGCTGTAGCCCGCCTCTGGAAGTTCCCCAGCCCGCTTCTCGGGTCTATTCGATGGTGGCATGGTGGCTTTTTATCAATCCGTCTGAATGGACGACACTGCAGGGTCGGGGTCAGGCGCGCCGAAGCTGTAGGTGATCTGCCTCTACTGGCTTACCTTCAAGGATGGCGGGATTTGGCGCGTTTGCCCAGATTTCCCGACTTCCCAATGAGGTGCTGCTTGCAGGCTGGCTAGTGGCCATGAATCTACTGTGTGTCCAACGACACAGCCAATCTTGCTGGGCTGTGACTGGAGCAGAGCAGGGCGATCGCCAATCGCGTTAACCTTACGTGAGACGAGATATGGTGACCGTTGACGCAACACCAGGCAGAGACTTGCTTCTTGCGAGTATCAGTCAGCAGCAGGGACGGCACAAGGTCTGGTTGGACGTTTCCAATCGTCCGGTTAGCCTTTACAAAGTGGAATCCAGGCCGTTAGCCTTCAGGTGCCGCGTTGATCGGAAAGGCATCCGGCGCACTCAAGTGGGGTGGCCATTATTCTTGTCTGCGCTTGGTCCGCGATGCTTCGCATTGGTCAAGTGGACGAGAAGTCGATTGCGCACACGGTCTGGCTGTAGGGTACATGCATATACTTCAGAAGAAGGAATACATGAGGAGTGCGTGACGTCGACGAAAGCGGCGGGATCCGAAAGGTAGCCTGACCTTGGCCCGACGAGCACGACGAGAACACAAGCTTCACTAGCAGACCGAGGGACACACGACTCAACGGCAATCTGCTTGTGCAAGGCGATGATAAGAGAGATAAGAGTGACAGCTTCGGGGGTTTTGCTGACGGTCCATTGCAGAATCGCTGTCGGGAAAGGTCCATCAGCCGTTGACGGTGGTGTGTCGTGTTACAGCAGCCTCGGCATCAAGTTTACCAGTTGAGTCGTGGAAGGGTTTGGTTCCAAAATGGTTTTCGCGGGGTGTCGTATCAATTCTGGGGACCTTAGCCGCTAACGTCCACTGCTAGACCCCTGTTGAACCCCCGGAAACTCAAAACCCACGGCCCTGGGCCGCCTTAAGGTTAGTGGGAACAGGTGCCTAGCCGGGGCCCGGGGAAACCGCCAGCAGCCAAGCAACCAAGATGACAGAGACGGGATGACATGGATTGGCAATGGAGATCCAGTTGCATCAAGGGGCCAGGCCAGTCCATTGCCTGCAAATTCGACGCTTGATTGCGAGGAAGAAACCTAATCAACACTGGGGACAGAGTAAGGAACTTGGCAACGTGCTGAGATTCCCGGTTTTTGTTTGAGTAATCATGGCCGATGCCCAAAGTGATACCGAGCCCGGCCAGGCAGCATCATTTTCTCGCCCGCGAATCTATTCGACGCATCCAGATTAGGTGGCTGCATTGCGTGTGCCGACCGCTCGACACCGCTCATCCTATTCTCATCATGACTGGTCTGCTGCGCTGGCCGACGTCAGTTTGTGTCCTGTCAATAGATGGAATACGACGTACTGCCCTGCAGCCGATAGTACGGGTGCCGCATGCTCAGCTCAGCCCTTCTCACCTTTTCGTTTATTGTCGCTCATCTAATACGTCCGTCGACCTTCTGCCCGCGAAAACGCACCTGTCAGTCGAGCTGTCCCACTCGTTTCCCTCACTTCATACTGCCACTTCCAGCGACACCTGCCGGACTAGCCATGTTACACACGCAGATCCATCACCTGGGAGGCGTTGGAGGCTGACATGGAGATCATGATTTCCTCAAACTGCTTGCTCACCTCACCGAGCACCCGGCTTCTGACCCAACCACCGCCATTGCGCCCAGTGATTGCCCAACTAGCCATGTCCGACATCATGATGCGGCTGAGGAGAGGTGTTCACGTGTCTACTTTCCCAATTCCTGCCTCTTCAATCTCGCGGATGCGGCTCTGTTCGAGTGCGCAACCTACATAACCAATAGCTCAACCTAGAGTAGCAGGAAACACCAACCGTTACTTACTTCATCTTCGCATTGCCGCATGCCCTCGACTCTCTTCATCTTTAGCGATAACCTTGGCCGGCGGTGGGCAAGAAGCAGCGCCCGTTGATCTCATCACGTCATGTCGCCCGTGGTTCCTGTCGGCGATCGCGCATCAATAAGCAATTTGACACTCTCCAATTCAACACCAGCTAACGCTACTCTTCCTCCCTGGGAGGTCATCTGCGCTTGGCCGGTATCAGGCCAGTACGGCCCCGGGTCGCGATATCTGTAAGTGATGAATCAATTACACATGCCTGGCATACATCCATACAGATATATCAGTCCCGCAGTAAAAGTCAAGCCGAGGCTATGTACCTAAGCTTCCTGGGCATCGTCGTAGTTCACGATTGGCTTCGCCAAGTGCTCGATCCATCTCCCATCTACCCACAAATGATCAGCCCTACTCCTGCTGCAACGCTACCCCCCTGCGTACGCGTTCGTCCCAACTCCCGGAAAGTTAGATAGCCATTATCGCAGCAGCCCGCGCCGAGTCAAAACGACAACCGCCAAGAATTCTTACTCACCGCTTCGTCCCGTTTCGGTAGATACTACGCCCTCGTAGCCGCTTGTGTCCTTGCGCGCAAGTCGGAGTGGCTCAGGAATGCCTGTCTGGCGGCCGGCCTCCTGTTCCCCGCCATCGCGGCATTCCACGGCATCGTGCTAGCCGCCATGCACAACAATGGTCAGTCTTGGAGTTCCGCTTGTTGGATTTGGCATGTCGATCGCTAACATCATGGGACTAAGGCGCGGTGGATATGGATGTGTACGGGGCCTTCCAGCTGTGCACCATCGGCATTCTGGCCGCCCCCGTCACCGTCCGCTGGTCCAAGACGTACTTTTACGACCCGGCCCGCAACCTCATCTTCCTGTGGACGGGCTTGATTTTCGCTGGTGAGTGAACTAGCTGCAAAAGCATGGGAAGGTTCAATCGCGACTGACCCGCCACCCCAAGGCTTGTTGAGCTTGACCGTCGAGTTCTACCGGCTGGAGCCGATTGAGTGCACCCAAGACGGAGACGGAAACGTCATCTCGCCGGCGACGAACCCGGCCTTCCCCTACGAGGCACCCAATGTCTGCCGCAACATCCCCTGTTCCGCCGACGACGGGCCGTGGTCGTCGCTGCGCCAGGGCTCCACCAACGAGATCTTCATCATCCCGGCGCCCCAGCGGCTCACCTTCGGCGCCGCCACGCTGCTCGCCGCCGCGTGCTGCATCCCGGCCATCCTGTCCATGGTGTCCATGTGGAACAAGATCCTCGAGATCAACTGGAAGCGGCTTTTCGGCCACAAACGCAACCACAGCAACCGCATCAGCGACGAGGAGCAGCAGCAGGCCCGAAACCAGGAGGTCATCGAGGGCACCAACGGCGCCACCGTCGGCGGGATGAAGAACGTCAACGAAATCATCCGGCAGTTCCTGAGTGTCGTGCAGATTCCCGTTTTTGTGGGGGCCGTCCTCACCATCATGGTCATCGGCGAACTCAACTTTTGGAGCGAGTCGGTCAATTACCAGACCGAGCCCGTCACGAGCATCGGTCAGTGGGCGCCCATTGTCGGGACCGTGCTGGCCGCGCTCGGGTCGCTGTACGTGGCGCTGGGGATGGACCCGCCGCCCAAGACGGCGCCTGCAAGTCCTGGTGGTCAGCAGAACGGCTCCATTCACCATCACGACAATATGTCGGACCGTGGCTTGGACAACCAGCAAAGAACGGCCATGCCTGACGTGGCGCATGCAAACGATTCTCCCAGAAACAGCCGAGAATCCCCAAGCGCCCATCGCCAGGTGCATGACAGCCCTGTGCCGCGCATGACCGACTCCCCGGAGATGGTCGAGGCGCGACGCATCATGTCGATCCAGTCCACCTCCCCCGACCTCCATCGATACATGTCCAATGACGGCGGCAGCGAAGATGAAGAAGCCCGCTCCACAGACGCCGGCGGCCGACGCAAGGTCGCGCAGATCTTTGGGGACCTGGGGCGGTACATGGGCACCCCGGCGCCCGACCTCTTCGACGACTCCGAGTTCAGGAGGGGCCGGGCCATGGACTTCCCCGAGATCCCCGGCGAGGCGGTGCGCAACCCCGACCTGGAGCAGATCCGGTCCCAGTACAACCAACCCCACGACTCGGACGACGAGGTGACGCCGCCCGCCCTGGCCCGGTCACGGTCGAGGGCCGGAAGCTTCGTCGGCGTGGCGGTCGACTACGACGCGATGGGCATATCGACCATCAGCCGCTCGGCGTCGCCCAGTCGAGTCCAGTCGCTGTCGCGCTCGAGGTCTCGACCGTCTCCGTCACCCGGTACGGCGACACGTTCGAGTACGATGCCGGTGGGGCGCACGTCCAAGGGCGACTCCCCACCACAGTCGCCCATTACTGACATCCGCGATACTCGACCGCGGCGACGAGAGACGTTGGAGGTGCCATCGCCCGCGTGGAGCAACTCGCACCCCGCAAGAGCAGCACCGTCTGGCACAAATACGGAAGAAACACCAAGCAGTGAACCAAGTCCCCCAACCATTGTCATTTCTCCCGACCCCGAGGTAGCCTCCTCTGCCTCGTCGCGGCCACCGGCAACCTCCATGCTCGACGCATCCCTGGAGTCCCCGAAACCAGATTGCGATCCACCAGGATGAAAAGAGTCAGGAAAAGAAAATTTTCCACCTCAGCCGGCGACAGAACTGGAGAACTGCGGACCCTGATGTGGCCGCCGACGTGGTTATTTGCTCACGCTGGCCTGCATGAATCCAAGACATAACATATGCGCAGCCGTCCGGAGTTAAACCAATGGCGCAAACGGCGGCTTCTACATAATAAGTCAGCCCGCTCCGTTTTTCTCCCACGAGATTTTGCACCACGTTTCTTCCCACGGGATCACACCGAGTAAGACAACCTATTGGTTTCACGCATGATGGGCATTGTAGAAACCGACGGCAGATTCCCATCCTCGGGCTTGCCGAGGCCGGTGGGCTGCACAGCACATGAAGCACGCACGACACTCAATTCGATTGAGACCTACAGCAGCTCACGACTTCACGGCATGGCTACACGTAGGTCTCAGGTGCCGTATCGGAATGGGCATAATGGCAATGATGGAGGGTGGCAGTCTTGGTATAAGAGGGCACAGATCGCCGATCGACTTTGATGGAAACTGCTCAGATAGATCATGGCTAAGCATGCCTCTATGCGGATAGTCTACTATGCTCATACTGCACTCTATGCAGCATTGCATTTTGACCCTTTTGATTGATTGATTCTGCTCCCATGTGGCCAGGCGACATCGGAAGCGTAATATCATCTTCCAACGACGATAACCAGAGAATTCTCCGCATTCCGAGCTTGACCTCATCTTGCCGCCACAAATGCGGTGTTGTCGAGTGCAGGATGCAGAGTGAACATGCCAGCAAGCAAATACGGGGCCTGCGGGGGATGATCACTGGGTTTCTGCACTGGGGGGTCGATGGAGCTGAATACGGGAGCTTGAACCACTAAACTGCAGCCCCATGTGCGCTGGAGCATTGCCCCCGCAGCCCGTCAACCCCTCCTCGCCAACAGCTCCAGTTGTTTCTCAGGCGGGTCTTCCTAGACATCAAACTTCACATGCGACCCGGTAACGAAACGAAGAAAAGAAATACTGTCAACATTGCAATAAGCAAAAATACCTCGCGTAACAACCAAGCCACATGCTAATTAGGTATCCGCTGTTACCAACCCCAATAAACGAATCCCGTTCGACAAAGCCGGCTCCAGCTGCATCCGGCCGGCCAACCCCCCTATTAGCAAAAGAAACAATAACCCCTTCAACAGGTAGGTCGTCGCTCAGCCCGCGGTAAACCCCCCGTCCGCCACCAGGACCGACCCGTGCACGAAGCTGCTCATCGGCGAGGCGAGGAACACGATGCAGTCGGCAATCTCCTCGGCCGTGGCGAGGCGGCCCAGCGGCGCCTTCTGGACGTCCGCCATCAGGGCCGCCTCCGCCTCGGGACTGCGCTGCATCGGGGCCCGGACCAGAGGCGTCTCGGTGTAGCCGGGCGCGACGGCGTTGATGCGGATTCCCTGGGGCCCGTAGCGCAGGGCGTCGGTCCGCGTGAGGCCCACGACGCCTGGATCCGGGGTTGGTAAGTATGATGAGGCACAGGCAGGTCTCTCCATTCAAGTACTTACCATGCTTGGCCGCCGTGTACGCCCCCGCCGCGTTATGGGCGACGAGCCCGTACATGGAGGCCATGTTGATGATGCACCCCCGCCCCTCCCGGGGCGACACGACCTCCTGCCCCGTCATGATGGCGAGCTCTTCCCGCTGGCACCGCCACACCCCGTTCAGCAGCACGTCGGTCACGTTGAGCCACTCGGCCTCGTCGACCTCGTGCGTCGGCTTGCCCGAGCCGCTGATGCCGGCGTTGTTGACGGCGATGTCGATCCGGCCGAACCTCTCCTTGGCTTTCTCGAGACCCGACTTCACCGCCGTGGCGTTCCGGACGTCCAGCTCGAGGGGCATGATCTCAATGTCATCATGCCTCTCCTGAAGCGACGCCACGGTCCCTGTTAGGGCATCGGCATTGATGTCGGCGAGCACCAGGCGCTGCACGCCGGCGGCGGCAAAGTGCAGGGCGGTCTGGCGTCCGATACCTTGACGAGCCCTGATCAGCGCATTTGGTCAAGCAAGGACGGTCATGTTTCCATGTCAATGTAGTCAGTTACCAGAAGCTGCACCGGTGATGAAGGCGGTGCCTTTCAAGAGTCCCGCCATGGATGATCAATCAGCAGGCAAATCAGGGAGCGTCGGCGATGGGTTCACGTTCTTTCGTCGAAATAGACTCGCAGCGTGCAGCATTGGCGATGCCGTAGAAGGAGATTGGCGAAACATCGGCTGCCAATTTGCAAACAGCAGCGGCAACCTAAATCCTCGGTAGATTTTGGGGAGTTCAAGCTCTTATGAGGTATCTGCCCAGTCTATGGCCCCCGTCTCCCTTCCGACGCCCGATACCCCGCGCTGTGCTATGTGACAACTCGTACATGCCGACGAGTAAGATTGGACGGGGGCGCCCTCTTCGTGATAACTTTCTGTTGCGCATGTATGGGTCGTATGGTAAAATAGAAGACAGAGCAAACCATGCAAGTATGTCGACCCTGACGTATTGACGATGGAAGTGCGGGCTTTCTTGGCAGCTTACACCGCACGGCGCAGGCTAACTAGAGGGTCTGCTGATCTGGTATTCTTTCCTTGCTGGGTAATAAGTCAGCAAGTACTGTCGAGCTTCGACGACTGCATGCGATAGTTATTGCGAGTCGTCGCTATATCAAGTCAGGCGGTGCAATATTCCCTCATTGGTTATCATTCAGCTGAGTAATGTGCAATTCCTGATTTTCCATTTCCACAGTACCAGAGCGACGGAAAGCTATGGGACGGGCCATCGTGGAATGCTCCGCAAATGTCAGTGTACCGTACCCATCGATGTGTCATGTTGGTGCGTTAGCAAGATGGCACCGCGCGCGACCTCAGCTAACTCTATTCCAACCACTTTCTCGGGCCGTCGACAAATCCCCAGCACAGAAACAAGTCCCTGATTGATAAACGGTGTCAATGACGTAGTCTACTTTTACTTTCCTTTCTTTTTCATCTCGTTGCATTGCAGATTGGACGTCGCACTTGGGCAAGCAACGCGCCGGCGTGTGGCTGTGCCGGGGAGCAAGGGGGAAACCCCAGCCGCCTTGGGAAATGGTCCCCGTGCCAGGACAGCTGACAGACAACCTGGAGATGGCTGCTTGGGGTAACGAAACAAATGCAACAAGCGAGCAGTGATCAGTCATCTACCGTTGGCTGCTCGAATTGATTAAGGCCATTGTGGTCTCCATGCTGTTTCCGTTAGATCTCCATGTGACGGGCCAATCAGGACGTCTTGTCCGCAGGCGCGATGCAGCATCTGTAACGCATGCTCCAGTTGGGAAAGGAAGTCGGCGCTTCGCCCGAAGCAGAAGGTCAATCTACTTCGCATGATATTGCTCGCCGTCTCCTTTTGTTTTCTTTGTGTTGCAGCCGGAGCAGGCTCCTCGCGTGCCATTGGTGCGCCGCGCCGGCGTGGGCGACACACGGACCTGCTTTTTCTCATTAACGCGTGTTCCCCTCCTCCCTCCTCACTCCTCCTTCTTCAATGGTGTGCGTCGGTGCAGGAGAGACATGAGCCGTGCCGCATTGCGAAGGCAAGTGGTGGTGGGCATGCAACCTCATCATGCAGCGCCGTTGAGGTGTGTGTCGATGAGACAATCTGAGATGATCATGCAAACCGGGCAAGACACGAAGAAGAAGGAGAAGAAGCTGGAAAGAAGGCCTGGCGGTTTCCGTAGCATCCATGCCCCGTTGCTACGCCTTCCACGTGCTTGACTGGCTGCGTTTTGTTTTGGGTAACGCCGATCGCAGCAGCCAGCTCGTGTTGGCTTGCAAGTACTAGCTGCTGCTGGCCCAAGAGCCCCCCGGACGCGATCCATCGTGACAGGGCTGCTCCACCCTGGATGCGACGGGGCGGCTTGGCTCATGATGATCCACCCAGCAGGCGAGTAGTTGAACCGCCAGCACCAGCAGCACCGGAACTGGCACCAGGAGTAGGCAAACGCTCGCCGTCTCAGAAAGCACCATGTCAGCCATTCCGGCCTTCCCATCGCATGTCCATGTCTATGCCTCTCTCGTCGGTCGAGTATGTGCGCCCGGAAAGCTGCATGGTACATACGCCTGACACCCACCCTTCCATTCGTCAATCTCGATAGGGACAGACAATGTCTCCGCAACAGACAGTCCATATCACCCCATGCGGCAGCCATCAAGCCATGCAAGGAGATATCGGCTAATCCTCGAGCCCTGGTCTGCCACTGTCGCCGCTCCGTGATTGATTACTACTACACTATCTCCCCCCTCTCCATCCCTTCTCTCGAGCCTCTTCCCCCATTGTCCAACTGCCAACTTCAACCCCCCAAACCCGATCGCCCAATAGGAGGGGCTTAGCTTTCCCGACCCCTGCTGTCCAGCACGCGAGAAGGGTCTCCGCCCGCCTGCAGCAAGAGAGCAGCGAGTTACCTTCCATTATCGCCTTACCTACCCTTCGAACCCAAATTTCCAAAGACTCTGGAACCAACTTAAGGCTGCCCGTGGTAGCAGTCAGTGGGCGGTTCATCGCATCTTCGTCCGCTCTGCTCTGCTCAGCTCAGCTCCGCATTCGCTCCGTCCAAGGCAGAAAAGACTCCTTCACTATGTCTTTTAGGCACCGATACGACTCGCAACCCTACCATTTCTCCTTATAAACGCCATATAATCCATCTGCCAATTGATCAGACCTGGCCACGCTCGTTGCACAGCTCGGCCGGAGAGCCGCCATGGCCGGCCTCTATGCGTCGGAGCCGCCCGCGGGCCAGGAGCGACATGTCAGCGACCCGCCGAACCGCCGGAAAGAGGTCATCATTGTCGGCACCATTGCCCTCGCCATTGGCGTCACGGCCCTTGGTTTGCGCATCTTCACCCGCGTCCGTATCCTCCGCAAGAGGATAAAGGTCGACGACTGTGAGCACACCCAGTTCGCAATGCCGGATTGCAAATGCTGACGAAGGGACCTCTCGCAGATTTTGTCATGATAGCCATGTTCTGTGCCATCATGGCGTTCGTGTTAACACTTGAACGTGGGTTTAGAACGACTATCTCCTCGTGCCAGGCGATGTGCTGACTTTCCGACACAGAAATGAACCACGGTCTAAGCTATCACAAATGGGACGTACTCTGGGACGAGTACGCCAATGGCTACTCTCTGGTAAGACACTCGCATTGGCCGAAATGTGACTCGTTCATCAGCTCACACAGCTCTCCGTCTAGTACGCCGTGATCGAGACCTGCTTCTACACCCTGAGCGTCGGCGCCGCCAAGCTGTCCATCCTCTGCTTCTACCTGCAGCTGTCGCCCGTGGAGTGGTTCCGGTGGTCGACTATCAGTCTGATGGGCGCCGTCACCGTGTTTTCCATCACCTACGCCTGCGTCAACCTGTTCCCCTGCCGGCCCGTCGCCGCCAGCTGGAACCCCAACATCACCGACGCCGTATGCCTGGATACGTGGGGCGGGTACCTGGCCCTGAGCATTCTGAACATCCTGATCGACGTGGCGACCTTGGCGATCCCCATCCCGATCCTGCTGCCGCTGCAGATTACGGTGCGGCAGAAGATCTCGCTGATTGCGCTATTTGGGGCCGGCGCCATGTGAGTGTCCCAACTCTTACTTCATGTAGATGCCTGACTGACATGTATTCCCAGCGTCTGCGCCATCACCATCGCGCGCGCCTCCATCATCCCCAGCCTCAAGGCCAGCCAGGACCGGCCCTGGGACGTCACCATCGACTACCAGCTCGCCTTCCTCGAGATGAACATCGGCATCGTCTGCGCCTCGGTCCCCGCCCTGAAGCCCTTCTTCATCCGCTACCTGCCGAGCCTCGTCTCCTCGCACCTGTCCAAGTGCTCCCGCGGCACCCCGGGCCATTCGTCGCCCGGCGGGACGCCCCGCATGTACCACCTCAACACCGTCGTCGAGACCAACCGCCAGCGCCGGCGCATGCAGTCGCGGTCCTATGCCATGGGGTCGAGGTCCGACGGCGGGTCCGTGACGCTGAACAGCACCAAGAAGGGGGGCACCTTCATCAGCACCATCGGGCGGAGCTGGGCCGGCACCACCGTCGACAACGACGACGACGAGGCGCGGCTGTGGTCGTCGTCGCATCATTCCAAAGACGAAGAGATTGCGTTGGATGGGAGTGTGACCACGACGACGACGCGCACCGTGGATCTGGAGACGGTCAACGCCAACACGATCGAGGCCCTGCACGGCGGCGGGGCGGTGCACACGGCGAGCGTCTCGGTCGATGGGTCGCGCGGGCGGCAGGGGGCCGGGAACGGCATCAGCGTGTTGAAGGAGACGAGTGTAAGCTACGATCAATAGCGGCATTAGAGCGTACATATCGAGAAGAAACATATATTACCATCTATGTTCATACACTCTGAGTTATTGCTTTGGCGCCAGTTCCGCGAGGTGAATTTCGTTGCTGCCATTCCCTTATTTCACCAACTGTAACAGAGGCCCATCTTCATGGCCACAGACTTGACTGCTGTATTCGATGTCTTCTTGTCTGGAGCCAGGCCAACGTCGCCTCCTGCTTTGGGAGGTCGTCTCAGAGAGGAAGCTGCGTGGTAGTAGGTCTTGGTAATGACATGCACATGAAGCGCACAAGACATGCCCGTACTATTACTTGCTTCCAGTGAGATAGACGGCGAGAAGCTTACGAGCCGGCATCTTGTCCAGATAGACGCGCTGAAGGGAAACTACAGCAGCCTCGCTTTTGCTGGTAGTCAACTCCGAGTCGTTTCTTTCATAGTTAGGCTGGTCACGCAGAAGTAGTTTGACCGACAAAGTGATCTGTCGATCTCAATACGATGCCGAAACAGCCAATGCACCGACTGAGCGACGTGAAGCCCATCAATATGGGGCGCTCTTGTTTGGGGTCCGTCATCTAGAGCCGATACGAATCGGTGGCCATACATATTCACTGGGAAAAGGGCGGGGATGGAGGCACAGTTGAAAACGCAGTAGGGGGGCCCGGCAGGTGTAATAGTTGGAGCCGTGAGTGGTGTCATCGACTGTGTTGCCGGCGTTGACGGCCGACGACGGCCTGGGCTGGGCAGGCGGTGTTCCACCTCGGCTGGCTGACTCGGGAGCTGGCTCGGACGTCTCCTCCATCACGGAGAACTAACTCGCCAAAGAGGGAGGAATGTCCACGCCCACGTGCGCCTTGGCTACCTTTTAAATGGGCGGTTTTCTCAATGGCAAAGCCAGCAGCGAGGGCTGGCGTACGAGTAAAAAATCCCGAGTTAGGGCTTGAAGCTTGCATCAATCTACAAAGATTGGCATGTTTGCATATCCGCTGCCTCTGCGGCCGACCCCGCGCCTACAAGTCGCGCCATGCATCTCGAGCTACCCCTCCATCTTTAGCAAACGTTGGAGCTCCAAGTCTCGAGTTGTCTGCCGTTCCTACTGCGTTCAATCTGGAAGACGCGAAAGGTAGAGCGCACGTGAACCAGTACTGTGGCGAGAAATGAAAGGAAAATGTGTTGGGTTCAGTCGCCAAGGGCTTTCCGTATTGAGTCTTTCATATCAACTATGAATTTATCGGCCCTTCCCTGCAAGTATTCCTCATGCAGGGTCTTGACTCCGTCCTCCATGTATTCCTTCGCCTCCTCCACCCAATCGCTCTTCAGCCCATCCAGGTCCCGCGCCAGTTCATCCAGGTGGGCGTCCATGGTCTTGACGGCATCGGCGACTTCTTCTTGGCGGCACTCGAGGTCTTCGTGGCTGCTCCGCAGGACGACCAGTTCTTCCTCTTGCTTCTCCACCCGAGCCTCGAGCTCTTCCATCCTCCCGACTCGCAAGCTCTCCGCCTGTTTCCCTTCCCGGACTTCGGCCTCGAGTCTTTCGATTCGTTCTTGGAACTTGCCCTCCAAGGCTTCGATGATGCGTTCGACGTAATCGAGGCCCACGGCCCTTCTCTTGATGAAATGCTGCTGGCGCTTCATGTTCCTTCCCTTGCCACTGCTCACGTCGTCCTCCTCGCTGCTCCATTCGCGCTTGTTGCGGTGTCCTGACCAATACACATGTAAGCAAAGGTCGGCAGATAAATGATCAGACCAGGCATCATACCTTCGTTGTGGGACTTTTCCGTCAGATATCCTTCCTTGCGTCTGTAGCCTGGTGGAGTGGGGGTGGCTACAGTAGCCGTGTCTGAGTCGGACGCCGTTTCCGCCTGGGAGGATGGTGGTGGCAGTGGACGCTGTTGTTGCTCGTCGTACGCTGGCGGCGGGAGATCGACGCCCGGCAGGAGCCCTGCATCAGGAGGGACATCATTTGCAGTTCCGGGCGTTGAACTCGACAACAAGCGCTCTTGGTCTTGGATGCTGAGAAGTGCACCACCCTTGCCATTGTACATGTTTCGCAGATCCGTCGGGGCCGAGGCCTTGCGCCATGCCTGAAAGAAGGGGTGGTAGGTCGCGTTCGTGAGGACGTCGGGCGGCATGTAGAGGGAGAAGGCAGAGGCCGCGGCCACCGTGGACATCGACGTCAAGGCGCGACGCGTCTCATCGTCGCAACGGTGGCGGTCGAAATCAATCGGGGTAATGAGCCGGCCGCGGTCGCAGAGTTCGAATTCAAGGCGCGTGAGGGAGCGAAGGCCTCCCCAACACCGGCGTATCGCATCAAAGCATGCTGGGCGGGTCTTGTCGTTGACTTGACAGGTGGTCTTCTTGAGCGAGGTGATGTGGCTGGGCGTGAATTGCAGGTAGAAAACCGATTCGGCGAGCGCGATGCTCAGACTGAATAGAACCGTCGCGGGTGGTGTGTATTTCGCGTCGAACGTGAATGATGGCGCATCAAGGTCGACCTGATCGTCGCAGGCAGCAACGACTTCATGGGTGAACTGGACGGCTTTCGCGCTGCTGGCCGGCATACCTCGGTTGCGGGCTGCTGGGGTGGTAAGTGTTGGACGGGGGCAGATACATACGCGAGATCACAGGTATCGCATCCAGCGCTGGCGTCGACGCAAGAGAGGAGCCGGATTGCAAGCTACAAGAGCAGTAGAATGATTGGGTACGCAGGAGACCGTGCGATGCGTAGCCGAGCGAGCCCAGCTAACAACGCGAGTACCGACGTGGTCCCAATCCTACTCTGGCAACATTGCAGAGCCACCTGCACTTGGAGAACGACCAAGACGCTGGATAACAGATACTGCGAATTGAGGTTGATGGAGTCGAGGAGGTTGCGGCAGAGGAAGAGCCATATGCAGGTGGGTGTGATGTGGTGTCGCAGACTGCGATGGGGAATGCAAAGGAAGTTGAACAGGAAGAGAGGTTGGAGGAAAAGTGGAATGAGGTAGGTGGTTAAGTAAGCAGAGAATTGACGGAAGGGTTGGTGATTGGAACGCCTGGACCATGGGCTCCACTTTAAAAGGAAGGCGGTTTTTTGATTGGTGGATCACCCCACCTGGAGCTTGCTAAACTACAGCGCCTGAGCACGTCGTTTTAGGTGCTAGGTGTACTGCTAGGTGCCGGGAAAAGGTGGGGCCTCCACCAACCTACGGCCCGTTGTTTGCTTGAACGGCACCGCCGCGAACTGTCTCGCGGGCTGCCTGCGTGAGATACGATAACGATAACGTATCGCAGCGCTCAGACCAGATGACTTCGCGGATTGAGACCTGCATTCGCAGTTCAAGAGCGTGACGATCGTTGTAGTGCTGTGTTTCGATTGATGGTTTTGTTCAAGTTGACGATTGTGATCAGTTTGATCATGATGGAAGGCCGGAGAGGAGCTACCCCACTAGCTGGTACAGTAAGGCATAAGGCATGCAGGTGTGCTCTACACGTATCCGTAGTGGTGGTCTCAATTGTTGCCCGCACTCTGGTCAAAAACCGCAGCTCTCAATGTGCATGGATGGAGATGTAGGTCACACACCTCGTGCCTCGTCCAAATCTAAGTGAATGGCCCTCTACGAACCGAGATCCTTCAGCTTCTCGACACAATTAGGAGAGAGCTCCCCGAAATCCGCTCCGACTCGCAGCCCACGCTCTTCAGGTTTTCTTGGCGCCTGTGTGGCTCAACGTGAAGGACATGGCCAGCGTGTCTTTGATTTTGGAGTACATCGAGTCTGCGCTGTGCGACGAAGGGATTGACAAGAAGATCCAGCTCCAGCACCAAGTCGCTCCTGTGTGGTGTGGTGCGTATTGGTGTTGGCATTGTTCTGAATGAATTTGATTGTTCGTCACTGCTTAGCATCCGTGACGAAATCGCTGCCCCATTCCATGTCGTGGCTGTTGGAGGTGCCCAACAACATCAACATCTACACCCTCGTTACCCTCCAATCGGACCCCCACGTCGTCGTGGTTGCTGTCGCTGGCACAGTAAGCAGCGGCGCATACACTGTCCGCTTTCCAATTGTACTCGCCCTTGCAGTTGTTATTGACCGCGAGGCTGCCGCCAAAATGGTAGTGGGCGCGGCCGGTGAAGCGGATGCCCCCTTGGCCACCTTTGCCTCTCCCGTGTCGCTCTTCCACGGCTGGCTATGCGCACAGCGGGCCACCAAGTTTGGTTGGAGATTATCACTCCTCTCGGTGCTGAGTTTCGAGGACTTTCTCGATTCGGCTGGTTGGACACATTTTGAATCGTTCTCCCACTACTTCTCACCACGTAGGTGTATGAAGAGTTGCAAACTGCCCGTTCAGGTTGGCATTACGTAGTTATGGGGCGCTTCCCGTCTCGACGGTGTCACCTACTCCAGGAATAGTGCCTCCCTCGAATCAATCGTACAAGGGGTTGAATGTCTAGCTATCACTCTCCGCCACGATTTCCTTCAACGTTCCATGTTCCTCCCGACTGTCGCGAATGGTCGGCTGCCTCATTCCCAAGATACCTTCCTCTCTAGACTCTTCCTTCGCATCGCCCTCGTATTCTCCTTCCAGCACTGCTTGCCCCTCCTGAGTGCCACGGCCAAGCAAGTCCTCCGCGACCACGCCGCCGTCGGGCATCCAGTGCTCGCCGTTGTATACTACCGCGGCCTGGTTTCTCTCCACCATCTCACTTAGCAATGTGGCGTTTGTCGCTGAACCCTCATCGTTTTGCGTGAGTTCCTCGCCGAGCTTAGTAGCAGCGTCCTCTGGTATACCATCTTCATCCCTGAAGAATATGCATTGTTCTGCACTCCTGTCGTCTGTTGTTTGTTTTTTCCAATCGAGAAGATCGTTTGCTAAATTGTAGTACGCCATCAGGCCCTCATTCGGCCCAGTGGTGTTATCTTCGACATCATCTTCGACCTGGCTTGGGGCCGAGAGACTGTTGCCTTCCAGCTCGTGGCATTGGGCGAGAGGCAGAACCGCAACCATGGCCGCGAGGACCTCTTGAGAGAAATTACCAAGCTTAATTGCTCCAAGATCTGATCTTGATAGAGTGTATTCACCATTCAAGAACCGGTCAACTAGGAAGCGACCTGCGGGGCTGGAGGTGGGAATGACCCCAAACAGTGGATCGTCATGAGAGACAGACAGGTCCTGGGACTGTTCGCCTGTGATCTCCCTGTTTCCGCTTCGGTTGAGAACCAAGTGGGAGCAACTGAAGTCATGTTCTAAACTGCCCGCCGCCACCAGCACTTCACGGATCTCCTGGAAGCCGTTGGCGTTGGCGAGGTGAATGGGCTTGCACCGAAACCCATTGGAGTCGGTACCTTGCTGGATGTATGCGCCGTGCTCGATGAGAAGCTCGAGGCACTCGACGTGGTTGAAAAGGACAGCGTAATGCGCAGGGGTGAAGCCAGGACTATTCGTCACGCAATTCGGCCAAGCGCCGGCTTCGAGCAGGGCCTGCACAACTTCCGTGTAGCCGAAACGACAAGCAACGTGTAAAGGAGACATACCCCTCGCATCGCTGACATTTACGTCGAGACGACTGACTTCCAGTATTTGCCTGACTTCCTCCGCTTGTCCGTTCAGGGATGCATGCCACAGGATTGTGCGTCCCATGTGATCGATGTAGTACCCAGGCAGTACATTTCCCATCTTATCGGCATACCCGTTAACCAGCGCCGCATCGTTGTCGTGAACAAGCAGCTTCCCTATTACTTTCTTTCGGGCCAGGGGACTCATGCCACACGCGGCAAGCCGGTGTATCGGGGTCTCTTCGAAGCCATTCCGCAATTTCATGAGACCCGAAAATCCGGCGCGATATGTCAACTCCTCAAACGCACCAAGCTCCGCCTCGCATTCCGCAGCCCATACTTGAGACATTGCGAGATGCAACGGAGTTTCGCGTAATGGGTTTTCTCCGTTGGCTAAGAGGAGTGATTCGTCCAAGGATCGGTTTTGGCTTCCAAGCTCGTGACAGACAAGCCATTGGAGGAAACGGAAACGTCCAAACAATGCTGCGATGTGCATTGCGGTCCACCCGTCTGGTGCTGTTCGGGCTCCTAGGGAAGCGCCTGCACTTAGTAACTGCTCAGCTACAAGTTTATGGCCTCCAGCTGCTGCCCAGTGTATTGGCTGAAGCTTGTGTTGATCTGAGGAAATTAAGTCTTTCAAACGAGGATCGCCTTGCAGCATCATCGATACTCCCTGAATGTTACCTCGCGCGCAGTCCTTCAAGAAAATGGCTTCGTTTGGATTGACGCCAAGTATTGGTAGTTCTTCCAGGCTTCTTTCGAGCAACTCTGTCGTAGGTTTCACAGATCTTGTGCGGATCATATGGCCGGTCGGCAACTCCCTGCTCGGGAATCCGCGGTCCAGCTGATCATTAAATACGAAATCCCCTAGAAAGTATTGTAGTTGAGCTTCGAGCGTAGATGCCTTCGCATCCCCGGAGCTTGCAGAAGTCCTGTGGATAAAGAATGGTAAGGATGGGTCGACGGTATCCTCAGGCAGCTCCATATACGTGTCGGCTTTGATTAGGAACTGAACCCTACCGTGTAACTTCTGTTGAAGGATTTTTACGGGTGTTTGGAGATCGGGCTTCCAGGAGTTGGCGACTGGAGACTTTTCGGGGTTGGGAAGGGAGTCCAATTCAAGATACGACTTGTAGAGACCTGCCTTGGCTTGGAGCTGATCCTCTGTCTTCCGCTGTAATTTCCAAGGCATCCAAATCCCCCCCGGTAATCGTCTTAACCCCACCGCAAGGTCTAAGCAAAGATTTTCATCTAGAAGTTTGGACTGAAACCGTATTAAACCAGTCACCCTTTGGGGTGCGGTTCGTGTAGGAATCAAGATGCCATTCTCGCTGTCCCACAGATTGGGTGGATATATTTCAACCACCCAAGTTTGGGGGTCTGGATTATCCTGGCTCTTGATATTATCAAATGAGATCGCGAAGTTTGGTTTAGGGTTCACCGGCTTTTGTTTAAAGAAAACGGTCTCGTATGTCCCAGTCTCATTTCCTTCAAACAGTGGCGTTGGAACGGTGTAGATGATGTGTGCCTCCGTTCGAGCAAACTGGTCGCCGTAAAGGCGGCGGACATGGACAGCAGGGCTCCAGTGACTGTCATCCCTCCTGCGTCTGGAACACTCTAGGATTGCAAGGTACTCGCTGTCGTTTTCGTTTTCGGGCTCATCCTTGGGCTGTAGCAGAATCGATAACCTCATCCCTTGATTCGTTATGCTCCAGGCTGTACTGTTCTTGGAAGTGGCAGGCGGCAGTGGTAGGTAGCTTGTGATACCGGAGAAGTGATTCGGATGCGTTGCAAGAAGGCCATGCAGGCTCTCACTGGCGCTGGACTCCGCCTCAGGTAGCCTCCAGTTGAAGATGGTATGGTCGTTGGAAGATCGCAATATCTCTTCCTGCAAGCGGATGAAGGCTTTTACCCCTCCCTCGCCATAGAGTAAAGGCATGTTCACGTCGAATATGCCCAAGAGAGAGTAGGCCATATCCTCGGCTCGACTTGTCCTCCGATTCGCAGCCCACTGCATGCGCTCGGCTACACTGGCCTGTGATATCTGCATCGACCCGTCAAGAACGCGAATGTGTATACCGGTGATCTGGTTCAACGAGGTGCGGACATCTTCATCATTCTCTTTGCTGCCTAGGAACTTCCAATCGCCGCCGTAGAACCGGACCTCGGCCGGGGCGACAAGCTCTTGCAGCGTCCAGCCACGTGTGAACCACAAGCTCTCACTACAGAGGTAGTAGAACAATCCCCCTTTAGCATCGTGGTAGCCGTGCTTGACATCAGAAAGATAGGCAAAGCAGACAGCGGCGTTCTGGTACCACCTGTGCATCGAGTTGATGGCCTCGGATAGCTCCGCGCTGCTGGTCTTGTCGATGCAGCACGTGTCGACCCAGACATAGTCGTATCCGTGTTGGAGGGCCAATTCCGCAAACCGTTTGAGTTTTACGTACCCCTTTTTGGCGCGAATGGCGCTGGCAGTTTGCGAGAATGCCTTGGACCACTGTCTGCTGTTGAGTTCTTGAATCTCTTGGAGTGTGACCTCGTCTTCTTCCCATCGGTGGGAAAGAATTGCGTACACGGGAGCAGATTCCTCGATGAACTCGACAAGCTCAATCTTTTTCGCATCAATTAGACGCATTGCAGTGGATGTTCTTGTACGAGGTGGTAATGCGCTGGATGAAGGGTTGGGTATCACGAGTAGGTCCTGGAAACAACGGGAGGAAACGAAAAAGAGGACGTGTGTTCCACTAGCCTTGCAAAGCACAAAGAAGCAGCGTTCATGCCAAGAGATTTTACCGCTCAGCCCTGTCAGATTATAACCCCTGGACTAACTGTTTTTGGATGCAGACGCTGTAACTGCATTTTTGTGCTGCACCATAATAACTAGGTACTTATATGCTGCTGACGTGATTATTTTCAAAAAAAATAAATTATGATCTTCTTATAGTCCTAACTCCTCGGATTTCTATTAAACATTAGTCTATCTTTTTCCCCCTCTTCTTTTAATATAAATAAGCAGAGCAGTCGGTCAAGTTCTTCACATTATTCCCCAGAGTCGTCATCTTGGCCATCCTACATGCCCGCCTCGCCATTAGCATCAGCATCCGATTCACACATTGGGGGGGAAAAAAGAAGGAAGGAGTGGGTAACACTCACGCCGCCACAAACGCCACCTGCCAGGCCCCCTGGCTCGCCGCGAACCGGTTCCAGGCCCGGCGGGTGCCGTTGCCCGCCGCCAGGGCGACGTCGCTGCCGAGGCTGGAGGGGGCGCGCTCGTCGCGCGTCTGGGCGTAGAAGACGGTGCTGTCGAGCCGGTCGGGCGTGGTGTCGAGCCCCAGCCCCTGCGCCAGCCGCGCCGCGCTGTGCGCCCCCACCAGCGCCACCAGCTCCTCGGCGCTGAAGCCCCGCGCGCCGAACAGCTGCAGCTGCGTCGCGTCGTCGGAATCGGCGGTGGGCATCTGCCCCGCCGCGTTGGGCTGCGTCGCGTCCGCGCGCCCGGCGAGGAACCGCAGGCGCGGGCCCCGGCAGGTCTGAATAGCCAGGGCTGAACGGGGAAGGTGACGTGTCAGCGTCTCGTCATCTGATTGCTTCTTCTTCTTCATAGATCGGGGGAGGCCAAGAGAAGGCTACAACTCACCGGCCGCGGCCTGGATCATGTCTGCTCTGCCGACTTTGTACCTGGCGGCCTTTTCGCGGAGAAGGCCGCTGATGGAGACCAGGAGCGCGTTTTCGTCCCGGTCGAGCTCTTCCTGGAGGGTCAGCGAGCCGTCGCAGGCGCCGGGAAAACAGTCATGGAACGCAGCGCGAGTAGACGACCGTGCCTCTTCGCTGCAGCCTTTGAACAGGGCTTTGAGGTCCTTGGAGACGAGTCTCCAAGCCGGGTCGCAGCGGGTTGCCCGGCGTTGAAGGCCTGCGTCGGCATCGTTCAACTCGGCTGCTGCCGATAGGGACAGTGCCACAAGGAGATAGGCTGGCAATTTAGATAGTAACAGCTTCATTCTGATGGGCAGTAGACGGGGTAGTTCGAGAATGGACAATCTAATCCTCTGTGGTTGCGAAGATTCTATAGTCAGGGGAATTGGGATGATGAGGGCCAATGGGATATTAAAAGGCAGTGACTACCATGTATATCATGGCCGTTAGTCATATGTGAGATCACAGCTGTGTCGTGTTGTATTGAAAAGGGGGGTCTGATCAAATATAAGATTTGGTGGCGGTTTAAATGTCGTCCGGAAAGTCTTGACTGCCTTGACCCCCTGACGCCTCGATGCGCTAAGCCGTTAAACTTTGGCATAACTACCGGAATTCAACCACGCAATTCCATCCGAGAGTCTGACCAGGGGAAACTAGAAGCCGATTTTGGATAGGGGAGGCTCTGTAGATCAGGGGACCACCGTGCTAGCGTGGCGCCGTACAACCGCTGACATCGATGCCACCGTTGTTCTAGACGAGTTCTTCTAATCTTACGTCTCCTGCCAAGGAATGATCAGGGGAGGCAGCGAAGGCCGTTAGGGGATACGAACGCCAAAAGGTTATGTGTCAAGACAGTTCTCCTTTGGGTCATGAACGAGGAAGAGGTCGCAGTGATATAAGTCGGCCCAACGCCCTTGACCAGTTGCATTGCTATTCTTCCATCCTCATCATTCACTCCTTCAACCTTCATTCCTTTAACCTTCATTCCTTTATCAGCGAAACGTATAACGTATAATACCATGAAGACCTTCGAGCTCACCGTTGCAGCCACCATGGCCCTCTTGCCATCGGCCTGGGCCCAATCGGCTCCGTCTTCGGGCTGCTACCTCAACCCCAATGGCTACAGGAGCGGCTTCAGCGAGTCCTTCGACGTTCTCAACAGCGCCCAGCTGACGGCCCAGAGCTGCCAGCAGTACTGCTCCCGCTACGGCACCAAGCTCTATGCCGTGCAGAACGGCCGGTATTGTAGCTGTGGCGACACCATGCTCGCTGGCGTGACCAAGCAGACCAACGAGCAGCTTTGCAACAGGCCGTGCGCCGGAGGCGGCAGCGGCTCCTGCGGGGGCACTCGTTATCTTAGTGTGTTCCAGAGCCTCGACACCAAGTCGATTGGTCAATGGAGCCCCCTCATCAAGTTCCCCATGGTACCGGTGGCCGTGGCTGTCTTGCCCAAGTCTGGCAAGCTGCTGGCATGGTCTTCTGGCTGGCCGTGAGTAAACCCCTTGTAGCTCAGTCAAAGGGCTCTATCTGACCTAGACAGATTCCGCTGGACGAATGCGGGAAACAAGATGACGTACACGGCCGTCTACAACCCGGCCGACGGCAACATGAGCAGCTACGTGGTGCAGAACACGCAGCACGACATGTTCTGCCCCGGCATCAGCATGGACGCCGAGGGCCGCGTCATCGTGACGGGGGGCTCGTCGGCGGCCAAGACCAGCATCTACGACGCCGAGCGGAACACGTGGACCTCGGCCCAGAACATGCAGATCCCCCGCGGCTACCAGGCCAGCACGCTCACGTCCGAGGGCCGGCTCTTCACCATCGGCGGCACCTTTTCCGGGGCCGGCGTGCGCAACGGCGAGCTCTACGACGGCGCCACCAACACGTGGACCAAGCTGCCCGGCTGCCCGCTGCGGCCCATGGTGATGCAGCAGGGCATGTACCCCGACGCCCACGGCTGGCTGTTGGGCTGGAAGGACGGCTTCGTGCTGCAGGCCGGGCCCTCGCGCAACATGAACTGGTACGACACCAAGGGCGCCGGCGCGGTGCAGTCGGCCGGCACCCGCGCCCAGGACGCCGACGCCATGTGCGGCGTCTTTGCCATGTACGACGCCGTGGCCGGCAAGGTGTTTACCTACGGCGGCGGGGCGGCCTACACGGGCCTCGGCGCGTCCACGGCGGCCCACATCCTGACGCTGGGGGAGCCCAACACGCCCGTGGCGGCGGAGCGCGTGGGCAGCGGCCAGTACGCCCGTGGTTTTGGTAATGGCGTGGTGCTGCCCGACGGCACCGTCTTCGTGGTGGGAGGCCAAGGCCCTGGCCCGATGGCGCTCTTCACCGACGCCAGCGCGCAGCTGGTGCCGGAGCTGTTCGACCCGGTGCGCCGCACCTTCACGCCGATGCGGGCCCACGCCGTCGCGCGCAACTACCACTCGACGGCGGTGCTCATGCCCGACGCCACCGTCTTCTCGGGCGGGGGCGGCCTGTGCGGCGAGGGCTGCGCCGCCAACCACTTCGACGGCCAGTTCTTCTCGCCGCCCTACCTGTTCCTCGCCGACGGCCGCACCCCCGCCCCGCGGCCCGAGATGGTCGCGCTGTCGGCCGAGTCGGTCCGCGCCGGCGAGTCCTACACCATCACCATGGCCCAGCCCGGCGCCTACCGCTTCAGCATGCTGCGCGTCGGCACCTCGACCCACGCCGTCAACACGGACCAGCGCCGCATCCCCCTCGACGCGCAGGCGGCCGGCGCCGCCAGCTACCAGGTCACGGTGCCCAACGACTACGGCGTCGCGCTTCCGGGCTACTACATGGTCTTTGCCGTGGACCAGGCGGGTGTGCCCTGTGTCGCCAAGTTTATCCAGGTCGCTCTGTAGTTTGGGTGACTGAGCTGGACACGACAATGGAATAGTTTGGATCCTGGCACAGCCACGACGTAAGAGCATATCTTTCTGCACATTAGCACTATAGTATTTAATATAATTACATTTCTTTCTTTGCAGCCGCCCCTGTTCGACGGTACCCTCTGTGTTTTCCCTCCTGTGTATATTTGGTTCTCTGCATGGTAGTCTATCTTACACTTCAGGGTGGCGTCCTCATCTTCGCGGGTGTCTCCGCAGTTTCCACGCCATCAATCAAGGACCCTCGACTTCGGACTCTGCCGTTCAGGGCGTACTGCACCTCGGGGGTATATCGACTCTAGTATACACAGCCACCGGAAGGCCCTCATCTCGAGGCGGCCCCTCCCGCTGCCTTCTTGGGCCTCTTGACCCAGAACTTCTCCTTCATTTCCTGCGAGACTAGGGGCCCGTAACCCCCTTGCGGATCGAGATCGTGCACGTCGACGCGCAACCGGGGGTACGGACGAAAGATGAGCACCGCCTGGCCGCTGGGGGCCTGTCGCACCGCCCTCTTCAGCAACTTGACGAGGCGGGGCAGCGCGTCCAAGCTCTTCGCAGTCATGGCGCGACTAGTGGGATACCATGCGTGGTCCGCCTCCAAGGGTTTGATTGTCGCCCGCTGCACCGTGTCCTGGTAGAGATCTCCCAGGACCAGGTAGCCGGTGCAGGACGCCCAGGTCTTGTCCGTCAGCTGCAAGGGGGACCACAAGTGGTGGCTGCCCTTGGACTTCATCTCGACCGTCTCGTGCTGCGGCGTCAGGTGCCCCTGCACGACCACATTGGCCGACTCGTAGTCCCGCGCCGGGATCACCACGGGCGCCTGGTCGTCGCAGCGGCCGTACGGCTCCGCGGTCGCGTCGGCCTCGTAGTGGACGACCCACGTCAGCTGCCCCATGTTGTAGCGGAGGATGCGCCAGTGCGAGTCGCTGTGCTCCAGCCCCGCGGGGTAGGCCGACATGGCCTCCTCGAAGTGCAGGCCCACGTGGTTGGAGCCGATGGACTTGGGGCAGTGGTCCAGGACCAGAGAGTCCTGGATGACGGTGGCGTTCAAGCGGAACTGGTGCGAGTCGTTGCCACAGAACTTGAGCAGCAGCTCCACCACGTTGCGGCTGGTGACGACGTCGACGCTGTTGAACCGGCACTCGGGTCGCAGCACCCGGACCGCCTGGAACATGGTCTGTGTCGGGGCCGCCAGCGGAAGCCGGGTATTGGTCGGATACACTTCGCGGTGCAGCACCGTCTTGGCGAGCGGCACCGGCGGCTCCAGGCCAGATCGCAGCACTCGCGGGCCGCCTGGCACCATGATGGTGGCGGGGTGGTCGGGCGCTACCCAGTTGTACGATGATAGCAGCTCGACATCGCGGATGCCCAGGCCCCGAGCGGCGGACACCTCGACCTCCCGCAAGGCTGGCCGCGCTACGGTTTTGATCCACGGGCCCAGTCCCCGTGTCAGATGCCCCGGCAGAATTTCGCGCATCGGGCCAGACAGCTGCGAGAATGAGAATCGGGCATTGGAGGCGGCGGCGGCGGCGAGGCGAAACAAGTTATTGTTGGCGGGCTGCCAAACCGGAACAAGTCGACGTGACAGGCGAGCGTGAACCGCAATTGAAAGATGAAGAGAAAAATCCATTGTACAGTAGCGGGTGTGGATGACTGCGCTAGGCCGCAATCGCTGTGGCGCCTTCAGCTGCCTAAGCCCCTCTGGTTACCAAACTGCTGGGTTGGGGACACACACACTCCTGTCATCCGTTGCGCATCGTGTCAATCGTTACAATCAGTCCAATCCATGGAACCAAGCTATCAATTGGCATTGACCTCTTGCTCCAAACTAAGTCGTCGGCTTCCACTCAAGGCTTGCGCGGGGTGCCAGTGGGGGCACACGGGACCGCTAAGCCGGTTACACGGACAAACGTCTGTCAAAAAGAATTGTCATCTTAAGACCGAGGGCCACACACAAGGAGCTTTGTTCCAGAGAATGTGCATGCTTCAATTTTCAGGGTCTAGCTACAGAAAGCCTACCCGTTTAGCCCATCTCGCATCAGCGGGTATGCGATTCCAACGAATGTGACGTTCGCCAGTTCCCCATCGGCCAATCCGACATCAACTCAGTAACGGGGGTTCCCAATTGGTTCCAACAGCCCCAACAAACAATGCCATTATGATGTGTCAAAAGCACCATCGTGAACCACGCGCAAATGGCAAACAGGAGCTCCGTCCCGCTCCATTCTCTTGAGAATCGACGTGCTTCCGTGCTGTCCTGCCGCCAGAACCGATGACATCATGACCTCACCCTCTGGGTCCCCCGACAGGATACGCAGCCGGGCTTCTGGGAAGAAGGCAAGCGGTGCCAGCGCCGAGGCTTCGGTGGTGTGGCCAACGTCGTCGCTCCAGATGATTTGCGGTTCGAAGTGTTGCTTGACCTCGTCCAAGCCCGCAAGCTGCTTGGCGGCTACGGGTGTTGTTACACAGATCTGCGCATCTTCGATGATCATCATGATGAGCTGCTTCCAGAGCTGGCGATATCGCTCGGCAAGATCATCGTCAAACATTCGGTGGTCGGTCTTGCGGAGTTCATAAATATAGCTGAGGGACAAAACAATATCGCTGTACCTGTCATCCTCACCAACACCGTTCTGATAAGCCTCTAGCTTGGCGCACGCAATCTCCGAGACAGAGTAAATTCCACCGTGGATCTTGTTCTTTGCCAAACTAATCTCGCGATACGAGTCCATGATGCGGGAAACCTCCTGGTCAAATGTGCTGGAGGGGCCCTCGCTGGGTACCGGATCAAACACGGTCTCTTCTTCGACCAAGCCCTTGCCTGTCGCATTGGCGAGCTCGCGATCGATTGTGCTGAGACGGACCACCTTCAGTGGCAACCGGCGTCGGGTGATCACCTCGTCAAACTTTGCACACAGCTCGTCGGCCCCGGCGTCAGTGGCACTGCAGGCGAGGGCCTGGGCTTTGGTGGTCCCTTTGTCATCATCCTCATCAGCTACCAGCATTTCCTCGCAGGCCATGAGGACGGTAAGCAGGCAAACGTGCGTCTTTCCCGTACGGGCAGCGCCCACCACATTGAGCGTTGCGTACGGAAGCCACATAAGGCTCGAGAAGACGGCTTTCTGGTCTGGGTCGAGATGTTGAAATTCCTCCCACAGTGCATCGGTACGAAACACACCAGCATCGTCCACGGGGGTAATCTCATCAGCCATGGCACGACCAGCGGCTTCTTCGAGAACGGGGAACGTCTCGGCGACGACGTAGTATTGGACTTCGCGACGGAAGTCGAGCAGATAGCGACTCATGCGACCGAAATCGGACATCTTTCCTTCATGACCTTTTAACGTGGCCATCGCAGCCAGCTCCATCAACATTGTGCCATCATCCGCGGCGATGCTTGCCTGGAAGATGTCTGCTGCCTGGGTTTCTTCGTTTTCCTTGGCAAGCTGGGCGGCCATACTCGCAGTCGTGGCAAGATCGATGCCTGATTCCATGACGGGTATATGAAAGCGGACAAATGGTGCTGGGCCAGCTTGGGCGGGCCAATGCACGTTGGGCCTTGAAAAGACTTCCTGCTCGGTGACCCTGGGTACCTGCGGGGCCGTGGCAACAAACAAAGCCGACGCGATGCGTCGAAGTGCCTTGGGCAGTTCGATTTGGGTTGCCCGCAGCGTCGGTTCTTCGCGCAGCTCGATGGGTGGATGTTTTAAGCTGTCGATGTTCCTTTCGACGAAGGACTTGATCCTGCTCCACGAGGCATCCCGCGATTCTCCTACGTCGTGAAATGGGTCACTCCGTTCTCGGTACACTTGCTCCATGGCCTCGGCAGCACCTTCCAGGAACGAACAGGTGTTGTTGTCATCGCCACTGTCAATGTAGACCTGCGAGATCCATGTCATCATCGCCGTCTTGAATCGTTCCAGGTCCGCTCGCTGGGGGCCCATGCTGTTTATTGTCCTTCGGAGACCGTTGTGGAGGAAGGACGTGATTCGATTGATGAGTTCGCCCTCACGAAATGCGTCTCGCGCGACCTCCGGGATATCGTATCCAACGAAAACCTCGAGGTCGACGTCTTCTCTGTCGAGTGGAGGGAGGAGCTTCATGTCTTCGGCGCCCTCGATTTGTGCCATGATGAGGTACTCGGTGTAGTGGCCCTGGTACCGTGAACTCTCGACGCCAATTGCTCTGCAGATGCACGTTGACTCCTCCATGTCTGAGTCCGACTCCGTGTCTGAAAGCACGATGACGCAGAGCAAAGCGTATCTGGGCGTATGAAACGAAATGTGCGAAAATTCTGGGTAGCTGAAGTGTCTTTGGCAGCAGATGGTCGGAATGGGCTTGACGGCGATGGGGGCGGGTTTTTGTTTTGGACGATTTCACCTAGGTTCACACTCGAGGTGGAATCGAATTGCACACAATCCCGAGATCTTATGGGTTGCAAATAAATTGAACAGCTAAGCAGGAGAATTGATCAGAGTCATTAATGGTGGTCGCAACAGTAGGGACGCCTACCAACCTACCTGCCCAACAGCCTTACAGCCCTGTATCAATCCACCCACCAGATTAAACAAGCTGCAATTGGGCTTGGGAGGGTGCGCAGGCAATTTGAATGCCACCAATAGCCCTGATAAGGACGATCTAAGGTGGGCAGGAAATGATTGACACTTACCTGACAGCTCCTCAACAATCGCTGTAACAATCACCCACTAGATCAAACTTGTCAGGGCGGGCATGCCGCGTTACTTAGCTAGCAAAATGCATTGTTGCAACCGCCCCCATATTCAGCAGTTCGATAGATCGCGTCAAAGGTTTTGTGACAGAGTCAGTGGCTTCTTGCCGACGAAGATGCGGACATGTTGCTGGTCCACGGCGATTGGAAATCAAGTCTCGAACGATGCCGCCTTTCGCAAGTTGCCAATTCTTCGCCACATTATGTTCATTTTGGAACTTCCTACCTGCCCTAGGCATCTGTCTCAATGCCCTCCCGTAATTGCAGCAAGCCGACGGTCAAGATGTCGGAAAAACTTCCCGCTGGTCACGTGATGGGCGATGACAAGCAGATTAAGTAGCAGCGTGTTTATAGATCCAATGTAAGCAGTTAGACTTATGGGGCTTCTAATAGCTCGATTCGGTGAAGATCAGCACACGTTCGTATGCAGTCTCTGGGCCTTACCGTTGTCTCGGGATGTAATGGATAATACGACATCAAGGTCTCAGGCACCGTCCGGAAGTAGTATCAGGGCACCATCGCGACAGAGACAAAGGGGCATAGAGAATATGTGTTCAGTACCAATATATATATATATATATATAGCTGGTAATCTACACTGAAATGCAAAACTCCACGGGTATCCAACATGATCATGATCGCTTCAAACAATATCCAAGAAAACACTGCCACCTAGCCCAAGTCCTAATTAGGACCAGCTCAAGATGGACGCCGCCGGGCTGCCGTTGAGCTCGTAGACCACCATGACCCGCCCACCGCCAAAGTCCATGGCGCCGGCCCAGTGGCTGTTCTCGCCGCGCACCTCGGCCGGGCCGCCCCAGGTCATGTCGCCGCCGTGGAGCCCGGCCGAGACGGTGGCCTTGATCTTGGTCACGTTGGGCCACTGCCCCTTGGCCGAGTCCTCGTCGGTCATGAAGACGGCCACCAGCCCCTTGCCCTCGACGTTGGCGATCTGGGGGGCGCCCGCGTTGCTGCCGGCGGCGGGCTCGTAGACGACGCCGCGGTTGCCGTACGAGGCGCCGTCGTCGTAGCTGACGGCGTACTCGACGCTGAAGGTGCCGTGGCGCGTCGTCTCGAGGATGATGACGAGGGCGTCGCGGCCGTCCGAGTCGCGGATGCTCGCGATGCCCTGCATGCCGTCCCGCAGATGCTCCGAGGGGTCGTGGATCTGCAGGTTGACGGGCTCGGTCCAGGTGGCGCCGCCGTCGCTCGACAGGACGCGGAAGGTCTCCTGGTTGTCCGTGGCCAGCTCCTTGCTGTAAGTCAGCTGCAGGCGGCCGTCGGCGCCGTCCCGGATGAAGGGCTCCCAGTCGCCGAGGCCGTGGCTGGCCGAGGCGGAGAACTCGTCGGCCTGGCTCAGGAACTGCCAGTTCCTGCCGCCGTCGTCCGAGGCGCAGACGCTGATGCGGAAGTAGGTGTAGGTGCCGTCGTTGTTGTTCTTGTCGTGGTTGCGGAAGGCGGCCAGGATCCGGCTGGAGCCCGGCACCTGGTGCAGGAAGGGGTTGTCAACGTCGCCGGTGCCCCGGGTGATCTCGCCGAGGGGGCTGAAGGACTGGCCCCGGTCCGTGCTGCGCAGCACGTGCAGGATGTGGTCGTTGCCGGTGATCTCCGTGTAGGCCATGAGGATGGAGCCATCGGCGATGGTGGTCACGCGGGGGTACGTTCCGCTGGTCGGCGCGTTGACTTGGAGGTTGCTGACCGACAGGCGTTCCTGCAGGATGTCTCGCTTGGCGTAGACGGACCTGTCCCCAACCGCAATGGCCCGGCCCTGGACCAGCGTCGACAGCTGGCTGAGCACGAGGACCGCCCCGAGGAGCAATGAACGCACCATGATGAGTATTAGGTATATTAGGTAACGGGGCTGTGTGCTTGTGGGGAGAGGGGGGAGCTGGGTGATCTAGAGACAGATCTAACGAGAGACCGAGACACTCCCGTTCATCTTATACTCGGTCCCAGGCACTCCACAGCATCTCCCTTGACTCGATACACTGGATCGGTCAGAGAAGAGAACAAAGAACAAAACGAAATCCTGCCCGACCACTATGTCATTGTAGCACGGCAGGGCACACGACCTGCACCCTACACCCTACACCCACACTGCCCAGGGCTAGTTGTCCCCCGGGATCGTCGTCTGCCAAGGGGAGGAATATCGTCAGGACCGTCAGAACCGTCAGGCGTGGCCGTCAGCTCCCCCTCCCAAACCATCCCATGTATGTCATTGCATAATATCTCGCAGCGCAGGCTGGCCAGTGGGTCCGAGGACCCTGATTACCAGCATGAGTCGCCCAGTAATAAGAGGGTCGGGAAACAACCCGCGATGTCACGTCGCTGGGTCACACGAAACAGACCAGACGAATCAAGCATTGGAATTAGGGACGGTCAGGCCCATCCGCTAGGCAAGGGGACCAGAGCGATGGCTTTTCGGTTAGGTAAGTGTTGGTGATGGGGGTGCTGTGTGCACGAGAAAACTCGGACTGACTGCCTAGAACCAAAGGACGGCGCCCTGCCCTATCGGGCCTTGCCAGCACATCGGCACGACCAAGAGGACCCCCCAGTCGGAAAGGATCTAGATCTGACGTATCAGAGGGGAAAAGGAACCAAGCAGCATAAGCACAACTCAGCAATTGCACGGCACAGGTTTGCAACGCATGCATCCACACGGGAGTCGGAAGGGACTCGAAGGGAGTGGCTGACCCAGGTCATTAACCCGCTATCCGACCGGGATATTTCTTCTCGACGACCCACAAACCTTATTCGCGGGGCCTGTGGCACGACTCACGTCATTGGAAGCGGTCGCTCTCCCGGTTCTACTACTAAAAGGAAAGCAACCTGAACAAGTGATCAACCACAGGGCTGATGGGACATCCCAAACCCCACGTGCAGCAAGGGCGCACGATTCGTCGCCGTTTGGGAGAGCGCCACGACTGTCTGCAGTGGCCAGTCCCGGCTCAACGGCCAGCCGACCAACGAACTTCTGTCGCCAAGCTTCGCTGTTAATTGCCAGTTCCGCTCGGGCGGTGTAGGCGAAGAGGAGAGTGGACGATGCGGGCGGGTGGCGTGATGATGGCTGCGCCAACTGCAGGAGAAGAAGGAAGGAGGAAAGGAACAGTAAGCTGGAGATGATGCGCCGCCGGGCTGCGTATTGGCTTGCAATGCAGCAGCAGCACCGCATGATGCGTCCGGACATTGAACCTGTGGTCCTGTGCGCACCTGGGTCGGGAGAAAAGAGAAGCGCTAGAAGAAAGTGGGAGAGTGGCCTGCCCAACCCGGCATAGGCCCAAACGAAACGGGGCGTCGCAAATTCCCCGTTGGTCTGTTGCTGGCCACTGCCAAGCCCCTAATGCGGGATCCGGATGGTGCAGCCTAGAAGCCCAGGGTTGCAGTGTCCAGTTTTCGTCCCCTCAAAACTGCCGAGCCCAGCAAGGCACAGCCATGCATGCGAATCATCCACGGCCGACTGCCTGTGCGCTCTCTCGTAATCTGGTGGGCAGGGGCCCCAGTCAAAAACCAAACAGGCGCCGCTCAAGCGGGTGTCCGAAGCATTGCGAAACGGACCCAGTTTCGGTGCCGACTCTGCTCTCTGCTCTCTGCGCTCAACGACGACATCATGGCCGTGGTGGTGGGGGTGTGCGAGCGGAGCCCGACACGCTGGAGACCGACTCCGCTGCAAAGCAAGTACTTTAGTGCTGACCCTGCCCTGCCACTCTCCCACTGCCTTGACTCACGGCTCGCTGCAGCGCACCTGAGCCCAAAGGCCAGGCAGATCGATTGCATCAGTCGTACGCAACCCGAAATTGGCCGGACGCCGTGAGACTGCCGAGCCTTAGTTCAACGTCAGCCCTTTGGCGACGTTGCATGCAATTCCGATGGCTCATTTCCAATCCGGCCGTGCTTTCAGGCGCGACTCTCCATTGTCGTCAGCTGGGGGCCGCGAAAACCGGCGCATTGCATTTGCCCGTCATTGCGCGGTTTGCTTTTTGGGCGCTGAGGTTGGACTGCGGGCTTTCTTTTCAGCACACTTGCTTTCCTCTTCGCGTCGCAATTCAGCGCCCCTTTCCGACGTTCTAGACTTTGACTCTTGTTGAAAATCAGCTATAACGTAGGATCATCCATTAAGTAGATTAAACGAGAGATACCCCCACGCCATGCATGCAACCTCGAGTGCATATTCCAATTGACTTTTCCCGGAAAGGTGCAAGGTTGCAGCCACCACTGCCGGACTGGCGTTCAGACCCCGACCAGCGATCATCTCGGCGATACTTGCACCAACGACGCGCCCGAGGCGGCGCGCAGGGGAGAATGAGCGGCGTAGGATTGCGATCAGCCATGCAATCAAGCAAGACTACTCTATGAGTATGACTTCACGTTCTTGTCCAATTACCTGTTGTGCGAGGGCGGCGTCCGTGTGATTTTCCGGCCGTAGCTGCGCCACTCCTACTCGAGTGTAGGATTCTTTCCCTGGCATTCGATGTATGATGAGGGCTATTACCTTGTGAAGTGCGCTGGCAAATAAAAAGGCTAGTCGATAGTCAGACTCGTTCTCAACTACCTTTTTACCCAGCTCTGCGCTTGCCGTCTTCGAGCCAGCAAATATCGTGCTGTGGCCTCGTTGTTGAATGTATTGACGGACCATGGCAGGCTTAAGAAGCACTGCGCTTACTTCCAGCGTGGTGCTCGGTCCCAGGATGCCGTCCTTGACTGCCACCAGTCTCATGTTTGTATAGTCCGGTGATATCCCAATAGGTGGCCAATAATCCATTACCCCCGACCAGCCCACCCAAGACCAGGAAGGAAAGCCAACGCGCCTCTCCACCGGGATGCCATAGCGCGATAGCGACTCTTTGTCATGGACCCAGCACATGCTTTCTAATAATGTGTCCTGCCTGCCCTTGCTGTACGGGACCCCCCACACATGGAGCAGCTCGCCACCGGTGACTTTCTGGTAATAGTTGAGGATTCCCCGGAAAGCATTCAAGGAGTCGCTTGCATAAGTCAGCTGTCGTTGCGTGTACTCGGCGATGGCGTTGCAGAGGCAGCCTATGGGCTCGAGTATGGTGGGATCGGTTCGGGAACCATGGTCTTTCCAGACAATGGGGGCCCGGCGACTGCGCGACCCGGACTCTTGTCTGCAATCAACGTCTCGAGCTTGAAGAGGGACGCCCAGCGCCTGGGGTCGCCAACAGCTCATCTTCTTGCATTCAAAATAGACGTGCTCTTCGGTCAAGACAAGACGTCGGCATGAAAGAACCGCCTCCTGGTAGGTCCAACCCCGAGTGGCCCAGCGGGACGCATTGATGGACTTTTGCGGATGCATCGTCCGCGTTTGCACCAAACAGATGTCTCCATGCTTCAAATAAGGCCCGTAGGGGGAACCGATGCCAGGGAGTCCAGAATCAGCATCTTGGCCTGCCGCGGCGACCAGAGTCAGTTGTGCGCGTCCGTATACGGCGTCCATCTGGCCAATTTGTTCGTGGAGAGTGGACGACGAGGCACTGTCAATGCAGTAGGCATCTACCCAGAGGTACTTGAACCCCAACATCGTGGTGACTTGGATTGCATCCTCGACGGTGCGCGGCAATCGGGCGGGAAGCTGGCCCTTGTGCAGTCCACCCAGCTCGCTGCGGTCGACTTTGCCCCATACATAGCTCAAAGCGACATATGTCTCTGATCCATTGTCGGGTACTGTGCAGCGCTTGTGGCAATCAATGAGTCTGATATCGTGGGCCAGTATGTCACCGCGGGGTGGCCCGCATTCATGATGCGTTCGGCACTCATGCAGCCACTCGAGAGCAAGGGTTTGGGGGAAATAAGCCGAGAAGAGTTCCGAGTTGAAGCAAAGGAGGCCCAACAGCGATGGGCTGGACGAATCTAGGCGTTGGTAGCCCAGTTGGACAGCGGCCGACAGAGGGGATGTCCAGTCGTTGATGAACCAGTCCCCTGTAAAGTCTGGGGACAACTTCACCGAGCAAAGCCACCCCGGCTCTTTCGGGAACGTTGAGCACAGAAAGCAGGATTCACCCTCAACTTCGGCAGCTAGATCCTGCCTCTCTGCCTGCGGGGTAACCGACAAGAGCCGTGGATAGTCCCACAGCTTTCGGCCTTCCGACCATTCTGAAATAGCCTTTCCAAGATCGATATCGCGGCATCTGCGGCAAAGAGCGTTGGATGATGGGTTCATACTCTGCTGATCGGTGAAAAGCACTCGCAACTGATTATTATGCCACAGATGCGAGTCTGTTAGAGCCTAAGAGTGAATGAGGCTTGGCGACGGGGCACTATTAACCCCTGCGGTGGCGTCGATCACGTGCTACCAGTCTTACCAATAACGATGGGAAAAATGAGATGCAACCAAGAAGAGATTCGCTTATACCATACGATCATAACCCATGCTGGTCTAAAGGAGCACACCACAACAGACGCAAAGGGGCGATACTGCCATACCAGGAGCATCACGTTCTCCCCCACAGCTACTTCTATATACCATTAGCTTGGTTCACCACGACAAGACTATCAGCAGATTATAATAGGTGATCGACACACTTGATGCACTCCGTACTCTTCGTATATTGGCGAATAAAACTGCGAAGATCCGCAAACATATTGCCATCAAGTCTATTGTGTATCTATCTACGTATTCTTCTCTATATGTCTATATCTATCAGAGGACCCCCTCATCGTGACGCCCGACTCAAACTCCGCCGAATCTCGGCATCCTCATCCTCGTGTTTCTGATTGTCCCACCCGGGAAGCTTGACCGAGTGGTCCAGCGCGACGGGCAAGCCCCTGTGCCGACCCCGGATCATCATCAGGATCATGACGACCTTGCTGCCCTGGTAGAAGCCGCCCGAGAAGCTGTAGGACTGGTCGGGCAGCCCCACCGAGATGCCGATGTTGGTGTAGCCGGACACGATCTCGAACAGGAAGTTGAAGACGCTGAAGGTGCGGGGGTCGGCGATGGAGTGCGACGTCTCGATGAGCGTCACCAGGAACAGCGCCGCGGCGATGGACCACATGTCGTGAGACAACTGACCCCGGAGATGCTGCGACACCAGACTGATGCCACCCTCGGGGGCGGCGGCGGGAGCGGTGGGGCTGTTGTCGAAGGGGATGTGCGTCGCCCGCTTGAGGGTGGGATGGCTGGGTCGGCTCGTGTCCACGCCCACGCCCTGGAAGTCGTTCATCCGCCTCTGGATCTGGCGGCCAACAAAGGCGGTCCCGCGGCGGCCGACGGCGGCGAGCCCCTTGATGGACCGGGTGGAGGCGCCGGTGGCGTGGGACATGGTATCAAACCTGGCCGAGGTGGGCGACGTCGGCGACAAGAGCGGGGCGCGGGCCGAGGCCACCATCTCGTCCAAAGAGGCCGCTTCTTCCTCGTCATCTTGCTTCTCTGCTTCCTCGGCCGAGTAGAGACCTAGGGACCGCTCCTCGTATACCTGAAGGAGTATCGTTGGTTAATGTTGTAGCTACTGTAGAGGGTGAGCTGAACTTACGTTGGAATTTCGCATCACAATAATCTCGGGGTAGGCAGCAAGGTACATGATGATGAGCAGCAGCACCTGCAGATCAAACCACAGCCCCGAGATGGAGAAGACGGCGAACCCGCCCGACGGCACCGTGCAGGCCTGGAACAGCGCAATACCGACGCGGCTGGCGACGGGGAACGCCTCAAGGACCGGGTTGCCGATGCTAAGCACCAGCAGCAGAACCCAGTCGACAGTGACCAGGCTCGAGAAGAAGGCGACGAAGACGAGATTGGCCTTGGACGGGAACATGAGCATGAAGAGGCGACGCGGGTACTTGAGGATGAAGTCAAAGGCCTCGAGCCAGTCCTGGTAGTCCTGCAGCGCCGCGGCGTTGGCGGCCCGGGGTAGCACGACCCGCTCCAGCACGACGCGGCAGAGAAAGATGATGCCACGGATGCAGGCGGGGAACGCGGCCGAGCCCGCCAGCGACAGGATGGTGACGATGGTGAGCACGAAGGCGTCGTCGGCAAAGGCGGCGATGCCGGCGTCCAGCAGCGTGAGCCCGGCGTTGTTGAAGGACGAGATGGCCAGGAAGATGCCGGACCACCAGGGGTCCTGCGCGTTGACGGCCGTCACCGCCCGGCTGTGCACCGAGATCCAGGCGCCCAGGGTCAGAGCGCCGAGGGCCTGGAACAGGACGAAGTAGACGGCGACGATGACGAACAGCAGCTTGAGGGCGCGGTACTCGACACCGCCCAGGTACTCGCGCTGCTCGTCGTCCAGGTCGAAGAACTGGCCGTTGCGGCCAATCGACTTGCGGTTCTCGTGCAGGAAGCTGTGGAAGTTGAACTCGTTGCCCGAAGGGGCCGGCGGGTTGTGTCTGGTGTTGATGTGCGGGTGGCGTTGGCTTAGGAACCGACCGGGCCTCCTCTGCGACCCGCTGTTGCTGATGGGCCGCGCCGCCTCTTCCAGCACGGACAGGGCGGGATGTGCGCTGCTCTCCGATCGATTGCGCCCCTGGTACGACTGGGACGGCGGTTGGTGGAGATGCAGATCGTCGTGATCGGCAGTGGAAGCGGCAGCAGCAGCGGCACTCTGACCACCTGCGCCGGACCGGGGCTTGGTGAGCTCAAAGGCGTCCTCGCGGGCGCGCTGCTGATGCGTCTTGTGTTGGTTGGCGCCGAAGGAGGACATGACGGGCAGGCCGAACATGGCGCCGGCCATGCCCACCATGGTGCCCGTGGCCCGCTTGCGGCGGCGCTTCTCGCGCTCCGTCTTGACAATGTGGTCGAAGCGCTTCTCGAAGATGTGGTACCGGAACCAGATGGTGAACAGCGACACCAGCACGGGGCTGCCCAGGATCAGCATGACGAACAGCACGACCTGCTGGCCCGTCGCGAGCTGGCTCAGGTTGACCGTGTTGAGGCCGCTGGCGGTGAAGGCCGACGTGATGAGGAACCACGCGTCGACAAAGCTGACGGTGAAGGTGGTGTCGGCGCTGGCCACGCCGAAGAAGACGGCGGCCGCAATCAGGCTGCCGAAGATGAAGTAGGCGTGGTGCACGGTGATGAAGTTGACGGGCGGCAGGTACGGCCTGACGGTCCGCCACAGCTCGGCCACCTCTTCCCGGCTCGGCAGGGCGGCATGGCGCCGGCGCGAGGACGGCTGCAGGCGGTGATCATCGGCGCCGATCTCGTCTTCTAGGTCTTCTTGGCCCATGGCTTGGCTCGGCAGTGGTGGTGTGACTGTCTCGAATTGATGTGCGGTGTCGGCAGCAGGAACGGAAAAGACGGCAAACCAGCTGGAGCCTTTTCACTGCGAAGGTGTGGAAGCCCGGGGGGGGTCTGAGAGTAAGCAGAGCACTGAGAGCCCCTTTTGGGGGCGGCCTCAAAGAAAGAGGGTGGGACGGGAGACGCTGCCAATGTTTCATTTCGCCGTGCACGTACATAAACAGCCGTGACGCAGATCGGGTGTCAGGGCCAGCCAGATTGCCAGATCAGGATGGCCAGGTTCGACGAGCCAGGGCCGTGTCCCCCCCCTGCGAGGAAAAGGGAACCGACGAATGAGACGGCGACGTTGGCGATAAGAAAAGCACAGTTACGCCCGTGGCGGCCAGCGCATTCATTTCCGGGGGCCAGCCAATCCAGCTGCCGGTGCCACCAGAACCCACCCTGCCCAAATTAAGGCCCAATCCATGAATGGGCAACCATTGAGTCCTGACCACCTTTCATCAGCACGGTCGATCAAACCTGTCGCATTCCTGCGATAAGCATTTCCCGTAACAATGAGCGGCATTCCAGAAGATGGACTGTTTCTTTTCAAAGAAGCGCTAGCCAATTGCGACCGCTGGGCTCATGGCATTAGCATTGAAGATACTTGCTTGGTGCTGGAGTCCACTAGACAGGCGCTGATTGATCGTCCCGCCCGCTACGGGCACTACGGGTACCTAATGAAAAGGTCCTGCCAGCGCCCCTCAATTTGAGTGTCTGTCACTCTGCCGCTAAAACGTCCCTTGCATGCTCTGGACGCAGCTATTTTTAGACTTGATCGCATCACTCGAAATAAATGGGCAATTGAACAAAGTGTGTCTGGTACTGGCTCTTTTCTTAATCCCGATTTCGTATTGCTAGAAAATTCTTTCAATATTGCCATGATGGACGGTGGGATGTGTTGATCCCTCCCCACTGCCGACCGTTGAACGAACGTGTGCGGTTCTAGCTCCATTCCACCGATTTGGCCTGGTAGGTATGGCGGAATCGAGCCCACCAACCCCGCCGCCCACAGCCGTCAGAGCTTCGCTAATGCCGACGCCCAAGGCATTTGCCCGCCAGCACCAGTACCACGTATCCAAAGATTGGGAAAGGATTCGTGCGATGGGGCGTCGGTTTTTAGGAATAGTTATTGGGTCCTCGTATACTGCCGATCAACATAGATACTATGGCCTTATACGAAGAGCCAAGCAGGCATGAAGATGTGGGACAGGCAAAGGAAGCAGTTCTGCGGAGCCTAGTACTTACTTACATATCGTGCAGCTGAATCAAAGACATAAAGATGCGCCCGTCACACCGGCACCAATCAACGGCGGCCACCAATGTTGCCAATCCGTACTACATCCGTTCCGGTGCTTGGGCCACTCATCGGCATGGCTTATGGCGGCCTGAGCTGCCATCACCACGTTCGGGCCCGAATCTTGAACGTCTCCGTCAAAGAATGCGGAATTGACAACGTAAATATCAGCGGGCTTTGTCAATGTCGCCCTCGCAGAACCAACAACCGTATTGCTTCGGCACGGTCAGGTCGGGCTGATTCATCAGCATGTCGTATGCAACTCCGAAACGGAGAAGACGACACCGTGGGGCTTGTGGCGGGCGACTCCAAATGAGTCGATGCTGGCAATTTCCAATTCAGCCTTGACAACGAGCTCGGAGCTGGGAATCTCGTCGCACACCATCCCGTTCTGATGCTTGTCTTGCTCACAGCGTTGCGAAACTGTCGCTCCGTGGTGTCCAGGCAAAAGACTCGGATGGGGAGGCCGAGACGGGAGGAGAATTGGCAGCAGGAGACCCAGCAGACGAACAAGAATCAAAGCCTTGCTCAGCAAACCTGTCAGCAGATGAGCCATCAAGCTTGTTGTCGACAGAGTCAGTGGCTGTCATTGCACTGGAGAAACCAAAGGTCAGCCGGGCCGGATCAACATGGCTTTCAACTGATACAAACTTGGTTTTGGCAGCACACTACAAAACATAGCCACTGTAAGTGAACACAGGCGATCTTCTTGCGCTAAGAACGCCCAAGATGGTGAGAAGGCCAAAGGGAAGAGACTCATAACCATGAAGCGAGGTTTCTTGTCGTTCTCCTCGAGTACCTCAACTTTACCATCGACGCCCGCTACGTTGAAAAGGATTTGGGCAAGCTCAAACAGCCTCGGAAATGCAATAGGAGCAACAGATCAGCGCCAGATGCCTTGCCTGCACCTACGCCTACACTAACCCCAACAACTACTCAGGCGCTCGCTGGTTTATATCGCAGTACTGCTCAAGGATGTCGTCGCCAGCAAGCAGACCCTGCCGAGACCCCCCATTGCCATTGACTTTGACGAGGACGAAGTAAAGCCGGCCCAAGCCGCCCGGGAAGTCCTTGAAGTGCACATCGGCCTGTGAAGCCTCAGGAGTGCGAGCAGTTGAACAATAAGAACGCGGCAGCCGACAGTGGAAGTCTGCTGCAGCGCGGAGACCTGTCTCGAGGAGTACCTGCTTGACCCAGGATACAGCACGCGAAACCGGTCCATGCAGGCGGCAAGAATCACTGGGACAATCATGAGAGCCAACCTACAGTCTCTCAGTTCTCACGAGTATATTCCGGCGGCCATTGTGCCCTCCCTGTAACATGTATCATACTGGATCTCTTCACATTTACCTACGTGCATATGTACGCCGTTCTACTTGTCCAATACTCTCCGACATGGACGTGTCGCTGCTTACCCGTCTCCTCTACCTACTTACCGTGGAAGGGCCTCTAAACCAGAGAAACCCCTCCAACAGACAGCTCCCCTGTAGGCGAGGGCTCACGCCGCATGTCGGGCTGCAGACCTAGAGCCCGAGCCTGGTCAGCCATGCCAAAGGAGTCGAGCAGCTCGTAGAGATACAACTTACCTGACTTGTCTTTCTCGGCGGCCTGGCAAAAGGGCACCACCACCTCGGTCAGTTTCTCGTCCGTCAGCTCCTGCACCGCATACCGCAAGATGCCGGTGCAGAACCGGGCCCAAGCGGACATGCGTTTGGCGTCGACGGTGCCCTCGTGCTGGCGGAACTCGAGCGTCGGGTTGCGATTCTTGGACGAGGCAAACGGGGCAAAGTCGTAGTTTCCCTTGGTGAAAGTGGTCGCCAGCAGCCAACACACAGGCCCCGGGGACGGGCAGGCCAGGATCTCCCGCACGGCATGGCCGATCGGGACATCGGGGAGCGGGTCCCGATAGCGGAACCAGCCGAACTGGTTGTGCTCGGACTCGGCGTAGGCCTCGACAGCGTCGTGAGCGGTCCAGCCCATGGCCGCGTTGGACTGGGTCCGGATCGGCCGGGCAAAGGTGTTGTCACGCCGGTGGCGGGGGTGGATCTCGGCCACCACGGGGTCCATGGCGAAGAGCAGCGCGGCGCACCGTTTCAAGCCGGCGAGGGGGATCGGGTCCAGGCCGAAGGCGGCGTGCACGTGGAGCCCGCAGGTGATGTTGACAAGGATACGGCAACGGGCCTTGAGTAAGTCCACGACCTGCTCCAGCTCCTGGTACGAAGCTGGCTCGTCTCGCATGGCCGGCGACACCAGCTCGAGCCCCGTGTAACTCAGTTGCTTCTCCAATGGGGCGACGTCGGGACGGCCCAGCCAGGCGTTGCCGAGGGAGCCGTCCGTGGTGAGAGACCAGCGGAAGTACTTGCCCTCAGCGGTGTTGAGACGGAAACGGTGCGGCTCCGGCCCGGCCGGTGGAAGCAAGACCTTGCCCCGTGGATCGAGGTTGTTGACATCCACGCCGTTGTCCCGGAGTGTGGCGACGACCTGTTGCCGGACATACAAGCGGGCCGCATCCACGTTTTTCGTATCCGGAGGCACGATGATGGTGCCAGGGTACGCCGCCAAGATGGCGTCGACATTCTCATCCGCCTCGGGCTGGTAGAAGCAGGCATAGAATTCCCACTCCACCCCAAACGTGGGGACCGGGCTGGACGTAGTTGCAGTGGTTGCCATGTTGTTGGATCTGTATGTAACGAGCAAATGGCGAAGAGCTAGGGTGTTGTGGGTTTGAAAAACGAGGAGTAGATATCCATGGGTTGAGGCATAATGCTGAAAGCCTCCTCTGCTTATATAGTCATGCCATCGTAGCGACTCATGAGATGATCAATCACGATGCCATAGTTATGCAACACGCCTTTGTACACCCTGCAGCAGAACACTTGGGATGTTCACGAAACACCTGCGGAGTTGGAGCCGGGTGGTTATCTAGACAAAGACGTTGTTTGAAGGAAACAACAGGCAAAAGTAGTTATACAAAGGCTAACTGTGGCATAGGAGTCAAGAGGGGCCCCCTCATATTCACACAGCGTACTGATCAAGGCGATCCAGCTGCGAGGCCATGAGTAGAGTGCCGAGGAGTGGCCTTTGCCAGGCTGTCACTGTCTAGCAACATGACGACGGCCGCCTTGTTGTGACGCAAGCGCCACCAGCGAGGTCTAGCAGATCATAGAAGGAGTCGCGTGAAATCACTACAGTAAGCACCAAGGTTCGATGCTGTAGGCCTGTGACGGCCGAGTAAGTGTCCATATATGGGATGTCCTTTCCTTGTTCAGTGTGTCCTTTTTTCTTTGACATAGTGTTGCTCTAGGTCATTGTCTGCGAGGCACGGTGCGAAAGACTACACAAAGGAACCGGAAGAGGAGATGGTTGAGGCCAGAAACATTGATCATGCTCGAAGGCTACCAGGTTTCCATCACGGCCTGACAGAATCACTCCATCAGCAGTCTGATGTGCTATGCAGCCATCATGGCTGCATCTCCTCGCTCAAGCGCGACAATCGTCCCAGAAAACCAAACTCGCAAGGCGAGACTGCCCGGAAACTATCCCGGATCCGGGACCCAACACCGGAACAGAATCATCGCACACATAAATGGCAGCAAGGCCAAACAACCCGGTTTTGTTCGACTCCACGATAGCGAGACTGATGACGCCGGACACAGTATTGCAGCCCTAGCCGTTCCTTGCCCATAGCTTGTTACGATTCGAGCCGACTAGTTGCACGCGACTGAGGGACAATGGCCTACAGGCTGGCTGGGACGCTGGGGAAGAGTGGCTGTGGAAAAAGGGGGTACATCTGGCCGAGGCAAGATATCCAGGCTCGCTTGGGCGACCAGCAAACCACCAAATGAACATTGCTGGCATGGGCTGACGCTACGATACACCCCGTGGCAAGCATCCCGGTCCGTGTGGTTGCGGCGGTTGAAAGGGATTGGAGATGCTGCGAGGGCAAAACTACACGTCCCGGCAAAGAGAAATGTTGGCGGCGCGCATGGGAATGGTCTATGCAGCAAGGAGACAGACTCAGAGACAGAGTCTCCTTCGAAAAGAAAGTATGAGTCGGCAATTCAGCTCCTACCATTGGGTATCAACATGGGAAAGTCCAGGTGGAGATGATCATGTTGAAAGACTGGCGGACAAGACGGCCATGTAGCCGGACGCGGCAGACCTGGTACTGAGGCATAACAACGCGGCACCGATCTGGATGGAACACTTGTGGTACGATGGACTTGGGACTGGAAGACAGTTGACCGAGTTACACTCCAGTATTTTGAAGGCAACTCTAAGTATCGTTTTGCATGATCTCCTCACCTGGAAACCCAAGTCAAAACCGGTTGGCATGGCGTTCTGCGATCATCCAGCATTCATGTATGTATGTGTCGATTGAGACGAGCGCGGGCCAAATCCGCTGGCTTTCCAGTACCGACCCCACCACTTGCTGCCCTGCTGGCCTTCCAACTCCCCCCTCTTCCAATTCACCTCTTCGGTGATGGCGAATATGTCTACCCAAGGCTGTCGCGTGTACTTGTGAGGCTTGAGGTCGGCGGAGGAGAAAAGTCGGAGGGAAGAGATGCAGAATTTGGGCGATACTCGCTGTTGGCTGTTCGGTGTTCGCGGCGGTCAGAGGCGTGTGGAGGCGGGGAGCTCGGTGTGCTCAGATAGCAACGCGCGGTGTTTCTCGGACATGCATCAGCCAATGCTGGAAATGGACGAGCGCTCAAGGTGTGGTAGCTTCGTGGGATTGAAGGTTCTGATGACACCTGTCGGGGTTCGTAGAATGTTGCGACGAGCGCAAGCACTGAGTGGAAATGGGTACCTCTGTTCTAGCGTGGTTCTAGCGGGCTGCACCAGTATGCGGCCGCTAAATTCAGGCTGCCACTAGCCTAGCTCCCGCGCCCCTCAAAGTGCCAGAGCACCAAATGTCCCCGCACAGTCCACTTTCAATCCAGCCCTATGAACTTTAGATGGCAGATTGGGGCTGCAACAAGTCGCATCGAGTCCACCACGCAGGTCGCGACGATGGTAGAGTCAGGCGCAATCCATCAAGAAAGCTATGTCCCATCGCGTAAGCCTTCCATGCCCTGGTTTACCAACTCAGAAACAAAGCTCAAGTCCGAAGTGCCTTGCATGTCTCGGGGAATTGATCGGGATGTCGGGAGCGCTTTGATACGCTGAGTGCACGACCCGCCTCGATTGAGCCCCGGATTCGGACCAACAACCTTTGATGACATTGACAACTGGATTCACGTAAACGGATTGATCACTCGCTGGGCCACGTAACCAGAATCAACCAAGGCATTTGGATTTCACAATCGTAAACTGATCAAGCGGTGGCCGCTGAGCTAGAAAGAAACTGAACTCTCAACTACCACACTGTTACCTCCGAGAAACGTCCTTCCAACATAGTACTCTCAAAACAAAACGATCATTCCACTCCGCGGCTCTTAACATAAGACGAACCCTCCCGACGCGGCGCCAACATGGGTCATGATGCCGCAGTACGTGGCCTTGGCGTGGCCGTTGTTGTCGACCTCGCCCGGCTCGTAAAAGTAGACGACGCGCTCGTCGCCCTGCTTCTGGTTGTTCTTGCCGCCGTCGTACGGCCCGTTGTGGAACAGCGGGAACTCCATCCGGTCCTTGTCCTCCGGGCAGTACGAGGGGAAGTTGAGCTGGTGGCCCTTGCTGTCGTTGTGGTCGAAGGAGTGCGGGTACTGCTTCTCTGATGCAAGGAAACGAGTTGAGCATTGGTCAGTGTGAAGAAAGGAAAGGGGCTACTCACTGCCTCGGGTTTCGCCAATCTCCTGAAGAGCCACGCCGCGCTGGGCCGAGACGTAGATGTCGTGGCCGGTGTAAGTCTTGCCTCCTGAGCAGTCATGGCATTAGATGTCTCCCATTATAGAACACGTGTCTTGAAGAATGTCACTTACCACACTGGAAAGACTTTGACGAATCCGGGAGGTGGTCAAACTTGAAAGGGTCAGCCGGCTGTTCACGATCTGGAGGAGCTGGAAGCACCTACGGTGACGGGGGCGTTGGAAGGCGTGCCGCGGACTTCCAACTCGGCCGGGAGAGCATGAGCAACACCCAGGACGGCGACAAAGACTTGGGCAAGAGAGAGCTGCATGGTGGAAATGATGGTAATGTGTTGGACTTGGGTATTGTGTGTTGGAAGCTGGTTGAGTATGCTCTGTCTGTTGAAAACGAGGTGCAGGCAACCCTACTTATACAGAGCACACTTTCACTAGACTTGCTACGAAGACCTTGAACAGAGGTTGTTTTCCAGCTAATCTTGCCGATATCACCGCCCCCGACGAATCCTCCAGGTCCTTTCTCTCATGGCATCGAGATCGAGGCTTGCCTGGTCGGTTCACTGGCCACCGTCGTAAGATTCCATCGTGAGACGCTGCTGCCTCCTACCCCGATCGGCTTCAAGATCGTCGCCTACATAAGCTCATGTCAGACGTGCCCCTGGGCGCAGGTTCGCCGATGGTGGCACTCTTGTATGCATGAGAGATGTTATTATTAGCTAGACTTCCTTCTCGAGGAAGTAGAGACATCTGCACAGGGGCAAATCGAGATGGTTCCTGCTTGAGAAGGCTTGGCTGAATTGGTATAATCGTGTGCAACGGTAAGCTTACTGGGTAGACTCGAGTATCTCAGAGGCCCCCAACCCTAGCGCACGAAAAGTGCCTGTCAGCATATTGAAAGCTGAGCAGTTTCTAATCAGCGAGGTATTTTGGGATGCCGATCATGCCCCTTCGAGGATGGATTGGCGTCCTGCTTACTGTTGATTGTCCGACAATGTGGAGGCATAGGGCAGCTGACATTCCGAGGCTATGCGAATTCCATGTCAGCCTAGCATAAGAAGCACATTCGATGGGTATGACGTCACGATCAGGTGTTCCAGGTTGCCATGTCCAAACCTCACACATACAGGCCGACTCGTCTAATCCACATCTCATTAGCCATATACACGAAGTCCAGTCCTTGCACTCTTTCATCAACTCAAGATTAAGCAAGTAAATTGCATCTTCTGACACACCACGACATCACCATCCATCTTGATCATGTCTGACGCTTGGTTTGCTAACGCCATCGCACCCGATGGCGACACGACCGACGGCTGCCACCCCGACGAAGCCCATGCGCTGCAGTCCTATCTCCAGGGTCAGATCACAGCCACGCAGGCTGCCGAGGCCATCACCAAGCCCGTCACCGCGTCTCAAAACCCCGACGACGACTTGCCACGTCTCTACGGTCTGCTCGAAGATGCCTTGATGGAGCTGTCTGCACCTGACCTGACCCGGATCCTCGAGCTCATCGGCGCCATCGAGGATCTGCCCGCCCCGGACTTCTCGGCCGTGCCGCGGGAAAACCTCCCGGCCCATGGCACATTGTGGCGCGGCCTCCCGGGCTTCGGCCATTTCTGGTCCGACGGGGCAGGGGCCGGCGTGCTCTATCACTGGGTCGAGGGGACCGGTAGCATCCGAGCGACGGACAAGGAAGACGTGCATGTCACGCAGTGCATTCGGCGGGCCGAGGTGGAAGCGCGGCTGGTGCGCAACGGCCTGGTAGGATTGGAATTCAGCTGGGGCTACGAGATGGTGACGGATGCGCTGGAGCGGAGCAAAGCCAAGTTGGACACCGAGGTGCCCATGGCGTGCGAGTGGCTCAAGATCTTGGGGGATCGGTTTCGAGAAGGGGCGGAAAAGGGAGAAGGCTGTTGGGCTCTGGAACGGAATGGGGACTTGTGGACAGGTGAAGATAGGAAGAGGATGAGCGAGGAGAGGTGGGGCTTTTGGATGAAGAGATTGATGGAGATTGCAGACAATGACGGGGTGTCGTTGCGGACTCGAGTAGCAGCAAAGCAGTGCCTCGACGAAGTCCAGTAGCCTGATGGGAACTGACAGTAGCCTTGATATGACGTAGCTAGCCTAGTGTTACACTGACACTACGAGAACATGCCGATCTCCTTGTGATGATCCCCACGTGGCTTGAACACCAAGTACGGTCCATCATGTCGGGACGTGATGACATCAAACAGCTGGAACTCGTGCTTCCTTCCTCTCCCACCTTGCGAAGAACCGTCCCCAGCACCGATGCCACCCAAGCTTCCCGGCGCTTTCTCGAAATCAAAATACCACAGGGCCTTTGCCGCCACGAGGCTGCACTCGAGGTATGCCATGGCTTTCCCTGCGCAGGAACGAGCCCCGGTCGAAAACGGCACGAACGCCGCCGGAGTGCACGATGGCCGGCTGGAACCATGGTCGTCGAGACCTGGGGTGTCTGCGAGCCAGCGCTCGGGGCGGAATGAGAAGGGGTCGGAGAAGTATTCTTCGTTGTGGTGGATGGCATAGGTATTGACGCCAACATGGGTGCCTGGAGGGATCACGTGACCGTCCACTATCCACGGGCTGCCGCGCTCCTCCGGGGCAAGCTCGCGCCACAAGGTGCCACCGATGGGTGGTGACATGCGCAGTGTTTCGTCAATGCAGGCGCGCAGGTAGCGGCAGCTCGCAAGCTTTGGGCCGCTCTTGATCTCCTGGCCGGACTCGAATGCTGTGCGTACCTCCTCGGCCACCAGATTGTACCAATGGGGAGACCGTGACAGGTAAAAGAAGAGTCCGGACATGGCCGTAGATACGGTGTCGCCACCTGTGCAGTGTTAGCTGATCGTTGCCATCGACTCTTATGGGGAGTGTGAGGGGCGTCCATACCGGCAGACATGAAAAAGAGGGATTCCGCGAAGAGCTCGCTGTGTTCCATATCGCCCCCCCCATCTTCCAGATTGCCCATCACGAAAGAGTAAAGATCATTTCGGGCGTGTTTGTCGAGCGCAAGCCGCGATCTGATCATGCGTTGCACCAACTCACGCCATCTCACCCTCATGGGGCTGCTCTTGATGATGAAGTCGAGCTTCAGGCGTTCCAAGAAGGGGAAGTTCATGTAACAGTTGATGCGATAATTGGCCAGCGAGATCCCCTTGAGGATGAAGCCGTTGTCATCCTGGGTCTGCAGATTGACGTGGGAGCCAAAGGCCAAGAGAACAGCAGCATCCATGGCCAGTCGTCGACAGCGGTCCGTGAGGCTGACAGGTTTCCCGGGTGACGAAATCAGCTGCTGGAGAAATACGTCGATCTGCTCCAGGAGCGTGCTCTCAAACCTCCGTATGGACCGGTCAGACAGGGCCGGACTAATGATCTTGCGCTTTCGAAGATGCTCATGCCTGTCAACGGCGTTGAAGAGGAACGGAATGCCCCCGTCGTTGAGGGAAAACAGGTAGAGACGCGATTTTGTCACCCGTGGATTTTGGTAGGCGTCTAGATAGGCTCAGCGGAGTCCATGTCAAGAATGGGACTGGGTACATACCTCGAAGAGCCTGGATCGAGTTGAATACGAGCCGGTTCGGGCCATAGCGGATCACCTTGCCTGCGAGATGCATAACGAAACGGGTCAGTCAGATACCAGAAACAGTGGGATGTGGGCCAAATCACCATATCGTCGATGGTCTTCCTCCGTGGCCAGATGGAGCGATCTCCTCAGAACGTGGTGCCCCGCATATCCATCTGATATCTTTGCTAAGACGGGCCCAGGGTACGAGCGAAGTGGGTGGAGCTTGAGACGGTATGCAGCGGTGAACAGGCACTTGAACCGAGGAGTCAGATGATCTAGGTTCCATGAGGACGGGGCTGACGTCGCTTACGTATGGCAGCAGGATGCAGGCGGCATAGCCGAGGACCGTGAAGATGCCGGAGAATGGCATGGCGTGCATGATTAGGTGGCGGTTGGCTTGGAGGTCGAGTCCGCCCCGGGGACTCCTTTTATACCTACCATATAGTATACTCAGAGTCGTTGTACGATTCTATGAATTTTATCCGTGCGGTGTGGGGCAGCCGGAAAGGTAGGGGTAGGATTCTATGCCGGAATGGAGTACGATTCCATGGGTAGGATTCTATGCCTACCATATAGTATACTCAGAGTCGTTGTACGATTCTATGAATTTTATCCGTGCGGTGTGGGGCAGCCGGAAAGGTAGGGGTAGGATTCTATGCCGGAATGGGAGTACGATTCCATGGGTAGGATTCTATGCCGGAATGGGAGTACGATTCTATGGGTAAGATTCTATGGAACCGTAATAGGATTCCATGCCGGAATCGTAGTAGGATTCCATGAGCAGGATTCTATATGTGGAGACCGCTAACCGCTAGGAAGTGTATAGGGTTAGGGTTAGGGTTAGGGTTAGGGTTAGGGTTAGGGTTAGGGTTAGGGTTAGGGTTAGGGTTAGGGTTAGGGTTAGGGTTAGGGTTAGGGTTAGGG